>JAQPPZ010016961.1:0-1479402 GCA_028583015.1 Wollemia nobilis
GATAAGTTTGAGAATGATCAGTTTCGCAACCAAAAGTGTCGTGATATCGTGACATGTCAGCAAAGAAGAAAAATGTTGCAATATCGTGACATGTCACATTTTCGTGACCAAAATCCGAGAGAAGGCTCAAGAGAGAAAAGTGTCGTGATATCGCGACATGTCGCATTATCGCGACCAAAATCCGAGAGAAGGCTCAAGAGAGGAAAAGTGTCGCGATATCATGACATGTCGCATTATCGTGACCAAAGGATGAGAAAAGGCACAAGAGAGGAAAAGTGTCGTGATATCATGACATGTTGCATTATCATGACAAAAGGATGAAGAAAGGTGCAGGAGAGGAAAAGTGTCGCGATATCATGACATGTCGCATTTTCGCGACTCAGGAAGGAGAGAGAAGGCACGGGCAAAAATGTCATGATTTCACAACATGTCATGAAATCGCGACCCAAGCAGGAGAGGGAAGGTGCCCGAAGAAAATGTCATGATTTCGCGACATGTCGTGAAATCGTGACCGAAGTAGGAGAGAGAGGGCATCCACAAAAAATGTCACGATTTCATGACATGTCGTGAAATCACGACCAAAACAGGAAAGACAGGGTGTCCATAGAATAATGTGACAAAATCATGACCGAAAGAAGACAAGAAAGGCCAGAGAATAAAATGTCATGATTTCATGACATGTCACAAAATTGCGACCGAAGGAGAAGAAAGAAAGCAAGGAAGGAAACTATCACGATATCGCAACATGTCATGATTTTGCGACCCGAAGCAGAGAGCAAAAGCGAAAGGCAAAGCTATCGCGATATCGTGACATGTCACGATTTTGTGACCCAAAATAGAGAGAGAAAGTAGAGAGCAAAGCTGTTGTGATATCACAACATGTCACGATTTTGCAACCCGAAGAGGCAAGAAGGAAGCAAAAAGGAAGAATGTCATGATATCATGACATGTCATGATTTCATGACCTGAGAGGCAAGGAGAAAGCAGAGAGCAAAGATGTCATGATATTGCGACATGTCACGATTTCATGACCCGAAGAGGCGAGAAGGAAGTAGAAAGGAAATATGTCATGATATCACGACATGTCATGATTTCATGACCAAAAAGGAGAAAGAAGAGCCGAAAAGAAAAGATATCACGATATCGTGACATGTCATGATATTGCGACCCGAAGGAGAGAAAGGCAACGAGGAAGAAAAATGTCGTGATATCATGACATACTACTGGTTCACGATTTGAAAAGGCATGCATTCCTAGATGGTGTTTCTTGAGGTGGTCAAGGCCTCATTAATGCATGATTTCTTGCCCGATAAGCTTGGTGACCATGGCGGCCACTTGAAGGTTGTGCCTAGAGGTCAAAGACATTCAGATAGCTCATCAATGTGTGTTTCCATGACTAACCCGGTGGTAGTTGCCAATTAGGGAAAATATGTGAAGTTTTAGTCACAAATGCGAAGGAAGAGCCAAATTTTTATATTAGGAAGGATGTATTCTTCTAGGTGGGTCATTAATGGCCTAGGGGGTCGAGACCTCGAAAGAAACCCAGAGATTTTAAAAGGGGAAGCAAGGGCATGCACAAGGGGTCAAAAATTACTGAGATAGAGTTGTAGAGCTGAAGGCAAGAGGGCCACTCTGGACCTGTTTGGGCTGTTTTTCTTCCAGGGGAGGAGGAAGTGCTGCTCAGATCAAGAAACTATGCCTGCGGGCTAGTATTGTAATCTTTTTCCAAGTTTAATGAATGATTTTTTGAGGAATTTGGGCTGAGTGATTTTGGCATCCCCATCAAGCGATATTAGAGCAGGAGTTTCTAAGTGTGTGAGTAGATCATCGAAAGTGAGGCAGCTTGCACCAGGATCTGTGGAAGGGTTGTGAGAAGAGAGTGAAGAATAATGCCTCCATGAAGAAACCATGGTGGTGGAAGAAATATGGTGCCAGTAGAAGATTTTAGAGCTTTGTAGAGGCAAGTTTAGGCCCTGCAAGAGGAGCTGCACAGAGGGCTTGAACCTAGAGTAGAAGAAGGAATTGAATATGAAGTTGATGAAGAAGAGGACCAATTTGAGGAGGAAGAAGAGGAAGTAGATCCTACACAAGCTAGGTTATACAGAGCCATCTCCTAGATTGGAAAGAAACTAAAGATGGAGGTTTCTACATATTCTAGAAATCTTGATCCAGAGGATTTTATTAATTGGATCAATGATTTGTAAGAATACTTTGAATATGAGAATGTCAAAGATCTTGATCGGGTCAGATTTGCTAAGACCAAGATGAAGGGTCATTCCAGCATCTGGTGGAAGGGAGTATAGCTGGAAATAAATAGAAGAGGAAAGGAAAGAATAACAAGATGGGATAGAATGGTAAAGAAGTTGAAGAGATAGTTTATTCCTGTAGATTATGAATTGGATCTGCTAAGGAAAATGCAGAGTTTGAGATAGTCAAGCAAAACTGTCAAAGAATACATAGAGGAGTTCTATAAGATCTCCATTAAAACTGGCCATTCGAAGGCTAACAAGGAGAAGGTGGCCCATTACATCAATGGGTTGAGAACTAGTATTCAAGAAGAGTTGAGTCTGGTTAGGGTGAGCACCATTGAGGATGCTTACTAGTTTGCCCTCAAAGTCGAAGAGAAGCTGAACAGACGGTTTGAGGGTAAGCAAAGAGGAAGAGGTCATGGTGAAAGAACTGGTGGAAGAATAGATGGAGGATGAGATGAGAAGAAAGAAGAAGCTAGCTACAGTTAGGATCAGAATGGGGATAATGATTACAGACCCTGTAATTAGAACAATGGTTACCAAAGAGGAAGAGGTAGATATGGAAGAGAAGGATTTCATGGAACCTGTTTCCACTATGGCGAAGAAGGACATCAAGCATATGAGTGTCCACAACACCGAGAAAGGATGAGTAAGATACCAAAGGGTCCTGCCAGAGCTGTTGTAGTAGGTGAAGATGCTAAATCAGCACATTCTGAGGAGGCAAAGAGAGGAGAAATTATGGTCACAAGGAAAACCTTGTTGAATGAGGAGAAAGGATCAGACCAAAGGAGGAGCCTATTCCACACAAGGTGCAGGAGTTAGGGTAAGGTTTGTAATATTATTATAGATAATGATAGTACTGATAACTTGGTCTCAGAAGAAATGGTTACTAAGTTACAGTTAAAGAGGAGGAGACACCCGCATCCATATCAAATTACGTGGTTGCAGAAGGACCATAGGACATTGGTCAGTGAACAGTCCTTAGTCAAATTTAATATTGGGAATTACTGTGATGAGGTCCTATGTGACATCCTACCTATGGATGCTTGCCATTTGTTGTTGGGAAGGCCATGATAGTTTGATCGATGTGTAGTGCATGATGGTCATGCCAACACTTATTCAGTGATGAAGAATGGAGTGCACCATAAGCTGAAGTCCTTGAAGGAGGTGGACGAAAGGGTATGTGGCAGTGCTAGAATCTATTTGCTGAAGGGGATGGATCAAAATAGGTTGCTGACAACAATGAGAGTGGAAGTTGTGGAGTTTGAAGAACTTAAGGGTTTGTACCCTACAGACCCAGATTTTGCTGAAGCTTGGAGAGCTTGTACAACCCTAGTTAAAAAGAAGGTGATAGAACAATACAAAAGTGAAGGTCACTTCTCAATCCACCTCGGTTGTCTGATGCAGGAGCATCCAAGGGAAAGCAAAATACCACAAGGAGAAAAAGTGTCACGATATCGCGACATGTCGACAAAGAAGAAAAATGTCACGATATCGCGACATGTCGCATTTTCATGACCAAAATCCGAGAGAAGGCTCAAGAGAGAAAAGTGTCATGATATCGTGACATGTCGCATTATCGTGACCAAAATCCAAGAGAAGGCTCAAGAGAGGAAAAGTGTCGCGATATCATGACATGTCACATTATTGCGACCAAAGGACAAGAAAAGGCACAGGAGAGGAAAAGTGTCGCGATATCATGACATGTCGCATTATTGTGACAAAAGGACGAAGAAATGTGTAGGAGAGGAAAAGTGTTGTGATATCGCGACATGTCACATTTTCACGATTCAGGAAGGAGAGAGAAGGCATGGACCAAAAATGTCGTGATTTCACGACATGTCATGAAATCATGATCGAAGCAAGAGAGAGAAGGTTCTCGAAGAAAATATCGTTATTTCACGACATGTCATGAAATCGCGACCGAAGCAGGAGAGAGAAGGTGTCCGTAGAAAATGTCACGATTTCGTGACATGTCACAAAATCATGACAAAAATGGGAGAGAGAGGGCGTCTACAAAAGAATGTCATGAAATCATGACTGAAAGAAGATAGGAAAGGCCAAAGAAGAAAATGTCATGATTTTGTGACATGTCGCGAAATCATGACTGAAAGAGCAGAAAGAAAGCAAGGAAGGAAACTGTCGCGATATCGCGACATGTCATGATTTCGCAACCTGAAGTAGAGAGTGAAAGTGGAAGGCAAAGCTATCGGGATATCGCGACATGTCATGATTTTACAACCCAAAATAGAGAGAGAAAGTAGAGAGCAAAGTTATCATGATATCACGACATGTCATGATTTTGTGACCCAAAGAGGCGAGAAGGAAGCATAAAGGAAGAATTTCATGATATCATGACATGTCATGATTTTGCAACTCGAGAGGCGAGGAGAAAGCAGAAAGAAAATATGTTGCGATATCATGACATTTCATGATTTCACGACCCGAAGGGACGAGAAGGAAGTAGAAAGGAAAGATGTCATGTTATCACGACATGTCACAATTTCATGACCAAAAAGGAGAAAGAAGATCCATAAAGGAAAGATGTCATGATATCATGACATGTCACGATATCATGACCCGATGGAGAGAAAGGCAACAAGGAAGAAAAATGTCACAATATCACGATCACAATATCGCAACATACTACTGGTTCACGATTCGAAAAGGCATGCATTCCCAGATGGTGTTTCCTGAGGCAGTCAAGGCCTCATTAATGCATGATTTCTTGCCTAGTAAGCTTGTTGAGCATGGCGGCCACTCAAAGGCTATGCCTAGAGGTCAGAGACATTCAGACGACTCATCAATGCATGTTTCTACGGCTAACCTGGTGGCAGTTTCTAGTTAGGGAAAAGATGTGAAGGTTTAGTCACAAAGGTGGAGGAAGAGCTGAATTTTTAGATTAGGAAGGATGTATTCTTCCAAGTGGGTCATTAATGGCCTAGGGGGTCGAGACCTCGAAAGAAACCCAGATATTTTAAAAGGGGAAGCAAGGGCATGCACAAGGGGTCAAAAAACTATTGAGATAGAGTTGTAGATCTAAAGGCAAGAGGGTCACTCTGGACCTGTTTGGGCTATTTTTCTTCCAGTGGGGGTACGAAGTGCTCCTCAAATCAAGAAACTACGCCTGCGGGCTAGTATTGTAATATTTTTCCAAGTTTAATGAATGAGTTTTTGAGGAATTTGGTCTAAGCGATTTTGGCATCCCCATCAACTACCCACTCTTGGATGGGAGTTAGAACTCTATCAGACTATTTTTCACTTTAGTAGGTATCAAGGCTAGCAAGAAGTTATGATCTAACAAACTTTCAAAGAAATTTGTGAAGGAGGTTTCGAGTGGTAAGGTCCCCTTGTCCTCAAAGAAGGTTTTCTAGGAAGAGCATTAGATGATGTGGTCCATTGGGAAAAATGTCTCTAACAACGTCAAGGTGGAACCCACCCTAACCTAGTAGATAAAGACAATAGCAAACAAGCAGGTTACAATATTGGGCACTCTCAAAATGGCTATCAATTTTTTGGAGGATGTAAACAAACAAATGATTGGATTATTGGACATGGTTGCCTCGTGCACAAATTCTCATGATAAAACTAATCCTTAGTTTCTATTTTTGGAATTATACTCCTATAGGGTAGTTGTAGGGTTTGTTCCTAGGTTGGTTTTACACCTCCCAAGCCTTTTTTTTTTGCTTTTGTTGTAGCCCAGGTGGACCTCTGTATTTCTAGTCTCCTACAGGGGTTTTTGTTTTGGGTTGTGGGAGCCTCCCAAAACTATCACCTTTAATTTAAAAAAAACTAAAAATTCCATAGCTATAAATATATTTTTTGTAGCCATGTCACAATTTCCTAATACTTTTATTTAGGGGTCTTATTCATGCCCTTAATATTCCAAAATATTATTTTCATCATCACTATTTTTTTTTATATTTGATTTTGTTTTCCTATAACTATATTCCTCTAATATTGTTTTCTTCTTTGATTTTACTTCTTGGCTTTTCCTCTCCTTTTTCATTGCCATCAATACTTTCATCTTCATCAATGTATTTAATCTTATAATATTGTTCATAGTGATAAATACAAGGAATAACCTCAAAAGCATATTATTCTTTATGTTGCACTAAATATCCTTAAGTGCAAGGATGCTCTTCCATAGCAATTATTTTTTTATATTTCCTTGGAAAGAATTATATAGAGAAAAATAAAAATGATTCACCTAGAATAAACTTGACCTCTTTTTTGCCTTTGTTTTAAAATTTTCCAACACATTTTTTTTTTGCATCTTTAATTACTTTTGAATTTGAACTTACATATTGTACTTTCTCATCCATTATATTCTTCTTTGTTTCTTCTAATGGTTGATCATGTGAGCTACGATGGCCTTTGCTCTATGATGTTGTAGATAGTCTTTTTAATTGCTTATTTTGGAGTGGACTATCCTTGATCTAATCTAGTTTCTATTACCTTATTATTTTCTTGCTTCATCTAGAACTTTATCTCATGACCAATTTTTTTCTCTTTTTTCATAGTTTTCACTTTGCAATCTCTTACCATATGTCAAGTCTCATAACAATTGTGGCATTGAATTACAATATTTTAATAATCTAGTTATTGATACCATTATCATTATTTAGATTTAATCCTAATAAATTGTGGCAACGTGCTTAAAATATCCATAGAAACACATATTTGGGTATATAGCATGCTTTAGTTCCTTAATAGTTAGTACTTCTTTGATGAATTCCCATAGGGTATTTTTAATATTATTGAAAATCTCCTTATTGATAAGTTGATTTGAATGTCTAAAAATCCTAACCCACATTAGAATATTTTTAATAGTTTCTATCATGACAAAATATTTTTCTGCATGGTCTTAAATAAAGGGTATTTCTCCCATTTAAACAATGGGTCACTAGCCATTATTTTATCCTTTATTTTCAAAATAGAAAAAATGTCATTTTTTTATTTGAATTCAATCTTGAGTTCCACATGATCCAATTTTGAATCTCTAAAAACCATGGATAATATACATGGAATTTATATATTAACCCTCTAGTTTTAAGAATCATAATATCATGCTTGATCATATTATCCTTGATAATCAATTTTGTGTATCATCTACTACTTGGATAAAAATTTCTATGTGTTGTTCTTATGCTTATCTCCAACAAGGGCTTCCACACTTCTACTTATCTCTAACTTCGACATCCATAATTTCAACTAGGGCACCCTATTTTTTAGGCATCTTGACTTCTCATTAAGGCCTTACCACCAACTCAGATGTATAATAATAAATAGACCTATTTTAATCCATATAAAAATTTAATAGAAATATAAAAGTAAAATTTATGTTTAAATATTGTCTTAAAGAATATAAAATATGAAAGTAAAATTTAAGCCTAATATATGTTGATTAAAAAATGGTTGTGCATTTACCTTCTATGAAGACTTGAGAAGTATGTGCACCCACTCTTTCACTAGCATACATGCATAAATAAAGTTGATTGTTCCTATGGTGTTTTTGCTTGTGTGGAAAGAAAGGAAATATTTTAAAATTAATATTTATTATTTATAATTTTTAATAAAATAAATTTATATAATATTTTGATATTTTATTTCTATTTATTATTTTATGTTGTTGATGAGATCGATTTTTATTTTAAAGTTAAAATTACAAATTATTTCTATAATATTTATAGTTTATTTTAATATTGTTAGTATATTCATAAGAGCAAGGAGGATTTGTGAAATGGACATAAATTCTACATGGTACCATAGTAGATCATGAACAAATGCATTTAGCTACTTCTAGAAAAAAGATCAATGATCTCAAAACCTGACATGAGTAAACACTATGATATTTAGTGTTGGTCAATAGGCTATTAATAGAATAATTTAAAACTAAGAGGGGTCTTAGTTAGGGATATACTCTATCACTAAATCTATTCATTATTATTTAAGAGATATTGCAAAGGAACCTAAATAGGACATACACATATTGGCCACTAATCATACTTAAATTTAGTAATAACATTGGAAACATCATCCATAAATAATTAATGTTTGATATAATCCTTTTGGGATGAAAATAATGAAGCCATAACTTTTAATAAGTTACTAAACAAATATGAAAGAGTGTCAAGGAAAAATGTTAATAGGAAAAAATCTAAAATTTACTATTGGCTTTTGAGCTAGAATATCTTATGTTTCAATATTCTAGATCTTGAGTAGTCTCAAATATAAGAGATTTTAAAATATTATATGGCCAAAATAACTAATAATATTCATGAAAAGTAATAATAATTAGAATATAAATGTACAAAACTATTTATGTAATAACATGAAGAAAATTTTTAGTATAATTACTCAAAATATGCATACAAGCTATAATATGATCTTAATTGATCATGTTATCTTACAATACATAGATCTTTGTATCCTTTATATAACTTTGAAAAGGTGGATCTTCAATACTTGACTCTTGCACTCCTCACTTATGTATGAGTGACAACCTTTTCTATTACTTACAGAATACAAGCATCACATGTCCTTTTGGAATCGTATCTCTCCACTTGTGTACATGACTCTTGAATCTCTATTTACTTGCACACTTGTGTACTTTATCACATTACATATTTGTAAACTTACTTACATGACACGTGTGCACTTTCTTACAATACACACTTGCACACTTAAATACATGACACTTGTGCATATCCTACACATACACACTTACATAAAAAAAAAAAAAAAAAAAATATATATATATATATATATATAAGTCGCACCCCTATTATAGTATTTGCATTGTACCATAGGTACCATGGGGGTACTTTTTTACAATAATGTAATATTATCTAGCACCCCCTTGTATTACATTATTTGGTTATTAAAGACTTTAGTATTCAATATTTATTTTCAATTTGTACCTTGTGTTCATCCACTACCTTTGTTTGTAGTCTCTGCTTCAATTATGTGTGATCCATATTTTTGGTTTCTCTTTTTTTATATAATTCAAGCAATTCGTCATTAATCTAATCTTGAGATAAAAGATGATTTAATATTTTTTTTTTCCTATACTAGCACTACATTGTATTCTAATGTTCATAATTGTTGGAATATATTATATTATTTGGTACATGCTAACATACCTTTTTTGGTACATTTTTAGATTAGGAGTATGTCTTAGATTAGGGTTTGAGTATTTACTTTATGCAATATGACAAATGCACAAATGTTTTTAGAATGTGAAAAGTACTTGATGATGTAAATGTTCATGTAGTCAATGTGCAAACAAGTCCATAGAATAATAAGATAACGATTCACAGGTAGGTGGAAGGCCAAGAGTCACGTCTCATTATGTAAAAAGGAGGAGGAGAGTATAGATCATCTCTTGAGACATTGATCAATTTGAAAACTATGGTAATGTATTATTAATATGTTTGGTAAACAAATGGTGATAAATTATAGAATTGAAGAATGGTATAGAGGATTCTATATTATATAGTATAAGGTTATTATTAATAGTTGACATGGGCTACACATAACCCAAGGTTAATTATATTATTATATCATATTACAATAATTAATGGGATGAAGAATGCCTAAGATGGGTATATAAAAATGGGATATTATAATGGTAATCATCATGGAGATTATTCATGTAAAGTATTACTTGTGACTGTCTTTGATGATGAAGTGGATTATGATATTTTGTTTGAAATTTAAAAATATTTAAAATAAGTTTTCATATGAAGGAATATGAGTAGTATTGAGGGATATAAAACCCTATAAACTAATTCATCTAGAACAAGTGTATAATTTTCCAAATCATATTTTTATAAAAAAGTAAAATTTGATATATATTTTAGCTATAATATGAAAGCACGAGATTCCGGTCAAAGGAAACACCAAGTGCGATTGCATTCAAAATTAAGTACGCTTAAGTCCTAGAAATGTAAATTGCATGAAACGGAAAAGAGACACATTGGAAGAGACACAATCAGATAAAGAAAACACAGCCCTTTCATTAATTTCCTTTGATCTCCGTTACAATGATGCCTCCTCCCTTTTCAGGGGCTAGGAGCGCAAATAGGGTTTGATTACAATCGCTGAATGATTCCTCCTTCCGCGTGCCCACGATTGCAATGGGCGGGCCAAGATGATGCCGTCGCTGATGTCGATGAGTTCTTCGCCTCTGCTGCTTCTCCTGTGAACAAAGAAATGACCAAGACGTCAGTAGCACCTGCTGCAAATGAAAAGCGTTCTCTCTCTAAAACTAACGAAATATGCATATGAATATTTGCCTGAAACAGTGAAAACAGTGAATCCAAATTGCTTCAAAACTTGACAGAAGGTAAGAAAAGTTACCAGAAGGCCACTGCCACTGAGGCAGCTGGCCAATCCACCTTAAACTGGAATTCGTCCCTGGGCAGGACGAATTTCGATCGTAATTCGTCCCTGGGTGGGACGAATTCTTCTGAGTTGGAGAAACCGACCTACTGCTGCTCCAATGTCGGATCCCGGGACCTGCAAAATGCCTGCAAACAGGGGGGTTAGGTAATTGGGGCCATTTTGGGACGACCCAGATGGTCGGATTTTCCCAATTTGGCCTCCACCCTCGGGAATTTGACCTTGACACCTGCAAGTTAGCGAAACGACAAAGCAATACAAAACATCCTAAAATCTCGACCAAAAGTTACAAAATTGCAATTATGGACTAATCGGACCTAGTAACACGGAATGCAATCTAAAAAATAATCTAAAGTGCTCAAAAACTAAAATTAGGACTTGGGAGGTGCGGGGGTGCCCAAGTGGGCCTCCCACCGTTGGCCCTCGATTTTGGAGCCAATCCACCGGGGATGGGCCCAAAACCTTTTAGGATTGGGGGGTCGGCGAATTGGTTGGTTCAGATGTCCATGCGTCGGATTTGAGTAAGGTTCGAGCTTCCAAAGGCCACCCAACAACCTCCCTTGCAAAAGAGATTGGTGGATGTGGGAAGGTGAACCAAGGGGGATGCAAGTGAGTCTTCAATTCGGCAACACTTCGTTGCTTGAACACTCCTTCAACCTGTATATTTTGGGTGAGAAAAGTCCCACCTTTTATAGACCCAAGGGGTCTCTTTTGGGAGGGAAGCACAAAAGCCAAGTGTTGGCCATAGGCGCCATGTGGCACTCTTGTCTTCCCATGAGGGAGGGGAGTCCTCCATTGACTTGAACTTTGATAAATGCTTTTTGTAACAGTCCTCTAACGGCCCCTCTCTCCACTTACACATGCGTGCAAGGCAGGAGCCCTTAACTGACTGTTCTGGGCTGCCACTTGGCACCATTTGCCTTTTTGCCCGTTAAGCTTGGAATTCGTCCCACCCAGGGACGGATTTAGAATTCATCCTGGGGTGGGACGGATTCTATTTTGAATTCGTCCCGGGGTGAGACGAGTACTGGGCAAAGTGTCCAAGTGTGCCAAATTGCTTCTTGACCTTACAAAATTGCTATGAAAGTGGTTAAGACCACTGTTTAACCTCTGAGGGCTGCCCTGGGGGCTGTGTTTGTCAAAGCGATCAGTGTTTGCAGTCACATAATCGGATTGGTGCTGTTTTGGTGTCTACAGATGCCCCTTTTTGGGAAGCGCTACGGGTGACGCAGTGCTGAGCAAAAATAGATAACCAAAGCACTAATGATTAGGGTTTCTTGGTAACCTAACCAACTTTTGATGCCCCAAGTATGGAAAGGGCATGCATTCTTGAATCCTTGCTTCTGACGAGCTAAGGAATTTGATTTCAAGTATTAACCTGTTTTGGTGAGGTGTGACTTGAACTTAGACATTGATCAGTCATGAACAAGTGAAGGGCATTTTTATCCTCAGGGGGAACCTTGTGTTCATGATTCACGAAATGCCAAGTGTTTGATTGATTTGATTGTTGCTTGTTTATCGCCCCAAGCAGGAGCGTGATTGTCTTTGTCAATGATTCTTTGAATGCATGTCGTTTTCCTTAATTGGGTGTGTGATTGTTGATTGGTGACTAAGTGTGACTACCCCCTCAAGCGACGAATCGATGAGGGAATGACCTTCGTGAGAGAAGCGACGAGTCGCTTGACCCAAGATGACTTGTGCAAGGTTGCCTTTAGAGGGTTTACCGTTAAGCGTGTGCAATTTTTCCAACATATGGACCTATTTTTGGTGGGTGTTAACCCTTTTGGTGATGTCATAATGAGGTGAAATCATCGAAAACCTATTTCCCGTGGAGCGGTCCGGCTATGATAGCCTTCTTGGGGAATTAGGAGAGCGATAATTTGGACCTCGACATCGATTTTCTTTGCCTAGAGGCTAAGTGCGAGAGCACTTGTGTCCGGCATTATTTTTGCTTGTGTTTTTGTTGAATTTTGTACTATTTTTGTTGTTTTTGTGACACCATTTGGTGATTGAATTGTCGGCAATCCGTCCTCCCGTGGAGCGGTCCGGCTATGGTAGCCTTCTTCGGGAGTAGGATAGTGACAATGCAAACCCCGACATCAATTTTGCTATGCCAAGAGGTTAAGTGCAAGAGCACTTGTGTCTGGCAATGTTTATTGTTTGTTTTGTGTTGCATTTTTTGTTGTTTTGTTGTTTTTTTTTTTGTGACACCATTTGGGATTAAATTGTCGAAAATCCGTCTTCCGTGGAGCGGTCCGGCTATGGTAGCCTTCTTAGGGAGTAGGATAGTGACAATTGTAAACCCCGACATCAATTTTGCTATGCCAAGAGGTTAAGTGCAAGAGCACTTGTGTCTAGCAATGTTTATTGTTGTTTGTTGTTTTGATTTTCTTATTGTTTTTGAGTGGGCTTTGACCCTTTTGTGACGTCGTTTGGGGATGAAATTGTCAAAAATTTGTCTTCCCGTGGAGCGGTCCGGCTATGGTAGCCTTCTTAGGGAGTAGGATAGTGACAATGTAGACCCCGACATCAATTTTGCTATGCCAAGAGGTTAAGTGCAAGAGCACTTGTGTCTGGCAATGTTTATTGTTTTTTGTGTTGTTTTGATTTTCTTGTTGTTTTTGAGTGGGCTTTGACCCTTTTGTGACGTCATTTGGGGATGAAATTGTCAAAAATCCGTCTTCCCGTGGAGCGGTCCGGCTATGGTAGCCTTCTTAGGGAGTAGGATAGTGACAATGTAGAACCTGACATCAGTTTTGCTATGCCAAGAGGTTAAGTGCAAGAGCACTTGTGTCTGGCAATGTTTATTGCTTTTGTTTTTGTGTTGCATTTTTTTTGTTTTTGTTTTTTTTTTTGTGACACCATTTGGGATTAAATTGTCAAAATCCGTCTTCCCGTGGAGCGGTCCGCTATGGTAGCCTTCTTAGGGAGTAGGATAGTGACAATGTAAACCCCGACATCATTTTCTATGCCAAGAGGTTAAGTGCAAAAGCACTTGTGTCCGCAATGTTTATTGCTATTTTTGTTGTTTTGATTTTCTTGTTGTTTTTGAGTGGGCTTTGACCCTTTTGTGATGTCATTTGGGGATGAAATTATCAAAAATCCGTCTTCCCGTGGAGCGGTCCGGCTATGGTAGCCTTCTTAGGGAGTAGGATAGCGACAATGTAGACCTTGACATCAGTTTTTCTATGCCAAGAGGTTAAGTGCAAGAGCACTTGTGTCTGGCAATGTTTATTGCTTTTTGTTTTTGTGTTGCATTTATTTGTTGTTTTTGTTGTTTTGATTTTCTTTGATCTTGTGCATGATGGTTGATGAATATGGATGTATGCATGTTGATTTATTTTGATGGATGCATATGCTATGATGAATGCAAATGGTTTTGATTTATATGTGATATGCAGATATGAAATGGATGAATGGGGTTTGTGATGTTTGGCTATGGCACCATAGATTGTTTAGAGCTCTGTTATTTTGTTTTTAGGTGATTGTTGTGATGTATGACTTTGTATGTATACATGTGGTTTTTCTATTTTTGTATTTTTTTGATGGTATTTGTAAGGATGAAAAGTAGCGCAGCTTGGTTTAGAAATGTAGCTAAGGTTTTCTGAGACTCAGACGGTTTTAGCTCACTAGCCACGATCGTACTTTATCTTACAAGACTTTTGAACAAGGTATGAATCGGACTTGTTTTTGACCAAGTTATTTAACATCCCTGTGTGTGCAATTGAGTTCATTTAGTGGTATTTGTTAGGATACCGCCGAGTGTCAGATGGGCTTTCAACCGAACTTGTACTGAGGATCACCTAATTAGCTCCACGAATTCCTTTGTTGTATGTACTAAGATTAATCTGCGATGTAATCCAGGATGCCATAAGCTAGCTCATCCACATGCAAACATTGATCTGTACGCAAGTTAATGTGACAGATATATCGTCATGCGGGAGGTTTACTTCATTACCGATAGGCTATCAACCAAATTGGTACTTAAGCTTGCCTTATGACCTATAGAATGCTTGAGAGTTCCAGGGATTCAAGGTCAACTCCCTTCTTTTCTTCAATTGTATTGGGATACTTGCTCATTGTAGTGATGAGATCACTGTTTATTTTGATTTGTTTTTTTCTTTTGAGCAAGGGATTGGGGATATGGAGTGATGAAAATCACTGTTGTTTGTGCCTTTTGATGTGTGCACTATAGTTTGTCAAATTTGGAGTTTTGACATTTTGCAAATTTTTTGTGTTTTGCAACTATTGAGAACTTTAGGGATTCTTAGGGAATTGGGTAGGGAGGATGCTTGTCCTTTTGCCAACTCTCAGCATTCTAGGGGTCATTCGCACAGGGGGATGAGCAAGATAACCGTTTCGCTTGTGGTGACCTAGATTATTTTGCAGGTTTCGTCTTTCGTTCACACAATTTGGGAATTTTTAGTGTTTTGATTTGTGTTGGGATGTTACGTAACAAGGTGTATTTCAAGTATGACTCTACCTTCGTAAAATCTGTTCGACTTGATACACTACATGGCTAAAGAGGAAAATGATGACTGAATCATCGAAACTCTTGGTACATTCCCAGACCACTGACTGTAGTGTGGTAAAAGTTATGCATGGTGTTTTTGTTGTTTTTGTAACATGAGACAATGCGGAACAAGATGGACTATCAGAGCTATTGCAGCCTATGGTGCCTTTGACCTGTATGACTACAAATATGCAATGTATGGATGCAATGCTTAATGCAACTATATATTTTTGTAATTTTGATGGATTGTTTTTGGTGAAGGTGAAGATGAGGTGCGAGAATATGAATTTTTTTGATGAATTTGAGTATGCCTAGAATTGAGATGCAAATCTTTGTTGTTTTTGATGATTTTTGTTGTTTTGTTTTTTTGAATTTCTTGATTTTTTTTTGACCAAGCGATTGCGATAATCGTTGGAGCTTTTTGGGTTGACCAAGAGATTGCGATAATCCTTGGAGCTTTTTGTATTGACCAAGAGATTGCGATAATCCTTGGAGCTTTTTGGTTGACCAAGAGATTGCGATAATCCTTGGAGCTTTTTGGTTGACCAAGAGATTGCGATAATCCTTGGAGCTTTTTGTATTGACCAAGAGATTGCGATAATCCTTGGAGCTTTTTGGGTGACCAAGAGATTGCGATAATCCTTGGAGCTTTTTGGGTGACCAAGAGATTGCGATAATCCTTGGAGCTTTTTGGGTGACCAAGAGATTGCGATAATCCTTGGAGCTTTTTGGGTGACCAAGAGATTGCGATAATCCTTGGAGCTTTTTGGGTGACCAAGAGATTGCGATAATCCTTGGAGCTTTTTGATTGACCAAGAGATTGCGATAATCCTTGGAGCTTTTTGGTTGACCAAGAGATTGCGATAATCCTTGGAGCTTTTTGGGTGACCAAAATATTGCGATAATCCTTGGAGCTTTTTGTGACCAAGAGATTGCGATAATCCTTGGAGCTTTTTGGGTGACCAAGAGATTACGATAATCCTTGGAGCTTTTTGGGTGACCAAGAGATTGCGATAATCCTTGGAGCTTTTTGGGTGACCAAGAGATTGCGATAATCCTTGGAGCTTTTTGGGTGACCAAGAGATTGCGATAATCCTTGGAGCTTTTTGGATTGACCAAGAGATTGCGATAATCCTTGGAGCTTTTTGGGTGACCAAGAGATTGCGATAATCCTTGGAGCTTTTTGGGTTGACCAAGAGATTGCGATAATCCTTGGAGCTTTTTGGGTGACCAAGGGATTGCGATAATCCTTGGAGATTTTTGGTTTGGATTATGGTTCTTCAGGGGATAGAGGTACCCCCAGCTTGATGGTCTTTGCACTCCGGATCTGGCTCTAGAGGTATGGGCATGAATGGATCGGCCCTATGCACGGAGATGAGGACAGGGTCCGCCCGCGGCACTGATGTTGCTATGATGTCTCTTGGTGGAAGTTGCTCTTTGTGTGCCCAAAGTGGTGGATGTAATGCTTGGTCCCACTGTGGTGGGTTAACGTGCCACTCATGCCCTAGTATTATGTTTATCTGTTGACATGCTTCTTCAAATTTTATGGGATGTCGATGTTGTCGCATGTGATTGTTGTGGGCTATGTCTGTTTCATCCTCACCTTCGGACAATGTGTATAGCTCATCAGAATCTGTAGATTCTGAGACATGGAGGACTGCATCATCAGGTAGCCCTATGGTTAAAGGTTGATCCTCTTCGAAAGGAGCCTTATGTAAGTTGGGCCTTGGGAGCTCCAAAATCTTGGCCTCTACCAACTCTAAGTGCTCTAGTGCTTTGCATGTATTGGGAGATTTGAACTCCTCCTCTTTGGTTGGTTCTTGTTGAGGAACTTGGGGCTTATGGAGGGGTGGCCAGATGGCACCCCCCATGCCTTGGTAGGGCAGTTCATCCCGCTCTTCTTCACGCTCTGATTCCTTAGAGGCTTCTTGATGAATTTCTAAGGGTGGCTCATAAGCCTGGGTGGATGTCTGAGGAAGGCACCCGTCATTGGTTATAGGAGCGGCCTCCCATTCATGTCTAGGAGGCGTCGGGGGTGGTGCTTCAGGAATCGGGAGAGTAGCTTCCCGCTCCTGTCTAGGAGGTGTTGGGGGTAGCTTTTGATGAGGTCGCGATGACCTATCTTCCCCCCATGGGTTGTGCCACTCAAAATATTTTGTCTTATGCATGTGAGGGGTTGGAGTCTTCTCTTGCATAGTGTGTTGGAACAGCTCATCCTTCTGGCACTGAAGGTGCTCTTCGTTAATATGGTACGGTTCCTCTAACGGTAGTCGTTCGAGCTCAAGTTGCGTGAGTTGCTTGAGATGTGTGATATATTCGATAGATTCTACGATAGTTGGTCCCACCGCCTCATGTCTAGAAGGCCTAGACGCCTCTCTTAGATAAAAATCTCGGTCGTAGTGATCCAAGATCTCTATAGGACACATCCCTCTGTTAGGGGTAGCAGCATTCTCTCGGGGCTTTGGCCTCAGTGAGTGGTCCTGATAGATAGCAAGTGCGAAGGCGTATTGCTCCCGCACCGTATATTGCTCTCGAGGAAGGTAGAGGTCTTCCTCGTGCTCTCTTTCATAAGTGAAAAAGGGATGGACGGAGCTATCTCGCCCTGCCCAAAGAGCCTTGTGCTCTGGATTTGTCTTTGTAGTTCTGGCAACTAGAGGGGGTGAAGGAGGGATAATGTAATCATGTGGTTCCTCCCATCGAACCCTATGTTGACTTAGCACTTCATCGCGCGATGACCGCTCATAGCGAGCATCTAAGGGAGCTCTCATTGCTTCATGTCTAGAAGGCCTAGATGCCTCTTCTAGATATCTATCTCGGTCGTAGTGATCCAAGATCTCTATAGGCGACCTCCCTCTATTGGGGGTAACAACATTCCCTCGAGGCTTTGGCCTCAGTGAGTGTTCCCTGATAGATAGCAGGTGCGGAGGCATATTGCTCTCGCACTGTATATTGCTCTCGAGGAAGGTAGAGGTCTTCCTCGTGCTCTCTTTCATAAATGAAAAAGGAACGGGTGGAGTTGGCCCGCCCCGCCTGAGGAGCCTTGTGCTCTGGATTTGTCTTTGTAGTCCTGACAACTAGAGGGGGTGAAGGACGGGTAGTGTAATGATGTGGTTCCTCCCGTCGAACCCTATGTTGACCTAGCGCTTCATCGCGCGGTGACCGCTCATAGCGATCATCTAAGGGAGCTCTCCTATGACTGTACCCCTCATGGAAGGGTGTGTGATGAGTGCTATGTTGAACAGGAGTGCTCCTCGAAGAGGTGTCCCTGTAGTCTCTTTCCTTTAAGGTGTGGAGGGGACTGCATTGTGTGTTAGGTCACCAAGGTGGTATGACCAAATCCTTGGGATTGTAATGGAGGTGACTCGTGCCTCCTGGGACACCCCCCATAGCCTTCGCCCGTGATTGGGCTTGGCTACGGGTTAGCACCATGACGATGTCTCTCTAAAAAGCCCTAAAATTGAAAATGAGTCGGATGGGGCCCAAAATTGGTGTGCGCATCCCTCTTATAATAGATAAGACAAAAATGAAGTTTCAAGTCCTAACTCTAAATACATTAGGAGATATTGACATCCGAACAGCTCAAAAAGTGCAAAAAATTGGGCACGCAATTTTAGAACCTAATTTCGGGGCACTAGATGATGGAATTTGGCCCCGAAAACTGGATTTTTGGGAAATACAACTCTAATTATTTGTTTAAAATTCTCCCAACCAACTCCCTGTAAAATTTCGTGTCAAACGGAGCTACGGTTGAGAAGTTATGGCCCCGGCAAGATGCACTAAAATTTAGAGAAAAATACAAGATTTCCCATTTTTTGTTGGATGGTCCTGCATCACTTATGGGCACATTTGGGGTGATTTTGGGTTGACCAAAGGGTTCATGGACACCTTTGGGGCATTTTGGAGTGACCAAGCGATTACGGGAATCCTTGGAGCTTTTTGGAGAAAATGACAAAATGCGTAGATTTTTTTATCTTTTGTTTTTAATGATTTTTTTTTTGTCTACACTAAGCAGAATTAAACACACACATTCACAAAACCGTGATTATCTCTTTTAAGGATTCTTGGTGTGCCCTAGACTGGTTTAGTGCATTTTGGTGTTTTGTTTTTGTTTTTGTAGGTTTTGTAGAACGTTTAAATGCATCATGTAGGCTCTTATAACTCCAAAAAGGTCGCCCCTTCAATATACCAACCAGGCCGATATACCAACCTCTCTATATACCCGCCCTTACGAGAGGGAGACTATAGGTACGTGAGAGCAGAAGGTACGTGGTACGTAGGCGGTACGGAAGGGGGATTGTCCTGTTAATGGCACCTACCATAGAAAACTTATCCTCGCGCGCATGGGAATCACCCCGACTACGCTCGGTCTGTCTTCGTCGGGATTTACGCCTAACAACGAGTTGACAATCGGGAAATGGATGCAAATCAAGCCAAGGTGGTGATTAAATCCACCAATGGTCTTGATCAAGGGCTGGGGTCTTACGACCAGCTCCTTGGTTTAAAATTGTTTCGTGATGTGTGTGGGATTCGTTTTATCCAACAAAAATGAAACTAGCATACATGACTTTTCCTAATGCAATGCAAGATTAAATGAAAACAATTAAAGAAACAGAAACAGAAACAAAAAAATTTAACAGAGATCATAAAAATCCCTACCTCTTCTCTCGCTCGCTCCTGTTGTCTCTGAATTTCTGCTCTGAAAATCCACAGACAGGAATTCGTCCCTCTGGGAGACGAATTGCAGAACAGAATTCGTCCCTCCCAGAGACGAATTTGAATTCGTCTCAGGGTCAGACGAATTGCAGAAAAGGATTCGTCCCTGTCAGAGACGAATAGCAGTCTGCAACAAAAAAAAAATGTACCTGTCAAGCACAAACACAAAACTTTGATCAGTTTCTATGATTTCAAAAACCAGGGAACAGGGTCCCACCGTGATCGCCACTGAAAGCACGAGATTCCGGTCAAAGGAAACACCAAGTGCGATTGCATTCAAAATTAAGTACGCTTAAGTCCTAGAAATGTAAATTGCATGAAACGGAAAAGAGACACATTGGAAGAGACACAATCAGATAGAGAAAACACAGCCCTTTCATTAATTTCCCTTGATCTCCGTTACAATGATGCCTCCTCCCTTTTCAGGGGCTAGGAGCGCAAATAGAGTTTGATTACAATCGCTGAATGATTCCTCCTTCCGCGTGCCCACGATTGCAATGGGCGGGCCAAGATGATGCCGCCGCTGATGTCGATGAGTTCTTCGCCTCTGCTGCTTCTCCTGCGAACAAAGAAATGACCAAGACGTCAGTAGCACCTGCTGCAAATGAAAAGCATTCTCTCTCTAAAACCAACGAAATATGCATATGAATATTTGCCTGAAACAGTGAATACAGTGAATCCAAATTGCTTCAAAACTTGACAGAAGGTAAGAAAAGTTACCAGAAGGCACTCGCCACTGAGGCGACTGGCCAATCCACCTTAAACTGGAATTCGTCCCTGGGCAGGACGAATTCTGACTGTAATTCGTCCCTGGGTGGGACGAATTCTTCTGAGTTGGAGAAACCGACCTGCTGCTGCTCCAATGTCGGATCCCGGGACCTGCAAAACGCCTGCAAATAGGGGGGTTAGGTAATTGGGGCCATTTTGGGACGACCCAGATGGTCGGATTTTCCCAATTTGGCCTCCACCCTCGGGAATTTGACCTTGACACCTGCAAGTTAGCGAAACGACAAAGCAATACAAAACATCCTAAAATCTGACCAAAAGTTACAAAATTGCAATTATGGACTAATCGGACCTAGTAACACGGAATGCAATCTAAAAAATAATCTAAAGTGCTCAAAAACTAAAATTAGGACTTGGGAGGTGCGGGGGTGCCCAAGTGGGCCTCCCACCGTTGGCCCTCGATTTTGGAGCCAATCCACCGGGGATGGGCCCAAAACCTTTTAGGATTGGGGGGTCGGCGAATTGGTAGGTTCAGATGTCCATGCGTCGGATTTGAGTAAGGTTCGAGCTTCCAAAGGCCACCCAACAACCTCCCTTGCAAAAGAGATTGGTGGATGTGGGAAGGTGAACAAAGGGGGATGCAAGTGAGTCTTCAATTCGGCAGCACTTCGTTGCTTGAACACTCCTTCAACCTGTATATTTTGGGTGAGAAAAGTCCCACCTTTTATAGACCCAAGGGGTCTCTTTTGGGAGGGAAGCACAAATGCCATGTGTTGGCCATAGGCGCCATGTGGCAGTCTTGTCTTCCCATGAGGGAGGGGAGTCCTCCATTGACTTGAACTTTGATAAATGCTTTTTGTAACGGTCCTCTAACGGCCCCTCTGTCCACTTACACATGCGTGCAAGGCAGGAGCCCTTAACTGACTGTTCTGGGCTGCCACTTGGCACCATTTGCCTTTTTGCCCGTTAAGCTTGGAATTCGTCCCACCCAGGGACGGATTTAGAATTCGTCCTGGGGTGGGACGGATTCTATTTTGAATTCGTCCCGGGGTGAGACGAGTACTGGGCAAAGTGTCCAAGTGTGCCAAATTGCTTCTTGACCTTACAAAATTGCTATGAAAGTGGTTAAGACCACTGTTTAACCTCTGAGGGCTGCCCTGGGGGCTGTGTTTGTCAAAGCGATCAGTGTTTGCAGTCACATAATCGGATTGGTGCTGTTTTGGTGTCTACATAATAAAAATAAGATAATAATATATGATATTGATGGTCCTAAGGAGTAAGTATCCAAGGAGAATCAAAAAACAATTATGGTATGGAACAAGTTAAATAACCAATTAAATAATAAAAAATTGGATATATAGTAGCAACAACAATGGAGTCTAGGGCAGAAGCAACAAAAATATACCAAGGAAGATCGGTTAGAAGCATACAAGGACACAATAAAAGAAGTTCAAAAGAGATAAGAGTATGATAAATAATTTGAAATAGATAAACAAAATTTTAAAGAATCAAATAAACTAGAATGTTAGGTTAATTTTGTAGTATATCGCCACCCACATCAGCTTGAGAGGAAACCATCTTGGAAGTATGGATGCGGGTATCAATATTATGAATATAAATTGATTCAAAATTACATCAAGTATGGTAATATTTGAAAAAATCATAGTGATTATCGATTTCAAAGTGATGTAGAAACATAGGGAACAATAGGACTAAGCATTTAAACTAACATAGTACAACAACAAAAGCATTGAGCCAACAATACAAGTATGAGCATTCAAGTGGTATAATTTTAGCTTAGCATAATCAAACACCACCACTAACCAAGATTTCACTTGGATGGATGGATTCTCAAGATTGGTACAAATAATCATCAATACTTAGAAGATCATGTTATTTAGTTTATTCTCATGTTTTGAGGATGAAACATTTTTAAAGATGATGGAATGTTATTGTACCTAATAAATGGTATAGGGGGGTATGTTATTATATTATGTAAGGGCATTATAAATAGTTTGCATGGGCCACACATCACCCAAGGTTGATTATATTCTTATATTGTATTACGATAATGAGTGAAATGATGATTCATAAGACATGTATATAAAGAAGGGATATTGTCATGGTAATAATCTTGGAGATAATTCATATGAAGTATTACTTGTAATCATATTTATTCATAAAGTTTCTTATGAAAATTTGCCTTCTGTAAGTGCCACTCTCATATTGAGAGATCTTATTGACTTTTCCTTAAGAAATATTATTGGTGTTACCTTAACCTAAGGGTATCATTTATCTCTATCTCACTATTTGGATTGTTATTGTGAATAATTATTTATGGATGAATGAATTTATATTTCTACATATTTGTAAAATATTTCTATTAATGAGAATACAATTTCATAACATAGACCATATCTTGGGATAAAAGTAAATAGTATAGGAACAATGGATTCCAAATATGTTTAGAAAATACATGGTGATGAATGATAAATTTGAAAAATGACTAAAGCAATGAAATATCACTTTTGAGAGTGAGGCATCTAAACAATATATGATACCTCAAAATATACAATACTTTGGATAGTATAGATAGAAATAATTAGAAGAATATTTAAAGGAAAGGAAAGCAATTTAGAGGTAATAGAAAGGAAGATATGTTTAGCCATAAATAATTCTAATTATCCCTATATACCCAACCAATCCCTAATATTCAAGAAAATATCTTTCATAGATGGAGTCAATTCATAAAATGGAATTATGATGTTAGGTATAGGAAAAGTGAAAGGAAGGTAATAATATAAAGTGGAATCCACCAAAAGTATAGTTGGTAAAATTGGATTTTAATGGAGCATCTAAAGGAATCCAAGACCAAGAGGAGGAGGAGGAAAAATAATAAGAAATAATAAGGGTAAGATTTTATCATATTATGCTTTCAGTAGTGTATTTTAGATAAATAATAAAGTTGAAGCTTGGGTGGCATTTGAAGGATAGAAAATATGTACAAAAATGAAATGAAGCAAAGAATGAATAAAAGGTAAATCACAAATAGTAATAAATGTAATTTTGAGGAAATTAAAATCTCCATGGAAGATAAAAGAGATCATTTTGAAAGTACAAAATCTTCCTATCAAGTTTGAAAAAGTGGGTCTACACATCCATTAATGGAAGGGAACAAATGTGTAAATGTGATAGCCAATAAAGGGGTTTTAATAGAGGATTATGCGGTTAAATTATATTCTTCATAGTTTGTGGGAGAAATATGTATGTGTAACAGACCTAAATTGTTACCCCTTCTTACCCACAATTTTTTTTTAAAATGTATATATAAATATTTATATTCATATGGAAAAATACCTAATCATGCCCTAGGATAGACATATTCCATTTGGATTATAACTTTCAAGGAAAATATCTATAGGAGCTATAGAGACTTGATTAAAGTCTCTTCAAGTAGAAGTGATCAGCTTCTACGAAACCCTCATACCCCACTTGGTATGAGTACGTTGGCCAAGTGTTAGGTTTCATCCTCATAAAAGGAGGAAATCACCAAATGGTCCACCTAGACTAGGTGAATGCCTTGAATATGGAGAACCACACCTATGGTAAACCATCACAGATGAAATAACCACCCCAATATTTATTCATAAATCTTAGCTCTGATCAATTCCATTTATAATGGAGTTCTAAGACAACTGTATCACTATCGTGATATCTATCCATGGAATGTAATTTTTAACATGATTACATATCTTTAAGCCTCTTAGAGTTTATTATTACACACTCCATTTAGGCAACATTATTTATTTATTCATATTGAGTTTATTACCAACAAGGACTTCTCTTGTCCCATAAGGGTGTTTCCTTCATTTTATACACTCACTTCTTAGCTTAAAATGTGGGGGTCTATTCTGATTGTAGTTTAGGGACATTTTGCCTTGTTGAGAGTTCCATTCCACAATTAAACCATCTTGAGTGCTTATGAGATGGATTTAATCCATGAGGCTCTTATATGGGAACATTCTATATATTTCTTACTTAAGCAAGGTTTATGTCCCATTCAATAATGAGTGAGAAAATATTAGATTAACATAAATTTAATTATCCCCTTAAGAGTTAGATTCTATTATATAAAATTCTTGGTTTACAACATAGATTAACCAATTTAGGGATCATGCCCGTGACATCCTCCTCAGGTGTCCATATAGCTTCATCAAGTTCTGAAGCTAGTGGTGCTATTGGTGGAAGTATCACGACTGTTCACCCCTTCCTCATGTAAACCATGGATGGGTTTGATATTCATTGTGTAATACCGAATTTTTGCAATAACTGAGTATATTGAAAATAATCATATTGCATACTGGTATGTCTGATCAACCATATTGCTCATCTCACCTGAGTGAGTTGAACATCATATTCTGCCCAAATTGGGCCCAATATCCAAGGTCTCCAAATAACATCATGGGATTGCATATTCTTCCAAATAGAATGAAATCACTCTTTATTTTCCTCAATTGGTTTTTGGTTAGACCATTCCTTTTTCCATTGTCATATTAACACATAGGGCATATTTGACCCCATAAATTGGTGTCCATCATAAGGTAGCCCTTGGGGTCTGACCACCGCTATGTGCTCCCATGCCCAAACTTGTAGCAAAGTGTTGCAGTTCAATATGGTTTCCATTGTTGTTCTTAAATCAAATAACTCTCTATAGATTTGGGCCAATAATTTTGGTGCCCATGTATATATTACTGATTCTTCCACTATATCCTACACGATTCCTAATAAATTCCAATAAAAATATGCACTTCTTGATTCAGGTAGAATAACACCCGATATGAGCTCCATTATAACAACATGCTTATGTGTCAGTATACCCTGCACATAGTGAAGTTCATGCTCTATGCACCCCCTATCGGTTTTCACATTTCTCTAATTTTCTCTAGACACTCTTTCCACAATATGTCCCATTTCCACTTCATTAGCAATGGTTACTGTATGACCTTCTATCGGTACTCGGTATATTCTATATACGTCTTCCAATGTAACAATCATTTATCTAGTGCATAACTGAAAAGTCCCTCTATTGAGATCCCATATTTCTACTAGGGCAAATATATAACTTATGTCTACATGTATTCGATCTAATCGAGCTACTCCCTCAAATCCTACTTATTGCAGCCATTGCCATTCGCTTGCATCCAGTCTATTCTTGGCATTCTAAAAAATCATCTTCAAAGGATATCTTGCCCTAATGATATTTAATGGTTGAATTTATAATATTTTTGTAGGATTACTGCTATCGGTTCTAACATTTTTAGGAAGCCATAACTCAAAGAGTACGTACCAATAGATCAACTAGCAAGAGTAAAATAATTACGAGATACACTATGATGTTTGTCTTCGAGATCACTAGTATTAATAGGGTAAACCCTAATACGAGCAATATGATATTCACTACCATTAATAGTGCTTAGGTTATTTCTATTTTTGAAACTAAAATAAATTCTACACTATCTACTCCATTCTGCGATGTTGAAGTTTTGATTCTATTTTATTCGCTGGATAGTATTTCAAGATCCATTTATTTTTGTAGATTCATAGATCCATAAAATTGAATTATTGGGTTCTTTTTCAATTCTCGATGGGGTAACGTTCTTTCACTGTGCATAGAATACATCATCATAACCAACGTATCCTTTCCTTAGTGTGCATCACGTCCTATCATCGACCCTTCGATGACTCCAAAGGTTGATTTTGTACCTTGTTTATTTATTGGTAAAACACGTCTATCGCACGATACTATTGCTATAAAGTGTAATATTATTGGCCTTATTCTCATATGGTAGGATTACAATTAATTATGTATTATCATACTTCTACCTTCGGTGTTTGGTTTACATCGGTTTCATAAACGTGGTTTTCTGTGCTCCATACAACTATGTCAAAACTACAGTCTAGTTTTATTATAAGTTATAATACCACATGCATAGCATAGAGTTTCATTCTAGATTTAAATAACTTATCACTCATTTTATGTTTCAACCACCACTCGGGTGACCGAGTGCATACATTTTGGAATAATTTGGCGGAGCTGCATGTGGTGGTGACACTTGGGATTCTAGGGCTTACTTGGTGGAGTTCCCTAATTCTCATATTTGGAGGATTTATGTGATGTTTCACCCTTTTTTCTCTCCTCCAACATATCAAAGTTTCATGTTCTAGTGTTGTTGTTGGGTGACTTCGTCCATAATTTCCTACACCTTAGCCTTTTATTTAGAAAAATTCCAAAGTGTATTGTATCATTAATCAAAAATAAAAAATAAAGAAAAAATTGTTTTGTTTGGACTTACTTTTTTTTTACTAAAATGGTTAAGTTTGTATCTCTTAATGTTTCACTTTTAGTTATGACTATAGTCATTTAAGTTGCCCAAATTGGTTTGATGATTATAATTCAAGTGAATCCTTAGTATATCAGAACCTTGAATCATACACAGTAAGTCTTAAAGATATAGATGCCAAGTAATTTTCCAAAAGAGTCTAAGGTACACCGCTTAAAATCCATGTAGGAGGTTTCACTTAGCTCTTTCACTTTTGAACTACTATGGTTCTACTCATGGGGGAGAAGAATTCTTTTACCTTCAAGGAATACCTTATGAAACAATCAAAGATCAAAGGAGCTTATATTTAAAGGAGATCACTATCTTGACTTATTCTCTTTATTTGAAGTTGTAGCCAAAATACTGATATTGTTGATAATGGTCCAACCCAAGGAGATTCATCTATAGATAATACTTTTGTAGCAATAAATTTGTAATAATAGGAGGATTAATATCAATCTCTCTTAAAATATAGACACCCAATAGATCATTTATTATGGGAGAGATATTATTGTTACTAATATATTATCTTCTTCATCCCGTAGTTTAGATTATGATGCGGTGTTGAAATTATAATTTGATTTATGGCCAAAGCTAGCATTGAATGATGTATTGAATACACTTAAGGTGTTTCATTGTACAAATTTTAAATTTAATGGAATATTTTATTATGTAAGCTCTATTGACCACAATTAACTCTATTATAGTTAAATACACTTTATAACTTGTAGTTAAGCTTACACCCTCTTGTTTTTTCATCTTAGGTTAAATTATATTATGTAATTGAGGTTTTGGTATGTATATAAATAATTCCCTTCCACCCCTACTTTAATTATAAAGGTATTATGCAACTTTATCTATGGATATAGTGATTATTTATGGTGTTTATGGGTTTCCACCATATCTCCTTTTTTCTCATCCTTATTTTTTTTTTCTAATTTGAATGGATTGTTTGCTTCGATTTATTTTTAGAAAATAGTGAATTTAACATATTTTTCAAATAATATTACTTTTGATTTTTCCATATTTGGATGCTATACTTGTCAATATTTAAAGTGACATCATATATATAAAGGTACATTGTAATGTAGAATTTATGAGTTATAGTATTTAGGCCATGGCTAATAAGTTATATTTCCAACCTACCAAACAACATTTTGTTCTATCTAGATCAAATCTTATTTTCCTTCACTTTGTCGTAAAATGGATTACATAGTAATATTTATAGAATATTACTAATTTCAACCCTTAATATATTTATTTTAATCCATTGTAACTATAGGGTAATGTTAATTTTCAAGAAAACATAAAATTTTATGTTATTAACCATTAATCAATCTTGTCATAGCATAATAATATTAATTTAACCTCCGTGACCTATCTACTTGAGGGATGTCCTAAAGAAAAATGTCATCAACAAATTCAAGATAAGATTCTAAGGGACTAGTTGTTACAACATAAAATATTACATTATTTTCTCTTATATTTTTGCATTTCTAAAATCTCTCCTAATGCATCAACTACAATAATGAAGATATAAGGATATTATAAATCATTTTATGATCATAAATAATCATTGAATATGGTTAGTAAGGGATACACTGCTGAATATAGAATTTTTTGGCGTGCTATAACAATATCTAATTTACTTATATCATCCTTAATCAAATAAAAAAGTATAAAACTTTAGCAAACCCTATATTATACTTTTTTATATCTTTTATATAAGTATATCCATTTTTATTTTTTAGTGAAGAGAATATATGACCTCTCATGCAATGATTATACGAACAATAATCTATTTACCATAAATAAAACTACCTTGTTCCTCCAAGATAACTTTGTCTAAAATACTTTGCAAAGAATTTACCATAATTTTTAAAATTAGCTTAGAGATAACATTGCAAATCATCAATTATTTTATATTTCTTGGAATTAAATGAAAATCATCAATTATTTTATATTTCTTGAAAATAAATACAATAAAGTCAATATTGATCTTTCTTATTATAGACTTCTCTCAATACAATAAAGTTGATATTGACCTCACTTATTATAACATTATTTTTCTTATCCTTTTCAATCACCACCCTTCAATATATAACAACATTAAAAAAAAAAACAATTATAGCAATTCTACTAAAGCACCTTATTAGGATGAACATATCATGGAAATTAACATTGATTTATAGTATGAGGTGACTTAATTATCATCTCATACTATAATTATTAATTATTATTTTTTAATCTTTATTTTAATATTTTTATCTTTATTATTATTAAAAATATTTTAGAATAGTTAAATATATTTATAATTAAAGTACTCTTCAAATTATATATAAATAAACTATATTATAAGATGAACAAGAGCTAATATGCAATTTATATATTTTATATTTAAGAAAATTAATTGCTCCTTTGAATTTTAAGTTAGACTTCTATTTTAAAGTTCAGGACTATGTCATCTAAAGCATACTTAACCTACGACCATCTATTTTAGAATACCCATGCCTTCAAACATTCATTATTAAGTGATATAATCTTAAAAATAAAAAATTCAAACTTACAATAAAATAAATATTTATATATTAAATATATTAAAAAAATTATAAAATTATATATCCTTTGTATTTTAAATTTATTCTTCTTTTGTAAACTGGACAAACCTTCACTCTTAGATCACACTATAAAAGTTAACAAATTTAAATAATTAAGCTACAAATATGTATCTAATCCTTATACCTCATGTCCTAAAAAGTAGAAAAGCCCTTGTAATTTTTTATACAAAGATTATCACAACACAAAATCTTGCTTTGTTTCGCTTTTCGATCAAGCACACGTGGACCCAGATAACAGGTACCAAAATTGAGAAAAACAGATGTAATAATGTACGCCATTGAAAAAAAACAACTTACGTAAAAATATAAAAGAACGTTCTGCTATGACTATTTACTAACCTTTGGTGTTGTTCTACGTACAGTTCTCATTTCAAATATTTCATGCTGGAAAAGAAGATGAGGATGAATAAGGCTGCAATAGTGTTATTATACTGCTGCTTAATCATATTCATCGCAAATCCTAAAGGTGCATATTGTGTTCGCATGCTTAACGACGAGCATGCTTAACAACGAGCATTTTATTGTGACAAGTAAAGCAGGCCGATAATTACAGGCTATGTCTTCTTGCGATTCGGCTTTCTGGATCAAGGAAGCCGAGGACCTGAGCTGCCCCCCTGTCCCTCCAAAAAAATAAAAATAAAAATAAAAACCTTCACCTCGTAGTCTGTGATGTTTGATAAACTGTTTTCATGGATATTCAAAGGAAATATCACAGATAAATCATATACGAGTTTAATTAGTTACGAAATTATCAAAGATTAGATTTCCTTAAAAATATGTACATTATTAATTGTTAATTTATTATAAATAAAATTTTAATTTTTTAAAATTATTTGCCCTTTTAAATTTTTATTGAAGATCATTTTTATTGAAATAATAAAATATTGTTATCTTATCTTTATCAAATATTTCTTTCATTTGTTTTTCTATTAAAAATATTTACCATCCTTAAACTATGTTTTGGTAATCAACTTTATAATATCATTTGTAGTAAGAAATAAAACCTCAGTCATACAAATACTTTCTAAACTTTAAAAATTTTAAATATGAAGTTCAACATTGTAAATGGTTAAATAATTTGCTACACAATTTTCATATCTCTAAGGACCTTAATGCCTGGGCATTCAAAAACCTCAAAAAATTAGTCTATCAGGTTGCAGTCAAAGCATTGTAAAATACCAAGAAGAATGTTAGTATCCTGGATATTGACAAAGGAGATAAGTCTTAGAGACCCCTGCGAGAGGAGCTCACTCTTGAACGAAAGCTTGGATTTACCTATGATAGACCTGTAGATCCATCCCCAAACCCGAGAATATTTTGTAAGTGAAAACCATCATCTGATGATTGCGTGAAGCTCAACTTTGACAGAGCATCAATCAGGAATCTTAGGTTAGCCAGGGCAGGTGGAGTCAACAGAGACTAGGGTGGTAGAGCTATCACTGCCTTTTGTGGGACACATGTCTATCCAGTCATCATTTTACGCAGAAATTAAGGCCCTAAAGTTATTGTAGAAGGAGACTCTATGAGTCTCATAAAGCTACTAAAATTAGATAAAGACCCTAATTGGTGGGTTTTCAATGAATTAAAGGAAATTAAAAGAATTGTAAACCTGATGGTAGGAGTTCAATTCGTTCACACCTGGTGCAAAGGGAATAAGGTGGCTGGGGAATTGGCGGGTAAAACATCAAGTGATAGAGGAATGGAGAGACAATTTCCTGGGTGATATGGGAATACTAGTGAATAATGATCACTTGTGACTTAGGAGAGGAGGCCATTGGTGAGGTTGATTGGATTTCTGCAGATAAATTTCTAAGTTGTTTCATCTAATTGGTAGCCTTCCTTACGGTTTGGTAGATTCACTACTTGTTGGACAAAAGACTTAATATTTGGGCCATGACTACTATTGCTCACTCCGATATGGTGCTCCTCTCTAGATTCTGTGGTTCCTAGTGGGACTTTAGGACCAACTTAGATAATTTTTGCAGATCTATTTTTATATTGACAATCAAAGTGTGTTGCCTCTAGATCTGGTACCTGGATATTTTAGTCAACTATGGATTTTATGCAAGTAATCGTTGGGACCATTCCCCTGGATTTTTATACATATTGGACATAGCGATCGGGCGTATTAGTAATTATGATTCTTACCATCATGTCTGCTATAGTGTTTAGTTTAGAACCATGGATAAATCTAAATCATTGAAATACAAGTCTGTATTCCCAAAGTCAATATTGGAGCCTACACCCTAGTTACAGATGAGGAAGTTCTTGGTATTCTGAGTAGAGGAGGGCTTATAGATTGCATCAATAAATTTCATGATCATAATATTCTACTATCCAAATGAGTGGTGTACTCTTGGAAGGAAGGCTTGATCTAGGTGGTAAAGGTAAATTTCAATCTTAATAACGATCTGATGGTGAAGGTGACTAGTCTTCAAACATATGAGAATTCCCATAGTCGAGATATGCACTTTCTGCTTATGGATCTTGGATTCTTTCTTGATGATGATGAATTCCTACCAAAAGAGAAGGGAGAATTCAGAGTTAAGGCTCTCCTCCCACCCTAGGATCAAATGATTCAGGTGATCATGAATTATTTCTCATTGAATCCATCTACAAAATTGTGAGAGGCTACCATGTTATGTTCCTTAAATAGCTCAGGAGATGTAAATGAAGGAATTTACCTATGTTTCTTTGTCACTCACTAAATAAAATGCTCTCGAACTTGCGTAATGGTAAGTGATTATACCCCCTACATCAAGGTTTAATAATTTTACCTGTAGAATTCATGGCGGTAGAAAAAGGAATAAATATGGAAAAAATATTAAATTTGTAGAAAAAAATCCTTTGGTTCCTCTGGATATTCCCACCTTTAAAACCTCTCTCTCTACGCATGAGATCTTGAGCAGTTCAGAGTTATATCTGAATTTTGGACCCTGGATTAAGCAATAAGTTTGAGAATTATCAGTTTCTTCTCTAGGAGTGCTCGAAGGGGATTTTAACTAGCCCTAGGAGCCTAGGACTACCCACTCTTGGATGGGAGTTAGAAATCTATCAGACTATTTTTCACTTCAGTAGGGATCAAGGCTAGCAAGAAGTGATGATCTAACAAACTTCCAAAGAAATTTGTGAAGGAGGTTTTGAGTGGTAAGGTCCCCTTGTCCTCAAAGAAGGTTTTCTAGGAAGAGCACTAGATGAGGTGGTCCATTGGGAAAAATATCTCTAACAACTTGAAGGTGGAACCCATCCTAACCTAGTAGATAAAGACAATAGCAAACAAGCAAGTTACAGTACTGGGTACTCTCAAAATAGGTATCAATTTTTTGGTGGATGTAAATAAACAAATAATTGGATTATTGGACATGGTTGCCTCGTGCACAAATGCTCATGATAAAACCAATCCTTAGTTTCTATTTTTGGAATTATACTCCTATAGGGTAGTTGTAGGGTTTGTTCCTAAGTTGGTTTTACACCTCCCAAGCCTTTTTTTTTGCTTTTGTTGTAGCCCAGGTGGACCTTTGTATTTCTAGTATCCTATAGGGGTTTTTGTTTTGGGTTGTGGGAGCCTCCCAAAATTGTCACCTTTAATTTAAAAAAAATAAAAATTCCATAGCTATAAATATATTTTTTGTAGCTACCTCACAATTTCCTAATACTTTTATTTAGGGGTCTTATTCATGCCCTTAATATTCGAAAATATTATTTTCATCATCACTATTTTTTTTATATTTGATTTTGTTTTCCTATAACTATATTCCTCTAATATTGTTTTCTTCTTTGATTTTACTTCTTGGCTTTTCCTCTCCTTTTTCATTGCCATCAATACTTTCATCTTCATCAATGTATTTAATCTTATAATATTGTTCATAGTGATAAATACAAGGAATAACCTCAAAAACATATTATTCTTTATGTCGCACTAAATATCCTTAAGTGCAAGGATGCTCTTCCATAGCAATTATTTTTTTATATTTCCTTGGAAAGAATTATATAGAGAAAAATAAATATTATTCACCTAGAATAAACTTGACCTCTTTTTTGTCTTTGTTCTAAAATTTTTCAACACATTTTTTTTTGCATCTTTAATAACTTTTGAATTTGAACTTACATATTGTACTTTCTCATCCATTATATTCTTCTTTGTTTCTTCTAATGGTTGATCATGTGGGCTACGATGGCCTTTGCTCTATGATGTTGTAGATAGTGTTTTTTATTGCTTATTTTGAAGTGGACTATCCTTGATCTAATCTAGTTTCTATTACCTTATTATTTTCTTGCTTCATCTAGAACTTTATCTCATGACCAATTTTTTTCTCTTTTTTCATAGTTTTCACTTTGCAATCTCTTGCCATATGTCAGGTCTCATAACAATTGTGGCATTGAAATACAATATTTTAATAATCTAGTTATTGATACCATTATCATTATTTAGATTTAATCCTAATAAATTGTGGCAACATGCTTAAAATATCCATAGAAACACATATTTGGGTATATAGCATGCTTTAGTTCCTTAATAGTTAGTCCTTCTTTGATGAATTCCCATAGGGTATTTTTAATATTATTGAAAATCTCCTTATTGATAAGTTGATTTGAATGTCTAAAAATCCTAACCCACATTAGAATATTTTTAATAGTTTCTATCATGACAAAATATTTTTCTACATGGTCTTAAATAAAGGGTATTTCTCCCCTTTAAACAATGGGCCACTAGCCATTATTTTATCCTTTATTTTCAAAATAGAAAAAAAGTCATATAGTTATTTGAATTCAATCTTGAGTTCCACATGATCCAATTTTGAATCTCTAAAAACCATGGATAATATTCATGGAATTTATATATTAACCCTATAGTTTTAAGAATCATAATATCATGCTTGATCATATTATCCTTGATAATCAATTTTGTGTATCATCTACTACTTGGATCAAACTTTCTATGTGTTGTTCTTATGCTTATCTCCAACATGGGCTTCCACACTTCTACTAATCTCTAACTTCGACATCCATAATTTCAATGAGGGCACCCTATTCTATAGGCATCTTGACTTCTCATTAAGGCCTTACCACCAACTCAAATGTATAATAATAAATAGACCTATTTTAATCCATATAAAAATTTAATAGAAATATAAAAATAAAATTTATATTTAAATATTGTCTTAAAGAATATAAATTATGAAAGTAAAATTTAATCCTAATATATGTTGATTAAAAAATGGTTGTGCATTTACCTTCTATGAAGACTTGAGAAGTATGTGCACCCACTCTTTCACTATTAACATAGCATACATGCATAAATAAAGTTGATTGTTCCTATGGTGTTTTTTCTTGTGTGGAAAGAAAGGAAATATTTTGAAATTAATATTTATTATTTATAATTTTTAATAAAATAAATTTATATAATATTTTGATATTTTATTTCTATTTATTATTCTATGTTTTTGATGAGATCGATTTTTATTTTAAAGTTAAAATTACAAATTATTTCTATAATATTTATATTTTATTTTAATATTGTTAGTATATTCATAAGAGCAAGGAGGATTTGTGAAATGGAGACAAATTCTACATGGTACCATAGTAGATCATGAACAAATTCATTTAGCTACTTCTAGAAAAAAGATCAATGATCTCAAAACCTAACATGAGTAAACACTGTGATATTTAGTGTTGGTCAATAGGCTATTAATAGAATAATTTAAAACTAAGAGGAGTCTTAGTTAGGGATATACTCTATCACCAAATATATTAATTATTATTTAAGAGATATTGGAAAGGAACCTAAAGAGGACATACACATATTGGCCACTAATCATACTTAAATCTAGTAATAGCATTGAAAACATCATCCACAAATAATTAATGTTTGATATATTCCTTTTGGGATGAAAATAATGAAGCCATAAATTTTAATAAGTTACTAAAGAAATATGATAGAGTGTCAAGGAAAAATGTTAATAGGAAAAAATCCAAAATTTACTATTGGCTTTTGAGCTAGAATATCTTACATTTCAATATTCTAGATCTTGAGTAGTCTCAAATATAAGAGATTTTAAAATATTATATGGCCAAAATAACTAATAATATTCATGAAAAATAATAATAATTATAATATAAATGTAAAAAACCATTTATGTAATAACATGAAGAAAAAATTTAGTATAATTACTCAAAATATGCATACAAGCTTTAATATGATCTTAATTGATCATGTTATCTTACAATACATAGATCTTTGTATCCATTATATAACTTTGAAAAGGTGGCTCTTCAATACTTGACTCTTTCACTCCTCACTTATCTATGAGTGACAACCTTTTCTATTACTTACAGAATACAAGCATCACATGTCCTTTTGGAATCGTATCTCTCCACTTGTGTACATGACTCTTGAATCTCTATTTACTTGCACACTTGTGTACTTTATCACATTACATATTTGTAAACTTACTTACATGACACATGTGCACTTTCTTACAATACACACTTGCACACTTAAATACATGAAACTTGTGCATATCCTACACATACACACTTACATAAATATATATATATATATATATATATCACACCACTATTATAGGATTTGTATTGTACCATAGGTACCATGGGGGTACTTTTTTACAATAATGTAATATTATCTAGCACCCCCTTGTATTACATTATTTGGTTATTAAAGACTTTAGTATTCAATATTTATCTTCAATTTGTACCTTGTGTTCATCCACTACCTTTGTTTGTAGTCTCTGCTTGGATTATGTGTGATCCATATTTTTGTTTTCTCTTTTTTTATATAATTCAAGGAATTCGTCATTAATCTAATCTTGAGATAAAATATGATCCATATTTTTGTTTTCTCTTTTTGTATTCTAATGTTCATAACTGTTGGAATATATTATATTATTTGGTACATGCTAACATACCTTTTTTGGTACATTTTTATATTATGAGTATGTCTTAGATTAGGGTTTGAGTATTTACTTTATTCAATATGAAAAATGCACAAATGTTGTTAGAATGTGAAAAGTACTTGATGATGTAAATGTGCATGTAGTCCATGTGCAAACGAGTCCATAGAATAATAAGATAAAGAGTCACAGGTAGGTGGAAGTCCAAGAGTCATGTCTCATTATGTAAAAAGGAGGAGGAGAGTATAGATCATCTCTTGAGACATTGATCAATTTGAAAACTATGGTAATGTATTATTAATATGTTTGGTAAACAAATGGTGATATATTATAGAATTGAAGAATGGTATAGGGGATACTATATTATATAGTATAAGGTTATTATGAATATTTGCCATGGGCTAAACATAACCCAAGGTTAATTATATTATTATATTATATTACAATAATTAATGGGATGAAGAATGCGTAATATAGGTATATAAAAATGGGATATTATAATGGTAATCATCATGGAGATTACTCATGTAAAGTATTACTTGTGACTATCTTTGATGATGAAGTGGTTTATGATATTTTGTTTGAAATTTAAAGATATTTAAAATGAGTTTTCATATGAAGGAATATGAGTAGTATTGAGGGATATAAAACCCTATAAAGCAAGTCATCTAGAACAAGTGTATAATTTTCCAAATCATATTTTTATAAAAAAGTAAAATTTGATATATATTTTAGCTATAATAAAAATAAGATAATAATATACGATATTGATGGTCCTAAGGAGTAAGTATCCAAGGAGAATCAAAAAACAATTATGGTATGGAACAAGTTAAATAACCAATAAAATAATAAAAAGTTGGATATATAGTAGCAACAACAATAGAGTATAGGGTAGAAGCAACAAAAAATTACCAAGGAAGATTGGTTAGAAGCATACAAGGACACAATAAAAGAAGGTCAAAAGAGATAAGAGTATGATAAATAATTTAAAATAGATAAACAAATTTCTAAAGAATCAAATAAACTAGAATGTTAGGTTAAGGTTGTAGTATATCGCCACCCACATCGGCTTGAGAGGAAGCCATCTTGGAAGTATGGATGATGGTATCAATATTATGAATATAAATTGATTCAAAATTACATCAAGTATGGTAATATTTGAAAAAACCATAGTGATTATCGATTTCAAAGTGATGTAGAAACATAGGGAACAATAGGACTAAGCATTTAAACTAACATAGTACAACAACAAAAGCATTGAGCCAACAATACAAGTATGGGAATTCAAGTGGTATAATTTTAGCTTACCATAATCAAACACCACCACTAACCAATATTTCACTTGGATGGATGGATTCTCAAGATTGGTACAAATAATCATCAATACTTAGAAGATCATGTTATTTAGTTTATTCTCATGTTTTGAGGATGAAAAATTTGTAAAGAGGATGGAATGTTATTGTACTTGAGAAATGGTATAGGGGGTATGATATTATATTATGTAAGGGCATTATAAATAGTTGGCATGGGCCACACATCACCCAAGGTTGATTATATTGTTATATTGTATTACGATAATGAGTGAAATGATGATTCATAAGACTTGTATATAAAGAGGGGATATTGTCATGGTAATAATCTTGGAGATAATTCATATTAAGTATTACTTGTAATCATATTTATTCATAAAATTTCTTATGAAAATTTTCCTTCTGTAAGTGCCACTCTCATATTGGGGGATCTTATTGACTTTTCCTTAAGGAATATTATTGGTGTTACCTTATCCTAAGGGTATCATTTATCTCTATCTCATTGTTTGGATTGTTATTCTGGATAATTATTTATGGATCAATGAATTTATATTTCTACATATTTGTAAAATATTTCTATTAATGAGAATAAAATTTCATAACATAGACCATATCTTGGGTTAAAATTAAATAGTATAGGAATAATGGATTCCAAATATGTTTTGAAAATACATGGTGATGAATGATAAATTTGAAAAATGACTAAAGCAATGAAATATAACTTTTGAGAGTGATGTATCTAAACAATATATGATACCTCAAAATATACAATACTTTGGATAGTATAGATAGAAATAATTAGAAGAATATTTAAAGGAAAGGAAATCAATTTAGAGGTAATAGAAAGGAAGATATGTTTAGCCATAGAGAATTCTAATTATCCCTATATACCCAACCAATCCCTAATATTCAATAAAATATCCTTCATAGATGGAGTCAAGTCATAAAATGGAATTATGATGTTAGGTATAGGAAAAATGAAAGGAATGTAATAATATAAAGTGGAATCCACCAAAAGTATAGTTGGTAAAATTGGATTTTAATGGAGCATCTAAAGGAATCCAAGACCAAGAGGAGGAGGAGGAAAAACAATAAGAAATAATAAGGGTAAGATTTTATCAAATTATACTTTCAGTAGTGTACTTTAGATAAATAATAAAGTTGAAGCTTGGGTGGCGTTTGAAGGATATAAAATATGTACAAAAATGAAATGGAGCAAAGAATGAATAAAAGGTAAATCACAAATAGTAATAAATGTAATTTTGAGGAAATTAAAATCTCCATGGAAGATAAAAGATATCATTTTGAAAGTACAAAATCTTCCTATCAAGTTTGAAAAAGTGGGTGTACACATCCATTAATGGAAGGGAACAAATGTGTAAATGTGATTGCCAATAAAGGGGTTTTAATAGAGGATTATGAGGTTAAATTATATTCTCCATAGTTTGTGGGAGAAATATGTATGTGTAATAGACCTAAATTGTTACCCCTTCTTACCCACAATTTAAAAAAAAAAAACGTATATATAAATATTTATCTTCATATGGAAAAATACCTAATCATGCCCTAGGATAGACATATTTCATTTGGATTATAACTTTCAAGGAAAATATCTATAGGAGCTATAGAGACTTGATTAGAGTCTCTTCAAGTAGAAGTGATCATCTTCTACGAAACCCTCATACCCCAGTTGGTATGAGTAAGCTGGCCAAGCGTTAGGTTTCATCCTCATAAAAGGAGGAAATCACAAAATGATCCACCTAGACTAGGTGAATACCTTGAATATGGAGAACCACACCTATGGTAAACCATCACAGATGAAATAACCACTGTATCACTATAAGGGAGTTCTAATACAACTGTATCACTATCATGATACCTATCCATGGAATGTAATTTTTAACATGATTACATATCTTTAAGCCTCTTAGAGTTTATTGTTACACACTCCATGTAGGCAACCTTATTTATTTATTCATATTGATTTTATTACCAACAAGGACTTCTCTTGTCCCATAAGGGTGTTCCCTTCATTTTATACACCCACTTCTTAGCTTAAAATGTGGGGGTCTATTCTGATTGTAGTTTAGGGGCATTTTGCCTTGTTAAGAGTTCTGTTTCACAATTAAACCATCTTGAGTGCTTATGAGATGGATTTAATCCATGAGGCTCTTATATGGCAACATTCTATATATTTCTTACTTAAGCAAGGTTTATGTCCCATTCAATTATGAGTGATTAAATCTTAGATTAACATAAATTTAATTATCCCCTTAAGAGTTAGATTCTATTATATAAAATTATTGGGTTATGACATAGATTAACCAAAATGAAATTTATTCAGTGTTGTGTAAGGAAAGGTGCATCATTCATAAATAACTATCCCACAATATTATAGAAAGATAACAAATTCCATTGATTCTCTAACACACTTAAGTGAGCTTACATCCATCACATGAGACTATCATTTGAGCAAATCTACCTACTAGTATCATTCATCATTACTCGTTACATTCAAAAACTAAATGATACAATTACTTTAAATTATCAACATATTAGAAATTTAGCATACATTTCTAGCATCCATACATGATTAAACTACTAAAATTTTAGCATACATTCAAGGCATAAAAATAAACATTACATATATAATTTTCATTTTGAAAGCAAAAGTAACATACACAAGAATTAAATAAGCAAACCACAAATTATTGACACAAATATTTATCCTGGGAAACCCTAATAGGAAAAACCCAGCCTCAAAAATATTTTCTTCCTCATTTTCATAAACTTAAATGGCAAACTTTACAATAATAGCAGGGCATCTATCGACCCTTATCTTCAAATATAAGTCAAAGTATACAAAAATTCCTTTTTGACCTATTGATGTAAATAATGAATCAACCAATCCCTTCTTCTATGACATCAATATAAAATTGACAATACCATTAAGGAATATCTAGTTCCTAAGGCATTTAACATCTTACATTATTCATGAAAAGTCATTGGATTATATTTTTAAGATATCGTATTTCAAGGGAGTCCTATAAGTTCCCTCAAGAATGAATTTCCAAATTCACTCTTCATAAATGATTTATATTCAATTCCTTGAGTAATGGATTTTAAGTCCCATACCTTTAAACCCATCAATAACCATTTCTTAAGGATTGTTTCCAAACTCACTTCATTTAATTAAATCACATTTTGTCCCTTGAATTTTAAGATCCTACTCTCCATTACATAAACCATCTAATCCATAGTCCAAGGGATCCATTATTCTATATTTAAAAATATAATTTCCATATTCTATTCAATCCATATCTAACTTATATACCTCCATTTCCATTTGTAACTCCTCTTTAATTAGAACTTTATTTAGACTATGATAAGATACTATATATTGCTCTTATACTTTATAAAGGGTTTACCCCTTTTTCCTCAAAGGGTACATTTGCTATACAATATTTCTAACAATACAAAACATAAGGGAAGGTGTTTTAATCATAAGGGTAAATTTTCGTCCTTTAGGAAAGCCATCATTCATAATATTTAGCTATTAAAACCCTTAATCTAGGTAAAATCCTTGAGGACAAGTTTAGAATCTTGTCAATGCCTTCTTATTATTATAATCTACCCAAATGTGCACATACCCCTGATGAGTTTGTGTTAGACTGGTTTCGTATAGTTTATCCTCCACATGTCCTATTCTAATTGGTTCTCCTATATTTCCTAGGCAGACAAAATTTAGAAGTAGAGTGTAGCCCTTTCTATGAGACGTGAGATATGAAGGAGGAGGTATCAAGTGTTCTATAGAGCATGATTTTAAAAGTTTGGTACTAGTGTTGTTGGCTTCCCTGCTCATCTCCGTAAGGGTGATTAACTCCTACTGGTATCTTCGTATAAACCCTAGAAAGACTATAGTGTAACTCATGTCATAAGGATATTTTGAAACTGCTTCCATTAGATGGTAAGCCAATTGAGAAATCCCCAACTACAAGGTGCCACTCACTCGAAACTTTCCCCACACCTTCCTAAGTGATTTTAAAGGAATTATTAGACATTTTGGATATTCGACGACAGACGTAATAACAAGAGGTATCAATATTTAGAGTTTAGGAAATAAATTTGTAGCGAGTGAATTTTGAATCAGACCTATGATTTGCAATAGGTTCCTACCATAAATTTGTTTCTAGAAGTATCTGAAGCTGCTTCCATGGTGCAATATCATGCATTAGACTAAAACTAGTCACGAAGGGTTCCCTATCTTCCACTAGTGAATGGATCACAGAGTTATTGGCAGAGGTAGGAGGTGTATCCACCAGGACCACTTAATTGAATGGATTAGTAGATGGCTCAATGGTATTCTGTAGACACTGCATTATATCATAAAATCTGTAATGTAGGGGCGACAACACGAATGGTGCTATGCTTTTCCCATCATCCCTCGTACATCGAACAGTTGCACTGAAGCCCCCTTCTATGACCAAAATTAATATAATCTCCAATGTTTACTAGGTAGTTATCGTCCATGATGGAGTTTTAGATTAGTCAATCATCAAGGATGAGTTTCATGGTAGAGGAATTTTTTATACATAAAACTAATTATTGTTAAGGATAGTGAAGCAGAGATTATATTTGTGATGAAGTCTGATAGTCATGCTATCGATCACTTAGATTGGATTTATAAAATGGGATGATGGCCAATAGAGAGTGTTATATCCTAAGGGTTGGATTTCGATGACTTCCCATAGTCAATGGTTTGAGCATGGGATATTGCTCTACAATATGCACAGGAGGTTCATTTCCTGATACATGCTATGATGTATTGTTGTATTTCCTCATCATAAGAGCTTTTGAGAAAGCTTTTGTGTTTGTGAAAGTGATTGGACCATAGTTATCTATTATCACATTATAATCCCCTCATCTTCCACTAATAGCAAGCAGGTGCCTATAACCTTATTTATTAATAATCACAACCATTTTAAAGCTAGAGATCTTAAAGTATGAACTATAATTTATGGGTTATTCTTTGTTATGATTCTTGTAAAAGAAAGTAGTTGGGACAGAATATACTTTCATTATAAAACTAATCTATTCATTACTCATATGCTAATGAGTCTCGTATCTATATAGTTTTTATTATATCATAATTAAGTTTCAACTTCTATAATAACAAGATATTTTTATACTAGAATTTGATTTAGGCCATTAATAGTATGTAGCGAATAAAAGAGATCCAACCTGATCCTTTCGACTTTGCTTTATTTTGGGGTTGCTTTCCATGAATCTCCTCTCAACCTTCTTTGCTTATCATTCTAAACTCCAACTTGTACTTCAATATAACTAGGAATCCTTTTTGGCCTTCTGGTTTCTGATCCACCCATGGTGGAGAGCATACTCCCTAGACCATCCATATTTTTCCTAGATAATCATCACTCTAACTAGGAAATATTTCAAGTCTTATGGTTTCTGATTCACCCCATGGGTGAAGAGCATACTCCCTAGACCATTAAGACTCCTATAATCTAGATGTCCCATTCTTCACCAAAAGTCATCTATTTCTATGTATTTCTCCACTCATGGGCCAAATAGTGACCACATTATAATAATATTAAGAAGATGCCTAGGACCATTATGAATTCATCATGTTCTCCAAGGGTTCTCTAGGGATGAGGTGAGTGACAAAACTCATACTATTGAGGCATAGGATAATTACAAGGTTAGAACTACTTTTGATAAGCTATGATATTCCTCTCATAACCCCACCAATATAGGGTAGCCACATGAGTACTTTCCAAAATATAGTATGACCCATAACTTATTTAAAAATTCCTTAGTCCTTTTTGGGTCCCATCCACATAGGGTCCACTAAATCTTCACATAATTTATTGTATGGTTATAATTTTGTAAAATATAATTTCTCAATTTTATTTTTCACAAAATCTCATAATTAATTATCTTCTCTAAAAGATAATTAATATTTTTCTATCCTTCCTAAAATTCCTTTATTGGAATTTTTGTAGGATTCTTTAGGGTCATGCCCTTTTTATTAGGCATTAATTGATCCCCTAAGATCAATTAATATTCTTTAAATAAGGTAGAAGGGTAAGGGTTCATGACATATACCCTCCCTTATATTAAACACAATCCTTTGTGTTTGAACCTATATCTTACAAAAACACATTTGTCTAGAAAAAGCTAGCATTTATTATGTTATTTTACAATCAGATCCTATTTCATCTAGTACTTCAATCTTAATAGCAAACTCCCTCTTCCATCCAAGTGAGTACCTGGACCTACAAAAATGCAAAATATCAGCAATACCATGTTCTTGTAAACAATATAACATCCATATTGCATATAAACAAGTATTGAAAGCATCATCAATACACAATATTAATGCAAAACTATAGTTTTAACTCATTTCAAATTGCACCAACAATTGATCTAGAGAATTGTAGTATTAGAATTATGTTACAAGGATATCATAAAATTATGCATTTGTACCTTAGACATAAAAATTATTGTTAGTTTTATCAAAAATCCCACCAAGGAGTATCACAATATAATTTGGTTAACCTTTGGCATGAATCAACCTAATAAAATAAAATGCTAACAAAGATACAACATAGTTTTAGAATCTCAATTCCAAAGCATCCACCCAGATGTCTCCTGGTTTATATCATCATGGAGAATTCCCATACCTTATCCAATAATTGACACCAATTCATTCTTAAAATTCATTTAGTGTTATTCTATTTAAATAAGTTTGCTTTACATACATAAGCTTTTCATGATAGAAGACACAATATTTCATTTTTATACCAACAATATATATATATATAATAGATATATTTCAAGTGATTTTTTCTTACAATTGGCAAAACTTATTGGCATACATGTAGTTTATAGGTTAGTGGTTTTGGATCTCAAGGTGGTTCTTCCTTGGATTTTTCACCTATCGGTTCCATAACTATATTACCAGTTTGACAATTTGTTGGAGAAACTGCTTGAGGAGTAAACCATGGCTTATAAGTGCATCCATAGAAGAAGTAAAAAATGTAGCTCGGTATATATCTCTTATGTCGCGTAATTGTGCATTCTCTACTTGCAAGTATGTCCCAATTGTATCTCTCTAGTAGCGTATTTGTGTTAAATCCAGTTGAAGATTTTCTCACTCCGATATAATGGCTTATATCTTAGTCTCCAAGTTAAACCTTTATTGCACCCATTTATCTACTAACTTCAACTGTTTAATTTCTAATAGTTGAATTTGTTTTTTTAGCATCTCTACTTCACGATGCACTTCCCTAAAAGGTTATTCTTCTCTTAGGTTGGATGGTATGGCTCCTGTATCCATACATTGGTACACACATATTTCAAGAGGTTCTTCCTCATTTTTCTTCCTAGATGCGTGTTCCTCCTCTACAAATTTAGCTATTTTCCTACAACTACTTTCCTTACTAGAATTTTTCTCTTGGTTTTGTCGCTGAGCGGTCCACCAAATGTCATACTTAGGGATCATGCCTGCATCATCCTCCTTAGGTGTCCATATAGCTTCATCAATTTTTGAAGCTAGTGGTGCTATTGGTGGAGGTATCATGACTGTTCACCCCTTCCTTGTGTAATACTGAATTATCGCAATAATCGAGTATATTGAAAATAATCATATTGCATACTGGTATGTCTGATCAACCATATTGCTCATCTCACCTGAGTGAGTTGAACACCATATTATGCCCAAACTGGGCCTAATCTCCAATATCTCCAAAAAACATCATGGGATTCCATATTCTTCCAAATAGAATGAAATCACTCTTTATTTTCCTCAATTGGTTTGTGGTTAGACCATTTATTTTTCCATTGTCATATTAAAACATAGGGCATATTTGACCCCATAAATTGGTGTGCATCATAAGGTATCCCTTGTGTTCTGGCCACCGCTATGTGTTCCCATGCCCAAACTTGTAGCAAAGTGTTGCAGTTCAATATGGTTTCCATTGTTTTTCTTAAATCAAATAACTCTCTGTAGATTTGGGCCAATAATGCTGGTGCCCATCCATATATTACTGATTATTCCACTATATATTGCACGATTCCCAATAAATTCCAAGGAAAATGTGCACTTCTTGATTTAGGTAGAATAACACCAAATACGAGCTCCATTATAACTACATGCTTATGTGTCAGTCTACCCTGCACATAGTGAAGTTCATGCTCTATTCACCTCCTATCAGTGTTCACATTTCTCCAATTTGTTCTAGACACTCTTTCCACAATATTTCCTATTTCAACTTCATTAGCAATGGTTACTGCACGACCTTCTTTCGGTACTCAATATATTCTATATATGTCTTCCAACATAACAGTCATTTCTCCAGTGGGTAACCTAAAATTCCCTCTATCGGCATACCATATTTCTACTAGGGCAAACATATAACATATGTCTACGTGTATTGGCTCTAATCGAGCTGCTCCCTAAAATCCTACTTATTTTAGCCATTGCCAGTCGCTCACATCTAGTCTATTCTTGGAATTATCAGAAATCATATTCAAAGAATATCTTGACCTAATAATATTTAATGGTTGAATTTCTAAATTTTCTATAGGATTACCATTGTCGGTTCTAACATTTTTAGAAGCCATAACTCAAAGAGTATGTACCAACAGATCAGCTAGCAGGAGTAAAATAATTACGAGACACACTATGATGTTTGTCCCTAAGATCACTAGTATTAATAGGGTAAACCCTAATACGAGCAATATGATATTCATTGCCATGAATAGTGCTTAGGTTATTTCTATTTTCAAAACTGAGATAAATTCTACACTATTTACTCCATTCTACGATGTTGGAGTTTTGATTCAATTTTATTCATTGGATAGTATTTCAAGGTCCATTTATTTTTTTAGATTCACAGATCCATCAAATTGGATTATTGGGTTCTCCTCCAATTCTCTAGGGGGTAACCTTCTTTCATTGTGCATAGAATACATCATCATAACCCACGTGTCCTTTCCTTAGTGTGCATCACGTCCTATCATCGACCCTTCGATGACTCCAAAGGTCGATTTCATACCTTGTTTCTTTGTTGGCAAAACACGTCTATCGCACGATACTATCATTGTAAAGTGTACCCTTATTGACCTTATTGTCATATGGTAGGATTGCAATTAATTTTGTATTATCATACTTCTACCTTCAGTGTTTGGTTTACATCGGTTTCATAAACGTGGTTTTCTGTGCTCCATACAACTATTTCAAAACTACACTCTAGTTTTCTTATAAGTTATAATACCACATGCATGGCATAGAGGTTTGTTCCTGATTTAAATAACTTATCACTCATTGTATGTTTCAACCACCACCCAGGTGGCCGGGTGCATACTTTTTAGAATAATTTTGTGGAGCTACATGTGGTGGTGACACTTGGGATTCTAGGGCTTACTTGGTGGAGTTCCCTAATTCTCATATTTGGGGGATTTACATGATGTTGTACCCTATTTTCTCTCCTCCAACATATAAAAGTTTTAGGTTCTAGTGTTTTTACTGGGTGACTTCTTTCGCAATTTCCTACACCTTAGCCTCTAATTAAGAAAAATTCCAAAGTGTATTGTATCATTAATAAAAAATTATAAAATAAAGAAAACATTGTTTTGTTTGGACTTAGATTTTTTTTGACTAACTTAAATGGTTAAGTTTGTATCTCTTAAGGTTTCAGTTTTAGTTATGACTATAGTCATTTAAGTTGCCCAAATTGGTTGGATGATTATAATTCAAGTGAATCCTTAGTATATCAGAACCTTGACTCATACACAGTAAGTCATAAAGATATAGATGCTAAGTAATTTACCAAAAGAGTCTAAGGTACACTGCTTAAAATCCATGCATGAGGTTTCGCTTAGATCTTCCACTTTCAAACTACTATAAATCTACTCGTGGGGGAGAGGAACTTAAACATCATCATCCCAAGCACTTACCAAGTGTATATTTTAAATTTGTGGAATTTTCTCTCAAGTTTAATTTCATGCCCCAAGTCTTTGCTAACCTAGATATTAGCTAACATATATCAGTTTACATGGGATTTGATACTAACTGTAATAGACCTAAATTATTACTCCTTCTTAACCACATTGTTTTTTCAAATGTATATATAAATGCTCATCTTCATATGGAAAAAGACCTAATCATGCCCTAGGATAGACATATTCCATTTGGATTATAACTTTCAAGGCAAATAGCTATAGGAGCTATAGAGACTTGATTAGAGTCTCTTCAAGTAGAAGTGATCAGCTTCTATGAAACCCTCATACCCCACTTGGTATGAGTACGCTGGCCAAGCGTTAGGTTTCATCCCCATAAAAGGAGAAAATCACCAAATGGTCCACCTAGACTAGGTGAATGCCTTGAATATGGAGAACCACACCAATGGTAAACCATCACAGATGAAATAACCACACCAATGGTTATTCATAAATCTTATCTTCGATCCATTCCATTTAGAAGGGAGTTCTAAGACAACTATATCACTATCATGATACAAATCCATGGAATGTCCTTTTTAACATGATTACATATCTTTAAGCCTCTTAGAGTTTATTGGTACACACTCCATTTAGGCAACCCTCTTTATTTACTCATCTTGATTTTATTACCAACAAGGACTTCTCTTATCCCATAAGGGTGTTCCCTTCATTCTATACACCCACTTCTTATATTAAAATGTGAGGGTCTATTATGATTGTAGTTCAAGGTAATTTTGCCTTGTTGAGAGTTCCATTCCACAATTAAACCATCTTGAGTGCTTATGAGGTGGATTTAATCCATGAGGCTCTTATATGGCAACATTCTATACATTTCTTACTTAATCAAGGTTTTTGTGTTCCATTCAAGAATAAGTAATGCTTAGTTAACATAAATCCAATTATCCCCTTAAGATTTGGCTTCTATTATTATTCTTAGGTTACGACAAGATACCAACATGAAATTGAAACGGTGTTACATATGGAAAGGTGCATCATTCATAAATAATTATCCCACAATATTATAATAAATTAGACAAATGCCTTTGATTCATTATCACATTTTAAGTAAACATCCATCCTTAACATGAGATTATTATTTGAGCAACTCTACCTACTAAAATCATTCATCATTACCCATTACATTACAAAAAGAATGATACAATTGCATTACATTAAATTATCAACATAATAGAATTTGAGCCTACATTTCTAGCATCCATACATAATTCCTGCTGAAATTTTAGCATACATTCAATGCATAAAAATAAACATTACATATATCATTTCCATTTTGAAAGCAAATGCAACATCCACAAGATATAATAAAGCAATCCACAAAGTAAAGTGACACAAGATTTATCCTAGGAAACCCTGACGAGAAAAACCCAGCCTCCAAAATATTTTCTTCCTCATTTTCATAAACTTAAATGACAAACTTTACAATAATAGCAGGGCATCTACCGACCCTTCTCTTCAAATATAGGTCAAAGTATACAACAATTTATTTTTGACCTATTGATGTAAATAAGGAATCACCCAATCCCTTCTTCTATGACATCAATATAAAATTCACAATACCATTAAGGAATCTCTAGTTCCTAAGGCATTTAACATCTTACATTGTTCATGAAAATTCATTGGATTATATTTTGGAGATATCATATTTCGAGGGAGTCCTATAAGTTCCCTCAAGAATGAATTTCCAAATTCACTCTTCATAATTGATTTATATTCGGTCCCTTGAGTAATGGATTTAAAGTCCCATACCTTTAAACCCATCAATAACCATTTCTTAAGGATGGTTTCCAAACTCACTTCATTTAATTAAATCACATTCAGTCCCTTGAATTTTAAGATCCTACTCTCCATTCCATAAACCATCTAATCCATAGTCCAAGGGATCCATTATTCTATATTTAAAAATCTAATTTCCATATTCTATTCAATCCATATCTAACTTAATTTACTAACTTATATACCTCCATTTCCATTTGTAACTCCTCTTTACTTAGAAATTTCTTTAGACTATGATAAGATACTATATATTGCTCTTATACTTTATAAAGGGTTTACCCCATTTTTCCTCAAAGGGTACAATTGCTATACAATATTTCTATCAATACAAAACATAAGGGAAGGTGTTTTAATCATAAGGGTAAATTGTCATCCTTTAATATTATGCCAAGGAAAGCCATCATTCATAGGATTTAGCTATTAAAACCCTTAATATAGGGGCAATACTCGAGGAAGAGTTTAGAATCTTGTCAATGCCTTCTTATTATTATAATATACCCAAATGTGCACATACCCCTGATGAGTTTAAGTTAGATTAGTTTTTTATAGCTTATCCTCCACATGTCCTATTCTAATTGGTTCTCCTATATTTCCTACGTAGATAAAATTTAGAAGGAGAGCATAGCCCTTTCTATGAGATGCAAGAGACGAAGGAGGAGGTATCAAGTGTTCTTTAGGGCATGATTTTAAATGTTTGCTACCGGAGTCATTGGCTTCCCTGCTCATCTTCGAAAGGGTGATTAACTCCTACAAGTATCTTTGGATAAACCCTAGCAAGACTATAGCGTAACTCCTGTCATAAGAATATTTTGAAACTGCTTCCATTAGATGGTAAGCCAATTTGGAAATCCCCTAGTACAAGGTGCCACTCACCTGACACATTCCCCACACCTTCCTAAGTGATTTTCAAGACATTATTAGATATTTTGGGTATTCGACGGCAGACGTAATAACAGGAGGTACTAGCTTTAGGAGCTTGGGAGACAAAGTGGTAGCGAGTGACTTTCGAATCAAACCTATGACTTGCAATAGGTTCCTACCATAAATTTTGTGTTAGCAGTATTTAGAGTTGCTTCCATGGTGTGATCTCATGCATCAGAGTAAAAATAGTCACGAAGGGTTCCCTATCTTCCACTGGTGAATGGATCATAGAGTTATTGGTGGAGGTAGGAGATGTATCCACCTGGACCACTTAATCGAATGGCTTAGCATATGGATCAAGGGTATTCTGTAGATGTTGCACTATATCCTAAACTCCATATTGCAGGGGCGACATAACACGATTGACGCTACGCTTTCCCCATCATCCCTCGTACACCGAACAGTGGCACTGAAGCCCCCTTCGATGACCAACATTAATTTAATCTCCAATGTTTACTAGATAGTGATCGTCCTTGATGGAATTTTAGATTAGCCAATCATCAAGGATCGGTTTCATGGTAGAGGAAATTTTTTATATATATAGAACTAACTGTTATTAAGGATAGTGAAGCAGAGATTAGATCTGTGATGAGGTCCGATAGTCATGCTATCGATCACTTAGATTGGATTTATAAAATGGGTCGATGGCCAACAGAGAGTGTTATAGCCTAAGGGTTGATTTTTATGACTTCCCATAGTCAATGGTTCAAGCATGGGATATTGCTATACAATATGCATAGGAGGTCCATTCCCCGATACATGCTATGAGGTATTGTTGTATTTCCTCGTCAGAAGAACTTTTAAGAAATATTTTGTATTTATGGAAGCGATTGGACCATAGTTAGCTGTTATCACATTATAATACCCTCATCTTCCACTAATAGAAACCATGTGCCTATAACCTTATTTATTAATAATCACATCCATTTTAAAGCTAGAGATCTTAAAGTATGAACTATCATTTATGGGTGCTTCTTTGTTATGGTTCTTGTAAAAGAAAGCAGTTAGGACGAAATAGTATTTCATTATAAAACCAATCTATTCATTACTCATATGCTAATGAGTCTCATATCTATATAGTTTTTTTATATCATAATTAAGTTTCAACTTCTATAATAACAAGAGATTTTTATACTAGAATTATATTTATGCCATTAATAGTACGTAGTGAAAAAAATAGAGATCCAACCTGATCCTTCTGAATTTGTTTTATTTTGGGGTTGCTTTCCATGAGTCTCCTCTTAACCTTATTTTCTTCTCATTCTAAACTCCAAACTTGTCCTTTACTATAACTAGGAATCCTTTTTGGCCTTCTGGTTTCTGATCCACCCATGGTGGAGAGCATACTCCCTAGACCATCCAGATTTTTCCTAGATAATCCTCACTCTAACTAGGAAATATTTCAAGTCTTCTAGTTTTTTATTCACCCCATGGGTGAAGAGCATACTCCCTAGACCATTAAGACTCCTAGAACCTAGATGTCCCATTCTTCACCAAAAGCCCTCTATTTATAGGTATTTTTCCACTCATGGGCCAAATAGTGACCACATTATAATAATACTAAAAATATGCCTTGGCCCCATTATGACTTCATCATGTCCTTCAAGGGTTCTCTAGGGATGAGGTGAGTGATAAAACTTATACTATTGAGGCATAGGATAGTTACAAGGTTAGAACTATTTTTTTATTAGCTACAAGATTCCTTCTCACAATTCCCACCAATATAGGGTAGCCACATGAGTACTTCCCAAAATATGGGATGACCCATAAGTTATTTAAAAATTCCTTAGTCCTTTTTAGGCCCATCCACATAGGGTCACTAAATCTATCCATTATTTATTGTATGGTTATAATTTTGTAAAATATAATTTCTTAATTTTATTTTTCACAAAATATCATAATTAATTATCTTCTCTAAAATATAATTAATATTTTTCTATCCTCCCAAAAATTCCTTTATTGGAATTTTTGTAGGATTCTTTAGGGTCTAGGCCCCTTCTATTAAGCATTAATTGGTCCCCCAAGATCAATTAATATCCTTTAAATAAGGTAGGAGGGTAACGGGTCATGATAGTATGTGTCTAAGATATGACTAAATGGATGAGTTACACCCTCAAGACCTCGACCAATATTGAAAGACCCAAAAATAGATTTTTGAGTTAGCCTCCATAGTAGAGTGGTTCCTATGATTCTATCTAAACTAACAAAAAAAATAAACAAAAAAATGGGGGAGGTTGTAGACTAATTCAATAAATGCCTAAGTTTATAAGCTAGACTTAAAGTGGAACAAGTTTGATAACATCAAGAAATAAAAATGTATGAGAGTATCATTCCCTCAGTTAAGATATGATGCCTGGTATACCAAATATTATCATATGTTGCAAACTATTAAAATATTAAAGACACACATATAAACATTCTATGAATTGAAGAAACACCAATCCATTGAGAAATATAAATTGTAGAATAACATTTTATAGAATAAACCATTCCTTCATATTTTACAAAATTGCTTAATTAATAAAGTCATACATATTTTGTAACAATATTTTGATAGAGGAAAATAAACATATCAAATTTCATTAAGAGGTTTATAGCCTTCAAATATACAAAATGTACAATTGTAAAAACCAAATATTTGACCATTTGAATGAACTACATACTACATTCAAGTATATATGGCTTTCAAATATGTTTAGTTAACTTAGCATGAGTGCTTGTAAAAAATATTGTAGGTCTATCAGGGTAGTGGAGGAGGTGGTTGTAATTTTTAGATTATCCATGATCAATTTCATCAAGTGTGTATAGCTAACATGTGTGGTGTAGATATCTCATTTGAAACTAGCTTGTATATTGTATCATGTAATTCTAACCATTTGATGATAAAGCACTCTTTTTAATTATATTGAGCCAATTTGGTAAGGAAAAATGTGTGGTCATAGGGATCCTTCAACTATTAGAGTTTTCTAATAGTAGTGATCCTAGGTTTCTAATTTTCATGTGAGGATATTGCTAATTAATATGGATTTGAGGCCTTTTATAGGATATGGCAACATAAGGTAATTTTGCTTCATATTAGATTGTTTATCTTGGATACATATTGATCCAGTGGTCATTCCTTCATGTTGGTTTCATTAGCCCTATTTATGACATAAGCATCATTAATTTTTAGAGCATATTACATTATTTGGTACATGCTAATATACCACCTTGGGTACATATTTATTTTAGGAGTGTGTTTTAGATTATAGTGTGAGTATTTACTTTATGCAATGTAATAAATGTTCAAATATTATTAGAGTGTGCAAAGTATTTAATAATGTAAATATGGATAATAGTTCATGTGTACATGATTCCATAGAGTAGGAAAGTAAAGAGTCTCAAGAAGAGTGAAGGTCAAGAGTACTCCATATGAAGAGACAAATTCCATTATATATATGTCTATGTGTGTGTGTGGCATATTGTAGAGTGAGAGTGTGTGGAAGTATGGTGTACTGGAGATATTTATTCTATCAAGATACCATTTTTCATGAGCATTTTTTAATGGTCAGTTTATGAGTTATTGCAGAATTTATTTATGAGTCTTATATGATTTATATATTGCCATTAACATATACTTTTATAGTAGCTTTATTTTAGATCTTATGGTTATTTTTTTCAATTATTAAGCATAAAAAATTAACAGTGGTATCAAAGCGAGAAGGGAGATTTATATGAGATAGGAAGATTTCATTTATAAAATTTTTCTATTTGGCTAGAGTATTTGCATAGGTTTGTAGAAAAACTCATGAAGACTAAGACTCAACATAGATTTCTTTCCACTAGACTGGAGAACTAGTGAATATTATTGATTTCATAATTTTGCAGTTTTGAATGTATTTGATTGTTGTTGTCTAAGATATTTTTGTTGCAAACAATTAGTTCTTAGAAGTTGAGAAGATTACTACAACAAATGGAGAATAATTTCATCTTTGATTACCTAAAACCCATGTACTTTCCTCGTGCAAGGATTAGTTTTGAGTTGTAAAAAAAGAGTAAATATTGAAGATTGAGGAGACACAATAAAGATATCCCCATATAAGATAGAACGTTGAAAATTGAGGAGACCCAAGAAAGAGGTTATCATATGTTAGAAATAATAAAATGACCCATAAATAAAGATAAAAATATAACACAGAAGAACACAATACAAGAGAGACACAAATATACATGGTTCACCTAATATGGACTATATCCATGGAGAAAATAACTAGGTATTTATTTATTTCATCCAATAGGAAAATAGGATACAACCTATAACACATTTGTTGTAACCTCCTCTTATTTATCACACCATATATTATTGTCTATCATTACTATTTTAAATCCTCTTACAAATAGAGTCACATTCTAGGGAAAAAATTGCCAACATAAAATCCTACTATCTAATTTGTGACCTAATAATGGATGGTCCAAATTTACAAAGGGAAAAATACATCTATTTTTGGCTTCAGGGTCACTGCCCCCAAAATTTCACCAAGGGGGGCTCCATAGCTATCGCCACCTTCGCTGGACCCCCTGGTTACATTAGTAGGGGGGTAATCCCCCCTATATCCTCCTTCGTGGAGTGGGTACAAGTGTGACTAAAAATAAGACCTCTGAATTAGAGAGAGAATCAGGCTACACAACCAACACCATAGAATATTGAAGTTTTAATATTGAGGATACCCAAGAAAGATGTCCCCATAGAAGACTAAATATTGAAAAAAGAAGAGACAAAGAGGCTAGAGGAGCCCTATTTAAGGTTGAAAAAGAGGAGACCCAAGATAAGATGTCCTTATTGCATATTTTAAAAATAATATAGGAAATTTAAGAAAGGAGATAGAGGGGGAGTGAGAAAAGTTCTAATTGATGAGTTGTAGAATTTTAAGACCCAAGATAAGACGTCTCAAGCAAATTTGAAAGGAGAAATTAGAAGTCTAGATAAGCCCTATTGAATAAGTTGAAGAAGTGGCCATTGGAGGAGATTTGAAGAAACATCAAGGTTGAATATTGCAAGTAGGAGAAGCTTCTTAAAATAAGAGTTTTGACACTTATCGCCATCAGTAAACAATCCCAAAAGGAAGAATGATTTGGAAAGAAGTTTGCCAACTTTTGAAAATCATATTTTGAAGGCATCAAGACATTCAAATTCTTGAGAAAGAGGCTAGTGAAAGAGGTTAAATTTGAATATAAAATTTAGCAAGAGGTAAGGAGGAGAGAGGAGATAGAAGAGGCTACTGATTTGAAAATTTTGGAGATAACCATTAATAACTTGAAGGCTGACTTGTGGAGGAGAATATTTCTGATTTTTGTGATATAAGTTGAAGGGTCACAAGACAGAAAATTGAAGGTGACACAAAGCTGCATATTGAAGTAGACTTGGGCAGATTTTAAGATGCCCTTGAACAAAAAAATGAAGGAAGGCTTGGCAAAAAACTAAGGCAGTGGATTGGAGGAATTATAGAATGTATTTGGACAGCAAGATATAGGAGGAGAGATCATATTTTGTGAGCAGTAATTTAAGATATTTGGGTTACAAAATTGGGTAGCATTAGAGTGAGATAGTAGAGCTACAATATCAAGGATTTTTCAGAATATTGAGATATATTTGGATAGCAAAGTGAAGGAATATTTGGCAGCAATTGAAGATTCAAATTGCAGAGATTTTGGACAGCAAGAAGGTAGCATTTGGAGCTACAAAAATAATAGAAGTTGAAGATAAAAACGGTTGATTTCAAACAACAATTGGAGAGGAAGAAAGGCTGAAAATTTAAGCATTCTATAATAGCAATTTGGAAAGGAGAAAGAGAATTTTCAATTAATATACTTCATGTTATTACACTTTGTAGTGTATTGTTTACATATGGATAACTCGATTGATGCAAATTCACTCCTTGCGCACAAGCCTATTAAAATTGCCCAGTTAAATATGCATAACACCATAGTGAAGAACACGATATTTTCCATGGTGTTGGAAGTAGTATTACTTAGAATAACTATTACAATGGGTATTTAACAAGGAGTACAATAACCAATAGAATGTAAATGAGAATCAACACATTGTGGAATCCAAAATTACAAACAAGGGATAGCTGTAGTCAACTTATTTTTCACCATAGAAAATGATTACCTTTTAAAACTTTGTGGCTTCACCTTCGTTGCAAGTATCACACTATTATTGTATTATGCAGTTTCAAAAAGTACAAACGATACCGCAATATTTCCAAACCTATGTGAATCCCACTAAAACCATACAATTTCATCATGCTCCACATTGTACATTAAATTTCACAAAAGCATATTTGTGAATATTAAAGATGTATGTTTAAAACTCGTGTATCACTATTATAGTTGCCAAAAATTGTGCCTCTATCACTTGCTATTCACCATGACACAACAAGCTCCAACAGGAAATAATGTGAATAAAACTATAAGGAAATTAAATGTGAATTCTCCATAGACCATCACCGAAGAAGCTAAGGTATCCATATTGGGACCCACTAATGCTTTCATCTAGCTGTACCACCACCAGCATCACCACCCAAGATCTAGTAAAACTAATTTTTTTTACTGTGATCACTTTCAAAGCTACGTTCAGATCACTCACAGACACCTCTAAAATTGCATTCAAATCACTCACTGCCACCTCCATATCTATGTTTAAAATCGCTTATGGATACATCCACTGTAGCCACCAATCCACTTCTTCTAGTCTGCACCAAATTTATAGTGGAATTTCTCCCGTACAAACCTCTGTGATGATATTTACCATGTATTCTTGGTCCATAATAGTCACAAATCCAAATTTTTGGGACCTTACAGTCTCTCTATCACTCAAAACCTTGGATACCATAACATTGGTCGACTTGAGAACATGACAACTGCATGGAGTCACTTATGTATTTCAAAGTTTCACCGTCCCCTCAAGATATTGCAAGACTTTATCATAATTTTTAATGATTTTTATCCCACATGTATCGGAGTAAGTGCAATGAAGGATTTATATTCACTAATACTTGGTATACTTTATGATGATTTGTTCACCCCTCATTTGCACCTCTTGAAAAAGCTTTGATGACACCTTGAAACCTCATGTGCCAGGCATTGACTACACTTGTACAGAATCCACTGGTTTGCCTCAAAAATTGTACTTGTTAAAACATAAACCTTGTTAATAAAACATAAAAAACAAATTTTTAAAATGAATTTCAAATGTTTTAATTAAAATTTTAAATTGAATTTTAAATGATTTTATTTAAAATTAAAACATTTAAAATCATAACATCAAGAAGTTTATTTAATGAATTTTTAAATGATTTAATTTAAATATTTAAATTCAAAAAGTTTAAAATAAAAAATTTTAAAGTGACAATATCAATCCTTAAAATTAAAAATAAAACTCAACAAAATATGAAGCACTTTAGTCAACCAAACAAATAATGCAAATCAAACATCAGAAAAAAAAAAAAATGGTGGGTCCCAAATTTTGGGGTAAGTTGTGCAATGGCATCATCAAATGGCAAATCTTCTAGGAAATGCTCCTAAACATTTTGGATAAATAACCCAATCTAAAACTAATAAAACCAAAGATAATAAATAAACAAATAATCATATAGCAATATCCAGAGAAAATGAATTTAGATAGCTTTAAAATAAAAATAGATGAAACAATTGCTTCTTCTTAGTGTGTGAACTATGATTCATTTTGCATTCACGAAATCATTTATATTCCATAATTTAGTTTTGTATTTCAGCTATAAATGTGTTACTCATTAAAAAGTGCCTATGAATTGCTCCAGTACCAATCAAACATCTATAGCTCCAGTGGATATAACCTTGATCTCTTTAGACCTTGCTCTACTACCAGCCAAGCATCTATACTCCTGGTAGAGATTATTCGAATCACCCAGGTATTATATAAATTTTTCTTTTGTTTATTTTCTTTCACTTTGTTTAAACATTGGTCCACTATCAGTAATACATCTATAGCCTCAATGAAAATTATATAAACCATTTAATTGATTTAAATTTTCTTTATTTTTTCCTTACTTCTTGTATTAAGCATTGTATTTCTTTGCAAAATTTACTTGTCACCTAGGTCAGAGATCAATTAAGACTAAAGATAGAGTATATTAGATTTTTACCTTAATCTACAAAACCAAAATTACTTTGTCCTTCAGAATTTCAAATAATACTCTTTAATGTAATGTGATACATGTGGAGCTTCAATAGAATATCTGAGTATTCCAAAATTTCACTATCTTAATCCATAATTATAACGATAATTACTAAATAATATCATTTTCTTTTCCTTAAGTTTAATCTACTTTCAAAATAGGTAATTTATCCTATATGACAAAACAACAAGTACCAACAAAGAGACCATAAGTTTATTGTATTTAAAAAATATTACCTCAACCAAAGGAAAAAACTCAAAACAAACTGTGAAAAATGAAGAAGCAAAAATGGGACATAACCAAAATTGCAAAACTAATAAGCAAGTAAGAACCTAGTTCTTAAACTTGAAAAACATTGAGAAGAAAGCAAATAACAAAATATTGCAAAATTTATTAAGTATAAAAGTAAAACAAAACATGAAAACCCAAAAGGTTATTTACAAAAATATACAATATATTTATAAGAAAGAATTCAATTATCATTTCTTGTTAGGAGTAATCAAACTGAGGGGATATTTTATTGATAAAAATGGGTTATATATATAGGCAGAAGGCCTATATGATAAACTGACAAGTGTCAAAACAAACGCATAGTGCACTTTAACTCTAACATTCCCTCATGGGTGCCTCAGGGTCAGCCACTTCTGGGTCTGTTACCTCTACAGGTCATCCTCAGAGGATGTTGCCTCTCGTAGGTCACTAACTAGATTCACCATGAGTATGAAATCCCTCCTCATGGTGAACTCAATCTAGAAGGTGTCGGTCTCTATCGAAAATGCACCTAATACAAAGGAAAAATGAGCCATATAAGAGTGTCGGTCTCTATCGAAAATGCACTCAATACAATAAAATGAGCCATAGATCAAAATAGGAGGAGAGAAGAAGAAAATAAAAGAATATTTTGAAGTGTCTTTGTCTATAGTCTTCAGAAGTAGATCCAGAAAAAACCTCGGATAGAGTTTAGGGTGTCTTTGTCTGTAGTCCCTAGTATAAGTGTCCTTATGGTGACCATGTCATCCCACCGAAATGCATGGGTAACCAGCCATTACATTCGCCAAGTGTATAGAAAATGCCACTAGGTACAAGGATCATAAATAAAATTACTTTGGGAGTGTTGGGTACAACCGAGAGTGCACTCCAAGGTAGAAAATGTTTGAGGCTAAAAAACTCATTTGAAATAGCCTCAAAATTACAATATGACACCACCATTGTGTTCGTTGCAAAAAAATATTTCCAACGACTATAAACATGGCTATAGTCGGATCTCAATAAGTCTTCCATACATGGGAAAAACAACAGTATGTCACTTAGGCAGCAAATACCTTTTCCTCCTTACAGCAAAAATAACATGGGCCATGTGGGCCATCATCTGAAAAATACAATAAGAGGCCATGAGGGCCTTCAGCTTCCACTTCCATGTGGACAAAACATAGCCAAAGAAGCCATACTGTCGGCCATAGTGTCACAAGCACTTCAAGTTTCCCATAATACATAACTTTCTAGAATGCCCCCACCATTTTCAAAAAAATTTAAGATTGGCCCTCCCACTTAAAAAAAATGCCCCCGTGCATGAAAGGCATTATAGGCTAAGTGGGCCCTCTACATTCAATTTTGAATAAATGTTCCCCATGATTTAATAAAATGCCCCACAATCATAAAAAATATTTAATTTTAACTAAATATCCCCTTTCCCATTTACAATAGGGAAAAAATGCATCCTTTTGGCCACTACAGATGAGGATTCTCTGCATGTCCTGCTCCACTGCATGCACCTCTCCACCAATTTTGACCATGCCTAGTGCACCAAAAAAACTCTTGGCATTCCTGGCGTTCTTGTTGGACCTCTCCGCAAATTCTAGCCACTCCCAATGCACCAGAAAAAAATCCTCCAAAATTATGCCATAAATTTAGCATGCCAGGCCTCGCAATACCCGGACTACTGGAAGTCATATTAAAAGCCATCAAACCTTCTATCGTTCTGTTTCACCACCGCTTGAAATTACCACCTCACACCTCATTTTTCTTGGAGTTAGTTGAAACGCAGCATAATCAAGGGATGCGTTCTGCTTTCATTTTATCTTGCCTCTAAAACATGTCCTTTAGAATTCTGAAAATGACTTGAACTACAACATCAACAGCCACATTAGGAAAACTGCTTCAATGTGTGATATTAATCTTTCCCACTTGTGCAGGATGAATCACAACAGGTAATCATCTTTGTCTGCCACAAATATTGAAATCACTTGAGCTCCATTGTATCATCTACCACCATAGTCGCTGGAAACTTAGCAACTACACATAATCACAGGATCGCTATTCTAGCATCGGGTGCACAACTTGCAGATCATTTCAGAACTAAAATTTTTTGTCGAAGGCAATGCAGCTCCAAATAAATTCACCTTGCTGACGCCATTCTTCATACTGCACAACAATCAACGACATAATAAACTCCATTTTATTTAAGAAATTCTCCAAACTGGAAGTAGCTCCTCCATGCAAAAAATTCAACAGACACCTCCTTTACCACTGGCGAGTATGACAAATCCAGCGACTGCACTATGATACAATCCTGTCGCTATCACATGGGTGCTGCGACACTTGTTGCCATCAGCAAAAGAACAGGGTGCTCTATTATTTCTATGGTGCCATCCCAAAATTTCCCGTCGTCACTCAGGTACTACCAAAAAAAAAAATGTTTCCGTCAATCTATATGGATGACAGTAAACTACCAGTATTCACATTACTGCTCCGGATCAATACTTTGATCAATACCTGGGAAAAGGCATATGGAAGGGCTGAATACATCCCTGTAACTTTTTTCTTTATAGAAGATTGTCCTTTCAACATCTACTATAGGCTGAACTGATGAAGTGTTGTTCACACCGATGAAAATTTTAGCTGCGAATAGAGATCCTATTCACTCGAGCTGTGCCATGGCAGCATCACTACAGCATCAGTACAACACAATTCCACATTCCACAAATATCACAATGGGAAAATGGCGTCCTACAATTTTTGCCTCCCTGCAGTTTGAATCCCTACGATTCCACATTCTCAGCCTATGATGGGCAATCATTGTTTTCGAACCCAAGACTTGAACTTGGAGCCTGCCATTCATCGAGTCAGTACGAGCTGAGTTTTTCACCATGCTTATGTGCTGGAGTGCACATTAGGGCCCGATTTTTAATTCAAATCCATAAAAAAAATGTCTTCGCGGCTTTGTACTTGAAGCAGTGATTTGGGAAAAAAATCCAAGAAATCCATGCATTGGATGTCAATATTAATATATGCAGAATCCAAGCCATAGAAGACGACGGAGCAGAAGTTGTAGCCCATGGAGAACACGAGGATTACTTTTTTTTTGGCCCTCTCCTTCAACCATCGGACGATGTCTCTACCAAAATGGAACATATTTACCCACAGTGGAGGCGGGCAAAACCTCGGGATGAAAATTGATACAGTCCCCACAACAATTACAACAACAAATCCAATGTTACAGTTGTAGGAAAAAAAGGACATCATTATTGATGCACAAGGGGAGATCTGAGAAGTAATAAAGAACATGAACGATAGACCCCTCTCTCTCTCCCTCTCTTTCTTCAGATAGAGAACGTTGGCTTCTGCTACAGCACCAGTTGCTGCGCTATCTCCATGCTCACCGCTTCATGCTATCTGCAGATTTTTTTAAAAAAGACTAAAAAAAATTCCCAAATTTTAAAAATTCTTATCATCTGGTTTCTGATCCATCAAATGATGGAGAGCATACTCCCTCAATAAATTTGTTTAAAAAAATAGGAAAAACAACAGGGGAAGGGAGGATTTCCATGAAGGAAATCCCCCCTCAAGGGTTTCACAGGGAAGGGAAAGCCCGCTCTGATACCAAATTTTAGGAGTAATCAAATTGAAGGGATATTTTATTAATAAAGATGGGTTACATATATAGGCAAAAAACCTATATGATAAACTGACAAGTGTCAGTATAAACTGACAAGTGTCAAAATAGACGCATAGTGCACTTTAACTCTAACATTTCCATTGATTCCAAACATGATTTTGAACATAAATGGAAAAAAATTTATATGATAGGCATACCAAATTTTGTGGGTATCATTCGATAATAAGAGTAAGCCAAATAATACATAACTCTTTAATTTACATCTCTCACCCCACCAATTTATTTCAATTCCATCAATGACATTTTAAATTGGATGCATTAAATTCATGAATCCACAATTGATTTTGAATTATTTCATGTTCACTATGTGGGATGCTTATCACAGCCTCTTTCAGCAGGGTGTGAGTTTTCATTTTCAATTCATTGTTCCAAATATTATCCTAATTATTAAGGTTAAACATGAGCTCTTTCAAAATTGATCCTATTTTTGAAAATTTTCCTACCAAACCACTACTCATAGTTTTAGACCAATCGTAATTACATAACAATTTGAAAGCATCTAGGATATTTAACAAATGAAAATCATTATGACTTTGTATCCCAGGTTCAATAGTCAATTGTTAATCAATTTGATCTAGTAACTCAAAAACATCTACTTCTATCTTGTTCAAAATAACAACCTTATTATTTATGTGAGTAGGCATTAATTCCAATTCTTTTTTAATCATAAATGACATTTCATTATCAACAATATTTTAATCCAACATTATACTATGTAATATTTTACATAGAGTTTGAATGACTGGATAGAAATGCTGATATTCTACATTTTGTGTATTTTCATTTACCAAGACTTTATGAGCCTTTCTGATTTTCTCTTTTTCCTCATGGTCTTCATCATCATAATATTTTATCCCTTCATCTTCATGGATCACTTCTTTTTAAAAAAATACCAAAAATAGTCACCCAATTAAAAATATGCCCATCATTTTCAAACCATAATTTTTATCAGTCAATGGATGTATCAAACAACACATAGCCCTCATCAACTACTTGAGTGGTTTTAAACAAAGCAATATTTTTATAATTTTGATAAATATAAGTTGATTATAATTCCTTGTTAACTACCAATGGTATTCCTTTATTTGAATCTCCAAGAAAATCATGTGAATTTGTACCAAATTTTTTAGTTGTCAAGAATGAAAGAGAATATTTTAACTCTTCCTCATCCATAATAAATGAGTGATAAGAAACAATTACCATTTATTTCTTTTTGATTTCATCAAGGTTTTCAATAAAATCATATTCAAAGTGATTGAATTTTGGAACCTTCTCTATTTTTGCAAGTGGCCTACCATTTTCTAATTGTACAGGAATTGCAAGATCTTCAGGTGAGATAGAGATTTCAGTGTCTTTGATATCAGATGAAGGATTTTTTTATCAAAAGGTATAAAAGAAACACATTCCTCATATCTTCCCCAACCATTATAATAATTATCTTTTAAAATAAAATGATGATATTTTATTAAATCTTATGCATAATATTTAGATTCATATATTGATTCCTTTACAAATTCGCTTTCAACCACTTTTGATGGCTCCAAAGTTTCTGAAATTGAATCATATTGATGCATAGACAATATAAGATTTGTAGATGAGACAAAACTTTTAGGTTTTTGCACATCAACATCAAGTGGAATAGAAATTTCTTTAGAAAATGTGAAAGAAGTAAATGATTCCCATTCTTGTCTAGAATAGTAGAATTAATATATTTTTGAATCATATGATGATATTCCATCCCTTTGTTCACATTATCTTCATATTATTCCTTAGATTCTTCCTCTTCAATTTCAAAAAATCCATCTTTTGGTGGGTCAAGGGTTTCTTTAGTGGGGCCAATTCTTGTATTCAACTTTCTATAATTGTCTCAATCCTCACTTGTGAATAATGACTAAAAGCCTTTTATTTCTAAAGGTTAATATGTTTCCAAAAATGATCTAATATCTACATTTTATTTAACTTGATCATCACAATTCTCATTAATGGGTAATCAATTTGAAACCAACACCTCTTTTTGGATGATATCTAAGGTAGTTGTGATATTTGGACCATCAATTTTATCCCATTTATTGCTTATATTAGACATAATTTGATTCGAGGGTCCCAAATTGGATGGTTGGTATTGGTTGGAATCCATAACTCTTGAAAAACAATTCATCATGGGAGAAGGTTGTGCTAAAGCCTGACTCATTTGTGATCTCTGATTGTGAGCTTTTGGTCTAAGTGATGATAATTGAACCACATTAATCCCTTTCAAAATCAACTATTGTTCAAATGTTATTGCTTCATTGTAGGCTCTAGGGAAGGATGTAATTTTAATAAGTCTAAAAACATAGAATTAACATGATCTAAGGCTCCAATGTATGTTTGAGTATATATTTCTTATAAAATTATGTAATTCATTAATAGTTTAGTATAGAGCTCATGGAACCTATCATTGAATAATCTCATGGATTCATTAGGTATTTTGCAGATAGAGATAAATTGATTTAACATCATAACTGGGTCAACCAATTTTCAAAAATGGCTGAGAAATATTGCTTCTAGTTGAGCCCAAGAAGTCATAGAACCTACAGGTAAATTGATATACCTCATAAGAAAATTAATCCAATTTGTATGGAAATATTCTACAGATAACATCATGTATAGTTTGTAAATGAACCAAAATATTTTTGTATGCATGAATATGTTCCTCAGTCGTACTCATTCCATCATGCTTATAATGGGTAAACAATTTTCTGCCATTGAACCAATTTAAACATGTAAAACTAGGTATGAAAAATTCACAACAATTAAATCATAACCATATTTATGAATTTATAGTAGATCAACACTAATGCAACATAAGTTGAAAATTTTCAAAAAAAAATTGACAATTTTGAAAAACATCAAATACTAAAAATAAAATATGTTAGCTTTCAGGCCCTCCTTCTAGCGCCAATTCTGTTGAGTGATATTTTCACCTGATTATAAAAATACACTCACAATTAGGATTTAGTTAAGTAATCCTCTCTTGCAAAGAAAATCATTAATTTCTCCAAGGTTCTGTGTTAAAGTGTGCTTGTAAAGTGTGAAAATAATGTTGTAATAACTTAAAGGTGCACATTACTGTTAACAACGGGTCTGTGATTTTTATATTTTATTTACACAATGTAATATGATGTTCATAAAATTCATTCTCCAAATATGAGATTAATAATTAAATATTGCCAAAAATAAACTTTATAAATTGCAAATATTTAATTTTAACCTTAAAAAAATATTTTAATTAAATTTTATCCAAATACTTTATGTTAAAATTTAATAAACATTATTTGAAAAATTTAATTAAAATTCTAATGTTTATTTCCAACTATGAAATGTGGTGAATTTAAGAACATGAAATAAACATTTTTTTTTCCAATGTAAGCTTAAACATTTATATTATAACATTAAGTTTTTATTTCAGTGAATTCAAAATTATATAAAACAAAAAAAAAAGTTTAGAGTTAAAATAAAAAATAAAAATGAAACCTAAATTTTAAAAGCAAGTTACAACAAATTTAATTCTTTATTATGAACACAAACAAATGTTTCTGGAACAAAAACATAATCTATATTGAATTGAGTTAATATTGATTGATCTAAAATAGGTTTTTGTTCCAAAAAAATCATGTATACTCTGTTCGCCTGCATTTAAAATTTAGGTATCATTTTTATTTTTCTTTAACTCTAAACTGCTTATATTTTTATTTAATTTTGAATTCACAAAAATCAAAACCCTAATGTTATAATATAAATTTTTAAGCTTACATTAGGGAAAATGTTTATTTCATGTTCTTAAATTCATGATATTTCACAGTTGAAAATAAACATTAGAATTTTAATTAAATTATTCAAATAATGTTTATTAAATTTTAATCTAAAGTATTTGGATAAAATTTAATTAAAATTATTTTCTAAGGTTAAAATTAAATATTTGCATTTATAAAGTTGATTTTTGGTAATATTTAATTATTAATCTCACATTTGGAGAACAAATTTTATGAACATCATATTACATTGTGTAAATCAAATATCAAAATCATAGGCCTCTTGTTAATGATAATGTGCACCTTTACGTTATTACAGTAGTATATTCACACTTTACAAGCATACTTTAACATAAAACCTTGGAGAAACTAATTATTTTCTTTGCAAGAGAGGATTACTTAACCAGATCCTAATTGTGAGTGTATTTTCGTAATCGGGCAAATATACCACTCAACGAGAATATTTGGTATTGGATGATATCTATGGAAATACAATCTATAGGGTAAATTTTGGAAAATAGGAAGAGAGATCCCAATCAGAATTGCAATAGCAATAATACCTTACGATGAGGTAAGTCTATGGATAAGATCATGGGATCAAAAAATAATGATTTCTTTATTTATATTCTTGATCAAAGTTACAATACACTCATGGCTTTTAGCCGTAAATTGTGGTGAAGAAAATTGCTAAACCATCGAAAAATCAACATACTTAAACATGGAAATCATCCAAATATCACCAAAACCATATTCTAACATGATATCCCAATTGTGGTGAAGGAAGACAAGGATTGAGAAAATCCATATTTTATCTCACCAAAAGCATCTTCAGACATAATATTTTGTGGGGATCATATCTGGTCTCCACTAATTGGTATATCGACTCCACAGAAATAGTATACCACCCGACCACCCGAGTGCTGGTCAAGTTTAATCAGGTGTTCTATACTATTTAAACAAGAGACTACCCCACTATACAATGCATGTTGTATTATTACCCATGCAGGATAACAAGGAATATAATCCAACTATTATTTTAAGCACATAAATCCCCTATGTATTATATAGAAAGGGAACAAAGTTCTAGTCCTAAGATATTTTAGGTAGTGAGGTTGTAAAAAATAGCCACAGGAATATTGGAGCTAGTTAATATAGAACTCATAGAATTAGCAGAGGTGTAGTTGTTGGAGATTATGAGATCATAGGAAGACTTACTATAATATAGGAGTTACCTTAGAATTCATGTAACTCTAAAAACATCTTGTATGGAGCAAGCATGACCCTAATATAAGTAAATTATTCGATAAATGGTAATGGATTAAGAATATTTAGAAAATTTCTTGTATAATGTATAAATAACTATAAATTGTATCAAATGACAATATGAGTTAGTGACTAAACCTAAACTTGCATAATTTGGTATCATTGTTAAATAAGTGATCATGAACATGGTCTTGTGATGGTACCCTACGCATGTGTAAATGTAACTCAAACAACTAGCAACAATATAATAATGGTCACAACTCCTATAAGTTGGGCACATAGATACATTTATATAAAAATGATGAATGGAGTTTTCAAAATGGCAAGGAAAAGACATCGTGAGGCTATATTAATGAGACACATGTAAATATAAGATGTGATCTCATGCATATTTGAAGGTAAAATTATTACCTCAAAAATAGAAGAGGAGAAATGTGTCTTGATTATTAGGATAGGATCAATGATGTAGGACATACACGTTGATCGATATTTGATCTACAATGGATGTTGAAGGAAATTTGAATAGTCAAGTTATGATCGATTGGATTTTTGATCTAAAACTAATGTACCACAACTAATAACTAGTTCAATATTTGGTGAAAATCAAAGACATTTTATTTTATAAGTATTTAGAAAGCTAGAATTCTACCCATGGAGTGCAATACGATAACACTTATATTAGGGTTATCATGGTTACTTATAAGCATAATGGGAGAAAGCCCCATATTAATTCTTAAAATCATACTCCTACTGCTTGTCGACCTATTGGTACATACTCTTTGAAGTAAGAAATGGCTTCTGGTGGTACTAGATCAAGTTGAGGAGGCAATGTGTCTGTATAAAAATATGTGGTTATGCAAGAAGCTAGTAGAGTAGTTGGAGGGGCAATTAAAATTGTTTTTAAAGAAGAGCTTCCTAAAAAACTAGTAGAAAAATAGCAAACCCAAGAAGATTTATGAGCCCAATAAAGGATGAGACTAGAGGTTGAGAGAGATGCAACCATAATAGAGTGGGATAGAATAAAACTAGTGGAAGCTCAAAGAAATAATTGGAGAGCCACAACAATAGTATATTTTTACACAAAAAATGTGCAACTACGTCAGGAAAGGAATAAATATAGTGATGCATTCCTAAATACCTATTTTGATGCACTGGTGAGCCATGGACTAGTCGTTCCATATCATCCAGTGGCTAGAGTGCAATCTGGGTGAGGGAGAAAAAAAAAAAAACAAATAAATAAATAGACAAAGTAGACAACATGATTATCCATTTTAAATTTTAAAAACATAGAATGCAACAATCAAGGAATCACACAAGCAAACATTGTGATTATATCTTTTAAGTTTTAAATGTGAATCCCTAAGTTTGGTGTGTTTAGATTAGTTGTTTTGCAAAGAGACTTATTATCATGTGTTTTTCTGTTTTTGGATGATGTTCTTATGTTAAAAGGATTTCATGGTTCGATCAATCATGTGATCCAATGGATGGGGATGAATCCCACCATCTTTGGTCTCGATTAGTGGTTAGGGATGAAGTCCAACTCACTAATTTTTAAATGGGATGTTGTGTGTGGTTAATTTTATGCTTAAATAAATTAAAACAAGAGAAAACTCATTGAATCTTCACTAAATGCAAGAAAATAATGTTTCACTTTCAAAAGTATTGCATAAAAATTGAACCTACAAAATGCATACCCTAAATGACAACCTAGTCGTTAGGTAGGCTACAAGTAAGAAAACCATAAAAATACATTTGTAATTAGTTATTTTTATATATTTATTCTCTTTTTTATTCTTGCGATTAAATAAAAGTTAGATCTACCTTTCAAGCAAACAAAGAGAGCAAGAAAAACCAAATTTAAGCTTTTTTGAATAGTAAAAATGTAAAGTAAAGGTCCAGGTACTTACCTTGAAAGCCTAAGAAGTTGTTTATGGAATTTCTACTACATACCCTCTATGTAGTGGCTATACTAGGGTGGAATTCCTGCCAATTTGGAGGTTGCCCCTAGCTGGGATAGATACTGTGGCTATCCCTAGGTGTTCCAATTAGGGAATCAGGGGTCGTTTTAGGCTAGAATGGCCAAAACCTGCAACATTTAAAGGACATAAACAAGGTAAAAAATTGCAAAAATGATATAGGATAGGGGTCCCATTGTGATCATCACTGTAGAGTAGAAACATGGTGCACCTAGTAGGGGTACATGAAATGCATATATTGTTCTACTTTGTTTAAGCACTACGAAAGTGACACTTTAAGTAATCATAAAATGATAAGCATATGAAATAAATGGGTGGGTCTCCTTATATTAATATTAATATCAAATATGTGGTTAAAAAATTTCCCCTTGAGGGATCTCAGTTGATACACTCGTTACAAAACTTAAAGGATCAAATCCTTTCAAAAATCCAAGGTGCACTTGTAGTGTCTTCCTCACACTCACAATTGAAGAGAGTGGGTTTATGATGTCGTTGCAATGTTTCATTGATGTTATAATTCATCAATACTTCCTCAAGCATTGTGATTCCTAGATCTAAACACATCAAACTAAAATTTATTAATAGCATGTGCATATTAAGATGAAATTGTGAAGGTGAATGCATCAATAATATTGAAAGAGGAAAACTGCAATAGATTATTCAAAATTGCTCCAAATGCTACTAAAACATATATTCATGCATATTATATTCTCTGTGAATCGTCTAACTAAAAATAATAAGGAAATTATGCTTATATTTGTGGTCATCTTGGGGTGAGCCATTTAGGCATGTAAAATATAAAAAAATAATAACAAAAGTAAAAAATATCCAAATTCTACTATATTTGAACAACAAGCATATATATTCTACTCTATATTTGACATATGCAAAAATATTAACAAATTGGTGCTCCAATTTGTGGCCATCCTAGGGTGAGCAATTTAGGACTATCACAATTTGGGGGCCATCCTAGGGTGGGATGACCACGAAATATAGTGTTTTTTACCACCAATTCCTCTGGGTTTGGGTCTAAATTACTCCTATGGTTTTTTCATAAAATTTTGGGACCCGATTCACTCTAATAGGTCATTTTTGTAAACATATTACACATTTTGGAATCACTTGAAAACCTCCTTCACTAAATGGAGATCTCAAGGGAAAACACACATTAAATTAGGGATAAATATTGGTAGCAATTCATTGCAAATGTTGCAAAAGGCTCCTCTCCTAAAATTGGGTGGAATTGATCCACTTTATAGCCCAAGGGGGCCTCTGGTCAAATGAGCATGTGAGGCCATGCGAGGCAGGTATCAACATTTTTCCAAAAGCTTGTCATACATTGGAGGGGGAAGGAATATCCATTTTAGACCTCCAATTTGCAACTTGGCATGAGAATTATACGCCCTTATACTTGCATGATTGAATAGGTGGGATAAATGGTATTTTATGGATGTCATTTTTCTTGCATTTAACTTTTTGAGGGTCCAAGGCCATGGTCATCCCACCCAGTGGTGGTTGTTGGTGGCCATACCTGGGTGGGATGACCATGAACTGTGGTCATCCTAGAATGGGATGGCCATTCCTACATGGCATGCAAATTTCCAAAAGTGGGGTAGAACCTTCCAAAATTGGTTATGACCACTATGTAACCTTTGAGGGTTACCCAAGGGGGGCATATGGTGTCAATTAGACCTTGTGTTGGTCGGCTAATCAGATTGACACAATTTTAGTATCTATACACATATGTATAATATGCAATATAGAAAACATAATGTAATAAATAGATAACATAAGATATCTATGCTAACATCCCGCCTTATTACATTATTTGGAAATACAAAGTGCATTGCAAAACAACTAAAATTTAACACGTGCAAGTGCCTTAGTGAAAATGTCTACAACTTTTTCACTAGTGGGAAAGTATTGGAGTTGTATGTTGTGCTTTGGAACTTCATATCAAATGAAATGATACAGAGTTTTAATGTGTTTGGTGCACTCATTAAATTTTGGATTCTTGATAAGGTTCAAAACACCTTTATTGTCACAAAACAAGTGAAGTGGAAGATTCGTTGGAAGACCCATGTTTGTAAGAATGCGATTTAACTATATTATCTCATAGTATGCTCCATGTGCTATGCAATATTATACCTCTGTAGAAGATAAAGCAATCACCTACTACTTTTTACTATGCCAAGAGATAGGTCCATATCCAATATGGAAAATGTATCAAAAAGTTCATTTTTGATCATCAATGGATCCTTGTAAGAAGAAATTATCAGTATTCTTGTACTCCAGGCCATATTTTGTACTACCATGAACATAATGAAGAACCCTTTTCTGCTACTTTCCAATGACTCACCTTAGGTTCCTACATGAACCTTGAAAGATAACCCACAAGAAAACTAAGATATGGCTTGGTGTTTGTTAGATATAAAATCAACTGGACATAGAGAGTACCATCTACTTATGGAAATTTATCATATCATGACCTAATTATTTTTTATTATTTAGCTTTAAATCCTCCAACTCATCATTCTTTTTTTGGAAGGGTTTTGAGGTAGGTGCCATCAATTTGGTTGAATCCTCTTTCAGTACTACTTATGTACTATGAATCAATCTGGGTTCAAGTAATTTATAGTCTTCCTCACGTATGATTGTGTATATATAAGGGGTCAACTTATTCCATGTATCGATGGGTATATAAAAATAGCAGGTATATCGAACATATCAGGTCTATCGATATAGGTATCGAAATAGTGACCATTTGGTGTTATAAGAAACCTTCACAATGACTACTATTCACAAATATCTATTAGATTCACAGTTTCTCAAAGGTTCTAATTTTGCACCATGGAAGACAAATATGAGAGCTATCCTTTAGGTTGAATATTTGTGGGATGTAGTGATTGGAACTACAAAAAATCCTAAAAAACTAGGGCCAGATCAAGAGGCATTTAATAAGAAGGATAGAAGGTGTCTCATGTTTATTCTTCTTGCTTCTATAGATGAGATACAACCTCATATTTATGATGCAAAAAACTGGTAAAGAATCTTGGGATGCTTTGATTACCATTTATGAAGGGAAGAATCAATCCACTATTCTTAACCTTCAATCTCAACTACATACACTGAGTATGAAATATGGTGAGATAGTTGAACTATTCCTATGTAGAGTGGCATAATTGAAAGCTAAATTGAATGCTATGGGAGAAGCAGTGGTAGATGCTCTCTTGAATTTAGTAATTTTGAGAGATTTTCTAGAATCCTACAAAGTGTTGATCACATCTCTACATGTGTTTTGTAGACAAGTTACCTTTGTGGAATTGGTAAATTTGCTTCACACTGAGGAGGCAATTCAACTTCAAATAGATAAAGTACCATATAATACACTTTACTTCAAACAAGGGGGAAAGAAGCAAGGTAAATTTCAGAAGGGAGGATCTTCATCCAAAGGAAAATAAAAAAAACTCAATAGAAAGAAAAACAATATTGTAAAATCTATGATATGAATAACCATGACACCAATAGGTGTTGGTTTAATAATAAATAACCCAATGACCAAGATCATAAGAAAAAGGGCAAAGAGAAATACAAACCACAAAATAAGAATAATCAACCCAAGGGCCATTTTGCTGATAAGGAATCAGACTCAAACTCTGAGAGAGAACACAATGTGCTCATGACTCACACATATTCTCACTTAAAATATAGATGATCTTGTAAGCATATAGATGATCTTATATAGAGTTAAAGCTAGATGATATTATAAGCATATAGATTATCTTATAAGAATATAGAGGTCTTATCCATACTCATCATTTATGGTTGATTCCTAGTGATATTATCCACTAGGAATCTTCACTACTATGTGGTAATCCACTAATCACTTTCAATTTATTAAACTAACTAAATTCTCATACCTTTAGTCAATATAATAATCAATTTCCTTTAGTTACCAACCATACTATCAAACTTGGTATAATCAACAATTTTTGCAATGTAAACTATGTTTATAGTGTTCTAACATAATTCATATTTGCTATACTAGCTATGTTATACCATCTTATAACATACTCTACTAATAAAAATATAAACTATGTTACATCATATCACAACATATTCTTCTATAATAATACAAAGTTTGCTATCCATTCTATAACATGATTGCACTCTTTTAAAGACAACTATGTTATCTATCCATAGCATAATCTATCTTTCCTTCAATATAAACTATGATCCCATCTATAGGATATAATCTACAATCTTGTAATATAAACTATGTTAAACAACTATAACATAATTATATTTTCCTTTCATATAAAATATGTTAACCATCTATAGCATAATCTATGAACTTGTAAGCTATGCTAACCAACTATAACATAACCCACATTTTCTCTTTCATATAAACTATGTTAACCAACTATAACGTAATCCACAATTGTTCCTTTCAAACTATGTTATCTAACATATAACATAATCTACAATTTTTCAATTCAAATATGTTATCTAACATATAAAATAATCCACAACTTTTTCTTTCAATTGTGTTATCTAACATATAATATAATCCATAATTATTCCTTTTAAATGTGTTATCGAACATATAATATAATTCACCATTGTTCCTTTTAACTATGTTATCTAACATATAACATAATTTACAATTGTTCCTTTTAACTATATTTTCTAACCTATAACATAATTCACAATTGTTTATTTCAACTATGTATCTAACATATAATATAATCCCTAATTATTCCTTTTAAATGTGTTATCGAACATATAACATAATTCACAATTGTTCCTTTTAACTATGTTATCTAACATATCACATAATTTACAATTGTTCCTTTTAACTATATTATCTAACCTATAACATAATCCACAATTGTTCCTTTTAACTATGTTATCTAACATATAACATAATCTACAATTGTTTCTTTTAACTATGTTATCTAACATATAACATAATCTACAATTGTTCCTTTTAACTATGTTATCTAACATATAACATAATCCACAATTGTTCCTTTTAACTATGTTATCTAACATATAACATAATCCACAATTGTTTCTTTTAACTATGTTAAATTACTTTTTAACATTATTCAAATATAAATTACATGATGAAATCTACTTTCACTATCCCACCACTATTTATATTTAATTCCAAAATAAATGTCATAATGAAACCTACTTTCATCAACCAACCATTATCTATATTTTATTTCAAATATAAATGACATAATGAAACCTACTTTCATTAACCATCCATTATCCATATTTTATTTCAAATATAAATTACATAACAAAATCTACTTTCATTATCCCACCATTATCTATATTTAATTCCAATATAAATGACATAATGAAACCTACTTTCATTAACCAACCATTATCTATATTTTATTTCAAATATAAATGACATAATGAAACCTACTTTCATTAACCAACCATTATCTATATTTTATTTCAAATATAAATGACATAATGAAACCTACTTTCATTAACTAGCCATTATCCATATTTCACTTCAAATATAAATTACGTAATGGAACCTACTTTCATTAACCAATCATTATCCATATTTTATTTCAAATATAAATTACATAATGAAAACCTACTTTCATTAACCAACCATTATACATATTTTATTTCAAATATAAATGATATAATGAAACCCTATAAATTATTATTTAAATTTTACCCAACCCTAATATAATATCTCTAAGGAGTGGTAGCCCTACCATCGGGCGGTCAACACAGGTGGATATAAAATTATAAAACTATTTATAATATTTCCATAGTCTTAAAAGATGAGGGTTTTAAGCATGCACAAAATATCAACATCCAAATAAGAGTGACATGCAAAAAAAAATCAACCTAGATAAGCATATAGTTGAAACCCCTAATCCAACGTCAAGCAAACCATTACAACCACACGTCAAACCGAAGCACACTATAAAATTACCAAATGTTTCCTATGACCCAAAATAGAGACAAGGCTTGTGGATACCTATTGCCTCAATAGAAATTAGAGACAAGGTCTTAAATTTTCTCCTTTTTATCTAAAACTGATAGTCATAAGCTTAAGTCAGACATATACATCATGTAATACCAACAATATCTTCTTACCAAGCTTAAACAAATATGTTGCCTAAAGGAGAAATATGGTTGCTAAATACAAAACTCGGGGGGCATCTTAGCAATTTGCTCACAGAAATTCAAATTGCTATAGTGGAAAGCCACAACCGATGTCAAAATAACCTTCAGATGAGGACATCCCAAAATAAAGGATAGATCAGATGATAGTTTCTTTTAGCTTAAGCTCTCAATATGTCATTGCATCCTAAACATAAATAGGGGAGTTACACATTCCATCAATGATAGGGTTTTATTCCAAGGTAGAGGTAATCAAGATCAAGTAGTTATTTACAAAAGCAATGATATCCTGCAAAGAGGCTCGAGCTAGGAAAAATTATGTTTTGAAAATTTAATCAAGGTAACTCAAAGCTCTCAATATAGCCTAGTTTCAGTAGTGTAGTAATCTTACAAAAATATAGATCATAGTTTAATAACTAAATGGTTCCAACCTTATAACATTTCTTCACGTGAAATCCTACTTCAAGAGCCTCTAAACATGTCTACCTTTGGAAAACATTGTCCTCCCTCCATGATTCATCCCCCCTATCCTTGGCCAACTGACCCTCTTATCCTCTTGGTTTGGCCCAACCAATTTTCCCCATATCTTCCTCCAATAAAAGCATATCTACCCGTGTTGAAGGTTTTCCTAGATCTTATCATAAAAGCCCATCCCTTCGTGGTTACAAACCTTCCACTCTTATACAGATAATTTGGTAAGATAATTAAAATATCTAAGATCTATTATTTTAACAATATCTCTTCAGAAAGGGACATCTTTTTTATTATATAATAAACCTCTTTATAATACGTAACATTCTACATTATAATTATATATATTATAATTATATGTATTATAATTATATGTATCTTATTTATAATATACAATTCTCCTATTATAATTATAAATAAACCTCTTTTATTTATAATATGCAATTCCCCTATTATAATTATAAATAAAATTCTTTTATTTATAATATATAATAGTCTATATTATAATTAAACCCCTTTAGTTATAATATTTCATTGCTTGGGGATTTTCAAGAAGATCTCTTACTTTCCTATGGAATTCCAAGAATATCTCTTATTTTTTCTAGGATTTCTGGCCTTTCCTATCTCTGCTTGGTGTCTGGAAGGCCTCTGACACCTTTTATGTGTCTTCTTTATGTGTTATAGGAAGTATTCTTAGGTGGTGCTACATGGTCAAAAAAACTTGCTTTTTCAACATGATTTGGGGTGTTTTCATTCTTGATCATTTAAGGGAGTTAATGGATCTTTTCCCTAAAATTTTTACTTTGGCTATGGTATGGGGCAATGTACTTTACTGCGTATAGGAGAAATTATTTGTTCCTCTCCAGATCTTGGTATTTCTTCAAAGTGGGCTTCAGTTCATTCGTTTTGCTTGTCAAGATGGCCATTCATTGGTTTGTATGGGCTTGGAGGAGGCCTTGATTGTTCTCAACTGAGTTATTCCCATGGTTTGTAGTTCATGGATAACGGTTTAGGATTTTTTGTAAATTAACTTTGTTTTTTTTCTTGCCAATATGGTGATTTACTAGTTTTTCTAGTCTTGGGAGAGACCTCAATTGTTCCTAGTTGAGTGATTTCCATTATTTGCAGTTTGTGGCTGGTGATTCAAGATTTTCGTTGTATTTTTTTCATCCGATCTTATTTTTAGGATGCTCATTCATTATTTTTTCTAGGTTTGTAGAGGCCCCAATTTTATTGTTGAGTGATTCCTATGGTTGGTCGTTCAAGACTCATGTCTAGGGGTTTCTAACAGATTTCTTCTCTTCCTTCCAAGGTCTTGGAGGGGACCATGTGCTACATTATGTCGTAGATGGGTTTCATGGATTTTTCTCTTATGGTAGGATTATCATTTCTTGAAAATTTGTGGGTACTTTGTGGATGGTCCTACCTATAGCTCTTTTTAGTCTAGTTGGGGGACCATTTTTTTGTTTCTATGGAGGGCTTATTAATATTTTGTTGTGTTTGATCTTATTATTTTTTCAAGGGTGTCTTATTTACCAAGTTTTATTTTTGCTTTGCTTCACCTTTCTATGCTAAGATATCACATGGCTTGTGATCTACTTCTATTTTTCCATTTGCAGGCTCGTGGATGACCTTACATGGACTATATTTAAGTATCTACTCAGTGCTAGTGTTATGGCATTAGATCTTATGGATTTTTTTTGTGTTTTGGGCCTTCCAAAACTGTGGGTTTTTCCATAGGTGGGAAAATTTTTTAAAATAAAAATATTATTTTTATAGGGAGTCTTTTACAAATGGTCAAGTGTTGTTTTGTAGATGGCCCTAGGCTATTTTGTAGATGGACCTATGTTGGTTTTTGGGTGGTCCCATTTATTTTACAGATGGTCCTGATTTATATGTGAATGGTCCTATTTTATTTATGGATGGCCTTACATTCTATTTTATTAGGGCCTTCTAATTATGTGAGTTTTTCTCCTGTGAGAGAAAATCCTTCTAAAATTTGTATATAATTGTGAGGTTTTCTCCTGTATGGAAAAACCACTTTGAAAATTTGTGTATATATATGAGGTTTTGTATATTTCCCCTATGAGGGATTCTCTTCTATGTCTGTGTGGCTTCCTCTCTTGCTTCTGCATGGGCTTCTCCTTTTATATTTTAGCTATTTTCTCTAATAGGCCACTAAGGGCCTATTTCTTTGACTATTTTTTGATTGAAAAATCTTCTGCCAACCTTCATATTTTTGTAAAAGGTTAAGGGATCCTTTCAAAACCCCTCTTACCAATAAAAAATAATAATATTTAATTTTCCCTATTATATTATATAATAACCTATATTATAATTTAATCGTTTAAATTATAATATTCCACTTCGCCTATTATATTATATATAATAGCCTATATTATAATTAAACCCTTTTAATAAATACTAATACCATAATCTCTCATCATCCATATCATTACCATTTCAATTCAAATACCTCAGGAGCAAATCATGTGATACCAATCCGAACATCATAACCCCAAGTGTATGAATTATATCTCTAAGTCAGTTATCAATTTATTCCTATCTCTAAGAAGACAATGATAGGTGGGTGTAGCCACTATACAAGCGGGAAACAAATATTTCAAAATTAAGAGGGTGGTAAGGCCAAAATTCAAATTTCTGAAACTCATGATGCCCTTGACTACAACTAGACTTGCATAATTCCTGAGGATGGGGAAGCCCATGACTCTATTACTAATAACCCAATCAGGTTTTGGGGTATCCCAATTTAGAAGTCGTCCTAAATTGGGCTCTTTCGAAGTGGAATACTTTTGGGTCCATGGAAATATTTGGCTTGACCAAGGGTTTCTTTGGGATTCACATGAGTAACCGTGATGATGCCAGTAGAATTCTTACTTGTGGTCCCTAGTTTTTAGGATGGAAGAGTCTATTTCTTTGTAAGTGGAATCTTGATTTTGATCCTAATACCCAAAGTATAAATTTTGTGCCTATTTGGGTTAGGCTTCCTAATATTACTTGGCATTGTTGGCACCCAGATATCCTTTATGCTATTTCCAAAACAATTAGAACCTTGGTTGCTATTGATCAGGCTACCCTAGCCAAAACTCGAATGACTACGACTAGAATATGTGTTAATTCTAACCTTGATTCAAAACTTCTAACTTTTGTGGAGCTTGAATATAGTGGATTCTATCAAAACCAGACTATTGAATACAAAAATAATTCAATATTCTGTGCAAAATGTCGTACTGAGGGATATCTTAGGATTCATTGTCCTTTGCTAAAAACAAAACATATAGATGAACCAGCCAAGCAACCTGAATATAATTCCCACAAATCACAAGGATTGAAGAAATTTGGCCCTGTTACTCAAGGGAAAAATTCCCAATCATGGTGATCAGCTATAGAGCTTACATTTAATTTATCAATATGAGGGAAATTAAGGTTATATTTAAAGAGTAACAATCCCATATAGATTATATCATAGAAGTTAATACAAATGTTATCTCAAGTTTATTTTTTAGGCTTCATGTGTACATAAAAGTAAATGAACTGAATTAAATTTGTGCATAAATGAATGATTTAGGGTATGCAATGATGATTTAATTTTACTAATAAATTAATTTAATGATGCACTTAATTATTAATTAATTGATTTACTGATGAATTAATTATTTGCAAGATAATTTATTTATGATATGATTTAATCTAATTGTGAGGATCCTCATGCAATTTATCTTATTTATATAATTTAAAATGCAATTTTAATTTAAATCTAACTAATCCTAACCTAATGCAGGGGTGAGAGCTCAAGGACTATCTTATAGGAGTGAGCCCTGCCTCCTAAATGGCAGTGTAAGTCTCTCCCCTAGTTTACCTTATTTTAGTAACTAGATTTTATACTTAATACTAATATTCATGCATATTTTGTGAATGCAGGTAACAAATACACAATCTACAAAAAAAAATAAAAAAATCCACAAAATTGATACATGTTACCATATTTGAAGAATAAAGTGTTGTTTTATTATTGGAGCTTCAACTGTACATGTTGAACATTCCTTCTGAATTGTAAACTTAAAATAAACTTAATGTGTTGTCCATATTGTTGTGTCATCCATCTTATTGTGCCATACAAATCTAATGTGGCATGCTAAAATCAACATGTTTTATTACCCTAATTGTTGGTAAAACATTCTTCAGTAACTATCATCAGTATTTACCTTCAGTAGTTACCTTCGGTAATTACCTATAGTAATCAGCATCTGTAACAATATCAATTACTGTTGTCATCAAAATTTGTTGGTTCTCCTTCTCGTCCGACATGCACTCCAAAGATCTACAATCTCTTCATTTATAATCCATACTTTTTCCTGCATTTTTCTCAAAAATCGGACAAATTTGATATAAATTAAACACTTATGTTAGATTACTATAATTAATCATATTTACTAATAAATCATAGTTTATTAATAATAATTTATATAAAACATATCAATTAATCATATAAATGAAACAATTATGGTATAGAAATATGTGGCAAATAGCCACTCATCATTCCCCCAAACTGAAGTTCATGCATGTCCTCATGCATGCAAAAAAATAAAATGAAAGGAAAATAACAATCCTATGCATGCATCAAATATAGAAAAAAAAAATATATTATAATCAGAATTCCAATGAATAATTTTATAAAATTTACAAAAAATGCACATAAATTTTGTCAGAATTCTTTCAAAGTAGTTTAAATACATATATTTTTAACAGAATTGCACTAAGCTTCTTCTGGAAAACATAATCGCTAATCTAAAATAATTTATTTATCAGAAATTATAAATTTCATAAACCTAAGAAACAAAATAATATTTCAAATATTATCTACATCGATCATATACAATCTATATTAGAAAATGTATATATATATATATATATATATATATATATATTTCTTTAGCAAAAAACGTTTTCTAGCCATTGCAAATACTAACTATACATCAACTTATAAAAATATATAGATAAAAATGTTTCCAATACTGCTTGTACACATGTCATACAAATAAGATATAAAAATATAAGTCTAAATTTTTTAATGAAAGTCTTTTGTCACTGTTCATTAATTTTGAGCCTGTTGAGATAAGATTCGAGAAGAGATCCGAGATGATCATGGTCTTGGTCCCGATAATTTGCATTCTTTCTTAACTTTTTGTACCTTCTCCTTAGCCTTATGATTTGTAGATGATGCGGCTATTGCAACTAGTGTTTCCACCATAACCATCTTAATATGCTCCATATCTTGAGCACTTCCTTTCTACTCTGTATCCTTTGTCTGCGAAGGATGAAGTTCCTCATTGTTAATCTTTGGATCAGGCTCTAAAGGTATCCCTACATCTAAGACAAGACTTTTTAATGCATTTCCTTCCCTGAAGGGAATATCCGATTTTGTAGGTTAGTTTTGTTGCATAATACTAAGAATATGCTGAGAACTATCCTCTTCAAGAATCCTTGAAAAGTCAATTGACTTATTAGTAGACAACTGTTTACTGAAATTGATCGATTTTTTAGTCTTTTTATAAGAAGTAGAGCTCTTATGTGGGGAAACTTCGATAGGTGGTGGCCAATTGATAGAGTCCATAGGATTTGGTGTCTTATCCACAAAAAGCTACTTAATTAATTCAATCTGAACACCAAGGGCTCACTGGATAATTTTAGATTGTTTTGTAAAGTCCTATCTTAGCCTATCAATTTTCATTTGAAGCACTATATTTTGTGCATGAATATAGGATAGGGTCTCTATTGCAGACTCGTTTACAGGTAATTCTTGTTCAGGACCTTGTTCATCTTCTTATTCAGAATTTTCTACAATTTTCTTCTTCTTTTTTATATATGGTCAAGATTTATATTTACTAGGTTTACATTTTCATTGTGGGATTTTAGGCTCTTCATCCTGGCTATCATATTCATGCTCTTCCTCTGTTGACTGTTGTCCTTCGAACTCAGTGGATTTTGAACACTCAGGTACATTGTATTCTTCTATGATCCAATTTGAAGACACTTTCATTTCATAAGCCTTTTTCAAAATAATTAATTTAATTAAGGTATGGTGAGCAATCAGATGTGGCTTAGGTTTTTCTCAAGAACTTCTGGGTTTTACTCTTAAAATAGTTGACTTCAAATATTAGAACAAAAAATAAGGGAGGTTGATAACACAATCAATTTTATCTAGATATTTTAAACTTATTAACATCCAAATGTGATAGGCTGATAAAACAGACATTCGCCCATCAAGAGTGAAAAATTTAATGATAAGGACAATGGACTCTTGCCATAGAAGGGGGATTTTAGAGGTTGAAACTCCTTTGATTGACCCTTACTTATCTCTCAAAATTGTACATTTCTCACCGAATTTGGTCACCAATTGGGTGACACTTTTCAATTTTTTGTAGAAAGGTAAACCAACCTCAGGTAAACCCAACACTTCAAAAATTAGACTCGGGTTTAATTCCAACTGCAAACCTCCAACATGGGTGAGCATAGTTTCAAGGTTGTAGTTTAAGATAAATTGTATTGCCACCCCTAAGCCATGGCCTCTAAATTTGGTTAGTGCCTCCCACCATCGAGCGTTGTCAAACAATTCATTTATAGAGTCGCTCATTTTTTGTGTGTCGATGGATGATGGCTCACTATGCTTTTGGAACACAGGTTTAGGCATAGTGATTACTGAGGGTTGAGATAATTTTAATCACTCGAAACCCTGTAATGTTTATGTAAATAGAATTATTTTTAGAGGCCAACAAAACCCTTAATTTTTTTTTGTTTTTATATTATATTTGTCTTTTTTTATATTATTTTATTCTAGTTTTCTTTTATAAAAATATGTCTCCAAAATGTAAAAGTTACAACATATAAAAGGAATACAATACAACATATCTCTAAAACTTAAAAAGTATAAAATATAAGAGGAATACAATACAACATATTTTCAAAATGTAAACAATTACAACATATAGACTTTAAAAACTCTACTGATATCAAATTAAATCAGAATGTAAAACAATCCTACTGTTGTACATCGAAAGATGAAAAAAAATGTAAAATATTATAAGAATGCTATTACATCGAGAATATATAAAAAATTATAATACAAAAAAAATCCTAAATTTGCATTTTATTTTGTTTCACAGAAAACCCCTAATTTTGTATAAATTATTCACATAAGCATCAAAAAATCCCTAATTTTCTAGACAATGTCCATATTTCGAAAAAAATATAAGAGATTTTCCTAAATTACGATGACTTATCAAGAGATTTTTACCAAATGAAGGATTTTTAAAATTAAAAAAAATGTGATAGCAAGATTTACTGCAATTTTGTCCTAAAAAATATGAAATTATCATTTTTCCCAATTTTTACCCTAGAATATAGTTTAAAAACAAAATTTCAGATCTTTTTCCTAATAGAATTTTAGGGTTTGCCCTAATTTTAACTCAGAATGAAAAATTTCATGTATTTCCACTATTACCCTGAAATCTAGTTTCATAATTCGTTCAATTGTAGCTCGAAATGAAAATTTTCATGTATTTCCCACTATTACCCTAATTCCATATATACTGTATACGAAAAATTATAATAACATTTTTTGCTTAATCTCTGCCTAATCCCTAATTTTTACCTAATTTTTAACTTAAAATATTTTGGATGTACAAAGAAACAATAAAGAAAGAGAAAAAGAAAAAATTCTTTTACCTACCGCGATCATTGAAATTTTTATTAGTAAATATTTCAACGGAATTCACTTAGAGGTCAAATAAATTTCTTTGCATGGCCACATTCAATGTTGGCGACAGATAATATTTTTATCGACGGTGAAATATCTACACCTAATGTCATCGATTTACTCTTACCCTAATGTCATCGATGGTGGAAACTTTTCATCTAATTACCCTAAGATCTACGGTAATAATCAATGGCGGTGTTTTAATGTATTTACCCAAAAATTTATGCTAGATTTGGTAAACATGTGTCGATAATCAGGCAATATTTTATTTGTGTATGTTTTTTTTTTCTCAGCCCTTAATTTCCAATATAATCAATGACAGAAATAGTTTATCTGTGTCATTCTATTTCATTGGTTGGAGGAAATCACATGTTTATATGGGCAATTGTCATCCGTTGATCAATTTTTAAAATCAACGATGTAAACTCTGATCTGTGCATATGCATGTAATTGGTTGCATTCGTGCATCTTCATGTCCCTGTCTCGGCGTCTGGTGTCTTGTGTTCTAAAGGTGCATAATATACTTTGTGTTTGCCACCTTTCTTGGCATGTGGTGCATATATAATCATCAGGGCAACCTTAATATAACTTCGTGGCATATAATTTTATTATATCTTAATTAAATATTAATATATATTATATTACTTATATTTATATTACTATATATTTAATATATATAATAAAGATATTATATATTATATATTATTATATGTATTATTATATATTACAAGTATTATTATTTATAATATTATTTCGTATTCTGATTTTAAATATACTTTTAGTTTAAGTATTATTAAAATATATATTTTAATTATTATATAAATATATACAAAATTATTATTACAGAATAGTATATTACAAGTGTTTTGCTATTTTTAAGGATGATAACTACATAAGGGTATTACATAATAGTATTACTAATAATGGTATTACTGATAATGGTATTACGGAAGCTTGTATAAGAAATGTTTACAAAAATTATCTACATAAGATTCTTACGAAAACTGTTTACAGAGACACTTACAGAAGAAACTTACAGAAGACATCTACCAAAACCATTATTAGGGTTAAGGGAATACTTTACCTATCTTCTCCCCCAAAACTATATTATAAACTATATATACCTTTATTTATCCTCCCCCCAAATTGTAATTTTGGCTATATAGCTAAAAGAAAAGGAATGGTACTTATTTATTTTTAGGGATAGCTAAAATTATTACTTTTGGTATGCAACTAAGTCTATCATTCTCATCAATCTCGATGAGATAAACTTATTACCTTTGGTCAATCGAAGGTATACACACATCTCCATACCCTACACAAGTCAATCTATGTAGGTACACTACATGTATTATGAATTAAGCTATCTATCTTGTGTTCACGATGAGCTATCTTAACTCAAATATAGTCTTTCCATTCATTAATGGCTAAGGTTATGCTTGCATTATGCAAGATGCTATACCAAAGTATATTTGCCTTTTCTTACATATATGATGAGTCTGGATAAGACCTCTATATTCTTATAAGATCATCTAGCTTTTTGGCATATATAACACTTGTTGTTTTTCAATCCTTACTCATAATGGGAAATGAATCTTCACTGCTCACATAGTTGGTCTTACAAGAGGCTTGAAACTACATGTTTCCTTGGAATATGTGAAGGTTTAGGTATATTACTATTCACACCCTTCCTTAGTTAAGTTAAAGCCAGGAAGACCTAGAGCTATCACTTGCTAAAGAATCTGATCACATAGTCATAGGACTATGAAATTTTTGAGATAGTATCTAGGTGTGATAGAGCATAAAAAAGGAAATATAATCTAAAGGGATTGACTGAGGATTGATTCTAGAAAAGGCAAATCTACTTTGATATAGCATCTTGTGTAATAAAAGCATAACCTTAGACATTAATGAATGGAAAGACTATATTTGAGTTAAGATATCTCATCGTGAACACAAGATAGATAGCTTAATTCATAATACATGTAGTTTACCTTCATAGATTGACTTTTGTAGGGTATGGAGATGAATGTATACCTTTGATTGACCAAAGGTAATAAGTTTATCTCATCAAGATTGATGAGAATGATAGACTTAGTTGCATACCAAAAGTAATAATTTTAGATTATAAATATTGATGAGATGGATAGAATTATTTGCATACAAAAGGTAATAAGTATAACTCATCGAGATTTATGAAATTAATAGACTTAATTGCATACCAAAGGTAATAAGTTTAGCTCATTGATATTAATGATATTGATATAATTATTTGCATATCAAAGGTGATAAGTTTAGCTCATTAGAAATAATGATATGGATAAACTTATTTTTAAAGCATGTGGTATACCTACACAAATAGATTTGTGTAAGGTATTGATTACATAATTGTAAAGTATGAAATACTCCTACACAAATGGTACTTGTGCGAGGTATAGAGATGGGTGTACCCTGAATAAGTTCAGGTAAAGGATGTTGATTTTTGGAAGAGAAGGAAACCTAAGGGATTATGGGATCACTTAGGGAGGAAATCTAGATAACCTTGATTGAATGATCTCTAAAAATATAAACTAGGTATATCTACAAATATTTATTAGTTTTAAGTAAGCATGGTTATCATAGCAAAAATGAGATGGATGAATTTAACTACCTCATCAATAATATGAGATAGATGGCTAAAGTTAAATCATAGTAAGGATAGGGATGGATACCTTTAGCTATCTCATAGAAAAATGTGAGATAGATACCTTAATTTAACTCATCATAGGTGATGTGACTAATTTTAGTTAAAGTGAAATCATGCTTGAAGATAGATGTAAGGTTCTATTCTTTAGATTTGAGCTTGCAATTCTAAGAGTAGATAGGAAATATACTGTAGAGGAGATTATAGGATCCTCTCCAAAATTTGATTAAATAATAATCCAAAATTGTGAGTTAAGTAAATACTTGAAGGCATAAATAATCCATCTAGCGAATAAATTTTAAGGCTAGGAATCAAGAAAATCCTATTTAGTTTCAAACCTTAAAGAAGGCATATAACGATATGAATTGAAATCCCTTGGATTTAATAGAACAATTCAAGTAAATTCAATCTCCAGGTAATATTTGCAATAAATTTCAAGTAAAAAATAACAAAAAATTTATAGAAGGTAAGGTTTTAGCACTAATGATGAACTCTTGTACCTTAAATATGGGGTATTTCTACCATTGATTGATAGTTTGTGGTAATACACTATGCAAAAATTGTTAAGTTTTCTTCATCCTCTTGCATTGCAGGTGTAAAATATGATAAAGTAGGAACAAAACCTCATTCTAAACTTGGATAATAAGGCTACTACTTCTCTTACTTTATGATTAAGGTTACACATATCATAAAGTAAATGTAATATTGATATTTCCAGGGGATGAGAAAATCCTGTTTAAACTCAATAGGATAAAATTTGAATATTATCCTTGATAATCTAACCTTGTATAAGTGAAGATGATTTTACAAGAAATAATTGGGATGGTTTTTAGCCCTAGGGGGTAGGATTTCATGATCCTCCCTGGTGGGGCCTTAGGGCATAGAAACTGTGTATTGTTTAAGGATAACTTGTACATAGTTTTGTTGTAAGTAAACAACTATGCAATGTATAGAATCAACCCTAAGGACTATTATATATGTATAATAGTAGAATTAAATATTATAATTAAAATGGTTTAATTATAATATAAGCTATTATATATAATATAATAGGGAAATGAAATATTATAATTAAAAGGGTTTAATTATAATATAAGCTATTATATAATATAATAGGGTAAATGAACTAATATATTTAAAAGGTTTTAATTATAATATAGACTATTATATATAATATAATAGGGGAAATTAAATATTGCAATTAAAAGGGTTTAATTATAATATAGTGTAACAACCTCAAATTCCAACCCAACTCGAGATAGATTTTTTTTTTAACATAACATGTTTATCATTAATGTATAGTTCACATTCAAGTATGTTTGAACTAACATCAATCAAGATAGCAAGTAACCAAGATAATTACGACATGGTCAGTGTCAACTCTCATGATAGGAGTGACCAACTCCTATATAACCTTACATTCCTTTAGGTTTTTTATGAATTCCTTGGTTTAATTATTCTATCTCTACTTTCATTAGGAATTTTAGTTACTTAACTAATTTAATGTACTTTCTATTTTACTTCCTAATTGATTTAGCATTCTATTCTTTTGCAATAGAATACCATGCATGTATTATTAAACAATAAATAAATATTCCTTCACTCGTATCCATACTAATGCTTGATTCAAATCATAAACCAATGCATCGTGTTAAAAGAGATATTCATTGGAAAAGCAAGTGCAACATATTTTAATAGATCTAATAAAATTCAAGTGCAAATGTGAACTAATATCACTTATGGATCATTATTTGTTAACAAAATCATGCATCATATAACACTTTATGAAAATGTAAATACATAATTCCATTGAAAAGTAAATAACATTTAAATTTCATTTCATGCAACATCCATGATCTATTTAATTAACATCATAATAGAAAGTAAATAAAAAATCCATGTATGACATCAGTTGCAAACCATAAAATACAGATACACAACATACTCCTGGAAACCCTCACAGGGAATAAACCCAACCTCCAAATATGTTTCTCCTCTCATTTCATAAATTAATGTTATCATAATTACAAGTACAGAAAGGCATCCCACAGATCCTTTATTGAAATCAATTATACATATAAAGGAATCAAATCATTACTTTTTTCAAATCATTATGTAAGGGATTCCACATCTCATTTTTACAAACCATAAATACAATACATAAGAATCTCATAAATTGTTATATCCATAAATTTATGAAATGATCATTGGATTCATATTAAGGATAAATCTTATTAATCATCAAAGAGGGAACCCCTTAATTACCTCGATAATGAATCCCACATTAATTCTCCAAGGTTGATAAACATTCAACCCTTAATTAGATAAATTCTTCTAGATATATTAGAAGAATTTTTTAGGCAATCATGCTTACAAATACATTATATATTTAAACATATAAATAGGAAAACCACTACTCAATATTAGGTCCCCAATCATAATCTATGAATATTGAGAAGCTTAACCCAAATATGACAATAACTTATCCATGTAAACTATACATATAATTTTGATCCAAGAATAGAACCTTGTCTATCCTTATCCTTACCCTTCCATCCTACAAGGTTAAGATCATACTAATTTTACCAACCCATATATCCTAGAATTCATAACTAGAAAAAGGGGCATTATTGAGGAAACCCCATAATTTCCTTAAATAATTATCCCCACACTCATTCTTTCCTCGATTACATCCTTTTTTTTATAAAATAGTGTTCTTAAATTATCATTATATATGAGCCTATTTTACTCAATCTCTTCATTGGGTTGGTAAAAAGGTTTATGATAAAATTGTCTACAAATTTGTTCTATTTTGCTACAAATTTGAACTAGGATTGTCATCAACTTTTCTACCAAAATTTATTCCCATATAATATTAAAATTGCCACCAAGTTGATATTTTTATGGCATATAAATATTCCCAAAATGGCATTCAATATCACCAAATTTAATCAATAGTTCTCAAAACCATTCCATGTTTTACTCAAACTTTCTACTTTATTGATTTAACCTTACACAAGATTAATTATTTTACAATACAAATTGATTCTCAAATGCTAACAAATATTTTCCAAAGTTTGATCTATATATACACTCACATAATTCATCAATGTTTTTAACCCTTGGTGTATCAAATTTTCTTCCAAAAAATGTTACAAATTTCTTCCAAGAAGTTAATTTTCCATAAAAATATATAATTTTGCCATCATGGTCTAAGGTTCATCTTTATCGTTATTAAAATGCTCAAAAAACCCCAACTAGGGTAATAATATCATTAGGCAACAAAAAATTATTTACTCAATTTTCAGACCAACACCCCATTCATGTGAGGTAATGCTCATCTAGGTCAACCAAGAGATGCATGTCCATAGTGCAATGATAGCACATGATGAATCTTATTAAATCCATAGTGCAACGATAGCACACAACAAAGCTCATTAAATTAAGTATAATATTGAAAAAAAGGTAAAGAACTTTACACATAGCCGTAGGTCCAAGCACCTCAACTAAAGCACCTTAAAGCAGCTTGTGACCATCATTCAGTTGCCACCATGGCCACTAGGTGGTGGTCATATATTCAAGGGAGGTGAAACTACTTTATACATTCCCCATTGCTCCCATAAGATAAATGTGGGATAATTGCTTTCCCTATTAGCCAAAAGTATGTTAATTAAATAATTGCACAACTCGTCAATCAAACCTTCACTGAAATATGGTTAATTTATAATGATGTATGTGATCAACAGTAGTCATATGAATATATTGCCAAATATTGATATCATGTGTACATCCAACTAGCACATCGATGAGTAGGCAATATAGCCTTCAACCACTATATTATGACTATGTAGGAGGCCTTATAAGATCATCTATATGCTTATTTATCTTATATAAATAAGATAAATTACACAAGGATCCTCATAATTAGATTAAATAATATCATAAATAAATTAGCTTGCAAATAATTAGTGCATCAATAGGTGCAAATTTACTTTCATAGATTAAAAATTTACTTTTTGCAAATTTCAATTCTTGCAAATTTCAATTTCAGAAAATTTTATTTTCTACAATTTTCTTGCTTTGGGTAATTACTATTGTTAATTTGGTTTAGGACCTATCAATAAAAATAGGAAGTAGGTGAATGTTGAAAACAACCTAATGATATTAGGACCTTATTTTTTTTTTTATAGGAAGTAGTTACGTTGAGTGACACAATCATAATGAAATCCTCCTAATTGTCATGGAACAATAGGAGTTACCTTTTATTTCAACAATTTTATTTCCAGTAAAACTTTATTTTCCAAGTACTTTTATTTTCTCCTAATTATGCTAAAATTAGCTGTATGAACGCATCTAATTTTAGTAGCATTAGGTATGTTTAGTAATATTATATTTATTTATTTTCTACTGTGTTAAGAGTATTTATAATTTTTGAAATTTATATTTAAGCTTAGCAAACAATAAGATTGAAACAGAAAAGAAAATCAAAACCCAAACAAAAAAAAAACACAAAAATCAAAGAGAAAAAAAAAATTGCCAAATAGTTGAAAGTAGTCAAACTAAATTTATCGACCTTAGAAAATTACTAATACAACAAGAGGTTAATCTTCTTCTTGACCAAGATTATAAAACAACAAAACTAGAGTGGGAATAACTGTGTGAACACATGGACACTATTAATGAAAGATCAGATGAACTAAAAACACCTTCAACTTTTCAAAGAGCTATCTTTGCTGATTTAACTAATGAATGTATGGAAATTTATATGGATGACTTCACTGTATATGGTACTACCTTTGAAGAAACATTATCAAGATTGCAAAAAGTTTTGATAAGATGCCAAGAGAAAAATATCTCCCTAAGTCATAAAAAGTGTTTTATGATGATGAAATGAGGTATTGTTCTAGGACATTATATATCAGAAGACGATGTTACAGTAGATCTAGCAAAAATACAAGTTATTCAAACCCTGCAACCTCCAAAAATACAAAAAGAGGTGAGGAGTTTCTTAGGACACGCAGGATACTACCATAGATTCATTAAATATTTCAATAAAGTTTCTACTCCCATGGTTAAGCTCTTAACTAAAGATAGTAAATTCAATTGGACAAACACATATCAAGAAGTCATTGAGGAAATAAAATAAAAATTGACTACTGCTCCAATCTGGAGAGGATCAAATTGGGAATTACCATTCCCTATCCAATGAATATTCTCTTTGAAAAGAAATAATAATAATAATATAATATAATACATATATATCAAAATTAAAAAAATATATATATTAATACATATAAATGATTATGCTTCTTTTATTTCATCATGAATTATCTATATTTTTTTCCATTTTCAGTCTTAAAGCTTTTTAAAAATTATCTCAAGAAAAAAAATTGTTTCTTTCAAAATTTGTAGAAAAATGATTACCACATGACACATAGTACCCTGTTACTAGATGATATCTAGGTATGTTTCAAATACTCAAACTATATCTAGTATTTTAAGAAAAAATTTCATTGGAACTAAAGTAAATATTTTAAAATGTTGTAATCGAATCTAAATGGATCAATTTTCTCTATTGACCATACACAATTACATATTTAAAAACATTGTGAAGTTTTGGAAAAATTAACTCATATGTTATTTTTGCCATAAGTGAAATTTTTTTTCTTTGCTTTTCTATTTTTATGAATGGTCTAGAGTACAAATGAATTGGCAAAAGGAGAAGCTCACCCTTCACCCTTCAAAAAAAAAAATCCCTTTCTCCTCATCTAATCGAGCAAGTATCCTAATAAATTCTTGCTTTTCCTCAAAATTAGCAAGAACCTCAAAAAGTCAAGAAAATTTCTTGCTTCTCAAAATTAGCAAGAACCTTAAAAAGCAATACAAATCCCTTTCTAAGCAAGTATCCCAAATAAATAACAAATAAAAAAGGTCAAAAAGAGCTTGAATCCATAGAATTATTAGTATTTCAAACACCATGGGGTATTCTTTCTTAAGGTATCCTTTCGTATTAGCAGTAAGTCTGGATAAGACCTCTATATTCTTATAAGATCATCTAGATTTTTGGCATATATAACACGTGTTGTTTTTCAATCCTTACTCATAATGGGAAATGAATCTTCACTACACACACAGTTGGTCTTACAAGAGACTTGAAACTACTAGGACAACTTTCAATATCACTTGAAAAGGAGTGGGCCCTGCCTCCTAGATGGAAGTGTAAGTCTCTCCCCTAGTTTACCTTATTTCAGTAACTAGATTTTATACTTAATACTAATATTCATGCATATTTTGTGAATGTAGGTAACAAATACACAATCTACAAAACATAATTCAAACAATCCACAAAATTGATACAAATTACAATATTTGAAGAACAAAGTGTTTTTTTATTACTGGATCTTCAACTATACATGTTGAGCATTCCTTCTGAATTGTAAACTTAAAACAAATTGTAAACTATAACAAGTAGTGTCCAATATCCAGACCTCTCTCCAGGTCTTCTATGTAATTTATATTGTAACTAATACAATTCTTAAACAATCTTCTCCATGTATTTGTCATACAGATTTTGTGGACTGATGACTATACATTAATAAAAATAATCTAAAACCTAATCATAATATGTACTCTTACATGGAATTATGAATATTTTGACTGGTCCAAGTGGCATCCTACTAATAATCCTAACAAGACAATGCTACTTTAACTTACTCGCAAGATATACATTAGGATCTTATGTCCTTTATTTCAGGAAAGTCTAACAATATTTGCATTTACATCTCAAACTTTCCCAAAATAAACTGATCACAATATTTATGGAACAAATAATAACTTTGTCAACTTGAAATATTCTCGTGGATAGTATGCAAGAAATGAAATATTTTGCTAGGTATAAAATATCAATTGTCGTCCAACTTAATGTGTCATCCATGTTGTTGTGTTGTCCAAATCTGATGTGGCATGCTAAAATCAATAGGCTTTATTATCCTAAATGTTGGTAAAACATTCTTTAGTAACTATATTTAGTAACTATCATCCATAGTTACCTTCAGTAGTTACCTTCGGTAATTACCTACAATAATCTACATCTATAACAAGATAAATTACTATTGTCATCGAACTTTATTTGTTCTTATTCTTGTCTGACGTGCACTCGAAAGCTCTACAATCTCTTCATTGAAAATCCATACTTTTTCCTGCATTTTTCTTAGAACTCAGAAAAATTTTGATATAAATCAAACACTTATATTATATTACTATAATTAATCATATTTACTAATAAATCAGAGTTTATTAATAATAATTTATATAAAACATATCAATTAATCATATAAATGAAACAATTCTGGTATAGAAATATGATGGAAATTTGATTTATTTTATGTTGTCATTGATGTCACATGGATCATTAATGTCACATTGAGTTTTGGTGGCAAAAGCACTTCATAGATAATCATCTATGATATTTTGAAGAGCATGGATATATACAAGGTTTTTATGAAAACCAAGGCAAGCAAAATAAAAGGTTTTATTTAAAACCATGGTAGGTTTATGTGGAAAGGACTTTTCTTAAAAGCCAAGGTGGAATTTTGTTTCATCGAAAAAGGACCTCCGGTTATGAAGATATTAAAGTTTAAATTAATGGAGGGTCGACCTATGTGCAATTAATGGAGGGTGGCATATATATACATGTAAAGGTTTTAATTTATTTTGAAAAAGTGGCATATTATATATCGTTGGAAAGCTTATTTCGATGGCTATTTGAGTAACTTATTTAGAAGGAGCAATAATATGTGTGTAAAGATATATTTTTTATTTTTCAAAAGGGTTCCAAAAGTGACGTTTGCCTTGTTATTTTTCAAGAGGATTAATTATTTCATGAGGTGACAAGGTATGCAATATTGTGATTTATTTTATTTAATGGTATAAGTGGTTTTGGGAGTGAAAATGTTTACAATATTGTGATTTATTTTAGTTTAAGGTATAAGTGGTTTTGGGAGTAAAAAGGTTATGCAATGTTTTGATTTATTTTATTCTATGGTAAAAGTGGTTTTAGGAGAGATAAGAAATTTGTACAATTAAAGGTCTTGGTGATGATTATCAAAAAGTGGAGTAATGTTGATTATTTTGTGATCTAATAACCCTTGTGAAGATTGGCAAAAGAATTTTGTGATTGTGGTAAATTTTCAAAGAGGTTTTTTCATCTTCATAAAAGGTATGGGCACATTCTCCTATTGATTGTTTCTGGTGGTTGATTTCTGAAATATCATTGGAGGGAAAAGGATTGTTTGTGGTTTCATTTTCGAAAGTGGTTGGTTGAATGCTTCAAGGTTTTATAAATTAAGAGTTGTGTCTAAACTTTGTTTGATAATCACAGTTGTTGAAGCCCATTGGTTGTGAAAGAACTTGAGTTAGAAAAGAACATGAGTATCATTGTTATGTGTGTTTTGTGGTTGAGCATTGTTGGAAATATTTGAGTTGGTTGATACATACTTGGACTAGGGTTGTGTGAGAAATATTTGTCCCTTGTGGTGATTAGTTGAGTTGAGATTGATTTGAGTTGAGTTGAGTTGAGATTGATATTAGAACATATTGAGTCTCTAAAAATTCTCTTTATGCTTCTATAATATTGACTTGAGTTGAATTGAGATTGATTTGAATTGAGAGTGAGTTTAGAACATATTGAGTCTCTAACAATTCTCTTTATGCTTCTATGAGTTGAGTTGAGATTGATTTGGATTGAGAGTGATATTAGAATATATTGAGTCTCTAAAAATTATCTTTATGCTTCTATGAAGTTAATTTGAGTTGAGATTGCTATTCATTGTTGAGTTCATTTTGAGTACTACTTGAGCGTGGTTGATTGAGCCTTTGAGAAGGCCTTTGGGACATATTTGAGGATAGTGTTGGGACATATTTGAGTACAATGTTTGGACAAGTTCTTAGTGATCTTGCTAGATCAGATTTGGGCAAGTTCTTGGTGAGCTTGCTAGAGCAGATTTGGGCAAGTTCTTGGTGAGTTTGCTAGAGTAGATTTGGGTAAGTTCTTGGTGAGCTTGCTAGAACAAATTTGACAAGTTCTATGTGATCTTGTTAAGTAGGTTCTATGTGGTCCTATTGAGTAGGTTCTTAGTGAGCCTATTGACAGAGATTTTGAGGTGACATACTATAGAGGATAAAGTCTCAGTGGATAGAGATCTAGAAGCCAGCATAGTTGAAGATAAATCTAAGTGAGGTGCCTTCAAGTGGAGATAGGTCCACCAGTTAGTGTAATAGAGAGACAAATTCTTCTAGAAGATCACATAGCCAGAGTAGAATGGGAAAGATTTCTCCTGTGGAAGAGATCCATGTACTTGATATTAGGGGATCAACATCTCCTTTGGATAAATATCCATAAAAATTGTAATTGGGAGTTATTCCCAAAGATATTGATTGAGAAAGTTTTAGTAAAATATTTTCTCCGTGGAGTAGCCCACATTGGGTGAACCACATAAATTATGATGTCTCTATTGTGTATGGTTTATGTGCATTGCTTTGGTTATTGTTATTGATACTGCAATCTTTACACAACATAATATTGAATTGGAAGAAAAAGTAAAAAATGGTCTTATATTGTTCACCCCCACTCTTAGTATAAGCTTTTGTTATTCAATTGGTATAAGAGTGGGTTCCTTCGAAAAGGCTAACAACTTGATGGCAGATTCTACAAAGAACACATATGGCTTCACAGAAAGGATTATCTTCAAATAAGGATCCATTATTTTATGGTAACAATTATGCTTTCTGGAGCATGAGAATGAAAAACTACTTGATATCACAAGGATATGAGGTATGGTAGATGGTTTAAAAAGAGTATAAGGTTGAAATTGATCCCGAGGAAGATAATACTAACAAGAAATTGGTTGAGATAAATGCAAGAGCAATGAATTGTATTTTGAGGGGGCTAGGTGAGACAAATTTTGTAAAGGTCATGGTATGTACTTCAGCTAATAAGATGTAGACCAAGTTGAGGAATACTTATGAAGGAGGTTCCAAGGTAAATTTGGCAAAAAAATGTTACTACATTATAGAAGCAAGTGATAATTCAGATGATCCTATTTTGGCTCCACTGAAAACCCTCACTACTGAAGGATTTGGGCCCAAGGTTGCTGATTTCTTACGGTAGAATAGGAGCAGATCCAACTGGAAGCCCATTGCCTTTCAAGGCTGGGAGACAGTGACCCAGAAACTCAATAGCATTTTACTACATCAGTTTGTCCCCACAAGACCGACAAAATGCCAGATGATATGGACCGTGACATACAGTGGTAAATTCACAATCAAATCAGCGTATAGATTGTTAATCCATCTTGGGGCTCCTCGCTTCCAAACTCAGTTAGTCTGGGTTAAGAGAATCATCCCAAAAATATCCTTTTTTGCATGGCTTGTGGTTCAAGGGAAAATTCTTACTATTGACAATATGATGAAAAAAATATTAACCGTCCCCAATAGATGTTATTTGTGCAGGGCTGATTGGGAATCCATCCAACACCTCTTCATCAAATGCCCCTTTTCCACCACAATCCTTAATGGCCTCTTCCAATATTTCAACATAACTTGGGTCAAACTCGAGTCCCTTAGTGAGTTCTTCCTGCAATGGCCCAAACCATTTATCGTTCCAGATTAAAATTCTTTTGGAATATCATTTTCCACCATTTCCTATGGTAATATTGGCTTGAAATGGACCTAAGTATTTTCAATGAGGCAACTAGGGACCTAGGATCCATCACTAATAAAATCATTGCCTTTGTTAAGGAGAATGCCCTATCTTGCACTAATGAGCCCTACTCGACTCCCCTAGGTGAAAAGCTCCTGGCCCAGTCCCTGAGTTTTCCCTACCAAGACAACCTCATGAAGACTAATCTGAGGCATGAGGTTGGTTGGATCCCCCCATCGACTGAATGCCTAAAGTTAAACTTTGATGGTACTGCCAAGGGCAATCCTGGCAGATCAGGGATGAGTGAGACCATCAAGAATCATCAGGGTGACCTTGTCTTGGCTTTTGCTGAGGCCATGGGCACCACAACCAACAATGATGATGAAGCTAGAGTTGTTTAGCATGATCTTCTCTTAGCTAAGGACATCCAATGTCGATTAATTATGGAAGGATATTCCTAATTTATCATCAATCTCCTTAAAAATGATAAGGATCCTCTATGGAAGTTTGAGGTTTGCATTAAGGAAGCAAGGAACCTCTTAACCAATAGAGGTGTCAGCGTGGCTTAGCACATCTTTAGAGAGGCCAACAAGGTGATAGAAAAACTGGCAAACATAGGTGTTGATGCGGATGGTTTGACCACATGGATGCATGACCTCCCTACGGACGTGGATGGTATCTTCCAGGGAGAGCGACGACCTGAAGTTTGATGTGGAATGCTAATCCAAATCAACTCTCAAAAGTAGCAGTTTCAAGAAATTCGACCATTCAACGTCAGGATTGCTCATATCAACAATATCAATATTTCCAAGGCATCCTCCTCGAATAACCATGTGACTAGAAAGAAGTGGCGGTGGCTCCTCAGGCCTCTACTAGATAGTTCCTCGAGGATTGACATTCTCTGGTGGGTTGTGTCTCATGGTAAATTTGTTAATTGCGTCTCATGTAGAGTTGGGGCGTGGGAAGGCCCACCCACCATAGTGAGATACGTGATACCTCGAACGACCATCATGACCACCAAGAATAACTTTTATCTTTCCTAGAATGAGAATGTTAAGGCTCCCAATTCTTATGCCAGATCAGTCACACAGCATGGCACCTAGGTGGCAGGTATGCGTTGGCTTGCCATCAAATTTGGCACTCACCTTAATGAGCCTTATTTTTTAAGATGGAAAGTCCTCTCTCGCCATCACCACTCTTCCCTCCTTTCTACTTTTGAGAGCAAGTATTACCTTCAAGCTGCCAGACAAGTTTTAGAGGATCCCAAAGGTGAGATTACGATGACGTACATTGAGCCAAGTATGGTGGTCATGGAGTCGGTTGCGCAAGCCATCCTTACTGAGATGAAGTTCACGCAATTATTTGACATATTTGTTGGTATGGATGACAATATTACTATCAAGTTTATGGAATCCTTGGATGAGGGTAGAGTGGTTATACACAGGCATGAGATTTCAATTGATATTAACATTCTGGCAACCCTAACTGGAAAGATGGTGGGGGGCCGCTCCATCCATGGGCAAAAAAATAACTAGGAAGTTGAATTGCATGAGTTTAAGGATAACCTCAATATCTCTAAGAAGGTGAAGAATGAATTGACAAGGATGGACCTCCCTGCCCCGTGGAACTCTGTAATGAAAAACATCATGGAATTCATTACAGCAGAGGACCCCGAAAAGGTTCTTCTAAGCTTCCACTATGTCTTCATCAACTTCTTCTATGACATCAACCCCATTAGCATCCCGTAATTTCTCCTGAATTCCATGAACTACACCATCAATTCTTGTTGTAGCAATAAAGGCACAGTAATGCGTATGCACCAGAGCCTGTTCAAGGTGATTTCCAAATTTTCCCTCGCCACATCTCCCCAACATAAACCCCTTGCTTTTCCCCCTACTAAGACCCCTAGCTCCAGGCCCAAGATACCCAAGCCTCACTCTGGGTCCTCTTCTAAGAAGTGTGAGTTGGAGGTGTCAATAACTGCTAGAGGAGTGAGGAGAAAATTGAATATTGAGGAAGCAAAGGGATCCAAACGATCCTCTACAAGACTAAGGAACAAGCTTGGGCAAGGAAGTTCCACAATCGTTATATTTGACCATTAGGCTGTGGGTCCTGAACCCAACATTTTGGTCCTCAAAAATTTTGTTCTGACCACCTTGGAGTCCATGGCCCAGCAGATGCAGGAGGTCCTCGATGCCCTATCCAAGGTTTTCTTCAATGAAGGCTACCAGAGCAATGCCCCTGCTCAAGTCAACATAGAGGTCGAGGACCCAAAAATGACAAGGACGACAACCAGATTGATGACGAATATGAGGAGGATTAAACAAGTTTTAGACCCTTTCCTTTTTGTGGTGGGCATTTCTAAAGGCTCGATGATGGTGTATTTTTGTTCATGGACCTAATTTTGCTTCTCCCATGCATGTTTGATGGGAGAAGAGAAATCTCTCTCGGTGTTTTTGTTGCCTGACATTTCAGGACTATTGTCACAAAGGATTAAGGATCCTTAGTCAGTATATTTTCTCTATGCTCAGCTACATGCTAATTTTGTACAAGGTTTTGTGTCAACCTGAAAACCCCGTTTGATATAAAAATATTAGTTATAAAAAAAAAAAGTGATAATTCAGATTACAGTGATAAATATTAGTTATATGAAGAAGAATATACATTCTTTTGAATAAATTAAGAAAAACAAGAACATCTATTCCTAGGTATTGAAGTTAAATAAGAGGATAAATCTATTGAATAAAGACATGAAGAGCTTGCCACATCCATTGAGCAAGAAGATAGGTACAAGAAAGGTCTAAGAATACTAAAATTCTTCATATGTAGATATTTTAGGCATATAGATGATGATTGTACATACTACAACAATTGCAACAAGGAAATTTTATTTGAAGAAGAAAGCAACAGTTCTAGTGACAATTCTAGCAGCAATGATGATGAAGAAGAGAATTCTACAAAACAAGAAAAGAAAATTAGAAGGTAGAAAAAGAAAATTAAGAGGCTTGAAAATAAGGTTCAATAAAATAAAAAATTCAATATGATGCTTAATCAACACATTCAATATTTTGAAAAAGAGCTTCAAGAATCAAAAGAGTTTGGCATCACTATTTCTTAGAAACTAAAGGAGAGGAAAGAAATATGTGATCAGTTTGGAAGAAGAATATCAGAAAATTTTGGGGACCTACATAAATGAGTTAGCACGATTTCAAATAAATTCAAAAACATTGGATATTTTTTTGGATTTACAACGAGATCCATTTATAAAGACAGGGTTATGAAGAAGGGAAATCGAAAATAAGTACACAAGGTCCTATATTTGTATCAGGAGGTTTCATTTCAGAAATCTATAAGGAAGAACTAGTTCTCAAAGAAAAAGAAGCAGCAAAAATGGATACTTGTATTTCAGAGGCTATAGAGATATGTGCCAATTTGCTACTTAACACAAATGAAGAAAAATAAGAGGTATATTCCAAAGCACCAAAGGTTTCATATTTGAGGTTTGGGGAATCACACTCAAAAGGAAAGAAAGTAATAAAATATGAAAGCAAAGAAGCACCTAATATTTGTGAGGAAAGTTCCAAAGTTCATATGGATTCAAATATTCATTTTGGTTCTTATTTTGAGATAGGTGAATCAAGCTCAAAGGGAAAATAAATTCTTGAAGAGAAAGGCAAGGAAGAGGTTTTAGATGCTACAAATAAGGTTAAATAATGCAATGCATAAGTTGAAGATGATCATAAGTATAGTGGTCAAGAAAGTTATGAGGAACCAAGGCATGAACAAAGGGCTTTTCAAGGATATTGTTTTTCTTGTAATGGATTTGGACATAGGGCTATACATTGCAGGATCCATGGATCAAAGAAGTTTGATTTTGCTAGAAGAAAATTCAAGGGAAGAAGGTATGGTTTTCAGGTACATTACTTCTCATGCAATAGGATTGGTCATAGAGCTTTTCAGTTTAAAATAAATGAGCAACATGGTTTTGGTTTTAGAGCTACACAATTTAGAAGTCATGGTTATAATGGTCATGAAAATAGAGCTTCACAATACAGGGTTCAGGAAAGGAATAGATATGAAAATTATTTTAAGAATGAATTCAGGATATGCAAACCATCCAAAGGCTACAATATCAAGTGTTTTAATTGCAATAACTTTGGGCATATTGCAAAATGGTTTAGGACTCAATTCCAAATAGGTTCAAGGCAAGAAGGTCAAATAGGTTCTAAACAAGAAGATCAAGTAATTCATCAAGAGAAGGATATCATAAAAACATGGAAGGAAGTTGATATAGGAAAGAAAAAAAGTAATATGGGAGTAAAGATACTCCCACCCCAAAATTAATCACCTCTAGAGAGAAGGGGGTGAGGGGGCTAAGCTTAAGAGTTATATATTTTAGCCCCATAGGTGTCCCTTTTTCCATTTATGTCAAAGAGGGAGATATTTGAGTAAGGGGGAGAGCATTGCGTTAGGGGGAGCAACCTCCAACAAGAGCATTGAGTTAGGGGGAGTAGCCTCCATAGAGAGTATTGAGTTAGGGGGAGCAAATTTGATTCTCAAAGATGGCTTTTGCAGTGATTGTAGTGATTTGTATTAGAGGTGTTGCCATCAATGACAAAGAGGGATATTGTTGGAAATTTGAGTTATTTTATGTTTTCGTTGATGTCACATTGATTTTTAGTGGCAAAATCACTTCATAGATAATCATATATGATATTTTGGAGGGCATGGATGTATACAGGGTTTTTATGAAAACCAAGGTAGGCAAAATAAAAGGTTTTATTTAAAACCATGGTGGGCTTATGTAGAAAGGGCTTTTATTAAAATCCAAGGTGGAATTTTGTTTCATCGAAAAAGGACCTCCAATGATGAAGATATTAAAGTTTAAATTTTAAGTTTAAATTAATGGAGGGTCGACCTATGTGCAATTAATGGAGGGTGGCATATATATACATGTAAAGGTTTCAATTTATTTTGGAAAAGTGGCATATTATATATTGTCAAAAAAATTATTTCAAGGGCTATTTGACTAAATTATTTAGAAGGAGAAATAAGGTGTGTATAAAGAGATATTTATTATTTTGCAAAGGGGTTCCAAAAGTGAAGTTTGCCTTGTTCTTTTTCAAGAGGATTAATTCTTTCATGAGGTGACAAGGTATGCAATATTGTGATTTATTTTATTTTATGGTACAAGTGGTTTTGGAAATGACAAGGTATGCAATATTGTGATTTATTTTTTTATATGGTATAAGTGGTTTTGGAAGTGACAAGGTATGCAATATTGTGATTTATTTTATTTTATGGTATAAGTGGTTTTGGGAGTGAAAATTTTATGCAATATTTTGATTTATTTTATTTTATGGTACAAGTGGTTTTAGGAGAGATAAGGAAGTTGTGAAATTAAAGGTGTTGGTGATGATTATTGAAAAGTGGAGTAATGTTGATTATTTTGTGATCTACTAACCCTTTTGAAGATTGGAAAAAGAATTTTGTGATTGTGGTAGATTTACAAAGTGGTTTTTCCATATTCATAAAAGGTATGGGAACATTCTCCTATTGATTTTTTATGGTGGTTGAAATCTGAAATATCATTAGAGGGAAAAGGATTGTTTGTGGTTTCCTTTTTGAAAGTGTTTGGTTGAATGCTTCAAGGTTTTATGAATTAATATTTGTGTCTAAAAATTGTTTGATAAGCATAGTTGTTTAAGCCCATTGGTTGTGAAATAACGTGAGTTAGAAAATAACATGAGTATCATTGTTATGTGAGATTTGTGTTTGAGCATTGTTGGAAACATTTGAGTTGGTTGATACATACTTGGACTAGGGTTTTGTGAGAAAGAGTTGTCCCTTGTGGTGCTTAGTTGAGTTGATATTTATTTGAGTTGAGTTGAGTTGACATTGAGATTAGAACATATTGAGTCTCTAACAATTATTTTTTTGCTTCTATGAGATTGACTTGAGTTGAGGTGAGATTTATTTGGGTTGAGAGTGAGTTTAGAACATATTGAGTCTCTAAAAATTCTCTTTATGCTTTTATGAGTTGAGTTGAGATTGATTTGGATTGAGAGTGAGATTATAACATATTGAGTCTCTAACAATTCTCTTTATGCTTCTATGAAGTTAATTTGAGTTGAGATTGCCATTCATTTTTTAGTACTACTTGAGCATGATTGATTGAGCCTTTGAGAAGGTCTTTAGGACATATTTGAGGATAGTGTTGGGACATATTTGAGGATAGTGTTTGGACAAGTTCTTAGTGAGCTTACTAGAGCATATTTGGGAAAGTTCTTTGTGATCTTGCTAGAGTATATTTGGGCAAGTTCTTGGTGAGCTTGCTAGAGTAGATTTGGACAAGCTCTTGGTGAACTTGCTAGCACATATTTGATAGGTTCTATGTGAGATTGTTAAGCAAGTTCTGTGTGAGCCTATTGATTAGGTTATTCGTGAGCCTATTGATAGATATTTGGAGGTGATAGAGTATAGAGGACAAAGTCTCAGTGGATAGAGATCCAGCAACCATCATAATTGAAGACGAATCTGAGTGAGGAGTCTTCAAGTGGAGAGAGGTCCACAAGTTAGTGTATAAGAGATATAGAGTCTTCTAGAAGATCACATAGCCATAGAAAAATGGGAAAGAGTTCTCCTTTGGAAGACAATCACGAACTTGATATTAGGGAATCAACATCCTTTAGATAAAGATCCACAAACATTGTAATTGGGAGTGATTCCCAAAGAGATTGATTGAGAAAGTTTTAGTAAAATATTTTCTCCGTGGAGTAGCCCACATTGGGTGAACCACATAAATTGTGATGTCTCTATTGTGTATATTTTTTGTGCATTGCTTTGATTACTACTATTGATACTGTTATCTTTACAAAACATAATATTGAATTAGAAGAAAAAGTAAAAAGTGGTCTTATACTGTTCACCCTCCATCTTAGTATAAGATTGTGTTATTCAAAATATGTGGCAAAAAACCACTCATCACATGGAATAATATCATCTCTAGAAAGAGTTTCAAGAAGTCCAAACAAGGGAAACATCAAGTAAATAAAGGCATTATCATTTGTGAACCGAATAATCTTCAATCCATATCGGATTCTATGGAGGCTACTGGAAAAGGCAAGGAAATCACTATGAATCCATATCCATCTCTGGATTCAAGTGATGAGGTATGTCCTATTCCTTCAATTCCCAACAAGTTTTCAGTCTTGACTAATTCCAACTTGTTTTATCAAGAAAATCATCAAGTTATTCAAAATAATGAGATTCAACTTCCTCAAAATCTTGATTCTCCTACTAAGTTTGGACCATCCCTTCCTCCTCCTAAGAATTTTAGCCCTACTAAAGTCTCAAATCTCATAATGTCTTTAGGCTCTATAGTTGATCAAATAGTTCCATCTAAATTTAGTCCCAAGCATACTCATAGCTCAAAAAAATCCCCAATTGATTGTGGAAGTGATAAAAAAAGAGGACAAGTTTATATGAGTGAACAATGGAAAAATAAAGTTTAGGATGGCATTGATAATGGCATCTGAAAACTTTATTTCCCTTTGTTGGCTCTTAGGTTAACCATGAACCAAAAAGCACCAAAACTCCCCAAACTACTAGTGAGGGACGCAAGAAATACTTCGAGGTTTCCAAATGAAGCTCGTCTCATAGAATGTGAGATGTATGAATGGGTTAACCAAACAAAGGGTGGTTAGCTCATATTTTCTAATGTAAAAAATTTGAATCCATAATGGAGATTTTTAAAATTCCTTTTGGCACTTTCAAATGCCTAAAGTGTAGTGCTTCTCCCTCTTGAATAACAATATGTCTATATTCAAGGAGTAGGCACCCCAACCTAATTGATTATGGATAGCTCTATAATGTCTTTGTAGGTTCATCATTCACTCTATTACCACCTACAACTAAGATTTGAATCCTAGTCTTATTTTTTATTTTCTTTACTCAATCGACCACTTAAAAAGATTAATCTATACTTCATAACACAAAGTTGAACCGTAATAAAAAAAAAAAAAAAAAAAAAAAAAAAAAAAAATAAATAAAAACCACATAAATTCTCTATGGTAGGGGGCTTCAACACTACTCAAAGTTTGTTTTTTGGGGGGGGGCGCCCCCCCCCCCCCCCCCCCTTTTGAGGGGGGGCGCCCCCCGTAATTGTGGGGGAGGGCACATAAAAAAAAAAATAATTTTATTGATAATAAAGGAAAAAAAAAAAAAAATAAAAAAAAATTAAAAAAAAAAAATTTTTTTTAGGGATTCAATTTTACATATTTTCCCACACTCAAGGAACAAAAAGAAAACAAAAAAAAACTAAAAATTACTAAACAGAATCACAAATCAAAAAAAGTAAGAAAAAAAAAAAAAAAAAAAAAAAAAAAAAAAAAAAAAAAAAAAAATAAAAAAAAAAAAAAAAAAAAAAAAATTAAAAAAAAAAAAAAAAAAAAAAAAAAATAAAAACATAAAAAAAATTGATAAACCATCCCCAAACCCCCCGTAGGGGAGAGAGGAGAGAGGGAGAATCCTCTTATAGAAAAGGAAAAAAAAAAAAAAAAAAAAAAAAAAAAAAAAACCCCCCCCACAAAAAAAAAAAAAAAAAAAAAAAAAAAAAAAAAAAAAAAAAAATAAAGAAAAAGACAGCCCCCCCCGAGAAATTGGAAGAGGAAGACCAGGACAAAACAACATTTACCTATCCATAGGGAACATTTTCTTATAGAGTATTTCCCTTATAGAGTGTTGCATCTAACATCTCATTATCATAAATCATTCTTATTTTGTAAATAAAAGCAACACCCACAAGATATAATAAGCAAACCACAAATTGTTGACACAAATATTTATCCTAGGAATACTTAGGGGAATTAACCTGGCCTCCAAAGTATGTGTTTTCCTCATATTCATAAGTTGAATATGTTAATTATTACAAGCATATAAGGGTCTCAACGAGTCCTCCTTCCTCAATATACAATCCAAGGAATACAATTGATTCCTATATACATTCATGATGCAATTAAGGACTTATTTGGTTCCTTTCTCTAAGTCACCATGATACTTATTAAGGTATTTCCATACCAAGGAGGAAATCAACTATTCCCTTATATTAGGATGTATTTAGAAAACCCCCTGGTTTCCTGCTATAAGTAGTCTCAAAATTTTATAACATCTTGTGCATCTTATGACAGTCATAGGGTAAATATTTTGGAGATGCTTCTTGACATAATTTCTTTCAAGAATGAAATTCAAATTCATTATTTTGAGTAGATAAACAATCCACCCTTCCTTCATAAATTAAAGTCCCATACCCTTAATTTATGAAGTAATCAATAATTCATATTATCAATTACCCAATTATCACCATAATATTCCTTAGACTCATAACTTAATGTATGTTTGAATATTTTACTAAGAGTTAGGTTTCCCAACTTAATTTATTTATAACATATACTAGGACCTAGGTTAATACTTTAGATATTAATTATCTATTTCAAATAACATTATAGAGAGACCCCTTCCCATGTCATCATAAGTAAAGGCATAGTGGGAAATCCCATCTTATATAAAGTAAATCAATATGTAGTGACCCGAAATATTATTTATCGAAAAATAAATGCTTTGACATCATGGTCACATAGAATCATCTAACATAACAAACACACACTCATATAATAAGTTCTTAATAATTTCTAGGGAGTGTCATGCGATTTGGCATTGCTCCATTCGAGGAACTACTCGATTTCCAAGCGATGTAAGGGAAGATTTGTGTATTAGCCAATGGTCATTTGACCCCATGATGCCTTTTAAAAGAGGACTCAATGGCTGTCTTGGAGGGTGAATACGGTCAAGGTCAAATAACCTTTGATTTTTTTGAGTTTATCCTATAAGGGGGTACTTCTTCCATGTCAGATCCATTTGTCTCAACATCGACGAAGATGTATTTCATCCAATGGTGATTGAACTATTCACTGATTAAGGAGGCAAGTACTGCCCAAAGGTTGTTTCAATGCTTAATTTATCTCACCATAGGCCAAATGCTAAATATCATCATCAACCTTGCCTTATTGACACCTAGCAGCTACACCTTCCTATTGGTTTATTATATTATATATTATTGTGACCTTAATTTCCTATGCATACACCCTTCCCTTCTCGAAGTAATCCATATAGGCGTACCCAGTCAAAAATCCAAATTCAATTCTTGTGGATTTTGGTCATCATAAATGAGGTATTAGTTTTGTGATGAACATATTTACCCCTCCCCAAGTTACTTAACAAAGGAACCATCGTACCTCCATGACTTACCAGAGCATAGGTAAACCCTGTTTGAAGAGATGCTCAAATATGACGGAGACAGAGACATCCGGAAAACTCTAGTAGACAGAGACATGTTGAGTTGAAGGTCTACTAATTATTGAGTTATAGCTTCAAAACTTGACAAATGTTCCTTATAACTACACAAGCCCCTCATTGATTATGATTCTAGGGTCGATTCCTCGTCAAGCACGATCACGTCACACTAACTATAAAATGAGGGTTATTGGAAATAGTCTTAAATTTCCTTACCCTTTTCTATTTCTCTCTTGTAGCGCTAATTCTATGGTTACATCATCACATCAGTGACAAAATAGGGATCGCTCAGGTCCCGCATATCCAATCTATACCCTGATTTTTCTACTAGTATGATGCAAGAGATTTGAAGCGTCATCTTGCACAGGGATTGATATTATCAACATAGTGGTCAAACAGAGGAGTCGAAATCTACATATCGATAATTTTATTTTTCTGAACCTCATAGTTATATTTTGTTATGCACCGATGAATTGCCAGTGGTCAATCACCAAATGGAATTTTCATAAGAGCAGATGTACCTCCTCTAACTAGACTCGACTGCATTTAGAGTGCACAATGATTGGGTTTCCTATAGGATTGGGCTTCCTATCAGAGTGGGTGGATGATATAGGGTTTTGACCAACAAAAATCTAGTAAATTTGGTTGATTTGTGTATTACCAATTAGGGATTTTGGGATAACTACTGAATAGAGTGCTTATATTCTATAGAGGTGATGCTAAAAATAACTTGGAGTCGACCTTTTGCCTCAAAATGAATCACCCTAACGAAATCAATCTAGGCCATATACATCGAAGGGACATTATCGCGGTCTGCTCGTCAGCAGTACTGAAGTTCCCCAATCGATGATATAAAGGATTAATGTCCACATATGAACCATAAAAAAATGAATTTAGATTATACAGGTACATGTCTTACCTATAGAAGATAACCACTAGGGGTGGTTTTCGAAACTATACTGATAAGCATCGGCTATAGTTGACCTAGCTCATGCTTAATTCCATTTTTCGAATAAAGAAATCACTTTAGTTTTATGTCTAGGCTTAATAATTATATAAGTCGAGTTGTTCTGAGTGTCCGCATTTATATTAAAATGAATATATTTTTTTAAAGAGAAATAATAATCATAAAGACTTCATTTAATGATTAAGCTAGAAATTGAAATATTATCCTCTCTAAAAAGAACTAGAAATGGAAGTGGAAGGGTATGATCTGACTTATCTTTGGCATTCTTCCATTTTCTAATTGTACCTTTCAAGCCTTTTCCTCTAGCTCTCCCCTTCCTCGAACTTTAATATTTTCTTCTTGAATGGATTATTTTCCATAGTTAGATAGCCTTTTTAAACCTTATCATTTTTTATTCACCCCATTGATGAAGAGCATACTCCCTAGGCCTATCAAGACTTCCTAGATAATCCTCATTCTAACTAGTAAATATTTCAAGCCTTTTTGTTTTTGATTCACCCCATGGGTGAAGAGCATACTCCCTAGACCATTAGGATTTCTTAGAACCTAGATAGTCATTTCTTCACCAAAATCCTTTTATTTATAGGGAACTTCCCATTTCATGGGCCAAATAGTGGCCACATTATAATAATATTAGAAATATACTTTTGTCCCATTATGACTTCATCATGTCCTTCAAGGGTTCTCTAGGGATGAGGTGAGTGACAAAGTTCATACTATTAAGGAATAAGATAGTTACAAGGGTGGAACTATTTTTGATAAGCTAGGAGATCCTTCTCCTAACTCCCACCAATATCAGGTATCCACATGAGTACTTCCCAAAAGGTAGGATGACCCTTAAGTTATTTAAAAATTCCTTAGTCCTTTTTAGGCCCCATCCACCTTGGGTCCACTAAATCTGCACATGATTTATTATATGGTTATAATTTTTTGTAAAAGATAATTCTTTAAATTTATCTTTTACTAGGACTCATAAATAACCTTTAGATAATTAATATTTCTTGGTACTTATAAAATTCTTTTATTATAATTTTTTTAGGATTATTTAGGGTCATGTCCCTTCTATCAGGTGTTAATTGATACCCAATATCAATTAATGTTCTTCGAATAAGGTAGAAGAGTGACAAGTCATGATATTACTGAGGTAGGCACCTTACTGAGGTAGGCACCTTACTCAAGCAGGCACCTGAATTATGCGTGTTGACCAAATGGTTAGATAAGGACCTTGTTGACCACCATTCCATGTCATATGTGGGAAACAACTGATGAATGAAGCTATCCCAGCTAGAATGAATGAGCATGTAACTACTCACTAAGTAGAACCGTAACAAAGCAAAAATCATCTGATTTATTGGAAACGATGTAGAATTGATTATCGCACACCGATTGCAGTAACTGAATTGTCTTAGTTTAGACTATAACCGAGATCCCTATTGTAATAAAACTACAATAGGAAGTCTTGTGTGTAGTATATAAACACACGGACTTCTCTATGGTAGGGAGGCATTTTTCCATAGAACATTATCGCATGTAATACTTCACTGTACCGTTAATAAAAGCTTGAGCATTCTTTATCAATGTATTATTTTTTTTATTCATTGGGCGAGATTTGTTGGAGCTCGGGCCCACTCCAAGCCAGTATTCGTCCCTTGCTTCTTAGTTAATTTCACATGTTTAATTATGCATGGCAGTATGTTCATTTTCTAGACTAAATTTAATTATTTTAGAGATGTGTTCTTTTTACGTATAGTGTGTTATTGCTTTCAGTGTGGTGCATTTAATTCTACATATTTATTTATGTGTAATTTTTATTGGTGTGGATTAATCAATTGTTGCTTTAAAAAAACCCCCCAATTATAGTTGAACAGATTCATCTCAAGAGTGGTAGTGTGAGTATTCTCAATCGTGGCACTTCAAAAGTCTACGAGCTCCCTGGTTTGACAATTTAAACGCATGTGTTGTAACATATTTAGGACACATTTAACCAATTTTTGACACCCAAAAGTGGTTTCACTCTAACTTATGGGACCAAATGGAAAATTCTCACCATGTTTTGTCAAGGAAACCAAATATAATAAATGTATTATGTATGACAGGACATGAGCTTGAATCCCTAAAACACCATATAGACCATTTTTTCTAATCCAATGGTTGAGACATTGATAATAATGAACATATCAATCATTGAGTGCATATATTATTTCAATTGAAAGCATGGTTTGTGCAAGGGTTTTATTGTGTGAAGACCTAGTTTTGAACCACTTTAATGATATTTTAACAAATAAGCAATGGAGTGGTTAATAGGATAGTTAAATTGGCACTCATATATCCCACTTATTATATTTCTTTCTAAATTTACAACAATTTGACTAAATAAGAGAAAATAAATGTTAAATTTAGACTTCACTAGTGGTTGATAGATGGTATAGGATAAGTGGTAGTTATCAATGAATTAGTAGATGATATGTGGTATTTTATGATTTGGAAATATTTATCTAAGCTTTGAGGCTTTATTTTTTTAATTTTTAAGGGCTACTAGAGCAAAAATTATGGAGGCGATAACTTTTACATATAGAATTATTTTGATACCCTTTTTAAAACCATTAAAATATTCAAGCTCTATGTGTTAGTGATATCAATTTATGGACTTGCTCTAGTATTTAGAGTTAAATTGTATGGAATAGTGCTCAAGCTATATTACCCTATTTTTAAAGGATGAAGTTTTATATTTCTATTGATCAAAATATTTAGACTAGACTTCTGAGAGATATAGATGAATTTATGACTGTTGTAACATATTTTGAGTCTTAGAGAGGCTTATAGAAAAAGGATTTAAGATGTAACTTAGTCAATCCCTCTTCATTCTTTGGGTGATTGATTTAACATATTCATCAAGATATAATATTTTATGATTTCCTATTTGTATTTCTTATTTAGTTACTCTTTCAAGTTTGTTACAACACTTGTTTTAATTAGGTCTATGCAAAGACTATTTTTGTGATTGAAACCATGTGTCCCAAGGGGAAATATAATTCTAAAAATATGTTAATGTATGCCACAAAATAAAAATGTATACCTTCAAGGCATACCTTATGCAACAATAAAATATCAAAGGAGCTTATCATTGAAGGAGGTCACTATCTTGACTTATTCCCTTTATTTTAAGTCGTAGATAAAATATTGTATGGATATATGCAGAAGTGTCTAATATTGATATTGGTGATAATGCTTTAATCCAAGGAGATTCGTTTGAAAATAATATTTTTGTACCAATAATTTTCTAATTATGGGAGGATTGATATCAATCTGGATCAAAATATATCACCTAATAGAGCATATATAATGGGCGATATATTATTGTTACTAATATCTTATCTCCTTCACCCTGTAGTTTAGATTATGGTGGAGTTTTGAAATTATAATATGATATATGGCCAAATATAGAATTCAATGATTTATTGGATACACGTAAGGTATTTATTTGTACAATGTATTAATTTAATGGAATATTTTATTATGTAAGATCTATGGGCCACAATTAACCCTATTATGGCTAAACACACTTTATAACTTATAGTTAAGCTTACTCCCTCTTGTTTTGTCAACTAATATTAATGTTTATTATGAAATTAAGGTTTTGGTATGTCCATAAATAACTGCCTTCCACTCCTGATTGAATTAAAATGTTATTATGTAACTGTATCTATGAATATAGTAATTATTTATGGTTTCTATGGATTTCCACCATATCTCTTTCTTTCTCACCTTATTTTTGTTTTCTATATATGATTTGAATGGATTGATTGCTTCTATTTATTTTTAGAAAATATAGTGAATTTTTGGATATTTTTCAAAGAATATCTCTTTCAATTTTTCCATGTTTGCATGTTATACTTGTCAATATTGAAAGTGACATCATATATAAAGGTACATTGTAATTTAGTCTTTATGAGTTATAGTATTTTGATCATGGTTAATAAGTTACATTTCCAACCTACCAAACAACATTTTACTCTATCTAGATCAAATATTATTTTACTTTTATTTGTTTTAAAAAGGAATGCATAGTAATATTTATAGAATTTTACTAATTTTAACCCCTAATATATTCATAATAATCCATTGTAACTATAGGGAAATGCTAATTTTAAATAAAACACAAGATTTTATATTATTAACCATAAATTAGTCTTGTCATAGCATAATAATATTAATTTAACCTCCATGACCTCACTACTTGAGGGATATCCAAAAGCAAATTACTGTCAACAAAGAGGAGATACAATTTGGAAGGACTACTTGTTACAAAATAGAATATTACATTTTTTTATCTTACATTTTGGTCTTTCTGAAAGCTCACCTAATGCATCAACAATAATAATGAAAATTTAAGGATATTATAAATAACTTTAGGATCGTAAAGGATGATCAAATATGGTTAGTAGGGATACATTGTTGAATATAGAATATTTTGAAGTGCTATAACAATGTTTAATTTACTCACACCATCCTTAAAAAAAAAATACTTGAGAAATGATGAACATGATCTTCTTATTTAATATCACACCATCTAGCCAAGGAATAAATATTCTTGAGGTAAAAGTATAGGGTAACCTAGTTAAAGGAGGGTGACAAAAACTCTAAATTCTTTCATTCTACATTAATCAAACATAACAGGGCATCTCAAATTAAGGAAATATCCAATGGGAAAAATGGTAGAGTCACAAATGAGGAAACTATTGAGAAAGAAATAGTACACTTCTTCAAGCACAAATTCAATAACAAAGGGTAATTAAATGAAAATTATGTTGAAAATATCCTTACCAATATTCTAAAACTAGTCACAACTTCTATGAATATATTTCTTAATAAGAAGCTTTTTGAATAAGAACCCTATTTACTATAAATAAAGATAAAGCTTTGGGACCAAATGGTTTTCCAATGGAATTATTCCAAAGCTGTTGGAATACATCTAAAAAATATGTAGTAGGAGTGATATAGGAGGCTTAGGAGAAAGGCAAGATAGAAAGGAGAATTAAAAATACCTTCATAGCTTTGGAAAAGAAGAAAATAGGAGTCACCCAGCTTGATTATTTTACACCAATAATTCTTTGTAACTTGTCATACAAAATCTTAATTAAGGCTCTAACAATGATATTAAGCAAGATTCTACCTTCTGTTATCTCATAACAACACCATACCTTTATTAAAGAAAGGCAAATCCTGGATGTTATAAGGATTGTACATGAAACTATCTAGTTCCTTAAAAAAATCAAACAAGCATGTTAATCAAACTGAATATTAGTAAAGGCTATGATAGGGTATCCTAGAGGTTTTTCGATAGATTCATGGATAAATTTAGCTTTTCTTACTCATGGAGAAAATTAATCAATAGTCATATCTCTATTGTTACCTTCTCCATCTTAGTTAATGGATATCCTACTTGTTATTTCAATAGCTCAAGAGGGATCAGATAAGGGGACCTTATATCCATATCTCTATTCATTATTATGGTATAATCCTTAGGTATATCTATAATAAAATCTCAAGAATAGGATCTAATTAGTGGTCTGCAAGTAACCAACAAAATCCTAAGTATAATCCATAGCCAATTTTTTGATGACAATTTGCTCACTCAAAAGCCTCGGTAAAAAAAGCTAAAGTTTTCAAGACCATCATCAACTTTTGTGAAGGTCCATCTTCCCAATATATAAATTTTGAAAAAAGTAAAATCTATTTCCTCAATACCCTCATTGCTAAACAAAAAAATCAAAGCAATCATGAAATGTGAAATTGAGAATCTACCTTCCTCCTATCTAGGTAAGCCCCTTTTTGTTTGCCAGATCAAATATTCTTGTTGGAACGTATTCAATGATAGGATCAATAAAAATCTTTTTATATCAAAAGGAAATATCCTTAGATAAACTGGAAAGATCCAATTGATAAAACCCACCCTTCAAAGCCTACCAATCTACATGTTCTCAATGTTTAAAATATCTATAAAAACTATAGAAGCAGTTGAAACCATCAAAAAAAAAATTATGGAAAGGTATTGAAGAAAGAAATAGATACCATCTAGTGAAGTGGGATAAGGTATACCTCTAAAAATGTTATGGAGGCTTAGGTATAAAAAATATAAAAATAGTCAATAGAGCATAGCAACAAAACTAGTGTGGAGACTGATAAAAGAAGATAATAATCTATCGATCAACATAATGAGGATAAAATATATTCAAGATAATGATCCATAAACAATACTTAGAAGCAACTAGATAATGTGAGGTTCAACCATCTAGAACCATATTTATGAAGGAATCAACATCATAAACAAAATATCTCAATGGAGGATTGGTAAAGGAACAACTATGAATTTTTAGAAAAATAAGTGGAGAGAATCAAGACCTTTAGACCAAGACACAAATTTTGCAGATTTAAGAGATACCCTCAAATAGGACTCGAGCATCTATTTTAGATCTTACATAGTTAGTCAAGAAGATGATACGAATACTTGGAGAACAGATATAGAGAACATGGTTTTAAGATAAGATCTAGAGGTCTTCCATGCATAACTAGGAAACTATCTTAATCTAGACATAGAGAAACCTAACAAATTAGAGTGGACCAGCTTATAGATAACATTACAAAATCTTATGGCTTATTGGATGAAAATCATCAATTGTCTTATCTTTCTTGGAAATCAATACAATAAAGTCAATATTTATCTTGCTTATTATAACCTTATTCCAATACAATAAAGTTGAAATTGATCTCACTTATTATAATATTCTTTATTCATAGCCTTTTCAATCACCACCCTTGAGTATATCCCATCTTTAAAAACAATTATAGTAAATCTATGGAAGCACTTTATTAGGATGAAAATGACATGGAAATTAAACATTGAATTACAATGTGAAACTTCATATTCTAGATTACTTGCCTTAAACCCCTTACATCTTAGATATTATTTATTATTACTTTACCAAGAATTGATATTTTTAAAATATCTTCTTTGAGTTTCATTATTTTCATTTTTTTGAAACATATAATTCTATTTTTCTTGGTTTTATTCGTATTTAGGAGGATCCACCCTTCAAATCAAGGTATCTCAAAAGGTTTATTTTTTAGACCTTCTATATATTATTATATTTAGTTTTCTCTAATTTATAGATATATTTATCAAATATTAATTAATTATTTTCTACTCGTTGCTTAAACCTCATATACTATACTCCATATTTTGTTAAACTTGTACAACTTTCTTAATACTATAAATATTTTAAAATAATTAAATATATTTATAATTAAAATACTCCTTGATATTGTACATGTATAAATAAATTAAGTGTCTTATAATATGAAGGAGAGTTAATATTCAAGTTATAAATCTTATATTTACGAAAAATAACATTATAAGACATAAACGACTACTCCTTTGAATTTTAACTTAAACCTCTATTTTAAAGTTCAAGACTATGTTAAGGCATACCTAACTTAGACCTCTAAAAAATTATTATTAAACTACTCAAACTATAAAAATTAACTAAAAATAAAAATTGTTTTTTTTTAAGTATTATAATGGTATAGGTTTGAACTCCCAACCTAAAAACTCAAATTCAAACCATAACCAAATATATAATTATATATACTACTATATTTAAAAATAATAAAATAAATTAATTAAATTATGAAATTGTATGTGTTTATTTTAAACTTATCTTTCTCTTCGAAACTTGACGTCCTCTTCTAAAATACTTAAACCTTCCCTCTTAGATCGCATACTATAAAAGTTAACAAATTTAATTAATTAAACTATAAATATCTATCCAATCCTTCCACCTCATGTCCTAAAAAATAGAAAAAACGTTGTAACTGCATACGTAAAGATTCTCACTAAACAGAATCTAGCTTTGTTTCGCTGTTCGATCAAGCACACGTGGACCCAGATAACAAGTACCTACGCCATTGAAAAATAACGAATTACGTAAAAATATGCAAGAATGTTCTGTTATGACTATTTAATAAGCTTTGGTGTTCAACGTACTGTTCTCATTTCAAAGATTTCAGTGTGGAAAATAAGATGGGGATGAATAAGGCTGTAATAGTGTTATTATACTGCTGTTTAATCATATTCATGGCAAATCCTCAAGGTGCATATTCTGTTCGCATGCTCAAGGACGAGCATTTTATTATAAAAAGTCAAGCAGGCCTTGAGCATTTTATTATAAAAAGTCAAGCAGGCCGAGAATTAGAGGCAACGTCTGATTTGGATTTGGATTTCTGGTCGAGGAAGCCGAAAGGACCTGTGGCGCCTTCCGGTCCCTCCAAAAATCCTCCTCCACCTCGTAGTTTGTGATGTTTGATCAACCGTTTTGTATTAGTATCGTCTACTTTCTATGTGTCTTTGTTTTCGATCACATATTTCTGTAATAAAATGTCGTTTCTATTTTAATATCGATGTACTAAATTGTCCTTTCTACTTAACTATCAATATATGATCGTTATTTAGTAATGGATTTTGTTTTGTGAGAATCTTTTTAAAATGTGGTTTCACTTTAGTATCGATGTTCATGTTTTTTTAAATTTAATTTTTTAATTGTTCATATAGATTTGTTTCTTAATTAAATTATTATCAATTTTTTATATTATAATGTGATTTTATAATAAATTGGTAAGTCTATATAATCTTAAAATTTAGATGTTTTCTTTAAATTTAATTAATTAGATTAAATACTATTTAAAACATTGTTTGTATGGGCCCTCTTTGCTTTTCTTTGTTGAGCATAGCTTGTTATTCCTATTTTTTGGTTGGTTTTGATTTAGTGTTGTAGTTTAGTATATTTTTGTGTCCTATCTCAACCTATTGTAATAGGTTTGAGGACCTCAAAATCTATTACCTATACATATTTAACATAAATTATTATTATATTTTATGTTAAAATCATTTTATTTTTATATAAAATGTTTGAAGTGAATAAATTAATGTTTTATAAAAAAAATGTTGAAACAAAATAACAAAATATAAATATAGCATAACTAAAAAAAACCATTTCCATATAAGATATTTGGATATATAACTGCATAAATTGTTTCTTTAACCAAGATATAAAAAACTTAGGTTACCTTAACCACCATTTAACTTTAAGTGTCTCCAATATATAATAAAAATACTTTAAATAAAATAATTTTTTTTAACATATAATATATCAAATTTAAAAGTTCATATCACATGCCCGACCTTCTTTCTCGATTTCCACATAATACAAGCTCTATTTTATTCAAGCTTAAAAGGTTCCTGCAATGCAAAGTTTGTGTTGAAATTGACAAATAAATGTCTAACATATTGAAAAAGAAAATAAAAAAGTTTAACATTGTTATCGTTATTAAATTATATTTAACATTTTTTTTTATAAAATGTATTTTTATTTTCTTCTCTATTGAAAATATTTACCTTTCTCAATAAAATATATAATATTATTTTTAGTAAGAGATAACACATTTTGGTCATACAAATGCTTTCTAAAATTTAAAAATTTTAAAGTTAAAATTCGGCATTGTAAATGGTTAAATTATTTGCTACACAATTTTCATATCTATAAATATATTGTTATAACCACCTCACAATTTTCTAATAAGTTTATTTATGGGACAAAATGTAAAATCCTCACCATGTTTTATCAGGGAAACCAAATAGATAAAATTTGTTGTGTATGATAGGACATGGGCTTGAAATCCTACAACACCATATCAACCCATTTTCCTAAGCCTATGGTTGAGACATCGAACAATAATATATCAGTGTATATCTTAGTTCAATTGCAGGCATAGTTTGTGCAAGGGATTTCATTGTGTGAAGACCTAGGTTTGAACTACTTAAAATATATTATAACAAAGAAGCAATGGAGTTGATAATAGAATAGTTGATGTGGCACTCCTATATGCCACTTATTATTTTCCTTTTCTAATTTACAACCATTTGATTAATTAGAAGAAATTAAATATTAAATTTAGACTGCACTAGTGGTTGGTATATGACATAGGATAAGTGGTAGTTGTCAATGAATTAGTAGACAATATGTGGTATTTTATGATTTGGAAATATTTCTTTAAGCTTTGAGGATTTGATTTTTCAATTTTTGAAGCTTACTAGGGCAAAAATTATGGAGGCCATAACTTTTCCCTATAGAAGCATTTTGATACATTTTTTAAATCACATAAATATTCAAGATCTATGTATTAGTGACACCAATTTATGGACTTTATCTAGTATTTAGACATAAATTGTGTGGAATAGTTCTCAAAATCTATTACCTTATTTTAAAAGGATGAATTTTTATATTTCTATGTGATCAAAATATTTGGACTAGACTTTTGGGAGATATAGATGAATTTATGATAGTTGTAACATGTTTTGATTCTTTGAAATGCATATAGAAAAATGGTTTAGGATGTGATTTAGTCAATCCATCTTCATTCTTTGGATGATTGATTAACTTATTCATCAATATAAAATATTTTAAGATTTTCTCTTTCTAATTTTTATCTAGGCACTCTTGCAAGTTTGTTATAGCTCTTGTTTTAAGTAGGTCCATGCAAAGCCTATTTTAGTGATTGAAATCATGTGGCCCAAGGAGAAAGTGGATTTCTACAAATATGTTAATGTATATCATAAGATAAAAATGTATACCTTCAAGGCATACCTTATGCAACAATCAAATATGAAAGGAGCTTATATTTAAAGGATGTCACTATATTGACTTCTTCTCTTTCTTTGAAGTTGTAGCCAAAATATTGATATTATTGACAATGGTCCAACCCAAGGAGATTCATTTGTGGATAATACTTTTGTAGCAACAAATTTTTAATAATAGGAGGATTAAGATCATTCTCGCTTAAAATGTAGACACCCAATAGAGCATTTATTATGGGAGAGATTATTGTTACTAATATCTTATCTTCTTCACCCCGTAGTTTATCTTATGGTGCAATGTTGAAATTATAATTTGATTTATGGCCAAAGCTATCATTGAATGATGTATTAAATACACTTAAGGTGTTTCATTGTACGATATTTTAAATTTAATGGAATATTTTATTATGTAATCTCTATTGACCACAATTAACCCTATTACAGTTAAATACACTTTATAACTTATAGTTAATCTTACACCCTCTTGTTTTGTCATCTTAGGTTAAATTTTATTATGTAATTGAGGTTTTGGTATGTCTATAAATAATCCCCTTCCACTCCTAATTTAATTATAAAGGTATTATGTAACATTATCTATGGATATAGTGGTTATATACGGTTTCTATGGGTTTCCACCATATCTCTATTTATTTTTAGAAAATAGTGAATTTAACATAAATTTCAAAGAATATCACTTTTGATTTTTCTATTTTTTGATGCTATACTTGTCAATATTGAAAGTGACATCATATATATAGAGGTACATAGTAATGTAGACTTTATGAGTTATAGTATTCTGGCCATGGCTAATAAGTTACATTTCCAACCTACAAAATAATATTTTATTCTATCAAGATCAAATCTTATTTTTCTTTTATTTATTGTAAAATAGATTACATAGTAATATTTATAGAATATTACTAATTTCAACCCCTAATATATTCATTGTAATCCATTGTAACTATAGTGTAATATTAATTTTAAAGAAACCAAATATTTTATGTTACTAACCATTAATCAATCTTCTCATAGCATAATAATATTAATTAACCTTCATGACCTCTTTTCTTGAGGAATGACCTAAAGAAAATTATCATAAAAAAATTGAAGATAAGATTCTAAGGGACTAGTTGTTATAACATAAAATATTACTTTTTTTTCTCTTATATTTTGGTCTTTCTAAAATATCTCCTAATGTATCAACGATAATAATGAAGAGATAAGGAGATTATAAATTATTTTATGATCATAAATGATGATTAAATATGGTTAGTAAGGGATACACTGATGAATATAAAATAGTTTGGTGTGTTATAACAATATCTAATTTACTTACATCATCCTTAATCAAATAAAAAAGTACAAAACTTTAGCAAACCTTGTATTATGCTTTTTCATATCTTTTATATAAGTATATCTTTTTTTTATTTTTTAGTGAAGAGAATATATAACCTCATGCAATGATTACACCATCAAGAATTTATTTACCACAAACAAAACTACCTTGTTCCTCCAATATAACTTTGTCTAAAATACTTTGCAAATAATTTACAATAATTTTTAAAATTAGCTTATAGATCACATTGCAAATCATCTATTATTTTATATTTCTTGGAATTAAATGAAAATCATCAATTGTTTTATATTTCTTGGAAATAAATGCAATAAATTCAATATTGATCTTGCTTATTATAGACTTATCCCAATACAATAAAGTTCATATTGACCTCACTTATTATAACATTATTTTTCATATCCTTTTCAGTCACCACCCTTTAATATATGAAAACTAAAAAACAAAATTATAGCAATTCTACTAAAGAAATTATAGCAATTCTACTGAAGCACCTTATTAGGATGAACATGTCATGGAAATTAGCATTGAATTATAATATGAAACTTCATATTCTCCACTACTTACCTTAAACCTCTTACATCTTGGACCTTGTGCATGGTTACTTTACCAAGAATTGATATTCTTGAAATCTCTTCTTTGACTTCATAATTTTATTGGAACATAGATATCTATTTTTCTTCGTAACCTTTAAATTAAGGAATCTCAAAGGATTTGATTTTTAGAACTTCTATTAATTCTTATATCTAGTTTTCTTCAATTTATACAAATATTTATCAAGTCTTAATTGATAACTTTGTACTCATTACCTAAGCCTCATACTATGCTCCTAAATTGTTATGTTTTAATATTTTATTTGAACATTTTTATCTTTATTATTACTAAAAATATTTTAGAATAGTTAGATATATTTATAATTAAGGTACTCCTTCAAATTATGTATAAATAAACTATAATATGAACAAGAGCTAATATGCAAGTTATATATTTTACATTTAATAAAATTAATGTTATAAGAAATAAAGGACTACTCCTTTGAATTTTAATTTAGACTTATATTTTAAATTTTATACTTCTATTTTAAAGTTCAGGACTATGTCATCTAAAGCATACTTAACCTAGACCATCTATTCTAGAATATCCATGCTTTAAACATTCATTATTAAACCAACTATAAAAGAGAAAAAGTTTCAGTTATATAATCTTAAACTCTCACCTTAAAAATCCAAATTCAACCTACAATAAAATAAATATTTATATATTAAATATATTAAGAAATTAATTAAATTATAAAATTATATATCCTTTGTATTTTAAATTTATCCTTCTTTTCTAAGCTTGACGTCCTATTCTAAAATGCTCAAACCTTCACTCTTAGATCATACTATAAAAGTTAATAAATTTAAATAATTAAGCTATAAATATGTATCTAATCCTTACACCTCATGTCCAAAGTAGAAAAACCCTTCTAACTATTTATATAAATATTATCACAACAAAAAATATATCTTTTTTTCTTTTCAGTCAAGCACACGTGGACCCAGATAATAGGTACCAAAATTGAGAAAAACATATGTAATAATATACACCATTGAAGAATAACAACTTACGTAAAAATATACAAGAATGTTCTACTATGATTATTTACTAACCTTTGGTTTTATTCTACGTACAGTTCTCATTTCAAATATTTCATGCTGGAAAAGAATATGGGGATGAATAATGCTGCAATATTGTTATTATATTGTTGCTTAATCATATTCATGGCAAATTCTAAAGGTGCATCTTTTTTTTTGTATGTTTAACTGTGAGCATTTTATTATGAAAAGTAAAGTAGTGTCATGACCCTCCCTAGCTGACTTTATGGCACAAGAAAACAATGTATTAACCTATGATGTGGTGATACCTAGTTTGAACAATGGAACCAACTATATGATGTTTAGTTGATTTATAAGGGTATGTTATCACTAACATATTGCCAAGTGTGTAGGATCAGGTACACTCGTAGGTGGAATAGGTAGAGTCACCCACCAAAAATGAGGGTACCAAAGATTAGGGGAAATGATGATTAAGGTACTCGGAGGTAACATGGATAGATACCTTCATATAGGCATGCATTGATGGAAGGGATAATCATCGATGGCCGATCACCTTGAGCTTTAGTTAATAGCCTAGTAGCTATCGTAAAATCTCTAGCTAAGATGGGTGATCGGGTTGATGGAATGATTCCCTCTTTGTTGTTGTACAAATTTTTTTTCTCTGTATTGCATCATGGCTTGAGTAGATTAATGTTGGGTTTTCTATATGAGAACAACTACAAGATGTATATAAATGCATAAGGTAAACTGTCATGTTGAAGCGCAAGTAAAGCATCATCCTTATGAAAGAAAACAAATTAAATGCATATGTTGAATGAAGATTCCTCTAAATTAATTAATGAAGTTTAAGTAAATAATGTTTGGCTCATTTGAGCTCATTAGTAAACTTCTTTGTAATTAATAAATGAGTTTGCATCTAAATTAATTAGAGGTGTGCATTTTAATGATAATAGAGGATTCATTAAAAGACTTTAATTAATTGAATTGAATGAAAGAGAATTCATTTAAAAAGAAAATATTATATATAATAATATATATCTTTTATTTAAAAATAAAAATAATAAAGATATTGTGTAAGTAAAAGTAATATATTTAAATATTGATAAATATCATAAGAATGATATTTTAAAAAAGGGTCATTCTTCATATTTTAAAAATAAAATGTAATCATCCCTTTCCTATGCAACGAACCCTATGAAATAGCCTACGAGGCTACTAATTTCCAAATGTGGAAAATATGGGGAGAACACACAAGGGATAGGGGATGCTGCATTGAAGAGCGGAGGTGGAAGACAAGGGCTCGGGGTTCGAGTGGACGATGGATGAGCCACCTAGGTGGACAGGCACGTAAGAAAGAAGGTAAGGAAAAGAGAGACAGATAGAGAGGGAGAGAGCAGACAGATGGGGAGAGCAAGAATAGAGATGCAGACGCAGATGAGAGATAGATATAATGGGAAGAATGCACTAGAGTCTAAGAGGAGGGCAGCTAGACGTCACCATATTTCCAATCTCCATAGGAGTTAAGGTTGGGTTGCTTTAAATCTGGAACCCGATTTTAATTTACGTGGGATTGTTGCATATAAGCACTATGTACTATATTTTTGAAAGAATATCCCTTATGCTATGAAAGCATTATGTACTATGTTTTTGAAATAATATCCCTTATGATGTGAAAGCATTGTGTGCTATGTGGTTTGGAATCTCCCTTATACCATGTGAAAGCATTGTGTGCTATGTGTTTGAGAGAACCTCCTTATACCATGTGAAAGCATTGTGTGTTATGTGTTTGAGATAACCTCATTATACCATGTAAAAGTGTTGCATGATATGTATTTGAGATAACCTCCTTATGCTATGTGAGTGTTGAATGATATGCATGTGTTGTGAAACCACCATGTGAAGAGCATTGGGTGCTAATAGAAGCCACCTTGTGGAAGCGCTATGTGTGTGTTGTGAAACCACCATGTGAAGAGAGATGTATTATAATAAGAATCACCCTATGTATGTTGTGAAACCACCATGTGAAGAGTGTTGTATTATAGGAATAATCTTGTGTGTATTGTGAAACCACCATGTGAAGAGTGTTGTATTATAATAAGAATCACCTTGTGTGTGTTGTGAAACCACCATGTGAAGAGCATTGTATTTTAATAAGAATCACCCTATGTGTGTTGTGAAACCACCATGTGAAGAGCATTGTATTTTAATAGGAATCACCCTATGTGTGTTGTGAAACCACCATGTGAGGAGCATTGTGCTTAAATAGGAATCACCCTGTGTGTGTTGTGAAACCACCATGTGGAAGCATTGTGTTTTAATTGAAACCACTCTATGGTTGTAGTTTAAGAGAAAAACCTCCCTTATGCCGGGTGAGCGCTATGTGTGAGCAATCACCATAGGTTGTGTTGTGTGTTGTGCACTGTGAAATGCAATGAGCACTTTAGTGAATGCTTAGGTGAGAGCTTAGTGAGTGCTTCGATAGACCAGTGGGTGTTAGCAGTGAGTGTTGTGCATGTTCGAAGGCGTTGACCTCTAGTTGTGAACCCTGCATTAGGTAAGGTGTTGTGTAACTATTCTAGTTAAAAGAATAGAGCCTTTGTTTCATGTGAAATGTATTTAAGGGTTTTTAAAAGAATAGAGCCTTTGTTTCATGTGAAATGTAGATAAGGGTTTTAATTAAAAGGAGCCTTGGATTTTATGAAATGTAGATAAGGTTTTTAATTAAAAGGGGCCTTGGATTTTATGAAATGTATTTAAGGTTTTAATTAAAAGGAGCCTTTGATTTTATGAAATGTAGAAAAGGTTTTTAATTAAAAGGAGCCTTTGATTTTATGAAATGTAGAGAAGGTTTTTAATTAAAAGGAGCCTTTGGTTTTATGAAATTTAGTTAAGGTTTTTAATTAAAAGGAACCTTTGATTTTGTGAAATGTATTTAAGGGTTTTAATTGAAGAAACCTTAGTGTCACATAAAATATAATGAAGGTTTTTAATTAAAAGGAACCTTTGTTTCATATAGGATTATTGAAGGCTTTTAATTAAAAAGGGACCTTGGATTTATATGAGATTTATTTAAGGTTTTAATTAAAAGGAACCTTTGATTTATATGAGATGTATTTAAGGTTTTAATTAAAAGGAACCTTTGATTTATAAGATATTTATGTAAGGTTTTCAATTAGGAAAGAACCTTTGATTTTAATGAAATGTATTGAAGGTTTTTAATTTAAAAGAAAACCCCTTTGATTAAGGTTGAATATCTTAGGAGTTTAAATTAAAGAGATGTGGATTTATTCATGAATTGAAGTTATGGGGCTTCAATTTAGGGAATGAATGAATGTTGGTTTTAAAGGTTAAAGGTATGGGACTTTAATGCTTTAAAAAGTAGTTGATTGACTGGAAATGGGGAATTAAAAAGGAATGTAGATTTATTCTTTGAATTGAAGTTATGGGGCTTTGATTTAGGGAATGAAAAGAAAAGGGATTGTTTTAAAGGTTAAGGGAATGAGACTTTAATGCTTTAAGACATGAATGAATTTGATTTAAGTTGGACCTTGATCTAAGAAGTACGTATTGGATGACTCTCTAAAGGAACTTGAGAGGTGAAAATAAAAGTAAGGGTTCTTTTATGATATCCATTATGCATTAGATGGTTAGAAACTTAAATGAATGTTTGTATAGTTGCAATTTGGTAAAGTAAATGAATAGATGCATTTAAAGGTATGCCTATCCTGAACCATGAGTATCCTGATCCCCTACTACCCTCAAAGAACCAATGGGAAGCAAGGAGAAGCAAGGAGTTCCATGGAAACAAAGCATAGGTATTTGTATCTAACGTTGTTGTACTTATGATCAAATAGACTAGACTTGTGGGGAGATATCCCCGATGCAGATAATGTGATAATATTTAAAGTAAGAAAGACTTATCATGTGTGATCTAATGAGATGAGTGTTCATTGATTTAGTGAAGGTACTTTTCCTTTATTTCTGTATTTGGTTATATTATGTGAATGATTCTCTTTAGTGTTAAGCTTGCTTTATTTCCTCCATTATTGTTTGTTTGATTCATGTTGTTATAATAATTAGATGTATCATTGTTTGATTGCTTGATGATAAGAAATCTAAGAGTAGAGTTCTAGGGTGAACTCAGAGGTGACCTAAGGGAATTAAGGACCCCTTAGGGTGAACATAGGTGACCTAAGGGAATTAAGAACCCCTTAGGGTGAACATAGGAGACCTAAGGGAATTGAGACCCCCTTAGGGAGATAAAGGACTAAGTTGTGAAGAGATTACATCTGAGTTAAGATAGCTCATCATGGAGATGAGATAGATAGCTTAACTCATAATACTCATAGCATACCTACATAGAAGGATTTGTGTATGGTATGGAGATGTGTGTATACCTTCTATGGACTGAGGGTGATAGGTCTAACTCATCAAGAATGATGTGACATATGGGCTTATCTGTAGTGACACATTATACGCCTACACAAATGGACTTGTGATAGGGTACTTCGTGAGATGTAACTTCTAAGAAAACTTAAGAGATTGAAACTTTAGGTAAATGTTAGTTGGGTTAGGGATTCATGAAGGGTTCATGTATCCCTCTCCTTAGTAAAAAAAAAACTCTTTCATTTTTTTGTATTTTCTATTTGTGTGATTTTTGGGTCGTTACATTTGGTATCAGAGCTCTAGGTACGAGGGTATAGAGCTTTTGTGTGTGCTAAAAGGGAACTAGATGTATCCAATGAAGGCTTGCTTAAGAAAAGGGGCTAAAGTTGGGATGACCTAGAACACCCTAGTTGTTAGAATATGATGGGCATAAACCCCAAGGTAGAGTGGATGTTAGGATACCTTAGTATGGGCTATGGTATCAGTGATACATCCTAGCCTGGGATATTACCCTAGTTAGGTTGTTAATGCATATAGCAAGAGAACTCTGTATTATGGCTTGATTAGAGATACAACTTAATATGGAACTGTAATCTAATCTTATTTCTTGGATGGAATCAGGTTAAGATGCCACCTAAGACCAGAAGAGGGAGACCTATACCTAGAAAAAATCGGAAAAGTAATGTTGAAGAAGAAAACTAGGATGGGGAACCAACAAACCCCAATAGAGAGGTAGAATACCTCACCACTATGGTCTCTGCTATGTAGGATCAGATAAGACAGTTGCTAGAAATGGTTGTGAATTAGAATTTGCAAGTTCGTGGTTTAGAGATCGGTCTAGAAAGTGGACTAACTGTAGAGCAAGTACAAGCTAGAGCCTTAGAAAAAAATGAAATAGCTAGGGACATGAAAAACATCTATATCTTTAAGTTTGATGGAGAGAGTGATGGTGATGCAACGGAAGCATGGATAAGAGAGGCGAAGGTTCACTTTATAATTAAAGGCTACGACTATGATTAACCTGGAAGGTGCTGATATAGAGTGGTGGGAAACCCACTATGAGGAAACTAAGATTGAACCCATTGATACTCCATGGGAAGAATTTATAAACATCTTGAAGAAGGTATTATTAACAGAGAACTTCTACGCCTTAAAGTTTGAATAATTTAGTAGTCTTAGATAAGGAAAAAGTATAGTAGAGGTGTACTATAAGAAACTAGTAAGGTTGTTTAAATATGTCTCTATTTATAATGAGAATATGTGGGTTCATAAGTTCATTCTTGGATTGGAATCTAGGTTGAAGCATGATGCAAAAATTATAGAGCCTAATAACTACAAAAGGTATATGATCTAGCAAAGAAATCAGAGTCACACTTCTATTATAAGTATGACACCATACTTGAGCAAGCTCGACAAGAGCTGAGGAAGAGGAATAGTAATGGGTTTGTAAAATGGGAGTTTGAGCAAGAGTGAAAGGCCAAGAATACCCAAAATATTGAGAAGAAACCTTACAAGAATCAAAACAAGTTCAAGAAAAAAAATTTAAGAAGGATAAAAAGGCTAATAGTATGAAACCTTGGCCACAGAAGTTGCAAGCTCCAACTCCAACAACTAAGAATGGGAATGAGAAACCTAAAAAATAGTAAGGACCCAAGGAAGGGTGCTACAATTTTCAAGGATCTCATTACTATAATCATTATCCATATTGAGCGAGGACTAGCACAACTAATACAAAAGGAAAGGAACTGAAACATTGTATCTATACTACAACTGGGAAGCATAAGCTAGAGGGACAGGCCACCCCCTTACTTGTGAAAGGTAAGGTTTTCAATAAGAAAGTAAATATTTTGATAGATAGTGGATCCACTTATAATTTTATTTTGTCTAGTCTAGTAAGGACTGTATCGAAAAGGCCTGGATATTTAGCCCAAGGGTGTAAGGTTGAGTATGGTTCTGGATAGACCTACTCAGTAGACCAGTGTTATCCTATGGTAGAAGTTACTCTATCTGAAGGGACTATAGAATGTTTTTTATATGTAACTTCCATACATGCTTTTTATGTGATCCTAGGGATGGATTGGCTACAAGGTCATAAAGCCTTAGTCAATTTCCAAGACCTATGTATTGAGTATTCAGATGAAGGTAGAAGAATATTAACAATTTATAGCAGTAAAGGGGTGTTTGAACCTCATATGTTGTCCGCTATGCAATTGAAAAAGACCCTAAAGAGGGAAGGGGTAGTGTATGTGGTAAAATTTAATGAAGTGGAGGACCATGAGAAGGATAAAATACTAAGACATCATCCAATTTTACAAGAATTTTAGGATGTATTTCTAGAGGACCTACCTAGATTACCTCATGTATAGGAATTTGAATTCATTATTGAACTTATGATGGGAGTCAAAAATATTCATAGATCCCCGTATAGGATGAATCCTACTGAAATGCAAGAACCAAAGGTTCAATTGCAAGGATTGTTAGAGAAGGGTTTGATAAAACCAAGTGTGTCACCATGGGGTGTACTAGTTTTGTTCATGAAAAATAAGGATGGTTCTCTGAGATTGTGTATTGATTATAGGATGTTAAATAAGGCTACAATCAAGAATAGGTATCCTTACCCTAGGATTAAAGATTTATTTGATCAAATAAAATATTCCAAGGTGTTTACTAAGATCAATTTGAGGTTAGTATATCACCAGTTAAGGATTCATGAGGAAGACACTCATAAAATAGTATTTAAGACTAGTTATGAGCATTATGAATTTATGGTTATACCCTTTGGACTGACTAATGCTCTAGCTAGTTTCATGAATCTAATGAATAGTGTGTTTTGAAGATACTTGGACTAGTTTTTCCTAGTATTCCTAGATGATATCCTTATATACTCTTCATATAAATAGGATAATGATAAAAATATTAGGATCATGTTGGAATTATTGAGGGAGAATCAACTTTATGGAAATATGGCTAAGAGTGAATTCTATGTCCTAGAGGTATGATATATTGAACACGTTATATCAACAGAAGGGATTGTTGTGGATCTATAGAAGATTGAGGCTACTCTGAATTGGCCAACCCCTACTAATGTGATTGAAGTACAAAGTTTCATGGGATTAATGGGATATTATAGACATTATATAAATGACTACTCCAATATTGTTGGACCCATAACAAACCTTCAGAAGAAGGAGAAATAATTCAAGTGGACAGAGAAGTGTGTGAGACCCTTTGAATTGAAAATTGATCATCAAAGTCTACAGTACATATTCACCCAACCAATACTCAATGCAAGACAAAGAAGATGGGTGGAATTTCTTGCTGAGTATTATTTTGAGATTGAGTACATAAAGAGAAAATAGAATAAGGTAGTGGATGCTTTGAGTAGAAGGAAATATATAGTAGTCATAACTAGAATTCACAATGACCTAATGTATCAAGTGAGGTAGGAGCAATCTCAAGATGAGTATGGTCAAGGAATTCGATCCAAAATGGACAGATATCCTGAAGGAAATGAGGAATTTAGTATGAAATATGACTTTAAAAATTACAAATAAGGGATAACTACAGTCAGCTCATTTTTCACCATATAAAATGATTACCTTTAAAATATTTTTGTCTTCACCTTCACTGCAAGTATCACACTATTATTGTATTGTGCAGTTTCAAAAAGTACCAATGATACTGCAATATTGCCAAACCTATGTGAATCCCACTAAAAATATACAATTTCATCATGCCACATTGTACATTAAACTTCACAAAATCATATTTGTGAATATTAAATATGTCTATTTAAAACTCATGTGTGTCACTATTATAGTTGCCAAAAAATGTGCCTCTATCACTTGCTATTCACCATGACACAACAAGCTCCAATAGGAAACAATGTGAATAAAACTATAAGGAAATTAAATGTAAATTATCCATCGACCGTCACCGAAGAAGATACTGTATCCATATCAAGACTCACCAACACTTTCATCTAGTTGTACCACCACCAACATTGCCACCCAAGATCTAGTAAAACTTATTTCTTTTACTGTGATAAATTTTAAAGCTACATTCATATCACTCACAAACACATCTAAAATTGTATTCAAATCACTCATTTCCACCTCCATATCTACATTTAAAATCACTTACAGATACATTCACTATAGTTTTCAATATGATTATTCTGGTTTGCACCCAATTTATAGTGGAATTTCTCCTGTACAAATCTCTGTGATGACATTTCCCATGTATTCTTGGTCCATAGTAGTCAAAAATCCAAAGTTGTGGGACATTCCTATCTCTCTATCACTCAAATCCTTAGATACCATAACATTGCTTGACTTGATAACATGACAACTGCATGGGGTTACTTATATATTTTAAAGTTTCACTATCCCCTCAAGATGTTGTGAGACATTCTCACAATTTTTAATTATTTTCATCCCACATGTATCATAGTAAATGGAATGAAGGGTTTATATTTATGAATACTTGGTATAATTTATGACGAGTTGTTCGTCTCTTGTATGCACCTCTTGATTAAGCTTTGATGACACCTTGAAACCTCACATGCCAGGCGTTGACTACGCTTGTGTTGAATCCACTGGTCTGCCTCAAAAATTTTACCACTTGTTAAAACATAAACCTTGTTAATAAAACAATCAAAACAAACTTTCAAAATGAATTTTAAATGTTTTAATTAAACTTTTAAAATGAACTTTAAATGATTTGGTTTAAAATTAAAACATTTAAAATCATAACATTAAGAATTTTATTTAATGAATTTTAAATTATTTAATTTAAATATTTAAATTCAAAAAGTTTAAAATTAAAAAATTTAAAGTGACAATATCAAGCCTTAAAATTAAAAATAAAACTCAACAAAATATGAAGCAAATTAGTCAACCAAACAAATAATGCAAATCAAAACATAAAAAATTAAAAAAAAAATTGGTGGGTCCCCAATTTTGGGGTAAATTGTGCAATGGCAACAACAAATGGTGACTCTTATAGGAAATGCTCCTAAGCATTTTTGGATAAATAACCTGATCTAAAACCAATAAAACCAAAGATAATAAATAAATAAACATCATCTAGCAATATCGAGAGAAAATGAATTTAGACAACTTCAAAATGAAAATAGATGAAATAGTTGCTTTTGCTTAGTGTGTGAACTATAATTCATTTTGCATTCATGAAATCATTTATATTCCATAATTCAGTTTTTCATTTCAGCTATAAATGTGTCACTCTTTAAAAGTGCCCTTGCATTGCTCCACTGCCAGTCAAGCATCTATAGCTCTAGTGGAGATAACCTTGATCTCTTTAGACCTTGTTCTACTACCATCCAAGAATCTATAGCCCCAGTAGATATTATCCGAATCACCTAGGTATTAGATAAATTTTTCTTTTGGTTATTTTATTTTAATTTGTCTAAAAATTGTTCCACTACCAGTAAGTCATCTATAACCACTATGAATATTATCTAAACCATTTTATTGATTTAACTTTACTTTATTTTTTCCTTGATTTTTGTATTAAGCATTGTATTGCTTTGAAAATTTTACTTGCCACCTGGGTTAGAGACCAATTAAGGCTAAAGATAGAGTATATTAGATTTTTACCTTAATTTACAAAACCAAAATGACTTTGTCCTTCAGGATTTCACATAATACTCTTTAATGTGATGTGATACATCTAGAGCTTCAACAAAATGTCTTAGTATTCCAAAATTTCACTATATTTATCCAAAATTATAAGGATAATTACTAAATAATCTCATTTTATTTTCCTTAAGTTTAATCTACTTTTAAAATAGGTATTTTTTCCTACATGGCAGAAGAACAAGTACCAACAAAGAGACCATAAGTTTATTGTATTTAGAAAATATTACCTCGACCAAAGGAACAAACTTAAACCAACTGTGAAAAATGAAGAAGCAAAAATGGAACATAACCAAAATTGCAAAACTAATAAGCAAGTAAGAACCTAGTTCTTAAACTTGAAAAACATTGAGAAGAAAGCAAATAACAAAATCTTGCAAAAATGATTAAGTATAAAAGTAAAACAAAACATGAAAACCCAAAAGGTTATTTACAAAAATATACAATATATGTACAAGCAAGAATTCAATTATCATTTCCCTGGATCCCAAACATGATTTTGACCACAAATGGAAAAACTTTTGATATGATAGGCATACCAAATTTTGTGGGCATCATTCCATAATAATATTAATCCAAACAATACAAAAGCCTTTAATTTACCTCTCTCACCCCACCAATTTAATTCAATCCCATCACTGACATATTTGAAATTTGATGCATTAAATTCATGAATCCACAATTGATTTTGAATTATTTCATGTTCACTATGTGGGATGTTTATCACAGTTTCTCTCAGCATTGTGTGAGTTCCCATTTTCAATTCATTGTTCAAAATATTATCCTCATTGTTAAGGTTAAACATGAGCTTTTCCAAACTTGATCCTATTTTTAAAAATTTGCCTACCAAACCACTACTCATAGTTTTAGACCAATCATAATTACATAGTAGTTTGAAATCATATAGGATATTTAACAAATGAAAATCATTATGACTTTGTATCCTAGGTTCAATATTGAATTGCTGATGAATTTGATCTAGTAACTCAAAAAACATCTACTTCTATCTTGTTCAAAATAACAAACTTATTATTGATGTGAGTAGGCATTAATTATAAATATTTTAATTGTAAATGGTATTTCATTATCAACAATATTTTAATCCAACATAAGATTATGTAAATTTTTACATAGAGTTTGAATGACTAAACAAAAAGGCTGAGATTCTACCTTTTGTGTATTTCCATTTACCAAGACTTGATGAGCCTTTGTGATTTCCTCTTTTTACTCATGGTCTTCATCATCATAATCTTGTAGCCCTTCATCTTCATGGATCACTTGTTTTTAAAAAATACCAAAATTAGTCACCCAATTAAAAATACGCCCATCCTTTTCAAACCATAAGTTTTATCGATCAATAGATGTATCAAACAACACATATCCCTGATCAACTTCTTGAGTGGTTTTAAACACAGCAATATTTTTATAATTTGGATAAATAGAAGTTGATTCTAATTCCTTATTAACTACCAATGGTATTTCTTTATTTGAATCTCCAAGACAATCAGGTGAATTTGTACCAAAATTTTTAGTAGTCAAGAATGAAAGAGAATATTTTACCTCTTTCTCATCCATAACAAATGAGTCATAAGAAACATTTACCATTTCTTCATTTTTTATTTCAGCAAGGTTTTCAATAAACTCATAGTCAAAGTGATTAAATTTTGGAACCTTCTCTATTTTTGCAAGTGGCCTACCATTTTCTAATTGTACAGGAATTGCAAGATCTTCATGTGAGATAGATATTTCATGTCTTGCATATGAGATGAAATTTTTTTTTATTAAAAGGCATAAAAGGAACACATTCCTCTGTTAGAATATTATTATTGTTATAATGTGCACTATGTTTATAATTGACAGGTTGACATTTGTCTTCTACCACTTGTCCCTGTCTTCAGTTTGAGTTGGAGTGGTGTCTTCTGAAAGACACTTGGAGTGGAGCTTATGACACTTGTCATATCTCCCTCATAAGCTTGATGCTTATATATTGTAAGATAACTTGTAAATAATTAGTGCCTTATTTATTCAGTCCCAACATTTGGTATCAGGGAGTATGCTCTCCACTCATTTAGTGGATCAGAAACCAGAAACTATGTTACTCCTTTCTAGTTTCTGATTTTTTTTTATCTCCCCACCCTTGTTCTTCCTCATTTCTAGTTTTTGGATCCGTCCGTATATTGCTACTGCTATTCAATGAATAGAGCATTTTGGCCATGACAATATTTTTACGGGCGTGCTCGATGTAAGTGATGGCATCCCTGATGACATTCTCTAGAAATATCTTGATAATTCCATGAGTTTATTCATAAATAAGAGTGCTTATGCTCTTAACGTCTCCTCTTCTTGCAAGTATGCGAATGGTGGACTTGGTGATCGGTGATGCACACGTTTGATACCATAGACACCATCACAAACCAGCAGATTGGTGCCATGGAACATCTTTTCAAGATCTCTGGACGTAGATATTATGGAATCTGTCAATGAAATTGCTGTAGTTTACTGATTATTTTTTTTTCAACGACTGATTATCGTGGAGAAATTTTCTTGTGACGAGCTTGATGACTGCTAGTAACACTGGGATTTATGGTCCAGACGTGTTCGTGTTGTGCTACGTCTGGTGATCAATTGACTATTTCAAAGAATTTTAGACAATTTTGAAGGCGCTGAGCCTTGGCAAATAAGTTGGTTGATGAGACTCCTGAGGAGATTGTGGTCAGCATACATATCGTAGACGCCATCAAACAAAAGGACAACGTGGAGAGCCAAATCGTAGAGATCAACAACGAACAGATGATGTGTATGTGAAATGTTGACCATGGTAGATAAAGTTATAAGGGGAGAACTCTCTGTTACATTTTGAATACCGAAACTACAGTATTATACCTCACTGCATGGACTTGGCTATATGGTGCACCACGCGGGCAAGTTTTGAGTACATTCTACATGCGTGAAAAAGACGTGATGTCATGCACTAATGTGATATTTTTTTTGTGTCATGATAATTTGTGCAGCCTCTTGGTGATTGGATAATCTTACAGCAATGTCACAGGTGTGCTTACATTGCTTGTGGATGCCGATGGCTTTGGAACATAAACCTGCTTTATTTTTGTAGTTGTGAAGCTTTTATCACATGATATCTAGGATCTCCCTTGGGCCCCTACCTTTTTTGTGGCTTTGTGCTGACCACTCATTTGCAACACTCGTCTTGTGCCTGGTGTGTCCTGTATGCTGCTGGGAAGTTCCTCTCTGCTCCGAGTGACCAACTGGGTGTAGATATTGACCTGATGTTGTCTGCAATGTATTGCCTTGAGGCTAGAAAGGAAAACCAATTGTGTGACTTCCATGTAAAGATTGGTTTCTTGATGATCTACTGTTTGTTCCTAGAGCCAAAGCACTACTTCCAAAAAACTTGACCACGTTGTTGCATTTTAAGCAGAAGTTTTATAAAAACTCCCGAGTCAAGCATTATTGTCCAAAACACAACTCGGAGGGGTGACTACTTCGGAATGTCCTGGAGCTGCACACATTGTTTGAAAGTCATTTTTTTGATTTGTTGAAGCATCAATTTGTATCCGACTATATGCTTATTTATAGTCATTGGAAAGAGAATTTCGAGAGGGATCCATTGGTGTAATTATTTTTTAGTTTTGAGACCTTTTACTCAACTAAATTTTGACTTGAAGTTGATGTTGTAAACAGAGTGCATTTTCGGTTGTATCCGACACTCTTGGTTGATAATTTGGTAAAAATTGTGAGGGGCTCAATTCTAAATCTTTGGGGGAGACATTATGCCAAGTCATTCATTGAATTTGGCAAGTTTGAAGGCAATCTTGTAAAATGAGGCATTGATATTGTCTCATCTTTTTTGGAGGCACATTTGGGGCTAATTGGTTTTTAGCCAAATACAAATCATCAACTTAAGGGGTGATTTAGGGCCCTTTGTCCCTTGTCAGTGGATTCATTTTGTGGCACTCTCTTGGCCACTAGGTTTTTATTGCTTACATATTCTATTTGGGCTTTGTATACATTTTATGCTTGCTATCACCCTTGCATGACTTTGGGTTTTATAATTGTAATAAAGTGTAGTTCCAATTCATACACACTTGACACTAAGCCATATACAAGCAAGCAAACACATACAAGCATTTTTTAGCAATAATACATTGGCACATTGATTGTAATAGTTCTACAAAAGCAAGCATCACACTTTTATAACCGCCTATGTTCCACGTATCACCTTCTCAAAATACTTATAGTCTCCCTCACGTAAGGGCGGGTATATTGAGTAGTTTGGTATAAAGGTCTGGCAGGTTATTCCCTTTCAGAATCACCTATGTTCCACGTATCAACTACTCAAATACTTACAGTCTCCCTCATGTAAGGGTGGGTATATTGAGAATTTTGGTATAAAGGTCTGGCAAAATTCTAATTCTTACTCTCTTTGGATAGAAAAAGGCACTTATGTTCAACTTAACCCTCCCACTGTTGGAATCTCTTGAAGATTCAGAGTGAAAAAACTAGGCGAACCCTCCTCTGGATCTTTAGTTGTGTACCCTAGATTTTTTTGAGGGATCTAATTTGGCATTTTTTGTACTTAATTCATCCTTTGTTGAGCTCTCTTTTCTTTTTATCCTTTTCTAAATCATGGCTACTACAAATCTATTAAGTGACGTAATCACAATGACATTGAGAGGGGGGGTGAATCAGTGTAGCATTCCAAAACATGAATAGACAGCTCTAAAAAAAAATTACGGTAGATAAAACTTATAAACAGATATAATAAGTACCGCAAGAGAACATCACACAACACAGATTTTTAACGAGGTTCACCAAAATGGCTACTCCTCAAAAAGAATGGCTGCTTGGACTCCCATCCAAATCCAACCTCTTGCAAAGCACCAACTTTACAATTTGTTTACCAACACCAACTGGAAGGAGCACCAACCCCTTAACTTTATCTGCTTCAACAGAATGGAGCACCAACTCCTATTTTACCAGCACCTACTAGAAAGAGGCACCAACCCCTTAATTTTCCAGCACCAACTGGACAATTTGTTTACCAGCACCAACTGGAAGGAGCACCAACCCCTTAACTTTATCTGCTTCAACAGAATGGAGCACCAACTCCTATTTTACTAGCACCTACTGGAAAGAGGCACCAACCCCTTAATTTGCCAGCACCAACTGGACTTCAATATTGAAATAAAAAATGTTTGACATATACCTTTGTTATTGCAAGACTCTAACTGGTCTACATCACCTTTGCAATCTTTGTGCACTCTGCTCTCTCTTGCGCAATCACTTCACATAGTCTGCTGCACTGCTATAGCCAGACTTTGCAATCAACTTTGCCCTTCGTGCTTCTCTGCACACTCTGCTTTCTCTGCACACGCTTCGCACACTCTGTGTCATTTCACATTCTGCTCTCTGCTCAACATGAACTTCACTTTCACAAACACTATGCTCGCATTCGCACTTTATCTTAACACCCCATTTTTCAAACTCGAAGAAGCCCTCCTTTTATAGAAGAAATTTCAGGAACAAACCCTAGAAGAACGTCGCTGAGAAACCCTAAGAATGTCAGCTGCAAAACCCTAAAATTCGTCGTCCCAGATTTAACTTTGTCGGCCTCAAAACCTTCTACCACCTTCATCACCTTCCTGTAGCTTATTGTCGTGAAATAGTAACACGTCGGCCCTTTTAATTTAATTTAATATTTTAATTTAAATTTTAAATAAAATAAAATTTAAACTAAATATTTAAAATTAAATATCTTCATCACCGGGGCATATTTTTCAACGAAACGAAGAGCCAACTTGGGTTTTAAGAAAAACCCATTTCAAATCTGTTATCCATGGTTTTAAATAAAACTTTTTATTTTTACTGCCTTGGTTTTCACAAAAAAACCTTTAAAATTTAAACTAAATATTTAAAATTAAATATCTTCATCACCGGGGCATCTTTTTCAATGAAACGAAGAGCCAACTTGGGTTTTAAGAAAAACCCATTTCAAATCTATTATCCATGATTTTAAATAAAACTTTTTATTTTGACTGCCTTGGTTTTCACAAAAAACCTTTCCGCTTCTTGACATCTCAGGTTCTGAAGACTTCTTCTTCTCATTCTGAATTATGTTTTCTATTTCTATGCATCTATCATTTAAGGACTCATGATCTGACTAACTTTTGAACTTTATCCTCTGCATCTGAGTGACTTCTGAACTGCCTGTCCATTGCATCATTAGATCTAACTGACTGTATTGACAACAATGACAATCCTCCTACAACACCTTGCTCAACACTGAACTCCTATCCATTGTACTTTGGCTGCACCTTGTTGTTCAATAAACTCTTGTCCATTGCATCAATAAATCTGTCAACTGTGTTGACAACAATGACAATACTGTGTTCGCTGCACTTTGCTCAACAATCTCCCCCTTTGGAATTGTTGGCAACACACGTGCAATTTTCCTATAAATCTTCTCCCCCTTTGACAATAATACCAAAGGGCTACTGCAGACTCCCCCTGAGTCTATGCACAACATTCTTAGACACAAATTATTACAATTAGAAAATATTCCAAGCATGAACAAGAAGAAAAACAAATACACAAATGCTCCCCCTGAGTCCAAGACCACTTCATTTCATTGATTGACAACATCATGATAAGCATAATAGGCATCAATAAAATCAACAATGTGAATAGCAACAATAACCATTGAATGACACCATCACCATCAACTTCACCAATATAACATGTGTAAGAACATGACTGAACCACTGTCTTCTGTGCAACTACCCTCTGTTGCTTTGCAAACTCAAACTTGTCCACTATTAGTGAAGGCATACAATAATCTTATATAGCCAATTTTTTTTTTTTTTGCAATGCCAGCAACATCTGCATACAACTTCACCATGCATCTTGGATATATTCTCAACAAGCTTGAACTTACTGACAGCTGTTTTTCTTTCTCTACAGTGAGAATCTAGCAAGCTACCTCAATCCACTTTCAACTCTGTGCAAGTACCAAACACTGTACCACAGCACAACCAACATCTTTTCTCAACCAATTAGGGCTTTAGCAACAATGCTTATAGACAAGGTTTAACCAACATCATTCAACTCAAGATTAACCTTGAAGCATTCAACCAATCACTACATGAAAAGGAAACTAGTAGACATCCTTTTCCTTCCAAAGGTATTTGAAAAAGACGACCACCAACATAAATCACCAAGGCAAAGAATAACTTGCTCAAATCAAACTCAATGGAGTAAGCCCAAATCATGTATCAAGAAAAGCATTAACTTGATCAAAACAACCACTATGAAAGCAACTCAACTATTCATCACCAGGTTGGAAATCATCTGGCTTCTCATTAAAAAAATTTCTTCAATCTTCCCATTCAACATGCTTATTTCACTTTTGTCAACAGAATTGACAAGTGACTCACATCTGTACCAATTTTTGTCCAGCACTGCAATTTTATTGCCAACTCTTACTTTCAACTATGCATGTCGGAAGAAGACATTTTGTCAAACACTTTATGGCCAACCGTAGTGCACCTTACTTAGCCTCAAGCTTCTTATCCTTGGACTGGCATTAAATCAATAGTTAAAACAAAGCGTCCGTGAATTAAATATATTCACCAAGGTGTCATGAAAGATCGGGAAATCTTCACATCAAAGAGTAAAAACAAATACATGCTACTCGAAACACAAATACACGACTAGGGCAAGCATTCTTTCGTTGAGCAAATTATCTGGACTATTATGATTCGTAATTTTGAACAGTGGTATTAAGAATCATCAATAGTACAATAGTGACATATCTCAAAACTACCAATGGTGACAGCTCTCAAATTAAACACCACACTTCACGACATTTCCACAAACCACTATATAAACTGAAAAACACACTTTAACAACTATACAACATTAACCCGACTGCTTACCTTTCATCCTCAGATACCTAGACAAATACATAGGAGCATTAAAATAAAACTTTAATATTGCTCCTCCTGAGGATGTGCCACCTGGAGTTGCTTAGAGCAATGGCAGAGTAGCCTCCTTCAGTCCAAGGAGACACAATTTCCTTTCTCTGTCTTTCTCCAGGACTTTCTCGAACTTGGGCTTGGGTTTTTCAACAACATCCCTATTTTGCTCCTGTTCGTGAACTTGAACATTTCTCTTGTGGGGTTGTCTCTTGTGCATTCTTGATGGATGATTATTTTCTTTTCTTTTATGCACATGATATGTTCCTTGTCGGTGTTGTCCTCTTTGTGTCTGATGAAATCTAGGGTTTTGCCTTAGATTAGATATAGAAGTGCTTGGACGGAACCTTGCTATGTGCCCTTGACCGTTGCATTTAAAACATTGCACATGTTTTATTCCCTGTCTCGTATTGCATTCTATGTGTATGATGAAATCTATGGTATTGCCTTAGATTGGATACAGAAGTGCTTGAACAAAACCTTGCTATGTGCCCATGGCCATTACATTTAAAACATTGCACAGGGTGTTCACTCAAAAAAATAGAAGTATTTTTATCATCATAACTCTTTGATCTATTGTTCAGTCCACAATAAATTGCCTTGTGACCAAAGTGGTTGCATTTAGAACAATAGCCATAAAAAGCATTATTATTAAAAGAGTGAGAGTGAGAGAACCTCTTTTTTTGTGGTTGCTTTCCTGTAGATCTTCTTTGATATTTTCTTCCTTTTGAGGATTCGACTTGAGACTTTTCTTGTTTCAATCCTTCAACCGAGGACTTCTTCTTCTTTGCATATTTGGAGGATGAAGGTTGTTCAGCTTCATATCCAAGACCAAACTTAGTCTGTGGAGCTTCTTTGTTGATTTATCATTGTATCTAGCAACTTTGTGCTCTTCTCAAATTTGAGATTTATATTGGCCTCTTTTAGTTGTTTCTTCAATGAAACAATCTCTTCTTCTTGTTGGCAGCATACAGTCTCTTTCTCATTGATTTGATACCTGAGAGTTTCTTCACTCTTTTTGAACTCTTCTATTTTCAGCTCCAGATTGTTAACAACTTTGTTAGATTCCTCTTCATGTTTTTTGTATATACCAACTTTATTACTCATTTCTTCTGTCTGCATTCTTAAACCGTCAATTTCTTTTTCTAGCTTGCTGCAATACTCTGTTTTCCTAGAAGATTGCATTTCAAGATCTTCAAAAATTTTCTTGTAATCTTCTACTTGAATTTTCAAGTTGGTGATTATATCTTCTGCATCCTCAACCTTTTTACTCAAGTCTGAAATCAGTTTATGTTCCCAATTTGCTTCGCATCACTTCCTTCTTCATCACACTCTTGTTCCGAATCTGTTTCTTTATCAATTTTGAGACGGATCATCTTCATCTTCATTGCTACTAAACCCATGGCACTGGCGTCCATTATGCCCGAGTTGACCACAAACAAAACATTCTCTACCTTATGAGCAATCGGCTACAAAGTGACCGGTCTTCCCACATACGGGTGCAAAAATTTATTAATCCGGCTTGTTCTCCTTTGTTTGATTCATCTCTTGAATCTATTTTCATTCCCAAAGCAGCAACATTGAGATCATCTTCATTTTCTTTTGTGCCCTTGTGAGATTTCTTCTTCTTGTGTCTTATGGTTTTGCTTTTGCCTTTCCTTGCCATTTGTGTTCTTGTAAGATCTTCCTTCAAGCTGTTAAACTTTCCGAAGGAACTTGGCTCTGATACCAATTGTTGTAATCACAATGACACTGAGAGGGGGGGTGAATCAGTGTAGCATTCCAAAACATGAATAGATAGCTCTAAAAAAAATTGTAGTAGATAAAACTTATAAACAGATATAATAAGTACCGCAAGAGAACATCACACAACATAGATTTTTAACGAGGTTCACCAAAATGGCTACTCCTCAAAAAGAATGGCTGCTTGGACTCCCATCCAAATCCAACCTCTTGCAAAGCACCAACTTTACAATTTGTTTACCAGCACCAACTGGAAGGAGCACCAACCCCTTAACTTTATCTGCTTCAACAGAATGGAGCACCAACTCCTATTTTACCAGCACCTTCTACTGGAAAGAGGCACCAACCCCTTAATTTGCCAGCACCAACTGGACAATTTGTTTACCAGCACCAACTGGAAGGAGCACCAACCCCTTAACTTTATCTACTTCAATAGAATGGAGCACCAACTCCTATTTTACTAGAACCTACTGGAAAGAGGCACCAACCCCTTAATTTGCCAGCACCAACTGGACTTCAATATTGAAAATAAAAATGTTTGACATATACCTTTGTTATTGCAAGACTCTAACTGGTCTACATCACCTTTGCAATCTTTGTGCACTCTGCTCTCTCTTGCGCAATCACTTCACATAGTCTGTTGCACTGCTACAGCTAGACTTTGCAATCAACTTTGCCCTTCGCGCTTCTCTGCACACTCTGCTTTCTTTGCGCACACACTTCGCACACTCTGTGTCATTTCACATTCTGCTTTCTACTCAACATGAACTTCACTTTCACAAACACTATGCTCGCATTCGCACTTTATCTTAACACCCCATTTTTCAAACTCAAAGAAGCCCTCCTTTTATAGAAGAAATTTCAGGAACAAACCCTAGAAGAACGTCGGCTGAGAAACCCTAAGAATGTCGGCTGCAAAACCCTAAAATCTATCGACCCAGATTTAACTTTGTCGGCCTCAAAACCTTCTGCCACCTTCATCACCTTCCTGTAGCTTATTACCGTGAAATAGCAACACGTCAGCCCTTTTAATTTAATTTAATATTTTCATTTAAATTTTAAATAAAATAAAATTTAAACTAAATATTTAAAATTAAATATCTTCATCACCGGGGCATATTTTTCAACGAAACGAAGAGCCAACTTGGGTTTTAAGAAAAACCCATTTCAAATCTATTATCCATGGTTTTAAATAAAACTTTTTATTTTTCTTGCCTTGGTTTTCACAAAAAAACCTTTAAAATTTAAACTAAATATTTAAAATTAAATATCTTCATCACCGGGGCATCTTTTTCAATGAAACGAAGAGCCAACTTGGGTTTTAAGAAAAACCCATTTCAAATCTATTATCCATGATTTTAAATAAAACTTTTTATTTTGATTGCCTTGGTTTTCACAAAAAACCTTTTCACTTCTTGACATCTCAGGTTCTGAAGACTTCTTCTTCTCATTCTGAATTATGTTTTTTGTTTCTGTGCATCTATCATTTAAGGACTCATGATCCGACTAACTTTTGAACTTTATCCTCTGCATCTGAGTGACTTCTGAACTACTCGTCCATTGCATCATTAGATCTAACTGATCTGTATTGACAACAATGACAATCCTCTCCGCAACACCTTGCTCAACACCGAACTCCTATCCATTGTACTTTGGCTGCACCTTGCTGTTCAATAAACTCTTGTCCATTGCATCAATAAATCTGTCTGACTGTGTTGACAACAATGACAATACTTTTTGTTGCACTTTGCTCAACATTAAGTGGACTTACAAAGAAACTTGAAGGAGCACAGACTTTTGCAAATTGGAAGTATGAGATGGAGTCAATATTGATGATGAATGACATGTGGGACTTTGTGAGAGATAGGTAGACTAATGAATACCCACTTACTGCACCTACAGACCCTAAAGAAAAAGCACAATTTGAGAAGAATTCCAACATAGCTTTAAGTTTAATCAAGCTAGCTACATGAATTCAATGCAGAGAAACTATAAGGGCTACAAAAACACCTAAACAAGCATGGGATGCTCTCAATAGATTGTTTGATAGGCCAAGTCAAGATAATATTTTGTATCTCAAACAAAAATTACACAATCTATGTATGAAAGTCTCACTTACCGATTATCTTATGGAAGTGAAGTCTATTAAAAATGATTTCTTAGTTCTTTGGTAAAACCCTATATGATAATGAATTAATTCCAATAATGTTGCATGGTCTTCCTTCAAATTTTAACTCCTATGCTGCCATGTTAGACTTGAGTGGTAAAACAATGAATTCAACACTTGAGGATATTGAGATCCTACTTAAGAAGCATGAGCAAGCCCTAATCAAAGATGAAGAAATTGAAGCCACATCAGCAGCTTTTACCACCAAGGCAAATTTACAGCCTAAACAAAACAAGGGTCAAAATTAGCATAATTATAATCAAAGGGGTATACAACACCAGATATACACACAGTACTAGCAGCAACCAAATCAAAAGTACCATCAGCAGCCATGTCAGCAACAGTACCAACAGCAGCCACAATAGTAGCACTACTAGTAGTAGCAAATATGGACAACAAGACCTCAAGGGGGTCAAAACAACAATCAACAAGGGTGTGAATATTATGGAAAATGGAATCATAATATTGCTAATTGCTATCAAAGGCAAAGAGAACAGGGAGAACCACAAAATAATAATATGAACACATTGTATGCAGCCAACCAAGTTAATTTTGAAGATAAAGAATGTTGGTATATTGATTCTAGAGTAGCAAAGCACATGACAGGAAGGCAATATTGGTTGACCAAGGTTCAAACCACATAAAATAAATTCATTACTTTTGGTGATGAAAGTGCTCTACCCATTGAAGGTGTTGGGGAGGAAACACTTACTTTGCATGATGGTAATAATGTTCCTGCAACAGATGTTTTGTATGTGCCTGGTCTTAAAATGAGTCTTCTTTCTATTGGACAACTTACAGATAAGGGCTATAATGTCTATTTTGAAAAATAAAAATGCTACATTAAGGAACCCAATGGCAATGTCAAGGCCATGGGAGTGAAAAAGGATGGTTTTTACTACCTCCTTACAAAATCTATAACACAAACATCTTTGCATGCAACAACTACTTTCTCTTTGGAGTACATGTGGCATGAAATATTGGGACATTTAAATTTTAATAATCTTCAAATGATGGCTACAAAAGGATTAGTTAAAGTACTCCCACATCTTAAGGAGTCAAAATGTTTTTGTGAGCCATGTGTAATAGCCAAACAGCATAGGCAACCATTTGAAATAGGAAAGGCATGGAGAGCTAATAGACCTTTGCAATTGATTCATTCAGACATTTGTGGGCCAATGTCTGTTCAATCTTATACTTGGGCAAAATACTACATCACTTTCATTAATGATTACAGCAGAAAGGTATGGATCTACCTAATTCAATATAAGTGGCAAGCCCTTGATAAGTTCAAAGAATTCATCGCACTTGTTGAAAGAGAAAGTGGCTATCAAATCTCCACCTTAAGATCAGATAATGGTGGATAATATGTCTCCAATGAATTCTTTAATTTTTGTAAGTATCATGGGATAAGGAGGCAATTCACAACCCCTTATACCCCGCAACAAAATGGAGTTGCTAAGAGGATGAATCAAACAATCACAAATAAGGCAAAATCAATGTTACATGCTGCTATATTACCTAACTCATTTTGGGGAGAAGTTGTTCTTACTGCTACATACTTGGCTAATAGGTCATACACAGAGGCCTTACATGAAAGAACACCTAAATAAGAATGGAGTGGAAGAACGCCCTATGTGGTCCATTTGAGAATATTTGGATGTGATGCCTATGCTCATATTCCTCATAAGAAAATGAAGAAGTTTGATGATAAGAGCCAAAAATGCATCTTTGTTGGCTATAGTGATAGTGCCAATTCATATAAATTATATGAGCCTATTTCCAAGAAAATTATTTTATCTAGGGATGTTACCTTTCATGAGTATCCTCCATCTAATCCTCCTAAAACCCCCACGTTAGAAATAACTAATGAAATAGTTTCTCCATTCATGCACACAATATCATCTCGTTCTTCTCCTTCACTCATAAATCAAGAAATTCATCCACAAGAAGAAATTCCTACAAATAATCCATGTCCTCCATATCCTCCTCCTAATGATCAAGTAACAACATCCAATCCTTTACCCAAGTGGGTTCAAGCCACAATAGATGAAGCACAAAATCATTTGTCAACCTATACAGGTAAAATGCCTTCATCCCTAAGACACTAAGTGAATTATGCCCTAATGGCCAAAGTCCTTAGCCAACCTGAACCTTCTAATGTCAAATAAGCACTTGGTGATCCTAAATGGGTTCATGCCATGGATCAGGAATTGGATTCCATTGAAAGGAATCACACTTGGGAGTTAGTTGATTTACCCAAAGTAAAATATACCATAGGCACAAAATGGGTATACAAGGCAAAATATAAAGTAGATGGCTCACTAGATCACTACAAGGCTCGCGTAGTAGCTCAAGGCTATAAGCAACAAGAGGGAATTGATTATGAGGAGACCTTTGCTCCTGTGGCTAAGATGACTACAATCAGGACAGTTATTGCTATGGCAGCTCAAAAACATTGGCCAATAGATCAAATGAATGTCAAAAGTGCATTTCTAAATGGTCATTTGAAGGAGGAAGTGTATGTGAAACAACCACCAGGGTACATAGTTGAAGGCAAAAACAAAAAAGTACTCAGATTAAAGAAAGCTCTATATGGGTTGAAGCAAGCACCCCGAGCTTGGTATGCAAATATTGACTCCTATTTCCTCAACCTTGGTTTCACTAGATCTGCAGCAGAATCTACTCTGTATGTGAAACATTGGAGGAACTGCATCATTTTTATTACATTGTATGTGGATGATCTCCTAATTATAGGTGATGACATAGAAGGCATAAGGTTGCTCAAAGAGGACTTATGCAAGAACTTTGAGATGATAAATTTAGGCTTCCTCCACTATTTCTTAGGAATAGAGGTATCGCAACAGCCTGGTAAGATTTTTATCTCATAGGCTAAGTACATTCAGTCTATTTTGAAGAGGTTTCACAGGGAGGAGTGTAAGCCCTCTCTAACTCCTATGGAAACTAGATTGAAATTGCTAAATAATGATGAAGAAGAAAGGGTTGATGGTACACTTTACAGGAAACTAGTTGGAAGTTTGATCTACTTAACTTCAACTAGACCAAATATTTGCTATTCAGTTGGCCTTATTTCCATATTCATGCAGGATCCTAAGAAGAGCCATTGGATAGTAGCTAAGAGGATTGTGATATTCCTAAAGGCCACACCTCATCATGGCCTTATGTATAAATCAAGTGATAATTTTTCTTTGATTGGATACACAGATTCAGATTGGGCCAGTTGTCCTGAAACCAGAAGATCTACATCAGGTTATTGCTTTCAATTAGGCCAAGGCTCTATTTCATGGAGCACAAAGAAGTAGTGCACAATTTCACTATATTCAGCAGAAGCAGAATATAGAGCAGAATTTGAGGCAACTAAGGAGGCAATATGGTTGAGGCAATTAATTTAGGATATTGGTCTATTCATACATGGTCCAACATATATATATTGTGACAATCAAAGTACCATCAAGATGACCAAGAATCTAGTTTTCCATGCTAGAACAAAGCACATTGAGATCCATTATCACTTCATTAGATAAATGGTCCAAGAAGATATTATACACATGAAATATGTACCAACTCAATATCAAGTAGTAGACATATTCACAAAGTCACTTAGGAAAGACAAGTTTTCTCAGTTTAGCAATTTTCTATATCTATGTACAAGAAGTCAACATTAAGGGGGAATGTCATCTAATGTTGACTTATTTTTTAGGATAGTGCACATTAAGGGGGAATGTTAGAATATTATTATTGTTATAATGTGCACTATGCCTATAATTGACAGGTTGACATTTGTCTTCTACCACTTGTCCCTATCTTCAGTTTGAGTTGGAGTGGTGTCTTCTGAAAGACACTTGGAGTGGAGCTTATGACACTTGTCATATCTCCCTCCTAAGCTTGATGCTTATATATTGTAATATAACTTGTAAATAATTAGTGCCTTATTTATTCAGTCCCAACATCCTCATATCTTTCCCAACCATTATAATAATTATCTTTTAAAATCAAAGGATGAGATTCTATTAAATATTATGCATAATATTTAGATTCATCTATTGATTCCTTTACATGTTCACTTTCAACCACTTTTTATGGCTCCAATGTTTCCCAAATTGAATCATCTTGTTGCATAAAAAATATAAGATTCGTATATGAGATAAAAATTTTAGGTCTTTGCACATCAACATCGAGTGGAAAAGAAATTTATTTGGGAAAAGTGAAAGAAGTAAATGATCCCATTCTTTGTCTAGACTAGTAGAATCATTTTATTTTTGAAACATATAATGAGATTCCATACCTTTTTTCACATTATATTTAGATTCTTCCTCATATTCTTCCTCTTCAATTTCAAAAAATCCATCTTTTGATGGGTCAAGGGTTTCTTTAGTGGGACCAATTCTTGTATTCAACTTTCTATAATTGTCCCAATCCTCACTTGTGAATAATGAACCTAAGCCTTTTATTTCTAAAGGTTAATATATTTCCAAAACTGATCTAATATATATCATTTTATTTAACTTGATCATCACAATCCTCATTTATGGGTAGTGAATTTGAAACCTACACCTCTTTTTGGCTGAAATTTAAGGAAGTTGTGATATTTGGACCATCAATTTTATCCCATTGATTTCTTATATTAGACATAATTTGATTCGAGGGTGCCAAATTGGATGGTTGGTATTGGTTGGAATCCATAACTCTTGAAAAACAATTCATCACAGGAGAAAGTTTCACTAAAGCTTGAGTCATTTGTGATATCTTATTGTGAGCTTTTGATCTAAGTGATAATAATTGAACCACATTAACCCCTTTCAAAATCAACTATTTTTCAAATGTTATTGCTTCATTATAGTCTCTGGCCAAGGATTTAATTTTAAGTCTAAAAAATATAGAAGTAACTTGATCTAAGGCTCCACTGTATGTTTGAGTAACTCTTTCTTCTAAAATGATGTAATGCATTACCAGTTTGGTATAATCTCATGGATTCATTAGGTTATTTGTAGATAGAGATAAATTGATTTAACATCATAATTGGTTCAATCAGTTTTCCAAAATGGATGATAAATGTTGCTTCTAATTGAGCCCAAGAAGTGATAGAACCTACAGGTAAATTGATATACCAATAATAAGCAAATTCATCCAATTTGTATGGAAATATTCTACGGATAACATCTTCATGGATAGTTTGTAAATGAACCATAATATTTTTGTATGCCTAAATATGTTCCTTAGTCGTACTCATTCCATCATGCTTATAATGGGTAAATAATTTTTTGCCATTGAACCAATTTAAACTTGCAAAACTATATATGAAAAATTCACAACAATTGAATCATAACCATATTTTTGAATTTATAGCAGATCAACACTAATGCAACATAAGTTGGAAAATTTCAAAAAAAAATTAACAAATTTGAACTTCAAATACTAAAAATAAAATATGTTAGCTTTCAGGCCCTTCTTCGAGCGCTAATTTTGTTGAGTGACATTTTCACTGATTATAAAAATACACTCACAATTAGGATTCAGTTAAGTAATCCTCTCCTAAAAAGAAAATCGTTAATTTATCCAAGATTCTGTGTTAAAGTGTTCTTGTAATGTGTGAAATTATTGTTGTAATAAATTAAAGGTGCACATTACCATTAACATGGGGCCTGTTATTTTGATATTTGATTTACACAATGTAATATGATGTTCATAAAATTCATTCTCTAAATATGAGATTAATAATTAAATATTACCAACAATCAAGGTTCCACAAGCCTGGAGGATGGGGGGACGGGTTTTCAAGGACGATGGGGGACGACAGGTCGATTTTAGGGGATGGCTTGGGGACGGCTGGTATACTATAAAAATTGAATTTTTTTAGAAATTTAGAATAATCTACACATTCAGAATTATACACCAAAAAAAAATGACATTTCATATTACTAATCAATTATGTAAGTACAGCCATTCATATTCAGATTAGTTATTAACACATAAGTGCAACCATAATTGAGTCAACTAACATTTTCATATTCATATTAGTTACTAATTTGTAGAAATTTAATTATTTCAAGTTCAAAAACTATAACTTGAAGGTTCAAAAAAGGATATCAAGTGCAAACAATGTTCAAACAATCATCATTTTAAGTAATAATAGTCATAATATTTTCAACCACCAATGTTCGAACAAAGATTGTCATTTAAAAAAAAAATCAGTCACTAATTGTTCAAATATGACAACAATAAGAAATCTGAAATACTCATAGTATCAATGTTTATTTACAACAAAAATACTCAAAACTAAAAGAGTATACAATGTAATAGAACTCCTATAGATCTTCTATTGGGCTATCACTATCAAAATCTGTATCACTATTTGATGAGCTGCCCTCATCATCTAAGTGAATATCCTCCAATGAAACTCCAACCAACCCCTCATGACTCTCATCCTCATCAATTTTTCATGTATCCTTTGGATCAACATCCCATCGTGTAGTTGGAGATTGCTTGTACTCTAGCTTAACTCTCTCACGAAGACGAAGAGAGCTATGCACTGCAACTAGCTTCTCCTCTCTACGAGAGGTAAGCCTATTCCTCCTCACATTGTGGATAAAGTTGTATGTAGACTAATTCCTCTCAACATCAGAGGAACTAGCAACCTTTGAAAGAACCCTAATTGCAAAATGTTTTAAGTTAGGTGTGATGTACCCATATAGTTACCACCATCCAATGGGATTTCCTTAGGTAATGGTAGCCCTATCCTCCCTACACTCTGGGTGGCTGAAGCGAAGGCCCTTGAGATTAACAAATTTGAACCACTCATCTATAATATTTGAGCTCTCCTCCCTTACATATATCTTTCTAATGACTTCCAAAAACCCTTCTATCACCTCTGGATCCTCATGCGAAGACACTCTCCTAGGCCTAGGCTCATACCACTTTGGTTTTACTGAATATGCTACCATATGAATGGGGGTGTTCATACTATCCCACTTCCTCTATATAATAGGCCTAATTTAGGCCTCATAGAATAATAGGGATGGATCCCTAGAAGAAGTGAATTTTTTAATCTCTGCCAACATGCTGTCAAAAGTCTCATATATTTCTCCTAGACTAGGAGCATTTGTGTCAACATATCTGATGACAACAACAATAGAGGCAACAAAAGACGCAATATACCTACAAGAAATAAAAAACATAATTTAGAAACTTATATGTCACATTTTCATATGAAAAATCCAATTTGAAACAAACAATGAAAATTGAAAAATCATAAATGGCATTTTGGTTTCTTACTTGGCTTGATTCCACCAACTATCATCCAATTTTTTATCTCTATTTTTTTTCCCCTCCTCTGTCCTTGATTCTGGCCACCTCTTCCACTCCATGCATACTACCATGGATTGTAGAGAATCTTGCACCTCAATCATCCTCTCCAATAAAATGAAGTAGGTGGCATATCTAGTGTCTCCCGGTTTGATGAACTCCTTCTTTAAGAAGGATCGAAAGAGGGCTAACAAAGTGTTATGGTTGCAAATTAACATTTGCATATATCTAGCTTGTGCAACCATCTCCTTCACCCAATCTATCCTCCCAATGTCCTTTAATGTATTTTTCAATGCATGAACACACCACGGGGTCCAAAGAATATGTTTATATTCTTGTTCTATCATTTTTTTTGCACGCTAGAAAATAAGGGTTGCATCTGTAACTACCTGTAGTGTACAAAAAAAAATTAAAATTGTCTCATTTAAGTTTTTAAAATCCATTTAGAATCTAGTTTTGTAATTTTAAAATTTAAATATTTTTATTTTCATAAAAAAATCTAAAAAACTTAAAACTTAAAACTTAAAAGTAAAATGAAAATTATCAAATTGATTACCTGTACAACATTGGAAGCTCCAACCTCCTCAATAGCCTCCTTCAACTGAAGTAACTAGAACTCAACATCTTTTTTTCCCCATGCAATCAATGGATTTAGGAAAATAGGGACCTGCTTTACATGTGACAATGATATTTATGAGTGGACGTTGACGAATGTCAGTCCATCCATCAATGATGATAGAACATCAATGAGGCAACCATGTGTTCCTCATCTGCTCCATAAGAACACTACATTTGGAATAGTGTTTGTCTAAAAGAGAGGTACATAGCCTAGTTTCTCCAGGTAGTAGATATGAAGTCCCTGCCTTGGCTATTTCTCTTACTGCATCCTTGAAGTAGGGGGAGCATGCAATATGGAAAGGAAGCCCATGTGCACAAAATAATTTTGCTATAGCATCATCTGCTTATTCTCTTACTTGCACATTAAACATCTCATTTATGGTTCTCCTTTTCTTTGAGGGTAATGGTGGCATACTAGATGTTTGGGTTTATTCTTGTGGTTGTTCTGAGGAGGCCCCAATGTCCTCTCTAAATGATTGGCTAGTTATAGGTAAAGACAATCCAGAATTTTTAAATCTAGACTCTTGCACAATCTTATGGACTTCATTAACTTGTGCTTGGGTCATTTTTTTGCAAGCCTTATCGTTGATATGAGACTCAACCTTAGTATAGCTACCCTTAAATTAAGTTTTGCAAAAATTACACAGCCATGTTCTTGAGCCCCCAAATTTTTTTTTCCCTTGGTCATAGTTAGTTACAAATTGCAACAGTGGTTTTTTTATATTAAATGGACCCCTGGAATATTCTTTTAGTAACAAATATGGGCAGTAAAAACTAGGTAGAGAAGCAGTGCTATCCCGTTTGGAAGTTTGGGGTTGAATGGTAGAGGATGAATCCATAACAGTACCAATATTCATGTTTATATTTTGATTTTTAGTTTGGTTTCCCTCCTCCAAATTAACCTCAAAAGAACCTGATGCACTGTTGGCCATGTTTTGTGTTGAAATTAAAATATAAAATTTCAATTTGAAAATAACTTGGAAGAGGTAAAAAAAAAATTGAAAAGCTAGTGTTGTTGCTATTGTTATTTTTGTTGTTGCGTTTTGTTGGTATGCTGCCCTTGCTACCTATTGTGGTTGTTATGTTGCCCTTGCTACCTACTACTGTTCTTATGCTGCCCTTGGTGCCTACTACTATTGCCTTATTTTTCTCTCCTAGATCTCTTTTTCTTCTTCACTCTTGAAAAATGAAAGATGAGTGTAAGTGTATTTTTTTGTTTTCACTTTATATAAGTTACTTTTAGGTTTAGGGTTTGGTGGGGGGGGGGGTGAGACTCAAAATGGGTCCCACCCCTTACCTTTTTTTAAGATAAATTTATTTTTGTTTTTTTTTTAATTTCCCCTTTGGGTGAGGACGCCCAGCCGTGGGGGATGACTGGGCCCCATGGGGGATGCTTGGACCGTCCCTAGGGACGGTTGGGCATCCCCAAGGATGGATAGGCATAGTTGTCCCTAAGGACAATATGAGCATCCCCCATGGGTCCCAGCCATCCCTTGGGATGGTTAGGCATCCCTAGGGACAACCCAAAAAATGGGATATCTCAGGGATGGGAGGCCATAGGCCTCAACCATTTTAGGGATCTTTCCCAGTTGTACCCCAAAAATGGGGATGTGGGGAAACTTCCCACTTGCTATCCCCTTGTCCTAGGGGATGTGGAAAATGGGGGGACGCATCCCCCAGGGGGGATGTGTCCCCATGGAACACTACTAAAAATCAACTTTATAAAGTGCAAATATTTAAATTTAACTTTAAAAAATAAATTTAATTTAATTTCTATCCTAATACTTTACATTAAAATTTAATAAACATTATTTGAAAAATTTAATTAAAATTCTAATGTTTATTTCCAACTATGAAATATCGTGAATTTAAGAACATGAAATAAACATTTTTTCCAATGTTAGCTTAAAAATTTATATTATAACATTAGTGTTTTGATTTCCATGAATTCAAAATTAAATAAAACAAAAAAAAAGTTTAGATTTAAAGAAAAAATAAAAATGAAACCTAATTTTTAATGCAGGTTACAACAAATTTAATGCTTTATCCTGAACACAAACATGAATGTTTCTGGAACAAAAACATAATCTATATTGAATTGAGTAATACTGATTGATCTAAAATAGGTTTTTGTTCCAAAAAAAATTATGTTTACTCGGTTCACCTGCATTTAAAATTTGGGTTTCATTTTTAATTTTCTTTAACTCTAAACTTTGTATTTTTATTTAATTTTGATTTCACGAAAATCAAAACCCTAAGGTTATAATATAAACTTTTAATCTTACATTAAGGAAAATGTTTATTTCATGTTCATAAATTCTTGACATTTCAGAGTTGGAAAAAAAATTAGAATTTTAATTCAATTATTCAAATAATGTTTATCAAATTCTAATCTAAAGTATTTGGATAGAAATTTAATTAAAATTATTTTCTAAAGTTAAAATTAAATATTTACACCTTAAAAAGATTATTTTTAGCAATATTTAATTATTAATCTCACATTTGGAGAATGAATTTTATGAACATCATATTACATTGTGTAAATCAAATATAAAAATCATAGGCCTCTTGTTAACGATAATGTGCACCTTTAAGTTATTACATCAGTATATTCACACTTTACAAGAACACTATAACATAAAACCTTGGAGAAAATAAAAATTTTCTTTGCAACAAAGGATTACTTAATTTGATCCTAATTGTGAGTGTATTTTCATAATCAGACAAAAATATCACTCAACAATAATATTTGGTATTGGATTATATCTATGGAAATATAATCTATAGGGTAAAATTTGGAAAATTGGAAGATAGATCCCACTTAGAATTACAATAGCAATAATACCTTATTATGAGGCAAGTCTATGGATAAGATCATGGGATCAAAAAAAGAATGATTTCTTTATTTATATTATTGATCAATGTTACAATACACTCATGGATTTTTGCCATAAATTGTGGTGAAGGAAATGGCTGAACCACCTAAAACTCAACATACTTAAACATGGAAATAATCCAAATATCACCAAAACCATATTCTAACATGATATCCCAATTATGGTAAAGGAATAAAAGTATGGAGAAACTCCATATTTGATCTTACCATAAGTATATTTAGACATAATAGTTTATGGGGATCATATCTGGTCTCCACCAATCGGTATACCGACTCTGCAAAAATAGTATACCACCAGACCACCTGAGTGGTGGTAAAGTTTAATAAGGTATTCTATACTATTTAAGTAAGACACTACCCCACTATACAATAAATGTGGTATTACTACCCATGCAGGATAATAGGGGATATAACCCAACTATTGTGTTAAGCACACAAATCCCCTATGTATTATATAGAAAGAGAACAAATTTCTAGTCTTATGATATTTTAGGTAGTGAGGTTCTAAAGGGAATATTGGAGCTAGTCAGGATAGAACTCACAAAATTAGCAGAGGTGTAGTTGCTAGATATTATGAGATCATAGGAAGACTTACTAGAATATAAGAGTTACCTTAGAATTCATGTAACTCTTAGAACATCTTTCATGGAGCAATAATGGCCCTAATATAAGTAAATTATTCGATAAATTATAATGGATTAAGTATATTTAGAAAATTTCTTGCATAAAGTAGAAATAACTATAAATCGTGTCAAATGATGAGATGAGTTAGTGACTAAACCTAACTTTGCATAATTTGGTATCATTATCAAATAAGTGATCATGAACGTAGTCTTGTGATGGTACCCTATGTATGTGTAAATGTAACCCAGACAACTGGCAATAATATAATAATGGTCACAACTCCTATAAGTTAGGTACATAGATAAATGCATACAAAATGTAGTCTTCGAAAGGGAAAGGACAAGACATCATGAGGCTATATTAATGAGACACATGTAAATATAATATGTGATATCATACATATTTGAAGGTAAACTTATTACCTCGAAAACTGAAGAGGAGAAATGTGTCTTGATGATTAGGATAGGATCGATGATATAGGGCATACATGTTGATCGATATTTGATCTAAAATGGATTTTGAAGGAAATTTGAATAGTCAAGGTATGATCAATTGGATTTTTGATCCAAAATTAATGTACCACAACTAATAACTAGTTGAATATTTGGTGGAAATCAAAGACACTTTATTTTGTAACTATTTCGAAAGCTAGAATTCTACCCATGGAGTGCAATATGGTAACACTTATATTAGGGTTATCATGGCTACTTACAAGCATAATGGGAGTAATCCCCATAGTAATTATTATGATCATACTCCTACTTCTTGTTGATCTATTGGTACATACTATTTGAAGTAATAAATGGCTTCTAGTGGTACTAGATCAAGTTGAGGAGGCAATATGGTTGTAGAAAAAAATGTGGTTATGCAATAATTTGGTAGAGCAGTTGGAGGGATAACTAAATTTTTTTTGAAATAAGAGCTTCCTAAACAACTAGTAGAAAGAGAGCAAACCCAAGAATATTTATGGGCCCAAGAAAGGATGAGACTAGAGGATGAGATATATGCAACCATAATAGAGCAGGATAGAATTAAACTAGTGGAAGCACAAATAAATAACTTGAGAGCCACAACAATGGTATTTTTATACACAAAAAATGTGCAACTATGTCAGGAAAGAAATGAATATAGTGATGCATTCCTAACTACCTTTTTTGATGCACTGGTGAGCCATGGACTAATAGTTCCATCTCATCTAGTGGCTAGAGTGCAATGTGGGTGAGGGACAAACACACAAAAATCTTGAGCAACAACTTGGGATAGTGGTCAAGTGGCCTCTAGAGTAGGTGCCCCAACACCTTCTCCAACCAAAGGATTAGGTCCAACACAAATAGTGATAGGACCAAGAGGCAGTAGCCTTAAGGATTATAAGGAATGGTTGAAAGACATCATTTATATATTATAAGGATGATAATTGTAACCCAAGGGGGTTTTTCCCTATGCAAATATGCATCCTTGTTATACAATATAATAAAAAATTTTATACAATGAGTGATTTGGATTATTGAAAACATGGAAATTTATTTTGATTATATTTCATTAATATTTAGACTCGATGATCCCAAAACTTGAGTCTTCTTGTTATGAGTGGTGTCTCAGAGGGTTCTTAATAGCAGGTAGCTTTTGGAAGGTCCTAAGCGGGTAAGCTTGGACTAAATATCCTATCTGCAAAGGCATGTGAGCTACTAGAGTGTCATATGTAGTGACCAGTTATCCAGTGAGGAATACCTTGGAGGGCAAGAAGGGGTATTTTAGGATGAATCTTTGTGTGAGCTCAATGAAATTAATGAAAGAAAATTGTGTTAAGATTTAAAATTAACCTAAATTAGCAATATTATACTTGAAAGTTTTAGTTAAGATTGTAACGCTCTTGGGAGGTATATATAGGGAATCTATCCTTAAAGAAGAGTGTGGGATCCTTTTTTTAATTTGAATAAATCATGTTATAATACCTATAATGACACCTTTCATGGAGTAAGCATGGTCATAGTTACTATTAGGGTATAATCGTATTATTATAGTGACACCTTACATGGAGTAAGTGTGATCATAGTTACTATTAATGGATGATAGTATGATTAGAATGACACCTTACATGGAGTAAGTGAAGTCATAGATATTATCAGTGGATAATAATATGTATAATATAGCACATTATAGGTAGTAAGTGTGACCATGGATATCAGTATGGCATCTTATGCATAGTAATATGACCATTGTTATTGAATTTTGATACTCAGAGACTACATATGTTCAAGTTTTTCTTCTCCCACTATTGAGCTGCTCATAAATCAAAGTGGAATAGCTAAGTGAACCCTTCATAGTTTTTGGGCCTTAAGTGGTGTAGCTTAGGCTCTTTTGAGGATTACACTTGACATTTTTGTCTCTTTAGGTATGAATATTTTAATAAATTGACTAAATATGTACACCACGAGACATCAAGGATGATGCATAGGTGGTGGAAAATGGGTATTTTCAAAGTAATTTTAAGTTATATGAGTATCTTGAAGTGATATTTATCAACTTATGTCTTTTTCCTTGTGGAAACATATTTATATCATATTAACTCATAGTGTGATACTCCTTCATGAGAATATTTAATGAATCTAATTAGACAAATTGTGTCTAAATTATTATAAAAACATAATTTCATGTCATCTCTATGAAAATATTTTGTAGTTCTATTGTTGTAGTACTCTATTATCATTGACTATGCAATGATAGATGTTTTGATATTTTGATGTTATTGAGGATATTTTCAATACTTATTGTTGATGTAGTATGGATGTTTTATTGCTTTAAGGATATGGTATTGCTGATAGTTTATATTATTGTAGGTCTAGGTACTCTTGTAGATGGAAAATGTTGCTTACCATCATGAACAAGACACTGGAAATAAGAAATATGATGATGGTTCTAACTATTTTGTAAAAAACTAATGCTATTTTTATTGATTTTTTGTATTAACTAAGCTAGGAACTAAAAAGAAACATAGAGGACCATGCTTAATCCAAGGGGGTAGTATGTCATAGCCCGTCCCATTAGGACTTTTCAAAAATTTATTAATTGATTTGAGGGATCAATTAATACCTAACTCGAGGGTTGTAGACCCTAATTCTTCCTACAAAAACCCTTAATTAAACTAATTGCACTCTACAAAGATAGTTTGGAAAGTTTTGAAATACAATTAGAGTTTTTATAAGGTTTTGAGAAGTTAACTAAGACTTTTGGAAGGATTAATTTAATTTAATTTAATTAATTAGGTTTAATTAACCTAATTTACTCGATATTTTGAAGCATTAACAATTGCATTATTTCAAATGAGACTATATAGTACATTTGGTTAACCACCATAGAATGCAGTTATCAACCAACTAAAATCAATTTCTCTAACCAATATTTAAAATAACATGTGTAACATATGCACTACACATTGTAAAGTGGAAAAACAACACACCTAGTAGGGGTACATGAGATGCATCTATTGTTCTACTTGATTTAAGCACTACAAAAGTGACACTTTAAGCAAGCATAAAATGATAAGTATATGAAAGAAATTGGTGGGTCTCCTTATTAATATAAATGTCAAATATGCTATTATAAAATGTCCCCTTGAGGTCTCTCAATTGATACACTCGTTACAAAACTAGAAGGATCAAATCATTTCAAAAATCCAAGGTGCACTTCTAGCATCTTCCTCGCACTCACAATTGAAGAGAATAGGATTATTATGCTACCGCAATGTTCCTTTGATGTTATAACTCATTACTCCTTCCTCATGCATTGTGATACCTAGATCTTGTTGGACACAAATCTGCCTAAGTACAAGATTTCATCACTTGTGCGCCCTAGACTCGGCCAACATTGAAAGGCCGAGAGAAAGAGAAGTCTCCGGGCCAATCTCCAGAGAGGGCTGGCTCCCAAACTAATCTAAACTGGTTTCAAGATAAGAGTGCAGGAAAGAAATGGGAAAATACGGAAAGAAAGGGAAATAACAGAAAGAGATGGAAATATGGCCACAGGTCGAAGTGTATAATTTGGGGCAGACTAACAGCAAAATTCCACCAAGTTTTATAATAGCATCTAATAAAAGGAAAGCAACAGAATTGAACTCACACCTTTGTAGAGATAACCCCCAGATCGCATTTCAAAATCTACTCACTAACCCACAACGTTCGAATTCAGAATGCAGAATTCAAAACTTAACAACAAGAGCATGAGCATAAACAGAAATGACTTTAAAACAGAAGGAAATCACACACATAAGAATGCTCGCAAATTTTAGAAGCCGAGTCTCTTCTATTGATGCAGAGAACTTAGAGAGTCTCCTTGCAAAATGTCTAACCTTTTTTCCTTTAGATATACATGAATATTTATAGAGGTCTTCCCTCTCTCTTTTGCATCACAACATTTAAAACATAAAACAGATTTTTAAGAAGAGGTCCACAAAATATGCACTTGAAAAGAGAAAACCATCTCCCTTAATCTGCCTCGGAGAAATCACATTCCTGCTTTTATGGATCAAAATGGAAAATCGAATGGAAACAAGGGACCAGATTTCTCCATTAAATGATCATTCTCGAGGCATGCTTGAAGCGTTAGGAGATCACGAACAAGAGCTTTTAATACTAGAGGCATCTTTAATTTTGGTGGCATCGAAAACTGCCTCATGTTCTTCTATCTTGCGCACATCGGTAATCAACAACATTTAATCTTGGAGCTTCTTTGACCATGATCTCAAAATCAGTTGGAGAGCTTTTATTTGATCCTTATCTTCTCCTCACGTTCTCCTATGCAATTTTGAAGGAAAAATGTGAACTGAACTATATCGGGCCTTTGTTGTTGCTTCTGTCACAAAAATGCGACATGTCACGAAATCATGACACTTTTACCTCCTTTCTCCTCCAAACATGTCACAAAATCGTGACATCTTCTCTCATTCAACTTTGTCTCCATGACATGTCATGAAATCATGACATTCTCCTCTATCTAGATTTGTTCGCTGCTCCTTATCATGAAAATGAAACATGTCACGAAATCGTGACATCTTTCACTCATGCTGTCTTGTCTGCTTTATCATCGCAAAAATGTGACATGTCACGAAATCGTGACATTTTCCTTATTTTTGTCCTTTCATCTTCAACAAGTCATGAAATCGTGACATGTTTCTATCTTCTTCTACTTTGATTTTGTTCGACCGTGAAAATTTGTCATGTCACAAAATCATGACATTTCCATACAATCTGGCTCCTCCATACTTCCTCCTCGCAAAAACGTGACATGTCATAAAATCGTGACATTTCTCTGCGCTTTGCCCTTCTGTCCAACATGTCATGAAATCATGACAATTTCTTGCCTTCTCTGTCGTTGTCGCTTCTTGTCACGATATCGTGACAAGTTCCTCTTGCTTGGCTTCATTTCCAAAAATGTCATGATATCATGACATCTTTCATCCGCCTTGTGTTTATCTTCAGCCCTTTCATGATAACGCGACATGTCGTGATATCACGCCATTCCATACCATCTTGCTCCTTTTCTACTTTTCTATCATGATATCATGACATTTTTCATTGGCGCTCCCCTTGGCTGTTGTATGTCGCGATATCGCGACATTTTCCTATCACTTTGCTTTGTTGCCATTGCAAGTCACAAAAATGCGACATGTCATGATATCACGACAACTTTTCAATTTTCACTTCGCAACAAGTCACGAAAATCCAACATGTCGCGATATCGCGACAGTTTTACTCCCTTGCTTCCTTTGGCTGTTTTTAGCCGTGAAAATGTGATAGGTCACGAAAATGCGACATGTCGCGATATCGTGACATTTTTCATACTTAGCTGATTTTTGCATTTGGACGTCACGAAACTGCAACATGTCACGATATCGTGACATCTTACAGTTACTTTGCTCTAACACAAAACTTATAGAGATTTTTGTATTTTCCCTTTCAAAATGCTTGGAGGGACAAATAGAAGAATTAGTATCTCTACAACTTGTGCATTCTTTTACATGAACAGTAACAACAAAAACAATGTGGCAAAAATGCCAACATTCTTGGCGGCTCATGGGGTATACAGTTCTGTTGTATGCACGAACCTCAGGCCTTTATCCATTGGGAAACAGAGTCAAGAAGCTGGAGGAGCAGAAGAAGTGAGTGCTGGTTGATACTGGATGTCTCTACGGACTGCTGCAACAAGCTCTTGCTAGCACTCGACACTCAAAAATAGGACCTTCAGCAGAAATTTATGGAAGAGCAGAACTTCCTTTATTTCTTTAGAACTACTGCACTTTGCCTAGCTCGGTTGAGCTGGGTAATCACCAGGTGCTGTGAAAGGATCTCCATGGCAGTAGTGAAAAGCACCTGAGTTGCAAAAATGGAAATGAATGGAGTGATGGCCAGCAGATGTGCAGGTCATGGAACGGGAATGGTGAATGATGGAATGGTGGAAGATGGAGGAGTAGAAGCGGTAGATACAGCAACAGGGTGCTACTGTGCTACCAGCTGCTGGGTTTTGATGAAAATAGAGAATGAAATGGGAGTGGATGGGATGGAGAAGGTGGTAGGAACTATGGCTATGGCAAAGTACTCACAAGACAAAGGACTAGAAGAAAGGGAAAGTGAAGAAAAGGGAACATCAGAGAGGGGAGTAGAAACAATAGTAGTGGCTTGATTATGTATAGTGGAAGGAGTGGAAGTGGAAGAAAGAAGTAGAAGGGAAGCCACTTCCTACTGGGAAGGAAAAGAAAAAGAAAGAGAAATAAACATACCTGCGGGCTCGTGTGCAAAAGGAGCCGAAGTTGACAATTTTTTTTTGTTTTTTTTTTTTTTTTTAGAACAAAGATGGACCTTTTCATATTACCCCAAACTTGTGATGTTCGCCAGGGTCCCAAACTTGGTTGTAGTATGCCTTGAGATAATGCTGCTTGGAGATGCAGGTGTTCAGTACTTGATTCACAATCAATTCAGAGTCACCAAAAATCTGCAATTGTGCAATCCCCAATTTTTTTGCCTTCTTCAAACCTAGGCACAACGCTTCATACTCAGCAGCATTGTTAGTACAACTCCAGGTCGATCGATATGAATATGTTTTATATAGGCCAGAGGGAGAAATAAGAACAATCCCTGCTCCCGCATCATTTTTGCATCGTGCTCCATCAAAATACAACTTCCATAATTGATCGGGCACAGAGTCTTGACCAACTTGATCAGGAGGCATCTTTATTTCAACCTCTTCAGGATTTGTAATGGAGTAACAACCAATATTAGTTTCCACCATGGCATTAAAATCGAGCATTGAAAACTCATCCTCTAAGCGAAGCTCATCCAGGACTTCATCCATCAAATCAGGATCTTCCAATTCTTCAGTTATCATGTGAACAGAATGTGTGGACTTTTCTTCTTCTCCCATCTTCTCTATATGAAAAGTAGAAGGCTTCTTATTGTAGATCCGGATTCTTCTTCCTTTGAAAGGAATCTCCAAGTGAGAATAATCCAGAGAAAGGTAGCCTCCCAGCTTGGCAGTGAATTCTCTCGACAAACACATACTGAAATATGGTTCCAAATCGACCACAACTATCTCCTGAATTACTGTAATTTGAGGCATACTATGCAGAACAATAGGAACATCCTTGATTACACCCACTATTTTCATGGGAGTCCCATCCAACTGCAAGACACCAGGGCTACTTCTTGTATACTCCATACCCATGACTTCACAAACTGCCTTTGGCATGACAGTTGTCGCAGAACCAGAATCAATCATGCAGTTGTGCACTATCCAACCCTCCATCCTGAGTGACAAATAAAATGGGGGTGGTCTATTTTTTCTAGTGGCTGAAGTAGTTAATGTTTGAGCAAAAATCATCTGGGTAGGATTCTTCTCATTATCTTTCATAGACTTCAATGATTCTTGTAACAAATCAACTTGCCCAGGTAATTGTAATGCATCATAGAGACTAACCTTGGCTGGAATCTTCTTCAATTCTTCAACAATATTGTATGCAGATGCACCAGACTCCCTCTTTTCAATAGTGTCTTCATATTTGCTCCGATATTGCTGAGTGGCTTCTACCCTCAGTATTTTAGTCAAATATGGGTACTTGAGCTTTTCTCTGGCCCGTTCCTCTGTTTCAGCTCTTGCCTGTGAAGCTGAGGCTTTTTCTTGCAATCTTTCCTTTGCTCGTGGTGGCAAAAGATCTTTTAATAGAACAGGTGAATCTGGCTTTGGTATTGAAATAGGAGCTTTCACTTGTACTTGTTTCTTCTCATTTTGCATCTTCGGATCAGCCGGTACCCTTAATGGTTCCATCTCTCGCTGGATCTACAGTGATCGGCTTCTTCCCAGTTCTCGTGAGAACTGAGACTTGTTCTTCGAGATGGAACCATAAAATTATGATCTACCTCAGTAATCATATTAACTTGTCCTCCAGAAGAGCTTGCGGCCAATGTTTGTACATAGTTCAAATGAACCATACAAGTCTCCTCACCGTGTGGATCATTACATGTAGAGCACCAATATGTTCTTTCTGCAAGGCCAACTTCCTCATTCGTCAACACAGTCGGGTTCTTTTCAGGCACTTTGCTTGTTGAAGCCGCTTGTTCTCTAGTGATCGGCGGAGGTTGAAATCTCCTGGGTTGGAAATCTCTCTCGGCCTGCTTTCTTTCAATAATTGTGATTTTATTTCCCATCGCTCTTATAGCTGAATTAGCAGATTGTACCTCTTGTAATAGGATTGTGTAAGGATCAGGATTTGAGGGCGCAGGAGGTGCCGATATAGGTAGAGGTGCTGGCGGTGTAGGTAATGTTGGGAATGAAGTGGGAGCTGGTAATTGTGGAATGCTTGGTGCAGGCAATTGTGGAATAGTCAGAGCAGGGAGCTGGGGAACTGGAATGGGTGCGATCTGAGGCGCACTTGAGCTCCATGATGGAATAGGATACATGGAAGGCATAGGCTATGAAAATGAACCAGAATACAAATGCTTAGGAAGATCAGGTAAGATAGGCATTGTTACCTTTGGAGGAAGCCTACCTATGGCAATCAAGTCAGCTTCCACCTTTTGCGCTTGTTCAAACAGCTCTGGGAATGTAGTCACGTTGGACTGTCGGATAGCCAAGCCAATGTCTGTGTTAAAAGCTCTGAGATAATAGAATGCAGCTAGCTCATGAGTGGGCCGAAGACCATCAAGAATTCTCTGCCAGCTTTTGGTAAATCTGACATTGAAGTCGGCTATCTCCTCCTACGGGTGCCTTTGAATTGCATTAAATTGATGCAACAAGGAGTATGGATCAGCTTGTTCATGAAATTTTTTGACTAACAGTTCTCCTAATTGATCCCATGATGCAATAGTGCCTGGTTGCAATGATCGGTACCAATACAACAATTTCCCTCTCAATGACAACACCAACAATTTTATCATTACGTCTTCGTCCGTTATGTCATGGATAGCCGCCAAAGAGGCTACATCGTTAATATGCTCATAAGCAGTTTTACCAGTACCATCATAGGTCGGAAAAGCTTTCAAAGCAGCTTGAGGGACTGGATTTTGTGCCAGTAAATTCAAGGCTCCCGAACTATTCCATGCCGAGAACTTCCTTGGTGGAGGATGCTGGGCCATTTGGACTAGTGCGTGTGGCTGAAGAGGTGGAAAACTAGTAGCAGTACTAGATGAATTTGAAGGAACAAAAAATACACCAACAATTTGTGAGGATGTTGTAGAGGATATAAGTGGTGGGGAGACCAACTTAGGGTGTTCGCTTAATTTTTGGTTGTCAAGTTCAAAAAACTCAACGGGATTTTCAGATTTTTTGGCCTTCGATCTTGTGATCATGAAGTACAGCTCTCACTGTATCCACGTTCGGAGGCTTCTGGGTAGTGCTGAGTCGCCAAATGTTCTAACTATACAACATGAAGGTGAACATTAAACCTTAATACTATTGGAAGTGAAACTTTTAGGGTCCCACCGGGCATGCCAAAAACTGTTGGCACAGGTGGGTTTGTCAATTTGGAATAACACTTGTCCCATCGATTATGGATCTTTCTGAGACAGAAACAGTCTGTCCCACCGGGCGTGCCAAAAATTGTTGGACACAAATCTGCCTAAGTACAAGATTTCATCACTTGTGTGCCCTAGACTCGGCCAACATTGAAAGGCCGAGAGAAAGAGAAGTCTCCCGGGCCAATCTCCAGAGAGGGCTGGCTCCCAAACTAATCTAAATTGGTTTCAAGATAAGAGTGCGGGAAAGAAATGGGAAAATACAGAAAGAAAGGGAAATAACAGAAAGAGATGGAAATATGGCCACAGGCCGAAGTGTATAGTTTGGGGTAGACTAATAGCAAAATTCCACCAAGTTTTATAACAACATCTAATAAAAGGAAAGCAGCAGAATTGAACTCACACCTTTGTAGAGATAACCCCCAGATCGCATTTCGAAATCTACTCACTAACCAGCAACGTTCGAATTCAGAATGCAGAATTCAAAACTTAACAGCAAGAGCATGAGCATAAATAGAAATGACTTTTAAAATAGAAGGAAATCACACACATAAGAATGCTTGCAAATTTTAGAAGTCGAGTCTCTTCTATTGATGCAGAGAACTTAGAGAGTCTCCTTGCAAAATGTCTAACCTTTTTTCCTTTAGATATACATGAATATTTATAGAGGTCTTCCCTCTCTCTTTTGCATCACAACATTTAAAACATAAAACAAATTTTTAAGAAGAGGTCCACAAAATATGCACTTGAAAAGAGAAAACCATCTCCCTTAATCTGCCTCGGAGAAATCACATTCCTGCTTTTATGGATCAAAATGGAAAATCGAATGGAAACAAGGGACCAGATTTCTCCATTAAATGATCATTCTCGGGGCATGCTTGAAGCGTTAGGAGATCACGAACAAGAGCTTTTAATACTGGAGGCGTCTTTAATTTTGGTGGCATCAAAAACTGCCTCATGTTCTTCCATCTTGCGCACATCGGTAATCAACAACATTTAATCTTGGAGCTTCTTTGACCACGATCTCAAAATCAGTTGGAGAGCTTTTATTTGATCCTTATCTTCTCCTCACGTTCTCCTATGCAATTTTGAAGGAAAAATGTGAATAGAACTGTATCGGGCCTTTGTTGTTGCTTTTGTCACGAAAATGAGACAGGTCGCAAAAATGCGACATGTCACGAAATCGTGACACTTTTACCTTACTGCTTTCTCTTCCGCCACCAATCACGAAAATGTGACATGTCACAAAATCGTGACATCTTCTCTCATTCAGCTTCATCTCCATGACATGTCACGAAATCATGACATTCTCCTCTATCTGGCTTTGTTCGTTGCTCCTTATCACGAAAATGAAACATGTCACGAAATCGCGACATCTTTCACTCAGTGTTGTCTTGTCTGCTTTATACCGCAAAAACACGACATGTCACGAAATCGTGACATTTTCCTTCTTTTTGTCCTTTCATCTTCAACAAGTCATGAAATCGTGACATGTTTCTATCTTCTTCTACTTTGATGTTGTTCAGCCACGAAAATTTGTCATGTCACGAAATCATGACATTCCATACAATCTGGCTACCTCCGTACTTCCTCCTCATGAAAACATGACATGTCGCAAAATCATGACATTTCTCTACGCTTTGCCCTTCCTATCCAACATGTCACGAAATCATGACAATTTCTTGCCTTCTTCGTCATTGTCGCTTCCTATCGTGATATCGCGACAAGTTCCTCTTGCTTGGCTTCATTTCCAAAAATGTCATGATATCATGACATCTTTCTCCCGCCTTGTGTTTATCTTCAGCCCTTCCACGATAACGTGACATGTCGCGATATCACGCCATTCCGTACCATCTTGCTCCTTCCTTGCTTTTCTGTCGTGATATCGCGACATTTTTCCTTGGCGCTCCTCCTGGCTGCTGTATGTCGCGATATCGTGACATTTTCCTATCACTTTGCTTTGTTGCCATTGCAAGTCGTGAAAACGTGACATGTCGCGATATCGCGACAACTTTTCATTTTTCACTTCCTCACCGCAACAAGTCTGAAAGCACATCGCAGGAACCCCGGCGCGAAAATCCAACATGTCGCGATATCATGACAGTTTTACTCCCTTGCTTCCTTTGGCTATTTTTAGCCGCGAAAACGCGATAGGTCACGAAAATGCGACATGTCGCGATATCGCGACATTTTCTGTACTTAGCTGATTTCTGCATTTGGACGTCGTGAAACTGCAACATGTCGCGATATCGCGACATGTTACAGTTACTTTGCTCTAACACAAAAATTATAGAGATTTTTGTATTTTCCCTTTCAAAGTGCTTGGAGGGACAAACAGAAGAATTAGTATCTCTACAACTTGTGCATTCTTTTACATGAACAGTAACAACAAAAACAATGTGGCAAAAATGCCAATAGATCTACACATAGGAAACATAAAATGATTAATAGCATGTGCGGATTTAGATGAAATTGTGAAGGTGCATGCATAAATAAGCTTGAAAGAGGAAAAGTGTAATAGATTAATAAAAATTGCTCCAAATGCTACCAAAAATTAAATTCATGCATATTATGTGCTTTGTAAATGTTATAATTAAAAATATTAAGGAAATTGTGCTCATATTTGTGCTCATCCTGAGGTGAGCCATTTAGGCCTACAAAACACAAAATGCATGATAACAGAAGCAAAACAACTCCAAATTACATCAAATTTGAACAACAAGCATATATTATACTCGAGAATTGACCTATGCAAAAATATTAACAAAATGGTACCCCAATTTGTAGCCATCCTAGGGTAATCCATTTAGGACTTTTATAATTTAGAGGTCATCCTAGGGTGGGACGACCACCAAATCTGGTTGATTTTACCACCAATTCCTCTTGGATTGGGTCTAAATTACTCCTAGGGATTTTTTCATTAAATTTAGGGATCTTATTCACCTGAATGGGTCAGTTTTGTAAATAGATTGCACATTTTAGAATCACTTGAAAACCTTCTTCACTCAATGGAGGATATTAAGAGAATATATATAGTAAATTGGGGATAAATCTCAGTAGCACTTCGTTGCAAATGTTGCAAAATACTCTTCTCCTAAAATTGAGTAGAATTGATCCACTTTATAGCCCAAGTCGGCCTATGGTAAAATTGTCATGCGAGGCCATGCGAAGGAGGTGTCACCATTTATCTAAAATATTGTCACCCATTTGAGGGGGAAGAAATATCCATTTTAGGCCTCCAATTTGCAACTTGGCACGAGAGTTATGCACCATCATACATGTATGCTTGAATGGGTAGGATACATTATAGTTTCTAGGTACCATTTGTCTTGCATTTGACTTTTTGAGGATGCAAGTCCAAGTTCATCCCACCCAGGGATGGTTGTTGGTGGTCATCCCTAGGTGGTATTGCCATGAACAGTGGCCATCCCATAATGGTATGAGCATGCGTACATGACCCAAATATTCCCAAAAGTGGGGTAGAACATACCAAAAGTTGTTAGGACCACTATGTAACCTTTGAGGGTTTCCCAAGGGATCCATATGGTGTTAATTACACATTGTCTTGGTCTTCTAATCATATTGAGATGATTTTAGTGTCTACAGATACCCCTTTCTAGGATGCATTATGTGTGATACAATGCTTAGCAAAAATTCATGACTAAAATGTCAAATAATTAAGGCTATTTAGTAACCTAACCAACTTTAGATGCCCCAATCATGGAAAGAGCATGCATTATTGAATCCTTGCTTCTTACAAGATAAGGAACATGATTCAAGTACAATCTCTCCAGTAAGGCTTACTTAATATTGGACATTGTTTAGTCACGAGGAGGCAATGCATGTGCTCCTTAAAGCTTCCAAAATTTTAAGAATTTATTTAATTGAAAATTTTTCTTGTTTTCTACCCCAAGCAGGGGTGTAATTGTCTTTGTCAATGATTCGTTGGATAAACGCAATTTGCATGATTGAGTGTTTGATTATTGATTTTGATTATGAATGTTGTGGTTATGACTACCCCCTCAAGATATGAGTTGATGATAGAATGACCAGTGATAAAAGTGATGAGTCACTTGACCCATATGACTTGGTTGGGTTTCGTTCAACTTTACCCATTGTAAAATGTGTCTGTTTTGTGAGGATTTTGATGATTTTGTTGATAATTCATGGAATAAAGGAATTGAATACCTCAATATCATGGGGTGGTCCAACCATAGTGGTCTTATTGGAGATTGAAGTAGAGGCTTTTCCATTCATCCATGAGAAATTTAGTTCAATATTTATCTAGAGTGAATTTCTATCAAATTTGACCTATTTTTGTGGTTTTTAAGCCATGTTTGGTGCTTTTTATGTTGTTTTTGAGGTTTTTTTGATGTTTAAATTTTATTTTTTATTTTTTATTTTTAATGATATTTCATAGGAGAAAGGAAATGAATACCTCGTTCCTATGGAGTAGTGAATCCACAATGGCCTTCTTGAGGAGTGAAGTGAAGACATTTCAGTTCGACGATGAATAATTTGGGTCAAGTAGACTTATGGTAATTTACTCATCTTTCCAGATTGCATGGGGTGTAAGTTGCTACAACCACAAAGTGTATAGGGTAAATAATTGGGTACAAGACGCACTTGATATTTTTCTTCATTTTATTTTTTGTTTATTTTATGAGCGTGAGGTCTGAAGACACAATTGATTGTAGCCTACAGGTAATTTTGGATAATGATGTATATTTTTACCCCATACATATACATATACATATACATATATATGTATTTATATATATACATATATATATGATTTGTTATTATTGTCAACATGTGTTTCCTTATTTCTTTATTGGATGTATGCAATACTTATGTTTTCTCTATTGATGCTTTGATGCATGCATGTGTTGTAAGATGATATTTTTGATGATATGGATATGTGTATAAGCATAATGAAATGGATGATTTATTGCTCTATATGATGAAATATGGATACTATTTGATACAATATGTTAGCACCATAGACTATATAAAATTCATCGATTTATTTTGTACTGTGACTATGAGACTATGTGATGGATTTTTGAAAATGGGAACTAACAAACTATGATAAAATAGTATGGAATGGAATGAATAGAAGGATGTTATAAAATTTTGTTGAGGTTTTCATGAGACTCAAACACTCTATTCAACTGATAAAAAATTATATAATAACCATGCAAGACTTTTTGACAAGGTATGAATTTACTAGGATGACCAAGATACTCAATATCCCTATGTGTGCAGGTTATTTCATTTCTATGATAACGTACAAAGATACCCTGGTGTAAAATAGGATTGATGCAACCCATATGCACGGAAGATCACCCTATGAGTATCATGATCCTGGGTTTTATATGTAGTTGTATTAGACCACTAGGTGGTACAGGCTACAAAATTTGTCTCATCTGCATGCAAACATTGGTCTATGCAAAAGCAGTATGCTAATGTGATAGAGATATCACATGTGTAAGGATACCACCATTTCCAGGTAGGCTTGATGCCACCTAAAATATAATGAGGATAACCTCATGGTTTGTCAAATGCTAAGAATTCTAGGGATTCAAGTTCGGTACTCACTTTTGTTCTTTTATTTTTGAATTGATCAAGGGAGTTGTTCATTTTTTTGTGAGCAAGAGATTTTGGTAGTGGTGATAACCACTACTTATTTTACTTTTTGCTTTCGATAGTGGTGAAAAACATAGCTTATTTTTGGGACTTGGATAGGGAGGAGCTTGTCCTTTTGTCAATTCTCAATATTTTTGAACCATTCACATAGGGGGATGAGCAAGGTAAAATTTTAACTTAAAGTAACCTAGACCACTTTTTAGGTTTCATATTTCCTTGTACAAAACTTGTATTTGATGTGAAAATGTGTTGGGATTTTGATTTATACAGGGTATAATCAAAGCAAGACTCTATCTTCTAGAAATCAGGATATATTTCTACCAAATCTAAAAAGAAAAATAGAGGTGTCTGAGTGACCAAAAAAACTAAAGACACCCTATACCAAATGAATAGGTGAAGGGAAACAAACACACATACGAAATATTGAAAATTTAGATGAATATTGTAATGTAGACGGGTATGAATGATGATTTTTTAAAAATTTGACTTTGAAATATGTTTAGTAGGTAGACCTGGTGCTAGACATGTATCAACAACTCTAAATTGCAAAATGTAATGGTGGGTATACCTAATCCAAGTGATTTTATAATGCAGTTATATGTAATGTGATTAAATGTAATATTTTTGTATTTTTATTGTTTTGATGATGTTTTTGTATTTTTATGAATATATATGTATATACAGTTGACCAATGGACTTATTGGATACCATTGGGGCATTTTGGGTGACCAAAGGTTTTATGGATACCTTGGGGGATTTTTGGATGACCAAATATTTTATGGATACCTTTGGGGATTTTTGGGTGATAAAAGAGTTTATGGATAACTTTGGGGTGTTTTAGGGTGACCAAAGGGCTTATAGATGCCTCTGGAGCATTTTAGGGTGACCAAAGGCCTTATAGATGCCTTTGGAGTATTTTAGGATGACCAAAGGGGTTGTAGGTATCTTTGGAGTATTTTAGGGTGAGCAAAGGGGTTGTATATACCTTTGGAGTGTTTTTGGGTTACCAAAGGGGTTTTAGATACCTTTGGAGCACTTTAGGGTTACCAAAAGGATCGTAGGAAAATTTGGAGCATTTTAGGGTGGCCAAAGGGGTCATTGGTACCTTTGGAGAATTTAAGGGCAACCAAAGGGCTTATATATGCCTTTGGAGCATTTTAGGGTGACCAAAGGGATCATAGGTACCTTTGGAGTGTTTTAGGGTGGCCAAAGGGGTCGTAGACACCTTTGGAGCGTTTGGGTGAGCAAAGGGCTTAATATGCCTTTGGGGATTTTTGGGTGACCAAAGGGTTTATGATGCCTTTGGAGATTTTTGGGTGACCAAAGGGTTTATGGATACCTTTGGGGCATTTTTGGTGACCAAAGGATTTATGAGTACCTTTGGGGCTTTTTGGGTGACCAAAGGGTTTATGGATACCTTTGGGGCTTTTAGGTGACCAAAAGGTTTATGGATGCCTTTAGGGATTTTTTGCGTAACCAAAGGGTTTATGGATACCTTTGTGGTTTTTGGGTGACCAAACCTTTGGGGATTTTTGGTGACAAAAGGGTTTATGTTTACCTTTCAGTAATTTTGGGTGACCAAAGGGTTTATGGATATGTTTGGGATATTTTGGGGTGACCAAAGGGTTTATGGATACCTTTGGGGCTTTTGGGTGACCAAAGGGTCTATGGATACCTTTGGCACTTTTGGGTGACCAAAGGGTTTATGGATAACTTTGGGACTTTTTTGGATGACCAAAGGGTTTATGGTTACCTTTGGGGATTTTGAGTGACCAAAGGGTTTATGGATACCTTTGGGGATTTTGTAACTTTGATTATTTTATGGATTTTAGGAGGGAGGTGTGATACCTTATTTACCCCCAACATTTGTGGTGATTAATAGAAGTGAGGAAGGTGTGATACCTTTAGAATACTCAATCTACTTCATTTTATGTGATGTAAATATTAGGGAAGGTGTGACACCTTGGATACCCCCAGAATGTACTATGATTGATGTAATGTTATTGGCTTGGCTAGGAGGAGTGATAGAAATTGACCCTCCCATTATGACAGGGAATTTTGGGTAATGCCAATGTCTTGATGGGGTAGAATGAGTGCCCCATTCATGGATAAAGCTTGCTTATCAATAAGATATTGGACCACATTTCTAAAAACATGAAAATAACTAATTTCATACCCTATAATTTGATGATGGAGGTAAGAACGATCCTCCCTTTATATTTTATATCTGGGCCTATTCGGGTTGAGTAGGGGTATTTATAGCAAGATGATTGTATTTGTTTCTTGCAGGTTGTGAAAGATGGTTGAAACAGGCTCAGATAATAGAGTCCAGGTATGACAATGATGGTTTAAATGAAGTGAACATGTTTGACTAATTTTATGACATTGCAAGGCTATATGTATCTCAATCACTTGTATAGGTTGCTCTTCTTGACTCCTATCCATAGGTAATGAATCCAAAAATATGCCAATTTATTGATTGTTTGTTGCAATAGGATTCTCAACCTAGAGATCATTCCTATTGGTTATACCCTATACTAGATGTTTAAACTTATGGTACATTTGCATGTCATACCCACTTTGCCTATGGTACTTGCAATATAGGTCTTCACAATATCCTTTGGGCTTTGATGCATTTGGATCGATAGGTCAAATTTTAGGTAGATTAGTTGCTTTTGATACACAAAGATGCTCAAATAGAGAATTCATGGACTTAGAAATGGGCATAAATTATCACTTAGGGTGACATTACTGGTTTTTCCCTTAATTTTTTGAGACTTAACATTGGACTGCACAAGAGTGGGTTGGTCTTGATAATCAAGGGGTTGAGTTTTTGGATGACTTAATTGTAACTCAATGCTTGTGAGTTGATTCAAGACCTATTGTAAATCATTGTGTTGGTGACTCACTTATAACTTCATGTTGGCTAGCCTATCCAATATATGTGGTAAAAATAGTGGAGGAAATGACTAGATGGTTTCTGAGGAAGCTGTATGGCAACTGATAGGTGGTGGAGGTGAATTGAGTGTGGAAGCCAAGAGATAATTGAGTAGAGGTGTATCAAAAGTCCTCAATGTCAGAGTAGATGTGGATGCTTCATGATGATTAGGTCTAGTGAGTATATACACATGTTATTATTCTTAATTTAGCTCATGCTCATGCTCCAAATTAGGGTGTTCAACTATGAAAATTGAAATACCACCACTTTGGTGTATGAGGTATACCTATTCTTGATTTTGTGGATATTTTGAGTGATAAGGTGTAGGTGTGACCGAATCCATTGATGGTATCTAGTATAGATGGGATGTTGGATGGAGTCACAAGTGGCATAAACGGATTCAAAAGGATTTGGTTCTCTGTCACATTGATCATTCCCACAACCTCATAAGAGGATGCATTTGCATTTGGACAAGCCATGGCTACCTCCTCAACTTGTCCAAGGTGATATGTTTGGCCCTCATGTTAGGGGATGAATTAGAAATACTATCAATAGGTAGAAATTTGGTAGGAGGATGAACTATATCCTTGATCGACTCGATGATAGGCATGAATGTAACATTAGTTACTATGCACTCATCGAGTTTTAGGTAGGTCAATTGAATTGTGTCCTTAAGCATGATATGATCTGATTCATCCATATCAACTATGGGTTCCTCATTATTAGTAGGAGTAGGGAGGTCTTATGTAGATGTATTAATGATAGCTATGGGATCCTTTGTAGCTGGATATGTTGACTCTTCCTTTCTCAAAGAAATAGGCGATGGTACTAGTGGTAGTGAAGGTAGCTTCATGACTAACCATGGGGTTGAATCTAGAATCTAGAATCTATATAAGGCCATTGCGTTTAGTGTCCAAGTGCATGGGTGATACAATAGGCTCTTATGGATGGTAGACATATTTATAATATTTGAAGGGGTCTGGTTCAGTAGGTACCACATTTTTTATTTTTTTTATTTGTGGAAAACATCCCAAAAGGGATTCCAATTTCGGGTAAGACCCAAGGAGGTAGGGGTATCCCCAGGTACCACATAGACCTTACCTTCATCAATGTATTTAATGCATTTATGCACTATATAGATAACACATTCCATGGCTCTTATCCATGGACTTATAAGAAGTATGTTGTACTATATTGAACCCTCTAAAGTGTAGTATAATGTAGATACAATATTTTATTCAACTTGGATAAGGAAGACTATTGTACCAATTGTAGGAGATAAAGCATCATTAAACATTTGTAAGGTAAACATGGATGCTACAATGTATGAAGATGGAAGATTCATATGTTTTAGTGTAGATATGGTAATAATGTTTATTGAGGAACCTGTGTCAACCAATAATAACTTATAAGAGAAACTATTGATACTAGTGATGATGTGCAAAGTAGTATCTAGTGAATTAGTAGATGTGGGTTTGATCTCATGATTTTGAATGGATATAATAGGATTCTTGTGCAATTGTATGTATCCCACAAAGTTCGTAAAATCATAAAAATTATGATATTGGACCTCGATGGAATCCAAGATCCTCATGAATGTTTCTCGATGTTTGGAGGACTATTGTAGAATTGCTCATGGTCATATTCGTTGATGTTGCATGTGAACTTTACATAGGCCTACTCTATATTGCTAACACTTGTTGTACTAGAGTTCTAGGTGGCAACGACCATGACATAGAGGGAGTGTAGACCTCCCTACTAGGCCCCTTAATAGGCTTATTATGTTTGGTTTGAGCCTAGAATCGGTGTTGGCTAACCGAATAATCTACTTGATCATGTGGATAACCCATTGGTTTTCTCTTGGTAGAGGTACCTTGGTGTTCAGGTCCTCTAAGTGCAGGGTTGACCTCACGATGACTATAAGGGCATTCTAGAGGAATGACGATATCCTTAGGATAGTAATGGAGGTGACTACTCTTAGGGCACCATGCAGGAATGAGAAGATCCTCATACCTATAAAAATGATGTTTAGGGCCTCTCCTAAAGTTTTCCACTTTGTTGGCTCGTGATTGAGCTTGGCTATGCATAGTTGTCATGATGTGTTGACTAGGAAAACCCTAAAGGAAACCCACACTAAATAAAATTTTAACTTCCCAAAAAGGTTATGGGTGTTATATATAAGAGAGATTAGTGTAATGAGCTGATCACAATGGGATAAGGCTCCAAAAAATGACTTCCTATTCAAACTTTGTATTTTTGGAATATTTGACCAACCGAGGCTCATGGAAAAATTAAAAGGAGGATAGAGCCCTCAAAATTGAAGGTTATAAAAAAAAATTTGAGATAAGGTTCAAGAAGTTAAGAAGGAGGGGCTCTCCCCGTATCTCCTTAAAATCGATCCTAAGAATCGAGGGCGAATCCTGATAAGCCGGAGCGAGGACGAGCCCCTAAAGGCTAAGATGAATGGAAGCATTTCCCTTCTAAAATAGAGAGAGGATGCCCAGTTTTGAAATAGAGAGAGGCACCACCCCTTTTAGAATAGAGAGAGGATGCCACCCCTTTTAAAATAGATGCCCGATTTTAGAAATTTTTGGGAAATTTTGAGAAATAAAGATTTAGGACTCAAAATTTATGTGAGAGGTGTACAAGGGGCTAAGTAAGACAAAAAACCAAATTTGGCAATTTTTTGGGCTGTCGAGGGCTTTTTATTACTATTTTAGTGCATTTTTTCTCTATTTTTGGCTTGAAAATCACTCAAAAATAGAGTAATCATAAAACCAACATAACTTTTTCATTATAGCTCTGATTTGCATGATTTTTGATCCATTGGATGTAGAATAAAAAAGTAGATTTTTTTTTTTTTTGGATGGGGGGTTGGTCCTAGATAGTAGGATATTACATTGATTACTTGAAAAATAATGAAATAGACAAAGTAGACAACATGATTATCTCTTTTAAATTTTAGAAACACACAATCCAACGATCAATGAATCACACAATCAAACAATGTGATTATCTCCTTTAAGTTTTAGATGTGAATCCCTAAGCTATTTGGTGTGTTTAGATTTGTTGTTTTGCAAAGAGACTTCTTCTCATGTGTTTTTCTATTGTTGGATGATGTTATTATGTTAAAAGGATTTCAAGGTTTGATCAATCATGTGAGCCAATGGATGGAGATGAAGCCCACCATCATTGGTCTCAATTAGTGGTTGGGGATGAAGTCCAACTCACTAATGTTTAAATGGGATGTGGTGTGTGTGGTTCCTTTTATGCTTAAAGAAATTAAAACAAGAGATAACTCAATGAATCTTCACTAAATGCAAGAAAATAACATTTCACTTTTAGAAGTATTGCATAAAAATTGAACCTACAAAACGCATACCATAAATGACAACCTAGTTATTAGGTAGGTTGCAAGAAATAAAATGATACAAGTGCATTTGTACTTAGTTCTTATTCTATATTTCTTCACTTTTTTATTCTTACGATTAAATAAAAGTGATATCTACCTTTCAAGAAAAAAAGAGAGCAAGAAAAAACAAATTTAAGCTTTTTTGAATAGTAAAAATGTAAAGTGAAGGTCCAGGTACTTTCCTTAAAAGCCTAAGAAGTTGTTGTTTCTAGAATTTTTTGTTGTAGAACCTCTATTTTGTGGTTGTACTGGGGTGGAATGGCTGCCAATTTGGAGGTTACCCCTACCTGGAATAGTGGCTATCCCTGGGTTTTCCAATTAGGGAATCAGGGGTCGTTTTAGGCCAGAATGGCCAAAACCTACAACATTTAAAGGACATAAACAAGGTCAAAACTTGTAAAAAATGAAACAAGCTAGGGGTACCACCATGATTGTCACTATAGAGTAGAAAAATGGTGTACCTAGTAGGGGTACATGAGATGCATATATTGTTCTACTTGATTTAAGCACTAGGAAAGTGACACTTTAAGAAATCATAAAATGATAAGCATATGAAATAAATGGGTCGGTATCCTTATATTAATATTAATATCAAATATGCAGTTACAAAATGTCCTCTTGAGGTCTCTCAATTGATACACTCGTTATAAAACTCAAAGGATTAAATCCTTTTAAAATTCTAAGGCGCACTTGTAGTGTCTTCCTCGCACTCACAATTGAAGAGAGTGGGATTATTATACCGCCGAAATGTTTCATTGATTTTCTAATTCATCGATACTTCCTCATGCATTGTGATACCTATATATACATGCAAGAAACTAAAATTGATTAATAACATGTGCAGATTAATACGAAATCATGAAGGTGCATGCATCAATAAGTTTAAAAGATGAAAAGTACAATAGATTATTAAAAATTGCTCCAAATGCTACCAAAACTTATATTCATGCATATTAGGTGCTCTGTGAATGGTATAATTAAAAATAGCAATGAAATTATGCTCAAATTTATGGTTATCTTGGGGTGAGTCATTTAGTCCTCCAAAACATAAAAAGCATAATAAGAGACGCAAAACAACTCCAAATTATACTAAATTTGAATAGCAAGCATATATTCTACTCTATATTTGACCTATACCAAAATATTAACAAAATGATGCTCTAATTTATGGCCATCCCAAGGTGAGCCATTTAGGACTGTCATAATTTAGGGGTCATCCTAAGGTGGGATGACCACCAAATATGGTGGGTTTTACAACCAATTCCTCTAGGATTGGGTTTAAATTACTCCTAAGGGTATTTTCATATAATTTGCAGACCTAATTCACTTGAATAGGTCAATTTTGTAAAAATATTACATATTTTAGAATCACTTGAAAATATCCTTCACTCTATGGAGATCTCAATGGAAAACGCACAATAAATTGGGGATAAATTTTGGCAGCACTTCATTGTAAATGTTGCAAAGGACTCCTCTCCTAAAATTGGGTGGAATTGATCCACTTTATATCCTAATGGGGCCTATGGTCAAATGAGCATGTGAGGCCATACGAGGCAGGTGTCGACATTTGTCCAAAAGCTTGTCATGCATTGGAGGAGGAAGGAATCTCCATTTTAGATCTCCAATTTGCAACTTGGCATGAGAATTATGCGCCCTCATACTTGCATGCTTGAATGTATGTGATAAATGGCATTTTTTGGGTGCTATTTTTCCTGTATTTAACTTTTTGAGGGTCCAAGGCCATGTCCATCCCACCCATGAATGGCTGCTAGTGGTTGTCCTTAGGTGGCATGACCATGAACTGTGGCCATCCCATAATGGAATGGCCATGCCTACATGGACCAAAATTTCCCAAAAGTGGGGTATAACCTCCCAAAAGTGGTTAGGACAACTATGTAACCTCTGAGGGTTGCCTAAGGGTGCCATATGGGTCAATTAGACCTTGTCTTTGTCGTATAATCATATTGACACGATTTTAGTATCTACACACATATGTATAATATGCACTATAGAAAAATAATATAATAAATAGATAACATAAGCTATCTATGCTCACATACCCCCTTATTACATTATTTGGAAATACAAAGTGTGTTGCAAAAAAACTCAAATTTGACATGTGCAAGTGCCTTAGTGAAAATGTATGCAACATGTTCACTAGTGGGAATGTATTGGAGTTGTATGTTGTGCTTTGGAACTTCATTTCAAATGAAATGATACTAAGTGTTAATGTATTTGGTGTATTCATGAAATTTTGGATTATTTACAAGGTTCAAAACACCTTGATTATTGTAAAACAAGTGAAGTGGAAGATTCTTTGGAAGACCCATGTTTGTAAGAATATGATTTAACCATATAATCTCGTAGACTTCTCCATGTGCTACGCGATATTGTACCTCTATAGAAGATAAAGCAACCACCTGCTGCTTCTTACTGTGCCAAGAGATAGGTCCATATCCAAGATGGAAAATGTATCCAAAAGTTGATTTTTAATCATCAATGGATTCGATATAGTTTGATTCCATGTATCCTTGTAAGAAGAAACTGCCAGTCTTCTTGTACTCCAAGCCATATTTTGTACTACCATGAACATAATGAAGAACCCTTTTTTCTGCTTTCCAATGACTCACCTTATGTTCTTGCGTGAACCTTGAATGATAACCCATAATAAAACTAAGATATGGCCTGGTGTTTGTCAGATATATGAGACTCCCAATCAACTAGCCATAGAGAGTACCATCTACCTATGGAAATTTATCATATCATTATAAATTAAGCCCTAGTTCCATTGGAGGTGATTTTGGCTTACAATCATTCATGCAATATTTTCAAATCAATGTCTTGGCATACTTCTTTTGTGTTACTCTAATATGATTCTTTTTCTGAGCCACTTATAAACCAATATAATAGTGAAGAAGTCTTAGATCTATCATCTCAAAATATTATTTCAAATTATATTTTACTACATCGATCATGTTCTTTGAACTGCCAATGATGACCAGATCATCCACATAGAGTACCAAAATCACTATATTAGAACCATTGTTCTTGATATAGAGACTAGCATATGAAGGACTTCTTTTGAATCCATGTTATAATAGGTGACTATATATTTTGATGTACCAAGTGTAGCACCCTAAAATTGGTGCAATAAAACCTAGTAAATAATTAAAATTACTTTAGTAATAATTCAAATTCAAATTTCAACCCCAAAACCGCTCCAAAATTGCCTGTTGCTCGTTTCCTCATTTTTCATGCCATTTTTAGAGTTTGTTTTGTCCGTTTGATGATATCGTCTCCGATAAGACGATATCGCCTCAGATCGGACGATTTCGTCTGGAGCAGAACGTCCAGACGATCTCGTCCCAAACTGATTTGTGCATAGTTGGACTCTGTTCCAACGGCATCTCTAATCCGGGCAGAAGCGTGTCTACGCCGTTAGAGACCATCCCCGTTGGAGATCTCCCAAATTGGGATGATCCCCAACCTCCTAACCTCCCTCCTAAGCCTATTTAATCCTAGGCCCTCCCCTTGGCATCCCCCTGGCTGAAATTTCCTATAACACGAGTTCTACATGCATTAGACCATCTTAAATCGCCATTTGCCTTCGTATTTTTCCAAGTTTGTTTGTAGGAACTTCATTGTTTTTCAGCCGGAGCAAGCTCAGGTCATCTCAGACGATCTCGTACGATCTTGGACGATCTCGCCCCAATTCGAGATGATTTCGACTGCAGTCTACATTGGGGGCAATCAGTGCCCAGAGTTTGCGTTTCTTCATTCTTTTCTGCTGCATTATTCTGCATTTAGTTAATCTTATGATTATTCCTTATTATTCTGCATCTTGGAGTTCACCCATATAGTCTTAATGCATAATAAAATCATAAATTGTCATTAAATCATTGTAATGCACTCATGTTTTTGTTTATTATTATCATTTTAATATTATTACTGTCATTCTACATCATTGCCCTCTGTTGTCATAGCTGCATTTCTGGTATTTTGCATCTATTTCTCTATTTTTAGGTCTCTAATGAATTCTTCTGATGAATTCGTCAGATCTCAGACGATCCTGTCAGATCGGAGATGATCCTGTCAAATTCCAGACGATCCTGACTGCTTCAAGAATCAGAACCTCCATCAGACATCCGGATCAGGTATGGCTCTTTAATCTAGCTTATTCTCTCTGTTTTCTGTTCAAATCTATTTTCTGTATTCATTTAGTCTACATTTTCATAATAGAACAACTTAGATTCATTTGGCCAAACCTAGGACTTGGATGTTTAAAGATAAAACTGAACACATTAAACACATTCCCAACCTAGGCGTGGAAACTGCCACTAAATGTTTCCTGGTGAACCCCACCATCCGTCGAAAAATCACCTTAATACCCCTCCCCCGAGAGGTAGGACCTTCAAAGGGCCTCTCAGTCCGAGGTATTGTCCCATCCTTTTCCCATCCTCCTTCTGGGCACGGATCCTATAGCCTGAAGGTAAGGATGCGAAAAATTTGGAACGATACATTTTGGTGAACCCGACGTGAAACTAAAACCTTTTGAAAACAAAAACAAAAAACATAGATGCATTTAAAATCATTAGAAAACTACTAAGTTGCATATCATGTTTAGATGGTAGCTCCTAAGAAAAGACTAGCAGTTACTATAAATGTTGAAAACCAATTAGCAGCCATAGAAGTTAATTCTATGCTTAGTGTGCCTAAAACAGATAGAAACCAACTTTTGTGGAAAGAACTTGATAGGAGACTAGGTATCATTTCATCTAGGTCAACACAACTTAAACAAATCAAGAGGCTTGTCCTAGATAGAATCCTGGATCCTCATCAACTCATTTTTTATCATGAACTTCAGAGAGCCTGCCATAGGTGGTTAGCTTATAGGAGAGCTCTTGTGTCTTCAGAATTGTTCACCTTCGAGGAATACCTCGAGAACGCAGCCACCATACACCAATTCCTAGGTCACGTAGAAGACCAAGAGGTCATTCTTATGGATAGAGAAAGGTGGAGGAGAGTTCCTAGAGCTGTGTTATATCGAGAGTATTGCCATGAGCTTTACTTCTACCAACCAAAATCTGAGACAGATAATATCACTATAGCACTCTTCATTAAATTCTTGAAAGAAAATTTTCAATTTGAAGAAGAACACTTCATGACTCCTGAAGAACTTGAGCCCATTAATGATATTTATAAATTGTTTATAGAAAACTAGATCATTGCTTTCAGTATTATTATTTCTTGCATTTAGTGTGTTGTTTGTTATCTTTATAATATTGTTATCAAAAAAAAAACAAGAAAAACCAAAAACATAACAAAAACCAAAACATTTTATTTTAAATACTATAGTAGGTATATAATTAAAATATATACCTCTTAAGCTTGTTGCATATATATATATATATATATATATAAGTATATATATATTTTCTGAAATCTAAGTTAAGCACAATGCCTAGACTTAGGAATGGTAAACAAACTGAAGAAGAAGAAGAAGATTGGTTAGGAGACAAAACAAGAAACCCAAATGTCCTTCTTGAGGATCCAATCCCGGAAGGAGAAACTCTAGACCAGCAAGAAGATGAGCTTGTTGTAGATGAACAAGAAGAAAATGTTAAAGAGGAAGGATCCTCATCCCCTAGAATAGCTCCAGATGGAACTATTGCTTTTGATAACTTAGATCATTTCTGGAAATTTTTCAATAATAACATTGGTGCTCTTAATATGGCAATTCGTATTGATAAAGGACAAATTAGTGACACTCAAGCAGCCATGGAAGATATGTTTAATATACACACTAATCCCTTATCCTTTGTTGATCAAGAAAGTGATAAGGCTGGGCCATACAATAGAGATATGGTCACTATGATTCAGAACATGCAAAAACAATAGGTTACCCAACCTCCTAAGGAACCTGTTATTGAGCCTAAAATCATTCCCACACAAAAGAGACCTTCATTCACTGCTTTATTTCGCCAAACTATTGATCAATATGCTTCAAATCGACAAAAATCCAAAACTAAGCCAAACACCAATTTTCAACAATCTGGGATACAACATAATACAACTTCAAAACTTCTTCATAACACCCTTCCTACCAACAAATTACACAATAGCAATATAGCATCTAATCTTCATGTCCCTCCATCATATGCTCACAAATCCCATATTAATGCCCTACCGAACCAATATGGTGGGCAAACCAGTAATCTGGAAGCCATGGTGAAGAAGTTAGCTTCCCGCATGGACCAGATAGATCCCTACCATCCCTCATACAATTATCGAGAGATGTGTAGTCAGCCTTTGGATCCCATAGTTGTAGCACAACCATACCCTAAACACTTTCCCATGCCCGTCCTGCCTATATATAAAGGAACTGAAGATCCCATAGAGCATCTTCACATGTTTAGGATAGCATGTCATGATATATCACATGATGACTTGCTATTACTAAAGATGTTCCCAAAAAGTTTAGGTGGAATGGCATTAGAGTGGTACTATCAATTGCCCACTCATTCTTTGAGAAACTTTGAAGAAACAACTGAATATTTTGTCCATCAATTTAGTGCCTACATCGAAAGGCATGTCACCATTAAAGATTTATACAACTTAAAACAAGACAAAGATGAATGTTTTGCTGATTTCTTAGCTAGATGGAGGCGGTTGATAGGAAAACCGCACTTTGTGCTACCTTATAGGGAAATGTTGGATATTTTTATCAATAATTTACAAGAACAAATATCCTATGAGTTATCAATTGCTACCTTGACCACCTTCGATCAAGCTATAGACTTAGCTCGAAGAGTGGAAGATGCTCTCATTAGGAGAGGCCAGATTAGGAAGAAAGATGATGAGAAAACATCCAAAAATCAGTATAAAAATAAACAAGTTGTAGGTGACGGAGTCACTGATAGTAGAAATGTTGCTAATATCAATACAACGAAGACAACAAAAAAATTTATATTGAAACCTCTTGATAAACCTCCTCGAGAATTTACTAGATTCAATCAACCATTATCAACTATTCTACCCCAATTACTCGAAAGAGGTTTGATTCAATTACCAGCTATCCGGGAACCTGATCCAACTATACCCGGATACAGAGCTGATTTACATTGTGATTTCCATAGAGGACCTAGACACTCTACAAACTCTTGCAAAATATTGAAACATAAAATACAAGACTTGATTGATAATAATGAAATGGAGGTGCAAGCCTTCCAACCTAAACAAAATGCTCCTAATAACGCTCAAAAGACCATTCCCCAAAATCAAAATCAAAATGCTAATCAATCATTAGATATATTTCAACATCCTTTACCAAAACATGGTAAAGAGGTGGCCAATCAAATTGAGCATCATAATGTTCCTCCTCCTACCCGATATGTAGGGACTATTAGTGGACATTTACTTAATCATGATTTACAAAATTTTGACACAACTTTATCCATGGTCACGACCAGGCCCCTACATAATATTCAAACTCCAGATCCTAGTGATATAGAATCGGATACTGAAAGTGAAATAGACATCACCTCAAATCAATCGAATAGTTCTGAAAATGAATCAGACCCTATTCAACCTATCACAGATTCTATGGTTCCAGAAGAACCATTTCCTAGAAGAGTTACTACTCGACCCTCTTCTAATCAGTTCCTTCCTAATGAACAAGCCATAAACGCTCAACCGAGACCAATTCAGCGTCCTCAATATAACATTGTAGGTACCATCGGAGTCGTTACCAAAAAATAGGCTCAAAATTCTCAATAGGATCAAACTCAGAATGATGGATCAGCTCCATTTATTTTGAAAAATCCCAATAAAGGAAATCATATGTCTAATGTTCAACCAAAACCTCCTTACAATATTAATGAACAATTATCCAATACTATAGCCAGAATTTCCCTTTTGGACTTGTTAAGATCTTCTCCTACCCATAGGGATGAGTTAATGCTTACATTAAGCCAAATGATGGTACCTCAAAATATTCAACCTCAAGCCATGTCCAATACTATCATCACTCGAGAAGTTGATTGTATTGATTTTCGAGATAAAGACATCCCACAACATAGTTTACATAAGGATAACCCCTTATATATTACTGCCCTAATTGGAGATGTAGTTTTTAAACGAGTCTTTATTGATAATGGCTCATCTCTAAACATTTGCACTTTTGACTTCTACCAAAGATTTGGCTTTAGAAGTGATGAAATGAAGAAAACTGACATGATTATCAAAGCTTTCAATGACAAAACACAAGAAACGTGTGGAGTCATTACTATACCCTTGCAAGTTGGTCCTAGAACCCTAGATACAACCGTGTTTATTGTACATTGCCCTACATCGTACAATATACTTTTGGGTCGCCCTTGGATCAACGCGATGCGGGCTGTCCCATCAACTTTACACCAATGTGTTAAATTCGAATTTAAAAATCAGTTGGTTACCATTCATGGTGACCCTAGACCCTTTGATATGTGTGCTTTGGCAGAACCTGTTGGAGTGCAATTTTGCCCTGCTCTGTCATCCACACATCCTAATTCTTATTTTTCATCTAAAAGTGTGAAACACACACCCATAACTTCATCTATTTTTCATCCATTAATTTCACCCTCACATATAACTCAACCATCTTCTAACCAAACCACGCTAGAACCTCAAAAAGATCTTAGATCTACAACCAATCCTTCATGTTCCATCCCTATAATTTCAAAACCTATAGACCCATTTATTAACACCTCCACATTATCTACATCTATCATACCTTCCACATCTAAAGATATAGGGAATGATCCTTCTACCTCTTATGCTCTTTCTGATGAACTCTTACCGGATTTATCTAAAATTTTAATATCAGAAAAAACAAATGCTTCTATGCAAGATTCACTTCTTTTAAATAATTTTCCACCTTCTCCTCGTACCTTGGGCCTCCCACAACCTATGGGAAGTACTTACCAAGTTGGGAGTTGTGCTTTTATTTATAAAGGATATGACTGGGAAGAATACCCGGAACATCAAAACGCATTGTGATGGATATGCTCGATGCTATTTTGCTAATGAATATATTAAAGCTAAACCCATAATGCTTAAAATGGGATATAAAGGGAAAGGTTTGGGACCTTTCCAAAATGGTATGAAAGAACCTATTGAGGTAGAACCATGGCCCGCCCGATGTGGTGTGGGCCTATTTCCTAGTAAGGGTCAACCCTTCCCTTTTGAAGATGATGATCAACTCATATGTTACCAAGATTATCTAGATAAACAAGATTCTTTGTGTCCAAAGAATAATCCCTTTACCTGCAATATGCTATCCATAGCTTACCCTGAAATGATTGTCGAATCCGATGATGAGTTGGAAGGAGATATTTTCCATGATGTATCCATTGAAGAGTTGTTGCACAATGGTTTTTATTTTGATGGTTCTATACCTACTATAGCCCAACTTGAGGCCACGACTCCTCAAGATGAATTATCCAAGTTAACCTTAAAAGAATTACAAGAATTGGGCGTTTCACCCACCCCACCTAATTTTGAAAGAGATCTACACATGGAAGTAGAAAACGTCATTAAAATTAACATTGGAACTGAGGATAATCCTCACATAATCAATATTGGATCAGAATTAAGTCAAGAAAAACAAGAGCAATACATTGCATTTCTTAAAGAGTATGAAGATGTCTTCGCTTGGACATATGAAGATATGCCAGGTTTAGACCCTTTTGTAGTCATGCATCATCTAGTAGTCCATCCGGATGCTAAACCTGTTAAACAGAAACTTAGAAAAATGCATCCCAAAGTGGCCTTGCTAGTCAAAGGGGAGTTAGAAAAACTCCTGAATGTTGTTTTTATACAAGCTATTGATTATGCTAAATGGATCTCAAATGTAGTTCCAGTCACCAAGAAAGAAGCTACCAAAGTTAGGGTTTGCACAGACTTTAGAGATATTAACGTTGCATGCCCTAAAGATGATTTTCCTCTTCCCAACATGGATCAAATCATTGAATTTACTGCCGAAAGTGGAATGATGTCCCTAATGGATGGATTTTTTGGCTATAATCAGATCAGGATAGCTCCTGAAGATCAGGCTAAAACAACCTTTATTACCCCTTGGGGTACCTTTTGTTGGAAAGTGATGCCATTTGGTTTAAAGAATGCAAGTGCAACATATCAACGAGCCATGACTTATATCTTTCATGATATGATGCATGATATCCTACATGATTATGTAGATGATATTATAGCTCGCTCTATTAATGAAGATGATCATTTAGATGATTTGAGAAAAGTTTTTAATCGGTTAAGAGAATATCTTATTCGATTAAATCCTACTAAATGCATATTCGAAGTTAAGTCCGGTAAACTATTAGGGGTTTTAGTTTCTTTACGTGGTATCGAAATCGACCCTCTCAAGATTGTGGCTATCATTGATATGCCCGCACCTACCAATATATCTGAGTTACGAAGTTTACAAGGTAAGCTTCAAGCCATCCGTCGCTTCATCGATAAGCTGTCAGACAAAACCGGTCCCTTTCTTAAACTTCTTAAGAAGGATGTCCCTTTTAATTGGGACAATGAATGTAAGGAAGATTTTGAACTTCTCAAACAATACCTCCTTAACCCTCCAGTGCTTTCTCCACCTAGACCTGATCGCCCATTTCTCCTGTATATTTTAGCTTCAGATTTTGCTTTAGGAGCTATGCTAGCTCAACTTGATGATGAGAAGAGAGAACGTGCTAATTATTACATTAGCCGAACCCTCATCAGTTATGAAACCCGCTACACAACATTAGAAAAACTATGTCTAGCAGTCATTTTTTCTATGCAAAAATTACGCCATTATATGCTTAGTCAAAAAACGTATGTCATTGCTAAATATGATCCCTTGAGGTATCTCATGAGTCGACCTTATTTATCGGGTCGCACATCCAAGTGGGTTCTTGCTCTAAGCGAGTTTGACCTCACGTTCATAGGATAGAAGTCTGTTAAGGGTCAAATCATAGCAGATCAATTAGCTGCTGCACCCTTAGAGTCTACCCATCCCCTCATCATTGAGTTTCCTGATGAATGCCTTCAATTAGAGGCAGACCATGTTGAACAATGGTCCTTATACTTTGATGGAGCCCGATGCATGAGTGGGGCTGGTGCGGGTATTATTTTAATATCTCTGCAAAAACATCTTATTCCTCTGTCCTTCAAATTAACATTTGCTTGCACCAATAATACTGCTGAATATGAAGCTCTAATCCTTGGATTACGAGCTGCCTTGGCGCTAAAAATTAAACATCTGCTAGTTTTTGGTGATTCTCAACTTGTCATAAACCAAATTAATGAAGTTTATCAAACCAGAGATGATAAATTGCGCCCATATAAAGCATATGTTTTACAATTAATATCTCTATTTGATCAAGTTACCTTGGAGGCTATCCCGCGAACTAGCAACCGTGCGGCTGATGCTATGGCCACAACTGCATCTCTTCTGCCCTTGGAGTTAGATGACGAATATGCCACCATCATTATTCATCGACTCCAGGAACCCACTTCAAATAAGTCATGCTTAGAACCTTTGGATGTGTTTCTAATCAATGAAACTACTCCTGAACCTTGGTATACAGATATATTTGATTTTCTTCAAAATGGGACTTTCCCTGCCAGTTCTAATAGAAACCAGCATCGGTTATTACGTAGACGAGCAAGTCGCTTTGTAATAATTGGCAATACTTTATATAGGAGATCTTTTGAAGGCATCCTATTGAGATGTTTGAATCTAGAAGAATCCAAATCAGCTTTGAGTGAAGCCCACGATGGATCTTGTGGAGGACACTTCAGTGGTAGTGTCATTGCTAAAAAGCTCCTTAGGATAGGCTACTTTTGGCCTACCATGGAGAAGGATGCACATGATTATGTGTGCCATTGCGACAAGTGCCAGAAACATGCTGACCTTGTCCATGCACCTGCACAAGAGTTGCAAGCTATTTCATCTCCTTGGCCCTTTTCAAAATGGGGCTTAGACATTATTGGAAAAATCAACCCTGTGTCATCTGATGGACACAAATTCATCATAACCGCCACTGAGTATTTCATGAAGTGGGTTGAAGCTATGCCTTTAGCTTCCTGCACTGGAACACAAGTCTCTAAATTTATTTTTAATCAAATCATTTGTAGGTTCGGAATCCCTGCAAATCTCATCTCAGACAATGGAACTTGTTTCAAAAATAAAGATGTTAAGAAATTATGCCAAAAATATAAGATTCAACATCGCTGGTCCACTCCCTATTATCCTCAGGGTAATGGCCAAGCCGAAGCATCTAACAAAACATTAATTAAAATCCTTAAAATATTGGTCAATAAATCTGGCCGTGACTGGCATATTCAATTATATCCAGCTTTGTGGGCCTATCGAACTAGTGTTCGAACCCCCACTGGAACTTCACCTTTTGTCTTGGTTTATGGTGCTGAAGCCATTTTTCCCTTTGAATTAGAAGTTCCTTCTTTGGCTCTACTACTTCAAGATACCGAAGTAGGAGATGAATATCGAGCTGGCAGACTCAGTCAGCTGGAACTCCTAGATGAAAAGCGCATCAATGCTTTGGAGCATCTTCGTGCCTACCAAAACAAGCTTAAAAGATCATATGCTAAGAAAGTTCGTCATCGATCCTTTGAGATCGACGACCTTGTTTTAAAAGAAAATCAAAAAAATACTAATGCAACTAAAGACCTTAAAGGTAAATTTGAGCCCAACTGGCTTGGACCATACATTATCACTGCTAAATTTGAATCGGGAGCATACAAATTAGCTACCTTAGATGGTAAATATTTAAAAGAACCTATGAATATTATGCATCTTAAGCGATATTACGCATAAAATTTGGTCATTTCATCATTTGTACATATTTTGCATGTTGTCTTATTTTAAAAATATATAAAACTGTTTAAACAAAAACAAACAAAAATAATAAAAATAAAAACAACAATATTATTGACTCTTTCGAAACCAACAATATAAAGAAGAAAGAGAGAGTCAAAATTATCAAACTCCTCAAAAGTATTTGTTGTATATATTTCTTCTTACAAGTATTGCAGTTATATTTTCAAATTATTTTGGATAAATTAGCATTTATTTGGAATCCCTCACTTTCGCAAACACAAAAATAAATATCTTGATTTTATCTGGCATGATTACTAATCTCTCTTATATCAAAGTCCACAAAATTCAATTAAATAAAGTTTGAGCACAGAGAATTGATCTTGTTATTTACTTAAACCAAGCATATCCTTTCACAATAAAATGATTATATTTGTAATTTCCATGCTATGCTACATAGTAGAAGTGGTTTCTTGAGTGAAAAGTTTCCCCTGCTATCCTATCATGCACATGGTCTAGAATCTTTGAGAATTGGCAAAAGGACAAGCTCACCCCTACCCGGAATAAAAATCCCTTGCTCTACAACTAATCCGAGCAAGTATCCCTAGCATAGGAAGAAAAGCAAAGTTCAAGAAAAAGAGAAAAATAAAAATGTTATTTTGTATCATTACAACAATGTTTCAACATTATCTCAAATATCAAAGCAAAAATACAAAAAAAAAGAAAAAAAAAGCAAAAGAAAGCAAAAGCAAAAGCAATAAAATCCCTTTCCCTACCCATTGAAAAGAAAAGAAGGGTTGATGAGCTTGAATCCCTGGAATTCTCAATTATTCGAAAACTGTGAGGTAAGCCCCATAACAGGTGGTTTGTGCCCAACCTGCTTGGCCTTGGGTAACTCCTAGCATGGTGATATGTCTGTCACATTAGCGACCTTATTTTGTACAGACCTATGTCTGCTTATGGATTAGCTAGCTCTTGATAATCCGACTTACATAGTAGTTTGGTATGGTTATATGCATCTAAATCATGGTTAATGAACACTTATTTGGTTAATTCAAATCACTTGTATCAAATTATCTTGCTCAAAACTGGTAAATGCACAAAGCAATTGCACACACATTTGTATTTGAGAGATTTTGTGTATCATTATGATAAATCAAGATTGGAAATGAACTCACATATGCACATGGGATTCCTTATAAATCTAACTTTTGTCTTTAAGATACTTTGAAATATTTTTGCAAATTGGAATAATTTCATTTTTCTTATTTGAGAATAGTTGTTTAGTATAAAGACAACTACATGCATTATCAAAAAAATCAAAATTTCTTTCAAAACATACAATAAAATCACATATATATATTATCGACTTTCGTGACGATGGTATAGTTCCAAAACTTAAATTGGAATTTTATGCCTAGCGCAAGTCCTCATCTTCATATTATCTATTTATTTTCAACAATTAAAAATCAATCATGCAATAAAACTATTATATCAACTTTTTCTCTGGATTTTCGCGATGATGGTATAAGTCTATACCTAAATATTCTATGCCTAGCGCAAACCATTGTATTAATTTTATTCCCCATTTATTTAAAATCATAAAAACATATGACTTAAATCATTATGTTACACAATTATGCTTTAAAAACAAACAAACACTTATTCTATTTCATGTCATTATGTCAAAACTTCAATTTTGCAATGATGGTATAATTCCTAGGGAATTATTCAAAAATTTTATCACACTTAGGAATTTATGCCTAGCAAAAAATCATCTTTAACATATTTCATGCATAATATTTTCATGGAAATCTGAAAACAAATCACCATCATCATCATCATTTGCATCATCACACCAAAGTCTTAAGACAGTCTCTTAAGCACTCTTTTACTTTTAACAATATTTCTATACTGGGATTAGCTTGACGACCGAGTGAGCGGTGACTCCATGAAATGGTCTATAATAGCGACAATGTCCTTTGAAATTATTGTTAGAAGTCCCTTTTATTTTTATCAAATCATCACATCACAAACAACCAATTTGTTACATCAGATTATTTCATTTAAATTTTAAAGCATCCATTACAAACCATAATATTTCCAAATGACATAATTACATGAATCATCAAATCAATCACACCAAAACATTAAAGCATCATACAAACATATAATACAAGTCATATGATCAAAAATATATATATATATATATATATATATCAAAAATATATGTACATCATATCAAAACTGGATTGGTATGCCACAATCTACATCTTGGCATACTCAATCCTCTCAATAATATATACAGTCTGTGCAGTGCGAGTAGCCTAGCCTCGAGAACCCCTCGAGCTCTCAGCCTCATCTCCTCCCCTGCCCTGAGGTGGACGAGGTGGCCCCATCGTAGTATGTGTGGTACTACGAGTCCTAGTCGTCGATCGAGATGAACTCCTCGATGACCCAGCCCTGATCAAACTTGTAATGGCAGCTAGCAGTTGTACCCTCTGATCCTCTGGCACCATCTAGAAGTAGATACCTTGATAGAACATGGTCTGAGCAATCGACCACGCCAGCTCTCGAGTGCTCGCTCCTCTGCTCCATGCTCTAAGGCGTGCAACCTCATCTTTGAGCTGTGTAGCCTCAGCTCGATGGCGTGCAGCCTCATCCTGTAAAGTCTACACCTATGCCTAGAGACGGATAGTCTCCGCCTAGAGAGTAGCCATCTCACTACTCTCTCCTGTGTCCACACCCTTGCCCTTATCGGGTGATGGTGGCCTCTCTCTCCATGGAGAAGGGGGTCTCTCCTCCCTCCTCTCCCACTGCCGTAGCCTCTTCTGAGCCTGTGGCCTCCTCTGCTCTCTCCTACCATGACCCTATGCCACCTCAATGGCCGCTTGGTGCCACCTCCCCATCCGATGCACAACTACATGAATCGAACCCTGAGCCCTCGTCATCCGAGGAGGGCGGATGCCTACGTACCAGGCATCGTAGCCATCGGCTACCCCAGCATCATCCCCATCCATTGGCTGAATGGGGGCATCATCTACATCCTGACTCTAGAAGCGCTGCATATCTGGAGCCTCGCTAACTGTAGTGTTATCCCGAATGGTCTAGGAAAACTTGTAGTCTCTGAGAGATGGGATCCTCTATCATAGATCAAACTACCTCAAAACTCGGTCATAGCGGTGGAGCTCCACCTCTCCCCTCTCCATCCTCAACCATTAGACTCTCCTGATGTGAGCCAGCTCATGTCCATCCTCATCCCACCCTGGATGATCTCTCCAAGGCCTCCAGGTGATCTGGTCGGAGACAAGGTCATCAAGTAGTCTCCGGGACATTGGCAGATCTATCCGCCGTTGTGACCCTCTTCGGAGCCACAAGTAGAAAGCTCGGGGCCTCTCCCCGTCAATCCCTATTAGTGGGATCCCTATCGGCCTCTACACCATGATGTGCTCCCAGCACCAAACTTGTAGTAGTGATGTCATAACCAGACATCAACTGCCCTTGTATATAACCCCATGCAGGATCCTATACAATCAACATAGTACAAAGCTCCCCTAAGAAAACCTATACCCGTGGTCTCTCATTTTGTAGACCACATCTGTTAGTAGCCATGGTACTCTACATCCACTCTGATGGCATAGCAATAGACCACCTACCACCCTAGCCAAAACCTGTGTCAGTCTAGATGCCCTAGGCATCCGGCGTAGTGACTCAATGTTCACTTCGCCCTTCTCCAAGGTGAAGCTTGGATCTCCACACAGTCGCATCACCGCATGGCCTTGATTGGCTAAAAACACGGAGGGGACACCATAGTAAGCTGTCATACGATTCGACCTAGAATCGTCACCTAAAAATGGGAATAATTTTTGCTTTCTCGTAAATCGAGAAGAACTCGTATTTAACGCATTTTCTTTAGAAAATTCACTAAAGAGGGGTCAAAATGTAGCACCCTAAAATTGGTGTAGTAAACTTTAGTAAATAATTAAAATCACTTTAGTAATAATTCAAATTCAAAATTTCTACCCCAAAACTGCTCCAAAACCACCTGCTGCCCATTTCCTCATTTTCTGCACCATTTTTAGAGTTTGTTTTGTCTGTTTGATGATATCGTCTCTAATAAGATGATATCGCCTTAGATCGGATGATTTTGTCTAGAGTAGAATGTCCAGACGATCTCGTCCCAAACTAATTTGTGCATAGTTAGACTCTGTTCCAACGACGTCTCTAATCCGGGCAGAAGCATGTCTACGTCGTTAGAGACCCTCCCCGTTGGAGATCTCCCAAATTGGGATGATCCCCAACCTCCTAACCTCCCTCCTAAGCCTATTTAATCTTAGGCCCTCCCCTTGGCATTCCCCTGGCTGAAATTTCCTATAACACGAGTTCTACATGCATTAGACCATCTTAAATCACTATTTGCCTTCATATTTTTCCAAGTTTGTTTGTAGGAACTTCATTGTTTTTGAGTCGGAGCAAGCTCAGGTCGTCTCAGATGATCTCGTATGATCTCGGATGATCTCGCCCCAATTCGAGATGATTTCGACCGTAGTCTGCATTGGGGGCAATCAGTGCCTAGAGTTTGCGTTTCTTCATTCTTTTCTCCTACATTATTCTGCATTTAGTTAATCTTATGATTATTCCTTATTATTTTGCATCTTGGAGTTCACCCATATAGTCTTAATGCATAATAAAATCATAAATTTTCATTAGATCATTGTAATGCACTCATGTTTTTGTTTATTATTATCATTTTAATATTATTACTATCATTCTACATCATTGCCCTCTATTGTCATAGCTGCATTCTCTGTATTTTGCATCTATTTCTCTGTTTGCAGGTCTCTGAAAAATTCGTTAGATCTCAGACGATCCTGTCATATAGGAGACGATCCTGTCAAATTCTAGATGATCCTGACTACTTCAAGAATCAGAACCTCCATCAGACATTCGGATCAGGTATGGCTCTTTAATCTATCTTATTCTCTCTGTTTTCTATTCAAATCTATTTTATGTATTCATTTAGTCTACATTTTCATAATAGAACAACGTAGATTCATTTGTTCAAACCTAGGATCTAAATTTTTAAAGCTAAAACTGAACACATTCCCAACCTAGGCGTGGAAACTGCCACTAAATGTTTCCTGGTGAACCCCACCATCCATCAAAAAATCACCTTAATACCCCTCCCCCGAGAGGTAGGACCTTCAAAGGGCCTCTCAATCCGAGGTATTGTCCCATCCTTTTCCCATCCTCCTTTCGAGCACGGATCTTATAGCCTGAAGGTAAGGATGCAAAAAATTTGGAACGATACACCAAGATCATTGAGCTTGTTTTAACCCATACAAGGATTTAACCAACTTGTAAATTTTCTACTCTTGACCTTTAACCACAAATCCTTCTAGTTGAGTCATGTGCACTTCTTGCAAGTCACCATTCAAGAAAGCACTTTTGATATCCATCTGATGTAACTTCCACCCAAACTGAGTTGCCATGGCACAAAGTACTAGAATGGTAGTCATTTTTATAGTGGGTGCAAAAGCCTATTCATAATCTATATCTTCTTTCTGAGCATAGCCCTTTGGAATAAGATAGATATTATTCTTATCAATAGTACCATATACCTTATACTTCACTTTTAACACCCATTTGCATCCAATGAGCTTCTATCCTGAAGGCGGATCAAATAAATTCCATGTGTGATTTTTCATGAGAGATGTATGTTCAACATCCATAGCAACCTTCCACTAATGCTCACTAAGGGTATCTTGAACTATTGTGGGTTCATTCTCATCCAATATAAACATATAAAACCCTTTCATCATCCATATATGCTTCTCTATATTCCTTTGCATCTACAGATAGTTCATCAAACTATTGGTAAAGCTTGTCAACCTCTAAAGTTAATGCATCTGATCTCGTCTACTGAGTCATACTACGAGTACAAGGTCGATGTAGAGTTAGATATGGAAGTTAAGTCAACTTTAAATCTCTCAATGTGCTAGTATACCATTTTGGAACCTTGTTCTTTGGGGGTGGAGTCTCTTTCTTATGATCCTCTTCATTCAGGTATACACTTGTAGATGTGTTATATGATGTGAAAGTTTCATCAAATACATCTCTACTGGTGTGTATTTTATTGGTCTTGGGATCTATCAACTGATATCCCTTTGAATGCTCATCATAACCAAGAAAAATATACTGTAAGGTTTTCTCATCTAAATTCTTCCCCTTTTATTTTTGAATGTGCATGAACACCTTACATTCAAAAATCCTTAGAAGAGAAATGGAGGGTTTCTTACCACTCCATGTTTCTTATGGAGTCATGCCATATAGAGATTTTGTGAGTGCTCTATTCAGGAGGTACATTTTCATATTCACTACTTATACCCAATTTGGATACTCAAGATGTACCCCCTTAAGCATACAATGAATCATATCCATTATGGAATGGTTCCTCCTCTTAGAAATTCCATTTTGTTACAAAGTATAGGCTGTTGTCAGCTATCTCTTAATCCCATGTGCATTCAAAAATGATAAAATTCTTTAGAGGTGTATTCCTCCCCTCAATATGAGTAGAGGGTCTTGATGGAATATCTTGACTCCTTATTAACACTCTTCTTGAACTGATAAAAGTACAAAAGTTCCTCAAATTTCAATTGTAAAAATAAAACCCAAATATTTTGTGAGTAATCATCAAAAAAAAAATTGAAAATACCTCTTGACACCATAATATTTTTGCATAAGATCACATAGATAGGTGTGTACCAACTCCAAATATTTATTATATCATGAAGATATGACCTCAAATGTTACATGGTGTTGCGTCCTTGCTAAGAAATCTGAGCAAACTAATAATATGGATGAAAGGTTAGGAAGGTCTTTCAATGTCTCATATTTGCTCAACTCGAGAAAATATCTTGAACTCAAATGCCCATATATTTTATTCCAAAGAGAAGTGGCCTCCTTTGTATTTTCCACCATGGAAACATGAGGCATATAAATGGTATCTAATATAAACAAACCATGCTTGTATGAACCTTTTGTTGCATGATTTCCCTTTATGGCGATGAAGCATCTCTTTCTGCCATCCTGAACACTGAAAAAGCATCCATATTTCTATCTAAGATCTGAGGCACAAACAAAACATTGTTCACCAATATAGGAATAAAGAGAACCTTCTCAATCTAACATTTTACATATGGAAGAGTTATGAAAATGTCTCCTTCATCCTAGACTTAGTAGGTCTTATCATAAGTTATTATCACTAGATTGCCTTCCTTTACCTCAAATGTCTCAAACCATGATCTATCACCAGTCATGTGTTTACTGGAACAAAAATAAATTTACTACACAATATCCTTTAGTTGAGAAGATGTGTGAGTCATGAGCATATTATGTGCTCTCTTAGAGTTTGAGTTTGATTCCTCATAAGAAAAATGCCCCTTGGGTTGCGTATTCTTATTTTGTGGTTTGTATTTCCATTTTCCCTTTTTATTATGATCCTAGTCATTGGGTTTTTTATTCTTAAACCGATACCTATTGGCATCATGGCTATTCATATCACAAATTTTACAATATTATTTTTATTTCTATTCAGTTTTTTTCCTTTTCCTTTGGATGAAGATCCTCCCTTCTAAAATTTACCTTGCTTCTTTGCCCCTTGTTTGGAGTAAGGTGTATTATCTAGTACTTAATCTATTTTAAGTTGATTTGCATCCTTAGTTTGAAGTAAATTTATCAATTCCACAAAGGTAACTTGTCTACCAAACACTTGTAGAGATGTGATCAACACTTTGTATAATTATATAAAAGCTCTCAAAATTACTAAAGTCAAGAGAGCATCTACCACTTCTTCTCCCATAGCATTAAATTTAGCTTTCAATTCTACCACTCTGCTTAGGAATAGTTCAACTATCTCACTATATTTCATACTCAAGGTATGTAGTTGAAATTAAAGGTTAAGAATAGTGGACTGATTCTTCCCTTCATAAATGGTAATTAAAGCATCCCAAGATTCTTTACCAATTTTTACATCATAAATATGAGGTTGTACCTCATATGTAGTAGCAAGAAGAATAAAAATGAGACACCTTCTATCCTTCTTATCAAATGCCTCTTGATTTATCCCTGATATTGTAGAACATTTTGTAGTGCCAATCACTACATCCCATAAATATTCAACCTAAAGGATAGCTCTCATATTTGTCTTCCATGGTGCAAAATTAGAACCTTTGAGCATGTGTGAATCTGTTAGATATTTATGAACAATAGACATTGTGAAGGTTTCTTATAACACCAAATAGTCACTCTTTCAATATACTTCTAGATTTATATATCTGATTTGTTTGATATACCCACTATTCCGATATACCCGTTGGTACATGGAATAATTTGGTCCCCTCCATATACACGATCATACATGGGGAAGACTGTAAGGTACGTGAACCAAGATTGATTCAAGACAAATAAGCAGTACTGAAATATAATTCAATCAAATTGATGGCAACTACCTAAAAACCCTTCCAGAAAAAAGGATGATGAGTTGGAGGAGTTTAATCCAAACTATTAGAAATAATTAGGGTATAAAATGGAGTAAAAATCAAAACTGGATTTTCTTATTTCTCCTCGACAATTTATAGAGAACAAGCTCAGAATTCATTGTTACAGCTATGCTAGGTGGGAGATACAATAGCACAAAGCATGATAGCATCACCTGTAAGTGTGGGCCATAGGTATCACATATACCAAACACTGCAGTGCAATAAATTACACAATTAGGTGTAAACTTTTGGGTCTTTTCTTTAATCAAATACCATTTTTTGAGAGAACAAGTGACGAATAAGCAAGTCAAATTGGAATATGTTACTACAAAGGAATATATTGTGGATATTTTCACTAAGCCACTTCCAAAGGAAACTTTTGAGTATCTTAGAGGAAAATTGGGAATAGTTTTACTCCCACCCCAAAATTAATCACCTCAAGGAGAGGAGGTCAGGAGGGGGATGAGCTAAGAGTCTTATATTTAGCCCCAAAGGAGTCCCTTTTCCAATGATTTCAAAGGGGAAGAGATTTGAGTAAGAGGGAGAGCATTCAGTTGGGGGGAGCAGCTTCTTAAAGAGAGCAGAATCAGGGAAGCTATTTTGGAATCAAATAGTTTATAAAAAGGAAATTTTAGAAAAGGGTTGCCATCAATGACAAAGGGGGAGATTTTTGGAAATATTGAGTAATTATGTTGTCATTGATGTCAAGTGTTAGATGCAAGGCAAATTTCATCTCAATGTAATGTAATTGATAAAAATAGGGTTAAAATATTTATATTTTAATCCCAAGAGGTTTGGGATAAAGCTCCACAAGTTTGGTTAAAATTTTGAAGGCTCTAGTCCAAAAATCCCAAAAGGAAGAAAATATCTAGGCTCAAAATGGAAATAATATTATAATATTATAATATTAAAGTTGAAAAGTTAAATCCCAAGGATGCATTACAAAATAATTATAATATTTATATTATAATTTTTATAACCCAAAGTTGGTTTGGCGCCAATATTCAAAAGTTGCTTTTAAACAACTTCCAAGCACCACCGACGTCCTTAGCATGGTGGTAATCCATATTGATATGGATAATGTTTTTTGCCCTATGGTGAGTGTTCTATTTGCGATAAAACTGGTCAATGTGATTTCTCCCACGTGTGCTTCATGAGAAGAAAAATATAAAATTGGCCTAAGGGAAGGTTCGACAATTTTTATATATGATCATTTCATATTATATCCAACCATGTGGTTGGCCTAGCGGTAGACTGGGCAATGTTAAGATACAAGGTAGACAACAGCTTCTATGTTCAAATCCAGGTGATGATAGTTTTGTTCATCAATTTTATTGGCAAGGAGGTTGAGCAGAGGTTAATGTTCGTGTCGTTCCTTTTCATCCTCATGTGGGCGGTTGGCCTAGAAACGACCCAAAGTGTGCTAGCACGCTAGTAAGTGGTAGGTGTTGTTTTCAAATCTTCCTGTGGTAGTTTTTTGTAAGCATTGATTAAATTGTTAATTGCCTAAGGTTGAGGGTTAGGCGCATGAGGTGTGTTTGATTATTTGAGGGTTGTTAATTTAGGAATTTATAAGAGGAAATAGTTTTTAATTATTTCTTGCAATTTCTTTTGGAGAAAATTATTATGAAAATGTATTTTTGCTTAAAAGTGTTTTTTTGGAGTAATAAGGACTTTTGATGGTTCTTTTATGAATGTTTTTGAAATTAAGAGGGAGTTAAAAGGTGTATGAAGTATTTTTATTGCTTGTATTTTGGCTTCATTTTGAAGGGCTTGGTTTTATGATTTAATGCTCTAGTTTGAGAAACCAAGAGAGTTAATTTAGAATTTAATTGTGCACACTTGTTGAGAAAGGTTTCCCAATATATGAAAATGTGTTGTGCTAATATTTTGAAGTTGCAAAAAATATTTTTTTGTGATATAGGTTTTGAAGACATATCTTCATAAGATTAAATTAAGAGGTATGGGTACATCTTTCCTTGTTTAAAGTGTTTTGTTAAAGTGAATATTTTGGAACATAATGTGGAGTAAAAAGGATTGTTTGATAAGCATTGTTGGAAGTATTTGAGTTAGGATTTGTGCTTCATGGTTGAATTATTTTTAAATCATTTAAGATAGAGTTTGATAATAAGGTTGTGCTTGCATTGTTGAAAGAGATTGAGACACTTGTGCTAGATATTGTGAACGACTTGTACTAGGGTTGAAGATAATTTAGTGTGTCATTATGAGTAATTTTGAGCATGTGTTATGAGAAATTTTGAGCATGTGTTATGAGAAATTTTGAGCATGTGTTATGAGCAATTTTGAGCATGTGTTATGAGCAATTTTGAGTGTGTGTTATGAGTAGTTATGAGCATGTATTAGAGTAGAATTGAGCAGAGATAGAGAGCAGGTTAGAGGTAGTGTTGTGAGCATATTGGATCAGTGTTGTGAGTAGATTGGATCAGTATTATGAGAAGATCAAATTAGTGTTGTGAGTAGATTGGATCAGTGTTGTGAGCATATTGGATCAGTATCGTGAGAATATTAGATTACTATTGTGAGCAAATTAGATCTATGTTGTGAGAAGATTATATCAGTACTATGATCAGATTGAATCAATATTATGATAATATTGGATCATATTTGTAAGCATATTTTATTAGATTTAACTATAGTATAGGGGATAGAGTTCTTCTATGGATAGATTTCCATGAATTAGAGCAATGGGTACAAAGGTCTCCTGTGGATAGAGATCTATGAACCAGTTGGGGAGATAGAGTTCTTCTATGGAGAGAGATCCACAAACCGATTAAGGAGATAGAATTCTCCTAGATCAAGTTCCACAAACTGTATCAATAAGATAGAGTTCTCCTCTAGATAGAGACCCAAAAATAAAAGCATAAGGGGATTGGTGTCTCATTTGGAAAGAGATCCATAAAAATTGTAATAGGGAATTGATTCCAAAAAAAAAAATTGAGAAAATTTGGAAGAAATACTTTCTCCATGGACGTAGCCCATATTAGGCGAACCACATTAAATCATGTCTCTCATATGTGTGATTATGTGTGTATTATTTACTGCTTTGATATTATTGCTATTATCATTTGGATTGAAAAGTAAAAATTTTTATCTTATACTTTTCACCCCCCTCTGAGTATAAGCTTATGTTCTTGACAAGACTATGTTCGAAGATTCTCAACATAGGCCAAAATAATATCCTCCTAGGTATCTCTAATAATTCCTCTAGCACATACCATTCCTGAATTGTTTTTGATGTTCCATTAAAATTTAAATTTATCCATCCATCTGGAGGAGGGAACCATTTGTAATGCAATGTTCTAGAATCAACCTGAGTATAGCCCAGTTCAATCTTAGGAAGACCCATGTTGACAACTACCTAATATTATTTGAAAGTATCAATACCAGGAGAAAAATAAATGTTATATATGTTTTTAGAAAGAGAATTCAAAATTCTAGATCCTACTAATGTTGGGTTTCTAGAGTAGTTTTTGAATGTCCTGTTATTTCTATCCTTCTAAACTCCCCATAGAAATTATGAGAGGAAAAATTCATGGAGGATTTTCCATCTAGGGCTAGAGAAGGGGGAGGAAGACCATTGCTCAACAGTTTCCATCAATATTCTTGGGAGAACCTAGCAAACCCCTAAAACATTTAGGATGTGATTCAAAATTTCCAAAGAGAAACCATAGTCTATGAAAAGGTGTTGAGTCATCTCCTCACCAATTCCATAGAGATAGCAATGGTTTTTAAGGATCATACCTCTAATTTTTATATTTTCTATGGAGAGAATTTTATTTTTAAGGGCTAACCAGTAGAATAAATTAATCTTGGGTATAAGCTCTTTGAACTAGATTTACTTCCCTAAGAACAAACTAACATTAGCATAATCCACAATGTGATATGAAAACTTCACATAAAAGGCACTATTTTTAGCATATGTATAGATTAGGGATTCTTCACACCTAGCATTCATTATAAATTTATTTATCAATTTAAGTTCCAAGTCTTTTAGATAATTTTCTTCCCCTTGGCCATGATAAAAAACCTATAGATTCTTCCATCTTTTCCTACCCCCTACTTCTTCAATGAAATTTGCTACTTTGGTTCCATACAACTATGAGAATCTAGGTCTCAAAAGGGCATATGAGGGGTTATATGATATGGGAGCATATTCTAGCCATGAGTCATCTAAAAAATCAATATTTTCACCATTACCTAAACTCCACTTGCTACCTCTTAGGATGAGGCTTTGGATTTAACAATATTATTCTAGAAGGTAGATCTATAAAGTGGTACATGCTCTTTCAAAAAAATAAATCCCCTAATTAGATACTTATCATTAAGAATCTAAGTTCACTGATTGTTCTCTTATTTTGTGATAGCCCAACAGTGCTTGGCCAAAAGAGATTTATTCAGTAGAATCACTTTTCTCATCCCTATTATCCCTACATATTTTTTTGCACACACATGTTCCCAAGAAATGAGATGAAATATCTTTCTATTTTATAATCCTAACAAAAGAAATGTCTTCTAGAATTGTTCTATTTTTTGAGCAACTTTTATAGGAATTATAAGCAGAGATAAAAACTACACTAGTAGACTTTGGATGGAGGCTTTTACCATTTGCACATTTTTGGCCCGGCTAAGAAGAGAGCCCTTCCACCATACCAATTATTTTGTAACAAATGTAATAGTGATATGAAATTTTTATTCATGCTTTATGATACAAATAAAATTATTAAATCAAAAAAAAAAAATTCAATACCCCATATGAATATCCCTTTGTGTTTTTTTTTATCTTTATTTTTGCTTCTTCGATATTCCTTTCTTTTTTAATTCCTAAAAATACTTTCATATTCATAAATATATTCAATCTTATCACATTTATCATAGGAAGACTTATCATATTTATGTTTACCTTGTTCTAAAGGATTTGAACTGCAAGGCATAACCTCAAAAGCACAATCTTCTTTATATTTTCATAGAAATCCTATAGTGTAAGGATGATCTTCTATAGTGATTACCTTATTTATTTAAATGTAATATTTTGGAATGGCTTGTAAGTTTGATTTAATTAGTTGCACTCGTATTACTAACAATAACCACCTACCATTCTACATAAATAGTTTATTCTAAACTTTACTTGTAAATGCATCATCCAAGTTGACATATCGCTAATATGCCAAATTGTATGCACATGTGATGGTCATGCAAAGTGCATGCACAAATGTATGAATTAATGATACCAAAAGTAAGGTATCAAAAATTAATTTAAAAATTAAAATAAATTAAATGTAGAAAAAAGAGGATGTGACTTTAATTCTTGCTTTCATTGTTAAAAATTTGATACCCCCATTCAATAATAAGTGAAATTGCTTTAGATATTGCTTTGATACCATGTTTGAATTTGCAATAATTTATAGAAATACCAAAATATGCTTTAACTACAATAATATACCAAAATAAAGGATAAATAAATTTGAAGAGAGAAATAATAAATGGTATGAATAAAATGAGGGGATATGACAAGAATCATAATATGGGTGCTTGTGGGCATCCCAATATATCATCACATTTTATTCATCCTTTATGATAAAAATTATACATCATTGATCAATATTTATAGTGATACCAAATATCTAATAAGATATTAACCTCATATTAACATAAAATTAACCTTGAGGTTAAATTTATACTAAGCTAATAATAATTTACCCTTTTAAGAGGAGGTTATCCAATAAATATGGATTAACCAATAGCACTAAGGGTGAAATATGAAAGAGACCCATAAGCTAACATAAATTATGAATGCCTATAATATCACATGAACACATTCACATAGGATAGATAAATGTTTTTTACAGGAATCTTGTCATATATTTGGACTTTGCTTTTATAGAAATCTAGTCATATATTTGACCTTTGTTTTTATAGAAACCTTATCATGTATTTAGTTATAGAGTTACCTCACTTCATCATGTAGAAGCACTATTTATACCATACAAATATTTCTCTCTATTAAAGGATGAACTTATTCTCCACACCTTAAAAGTGATTTTTGTGTAATGGTCAAGAGAAAATTATTTTCTCTCTCATCCATTCTTCTAGATTCTATAAATATTATTTGCTCAGTCATCATCAAAGGTTTGTAAAAAATAAATTTTCTTCAAGCTTGTAAAAAAGGATACTTTAAATCTGTAGATGGTGGGAAGTTTAAGAATTTGCTAACGTAAAAAAATTGAATCCATAATGATTTTTTTTTAAACTTCATTTTGGCTCTTTTGTATGCCTCAAGTGTAGTGCTTCTCCTTCTTGAATAACACTATGCCTATCTTCAAGGAGAAGGAACCCCATCCTAATTGATTGTGTATAGCTCTATAATGTCTATGTAGGTTCATAAAAGACTCTATTACCATCTACAACTAAGATTTGAATCCTAGTCTTATTATTTTAATTTTATTTTCTCAATCTAGGATAGTAGGAGATTGATCATGCTTCATCCTCATATATCAACATGATATCTTACCAATATTTTTAAGAGAAAATGTTTGATCTAGAGTAGGTATAGGTTTTAAAACTCCTTCTGTACATTACTGCAATAACTACTAAAGTGGTGGTTTCACTTTAACTTATAATACCACATGTAAAATTCTCACCATGTTTTGTCAGAGAAACCAAATAGAATAAATGTTTTATGTATGAGAGAACATGGGATTGAATACCTACAATACAATATCAACCCTTTTTTCTAAGTCTATGATTGAGATATTGAATAAGAATGAGCATATCAATCATTGAGTGCATATCTTATTTCAATTGCAAGCATGGTTTGTGCAAGGGTTTTCATTGTGTGAAGACCAAGGTTTGAACCACTTTAATGATATTTTAACAAATAAGCAATGGAGTGGTTAATAGGATAGTTAATGTGGCACTAGTATATGCTACTTATTATTTTTATTTTTGAATTTACAACCATTTGACTAATTGGAAGAAAATAAATATCAAATTTAGATGCACTAGTAGTTGGTAGATGGCATAGGATAAGTGGTAGTTATAAATGAATTAGTAGATGATATGTGGTATTTTATTATTTGGAAACATTTCTCTAAGCTTTGAGGCTTTATTTTTTTTAATTTAAGGGCTACTAGAGAAAAAATTATGGAGGCGATAACTTTTACATATAGAATTATTTTGATACATTTTTTAAAATCACTCAAATATTCAAGCTCTATTTATTAGTGACATCAATTTATGAACTTTCTCTAGTATTTAGAGATAAATCGTGTGGAATAGTACTCAATCTCTATTAACCTATTTTAAAAAGATGAATTTTTATGTTTCTATGTGATCAAAGTCTTTGGACTAGACTTCTGAGAGATATAGATGAATTTATGATAGTTGTAACATATTTTGAGTCTTTGAGAGGCTTATAGAAAAAGGATTTAGAAAGTGTTATAGTCAATCCCTCTTCATTATTTAGGTTATTGATTCAACATATTCATCAATATATAATATTTTATGATTTTCTCTTTGTATTCCTTGTTTAAGCACTCTTGCAAGTTTGTTACAGTTCGTATTTTACTTAGATCCAATTTTAGCCTATTTGTTAGATTTTTATGTTACGTAGGTTTTTAGTTAGATTGTTAGTCATGAGAGAATTTCTCTCAAGTCTATTCTAGTCCTAGTCTATATTAGAGTTAGTTTGTTAGAGCTTGTTATGGGTTCTAAAGTCTATTTAATGTAATATTTTATTTATCAATAGAATAATTTGACAGTTCTCATTTTGGTATCAGAGCCCCGATAGTCGGGGCTCTTGTAGCTTGACAACTTGGGAATTTTTGGTCATGATTTGGGTATTTCTAATATGATTCATGAGGAGGAATTATGGAATTTCATGCATTGGGAATCACAGTGATCTGCTGGATTTGCATCAGATCTGTCGACCTAACTCAGAGTTGGACATGGTATCTGATTAGACTATCCTAGCCATGGATGATTCAACGAGCTGGATCTTACACCTCTATTAGATATCTAGTGACATTCAACAGGTTGGATCTAAACTAGATGTTAGTACAAAGATACAGTCATCTACTATATTTGCATCAGACCTGCCGACCTCACTCCAAGTTGGACATGGGATCTGATTAGACTATCATAGCCATAGATGATTCAACGAACTAGATCTTACATCTCTACTAGACATCTAGTGAAACTCGATGGGCTGGATCTGAACTAGACATTAGTACAGAGATCCTGATGTGAAAACGGAGGTGTGAACCAACATGGATTTGCTATGTAGATGGACAATGTACCTGACTACTTCAACCTACCTGATCATATGCAAGGACTCATGCAGGACACATGGGTGCCTTAATATGGAGACATGATGCACTAGACATGACCCCCTAATATGGACTGATGATCTGATGCGAAAAGTCAAAAAGTGATCTACATTTGATAGGACCTAACTCAGTGGATACGTGAACTAAATGGTCAAAAAACCATGAACCTCCTCTAAAACGAGATAAAATGACATCTAGATCTATCTAGACGGAAAAAGCTAGATTGGATCCTCTAAAATGAGGTAAAATGACATCTAGATATTTCTAGATAGACACAACTAGATTGGATCCAATGTGGATGTGCTAACTGAATGCACATGGGAGAGACTACTCGGGATACTGATAAGAATGGCAGTGGGATAAACTAGCAACTGGCCTACTAAGTGTGGATGACCTAGAACTGGAGGGATGACTAAAAATCTCGACAGGTGAAAGAGACTACTCGGGAGACTAATAAGAATGGCAGTGGGATAAACTGGCAACTGTCCTACTAGGCATGGATGACCTGGACTTGGAGGGATGACTAAATATCTCAATAGGTGAAAGAGAGAGTTTTCATGAAGATCGATTGGCAGGTTGAAGATAGCCTACCCAAAAGTAGACAGTTTAGATAGTGTGAGTTTTATTTTTTAAAAACCTATTACTATCTCTGTATGATGTGTATGGGATAATTATCCCAAATCAAATTTCCTTCTGAACATCATTGTTTTTATTTGAATTTTGATGCTTTTGTATGATGCACAGATCACAAAACCTCTGTGCAGACGCTCCATGTTCTTAGTCCCAAAGATTGTTTCATAGGTTAATCTGTGATAGTGCACAGCAAGCCAAGATATGCAGTCATATTTTTGGGGGGAGATAAACACCATTCAATAGCAACACCAGATCGAGCATCAATCTCATCTGTGATGGTTGCAGCATTGTATGATGAATGACTTCACCCTAAGGTACCCTGATTACAGAGAGCCAACAATCCTACATATTTTCATCAAGTTACACATGACAACAATTGTGACATTTTTTTTTGTGATCTGAGACAGATTTTTTAGACCATTCAGGCTTGCGATCACTAGAATTTCATATATGCTAACACCACAGGAAGTGCAAAAGCACCATCACATTTTAAAAAAATGTTTTCATTGATTTGAAGAAAATATTAGGTCACTACGATGCCATAATGACCATTTTTTGCGATGCCTAGACAACACTTGGTAAGGGTGGGTGTGGAGTTGTGGTCATGAGTTCCACAATAGACGTGTGCAAAGTTTGGGATGCATGAAGATCAGTTCTGAAGATAATTGTACCTCAGCTAATAACATAGTGCAGTATAGCTAACTCCCAGCCATCGAAATTCATCTACAGCAAAATCCCATCATTGATGTAGAGGTGATTCAGTTGCAGCAAGGAAGCATAGTATTGGGAGGTGAAAATTTGTAGTAGCCAATAATGCATAGTGGAGGGTGCAAAAATCATAGTGAAATACATTGTTCTTTTCAGCCAGTGTTCACAAAAATTGAAGCTCACACCGATGGGTACCATCAACAAATATAGCCACAAAGATTTGGCTCGAAAGAAATTCCCACTCACTATGGAAAAATTGCGTAGATTTGTGTAATGGCTGAGAGGAGATTGATTTGGCATAAATAGAGATAGCAGACTCAAGGCAAACACACACAAAATTTGTAACATGTAGACTTCTGCACAGTGGACAAAATTGCCAAATTGTCCAAGGGAGAGCGGCCTATAGAGAAGAGCGTGTCGTTCAGAGAGGTGCACTGCCCACCGAGGAGAGGAGAGGTGCTCGCATGCAAGGGAATATTCATCTTGCGGTGCCTATTTTGGTCAATATTGTGTGTTGCAATACGTAAGAGAAAAATAAAAAATAAAAGGGTGATCAGACCTGGGCGATAAAAAACATTAGGGTATTGTAAAATGTGTGCTCAGAAACTTGCAAAGTCCAATGATATAAAACAATTTCCATAGAGATACGCTCTAAGCTCTTGTTTAAGGAGCCCATGGGGATAGATGACAACCATAAAAAAAATGGTAAATATGTGATAAATTTTGGTGCCTATTACAGGATAAAATAGGCCATTGTAGGTCTAATTAGTAGCCATTATAGCCAAATTACCTATCACTCGATATTATTTCTTTATATCGCACATAAATCGCTTGAGGATATTGCTGCTAATTGAAGGTGATTATAGGAGATATTTTTATTTGGTGGACGACAAGCCACACTCGATAATCAGTAGACTTGTGGGAAGATTGTATCAGGGAATGTGCACAGTGGTGTGAAATGCAGCCAATATATTTGCAATTGGAGATTGTTGATTTCCAACACATCATGGTGGACAAGAGCAGTCCAGATTCTAATTGGTTAATTGTGATGTTTGCCACGTATGCAAACTTGGATGTACCAAAATTTTATGGAGAATATTATGCTTATTGGAGCATAAGGATGAAAACCTTGTTGATGGCCAAAGACCTCTGGAGCATTGTAGAAGAAGGATATGAAGAATCCACTTGGAGCATGCTTGGAGAAGAGGAGAAGAAATTGAAGAAAGGAAAGCAATATGAAAATTGCTTAGCCCTTATGGATTTGAGAAGAGGAGTGGAAAATAATGTTTACCCTCTCATAGCTAATTGTAGATCAACTATAATAGCATGGCAAGCATTGCAAGATACTTATGAGTTTGATGAGAACATCTATAAAACCATGTGTGAAAATCATGGAATTTATTTTAGTAAGGAGTATTGCTTCTTTGAAGGAGTGTTTGAAGAATCTTGTGAAGACTCATATGAAGATATGTCTTTTGAAGAAGACATACATTATTATGATGGTGAATTTTTCCTTGAAGAGAAAGACATGTTTGAAGAAGATCCTTGTGAGGAAGAGAGTGACAATGAACTTCTTCTTGAAGAGAAGAGAGAAGAAGATAAAGAATCCCTTCATGGAGATGAGGATGAGGAGAAAGAGCCTTGTACAACTCTCTTTGGAGAGAGTCATGAAAAATAATTTTGTGAGACACACATAGTTGAAGACATGTCTTGTAAAGGCATGGAAAATTGTAATAGTCAATTATTTCTTTTAGGAGGAGAAAAATATGAAAATAAAAATTGTACTAATGAATTTTTTGTAGGAATGACATGCTTGGAAAGCATTCACATTGATAGCAAAGAGGATGGATGTCTCAATGGAGATACAATCTCTCAAAGACCTTGTTGTGAAGACCACTCAAAAGTGGAAGCATAATTTGAATATGAAGGAAGAGAAACACTTACATTGAAGTGTTCCTTGCTTGAAGACCACCTAGATGAGGATATGGTGTATGATGAAGAATTTCTCACAAATAAAAAGTGTATTATGGAGAATGCACCTACAATTCTCATGGAGGAGAATAAAGAAGATGATGATGGAGAAGTAATGTTCATTGAATATCATTGACTTGAAGACCATTCACTTGGAATGGATGTGTGCTCTCTTGAAAGAGACAATGAAGCGATGTGGGATGTTGATCCACAAGAAAATTTTGATGAAGAGGAGATGAAGACTATAAGCTTCATGCTCAATTGTGAATATCACTCATTAAGAGTGAAAAATAGAAATGCTTCTTATCCATCAGCCCAAGAAGTTTTTGTGAAGAGATATTTTGTGAATATCAAAGAAGAAAATGATTTGTGTGAATAAAATAGCACAAATGATTATCTCATTTGGTAGGTGGAAATTGAGAGAGAAAATGAGATAAAATAAAAATGAGATTGCTGATTTTCTTGTTGTAATGGCAAAGGAAACATCACTCATGAATTAAGATCACTCACTTGGAGTGTCTACATTGAAGGAAAAGAGTTGTCTTGAAGCAACGATGTATGATTATTTGATTGAATGGTATTTCAACACACCAAAATGGAATGAACAAAGAAGGAGAACTCTTAGTGAATATTTGATGGTTGATCTTGAAGCAACATACAATGAAAGAGATGTACCAAAAAATAGCTTTATGGGGAGCACCAAATCTAATCACATTGGAGGTAATGTTTTTGTGATTAATGATTTATTTTTTGTGAATAGGTATTTGAATAAAGGAGGAGAATGTCTTAAAAAGGTATTATTGAGATATGATTGTCTTATAGAGACATCATTGGATGAAGTTATTTCATTTTCAAATAACATGGACAACATGATGATGAAAACCATGGATATGTGTTGGCTATATTTTATGTTTAAAATTCCTTGGAAGGAATCATGTAAAGCCATAGTAAAGAGTGAAACATTGTGTGAGGAGCAACAATTTGTTGTTGCATTTGTAACTAGCTATTGCATAGCTATATTTTATTTGAAAATATATGTAGAGGTATGTGAGGTTGTTGTATGGAAAAATCACCTACATGATATTATTCAATGTAAATACTCAGGAAGAGTATTAGGAGCTGAAGAATGGTTTGAAGACCATCACATGAGAGAGGTAAAAGATGTGCAAAATTGGTTAGTAAGAACCAATACTTTGGGCATTATGAGGATGCCATCATTTGAAGGAGATTTTGATGAAGGGGGAGTAGCTCATCAAAAGGAGGCACTCAGTTACTTGCAAGAAGGAGCAATAACAAATATGGAGGATATCCCACATAAATGAGTATGGAGTGACCAAGATAAAATTTTACCATTTCTAATTTCTTGTTACAAAACTTTTCTTGTTACAAAACTAAACGAGACAAAAAAGATTGAGTTTCTTCCAATATTGTGATGCTGATGAAACTTCTGGAATAAGTTCCATAAACATCAAGGGGAGAATGTTGGAATATTTAACATTCCCCTAAGTCCAATTTTATCCTATTTATTAGCTTTTTATGTTACATAGGTTTTTAGTTAGATTGTTAGTCATGAGAGAATTTCTCTCAAGTCTATTCTAGTCCTAGTCTATATTAGGGTTAGTTTGTTAGAGCTTGTTATAGGTTCTAAAATCTATTTAATGTTGTAATATTTTATTTATCAATAGAAGAGTTTGGCAGTTCTCACATGCAAAGCCTATTTTTGTAATTGAAATCATGTGTCCCAAGGGAAGTGGAATTCTACAATAGGTTAATATATATCATAATATAAAAGCATATACCTTCAAGGCATACCTTATGCAATAATGAGAGATGAAAGGAGCTTATATTTAAAGGAGGTAACTATATTTACTTCTTCTCTTTATTTGAATTCCTAGCCAAAATAGTGTTTGGATATATGCACGAGTGTCTAATATTGATATTGTTGACAATAGTCCAACCCAAGGAGATTCATTTATAAATAATACTTTTGTAGCAATAAATTTCTAATAATGGGAGGATTGAGAACAATGCAGATCAAAATGTAAACACCTGATAGAGCATTTATTATGAGAGATATTTTATTGTTACTAAAATATTATCTCCTTCACCCCATAGTTTAGATTATGGTGGAGTGTTGAAATTATAATATGATTTATGGCCAAAGCTAGCATTGAATGATGTATTGGATACAATTAAGATATTTCATTGTGCAATGTATTAATTTAATGAAATATTTTATTATGTGAGCTTTATGGGCCACAATTAACCTTTTTATGGTTAAACACACTTTATAACTTGTAGTTAAGCTTATGCCCTCTTTTTTGTCAAATTAGGTTAATTTTTATTATGTAATTAAGGTTTTGGTAAGTCTATAAATAACCCCCTTCCACTCCTGATTTAATTAAAAGGTTATTATGTAACTTTATCTATGAATATAGTGATTATTTATGGTGTCTATGGGTTTCCACCATATATTTTTCTTTCTCATCCCCTTTTTTTTTTTCTATGTATGATTTGAATGGATCGATTGCTTTTATTTATTTTTATAAAATATGGTGAATTTTTTGATATTTTTCAAAGAATATCTCTTTAAAATTTTCCATGTTTGGATGTTATACTTGTCAATATTGAAAGTGACATCATATATATATATAGGTACATTGTAATTTAGTCTTTATGAGTTATAGTTTTTTATCATGGTTAATAAGTTATGTTTCCAACCTACCAACCAAAATTTTACTCAATCTAGATCAAATATCATTTTACTTTTATTTTTTGCAAAAAGGAATACATAGTAATATTTATAGAATTTTACTAATTTCAACCCCTCATATATTCACAATAATCCATTGTAACTATAGGGAAATATTAATTTTAAAGAAAACACAAGATTTTATATTATTAACCATCAATCGGTCTTATCATAGCATAATAATATTAATTTAACCTCCATGGCCTCACTACTTGAGGTATAAACAAAAGAAAATTATTGTCAACAAATTGGAGGTGAGATTTGAAGGAACTAGTTGTTACAACATAAATTTTGCATTTTTTTCTCATACATTTTGGTCTTTTTGAAAGCTCTCCTAATGCATCAACAATAATATTGAAAAGATAAGGAGATCATAAATCATTTTGTGATCGTAAAGGAATGATTGAATATGGTTAGTAGGGAATACATTATTGAAGATAAAATATTTTGGAGTGCTATAACAATATTTAATTTACTCACATCATCCATAATAAAAAAAATACTTGAGAAATGATGAACATGATCTTATTATTGAATATCACACCATCCTATCCAAAGAATAAATATTCTAGAGTTAAAAATCTAGAGTAAACTAGCTAAAGGAGGGTGAAAAAAACTGTAAATTCTTTCATTCTACCTTATAAAACACAAGAAGGCATCTCAAATTAAATAAATATCCAATGGGTAAAATGGTAGAGTCATAGATGAGGAAACTATTGAGAAAGAAATAGTACACTTTTCAAGCACATTTTTATTTTTATTTGGTAGATAAGATAATATAGCATTAATACCGAGTTTTACAGGTTGACCCAAAACCTTTTACAAAAATCATCCCAGGGTTGTTGATGAACATATCCTTACTAAGGATCCTATATATGTAAAATCTACATGTTGCCAAAGCCATTACATCCGATAAGGCACATAGCCTGTTATCAAAAAGAAACTTCCCATACAAAATTTTGGATATACCCCGAGAAAACACACATGCATCATAATTACAAAAAAGAAACAGACACGGATCCCTTCCTTAAGAAAATGGAGAAACAAAAAGTTGCACACATAGCAGAGTACTGAAAAAAACTCCCACAAGCTCTATATTGACAGTTACTCTTAATAATTCTTTGGTAATTGCTTTCTTTCGTATATGACATGCTTTGGTACCACATACTATCTTGGCCAATCAGCCTTGGAGAAGTGAACCTGCTGGCTAGATTTATGGTGGTGGCTATCTGGTTATCCATGTGGCTTTGGTTCAAAGTCGTATATTGTTGTTTCTTTCCTTCCCTGTGATCATCAACCAACCTAAAATTACTAAGAGGAATAGGAGCTATGTTATCTGACATGTGACTGTCCCCATTAGTATTTGTGGTATTTCCAAGTAGCATCCACGAAGACTAACAACTCAGATAATTTTTATTATGATTCCAATTCAAAAAAGAGATGAGAATACTCCTAGCCTTAAAACTTACAGTGCCTTACCTATTGGTAAATTTGACTATCATTCTTGGAATTCTTGTTGAATAAGCTCCTCTACTTCACTCGAGACACCGTGTTCCCATTTAAAAATTCCATCATCATCGACACCCAAATTGGTTAGCTTGTCAGCAATTTTGTTAGCTTCCCGAAAGACATGTTGGGATTTTCTGTCATGTATTCCCTGGAAAAGGATCCGAGCCTCTTCAACAATTGTTTTAATCCTCCAAGGAGGTGTTTTTGAATTATTGAGGAGATTTATAACATGCATAAAGTCTCCTTCTATGATAAAATTGCCTTCTAATTCTTGAGTCATTTGAAGGCCTCTCCACATAGCTCTAGCTTTAGCTTCATTGTTCTTCCTTGTTCCCAAATATTCATAAAATGCAAGCATCATATTCCCATTATGATCTCGCACAATGCCACCAGTGCTTGCTCTTATAGGATTATCCTTAGCTGCTCCATAAAAATTAAGCTTAAACTAACCCGTAGGAGGTGGATACCACTTAACATTGGCTCTAGGGTTGACTACCCTAGGCACAAACTCATATAACAAGGTTAAGATTAAATATTGAGCAATCGTGGTCTCCGACAGATGAAGTTTACAACTATCAAAAGGGATAAGGTTCACATTGTCATTGGCAAAGGAAAGGATCCTAGCAATGATAGTTTGATGATCATGGATAGACTCATTAAAGACTCTATGGTTCCTTTCTAACCACACCTACCAAATATAGTGATTGAGACAAATTTTCCACATGTATATAATTCTTTGGCTTGAAAAGGGGCAAGGCCACTGGATGAACAAATCAAGTACAGTGGTTGGTTTAACCCATGAAATATTGAAGGCCTGAGGACAGTAAAGGAAAAAGGGCACTCAAGGAAAATGTGATAAATGGTCTTCTAATTAGCCCTACACAGATAAAAAATATTAGTGATACAAATACCTTTATGCATCATATTATCAATTGTTAGAATTCTTCCTTGGATAACCAACCATGAAAATACTATAACTTTTGGAATTAAATTTTTTATCCAAACTAAGTCCTTTTGGGAGGAAAAAATCCTTGACTTCAAGCACATTTTCAATGAGAAAGGGGAAGAAAATAAAAAGGATGTGTAAGAGATCCTTACCAACATTCCAAAACTAGTCACAACTTCTATAAATATGTTTCTTAATAATAAGATTTGTGAGAAGAACTCTCTTTACTATAAAGAAAGATAGAGCTCTCGGACCAAATGGTTTTTTCCAGTGGGATTCTTACAAACCTATTGGAATATAGTTAAACAATATGTAGTAGGAGTGATAGGAGGTTGAGGAGAATGAAAATATAGAAAGGAGAATAAAAAATACCTTCATAGCTTTGGTAAAGAATAAAATAGGAGCCATCCAACTTGATGATTTTAGACCAATAAGTCTTTGTAATGTGTCATCCAAAATATTAACTAAGGCTCTAGTAATGATATTAAGCAAGATTCTACTTTCCGTTATATCATAACAACAATAGACATTCATTAAAAGAAGACAAATCCTATATGTTATAGATATTGTACATGAATTCATCCACTCCCTTAAGAAGAATAAGCAAACAAGCATGCTAATCATATTGAATATTAGTAAAAGCTATGATAGAGTATCCTGGAAGTTTTTTGATAGAGTTATGGAGAAATTTGGCTTTTCTTACTGGTGGAGAAAATTAATCAATAGTTGTATCTCTAGTGCTACCTTCTCCATCTTAGTCAATGGATCTCCTACTAGCTATTTCAATAGCTCAAAAGGTATTAGAAAAAGGGAACCTATATTCCTAGCTCTATTCATTGTTATGGTAAAATCCTTAGGATTATCTATAATAAAATATCAAGAACAAGGTCTAATTAGTGGTCTGCAAGTAACCAACAAAACCATAAATATAACCCATAACCAGTTTGTTGATGACTCTTTGTTCACTCAAAAATTCTTCGTAAAATAAACCAATATTTTCAATACCATCATCAACTATTATGAAGGTGCATCTTCCCAATATATCAATTTTTACAAAAGCAAAACTATTTCCTCAATACCCCAATTGCTGGAGCAAAAAAATAAAGCAATCATGAAATATGAAATTGAGAATCTACCTTCCTCCTATCTAGGTATACTCCTTTTTGTTGACCAGATCAAATATTATCATTGGAGCATAATCATTGATAGGATCAATAAAAATATTTTTGGATTGAAAGGAAATATCATTAGCCAATCTAGAAAGACCCAGTTGATCCAACCTACCCTTCAAAGCCTACCAATATACACATTTTCAATGTTTAAAATATTTGTAAAAATTGTATAAGCAGTTGAAGCCATCAACAAAAATTTTCTATGAAAAGGTACCAAATAAATAAATAGATACCATATAGTGAAGTGGGATAAGGTATACCTCCCAAAATATTATGGAGGCTTGGGTCTGAAAAACATGAAAATACTCAATAGAGCATTAGCAGCAAAACTAGTGTGGAGACTGATAAAAGAAGATAACAATCTATGGACCAACATAATGAGGATCAAATATATCCAAGATAATGAGCCAACAACAATACTCAGAAGCAACTAGATAATGGGAGGTTCAACCATCTAGAACCATATTTATGAAGGAATCAACATCATAAACAAAGGGTCTCAATGGAGGATTGGTAAAGGAACAACTATGGATTTTTGGAAAGATAAGTGGAGAGACTCAGGACTTTTAGACCATGATCCAAATCTTGCAGGGTTAAAAATACCCTCAAATAGGACTGGAGCACCTACTTTAGATCTTATATAGTTATACAAGAATATGATACAGATACTTGGAGAACAAATATTGGAAATATGGTTTTAATATAATATCTAGAGGCCCTCCATGTAGAACTGGGAAACTATCTTAATATAGACTCAGAGGAACCTAACCAATTAGAATGACCAAATTTCCAAAAATAATCTATATAGTTGAAATTGGATACAACGAATGTGTAGATCTACCTCAAAAAAAAGCGACTTGGAGGAATTTATTGGGAAACAAATATATTCCAAAGATAAAAGTCTTCACATGGTTGGTTCTCTAAAATAAAATTCTAACTTTGGATAACCTAATCAAAAGAGGTTTTCTAGGCTCGAGTAGATACCACCTATGCAAATAAATGAAGAGATAAAAAATCACTTATTCATGAATTATCCTTTTGCTCAATCTGTGTGGAACCAATGGATGAATACCACAAAGGTATCTTGGGTCATGACTAAGGAAATTCTTGATTGGTCGTGTCAATGGATCCCTTTAGGTAAGGAGAATAAATTGATATGGAGCCTATAAATCCCAATATTTCTTTGGTGTATCTAGAAGGAGAGAAATAATAAGATATTCAAAGGAAAAGCAAGGATCTCTAAGGTTATTTTTAACCAGATTCAGGTTAGTTTGTCTAAAATAATTATGCCTAAATAAATTAACACAAACCAATAATGCAGTTCAGTTTTGAGCCTGTAGACACCTAAAACGCATCATGTTGAGGGTGACTACTCATATGTACATGCTACAAAACCATATGGAGGATCTTGGATAGACTCCAAGATAGAGCAGTGGTTCTAACCACTCAATTTAGGCATTTTGGCCTAAGCAGTCTAAACCATAGCCCAGACCTATGGTATCCAATCTAAACTATGGTTGACACCTACGGTTTGCAGTCTGGACCACAATTATGACCTACGATCTTAACTAAAGTTTAGTTAGACCTCCCATCCGAGCCAAATCAATTGGAATGGCTGAAATATCTAGAAGGAGGTAGTTGAAGGACAAAATATTCCAGAGGCTTCCATCCCAACTGTCCTAACCACCCTTCTTGGTCTTGGCTTCTCCATGAAGCCACCCATAGTCCTAGGGGTATGCTATAAATACCCCCTCAAAATGGGGAGGAAAAATGAGAGAGTTAATTGATTAAGAGAGAAACAAAGCCCTATCAAATTGCATATTGAATCTGTGCATTTGAGATCCCCTTTGCTATTCACCTAAAGACCAATTAGCCATGGATGCCCTAGGTGCCTAGGATATTCAATAAACACAAATTTGGTCAAACGAAGGTCCCTCACAGCAATTTGAACACCAAATATATCAGAGGACAACAAAGGCAACCCTTGAACATCAATTTGGATAAGAAGGTCAAGCCCACTACTCCTAATTTTGAGGGTAAACCTATCAGAGGTCAAACCACGGTTGTCATCCATGATTCATAGTGTAGACCATGCACCATACCTACGGTTTGTAATAGGTGACTGATAATATTACTTGATTTACTTTTGACCACATAGATTAGTTATATTAGTCTTTTCATAGGTTTAATTGCATTTTAGAGAAACTCTGACCGTAGGAATTAGTCATTTCATGCATTGTATTAAGTAGGATTATATTGGATATTTTATGCAATTTATTTCTCCTAACTTGATATTTGATCCATGCATCATTTGCTTATTCATGTCCTTCATGTTGTAGTATAATTCTTGATCAAATTAGAATAGTTTAAAGTCTTTCTTTATGTTTTCTTATTTTACTAGTTTAATGGCATTTACATACATATTTACTTAAATGGCCTCATCATGAGAGGCTATCAATATTTTTAATTGTGTGTTGTTTTTTATTTTTCATAGGGAGACATGTGCAAGAGGAGCTTATGTCATAATCCTTCCACATCGCAAAGAAGGGGGTCAGCTCCACCCCAAGGCAGTTTTTGACTAATCAATAGAGCACTATAAGTGTGCCTACCCTATTGAGGGCATTGGAAATTGTAATATCAGTATCATATTTCAAGTGACCTTAAGAGGGAATATTTGTAATCAAAATGCATTCAAATATTAATACAAGAAACCTTACTTACAATGTTTTGTTCAAATTATGTATTTGTGTGAATATTTATTCTTTTATGATGATATAGATCAATATAGTAGCTAGGTGCACTCTCCATGGTTAGGTCAGATGGCGATCACAGTGAAAATCCACAATTTTAGCCCTGAGTTCTAACTTTTCTTGGCTTTTTCTCATCTCAAGTACTAACCGCAGCTTTCAGCTACAATTTTTTTTTGGCTCACGGTTGTAACTTGTGGTCACTACTATAGCCCGTAGATCGGACCTACGGTTAACAGAGGAAAAGGCAGGCAGTAGGAAAATCAATGGGAAAAGAGTAGGAGCAAAGGTAGGCCCCAATTTCACTATCTATTTTGAATTTTCTGCTCTGTATTTTCCAAAAAGCATTGAACTATTGCAAGCTAGGAACTTAAATAAAAAAAAAAATCAATGAACAACTCTTAGTTTGTTTCCATTTTCCTTTCATTAGAAAGGCATTTCTGGGAATAACAGACCTCTGAGTGCACTTCACCCCTAAATACAACGAACTTGATAGATATTGCATGTCGTTTACATGCTTGAGGCCCAATTAGTGGCCATGTCATTGTAATTGCATCATCAAAATATCATATAGGACATTGGCATGCATTTTTTTTTTTAATTTGAAACATTCCTTTATTTGCATGCATATCATGTAGGAATGATCATTATGCTCTTCTATGCATTTTTCATTTGTGCAAAGTAAAAGAAACCACACACACCACCTGGCACTTAAACGCTAGTGAGTTGGGCTTCATATCCAATGACTAGTAGTGTTCAACGACGGTGGGCATAATTTCCATCCATTGGCCCAAAGCCCATGTACCTTGTGTTACTAGACCATACCGGGTACAAGATCCTTTCATACCCTAAAAAAATTCATATACTCCTCTTCAGAGGGTATGAGGAACTGGGAGGAACTATGCCCCCTGACCGTGTGTGGGCTTCACTTCCACATATTATAGGTTGTTTTACGTGACTTGGGTTTCATCACCAAGTTGTCGAGTTGTGGGTATACAAGTGAAAGTCAATTTAACTGAGTATAAAATCCAATAATATTTCAAAACATGCGAGAGTTTCTAACACTGATACAACACATCTAAAAACAACATCAAATAGTTTAGGGCTCATAATAAAAATTTAAAAGGAGATAATCATCATTTGTATACCTTGTTTGTATAATAAAACACATCTAGACGTTAGGTACACAAATGGTGAACACACGGGGTGATCGGTAAAGGTCTAGGACCGATGCCCATGATCAACCCCCAACTTGTTCATAGCAACATGTGTTGAGTCCTCATACACATGAGCGAACCGAATGATGTTCGACAAGCATTAGAGGTGACAACTCGACATAGGGAGATCCCATGAGTAGACCCCCGATAGAGGAGCTTCATTACACTCCTCTAGGCATAGGATGAAGCATGGAGCTTCTCAACATGAGGATGCTCTACTCCAAAGCCATTATCGAGACCGCATTGCATACGCATCCACGGGATCGATCGAGGAATATGTTGTGCAAGGGACCAAGTTGGTTCCCATATGTACTAGGTCCACAGGAGGTTCTAACCCTCCATAGTCAAAGTATAGATGGACCAGAGATCCACCCATTTAGGGGCAATAGGATAGACTTACTTTTGAGCATAGGTCCACCCATACTCCTGTGCGTGGTCCACCACGCAAGATCACCATTGATATATCAAAGGTGGGAGCTAATGGAACACCACCGTATGAGTGGTGGAGGTATAGACAGTTAGATATTCTAGGTAGTTTTCTTGAGCAGCTAGGCTGCAAGCCTATAGCTCCACCCACTCGTGCTTCGAGTGAGCATAGCGGTAGTTGTATCAAGATCACTAGAGAGCATGGAGAGGCTTCTACACATCTGCCATCAGCACATTTTTTTGATGGGTACAAAACCCATAAGGTATCTCACATAGAGCATACACACCAAAGGCCTCCCATGGCTAACCAAATCAATAGATCACATATACTGGTGTATGAGAAAAGATGTCAACTCCTCCAAGTTCAATTGGAGGATGCTCGCTTAGAGAGGCAACATATTGAAGATGAAAATATTCAAGCACAAAGGCTCCTACGATAAATATTATATGAACAATGCATGCACGAGAAGTGTATTCTAGCTCAGAAGGAGTGGATAGAGTAGGAGGATTGGCTAGCCTGAGCTATACTATACCCTCCTGAGGATCATAAAGAGCATGTGCATATGATGTTTGTGTCCCAATAGAGATGCTCGTACTCATGTCAGTGCCGAATAGAGGGAGCAACTGCCATCATTCAATGATCTTAGAAAGAGGTAGCATGAACATGTATATGTAGATGGATACGATCAGTAATATCCTGAGAGTTACCAAGTTGAGGAGGAGGAAGAGCCACGTCCTCCACCTCCACCGAAGAAGACATTACCTCCTAGACCACCTCCACGTCATCTTAGGTAGGAGGATTTTTTGTCTTCTGAGGCGTACAAGGTTTTGGCCAATAATGTCAAAGCAATAGAGAGGCAAGGCATGGCTATGCAAAAGCAAACACTAAGAAAGATACACAATGAACCTCTAGACTCCTCGGTGCCTATGCCTCCATATCCTAAGCATTTTGATATGCCCAAGTTAGAAGAATTCAAGTGTGATTGTGAGTTTTCTAGATTCTTGTTTCCAGATAAAGAGTCATGATGCCTTGTTGTTGTGCACCTTCATTACGACAGTCTCTGACATGGCTTGAGAGTGGTTCAACCAACTGTAGGAACATAGTATTACTAGTTTTGAGTAGTTAACTGATGCATTTCTTAAACACTATTCATTTGGCATTAAGAAACATGCCAACCTTTCTAATTTGGTTGCGCTAGCTCAGCACGACGATGAGCCCATTGAGCAATATGAAAAGAGATGGTGTAGAATAATGGAAAAGCTATCATTCTCTATTCCTGTAGTAGAATTGACTCGAATGTTTACAAAGAGTTGTGCCAAGCACATCTCGCTACTGTTGTAGCTGTAGCAGTACGCTACATTCGAGGAAGCTGTGGCACAAGCCAAGGTGATCGAGGACATCAAGTTGCAAGAAGGCAACTTGAAGCTCAAGACTAGGAAAGAAGGGTTTAAAAATAGTACTACAAAGCAATAGGGCAAGAAGGCCCATGTGAATCATGTAGTACTAAATCTTGGAGGAGATTACAAGGGACAACAAAAGCCTAATTATCAGTCCTAACCTCCTCCTATGTGTTATGAGACACGCAAAAACAACTATAAGGGCAAAAATAGAGAAGAGCACCCACCTCACCAGTTCACACCTCTGACGGAATCAATGACTTTGATTTTCCATCAACTGTGTGAGGCCAAGGCCATACGATTGCCCAAGGTCAAATTAATAGATCCGAACATGCCAAAGTCAAAGTGGCATCAAGATGATCTATTCTGCATATTCCACAGAGTGAAAGGCCATGACATCAATTTATGGTGGTCCTTCAAACACATTGTGTAGAACATGATAGAAAAAGGAGAGCTTATAGTACCAGGCAATCCATAGGTGCCCGATAATAGAAACATGGGGATTTTCAATAATCCACTACCTAATCATGAGGTGCCTCGTAACAATGTCAGCTAGGTCAATCAAGTGGGAATCAAACCACATACCCAAGGGTTCATAGGCATGGTCAATATTGTTACTAGACATGGGAGGTATGATAAACCAAATCAACATCATGCTCCCATTAGAATATAAGCTACGCTAGATCAACAGCCACCTCAGAACATGCCAGGCCCACCAACTAGATCAGTGGTGACCATAAGGAGCAGGTTATTTTAGAACCTACAGATAACTCCTATGAAGGTGTCAATATATGAGCTTATTCAGTAGTCCCCTAGACACAGGAAGACTTATGGATATTCTGAGGTCCATTGAGGTACAATCCCAAGATGCGCATGCATTTACAAATTTTATGGGACATGTACAATAGTGTCAGGAACCCATGATATAATTTTACGATCATGAAGTGAAGATGATTCCTACTATGATGGCTGACCTATCATTGCATATTATCATGTGTGTTAACCACATGCCATTAAAAAGGGTTTTGATAAACACTGGGTCCTCAATCAATATAATTACAACCAAGGCATTGAGCCATCTCAAGTTACCCAAATCACATATTGTGCCTACCACCTTTATGTTGAGAGTGTTTAATGATGCACTATGCTCGATGGTTGGTACAATTTTTCTACCTATTCAGGTGGGACTCAAGACCATCTCTGTGATGTGCCACGTGATAGAGGGCATCATGTAGTACAACATTATGCTTGAAATGCCTTGGATTCATGAAATGCATTGCATCCCCTTGATATTGCATCAATGCGTGAAGTACATTCACAAGGTACAAGTTCACGTAGTGTCCTTGGATGAAGAACCATTCAAGTTTGTGAACCTAGCAAATTTTTTTGGGGATTTTGTACTCCCATCGATGCACTTGGATATCTAGCCTACTTTGCTAGTTAAGATTCCAAGAGGTAAATTGATAGCCTATGCTCAATCATCGACATATGTGTCACGTAGATATGAGCATACAATTGCAACTTTTCTAAAACTGACTGCATCGGCAATGCATCAACAAGACAAAAAGTTAAAGGTAAAAGTGGGTGAGAAAGTAGAAGATGATATGCCTGGACCAGTCGCAAATGAGACTCCCACTCCCATGGATGTGGAATAACCTCAAGAAAAATCCAAGGAGGCACCTTAGCCTACTTTGCCTGCATCTCCAGCAGGAACATCTGCACCATAGGTAACAGTTCATCTGGCTAGCACATGTTTGGGTGACTATCTTGTGCAAAATGTTACTTTCAAACCTATCTTGAAGACTACACAAGAGATGGGCCAACTGCACACCCATCAATTTCCTATTGGATCTGTAGTGTCTTTGGGTGAGCCATCCAACCAAACAAAATTTTTCTATACAGGGCTAGATCAAGCAACGCCAAAATGTCCATAGATGAGGATGGTGACAAGCCATTCTCTATGAATGTGTGCTATTTGTCCAACCCAGAATACGCCATGCATATTTTCAAGTCGTATCATTGGCATGGGCATGCCCTTGGTATTTTTGAACAAGGATGTAGGAATCCACTCGAACCTCATTATCAGTTAGCTACTTATAGGTTTGAGTTAGGGTTATAGGAACAAGATCATGATGATTTGCTTGGATCGCATGTACCTGAGGCTAGGGGACAATGTGGATTTCAATACATATCACCTTAATATTTCTAGCTTTTGGAGGACTCACCAGATGGTATCGTTTGTTACCATAGGACCACCAGATTCATATCATGATGGGCCCTTAGAGGTCAACCCTAGAAAAAACCTGGGTAACCAAATCCATAATGCTATCGATGACACTGGTATGCAGGGGCATAACCCCACTACTATAGACGATCTCAAGTTAGGAGATATTTGTGATGATGATCGAAAGGAGTCCACCTATAAAATGAGTGGACATAGTTATGATGCAGATTATGAGTCCTCAAATGATGATCAATATGAGGAGGAAATCGAACCGACCTTTCTAGGTCTGGCATTTATACACCATCTTTTGCCTATGGAACAAGTGGAAGAAATGAATGAGCGTTTTATAATCGATAGTGATTATAAATATGAAATAGAGGAGGCTTATTTAAGGCCTCGCCTAGCTAATCTTCCATTGTTAATAGAAACAATAGAGTGGTCCATCCATGGTAGTGACCAGAGTGATGTAGATGAGAGGACCGATTCCATGCTCGTGTATCCACAATATCTATTGCCTATGGAATTGAAGCATGTTATGGATGAAGTCCATCCCAACACTAAGTGATCTGAGGAAGGAGAAATGCCAGTTTATGTAGCAATATCATATATATGATCATTCTATCAAATTTATCTAGATAGTGATGATAGTAACCGCAGAATCAGATACATGGGGCCACATCTGGCAGATCACCCCTTAGAAGATGGGGGAAGTGACATATTGTATTTGTACTATGATGATGAGGATTCATTGGATATGGCCTATTTGGGACCTCATCACCTATGTAATAGGCCTCCACTTCAAGGTCCCACACCTATTACAGCTACAGGTTTGCATCATGAGATCAATCTCCATATCAACCTAAGGGAAATAAGAGAGCTAGAAGAGAGGTATCAAGAACTCTTTCCCCATCTTCCTACGTATGCGGAGCTCCTTGAGCCAAGAGATACCATTTTGCAACTAGTGCATCGAGAGGATCCAGTTATACGGGCATCCCATAGATAGGATCCGTTTGTGCCCATACCATCTGAGCTAGATCTTGGGTACAGAAGCTACGCTTCAGATATAGATTTTTGTTCATGTGTTTTTGGAGATCAATTCCATTCCATCGGTATGGTCTCCATTGATTTGAATAATCCACTTTGCAATCCAATATATTTGTCCAAACCGTTGCATCTAAACATGGATGCTATCGATTGGGATCGTGCTGACTTGTCGGTCCAGCCTGAAGATTTCTTCCCTAGTGAAGAAATGGTACAATCATTTCATTTTGTGCCAAGTTGTGCTTATGATGTTTATCACGTTGAAGGTGCTTCCCACGAGGAACATGTAAACCTGACTGATGACATCCATATGATTCCTACGCCTCACTATCTTGAGGAGGGATCACATATGTCAGTAGAGAAAACCTTCAATGTGGATATCAGTAAAGATCCCACCAATCCAAAGAAGGTTAGATTTGGAGAGAGTCTCACTCTGGATGAGCGTGATAGCATCATCCCCCTACTGAAAGATACACCTGATCTCTTTGCTTGTACTTACAAAGACATGTCGGGTCTAGATCCGAAATTGGTTACTCATAACCTTTTTCTAGATCTGTCGAAGAAGCTAGTCAAGCAAAAACTCAAAAAAATGCATCCAATAGTAGCCTTAATTGTGAAATACGAGTTGCAAAATTTATTGGACGTAGAGTTTGTCATTTCCATCGAATATCCATAATGGGTGTCCAATATGGTACCGGTAGGAAATCCAGATGGAAGGGTCTGTATTTGTATGGATTTTAGAGATCTCAATAAGGCAACACCCAAAGATTCATTTTCGTTGCCAAATATCGATGCTCTGGTAGATGCTACTGCAGGTCACAAAATGCTCTCCCTTATGGATGGTTTTTTTTTATACAATCATATTCAGATTAAACCTCGAAGATCAACATAAAACCATGTATATAATGCCATGGGGGACATTTTGATACAAATGTATGCCATTCGGTCTTAAAAATGCTAGTGCCACATATCAGCAGGCAATGACATATATCTTTCATGACTACATGCTTAAAATCTTAGAATATTATATCTATGACTTACTAGCTAAGTCATTTCTATGAGCAGAGCATGCAAAGATCTTAAGGAAGGTCTTTGATCACATGATAGAGCATAATGTTAGGTTGAATCCTAAGAAGTGTGTATTTGGCATAACTTCAGGTAAACTCTTGGGATTCATCATTTCTAAATGAGGCATCAAAGTAGACCCAGCAAAGATCAAGGCTATTCTAGAGATGCATCCTCACACTAATATCAAAGAACTAAGAAAAATTCAAGGCAAAGTAGCATCCATAAAGTGATTCATCGCTCAATTATCGGATAAATGTCGACCCATGAATCTACTGCTACACAAGGGGGTCCCATTTGATTGGGATGAGGACTGCCAAGTAGCCTTCACTAAGATTAAGAAATACCTAGAAACACTGCAAGTACTAGTTCCACCAAGGCCAGATGTGCCTTTTCTACTATATATATCGACAACCAACTTTGCATTAGGGACCATGTTAGCCCAAAAGAATGTGCAAGGCAAACAACAAGCCGTATATTACATTAGTTACACCTTGGTGAGTTATGAGTTAGGATATGCATATTTTGAGAAGATTTGTTTAGAAGTGGCGTTCGCTACCAAGAAATTATGGTATTAAATGCTAAGTCATACAACATATGTTATATCGAAACAAAATCCTTTGCAGTATATGATGAGAAAGACATATCATAACACACGTATTGCAAAGTGGATCATGCTATTGAAAAAATTTGATTTGCAATTCATCAGCTAGAAATCCATCAAGGGACAAGTCATAGCTGATCATCTGGCTGAAGCACCACTATCCAATAGTAGGCCTCTAACCATTGAGGTTCTAAATGATGCAGTCTTCATAATATCTAAAGCTCCTAAACCCAAAGAACCAGAGAATAATGCTGTTATGACATTGTTCTTTCGACGGTTCAAAGTGTGAGCAAGGGGGTGGTGTAGGAATAGTGTTTTAATGCCACAAGGAGCTTTGATGCCCTTGTCATTCAAGTTAGACTTTTTGTGCACCAAAAATAATGCTGAGTATGAAGCCCTACTTTTGGGCCTCCATGTAGCCATCGCCATGGGTATTAAAATATTAAACATTTTTGGCGATTCTCTACTCATAGTTAACCAAGTTAAGGGGCTCTTTTAGTGTTGATGTCCCATACTGAAAGCCTACAAAGATATCGTTACCACTTATCTGGCTAAATTTTAATGGTATGACATCGAGGCAATCCCTCATTCATCAAATAGGTTCATAGAAACCATGGCATATTTGTGGTCCTTTATCCCTCAGAATCCATCTATCAATTTTACTACAATCCATGTTAGAACCCTCTCACACCCAGTAGTGAAGCGTGCAACTTTTGATAACAAAGAGTTGGTCAACATGATTTTTGTGGAACCAACAACTGATTGGTTTTGTAGAGTGAAATAATTTCTTAAGTAGGCACCCTGGGAGCCATTGACTTCTCAGAGTCCTACGAGGAGTGGTACTACCATTCACCATAAGGTTGTTTCCTAGTCTTCATTTACAAAGTTAAATACATAGGGGGAGCAAGTCATCTTAGCAGTCAAAGCTGAGGCTTTTCAAAGATTGATGTTGTAAATCTAAGACTTCTTAAAACTTGGTATGATCCTAGAGGGATTTTTGCATGCCACAAGATACACATGCAAATAGAAAGTGACTAAGTATGTCTTGATAGGAGATATTTTGCACCGAGCAACTACGAAGGAGTTCTCCTTCGATGTCTTTAGCCCTAAGAGTCATCTTGGGCAATTTTAGAAGCTCACGATGGTAGTGGCATGTATATCATTAAATGCATCCTTCACATGGGTTATTATTGTTCTACTATGGATAAGGATTGTAATGTGTATGTCAATAAATGCATTAAATGTCATCATCATGCTAATCTTATGCACTTGCCATCATAGGGCTTACAGCCCATTTAGGCGGATTGGCCATTTGCTCAGTGGGGACTAGATATTATTGGAAATATTTCTCCTCCATTATTAGGTCGACTTACATTCATTATCATTACTACTGAGTATTTTAAAAAGTGGGTGGAAGCCATTCCCATTACAACAACCATTGGAGCTCGCATTGCAGAATTTATTCTCGAGCATATCATATGTCATTTTGGGATAGCATCCAAAATAATTTTAGATAATGGAACTTATTTTAATAACAAAATTGTGTGGGCTTTAATGTTTAAATACTACATTAAACATAGTTTGCAACTCCATACTATCCGCAAGCAAATGGACAAGATGACGCCTCAAACAAAACTGTGGTAGCCATCTTGAAAAAGATAGTGCAAGAACACCACAAGGATTGGTATATACAGTTGCCTCTTGCATTATGGGCTTATAGGACTAGCATTCAGATTCCCATTGGGGCAACACCATTTTCACTAGTATATGGCACTAAGACCATTATGCCCTTAGAGTTGGAAATTCCAACGTTGTGTGTCGCATTGAAAGAGTTCATCAATGACAACACCAAATGGTAAGCTCACCTCGATCAATTGACATTGCTCTATGAACATCGCGTGAATGCACTAGAGCATATCTGTTTTTATCAAGAGTGATTAAGATGAGCTTACAATGTCAAATTACAGTAGAGATACTTTTAAGTTGGGGATCTTGTCCTAAAATAGAACCAACAGAACTCGAATTTACTGCCTGATATGCGAGAAAAATTCATGGCTAATTGGCTAGGGCCTTACATCATATCTAAAAATATTGGTCCAGGTACCTATCGCCTAACATCGCTAGAGGGTGTGGAAGAGCTTGAGCCTCTCAATATCATCCATATTAAGGTGTTCTATGCTTGAGAGTGTAGTAAAGGCCCCAAAGGCATCTGTAAGTCCTTTGGTCAAACCAAAAGCTCTAAGGGTTTGTCCACAACCGCTCGATCATCTCAAAAGGCTCTGAATTCTTGAATTGAGAAGCTTGGTCAAGTAATGGCACCAAAGGCATCTGTAAGCCCTTTGGTCAACCTAAAAGCTTCGAGGGTTTTATCTCAATCGCTCGGTCATCCCAAAATGCCCCAAGCTCTCCATTGAGTAGCTTGGTCAAGTAAAAGCTTCAAAGGCGGTTCCTCACCATTTGGTCATCCTTAAAAGCTCCAAGGACATGTACTCATCATTTGATCAAATATGAAAGCTCAAAAATGTATAAAATTTTTAAAATATATAAAATTCCAAAAAACAAATTGGTAAAGCATAAAATCCAAAACAAATTGCTTTTGCAGTTTGCATTTTCATACATGCATTCACATCATCATATTGCATTTAGGCATTTTTCATCCGTTGCATTCCACAGTAGAGTGTAATGTGTATATCAAAATCTTACAAATGATCACACATTTGTGTTTCAATCATGCACCCTTGCATTTATCATAATTCATTGCATTCATACACGATACTTGTTACGGAGAAATATGTATGTATATTAAGTTTTCATGTCACTCAGCCATACTTAGTGGGTTCTTTAGATGTTTTATAAAGCTTGATTTACTATTATAGACAAAGTAATTGGTTGGGATAGTGCTTCAACATATCAGAATCCCGTCAATAAGAAAAATAATATAAAATCCTCCTAATACAAGAGAGGATGAAAGCTATGAAAGCAGTCTTAGGTATCTAGAGAGATGGGGCTCATGACCTACTTATCTTGCAAATAGTCGATCTAGAAAGGTGTACTTTATAAAAAGGACAAGATTTTCCCTATAAATCCTAAAGTCACAAAGTTTAAATCCCAAGTTACAAAGTGCAAAAGTACAAATTTCAAGTTCAAAATGTAAAGTGATAGTGAATCAAAAGCACTATAAAAATCCCTTGCTCACAAAAAATGGTAACACGTGGACTAACAGTGATTTTAATCACTACATATGAGCAAGTAAGAAGGGTGAGAACATGAATCCCTGAATTATCCACCTTTTGAAAGCCATAGAGTGATCCCCGATCATAGCAATGGGTTGGAAGAGTCTTGCCTGCAATCGAAGGGGTAGTTCTATTGGGTGATCCCCAAACATAGCAATAGGTTGAAAGAGTCTCGCATGCATTTAGAGGGGTAGACCTGATCAATTTGCAAGATGATCTAGCTCTAGGTACCTAGGGTTGTCTAGCTATATAAGTCTAATAAAAGCTAAAACAAGGATGGTATGATCGTATGAGGAACCCTATATCACATATGGGTTGAAAGAGTCACGATTGACATACAAAGTATGCTTATGATCTATCTAAAAATACTCACATCCACACATAGGGATAATGAATAGTTGGGTCTGTCAAGAGAAAAACCTTATCCAATATAAGCCTTGTACAGTTAGTATGTGATTTTTGGAGAAGTCTACTAGGGTGTTTGAGTCTCAAGGAAAACCCCAAAAAGTTCTCCAATAGCAACAAGATACCAAATATCATTAAAATTCAGAAATACGAGTCATTAATTCATCAAAATGCATTTTACAAAGTACAATCAAACATATAGGATAGATACCGCATGAATATCAAAAATGATGTTTAGATGATGACTAACTATTTAGTGCAGCAAAGAAGAAATATACAGAATGACATATTCATTCATTAGCATTATACCAATCCACTTCACTGCATTTCATACATGGGTGATTAATTGATTAAGTTCTTGTAATGAGAATTATCAATTATTTTGCATGATTTTTATACATTCTGTGGCATCATATTTTAAAAATTGATATACACAGTTTACATTCATTCCTTAGGTTTTAAGTGATAAAAGCATACAGGTTCATTTTAATTAGATTATGATTATGTACATAATGCATTACCATACATTGCATAGCATACCATAAACTACACAAAATAAATGCATGCCCACAAAGCAAAAATAAATATCTATCTAGTGCATGTCATTCATACATCGCATCATATAAACATAGCATTTACATAAGCCTTGCATCCATGTGCATCAAATAAACATAAAATCAAAAACAAATAAATAAACATGTACACATAATGAGCCATAATAGATCATATCATATATATGTGTCTAAAAGAGTACATAGGGACTACAAAATGCTTGTAGGCTACAACTGTGTAGGTCCTTGACCTTCACACAAAATTATATGTCAAAAATGTAGTCGAAAATTGCTATAACTTAGATCTAGGATACTCCTCCCATACTAGAGCTCTCACTGCCTCCCTCTACACTGTGCTCTGGAGCCTACTCTCTTGGCTAACCTGGCACTTATGGTGGATCCTGCTATGGATCCTCCCTACCTCCAAAGCCTAAAGCACCTAGCACACAGAAAGCTGGTAACTCCAGCAAGCTAGTCCTATGACTAGAGGCCCCTGATGTTTGCCATAGATCTCTAGTCCTAGCCTATGATCTCGTTGTGTGTGTGCTAGAGGATATGTGTGTCCTCTCAGTACTATGAGTCCTATGACTCGAGATTGTTCTAGACTACCCTAAGGTCCTACACCTGGTATGCTATGACTTTGAGGAGAAATGATCCTTTAGAACCTGTAGACCATGCATCTCTATATAATTGACTAGATAATCAACACGAGCAAGCCAGACTATGTGCATCTCATTGGTCCTCATGACCATACCATGCAGTCACTCTATCTCAATTGTCGAATCTTGTGTAGCTATTGTACCTACTACTGGTGTTGTAGGAGGCCCCATAGTTGCCTGAGGAGGTAGCACAGCCCCCCTCGATGCTCGAGCAAGATCCCACTTTGCCTCTGCTAAAGTTTTCTACACCTATGCTAACTCCAAGGTAGTCTACAGTCTTTGCACCTGGCCCTCTACATCTATGGCTTGAGTTGTGAGATCATGTACTTGTACTTGTACCTCGATCAGGCACCACTTCCTATCATCCACCTTTTTTTCTAGAGTGGTGATGGTAGTGTCTCTATTAAGCTTCTATGTGTGAAACCGCCTGAGCTGACTCTGCAAGTCAGCCACCTGAGCCAACAGCCATCCCTCTGCACTATCAGGAGGGACCTCACCCTCATCTGGAGTATCTTCCTTAGGGTTAATCTTTGTAATATCCTCAATGGCAACCTTTGTGCCCCAACCACCCTCTATACACTAGTGCACCCTACGCCCATTAGGATCTACCTCTGCCTCTACCTAAATTGACTCCCGACCTAGAGGCCCTATCCTATACCATATGAATAAGGACCACCACCCATCGTAGTCTAGTGTGGTCCCAGCTGTCTCAACCCTTGACTCCTAAAAGTCATCAGGTGGATCTCTTAGTGGTGGAGGAACTATCAACAAGAGGTCCCTCTCTAAAACCAAGCGTTTGTACCTCAATGGCATATCTTGTATGTCCTACACCATGCCGAACTATCATAGGACATGAGAAAACAACTGATACTCTCTAAAATCTAACTTATGCTAGATAAGCCATTTGTCTTGATGGGCCCATTGTAGCCACTCGTCCACCTCAGGCCATGTAGGGTAATCCATGTAGGGGTGTCAGGCAACGTCCTCTGGCCCAAGTGATGCAAACTTAATGGTATAGTGCTTAGTATTCCTAGAATAATCCTGGATGTGGATACCCTCCTCAGTACAAGGCCAACATGTGGTGTAACACTGAAGGTCAACATATATGGCAGTGATGTGTAGTGGTAGTTCCGTAGGATGCTTGATCCGAATGTGCTACCATCCCTAGATATATAACAAAAGACTATAATTGATGCCCTTATGACTACACTTTGTGATCTGGTACAACTACTTGGAGAGTTGGCATAATAGGGTGCTCCCCCAAGCTAATCATAGTGGCTCCTCTGTAGAGCTTTGAAGCACCCTCCAAGTAGTGGCTAACATGTTCTAGGGAATCCTCATTCCCGAGGAGGTTGGAAGGACAATCTGCATAATGAGATGCATGAATAGGGCCTCTCATATAGAAAGTACATCATCACGATACCAGTCATCGATGTGCACCCCTTTGTGGTCAGCATCATCCTATGCATCGATGCTCTGGTCACTGAAGATGGCATCGAATACAACATCCTTTATCATGGAGGTAGAGAAGACGATAGCCTCACCATTGATAAGGATCCTAAAGATCTTGTAGACATCCTTTGGAGTGATAGTTATCTCACCGGGAGGAAGGTGGAAGGTGTTTGTCCATGCATTCCAACGTTGGTCCAATGCAGTAAGATAGGCTTGATCTACCCTAATTGTGGGTATATCAATGACAAAACTAAAATCGAAATCTTGGAACCAAGCTCAGTCATCATCAAACAAAGCCTCATGGAGAGTATTCATAAGGGCAGGATCCAACGCTCTAGAAGTTAACTTTTAAAAACAAAAAGCATAATGTAAGCTAAATATAGCTAAGCAGAGCTAAAGAAAATTAAAATTTTAATTAGACAACCTAGAAAAAAAAATAGCAATCGCAAACCATACTTGAAACCTGCGGTCCCCAATTTGCAAATTGGAAACTGTAGCTAAAACTTGTAGTCCCCAATTTGCAAATTGGGAATCGCAGTAGAAACCTATGGTCCCCAATTTGACAACTGGGAACCACAACTACCAGCTATAGTTTAGGAGTGACACCCATTTTAGGTACCCTCCTAGAAAACTAGGGCATCAAATTAAATCCTACAGCTAGCCTAAATTAGTGGGGTTCATTACCAAAAATTTAGTGAGGTTCATTTTCTGCATTACTTAATGTAGTTCATTTTACTGGTATTGAGTGAGTGGTCTCAGTTTTGTGTTACCTTTCCTGCACCCTGGCCCCAACTGGTAGATGGTTGATCAGGATCCACCATCGAGGTAGATGAGTGTAATTGTAGTAGATTTTTGTAGTGTTTTGAATCGAGGAATGTTCTCTCTCTCAGAGCTCCCAAATTGCTAGTAGTTGTAAGAAAAATAATGAAAATTCCAAATGGGAATTCAATTTATATGTCCTCATAGTCTCCATAGATCGCAACTAACACATGTGGTTCTGAAACTAGGGTTTTTCACCTGTAGGTCTGACCCACGATTCCCAAAATTTGGAAATGTAAACCATAGACCATACCCGCGGTCCGTAGCTAGCAATAAATGCACTCAAAACCCATCGTGGGAAGGTCTAAAAAGACAAATTACTAAATTCCACCAAACAAAAAATTGCAAAATTTGATGATGTTAAAAGCACTAGGATCAATCAAATAAATGCAAAACTAAACAAAACAAAAAAAAAATTAAATAATGAAAAACCAAATGCACCTCGTATTCAGTGATTTATCCTATAAAATTGGTGGTTGCAATGACTTGCGATCCATGCAATCCGACAAGATGAGTAAATCACCATAAGGAAATTTGGGGTAAACTTGTCTGTTCTTTTGCGATCCATGCGTTTGTATTATTTTGATTCCCTAAGACGGCTATCATATCTTGGCTACTCCATGGGATAGAGATGTGCAAGTATTACTAAGAGTTGCAATCATAAGCTGAAACAGGCCTAGCCAAGGCATTAAAAGGCTTGAATCTAAAGTTGTTCAGGATCATTCATTATGGTCAAGTGATTTCGTCACTTCATACATTGTCATTACCCTCATTGACTCGTCGCTTGAGGGGATAGTCATAGTTTCATTTCATAATCAAAATCAACAAAAGATCCCAGAGATCATAGGTCCCTTGATCTTGTCAAAATTTTGTTTGTTCTTGTGAATCATTTCTAACAGCTATCATAAGCTTCCCCCTTTGCATGGGGTAAATAGCAAATATGAATTTTTTTTTGTAACTCTCATCCTTCGGTTGTATAGACCTAACTCCAATTGTAACACCAAAGCTAGAGTGTCTGGAAGATATTGAGCCTCTCAATATCATCCATCTTAAGGCATTCTATGCTCGAGAGTGTAGTAAAGGCCCCAAAGGCATTTGTAACCCCCTTTTTCAAACCAAAAGCTCTAAGGGTTTGTCCACAAGCGCTCGGTCATCTCAAAAGGATTTGAATTCTTGAATTGAGAAGCTTGGTCAAGTAAAGGCACCAAAGGCATATATAAGCCCTTTGGTCAACCCAAAAGCTCCAAGGGTTTTGTCTCAACCGCTCGGTCATCTCAAAATACCCCAAGCTCTCCATTGAGTAGCTTGGTCAAGCAAAAGCTTCAAAGGCAGTTCCTCACCATTTGGTCATCCTTAAAAGCTCCCAGGATATGTACTCATCGTTTGGTAAAATATGAAAGCTCAAAAATTTATAAAAATTTGAAAATATATAAAATTCCAAAAACAAAATTGGTAAAGCATAAAATCCAAAAACATTTGCTTTTGCAGTTTGCATTTTCATACATGCATTCACATCATCATATTGCATTTAGGCATTTGTCATCCATTGCATTCCACATTAGAGTGTAATGTGTATATCAAAATCTTACAAATGATCACACGTTTGTGTTTCAGTCATGCACCCTTGCATTTATCATAATTCATTGCATTCATACACGATACTTGTTGCGGAGAAATATGTATGTATATTAAGTTTTCCAGTCACTCATCCATACTTAGTGGGTTCTTCAGATATTGTAGAAAGGTTGCTTTACTATTATAGACAAATTCATTAGTTGGGATAGTGCTTCAACATATCAGAATCCTGTCACCAAGCAAAACAATATAAAATCCTACTAAGACAAGAGAGGATGAAAGCTACGAAAGCAATATTAGGTATCTAGAGAGATTGGGTTCATGACCTACTTATCTTGCAAATAGTAGGTCTAGAAAGGTGTAATTTGTCAAAGGGACAAGATTTTACCCTATAAATCCTAAAGTCACAAAGTTTAAATCCCAAGTTACAAAGTGCAAAAGTACAAATTTCAAGTTCAAAATGTAAAGTGACAGTGAATCAAAAGCACTATAAAAATCCCTTGCTCACAAAAAATAGTAACACGTGAACTAACAATGATTTTCATCACTACATATGAGAAATTAAGAAGGGTGAGAACTTGAATACCTGAATTGTACACCTTTTTAAAGCCATAGAGTGATCCTTGATCATAGCAATGGGTTGGAATAATCCTGCCTGCACTCATAGGGGTAGTTCTATTGGATGATCCCCAAATGTAGCAATGGGTTGAAATAGTCCCACCTGCATGTTGAGGGGTAGCCCTGATCAATTTGCAATATGAGCTAGATCTAGGTACCCAAGGTTGTATAGAAGTATAAGTCTAATAAAAGCTGAAACAAGGATGGTACGATCGTATGAGGAACCCTATCTCACATATGGGTGGAACGATTCCCAAATGACATACAAAGTATGCTTATGAGCTATCTGAATATACTCACGTGCACACATAGGGATAATGAATAGTTGGGTCTATCACGGAAAAAGCCTTGTCCAATATAAGCCTTGTACAATTAGTATGTGATTTTTGGAGAAGTCTACTAGGGTGTTTGAGTCTCAAGGAAAACCCCAAAATTTTTTACAATAGCAACAAGATACCAAATATCATTAAACTTCAGAAATATGAGTCATTCATTCATCAAAATGCATTTTACAAAGCACAATCAAACATATAGGATAGATACCGCATGAATATCAGAAATGATGTTTATACGACCACTAACTATTTAGTGCAGCAAAGAAGAAATATATAGAATGACATATTCATTCATTAGCATTATACCAATCCATTTCATTGCAATTCATACATGGGTGATTAATTGATTAAGTCTTGTAATGAGAATTATCAATTATTTTGCATGATTGTTATACATTCTATGGCATCATATTTTAAAAATTGATATACACAGTTTACATTCATTCCTTAGGTTTTAAGTGATTAAATAATACAGGTTCATTTCCATTAGATTATGATTATATACATAATGCATTACCATACATAGCATAGCATACCATAAAATGCATAAAATAAATGCATGCCCACAAAGCAAAAATAAATATGCGTTTAAAAATAAACATCGCATCCATATGCGTATATCGTATCTCGCACATCTAATCATATAGATCACTGCATATCATCATCATAAAGTAAAATATATATCTAGTGCATGTCATTCATACATCGCATCATATAAATATAGCATTTACATAAGCCTTGCATCCATGTGCATAAAATAAACATAAAATAAAAAAAAACAAATAAATAAACATGTACACATAATGAGCCATAAAATATCATATCATATATATGTTTCCAAAAGAGTACATAGGGAGTACAAAATGCTTGTAGGCTACTATTGTGTAGGTCCTTGACCTTCACATAAAATGATATGTCAAAAATGTAGTCGGTAGTTCCTATGACTTAGATCTAGGCTACTCCTCCCATACTGGAGCTCTCATCGCCTCCCTCCGCACTGTGCTTTGGAGCCTACTCTCTTGGCTAACCTGGAACTTATGGTGGATCCTGCTATGGATCCTCCCTACCTCCAAAGCCTAAAGCACCCAACACACAGTAAATTGGTAACTCTAGCAAGCTAGTCCTATTACTAGAGGCCCCTTTGTCTACCCTGGATCTCTAGTCCTGGCCTATGATCTTGCTGTGTGTGTGCTAGAGGACCTGTGTGTCCTCTTAGTCTTATGAGTCTTGTGACTCGAGCTCGTTGTAGACTGCCCTGAGGTCCTACACCTAGTACGCTATGAATCTGAGGAGAAATGATCCTCTAGAACCTATAGACAGTGAATCAAAAGCACTATAAAAATCCCTTGCTCACGAAAAATAGTAACACATGGACTAACAGTGATTTTCATCACTACATATGAGCAAGTAAGAAGGGTGAGAACTTGAATCCCTGAATTGTCCACCTTTTGAAAGCCATAAAGTGATCCTGAATCATAGAAATGGGTTGGAAGAGTCTTGCCTACAATCAAAGGGGTAGTTCTATTGGGTGATCCCCAAACGTAGCAATGGGTTGAAAGAGTCTCGGTTGCATTTAGAGGGGTAGCCCTGATCAATTTGCAAGATGAGCTAGCTCTAGGTACCTAGGGTTGTCTAGTCGTATAAGTCTAATCAAAGATAAAACAAGGATGGTACAATCATATGAGGAACCCTATCTCACATATGGGTTGAAAGAGTCATGACTGACATACAAAGTATGCTTATGATCTATCTAAAAATACTCACATGCCCACACAAGGATAATGAATAGTTGGGTCTATCACGGTAAAAACCTTATCCAATATAAGCCTTGTACAGTTAGTATGTGATTTTTGGAGAAGTCTACTAGGGTTTTTGATTCTCAAGGAAAACCCCAAAAAGTTCTCCAATAGCAACAAGATACCAAATATCATTAAACTTTAGAAATACGAGTCATTCATTCATCAAAATGCATTTTAAAAAGCACAATCAAACATATAGGATAGATACTGCATGAATATCAAAAATGATTTTTAGACAGCCACTAACTATTTAGTGCGGTAAAGAAGAAATATACAGAATGACATATTCATTCATTAGTATTATACCAATCCATTTCACTACATTTCATACATGGGTGATTAATTGATTAAGTTCTTGTAATGAGAATTATCAATTATTTTTCATGATTGTTATACATTCTGTGGCGTCATATTTTAAAAATTGATATACACAGTTTACATTCATTCCTTAGGTTTTAAGTGATTAAAGCATACAGGTTCATTTCCATTAGATTATGATTATGTACATAATGCATTACCATACATTGCATAGCATACAATAAACTACACAAAATAAATGCATGCCCACAAAGCAAAAATAAATATGGGTTTAAAAAAAAACATCACATCCATATGAATATATCATATCTCACACATCTAATCATATAGATCACTGCATATCATCATCATAATGTAAAATATATATCTAGTGTATGTCATTCATACATCACATCATATAAACATAGAATTTACATAAGCCTTGCATCCATGTGCATCAAATAAACATAAAATCAAAAACAAATAAATAAACATGTACACATAATGAGCCATAAAAGATCATATCATATATATGTGTCCAAAAGAGTACATAGAGAGTTCAAAATGCTTGTAGGGTACAATTGTGTAGGTCCTTGACTTTCACAAAAAATGATATGTCAAAAATGTAGTCGGTAGTTGCTATAAATTAGATATAGGCTACTCCTCCCATACTAGAGCTCTCATCGCCTCCCTCCGAACTATGCTCTAGAGCTTGCTCTCCTAGCTAACCTGGAACTTGTGGTGGATCCTACTGTGGATCCTCCCTACCTCCAAAGCCTAAAGCACCCAACACATAGGAAACTGGTAACTACAGCAAGCTAGTCCTCTAACTAGAGGCTCCTAATTTTTGCCCTAGATCTCTAGTCTTGGCCTACGATATCACTGTGTGTGTGCTAGAGGACCTGTGTGTCCTCTCAGTCCTATGAGTCTTGTGATTCGATCTCGTTGTAGAATGCCCTGAGGTCCTACACACCTGGTATGCTATGAATCTAAGGAGAAATGATACTCTAGATCCTGTAGACCATGCATCTCTATATAACTGACTAGCTGATCAACACAAGCAAGCTAGACTACATGCATCTCATTGGTCCTCATGACCATACCATGCAGTCGCTCTACCTCAATTTTTAGATACCGTGTAGCTATTGTACCTACTTCTGGTGCTACAAGAGGCCCCATAATCACTTGAGGAGGTAGGACAACCCCTATCAATGCTCAAGAAAGATCCCACTTTACCTTTGCTATAGTTTTTTGCACCTGTGCTAACTCCAAGGTAGTCTACAGTCTCTACACTTAGCCCTATACATCTATGGCCTGAGTTATGAGCTCATGTACCTGGACTTGTACCTCGATCAGGCATCGCTCCTGGTCATCCAAATTTGCTTCTAGAGTGGCGATGGTAGTGTCTCTCTTAAGCTTCAGTGTGTGAAACCACCCAAGCTGACTCTGCAAGTCAGCCAGCCAACAACCATCCCTCTAAACTGTCAGGAGGGACCTCACCCTCCTCTGGAGTATCCTCCTTAGGGTCAATCTTTGTAATATCCTCAATGGCAGCCTCTATGCCCCAAACACCCTTTGTACAATGGTGCACCCTATGCCCATTAGGATCTACCTTTGTCTTTGCCTAAGCCAGATCTTGACCTAGAGGCCCTATCCTATACCATCTGAATAAGGACCACCACCCATCGTAGTCTGGTGTGGTCCCAGCTATCTCAACCCTCGACTCCTGAAAGTCATCGGGTGGATCTCTTAGTGGTGGAGGAACTATCAACAAGAGGTCCCTCTCTAGAGCTAGGTGTTTTTACCTCAGTGGCATCTTTGGTATGTCCTACACCATGCTGAACTATCATAGGACACGAGAAAACAACTGATAATATCTAACCTCTAACTTATGCTAGATAAGCCATTTGTCTTGATGGGCCCGTTGTAGCCACTCGTCCACCTCAGGCCATGTAGGGGTGCCAGGCAACGTCCCCTGGCCCAAGTGATGCACACATAATGGTATAGTGCTTAGTATTCCTAGCATAAGCTTGGATGTAGATAACCTCCTCAATACAAGGCCAACATGCGGTGAAACACTAATAGTCGACATCTATGGCAGTGACTTGTAGTGGTAGTTCTGCAGGATTCTCAATCCAGATGTGCTGTCATCGCTAAATCTATAACAAAAGACTACAACTGCTACCCTTATGGCTATGCTTTATGATTTAGTACATCTTCTTGGAGAGCTAGCATAATAGGGTGCTCCCCCAAGCTAATCGTAGTGGCTCCTCTATAGAGCTCTGAAGCACCCTCCAAGCAGTGGCTAACATGTTCTACGGAATCCTCATGCCTAAGGAGCCTGGAAGGACAATCTACATAATGAGATGCATAAATAGGGCCTCTCATATAGAAAATACATCATCGCAATACCAGTGATCGATGTGCACCCCTCTGTGGTCAACATCATCCTGTGCATCGGTGCTCTAGTCACTAAATATGGCATCGAATACAACATCATTTATCATGGAGGTAGAGGATACGATAGCCTCACCATTGATAAGGATCCTAAAGGTCTTGTAGACATCCTCTAGAGTGATAGTTATCTCATCGGGAGGAAGGTGGAAGGTGTTGGTCCACGCATTCCAACACTGGTCCAATGTAGTAAGATAGGCTTGATCTACCCTAATGGTGGGTAGATCCATGACAAAACTAAACTCGATAACTTGGAACCAAGCTCAGTCATCATCAGACAAAGCCTCATGAAGAGTATTTATAAGGGCAGGCTCCAACGCTCTAGAAGTTAACTTTTAAAAACAAAAAGCATAATGTAAGATAAATCTAGCTAAGCAGAGCTAAATAAAATTAAAATTTTAATTAGACAACCTAGAAAAAAATAACAATCATAAACCATAGTTGAAACCTACGGTCCCCAATTTGCAAATTGGGAACCGTAGCTGAAACTTGTGGTCCCCAATTTGCAAATTGGGAACCACAGCTGAAACCTGCGATCCCTAATTTGACAACTGGGAACCACAACTACCAGCTATAGTTTAGGAGTGACACCCATTTTAGGTACCCTCCTAGACAACTAGGGCATCAAATTAAATCTTACAGCTAGCCTAAATTAGTGGGGTTTATTACCAATAGTTTTTTGAGGTTCATTTTTTGCTTTACTTAATGTAGTTCATTTTACTGGTATTGAGTGTGTGGTATCAGTTTTGTGTTACCTTTCTTGGACCCTAGACTCGATTGGTAGATGTTTGATCAAGATTTGCCATCGAGGTAGATGAGTGTAATTTTGATAGATTTTGGCAACATTCTGAATCGAGGAATGTTCTCTCTCTCAGAGCTCCCAAATTGCTAGTAGTTGTAAGAAAAATAATGAAAATTTCAAATGGGAATTCAATTTATAGGTCCTCCTAGTCTCCATGGACCGCAACTAACACATGCGGTTTCGAAACAAGGGTTTTTCACCCATAGGTTTGACCCACGATTCCCAAAATTTGGAAATGTAAACCGCAAACCATACCCGTAGTCCGTAGCTAGAAATAAATGCACTCAAAACCCACGGTGGGAAGGTCTTAAAAGACAAATTACTTACTTCCACCGAACAAAAATTCAAAACCAATTATTGAAATTGTAAATTTGATGATGTTAAAAGCACTAGGATCAATCAAATAAATGCAAAACTAAAAAAAACAAAAAAAACAAAAAAAAATCAAATAATGAAAAACCAAATTTGCCTCGTATTCAGTGATTTATCCTATAAAATTGGTGGTTGCAGTGACTTGCAATCCATGTAATATGACAAGATGAGTAAATCACCATAAGGACATTTGGCGTAAAATTGTTTGTTCTTTTATGACATCTTTCAGCAAATCATCGACAATATGATTCAACACAAGTCCAATTACGTTTGTATTATTTTGATTCCCTAATACGGCTATCATAGCTTGACTGCTCCATGGGATAGATATGTGCAATTAATACTAAGAGTTGCAATCATAAGCTAAACCAGGCCTAGCCAAGGAATTAAAAGGCTTGAATCTAAATTTGTTCAGGATCATTCATTATGGTCAAGCGATTTCATCGCTTCATACATTGTCATTACCCTCATCAACTCATCACTTGAGGGGGTAGTCATAATTTCATGTCATAATCAAAATAAACAGAAGATCCCAGAGATCATAGATCCCTTTATCTTGTCAAAATTTTGTTTGTTATTTTGAATCATTGCTAACAACTATCATAAGCTTCCCCCTTTGCATGGGGTAAATAGCAAATATGAAATTTTATTTGTAACTCTCATCCTTCGGTTATATAGACCTAACTCCTATTGTAACACCAAATCTAGAGGGTGTGGAAGATCTTGAGCCTCTCAATATCATCCATCTTAAGGCATTCTATGCTTGAGAGTGTAGTAAATGCCCCAAATGCGTCTGTAAGCCCTTTCGTCAAACCAAAAGCTCTAAGGGTTTGTCCACAACCGCTCGGTCATCTCAAAAGGCTCTGAATTATTGAATTGAGAAGCTTGGTCAAGTAAAGGCACCAAAGGCATCTGTAAGCCCTTTGGTCAACCCAAAAGCTCCAAGGGTTTTGTCTCAACCGCTCGGTCATCCCGAAATGCCCCAAGCTCTCCGTTGAGTAGCTTGGTCAAGTAAAAGATTCAAAGGTAGTTCCTCACCATTTGGTCATCCTTAAAAGCTCCAAGGACATGTACTCATAATTTGGTCAAATATGAAAGCTCAAAAATGTATAAAAATTTGAAAATATATAAAATTCCAAAAAACAAATTGGGAAAGCATAAAATCCAAAAACATTTGCTTTTGCAATTTGCATTTTCATACATGCATTCGCATCATCATATTGCATTTAGGAATTTTTCATCCGTTGCATTCCACAGTAGAGTGTAATGTGTATATCAAAATCTTACAAACGATCGCATGTTTGTGTTTCAGTCATGCACACTTGCATTTATCATAATTCATTGCATTCATACACGATACTTGTTGCAGAGAAATATGTATGTATATTAAGTTTTCCAATCACTCAGCCATACTTAGTGCGTTCTTCAGATATTGTAGAAATCTTGATTTACTATTATAGACAAAGTCATTAGTTGGGATAGTGCTTCAACATATCAGAATAACGTCACTAAGCAAAACAATATAAAATCCTGCTAAGACAAGAGAGGATGAAAGCTGCGAAAGCAGTATTAGGTATCTAGAGAGATGGGGTTCACGACCTGCTTATCTTGCAAATAGTTGGTCTAGAAAGGTCTACTTTGTCAAAGGGACAAGATTTTCTCCTATAAATCCTAAAGTCACAAATTTTAAATCCCAAGTTACAAAGTGCAAAAGTACAAATTTCAAGTTCAAAATGTAAAGTGATAGTGAATCAAAAGCACTATAAAAATCCCTTGCTCACAAAAAATAGTAACACGTGGACTAACAATGATTTTAATCACTACATCTGAGCAAGTAAGAAGGGTGAGAACTTGAATCCCTGAATTGTCCACCTTTTGAAATCCATAGAGTGATACTCGATCATAGCATTGGGTTGGAAGAGTCCTACCTACAATCAGAAGGGTAGTTCTATTGGATGATCCCCAAACGTAGCAATGGGTTGAAATAATCCCACCTGCATTTGGAGGGGTAGCCCTCATCAATTTGCAATATGAGCTAGCTCTAGGTACCTAGGGTTGTCTAGCAGTATAAGTCTAATAAAAGCTGAAACAAGGATGGTACGATCGTATGAGGAACCCTATCTCACATATGGGTTGGAAGAGTCCCGACTAACATACGAAGTATTCTTATGATCTATATGAAAATACTCACATGCACACATAGGGATAATGAATAGTTGGGTCTATCACGGCAAAAGCCTTGTCCAATATAAGCCTTGTACAGTTAGTATGTGATTTTTGGAGAAGTCTACTAGGGTGTTTGAGTATCAAGGAAAACCCCAAAAAGTTCTCCAATAGCAACAAGATACCAAATATCATTAAACTTCAGAAATACGAGTCATTCATTCATCAAAATGCATTTTACAAAGCACAATCAAACATATAGAATAGATACCACATGAATATCAAAAATGATGTTTAGACGACCACTAACTATTTAGTGCAACAAAGAAGAAATATACATAATGACATATTCATTCATTAGCATTATACCAATCCATTTCACTGCATTTCATAAATGGGTGATTAATTGATTAAGTTCTTGTAATGAGAATTATCAATTATTTTGCATGATTGTTATACATTCTGTGGTGTCATATTTTAAAAATTGATATACACAGTTTACATTCATTCCTTTGTTTTTAAGTGATTAAAGCATACAGGTTCATTTCCATTAGATTATGATTATGTACATAATGCATTACCATACATTGCATAGCATACCATAAACTGTACATAATAAATGCATGCCCACAAAGAAAAAATAAATATGGATTTAAAAATAAACATTGCATCCATATGCATATATCATATCTCGCACATCTAATCATATAGATCACTGCATATCATCATCATAAAGTAAAATAGCTATCTAGTGCATGTCATTCATACATCACATCATATAAACATAGCATTTACATAAGCCTTGCATCCATGTGCATAAAATAAACATAAAATCAAATACAAATAAATAAACATGTACACATAATGAGCCATAAAAGATCATATCATATATATGTGTCCAAAAGAGTACATAGGGAGTACAAAATGCTTGTAGGCTACAATTATGTAGGTCCTTGAACTTCACACAAAATGATATGTCAAAAATGTAGTCAGTAGTTGCTATAACTTAGATCTAGGCTACTCCTCCCATACTGGAGCTCTCGTCACCTCCCTCCACACTGTGCTCTGGAGCCTGCTCTCTTGGCTATCCTGGTACTTGTGGTGGATCTTGCTATGGATCCTCCCTACCTCTAAAGCCTAAAGCACCTAGCACATAGGAAACTGGTAACTCCAGAAAGCTAGTCCTCTGACTAAAGGCCCCTGATGTCTCCCATGGATCTCTAGTCCTGGCCTACGATCTCACTATGTGTGTGCTAGAGGACCTGTGTGTCCTCTCAGTCCTATGAGTCCTATGACTCGAGCTCGTTGTAGACTGCCCTGAGGTCCTACACCTGGTATGCTATTACTCTGAGGAGAAATGATCCTCTAGAACTTGTAGACAGTGAATCAAAAGCACTATAAAAATCCCTTGCTCACAAAAAATAGTAACACATGGACTAACAGTGATTTTCATCACTACATATGAGAACGTAAGAAGGGTGAGAACTTGAATCCCTGAATTTTCCACCTTTTAAAAGTCATAGAGTGATCCCCGATCATAGAAATGGGTTGGAAGAGTTGTGCCTGCAATCGAAAGGGTAGTTCTACTGGGTTATCCCCAAATGTAGCAATGGGTTGAAAGAGTCTCACCTGCATTTAGAGGGGTAGCCCTGATCAATTTACAAGATGAGATAGCTCTAGGTACCTAGGGTTGTCAAGCTATATAAGTCTAATGAAATGTGAAACAAGGATGGTACGATTGTATGAGGAACCCTATATCACATATGGGTTGAAAGAGTCACGACTGACATACAATGTATGCTTATGATCTATCTAAAAATACTCACATGCACACACAAAGATAATGAATAGTTGGGTCTGTCATGGCAAAAAACTTATCCAATATAAGCCTTGTAAAGTTAGTATGTGATTTTGGAGAAGTCTACTAGGGTGTTTGAGTTCAAGGAAAACCCAAAAAAGTTCTCCAATAGCAACAAGATACCAAATATTATTAAACTTTAGAAATATGAGTCATTCATTCATCAAAATGCATTTTACAAAGCACAATAAAACATATAGGATAGGTACCACATGAATATCAGAAATGATGTTTAGATGACCACTAACTATTTAGTGTAGCAAAGAAGAAATATATAGAATGACATTTTCATTCATTAGCATTATACCAATCCATTTCACTACATTTCATACATGGGTGATTAATTGATTAAGTTCTTGTAATGAGAATTATCAATTATTTTGCATGATTGTTATACATTCTATGGTGACATATTTTAAAAATTGATATACACAGTTTACATTCATTCCTTTGGTTTTAAGTGATTAAAGCATACAGGTTCATTTCCATTAGATTATGATTATGTACATAATGCATTACCATACATTGCATAACATACCATAAACTACACAAAATAAATGCATGCCCACAAAGAAAAAATAAATATGGGTTTAAAAATAAACATCGCATCCATATGCATATATCATATCTCGCACATCTAATCATATAGATCACTGCATATCATCATCATAAAGTAAAATAGCTATCTAGTGCATGTCATTCATACATTGCATCAGATAAACATAGCATTTACATAATCCTTGCATCAATGTGCATCAAATAAACATAAAATAAAAAACAAATAAATAAACATATGCACATAATGAGCCATAAAAGATCATATCATATATATGTGTCCAAAAGAGTACATAGGGAGTACAAAATGCTTGTAGGCTACAACTGTCTAGGTCCTTGACCTTCACAAAAAATTATATATATAAAATGTAGTCGATAGTTGCTAACTCCAAGGTAGTCTATAGTCTCTAAACCTGGCCCTCTACATCTATGGCTTGATTTGTGAGCTCATGTACTTGGACTTGTACCTCGATCAGGTACCGCTCCTTGTCATCCACCTTTGCTTCCAGAGTGGCGATGGTAGTGTCTCTCTTAAGATTTTTTGTGTGAAACCACCTGAGCTAACTTTGCAAGTCAGCCACCTAAGCTAGCAACCATCCCTCTACACTGTCAAGAGGGACCTCACCCTCCTCTGGAGTATCCTCCTTAGGGTCAATCTTTGTAATATCCTCAATGGTAGACTCTATGCCCCAACCGTCCTATATACACTGGTGCACTCTATGCCCATCAGGATATACGTCTACCTCTGCCTAAGCTGGCTCCCGACCTAGAGGCTCTTTCCTATACCATCTGAATAAGGACCACCACCCATAGTAGTCTGGTGTGGTCCCAGCTGTCTCAACCTCTGACTCCTAAAAGTCATCAAGTGCATCTCTTAGTGGTGGAGGAACTATCAACAAGAGGTTCCTCTCTAGAGCCAGGAATTTGTACCTCAGTGGCATCTCTAGTATGTCCTACACCATGCCAAACTATCATAGGACACAAGAAAACAATTGATACTCTCTAACCTCTAACTTACGCTAGATAATCCATTTGTCTCAATGGGCCCATTGTAACCACTCGTCTACCTCAGGCCAAGTAGGGTAATCCATGTAGGGCTGCAAAAAAATGTCCCTTGGCTCAAGTGATGCAAACCTAATGGTATAGTGCTCAATATTCCTAGCATAAGCCTGACTGTGTATACCCTCCTCAGTACGAGGCCAACATGCGGTGTAACACTGATGGTTAGCATCTATGGCGGTGACGTGTAGTGGTAGTTCTATAGGATGCTCGCTCTAGATGTGCTACCATCCCTAGATCTATAACAAAAGACTACAACTAATGCCCTTACGACTACGCTTTATGATCTGGTACATCTCCTTGGAGAGCTGGCATAATAGGGTGCTCCCCCAAGCTAATCATAGTGGCTCCTCTATAGAGTTTTGAAGCACCCTCCAAGTAGTGGCTAACATGTTCTAGGGAATCCTCATGCCTGAGGAGTCTGGAAGGACAATTTGCATAATGAGATGCATGAATAGGGCCTCTCGTATAGAAAATACATCATCGCGATACCAATCATCGATGTGCATCCCTCTGTGGTCAGCATCATCTTGTGCATCGGTGCTCTGGTCACTAAATATGGCATTGAAGACAACATCATTTATCATGGAGGTAGAGGATACGATAGCCTCACCATCGATAAGGATCCTAAAGATCCTGTAGACATCCTCTAGAGTGATAGTTATCTCATCGGGAGGAATGTGGAAGGTGTTGGTCCACGCATTTCAATGCTGGTCCAATGCAGTGAGATAGGCTTGATCTACCCTAATGGTGGGTAGATCCATGATGAAACTTAACTTTATAGTTTGGAACCAAGCTCGAACATCATCAGACAAAGCCTCACAGAGATTCTTCATAAGGGCAGGCTCCAATGCTCTAGAAGTTAACTTTTAAAAACAAAAAGCATAATGTAAGATAAATCTAGCTAAGCAGAGCTAAAGAAAATTAAAATTTTAATTAGACAACCTAGAAAAAAAATAGCAATCACAAACCATAGTTGAAACCTGCAGTCCCCAATTTGCAAATTGGAAACTGTAGCTAAAACTTGTGGTCCCTAATTTGCAAATTGTGAACATTAACTGAAACCTGTGGTCCCCAATTTGACAACTGGGAACCATAGCTACCAGCTGTAGTTTAGGAGTGACACCCATTTCAGGTACCCTCCTAGACAACTAGGGCATCAAATTAAATCCTACAGCTAGCCTAAATTAGTGGGGTTCATTACCAATAGTTTAGTGAGGTTCATTTTTTGCATTGCTTAATGTAGTTCATTTTACTGGTATTGAGTGCATGGTCTCAGTTTTGTGTTACCTTTCTTGCACCATGGATCCGATTGGTAGATGGCTGATCAGGATCCACCATCGAGGTAGATGAGTGTAATTGCGATAGATTTTGGCAACATTCTGAATCGAGGAATGTTCTCTCTCTCAAAGCTCCCAAACTGCAAGTAGTTGTAAGAAAAATAATGAAAATTTCAAATGGGAATTCAATTTATAGGTCCTCCTAGTATTCGTGGACCGCAACTAACACATTCGGTTCTAAAACTAGGGTTTTTCTCCTATAGGTCTGACCCATAATTCCCAAAATTTGGAAATGTAAACCGCAAATCGTACCCGCGGTCCATAGCTAGCAATAAATGCACTCAAAACCCACCGTGGGAAGGTCTAAAAAGACAAATTACTGACTTCCACCTAACAAAAATTCAAAATCAATGATTAAAATTGTAAATTTGGTGATGTTAAAAGCACTAGGATCAATCAAATAAATGCAAAACTAAACAAAACAAAAAAAAAACAAAAATAAAATCAAATAATAAAAAACCAAATGCGCCTCGTATTCAGTGATTTATCCTATAAAATTGGCGGTTGCAATGACTTGTGATCCATGCAATATGACAAGATGAGTAAATCACCATAAGGACATTTGGGGTAAACTTTTCTATTCCTTTAGGACATCTTTCAACAAATCATCGACAATATGATTCAACATAAGTCTAATTGCATTTGTATTATTTTAATTCCCTAAGAAGGCTATCGTAGATTGACTGCTCCATGGGATAGAGATGTGCAACTACTACTAAGGGTTGCAATAATAAGCTAAACCAGGCCTAGCCAAGGCATTAAAAGGCTCGAATCTAAAGTTGTTCAGGATCATTCATTATGATCAAGCGATTTCGTCGCTTCATACATTGTCATTACCCCCATCGACTCATCGCTTCAGGGGGTAGTCATAATTTAATGTCATAATAAAAATCAATAGAAGATCCCAGAGATCATATATCCCTTGATCTTGTCAAAATTTTGTTTGTTCTTGTGAATCATTGCTAACAGCTATCATAAGCTTCCCCCTTTGCATGGGGTAAATAGCAAATATGAAATTTTATTTGTAACTCTCATCCTTCGGTTATATAGACCTATTTCCTATTGTAACACCAAATATAGATGGTATGGAAGAGCTTGAGCCTCTCAATATCATCCATCTTAAGGCATTCTATGCTTGAAAGTGGAGTAAGGGCCCCAAAGGCATCTGTAATCCCTTTGGTCAAACCAAAAGCTCTAAGGGTTTGTCCACAACCACTCGGTCATCTCAAAAGGCTCTGAATTCTTGAATTGAGAAGATTGGTCAAGTAAAGGCACCAAAGGCATCTGTAAGCCCTTTGGTCAACCAAAAATCTCCAAGGGTTTTGTATCAACTTCTCGATCATCCCTAAATTCCCCAAGCTCTACATTGAGTAGCTTGGTCAAGTAAAATATTCAAATGTGGTTCCTCACCATTTGGTCATCCTTAAAAGCTCCAAGGACATGTACTCATCATTTGGTCAAATATGAAAGCTCAAAAATGTATAAAAATTTGAAAATATATAAAATTCCAAAAAACAAATTGGTAAAGCATAAAATCCAAAAACATTTGCTTTTGCAATTTGCATTTTCATACATGCATTCACATCATCATATTGCATTTAGGCATTTGTCATCCATTGCATTCCACAGTAGAGTGTAATGTGTATATCAAAATCTTCGAAATGATCGCACGTTTGTGCTTCAGTCATGCACCCTTGCATTTATCATAATTCATTGCATTCATACACAATACTTGTTGCGGAGAAATATGTATGTATATTAAGTTTTCCAGTCACTCAGCCATACTTAGTGGGTTCTTTGGATATTTTAGAAATCTTGCTTTACTATTATAGACAAAGTCATTAGTTGGGATAGTGCTTCAACATATCAAAATCCCGTCACTAAGCAAAACAATATAAAATCCTGCTAAGACAAGAGAGGATGAAAGCTGTGAAAGCAGTATTAGGTATCTAGAGATATGGGATTCATGACCTGCTTATCTTGCAAATAGTCAGTCTAGAAAGGTGTAATTTTTCGAAGGGACAATATTTTCCCCTATAAATCCTAAAGTCACAAATTTTAAATCCCAAGTTACAAAGTGCAAAAGTACAAATTTCAAGTTCAAAATGTAAAGTGACAGTGAATCAAAAGCACTATAAAAATCCCTTTCTCACAAAAAATAGTAACACGTGGACTAACAATGATTTTGAGCACTACATATGAGCAAGTAAGAAGGGTGAGAACTTGAATCCCTGAATTGTCCACCTTTTAAAAGCCATAGAGTGATCCCCGATCATATCAATGGGTTGGAAGAGTCCTGCCTGCAATCAGAGGGGTAGTTCTATTGGATGATCCCCAAACATAGCAATGGGTTGAAAGAGTCCCAAATACATTTTGAGTGGTAGCCCTAATCAATTTGCAAGATGAGCTAGCTCTAGTTACCTAGGGTTGTCTAGCAGTATAAGTCTAATCAAAGCTGAAACAAGGATGGTACGATCGTATGAGGAACCCTATCTCACATATGGGTTGAAAGAGTCCCGATTGACATACGAAGTATGCTTATGATCTATCTTAAAATACTCACATGGACACACAGGGATAATGAATAGTTGGGTCTATTACGAAAAAAACCTTGTCCAATATAAGCCTTGTACAATTAGTATGTGATTTTTAGAGAAATCTACTAGGGTGTTTGAGTCTCAAGGAAAACCCCAAAAAGTTCTCCAATAGCAACAAGATACCAAATATCATTAAAATTCAGAAATACGAGTCATTCATTCATCAAAATACATTTTACAAAGCACAATCAAACATATAGGATAGATATCGCATGAATATCAAAAATGATGTTTATATGGCCACTGACTATTTAGTGCAGTAAATAAGAAATATACAAAATGACATATTCATTCATTAGCATTATACCAATCCATTTCACTGCATTTCATACATGGGTGATTAATTTATTAAGTTATTGTAATGAGAATTATCAATTATTTTGCATGATTGTTATACATTCTGTGGTGTCATATTTTAAAAATTGATATACACAGTTTACATTCATTCCTTAGGTTTTAAGTGATTAAAGCATATAGGTTCATTTCCATTAGATTATGATTATGTACATAATGCATTACCATACATTGCATAGCATACCAAAAACTACACAAAATAAATGCATTCCCACAAAGCAAAAATAAATATGCGTTTAAAAATAAACATCGCATCTATATGCATATATCATATCTCGCACATCTAATCATCTAGATCACTCCATATCATCATCATAAAGTAAAATAGCTATCTAGTGCATGTCATTCATACATCGCATCATATAAACATAGCATTTACATAAGCCTTGCATCCATGTGCATCAAATAAACATAAAATCAAAAACAAATAAATAAACATGTACACATAATGAGCCATAAAAGATCATATCATATATATGTGTCCAAAAGAGTACATAGGGAGTACAAATGCTTGTAGGCTACAACTGTGTAGGTCCTCGACCTTCACACAAAATGATATGTCAAAAATGTAGTCGATAGTTGCTATAACTCATATCTAGGCTGCTCCTCCCGTACTAGATATCTCACCGCCTCCCTCCACACAATGCTCTAGAGCCTACTCTCCTTGCTAACATGGCACCTATGGTGGATCTTACTGTCGATCCTTCCCACCTCCAAAGCCTAAAGAATGCAACACATAGGAAATTGGTAACTCCAGCAAGCTAGTCCTATGATTGGAGGCCCCTGATGTCTGCACTGGATCTCTAGTCATGGACTACGATCTCGCTGTGTGTGTGCTAGAGGACCTGCGCATCCTCTCAGTTCTGTGAGTCCTATGACTCAAGCTCATTATAGACTGTCCTGAGTTCCTACACTTGGTACACTATGACTATGAGGAGAAATGATCCTCTAGAATCTACAGATCATGCATCTCTATATAATCAACTAGCTGATCAATGTGAGAAAGCCAGACTGCATGCATCTCATTGGTCCTCATGACCATACCATGCAGTCACTCTACCTCAGTTTTTAGATCCTATGCAGCTATTTTACCTACTGCTAGTGCTACAGGAGGCCCCATAGTCACATGAGCAGGTAGCATAGCCCTCCTCAATGCTTGAGAAAGATCCCACTCTACCTCTTCTATAGTCTACTACACCTGTGCTAACTCCAAGGTAGTCTACAATCTCTTCACTTGGCCCTCTACATATGTGGCCTGAGTTGTGAGCTCACGTACCTAGAATTGTACCTTGATCAGGCACCACTCCCTATCATCCACCTTTGCCTCTAGAGTGGAGATGGTAGTATCTCTGTTAAGCTTATGTGTGTGAAATTGCTCGATCTGACTCTGCAAGTCAGCTACCTGAGCCAACAACCATCCCTTTGTGCTTTCAGGAGGGACCTCACCCTCCTCTAGAGTATCCTACTTAAGTTCAATCTTTGTAATATCCTCAATGGCAGCCTTTGTGCCCCAACTGCCCTCTATATACTGACACACCCTATGCCCATCAGGATCTACCTTTGCCTCTATCTAAGTTGACTCCCGACCTAGAGGCCCTGTCCCATACCATCTGAATAAGGACCACCACCCATCATAGTCTAGTGTGGTCCCAGCTGTCTCAAACCCTAACTCTTGGAAGTCATCGGGTGCATCTCCTAGTGGTGGAGGAACTATCAATAGGATGTCCCTCTCTAGAGCTAGGTGTTTGTACCTCAGTGGCATCTCTGGTATGTCCTACACAATGCTAAACTATCATAGGACACGAGAAAACAACTGATACTCTCTGACCTCTAGCTTATGATAGATAAGCCATTTGTCTCGATGGGATGGTCATAGCCACTCGTCCACCTCAGGCCATGCAAAGTAGTCCATGTAAGGGTTCCAGACAACGTCCCCCGGCCCAAGTGATACAAACCTAATGATATAGTGTTTAGTGTTCCTAACATAAGCCTAGCTATGAATACCCTCCTCAACATGAGCCCAACATGCGACATAACACTAATGGTCGATGTCTATGGTAGTGACGTGTAGTGGTAGTTCCATAGGATGCTCGATCCGGATGTGCTGCCATCCCTAGATCTACAACAAAATACTATATCTTATGCCCTTATTGCTACACTTTATGATCTGGTACAACTCCCTATAGATCTAGAATAATAGGGTCCTCCCCCAAGCTAATCGTAGTAGCTCCTATGTAGAGATCTGAAGCACCCTCCAAGCAGTGGCTAACATGTTCTAAGGAATCCTCATGCTTGAGGAGTCTAAAAGGACAATTTGCATAATGAGATGCATGAAGAGGACCTCTCATATAGAAAAGAAATCATCACGGTACCAGTCATTGATGTGCACCCCTCTGTGGTCAGCATCATCCTGTGCATCGATACTCTAGTCACCGAATATGGCATCGAAGACAACATCCTTTACCGTGGAGGAAGAGGAGACGATAGCCTCACCATCGATAAGGATCCTAAATATCCTATAGACATCCTCTAGAGTGATAGTTATATCACCAATATGAAGGTGAAATGTGTTGGTCCATGCATTCCAATGCTAGTCCAATGTAGTAAGATAGGCTTGATCTACCTTAATGATGGGTAGATCCATGATGAAACTGAACTCGACAGCTTGGAACCAAACTCGGTCATCATCAAACAAAGCCTCATAGAGAGTCTTCTTAAGGGCAGGCTCCCGCGCTCTAGAAGTTAACTTTTAAAAACAAAAAGCATAATGTAAGATAAATCTAGCTAAGAAGAGATAAAGAAAATTAAAATTTTAATTATACAACCTAGAAAAAAAATAGCAATCGCAAACTATAGTTGAAACCTGCGGTCCCCAATTTGCAAATTGGAAATTGCAGCTGAAACTTGTGGTCCCCAATTTGCAAATTGAGAACCGCAGCTGAAACCTACAGTTCCCAATTTGAAAATTGGGAACCACAACTACCAGCTGTAGTTTAGGAGTGACACCCATTTCAGGTACCCTCCAAGACCACTAGGGCATCAAATTAAATCCTACAGCTAGCCTAAACTAGTGGGGTTCATTACCAGCATTTTAGTGAGATTCATTTTTTACATTACTTAATGTAGCTCATTTTACTGGTATTGAGTGTGTGGTCTTAGTTTCGTGTTACCTTTCACGCACCCTAGCCCCAGTTGGTAGATGACTAATCAGGATCCACCATCGAGGTAGATGAGTGTAAATGCAATAGAGTTTGGTAGTGTTCTGAATCAAGGAATGTTCTCTCTCTCAGAGATCCCAAATTGCTAGTAGTTTTAAGAAAAATAATTCAAATGGGAATTCAATTTATAGGTCCTCCTAGTCTCCGTGGACCACAACTAACACCTGTGGTTCCAGAACTAGGGTTTTCCACCCGTAGGTCTAACCAACGGTTCTAAAAATTTGGAAATGTAAACCGCAAACCGTACCCGTGGTCCACAGCTAGCAATAAATGCACTCAAAACCCATCGTGGGAAGGTCTAAAAAGACAAATTATTGACTTCCACCGAAAAAAAATTCAAAATCAATGATTAAAATTGCAAATTTGGTGATGTTAAAAGCACTAGGATCAATAAAATAAATGCAAAACAAAACAAAACAAAACAAAAAAAAATCAAATAATGAAAAACCAAATGTGCCTCGTATTCAGTGATTTATCCTATAAAATTAGCGGTTGCAACGACTTGTGATCCATGCAATCTGACAAGATGAGTAAATCACCATAAGGACATTTGGGGTAAACTTATCTGTTCTTTTATGACATCTTTCAACAAATCATCGACAATATGATTCAACACAAGTCTAATTGCATTTGTATTATTTTGATTCCCTAAGATGGCTATCGTAGCTTGATTGCTCCATGGGATAGAGATGTGCAAGTACTACTAAGAGTTGCAATCATAAGCTGAACCAGACCTAGCCAAGGCATTAAAAGGCTCAAATTTAAAGTTGTCCAGGATCATTAATTATGGTCAAGCTATTTCATCGCTTCATACATTGTCATTACCCTCATTGACTCGTCACTTGAGGGAGTAGTCATAATTTCATGTCATAATCAAAATCAATAGAAGATCCCAGAGATCGTAGATCCCTTGATCTTGTCAAAATTTTGTCCATTCTTGTGAATCATTGCTAACAGCTATCCTTCGGTTATATAGGCCTAAATCCTATTGTAGCACCAAAGATAGAGGGTGTGGAAGAGCTTGAGACTCTCAATATCATCCATATTAAGGGGTTCTATACTTGAGAGTGTATTAAAGGCCCCAAAGGCATCTGTAAGCCCTTTGGTCAAACCAAAAGCTCTAAGGGTTTGTCCACAACGACTCGGTCATCTCAAAAGCCTCTAAATTCTTGAATTGAGAAGCTTGGTCAAATAAAGACACCAAAGGCATCTGTAAGCCCTTTGGTCAACCCAAAAGCTCTAAGGATTTTGTCTCAACTGCTCGGTCATACCAAAATGCCCCAAGCTCTCCGTTGAGTAGCTTGGTCAAGTAAAAGCTTCAAAGGCAGTTCCTCACCATTTGGTCATCGTTAAAAGATCCAAGGACATGTACTCATCATTTGGTCAAATATGAAAGCTCAAAAATGTATAAAAATTTGAAAATATATAAAATTCCAAAAAACAAATTGGTAAAGCATAAAATCCAAAAACATTTGCTTTTGCAGCTTACATTTTCATACATGCATTCACATCATCATATTGCATTTAGGCATTTGTCATCTGTTGCATTCCATAGTAAAGTGTAATGTGTATATCAAAATCTAACAAATGATCACACCTTTGTGTTTCAGTCATGCACCCTTGCATTTATCATAATTCATTGCATTCATACATGATACATGTTGCGGAGAAATATGTATGTATATTAAGTTTTTCAGTCACCCAACCATACTTAGTGGGTTCTTCGGATATTGTAGAAATCTTGCTTTACTATTATAGACAAATTCATTAGTTGGGATAGTGCTTCAACATATCAGAATCCCACCACTAAGCAAAACAATATAAAATCCTACTAAGACAAGAGAGGATGAAAGCTGTGAAATCAGTCTTACATATCTAGAGAGATGGGGTTCATGACCTGCTTATCTTGCAAATAGTCAATCTAGAAAGGTGTACTTTGTCAAAGGGACAAGATTTTCCCCTATAAATCCTAAAGTCACAAAGTTTAAATCCCAAGTTACAAAGTGCAAAAGTATAAATTTCAAGTTCAAAATGTAAAGTGACAATGAATCAAAAGCACTATAAAAATCCATTGCTCACAAAAAAAAGTAACACGTTGACTAACAGTGATTTTCATCACTACATATGAGCAAGTAAGAAGGATGAGAACTTGAATCCCTGAATTGTCCATCTTTTGAAATCCATAGAGTGATCCCCGATCATAGCAATGAGTTGGAAGAGTCCTGCCTACAATTGAAGGGGTAGTTCTATTGGGTGATCCCCAAACATAGCAATCAGTTGAAAGAGTCCCACTTGTATTTGGAGGGGTAGCCCTGATAAATTTGCAAGATGAGCTAGCTCTAGGTACCTAGGGTTGTCTAGTAGTATAAGTCTAATCAAAGCTAAAACATGGATGGTACAATCGTATGAGGAACCCTATCTCACATATGGGTTGAAAGAGTCCCGACTAACATACAAAGTATGCTTATGATCTATCTAAAAATACTCACATGCACACACAGGGATAATGAATAGTTGGGTCAGTCATGACAAAAGCCTTGTCCAATATAAGCCTTGTAGAATTAGTATGTGATTTTTGTAGAATTCTACTAGGGTGTTTGAGTCTCAAGGAAAACCCTAAAAATTTCTCCAATAGCAACAAGATACCAAATATCATTAAAATTCAGAAATACGAGTCATTCATTCATCAAAATGCATTTTACAAAGCACAATCAAACATATAGGATAGATACCGCATGAATATCAAAAATGATGTTTAGATGGCCACTGACTATTTAGTGCAGCAAAGAAGAAATATACATAATGACATATTCATTCATTAGCATTATACCAATCCATTTCACTGCATTTCATACATGGGTTATTAATTGATTAAGTTCTTTTAATGATAATTATCAATTATTTTGCATGGTTGTTATACATTTTGTGGTGTCATATTTTAAAAATTGATATACACAGTTTACATTCATTTCGTAGGTTTTAAGTGATTAAAGCATACAGGTTCATTTCCATTAGATTATGATTATGTACATAATGCATTACCATACATTGCATAGCATACCATAAACTACACAAAATAAATGCATACCAACAAAGCAAAAATAAATATGCGTTTAAAAATAAACATCGCATCAATATGCATATATCATATCTCGCACATCTAATCATCTAGATCACTGCATATCATCATCATAAAGTAAAATAGCTATCTAGTGCATGTCATTCATACATCACATCATATAAACATAGCATTTACATAAGCCTTGCATCAATGTGCATCAAATAAACATAAAATCAAAAATAAATAAATAAACATGTACACATAATGAGCAATAAAAGATCATATCATATATATATGTGTCCAAAAGAGTACATAGGGAGTACAAAATGCTTGTAGGCTACAACTGTGTAGGTCCTCGACCTTCACACAAAATGATATGTCAAAAATGTAGTCGATAGTTGCTATAACTCAGATCTAGGCTACTCCTCTCGTACTGGAGTTCTCGCCGCCTCCCTCTACACTATGCTCTGGATCCTGCTCTCCTAGCTAACCTGGCACCTATGGTGGATCTTAATGTGGATCTTGCTTTCCTCCAAATCTTAAATAACCCAACACACAAGAAACTGGTAATTCTAGCAAGCTAGTCCTCTAACTAGAGGTCCCTGATGTCTGCCCTGGATCTCTAGTCCTAGCCTGCGATCTCACTGTATGTGTGCTAGAGGACCTGTGCATCCTCTCAGTCCTATAAGTCTTGTGACTCAAGCTCATTGTATATTACCCTAAGGTCCTACACCTAGTACGCTATGAATTTGAGGAGAAATGATCCTCTAGAACCTATAGACCGTGCATCTCTATATAATCGACTAGCTGATCAACACGAGCAAGCCAGACTATGTGCATCTCATTGGTCCTCATGACCATACCACGTAATCGCTCTACCTTAGTTTTTAGATCTTGTGTAGTTATTGTACCTACTACTAGTGTTGCAGGAGGTCCCATAGTTTCCTGAGGAGGTAGCATAGCCCCCATCGATGCTCAAGCAAAATCCCACTCTGCCTCTACTATAGTTTGCTACACCTATGCTAACTCTAAGGTAGTCTGTAGTCTCTACACCTGGCCCTCTACATCTATGGCCTGAGTTGTGAGCTCATGTACCTGGTCCTGTACCTCGGACAAGTGTTGCTCCCTATCATCCACCTTTGCCTCTAGAGTGACGATGGTAGTGTCTCTCTTAAGATTTTGTGTGTGAAACCGCCCAAGCTGACTCTGTAAGTCAGCCACCTAAGCTAGCAGCCATCCCTATACACTACCATGAGGGACGTCACCCTCATCTGGAGTATCCTCCTTAGGGTCAATCTCTGTAATATCCTCAATGGCAGCCTCTGTGCCTCAATCGACCTCTATACACTAGCACACCCTACGCCCATCAAGATATGCCTCTACCCCTACCTAAGCCATCTCCTGACCTAGAGGAACTATCCCATACCATCTGAATAAGGAACACTACCCATCATAGTCTGGTGTGGTCCTAACTGTCTCAGCCCCCAACTCCTGAAAGTCATAGGATGCATATCCTAGTGGTTTAGGAACTATCAACAGGAGGTCCCTCTCTAGATCTAGTGTTTGTACCTCAGTGGCATCTTTGGTATGTCCTACACCATGTCGAACTATCATAGGACATGATAAAACAACTAATACTCTCTGATCTTTGGCTTATGCTAGATAAAAAATTTATATTGATGGTCCCATCATAGCCACTCATCTATCTCAGGCCATGTAGGGCAATACATGTAGGGGCACCAGACAATGTCCCCTGGCCCAAGTGATGAAAACCTAATGATATAGTGCTAAGTTTTCCTAGCATAATCTTGGATATGGATACCCTCCTCAACACGAGGCCAAAATGCGACGTAACACTAATGGTCGATGTTTATGGTGGTGATGCGTAGTGGTAGTTCTATAGAATGCTCGATTCGAATGTGCTGCCATCACCAAATCTATAAAAAAATACTATAGCTAATGCCCTTATGGCTACACTTTGTGATCTGGTATAGCTCCCTATAGAGCTGGCATAATAGGGTGCTCCCCCAAGCTAATCATAATGGCTCCTTTGTAGATCTCTGAAGCACACTCCAAGCAATGGCTAACATGTTCTATAGAATCCTCACACCCGAGGAGTCTGGAAGCATAATCTGCATAATGAGATGCATGAAGAGGGACTCTCGTATAGAAAAGACATCATCGCAGTACCAGTCATTGTTGTGCACCCCTTTGTGGTCAGCATCATCCTGTGCATCGGTACTCTGGTCACCGAATATGGTGTCAAAGACAACATCATTTATCATGGAGGTAGAGGAGACAGCCTCACCATCGATAAGGATCCTAAAGATCCTATAGACATCCTCTAGAGTGATAGTTATCTCATCGGGAGGAAGGTGGAAGGTGTTGGTCCACGAATTCCAACGTTGGTCTAACATAGTAATATAGGATTGATCTACCCTAATGGTGGGTAGATCCATGACAAAACTAAACTTGAAAACTTGAAACCAAGCTCGGTCGTCATCAGAAAAAGCCTCATGGAGAGTCTTCATAAGGGCAGGCTCCCGCGCTCTAGAAGTTAACTTTTAAAAATAAAAAGCATAATGTAAGCTAAATCTAGCTAAGTAGAGCTAAAGAAAATTAAAATTTTAATTAGAAAACCTAGAAAATAAAATAGCAATCACAAATCGTAGTTGAAACCTACGATCCCCAATTTGAAAATTGGGAACCGTAGCTGAAACTTGCCCCCAATTTGCAAATTGGGAATCGCAGCTGAAACCTACGGTCCCCAATTTGACAACCAGGAATCGTAGCTACCAGTTGTAGTTTAGGAGTGACACTCATTTTAGGTATCCTCCTATACCACTAGGGCATCAAATTAAATCCTACAGCTAGCCTAAACTAGTGGGGTTCATTACCGACAATTTAGTGAGGTTCATTTTTTGCATTACTTAATGTAGTTCATTTTACTGGTATTGAGTGTGTGGTCTCAGTTTCGTGTTAACTTTCCTGCACCCTGGCCCTGACTGGTAGATGAGTGTAATTGCGGTAGATTTTGGCAGTGTTCTAAATCGAGGAATGTTCTCTCTCTTAGAGCTCCCAAATTTCTAGTAGTTGTAAGAAAAATAATGAAAATTTCAAATGGGAATTCAATTTATAGGTCCTCCTAGTCTCCGTGGACCGCAACTAACACCTACGGTTTTGAAACTAGGGTTTTTTGCCCATAGGTCTGACCCATGATTCCCAAAATTTGGAAATGTAAACCGTAGACCGTACTCGCAGTCCGTAGCTAGCAATAAATGCACTCAAAACCCACCGTGGGAAGGTCTAAAAAGATAAATTACTGACTTCCAACAAAAAAAAAATTCAAAATCAATGATTAAAATTGCAAATTTAGTGATGGTAAAAGCACTAGGATCAATCAAATAAATGCAAAACAAAACAAAACAAAAAAAAATCAAATAATGAAAAACCAAATGAGCCTCGTATTCAGTGATTTATCCTATAAAATTGGCGGTTGCAGCGACTTACGATCCATGCAATCCGACAAGATGAGTAAATCACCATAAGGACATTTGGGATAAACTTGTCTATTTTTTATGACATATTTTAGCAAATCATCGACAATATGATTCAACACAAGTCTAATTGCATTTGTATTACTTTGATTCCCTAAGACAACTACCATAGCTTGACTGCTCCATGGGATAGAGATGTGCAAGTACTACTAAGAGTTGCAATCATAAGCTGAACCAGGCCTAGCCAAGGCATTAAAAGGCTTGAATCTAAAGTTTTTCAAGATCATTCATTATGGTCAAGCGATTTCGTCACTTCATACATTGTCATTACCCTCATCAACTCGTCGCTTGAGGGGGTAGTCATAATTTCATGTCATAATCAAAATCAATAGAAGATCCCAAAGATCGTAGATCCCTTGATCTTGTCAAAATTTGGTTCATTCTTGTGAATCATTGCTAATAGCTATCATAAGCTTCCTCCTTTACATGGGGCAAATAGAAAATATGAAATTTTATTTGTAACTCTCATCCTTTGGTTATATAGGCCTAACTCCTATTGTAGCACCAAAGCTACCCAAATGTCTAATGGCGAGTGCATACTTTTCAAATGTAAGCCTTTCCAATTTGGAAGCAATGATTCCAAGAAGCACATCCTTTTGCTAGACCTGTGGCATCTAATGTTGATCAGACTAATGATCATCATAGAACCTTCGACATCATTTTAGGATGTATATTTTTTCTCAACGTTGTTCAATATCACAATGCATCTCAACAGGGGCATTTTTAGACATCTAAAATGCATCATGTTAAGGGCAACTACTCATATGGACTTGCTACAAAACCATATGGAGAATCTTGGATAGACTCCAAGATAGAGTAGTGGTTCTAACCACTCAATTTAGGTATTTTGGCCTAAGCAATCTGAATCGCAGCCCAGGCCTGTAGTCTCCAGTATAAACCATGGTTGACACCTATGGTCTATAGTTTAGACAACAATTGTGACCTATGGTCTTAACTGAAGTTCAGTTAGACTTCCCATCTGAGCCAAATCGGTTAGAACGGTCGAAAGATCTAGGAGGAATTTTAAGGATGGAATATTCTAGAGGCTTCCATCCCAACTATCCTAACCATCCTTCTTGGTCTTGGCTTCTACATGAAGCCACCCCTAGCCCTAGGGTCATGCAATAAATACCCCCTCCAAATGGGAAGGAAAAATGAGAGAGTTAATTTATCAAGAGAGCAGTGAAGCCCTGTCAAATTGCATACTGAATCTGTGCATTTGAGAGCCCCTTTTCTATTCACCTAAAGACTAATTAGCCATGGATGCCATAGGTACCTAAGAGATTCAAGAAATATAAATCTAGGCAAATGAAGGCCCTTCACAATGATTTGACCACCAAACCTGTTAGAGGACAACAAAGACGACCCTTGAACATTAATTTGGATAAGGAGGTCAAGCCCACTACCCCTAATTTTGAGGGTAAACCTATCAGAGGTCAAAATATGGCCATCAGCCATGATTCATAGTGCAGACCGCCCACCATAGCTTTGGTTTGCAACAGGTGACTGATCATCTTACTTGCTTTGCTTTTGATCGCATAGATTAGTTATATTAGTCATTTCATAGATTTAATTGCATTTTAGAGAAACTTTGAGTGTATGAATTAGTTGTTCCATGCATTGTATTAAGTAGGATTATATTGGATTTTTTATGCACTTTATTACTCCTAACTTGATATTTGATCAATGCATCATTTTCTTATTCATGTCCTTCATGTTGTAGTATAATTCTTGATCAAATTAAAATAGTTTAAAGTCTTTCTTTATGTTTTCTTGTTTTACTAGTTTAATGGCATTTACATACATATTTCCTTAAAGGGCCTCATCACAAGAGGCTATCAATATTTTTAATCATGTGCTATTGTTTCTTTTTTGCAAGGAGACAGGTGCAAGAGGATATTATGTCATAATCCTTCCATATCACAAATAATGGGGTTAGCTCCACCCCAAGGTATTTTGTGACTAATCAATAGAGCACTATAAGTGTGCCTACCATATTGAGTACATTGGTAATTGTAATATCAGTATCGTATTTCAAGTGACCTTAAGAGGGCATATTTATAATTAAAACGCATTCAAATATTAATACAAGAAACCTTACTTACAATGTTTTGTTCAAATTATGTACTTGTGTGAATCTTTATGCTTTCATGATGATATAGATCAATACAGTAGCTAGGTACACGCTCCGTGGTTAGTTTAGAGCCAAAATAGATATTAGAATATTTTCTTGCAACTAGACCTCTAGTTTAGTTGTGGATTTCAAAGGAGCAAGTAGTGAGTCCTAAATTTTGATCTTAGGATTCACAATGGATTTTATTAGAAGGATATTGGTAATGTTTTGCTAAACTCCCTCTCACAAATGGTCTACTTGGTTGTTTATGTAAACCATCCCCAACAAGGCAATCATCTATTCACCCTGGCAATAGAATGCATATTCTAGGGACTTTTCTCTAGAGCTCTTACTTCTTTTCGAGTTCCATGCACAATTTTTAGAGCTTAACTATCAAGTATAAATGCACATGCTAGGCATAAGCTTAATAGAACTCCAGTTTTTTTGGCCTCTAGTAAGTATTGTTATTGTGAGACTCTTTCAGTTTCTAGCTCACTTTTATGTAAAATGGTGGAGGACCCTTTTAAAACCCTTTTTTTTTAAATAACAAAAAAAGAAAATGTACAAAACTTTAGCAAATCCTATATTATGCTTTTTCATATCTTATATATACATACATACATATATATATATATATATATATATATATTTATATATATATATATATATATATATATATTTTTAATGAAGAGAATGTATGACCTCTTATGCAAATATTATACCATCAAGAATTCATTTACCGCATACAAAACTACCTTCTTCCTCAAGATAACTTTGTCTAAATTAATTTTCAAATAATTTACCATAATTTTAAAATTATCTTATAGATCACATTACAAAGGCTTATGGCTTATTGGATGAAAATCATCAATTGTCTTATCTTTCTTTGAAATCAATACAATAAAGTCAACATTGATCTTACTTATTATAGCCTACTTCCAATACAATAAAGTTGATATTGATTTCAGTTATTATAATCTTCTTTCTTCATAGCCTTTTCAATCACCACCCTTGAGTATATCCTAACTTTAAAAACAATTATAGCAAATCTATCGAAGCACTTTATTAGGATGAAAATAACATGGAAATTAAACATTGAATTACAATGTGAAACTTCATATTCTGGACTACTTGCTTTAAACCCCTTACATCTTAGACCTTATTCATGATTACTTTACCAAGAACTGATATTATTAAAATATCTTTTTTGAATTTCATCATTTTTATTTTGTTAAAACATATATTTCTATTTTTCTTGGTTTCATTCATAATTAGGAGAACCTACCCTTCAAATCAAGGTATCTCAAAGGGTTTATTTTTTAGACCTTCTATTCATTCTTATATCTAGTTTTCTCTAATTTATACATATATTTATCAAATCTTAATTAATCATTTTCTACTCATTGTTTAAACCTCATATACTATACTCAATATTTTGTTTAAACTTGTACAACTTTCTTAATACTATAAATATTTTAAAATAATTAAATATATTTATAATTAAAGTACTCCTACAAATTGTACATATATAAATAAATTGTCTTATAAGATGAAGAAGAGTTAATATTCAAGTTATATATATTATATTTAAGAAAAATAACATTATAACACATAAAAGACTACTACTTTGAATATTAACTTAGACCTCTATTTAGAGTTCAAGACTATCTTATTTAAAGCATACATAAGCTAGACAATCCCTTCTAGAATACCTAGGCCTCTAAACATTCATTACTAAACCATTCAAATTATAAAAATTAACTAAAAATAAAAGGATTGTCCTTTATGGAGTTGAATTTTCATCCTAAACACCCAAATTCAAACAATACCCAAATATTTTATTATATATTAATATATTTAAAAAATAAAATAAATCAAAATTAAATTATAAAATTGTATGTGCTTTGTATTTTAAGCTTATCTTTCTCTTCTAAACTTTACGTCCTCTTCTAAAATACTTAAACTTCCCTCTCAGATCACACACTCTAAAAGTTAATAAATTTAATTAAATAGGCTATAAATTATGTCGAATCTTTCCAACTCATGTCCTAAAAATAGAAAAAACGTTGTAACTGCATATATAAAGATTCTCACAACACAAAATCTTGCATTGTTTCGCGCTTTTCGATCGAGCACACTTGGACCCAGATAACAGATGTGATAATGTACGCCATTGAAAAATAACAACTTCCTTAAAAATATACAAGAACCTTCTGCTATGACTATTTAATAACCTTTGGTGTTCTGTTCTTATTTAAAAAACAGATGTGATAATGTACGCCATTGAAAAATAACAACTTCCGTAAAAATATACAAGAACCTTCTGCTATGACTATTTAATAACCTTTGGTGTTGTTCTACTTACAGTTCTCATTTCAAAGATTTCAGTGTGGAAAAGAAGATGGGGATGAATAAGGCTGTAATAGTGTTATTATACTGCTGTTTAATCATATTCATGGCAAATCCTCAAGGTGCATATTCTGTTCGCATGCTTAACGACGAGCATTTTATTATGAAAAGTCAAGCAGGCCGAGAATTAGAGTCAAAGTATTCTTGGGATTCGGCTTTCTGGTTGAAGAAGCCGAAAGGACATGTGCCGCCCTCCGGTCCCTCCAAAAAACCTCCTCCACCTCGTAGTTTGTGATTGTTGATCAACTGTTTTATATTAGTATGGTCTGCTTTCTACGTGTCTTTGTTTTCGATAACATTTTTCTGTAACAAAATGTCGTTTCTACTTTAATATCGATGTACTAAATTGTGGTTTCTACTTGTAGTAAAGGATTTTGGTTTGAGTTTATATTTTGTTTTGATGTATAATAGTTTTTATGGATGTTTTTTTTCTTTTTTGAACATATCTGTTAGATTTTTAGATAGAGTGTTATTATAACAGATTCGTATAAACCCACATTTTTATAATTTTATTATAGGTTTGTTGGGATTTTATTTATGTATTTTTAATTTTATTTTTTAAATTGATTATATATATTTGTTTTTTAATTAAATTATTATAATTTTTTTATATTATAATGTGATTATATAATAAATTAATAATTATATATAATTTTTAAATTTAATTAATAAAATTAAATATCATTTAAAACATAGTTATAATTTTAAGTTTACATGTTAGTAATATTTTCTGATAAATTAGTATTATATTTTATATTAAAATAATTTTCCATATAGAATGTTTGGACATATATCTGAATAAATTAATTTTTTATAAATAATTTTTTGAAGTAAGATTAAAAAAAACAAATAAGGCATAGCAAAAAACCATTTTCATATAAGATGTTTGGACATATGGCTGCATAAATTGTTTTTCTAAACATTTTTTTTAATCAATATTTATTTATTTTTTTATTTATTATTTATTATTTATTATTTATTTTTTTTATAAAAAGGGGTAAAAAATTTATTGAAATCAGAAAAATATATAAGAGTCAAGAATCAGATTACAACAAAATTGCCTTATTTAGGCATATCAGCTTTCAATAAACTAGTAAGAGTTTAAGAGCACGTTAAAGGAAATTGATGTCATTCCCTAACACTCCAACCTTCTTGAAATTCAGAGGCCCATTTAACCAAACAGTCAACAATACCATTTCACTCCCTTGGAATATGAGTAAAAGCGATGAATTCAATATGACAACGAAAAAGAAAAATTTGCCTAACCACCCTTGCCAACCTCCAATTAACATTGGTAAGATTATAAGTATTCAACAAATTAATGATAATTTGATAATCATATTCACAAATTATCATGCACCAACCCAAAGCATATCCTTGATCCAATGCATAAAGAATAGCAAGGTCTTCCATATAATTATTGGTATGCCTTCCTTTAAAACATGATAAAAAGAAACATACCACACCACTGCAATCACGTCTCACTCCACCAATACCAGCATTTCCAGGATTACCTCTTGAAGACCCATCAGTATTAATCTGAAGAACCCCCTAAGATGGGGTTGCCATCTGCTATCTCTCTGCACTATCTTATTGAATCCCCTCATTCTAAAAGAAATAGTAGTAGATGGACCAGACACTATCAAACCCAAACCATGCACAATATATAATGAATCCAGGTGTATAAATTGTTTGGACCCAGGTGTTGTAGGTGAGTTGGAGAGAAGAGGGCAATCCTCCAAGGAAGGTCCCAAGTTCCAATATCCCCTACCAAAAAGTTGAATTGGGTACCCAAAATCCAATTGATAATGTTGGTGTGGGCATGGCCAGGTGCAACCCTACTAAAAAGTTGAATTGGGTACCAAAAATTCAATTCATAATGTTGGTGTGGGTAGATTCAGATGCGACTCCTGAGTGACTTTGAAAGTGTAGAACCCCTGGTCATGGTTTCTTAGACCAAGGCTCCTGGGTGACTTTGAAGGTATAGAAACCCCTGATCGTGGTCTCTCAAACGAAAGCAACATTTCAAGTGTATAATAAAAATCATTTTTAATATTTTAATTTAACATATTAAAAATTTATAAATAAATTTAATATAATATTTTAAATTTAAATGTTGATATCACATGCCCGACCCGCTCTCTGGATTTCCACATAGAAACAAGTTTGATTTATATCAAGCTTAGAAGGCTCCTGCAAGGCAAAGTTTGTGTTGAAAGCTGACCTTGAAAAATAAATGTCTTCCACTAAAATTAATAAGTAAAAGCCGAGTCTCTCCACTATTTTCATGGATATTCAAAGGGAATATCAAATGATAAATCATATACGAGTTTAATTAGTTAAAAAATTATCAAAGCTTAAATTTCCTTAAAAAAAATTGCATATATAAGTGTTAATTTTTTATAAATAAAAATTTTGTTTTTAAAGAATTATGTGGTTTTTAATTTTTATTGAAGACCATTTTTATTAGAATAATAAAATATTGTTATTAGATTATATTTAACTTGTTCTTTTGTACAATATTTTTTTTTTTCTTTTTTATTGAAAACATTTGCTGTCTTCAAACTATGCTTTAGCAATCAACTTTATAATGTCATTTGTAGTAAGAGATAGAACTTCAGCCATACAAATATTTTTTAAAATTTTAATTTTTTAAAGTTGAAATTCAACATTATAAATGGTTAAATTAAGTTTCACACAATTTCTATATCTATAAATATATTGTTTATAGTCACATCACAATTTCCTAATACCTTTATTTAGGGGACCAAATGTAAAATCCTCACCATGTTTTGTTAGGAAAACCAAATAGAGAAAATGTGTTATGTATGATAGGACATGGGCTTGAAACCCTACAACACCATATCAACCCTTTTTCCTAAGCCTATGTTTGAGACATTGAACAATAATGAACATATCAATCATTGAGTGCATATCTTATTTCAATTACAAGCATGGTTTGTGCAAGGATTTTCATTGTGTGAAGACCTAGGTTTGAACCACTTAATGACATTATAACAAAGAAGTGCATATCTTATTTCAATTACAAGCATGGTTTGTTCAAGGATTTTCATTGTGTGAAGACCTAGGTTTGAACCACTTAATGACATTATTTTTTTTGGTAAGTAGTGTTTGTATTTACAACGGGTTTTAACAAGGATCCCAAAACTTGATTACATAAGCAATGGGCCTAGGGCATCAATCCCTTGAAACTGAACACCAAAATAGAAATCCCGCCCAGTGATAACGATAAGCATGAAACAATCCCTCTCGACGGGAAACAAACAAATAAGAAATAAATTAGTTTTGGAGATCCCGCCCAGCGGGGAGTAGCCAAAAACCACCATCAAGAAGATCCCGCCCAGCAGGAAGCAAAGAAAAACCGTTACAATAAAATCCCGCCTCACGGGAAGCAATCAAAACCACCACAAACAGTCCCGCCTAGCGGGAAGCAACAGGGAAATCCTGCCATCCGGGAAACCAGCAGAAAAGAAAGGAACCTGCCTCGCAGGAAAAACCGATGGATTTGGTGGATCCCGCCCTGTGGAGAAACCAGCCGCCCACCGGGAAAACATTTCGTTCAGTGAGAGCCATCCTGGTGGATGACATTATAACAAAGAAGTAACGGATTTGTTAATAGGATAGTTGATGTGGCACTCCTATATACCACTTATTATTTTTATTTCTTAATTTTCAACAATTTGACTAATTAGAAAAAATTAATTATCAAATGTAGACTACACTAGTGGTTGGTAGATGGTATAGTATAAGTGGTACTTGTCAATGTATTAATAGACAATATGTGGTATTTTATGATTTAGCAACATTTCTCTAATCTTTGAGTTTTTTTTCTATGTTTGATGGCTACTAGGGAAAAAATTATGGAGACCATAATTTTTCCATATAGAATCATTTTAATACATTTTTTAAATCACACAAATATTCAAGCTCTTTGTATTAGTGACATCAATTTATGGGTTTGCTCTAGTATTTAGAGATAAATTATGTGCAATAGTCCTCAAGCTCTAGTACCTTATTTTAAAAGGATGATTTTTTACATTTCTATGTGATAAAAATCTTTGGACTAGACTTTTGGGAGATATAGATGAATTTATGATAGTTGTAACATATTTTGAGTCTTTGAGAGGCATATAGAAAAAGGATTTAGGATGTGATTTTGTCAATCCCTCTTAAATCTTTGGATTATTGATTCAACATATTCATCAAGATATAATATTTTATGATTCTACTTTTATTTCTTATTTAGGTACTCTTGCAAGTTTATTACAACTCTTGTTTTAAGTAGGTCCATGCAAAGCCTATTTTTATGATTGAAATCATGTGGCCCAAGGGGAAGTGGAATTCTACAAATAGGTTAATGTATACCATATGATAAAAATGTATACCTTAAAGGAACTTATCTTTAAAGGAGATAACTATCTTGATTTCTTCTCTTCATTTGAATTCCTAGCCAAAATATTGTTTGAATATACGGAGTGTCTAATAATGACAAAGTTGTCAAAGGTCCAACCCAAGAAGATTCATATGTAAATAATATTTTTGTAGCAATAAATTTTTAATAATGGGAGGATTGAGATCAATCTGGCTTAAAATGTAGACACCCAATAGAGCATTTATTATGGGAGAGATATTACTGTTACTAATACCTTATCTCCTTCACCCCATAGTTTGGATTATGGTGGGGTGTTGAAATTATAATCTAATTTATGGCCAAATCTAGCATTGAATGATGTATTGGATACACTTAAGGTATTTCATTGTACAATGTGTTGATTTAATGGAATATTTTATTATGTAAGCTCTATTGGCTATAATTAACCCTGTTATGGTTAAACACACTTTATAACTTGTAGTTAAGCTTACGCACTCTTGTTTTGTCAACTTAGGTTTAATTTTATTATGTAATTAAGGTTTTTTTTGTTTATAAATAACCCCCTTCCACTCCTAATTTAATTATAAAGTTATTATGTAAATTTATATATAGATATAGTGATTATTTATGGTGTTTATTGGTTCCCACCACATCTCTTTATTTCCCATCATTATTTTTGTTTTCTATATATGATTTGAATGGATTGATTTATTCTATTTATTTTTAGAAAATATAGTGAAATTTAACAGATTTTTCAAAGAATATCGCTTTCAATTTTTCCATGTTTGGATGTTATAATTTTCAATCTTGAAAGTGACATCATATATATAGAGGTACATTGTAATGTAGTCTTTACGAGTTACAATCTTTTGGCCATGGTTAATAAGTTACATTTCCAACCTACCAAAAAAAATTTTGTTCTATCCAGATTAAATCTCATTTTCCTTTCCTTTGTTGCAAAAAGTATTACATAGTAACATTTATAGAATTTTACAAATTTCAATCCCTAATATATTCATAATAATCCATTGTCACTATAGGGAAATGTTAATTTTAAAGAAAATACAATATTTTATGTTATTAACCATTAAACAATCTTGTCATAGCATAATAATATTAATTTAACCTCCATGACATTAGTACTTGAGGGATAACCAAAAAAAAAAATTATCATCAAAATATTGGAGATGATATTTGAAGGGACTAGTTGTTACAACATTAAATCTTACATTTTTTCTCTTACATTTTTGTCTTTCTGAAAGCTCTCATAATGCATCAACAATAATAATGAAGAAATAAGGAGATTATAAATCATTTTATGATCATAAAGGATGATTTAATATGGTTAGTAGGGGATACAATTTTGAAGATAGAATATTTTGGAGTGCTATAACAATATCTAATTTACTCACATCATCCTTATTCAAATCAAAATGTACAAAACTTTAGCAAACCCTATATTATGCTTTTTCATATATTTTATATAAGTATATCTAGTTTTACTTTTTAGTGAAGAGAATGCATGACCTCTCATGCAATGATTATAGAATCAAGAACTCATTTACCACAAACAAAAAAACTACATTTCTCCTCTAATATAAATTTGTCTAAAATACTTGGCAAATAATTTACAATAATTTTTAAAATTAGCTTACAGATCACATTGCAAAGGTTTATTGAATGAAAATCATCAATTATCTTATATTTCTTGGAAATAAATGCAATAAATTCAACATTGATCTTGCTTATTATAACCTTCTTCCAATACAATAAAGTTGATATTGATCTCACGTATTATAACATTCTATTTTGATATATTTTTCAATCACCACCCTTCAATATATGCTAATTTTAAAAAGACAAAATTATAGCAATTATAGCTAACTTTAAAAAGATAAAATTAAACATTGACTTACAATGTGAGACTTCATATTCTCCACTACTTACCTTAAACCCCTTACATCTTGGACCTTATGCATGATTACTTTACCAAGAATTTATATTCTTCAAATCTCTACTTTGACTTCATCATTTTGTTGAAACATAGATATTTATTTTTTTCCATTTCATTCATATGTAGGAGGACTCACCCTTCAAATTAAGGAATCTCAAAGGGCTTGTTTTTTAGAACTTCTATTCATTATTATATCTAGTTTTCTCCAATTTATTCAAATATTTATCAAGTCTTAATTGATTACATTGTACTCAATTCTCAAGCCTCATACTATAATCATTAATTATTATTGTTTTAATCCTTTGTTTGAATATTTTTATCTTTATTATTACTAAAAATATTTTAGAATAGTTACATATATTTATAATTAAGGTACTCCTTCAAATTATATATAAATGAATTATCTTATAATATGAACAAGAGATAATATTCATATTATATATCTTATATTTAAGAAAAATAACATTATAAGACATAAAGGACTACTCCTTTGAATTTTAACATAGACTTCTATTTTAATTTTCAAGACTATATCATCTAAAGTATACCTAACCTAGACCTTCACTTCTAGAATACCTAGGCCTCCAAACATTTATTATTAAACCATTCAAACTATAAATATTAAATAGAAAGGAAAAAATTATCCCTTTGAAAGAACGTAGTAGTATGACCTTGGATTCTCATATTGAAAATCATGTTAGAATATATTACATTATTTGGTACATGTCAATGTACCATCATGGGTACATCTATAGATTAGAAAAAGAGTCTTAGATTAGGATTTACTTTATTCAATGTAATACACAAGTTTGCAATGATATTTTGGTCATGTAAATGTGCATAGTTATCCCTATGTACATGTGTCAATAGAGTAGAAAGATGAAGAGTAATAGGAAGAGTGAGGCCTAAGAAACCTCCATATGAAGAGTCACATTCCATTATATATATATGGATGTATTGATGTAAAATAGATATGGTGAAGGAGAAAGACTAACCTATGTAAGTAATGGGAGCTGATGTAATATGATGTATTTTGATCTCTTCATTCAATTAAGATTTATAAGTATTTTTGAGTATTTGGCATTAGCATTCTTTGAGTTATTATATAGTATATTCTAAGTTTATATGCTTGATTGATCAACATTATTATATCTTTTATATTGTAGATATATTATTGATCTTGAGGTAATATTACTTTGAGTATTTACTCATAAAAAGCTAACAATGGTATCAAAACTATGGTAGATCTAGATATAAATTGAAAGAGCTACAAGAGTTATTATATAGAAGATTTATACTGGTTGAGAAGAGACCAATAATGATAGGAGAGTTTCATCTAGAAAAGTAAATAAGAGAAGATAAAGAGAATTTCCTCTCGAAAATGAACCAAAAAAGATAAAAAATTTACATTTGGAAAAGGAACTAGCAAATATAAAAAAATTACCTTTAGAAAAGAACCAGAGAAGATAAATAAATTACCTCTCGAAATAAAAACCAGAGAAGATAGCATTTCTCACTATATTGAAGAAAAAACAATGACATTTAAGGAAACACCTATTCCAAGAACAAAATTAGAATAGAAGAAATTTTACAAGTCTTGAAGATAGATATTGATATTGAAAAGAAGAGAATATACCTATTTCAAGAATAAAATCAGAATAAAACAGATTTTACAGGTCTTGAAGATAAACCTTGATATTGAGAAGAAGAGATTATACCTATTCCAAGAACAATGTTGAAATAGAAGAAAATTTACAGGTCTTGAAGACATACCTTCATTAAGAGACCCTTAGAAGAGGTCCTATATATAAGATTTATAAAATAGGATTCTATATTATTTGGCTAGAATATTTCCACAAGGTTGAAAGGAAAACCCGTGAAGACTAGGATTTAGTATAGATATGATTCCGCTAGCTTCGAAGATAGCTAGTGAAGATTATTATTTTTGGAACATTAAGTACATTTTATTATTATTTTATAAGTTTTGTTTTTGAATATTTATTCTTATAGGTTGGTAATATTCCTACAATATATAGAGAAGAATTTTATCTTCGATTATTTGAAAGTCTATGTGATTTCCTAGTTCAGGGATTAACTCATTTATTGCAGAAAAGTAGACATTGAAATATGTAGCACAAGGGTGAAATATTACCTAGTGGGGAGGTCATTTATAATTCTAAGGATGATCAATTTCATATTCCTAATTGATGGACCAAATCGTACCACTATACAGCCTCTAAAACTAGTAATATGCGATAACTAAATAGCTTCTACAAAATCTAAATTGTACCATTGTACGATTCCAAATTCTATAGTGATAGATATTGTACATTTTTATACTTATAAAATCCTTCATATTTGTTTTTTCAAGCTGTTGTACACATTTTTGTAACTAAATAAGTCAATTTCCCAATACTGCCAAATCGGGTAAATTTCTTTCAATCATATAAACTACCAAATCGGGTAAATATCCTCTATATGATTTGTACAAAATTTGGTGTATGATATGTATGAAATGAAGGTACAACCAAGTAAAAATTTGGATATTCTTATGTTCCAATCTCTCACATCTAAGTTTTGTAATGATTTAATATGGCAATTAATCCTAATTCTACCAACATGAAAAGTACTTTATCAGGGTTGAGAGAGTTCTATATCCAATGGTGATGTCCAAAAATTGTACAAAAATATTCAATATATTTCCCCTGATATCATCATTTTCACATATCATTCCCCAAAGCCACACTAGTGCGGGTTTAATCCAAATCGTCCATAGCAATGCATAAAATAGCCATAACAACCAAAAAGAAGTACATGCAATAGAATAAAATTGTCAAATGCTATTTAACCATTCCAGGATCATAAATTACATAATATAAACCATGAAATATACTCAAGCTTTATTATTGTTCAACAATGTCAATAAAAAATCAAAGATATGCAATAACACTTCACAACCAAACTCATAGCCTTTCCTACTAACTAGAATATCATCAGATCATATCCAAAATGTAACCAAACTATAAAAATTGAAAATGGAGCCTTATATAATGTTTCCTAGGCTGTTCCAAAGTGGTTCCTGAGGCAATTATTTATTAACAACTACCCATGCATAACGAAATTTAGTTATTAAGACTTTTACTAAATCTAACACCTTAATTATAAAAATCATGTGCAATTATAACTTAAAATTACAATTCCTATGCATTTCATGTCATTTCATTGCACATTGTATGATTTAACTTAACCTTGTATGGTTTTCCATTCTGGTTGTATGGTTTATTCCTACCTGTATGATTTATAAAACTTGCCAAATTGTCAAACTTGGGCAAATCCATTTATCACTTCTTCTTTTGGGAGGTGGATTTGTTATCTACATATTCCATCCCCTTTACTTTGTTCAGTGTCCTCATTGACTCATATTTCTATTTTGCTATGCCTCGTAATTCGTAACTAAAAATTTCAAGTCATCCACTTGGGTTTGAATAATTATGCATTGGTTCTTTAACTTGGCTATGTAGTTACCCATTTCTACTACTTTCAGCCCATGGTGATTGGCTTTCTCTTCAACAATCTTCAGGATTTCCCTCAATTGCTTTTCATGATTAGTGGTACTCTTTTTTAGCTTCTTTTGCAAATTTACTTCTAGTCAAACTACTACTTGTAATTCTTCTTTTTTATCTATAATGGTCTACATATGGTGATGAAAATCTGCCTCCAAAGTGTGAACAATATCTTCTTTAGAATTCAATTGCACTTGCTTCTCTAGGACCATATCATTATATATTTTTTTTGTCTTGTGTGATCTCTTCTATATTCTTAGTCTGTATCGCCATTTTCTCATCTTTCTTAGCCAACTGCACTTTCATCTATTCATATTTTACTCTGATTTGAGCCTCCAACTCCTTGATCTTGTCTTCTATCATTTGTGAGACCTGTCGATTCTCCTCTTTAAGTGAACTAATTTTGGCCTCAAAATTAGCCCTGGTACTCAACAATTCTTCTTTTAATTTCTTAAATTTCTCTTCTACTATAACTTTATTCTTATGCAATTCTTCCTCCATTTCAATCATTTCTTTTTGAGATTCCTTGAGTTGATAGATCTACTCCAATCCTATGCTTAACCACTCTATCTAATGTGTTAGGAAGTTCAACTTCCTCTAAGTGATAGTCAATCCCGCAGTAACCCTGTTGTGTTCCAACTCTAATGTATTCATGAGATAAGTTTGATAATTAGCTCTATCTAGATACACCCTTAGATGTTGCCTGTAATTGGTTCTCACCCTATCTATAAAGTTGTCTCTTCCTAACATCATGGTTACCTCTTATTTGGGTAACTTCCATGGGTTTTGTACATGAATATCCATAATTCTCCTTGTATGCTCATCATTGCTCACCCATTTTGTGATCTTCTTCAACTTGAGAAACACTTTTTCCTTCTACATCTTCAACTCTCCTACGCGTCCAATGTAAAAATCTAATTTGGTACTAGCTATGGCATTGCCTATCTGAGAGAAGAAATGTTCTACCTTATCTTCTAGTTCTTGCACATCCTCTTCAGTTTCAATATTTAAAAATTGTGGCACCTCAAGGAGATAACTTATTGGTAACCTTCGCAATTCCTCCTCTAAAGGAGTTTGTTATTCGTCCTCTTCCATGTGGTGTCTAGAGTTTCCCCCAAGATCTAGTAGTACTCTCTCTATATTTAACTTTTCTCGAGGTGGAGTCTATTCTACCATCCTCTCCGCATCCACATCATCTTCTATATTCACAATCTCATACTAATATTGTTGTTATTCTTTTGATTATTGGGCTACGACATTGCCCATCTGAGAGAAGAATTGTTCTACCTTGTCTTCTACTCCTTCCACATCCTCTTTAGTTTCAATATTTACAAATTGTGGTACCTCCAGGATATAACTTATTGGCAACCTCCGTAGTTCCTCCTCTAAATGAGTTCGTTCTTCCTCCTCTTCCATGTGGTGGCTAGAGCTTCCCCCAAGATTTAGTAGTACTCTCTCTATATTTATATTTTCTCGAGGTGGAGTCTATTCTACCTTCCTCTCTGCCTCTACATCATATTCTATATTCACAATATCCTATTGAGATTGTTCTTATTTTTTTATAAGCCCATATATTACTCTTTGATCACTTGATCATCCTCCTAATTATATTGAGTTTCCATTGTTGTGACTTTTTTACCAACAGGTTCTTCTTGTTCCTATGATTCATTCATTTCTTCCTATGTATCACTCTAATTCAAACTTCCTGCCATCTTGAATTTGAAATAAGACTTCTTATTTTCTTTGGAATCTTCCTCTAAGGTTTCCACTCTCACCTTGATTTTTTATTTTTCCTCTTTATCCATGGTTGCTACTTCCTGTGCTATTTGTCTTACTTCTGTATCATCCAACATTTTTGAAGAGTCTAAAATTTCAAATTTATCATGCTAGAAAATCTATGGGGATTCCAACATCCATTCTGCTTCTGTCTAGTTCGAGTCCTATAAATTTAGTTTCTCTGATTCTGATTGTCCCTCTTCTTGTTGATTTTTTGTACATTCTTGAATTATTTTTTTGGAATGATATTATTTGTCATTATTTTCCATTGTCTCTTTTTTTGTACTCATATTGGGCTGGATTGCCTCCCTATAATTTCCTCCCTTTCCTAAACTGATGGTTGCTTCTACTATCATTGCTTAAGTTCTAATTGTTCTATTTTAGGTTCCAAATTCCTAGGCCTTTTTCTCCAAGGGTTTACATCCTCATCCAAAGAATTATCCTCATGTACTATAGTGGGTTGTTGCTCTTTATTTGTTTGATATTTCTCTCGAGTATCCTTCTGAACTGGTACTAACTTTGCCCACCTCAAAATGGTTGTCTTTCCTGTCTTAACATCCCTAGATTCTTTCAAACTTGGAAATTGGATTCCCTTCTCCATAATGGCATTCAAAAACAATCCAATGGCATGGAAATTCATCCTAAAAAATTTTTGTCTGCTTTTCAATACTTCGTGCATATTTTTCTCTAAATAGGTACTCCAATCATACTTGATTCCTTTTGTGATACCTTCTACATACTGAACCATCCATATTGGCATATCAATATCCCATTTATCTCCTAATAGTTGAGCCATAATAATATTCATAGAACAAGGCCAATAGTTCCCTTTCAATTGGCTTTGTTTAATTTCTTGAGTCCTTGCACCTGAGATCTCCACATAAATAAGTGATTTCACATTGGTGAGAGAAGTGATGATACAATGTGTCTTAATTAGATCTACCAACTTCTTAACTATCTCTATGCCATATGCTGGTAATCCAAATGTTTTTTCTTGAATTCCTCTACAATGATTTCTACTTTCAATGACCTCTTACCCACATTGACATAGGCAATTTTGGTTGTAGTATTATACACCTAAACCATCTACAATAGATAGTTATAGAAGATATTTTGGTGTGGTGGCACTTGTGCTATTATAGCTACACCATCCTCCTCAAAATATTTTCTCTAGGGGTGGTTCTTGTTTTCGTTGCTACTCCACCACTTCCTACATGTCTCTCCTCCATGTTGTAAGAATGATATATTCATTATTTCAACTTGGCCTTCCTCAGGTCTGCTACTCATATCCTCATCCAGCTCTGGAAAATGTACTTCACTCATCAACTCCCTCCTTGTAATCCTCTCTTGTACCATCTTCTCCTCTCATTTGCTTGGTGGTGTCCTCCTTTGATAAACCCTCCAGTATCTCTACCCTCTCCACGACCTGTATCCTCATCTTCTCAAAGGACGAGTGTCGTGCCAATCATGGGACTAAAATTTTAACCCTTGGTATTTCCATGGATGTGACTCTCTCTCATGCAGGGGTCCTAGTGACCCTTCCACCGTATTAGCTACAATTCTTCTTAACCGGTATCCAAACTCTTCAGCTGAAATCATTTTCTCACCATACCTCTAGTTATCTTGGTACTCAAACATCACCAATTTTGCAAATAGAAGTGTTCTAAAAATCATACAATATACTATAAATAATATAGTACACTTTTCCACCTACTCTAGTATGGTTTCCCTATCAACAACCACCTCCAAATCGTACAACTGTTCAATCTCAACTGTTCAATCTTCAAATCATTCAATCTTTAATTGTTTAATCTTTAAACTATCCAATATTATGTAAATCATACAAATATACTATAAAAATGTACAATTTCAAACCAATACATACAATATCCTTGTCTAATAATTATCCTTCATCAAATCCATATAGTTTCGTACGATTCTGTACGATTTGCTCAAAATAGCTTAAATAGCCCAAAAATTGTCTAAATCGCACAATATTTTTCCAAGATCATACTGTCTACTTCAAAATTGTACAATACACCTATTAAAATTATTTTTCATCTAAAAATCATATTTTTCACTTCTCCTCCATGATTTCTATCTGATCCAATTTTTGAAATACCCCAATCTATCTTTTCAATGTCTTTCGGGAGCAATTTTTTAAATTTTCCATGCTTGGTGCAATTTATCCCTAAAAAAAAATTTCCTAGCTATTAAATGGGGTTATACAATATTATCCTTCCTTCCCTCTATCTTCACAAATTTGTTTTTAGCCACTTTGGTTAGATTAAGGTTTGTAACCTTCTTTTTCCTGTAATTTCTCTACTCTAACTCTAATCCATAACTTTTTCGAACCTTGGTGTATGTTTTTCCATGACCTAGTTTGTGCTTGGATGCCTTCTACTATAAAACCTTATTTCCTTTTAGCTGATCTCAAAGTCTACTTTTAATGGAGTCAAATACTTAATTTTTCTTCTTCAGTTTGATTTCTTCGAATGTGAAAAGTCTCCTTGGTGTAAATTTAAAAATGGGTCATGCTATATTGTAGTTCACTGATGTATTTTAATGCCCATGCACTCTTCTCCATTAATTTTCACACTTTTTAGCTTTGTACTTCTAAAAAATTTGAATTCCTCCTTGTACGGTTTGTAAAATTTCTAGGGTGAGCCTTGTATTTAAACTGTCTTCAAACTCTAATCGTTCTAAATTTGAAATCATGCCACTTTGCATACCTTTTCATATTCATTTCTTGGATGATCGACAAATCATCACTTTTTCATGCAATTTTTAACTTTTTCCTACACTTTTCTAACAACACATCATTCCACACATGCGAACATTCAATGCAACGGTTGAAAATCATACAATTGTGCTCATAACCGTATACTGTATGATCCATATCATACAATATACCTCCTTGTATGATTCTGCATGTAATTTTTCCAAATTTTCTTGTATGATATATCACTTGTGCTTTTTCATCTTTAAATTTAACTTGTAAGATCTATCACTTCAATAATTTTTCTATTTTTTTCTCTCTTTGAAGAGGTCATCGTTTCTAGTTTTCAACCCACTTCCTTCTTAATTGTGTCCTGAAGGATTTTCACAATTAACGTATTTTATTTATTTATTTATTTTTTCTTTTCTTTTCCTTTTTCTCTTTATTTTTATTTTCTAACCTACTTACACATACCATCATGGAAATCACACGATGAAATTCACTTGTATAATCCCATCTGATTCTTATCTTGAAGCTTTGATCACCTGGAACCACTTTCTCTCTAGGTCGATTCATCTCCACTTGTGATGTTACTGAGTTCCTTAGCCTTCCAGTACCATGTGTACAATTTAGCATTATACAATTGCAAGTTGGAGTATGTTCACCTGGTGTCCCTTCTTCTTGTCATATAGGTGATTGATCCTTTCGTTGTGGTGTTCATACTACTCTACTATCATTAGAGCGAATTATCCACCTATCCCTTTGGATCAATTCTTGATATAGACTTGGTGATCGGATCCTTTGTTATCCCTAGTTTATTTCATCTACAAAATGCTCTCTTCCTCTACTAGCAAGGTCTCTACCACATGAGTGTCCCCCCTCATATTATTTCTCTTGACCTCAAGCTTCTTTGCGCTAGTGTTGATTCCTCCCTTTGGAGTAATCCTTTTCCACCTACCATTCTTTGAGGTCCTCATTAGATTAGTGATGGTCATCCTAATGGATACTACCTTGTGGGGCTAGGTAATATCCCTTTCATCCATGGTAAACACTACATATTCCTTATCCAATTTAAACAATCTAAAGGAGTATCTCTCAGCCATCTAGGAGTAGGTGGTTGGAACCTTCCTCATCCTCTTCCTCATATAATTGTCACATCAACTTTCCTTGCTCATTCCATGGTTGAATACCTCCTCCCATTATTGGTTAAAGCCTAAGGGGTCCTTGTCTATTCCTTCCTCTAATTGCATGGTTATCAAGAGTTATCTTTACAAATTCAATGTTGTTTAGTGGACTTCTACTTCATATTTTACTTGGTGATAATTTCCATAGTGATTTGATTCTACAAGATGCATGTGCTAAGAGATGTCTACATATTCTTTCCTTGAAGTATATTTGTGGAGATGAAGTTGCCAAGACCTCTCTATATGCATCGGAAAAATCTATCTTAAAACTTGATTCATTTTGATAATCTTCTCTCTGTTCCACCCATTTTGTTTACAAGTTCATCAGTCTCTCTAATATTCTTATTTATCTCCTTTGTCTTCTCAACTTTTGATGATCTATCATATATGCTTGTAGATCAAGGTTGATTTTATTCTCCTGTGATCTCCCTAGTTGTCGATGTGTTGTTGTACATGATGGGGGATCACAGTTATCCCAAAGGGAATACCTAGGCAATCATCATCATCACTAATTTTTGTGCTAGGTTCCCTTACTAGCCAATATATTCCTTCATTGATAAAGTCACTCAATTCCATTTGTGTCTTACCCTGTGATTCAGGTGATGTGGTTGCTTCCTCAATGTCTCGCTAAAGCATCTTTGCATCTTCATTCATCATTGGTGGATCACTTGGTGGTACTTGTGAACTTGTGCTTGCACCATAATTTCTTATACCACTCCTTGAAGTTATCCCCTCATTATCCTTTAGTTCCTCTTCTATCTCATGTAGCCTAGTTGTTATTTGTTCGTATAGTCTTTGTATTGTACTATCCAATTCTTGGATGGTTTGTTCTCTCAACCTTACATTATGACCTCGTAGCATCTGATATTCTTCCTGTAGTTGTTGAGTCTACAATCACATTCTCTACTGTAATAGTCCTATTTAAGATAATGGGCTAATTCCAACCAATTTTTCTTCTATGGTCTCTTTCCTATTATCCTCTAGAACTTCCATTTCAAAGGTGTCCACTCTATCCTCACATCGTATTGTTAACTGTATCCTTCTTCATCCTTCATCTTGTTGAGGTAATTCTCTATGCTCCACTCAAGGATACATCATATTCCTATTTAATTGGGTTTCTTCTTATTACCTTCACTTATTTCTTGGTAAAAATACTATCTCTTGATGTCCTCTTTCATTTGGAGGAATCCATTCTTCATCTTCCTCTATTACTTGTTCAGTCCCATCCACAAATCTATCATGTACCTTCAATATTCTTATTTCTCTAGGTCGAGGTACCAACTCTTGTTGTTATATGGTTGGTTTTATCTCCTCCACTTATAAAAATAAATATGTGAGTCCCGTGTTAGGCTCCTCCTATGATGGAACTTGCTCACCTTCAGTCCTTTGTTGCTATTCTACTTGTCTTCTTCATTTGATTTCTTTTGAAGAAATGAATAAGCACTGTACTTTGTAAGGCTTCAACTTTGAGCCATTTACAGTGTTAGGTACCTCTATCCCATTCAAGTTCTACAACTTGACTGCTCTGTTATTCATTACATCTACCACTTTGTAGGCATCGAGCCATAACATTTTCAACTTACCATGCTTGATTTCCTACTTCCCATTAAACTTTAGAACTAATTCACCCAAACTAAGTTCTAACTTCCTCAAATGTTTTTCTTGCCATGAATTTCTTCTTTTTTGAGCTACATCAATCACCCATTGTGCCATGACTCTTCTTTCATCTAAATTGATTAGTGATGTCAGTCTTGCTTCCAAAATTTCTTGATCACCCAAGCGATGCTCCACCATGACTCTCAAACTTGATATCAATAATTCAACTAGAACCAATGCCTCTTTTCCATACATCAACTAGAAAGGTGTATGCTCTATTGTTAGTTTAAAATTTATTCTATATACCCACAAAATAGATGGTAGCCTTTCCTCCCAATCTGCTCCTATTCCACTTTTATATAGAGTAGATACCAAGACTTTGTTTTTTGCTTCCACCTACCCATTTGCTCTGGGATAGTACAGACTAGACAATGAATGCAAAATATTGAATTCTATTGTTAGCATTTTTATAATTTTATTAACAAATTATCCTCCTTAGTCACTCATTATCTATAGTGGAATACCAAATCTTGTGATTACCTGCTCATACAAAACTCTTGCTATAATTTTAGTTGAGTTATAAGGTAATGCTCTTGCTTTAACCCATTTTGTCAAGTATTCTATTTATACTACAATGTATCTACACATCCTTCTACGAGATATCTTCAATGGTATGATAAAGTCCAATATCCACATTTCAAATAGTTCTTGGGTTTGTGATGGATGCAAAGGTATAAAGTCCCACTTCACTGGCTTTCTTACCCTTTGATAAGTTTTACATTCTTTAACATACTCTTTTGCATTATTATACAGTGTGGTCCACCATAATTCTGCTAGTAATATTTTCACAGTTGTCGCATTTGGTCCCATGTGCCCTCCTACTAAGACTTCGTGAGCTTATTCCAATGTCATTTTGAATTCTTTTTCCATCACACATCTTTGTAAGATACCATCACTTCATTTTTTTTAGTAATATTGCTATCAACTGGAAGGGTGTTAACTTCATAATCACTTTTTTTTCTCATTTACCGTCATCTCTTGTGGAAAATCTCTTGTGGAAAGGTATTGGCCAATAAATTTATACCATGATAGAACAACATTGATTGCAAATAACTGTGCATCAAGGAGTTCATCTGAAATCTCTTTTCCTGTAGGCTCTCCTAATTGTATCTGATACAACTAGTCTATAATTATGTGCTTCTTACCAGGTCTCACTACTACTCAGAATACAAACTTTTGTAGGGTGACGAGCCATCCACTGAACCATCCTTGTATCACCAGTTTATTTATAAAGTACAACAAGGCTTGGTGATCTACATAAAAAGCAAAGATATTTTCTAGTAGGTAATGCCTAAACTTTTTGAATACATATACCATACCCAAAGCTTCTCTTTTTGTTATACTATAATTTCTCTCCACCCGTGAAAATAGACGACTAGCAAATAAAATAATCTTATCTAGCCTGAAATATTCTTCTTGTGCCAAAGTACATCTGATTACAAAATTTGAAGCATCAATATGGACATGGAATTCCTTATCCCAATTTGGGAACACTAAAATTAGGCTACTCACAAGCTTGGCCTTTAACTCCTCAAATGCTCCTTGGTGCTCATTCATTCATTTGAAAGGAATATTCTTCTTAGTTAACAAATCAAATGGATATAATACATGTGCATAGTTCCTGATAAACCTTTGATAATACCCTATCGATCCAAGGAAGGTTTTAAGTGAACTCACATCATATGGTTCTTCCATATGAAATATCACACAAATCTTATCGGGATCTATTTTTAATTGTTCATTGCACACTGTGTGCTAACAATTTTCCATATGGTACCATCAGGTAGCACTTCCTAGGGTTTAATGATATTTTTGCATTTCTACACCTACTCATACATTCATTGAGGGTAGGAAGATGCTCCATGATCTTCCCATAAATGAACCAATCATCCAATAATAATTTAAAGTTCCCTATTGCTAACTGATCAAATATATACAGTATGATGCACTAAAATATAGTTGGAGCATTACCAAGCCTGAATAGCATTTGATTGTATGTGTAGATGTAATTCTCCATAATAAATATGGTCTTCAGCTTATACTCCTTGGCTATACTGATTTGATTGTAACCCGAAAATCCATCCAAAAATGAATAGATCTCTTGTCCTGTTACTTCCTCTAGGATAGAATCTATGAAGGTAATAGAGAAGGGGTCCTTTATAGTTACTATGTTTAGACTCCTAAAGTCCACATATATTATTATTTTGTCCACTTCCTTATTTAAGGTGACCACTATAGGTGATACCCACTCACTGGTAATATTCGTGAAGATGATTCCTACCTCCATCATCTTTTCTATCTCTACGTTCATCAATGCAGCATATTTTGGGTTCATTCTATATAGTCTCCTCCTTATGTGTTGTGATCCAGGCATTAGTGTAATCTTGCGGATACATAACTCAAGTGGTACTCCCTTCAAGTCCTTAAATATCCATGCAAGACATCCTTATATTCCAAGAATATATTAAAATTTATCACTTTCAGTACAAGTTTCCAATCATCACCATAGTGAATCATCCTAGGTTCATGCTCCATTCCTAAATTGATGTTCACTATCTGATGTCCTTCATATTTGATATTATTCAGCTCACTTGCTACTTTCTCTATGTTCTTTGGGTGTGTTAGTATTGCATCAATTTTTCCATCTCCTACTGTATTCTTTGCAAAACTTTTTGGAAATGTCCATTTCTCTTCTGCTTCCTTAGGTTCTCAGCTGACTTTTGGTTCATCTTGTTTTTCCTTGATCTCCTCTGAGTCAATATAGAGGCATTTTGGCCAAAAAGTTTTGTAATCCTCCATTTTCCAATGAATAAGTCCACTATCATATTTAGCTTCATCTTCACTACATTCATCCAGGTATAACATTCCTTCTCCATCTAGTTCATATCCTTCATCTCTTGAGGAATTTTTTGATTCATCAGTTGTAACTACATCCTCACCGATATTTTGATTAGTCATATTAATCATATATTTGTGTTGTCCCTTCTTGAAAGTGATCTAATTGTTTCTCCATTTGTCATTAACTTTGGCTACTCGTAGCCACCCTCTTCCTAATAGAACATTGTATGCAAGATTCTGCATCTTAATTACAAAAAATTACAAGACAAACTCTTGGTTAGCTATCACCACTTATTCTGTCAAGACTCCCTTCATCTCGATACCATACTAGTTAGCACCATATAATCGAAAGCTTGGCATCCATAGATATGGAGTGCCTAGTTCTATCCAAGTCCTTTCAGGTAACAAATTGACACTGGATCCTCCATCCATAATAACTTGTGTTAATTTGTGCTATAAGATCTCCATATGAACTAATGTGGGTTTATTTCCCACATTAATCATTAATATAGTTGGATTCATAAATTGGATTTTTTGTTCTTTTTTCTTGAATCAGTTGACTCTGCATTTCCATCACATTATGCAGTTGTATCTCTTACACCATCATTTTCTATAATGATGGAATAGCTTCCAATAGATTTACCACTTTGATATCTATTGTGGTGTTTAAAACCTGTTTTGCCAGACTCTGCACAATCACCTTCTCTTTTGATGGCTTTTTTTGGTTCCTTTCCTTCAGCTAACTTCACTTGATTAGCTTTTTGTGCTTCATGTTGTAGTACTTTCTTTGCTACTTTCCAGTGGTAATTTTCCTTTACTGGATCTGGATACTTATCCTTTTTATCCTGATTCCTTGTCATAGATAAAAATTATTGGGTTTTCTTCTTAACTTGAGGAACCTCAATGTCTAAATAGTTTACATTCTACAGGTTACTTGAACTTGCCTACTTTTGGTAATTTTCTTCATTGTGGTTACCTGAATCACACCACCTACACATCTATGTAGTTTTTCTTGTTGTGTTTCCTACCTCTAAGGTGAAGGACAATTTTTCACAAAATACTCCCATTCTTGGCAATTGTGACATTGTATGATTGACCTCCCTTCCAAGTCATACTACAAATGGCTCTGTCCTCCTTACCGATTTCTCTCATTTGGCCTTCCACCTTGTCAGCTATTTCTATAACCACCACTTGTTTCTTATTGTCCACTTTCTAGGGTCTTTGGTTTCTCTTTCTGATCCTATATTGTCAGGATCTATGGACATACTCTCGCATTATATGGATATAGTATTACCTAGTATCCCATAACATTATAGATGTGATAATAATCATTTTTTGGATACTTTACATTTGTATTCCCTTTAGTCTTACATTTTGTGCACCAAATGTCATTCCTATCAGGTTTTATTATTTGTTATTTCATGATATTATTGAACTCCTAATAAAATAATGTTACTTTCCTCTATATAGTGTCATCTTCTCCACTATCTTAATCATTAGACTTGTAATGAGATAAAATTCTTGTGTAAGCATATTTCGATACACTTTAAAATTTATTTTCATGCTTCATAGCTTCTTCATATATTTCTAATGGTACTACCTTCATCTTGTTCTTATATTTTTATAGTAATCCATCTATAAATCATTGATTTACCAATACATCTGCCAAAGGTATTTGTATCTTATCTACTAACTACTTTAATCTATGGTTATATGATTTTACATCTTCCTTAGGCTTTTGCTTTGTCATGAAAATTTTAGTAACAATGTCTCCATCATCCTTCAAAGGCTGAAATTTTTTAATTAATTTCTCCTTTACTTGATTCCAATTTGAAAATCTATTGTATTTTCCCTCTTTAGATACCAATTGATCATCAATCCTCTTAAGGTAGCAAGAAATAAACTTACCCAGTCATCTAGCCGATCTACACCATTTACTATCTAAATGATTATACAAGTTATGATATGTCTTGTGGGGTATTCATTATCCTCACCTGTAAAAGGTGGAAATCTCTATTTGGCTAGATTATTAGCCATATTTGAATAATCATCCTCCTCACTTGAGGTCTTCCATGGAATATCTATCTCATTCCTCCTTGGGGGTGCTTTACCACAGTCATCATTAGACATTTCTATATGATGTATCTTATTATGTCCCACCAATATCTGACTAAAATAATGTGCATATTCACTTCGTGATCTCCTTCGGTGATGTGAGGGAAATGGTCTTGGTCCTTCTTCCTGAGACCTTACGCCCTATTGCTCAGGTGCTTTACTCTCATCCTTTGCACTCCCTTGAAACCCTTCTATTGCTTTATTAGGTATCACCATCTACTCTCCTTCCACATGCACTACTTCTCTATCAACTTGTGCCTCTACACTAGGTGGTTCAGGTACCTCCTCTTATGTATCTATCAACAATACCTCAAAATATCCTTCTTCAGATGTTCAAACTTACTCTATTTTTGTTTCATGTGTACTATGTTCTGAGTTACATGCATTCTCTCTTTGATAAATCCTTGTGCTCCTTATTATTATAATTTTCTCTCATACTTCCCATCTCCTACATCTTCATACACTGGTGTCTATCATTCACCTCCAATTTGTAGTATTTTGACTTGTCAATTTGACTCGTTTTAACAAAAATATCAGATTCGATAGGGCAATGATGCTAAATATAGAATAGGGGTGTAGTATTCCTAGTGGTAATATGGTTTCTAAGGCTTAGGATAATCAATTTTCTATTCTTAATCGATGGACCAAATCGTACCATTGTACAACATCTACAATTAGCAATATGCAACAACTAAATAGCTTGTACAAAACCCAAGTCGTACCATTGTATGATTCCAAATTGTAAATTGATATATCTTGTACAATTTAATACTAGCCAATCATTTATATTTGGTTTTTCAAGTTGTCGTACATAGGTTTGTAACTAAACAAGTCAATTTCCCAATGCTGCCAAATCAGGTAAATTCCCTACAATCGCATAAACTATCAAATCAGGTAAATATCCTCTATATAATTTTTACAAACTCTAGTATATGATTTTTATGAAATGAAGGTACATCCAAGTGAAAAATTGGATATTATTCTTGTCCAATATCTCTTAGATAAGTTTTTAAAGGATTTAATATGGCAATTTATCCTAATTATACCAACATGCAAAGTACTTTATAGGGGTTGATAGAGTTCTATATTTAATGGTGGTGTCCAAAAATCATACAACAGTGTTCAATACTTATCCCTTGAAATCATTATACTTACAGATCATTCCTCAAAGCCACACTGGTGTTGGTTTAATCCAAATCCTCCACAGCAATACATAAAATAGCCATAACAACCAAAAAGAAGTACATGCAATAGAATTAAACTATCAAATATTATTCAACCATTCAAGGATCATACATTATGTAAGAAAACCATGAAATATACTTAATTTTTATTATTGTTCAACAATATCAATCAACAATCAGAGATATGCAATAACACTTCACAACCCAACTCATAGCCTTTCCTACTAACCAAAATAGTTGTTAGAAAATAATATTCTATTCAAATAAGAAAATAGTTCTGCAATACATCACAAGACTGAAGTGAATCTTAATAGACTGATTAATTATTCCGTGGATTAACTTTGTATAAAGAGAAAATTTGATCATTGAGAGCCTTTGGAGTACACCAACTCAACAAAATTGAACTAGTATAAACTGAGAGTTCACTTGACTCATGGAAGAGTGGTAACTCAAGTAAGTCTATCCTAGTAGAACTTAAGAGAATAAATATTTATTCTAACACCCCCCATTAAGTGATAATAGGGTTGAATGTAACAAATGAGTCCCAGCAACAGGGTCTGATGAGGTACTCATGTACGATTATTTTTTTATGGTAAAAAAACCACATGGGAAAAATCATCTTTCAAAAAATAAAAGGAAGAGGCATGTCTTTGGATGGCAAATATTTTCCTCATTGAACAAAAAATAAATGAGTCTCGACAACTAGGCTTGATGAGGTACTCATGTACAAAGTTATTACATATACGAGATATGGTGAAATAACCACATGGGAAAAAACATATTCCAAGAAGAAAAAAATAATAAGAAGAATAAAGGAGAGGTAAAAACCTTTGTGCACCCTTCTAATGCATCTACCTTACCCCAAGTTTCTCTTGAAACTGAATGTAATGCAGAGAAGGAAAGGATTTTGTGAATATGTCTGCAATTTTATTTTCTGTAGGAATATAGGCCAAGGGTATTTCCCCTCTTTGAATATGTTGCCGAATGAAGTGCATGTGAATTTCAATGTGCTTGGACTATTGATGCTCAACTGAATTGTGGGCAATATAAATTGTGCTATTATTATCACACCCAATAGTAATAGGTTTATCATGGAAAAAATAAAATTCTCTTAGTATCTGATGAAGCCAAAGAGCTTCCTGATTGGCCAAAACTGATGCCCTGTATTTTGCCTCTATAGATGATAATGCTACTGCTTGTTATTTTTGCATGACCAAGCAATAGGTGAGGAACCAAGATGAAAAAACATAGCCAAAATTTGATCATCTATATTCTACTGAACCTGCCCAATCAGAATCTATGTAACCAATGATATCCATGGATTTTCCTTCATATAAGAGCCCAAAGTGATTAGTTCCTTGCAAGTAGCGTAGGATTATTTTTTATGGTTTCCAATGGCTGAAATGAGGTTGATGTGATAATATAGATATCAAGCCAACAACATATGAAATATTTATGTGAGTATAATTGAGGCATAACATACTCCCTACAATCTATCGTTATAGAGTAGCATCACATAGAGGGGATTTGTAGTAAGTACTTAGAGTAACTCAAGACTGAAAAGGTGTAGAATAAGGCTTACAATAAGTCATATTAAACCATTTAATAAGGTATAGAGTGTATTTATATTGACACAATGAGATTCCTGCATCTGTTTAATTTATTTGAATCCCAAGGAAGTAATGAGCTAAACCCAGATCAGCAATTTCAAATTTTTCAAAAAGGGAGTCTTTGATAGTCTAAATGTAAGAAATTTCACTACCAATGAGTAGTAGATTATCAACATAGAGAACAAGTATGGTGATTTTTTCATCATCTCTCCAAATTTATACTGTGGCATTCGTCTCACAATGAGAAAAACCTAAGGAAATAAGTAAGGAGTCCATTTTTCATACCAAGCTATAGGGGCCTGTTTGAGACCATAGAGAGATTTCCTTATTCTAAAAATAAGGGAGGAGTATTGAATAAATCTAGCAGGTTATTTGATGAATATTTCCTCTTTTATGTCACCATTCAAGAAAGCGCTTTTAATATCCATTTTAAAGACTAGCCATTTTTGAGAAGTAGCAAGTGCAAGAACCAACCTTACAGAATCCATTTTTGCAATTGGGGCAAAGGTTTTAGAATAATAAATGCCTTCAATTTGTAAAAAAATTTAGCTACCAAGCGAGATTTGTGTTTGTCAATTTTCCCATCAGGTCCATACTTAGTTGTGTAAATCCATTTATAGTGAACCAATTTCCTTCATTTAGGTAGAGGGACTAGATCCCAAGTTTTGTTTTCAATTAAGGAAGAAAAGTCATTCTCCATGGCATCATCCCATTATTTTATACTAGTTGCTTATTTGAAGGATTGAGGATCTGTTGAAATGGACTAACAAACAAGACCAGAACCCATGGAGTTGCTCAATCTAGATGATGGAATATTTTGGATGTAAGGAGTGGCTTCTTGAACTATGATGCAGGCCCATTTTGATATTATGGAAGGATTCATGGATGTGGGAGGACTTTGAGGAGGATTTTGAATAATGGGATCCTCATGTTGGTCATCTATCTCAAGAGTGGTATCTTCACTATATTTGGGCTCAAATATTAGAGATGGCTAGAGATAATTGTTGTTGGAAGATGATTGAGAATATTTATAAGGCTCAAATGTTTCATCAAATTGATTTTTTTTGTGAAAAAGACCTCATGAGTTGTGGGATCAAGGAGCCTATAGGCTTTCATTTCCTCACAATAGCCAACAAGATAAGTTGCTTGCTTTTTTTTCTAGAGCCTTCCTATTTTTCTTTGGGATGTGTGCCCAAGGAGTACACCAAAAAAAATTAAAAAATGAGACACCAGGTTTGGATCCAGTCCATGCTTATTTAGTATTCAAATGGAAAAGAGCTTTATGAGGTGTGCGGTTTTGAATATAGTTTACATAATTAATAATTTCAGCCCAAAAAACTATTGGAATATTTCTTGAGTGGAGCATACAGTTTACCATTTCTTTTAAAGATCTATTTTTTATTTCTATAATGCCATTTTTCTATGGATTATGGGAGACTAAATGTTGATGAATTATGCCATGATTTGATAGGAATTTGTAGAACTCATTACGGAAGTATTTCCCCCCATTATCTATACAAATTTGCTTGATTTTATAATTTGCTTGATTTTAAACTAAGGCTTTGAATATTTTGAAGTGGGATAGCACATCACTTTTTTATTTTAGAAAGTAGGCCCAATTTATTATTGAAAAATCATCAATGAAGGTCAAGACATATTTTTCTCCTTTGAAAGAAGGCTCTAGGAAGACCATCAAGTCACTATGGATTAATTCTAGAGGAGATGAGCCCTTTGAGAACTACTTGGGTGAAAAGGATCTTGATATTGTTTTCCAAGAGCACATCCAAGACATACCCCTTCAATAGAAGATACTTTTGGTAACCCTATTACCATTTTATGAGTATTCAACTCTTTTAGATAGTTATAATTGAGATATCCAAACATTTCATGCCAAATTTTGCTTTCAAGATCTCCATGTGCAACAAAACAGGGATGCTTTATCTGAATTTTTGAATCCATTGAAGTGAAATAGGTGTGTTATGATCAATATATCCTTTTGCTATGAGAGAGTTAGGTTCTTGAAATTATCTTATTTCAACTCTTATTGATGAAAATAGAATTTTTTTACCCTTTAAAGAAGTACAAATATAATAGATGGATAAGATATTTATAGCTATGTTTGGGACATAGAGAACGTTATTGATATACCCACCATCAATGAATATGTTGCCTTTTTATTTTATAGGGATAAAGTATGAGTCACCAACGTCTATGCTAAAAGTTTGAGGAGATTGAAGAGAATGACTCATGTGAAGAAGTCATATGATGAGTTTCCCCTAAATCTAGAACTCAATATTTTGATGGAGTTTTTATATTTTTGCCTTGAACATTTAAGGCTTTCCCTATTTTCTTCTTGATGTCTATTTTGTGATCCTTCATTGTTGCCTCTATTTGTTGTAGTCTTTTCCAATATTTGTTTACAGAATGTCCATTCTTTTTGGAATGTGTACAATTTATAGGGCCTCTTTATTTCTGGAAAAACTCTCTTTAGTGGAGGTGGATATTACTAATTCTTTTGAGGAAGAGGGAGAGATCTCATATTTTGCAAGTTTCATTTTCTCTGTAGTTAGCCTATCACAAAACTTGTCAAAATAGGGCATTTTAAAACTTGTACCAAGTACATATTTTGTAGATAAAAAAGTGGTAGCAAAAGTTTGAAACACTCCATTTAACTTAGAAATAATAAGATAGATGCATTATTCTTTTGTTTTATCCTTACCACTACCTTTTAGTTGAGTGACGACTTCTCTAAAATTGGTGAGAAAGTCAAAAATATTGCTGAATTCTTTAGGAGATAATGTTGTTAACTCTGCCTCTAGCTGCATTGACCTTATTTGATCCACTTTACCAAACAAGTTCTTTAGTTTTTCCCAAATTTAAAATGGGGTTTTACATTTTGAAATGTGAAACCATAAGATTTCATTTACATTTGTGCTTATAATACCCATTATTTCATACATATTTCCCTTATGAACAAATTTTTCATATTCTTTTTCAAATCCAGGTTGCTTATCTTCTAGTAAGTGTGTGAGCCCTTTTTTAGAAATGAGATTTGATATTTTGGGCTTTCATATGTGATAGTTATGAGGTGTGAGAGGATCAATTGTATTCATTTTACCAAATAAAATTTAAGTGAACCAATAATCCCCCCTTTAACTTCAAGAAATTTTTTATATAATACAAGATGTTGTAGCAGAACCACCTGTTTTAAGGATGCAGCCGAAGCCCGACCTTAATACCAATCTCCTAAAATTACCCGCCCTTGTGTGAGGGAAACTATAAGTAAATGAGGAGGAATGATACGTGGAACTTAGGCCAAATAAGTAAGAAGTTTTAACCATACCTTTATACTTTATATTCTCAAATACTCACCCTTACGTGAGGGAAACTATAAGTAGTTGAGGAGAATTGATACATGGAACATAGGGTTATGAAGCAAGAATAATCAGCCAGACCTTTATACAATTTCTTCTCACTTACCCACCCTTACGTGAGGAAAACTATAAGTAAATGAGAAGAACAATACGTGGAACATAGGCGATTATAAAAAATATTTGAAATATGATGTGCTTATAAGTCTTCTTTGCTTTAGTGGTGAAATGTTCCTATGTTTTTATGTTTTTTTAAAAAACATTTATGATTTTATAACATTTATAAATTTGTGAGTGTTTTCTTTGTATTTGTGAGAAAACTCCTTAATGCATTTTTTGAATTAAAATACAGATAAGTTGAAAGAAGGAGAATGAAGCAACAACCATGAAGTGGCCAAAGAAGGTGCCACACAAAAAGGATTCCACCATAGACATACAAAAAAAACTACTCCCCTCAAATAATCCACCAAAACATTAGGTTCAATAGCCAACACCAATAACCCCCCCTTCAAAAAAAATTTGTATTACTTAGATTACAATGGACTCTTTCACTTTTTTTATAGCCTTTTGGAATAGGCTCAAGAATAATAGTGAAAAAAGTCAGATATTTGAAGGTCAGGTACAATTTCCTTCACTATGAGATCTTGAAGGTTACAACATCATAGATGAAGAGCTCCTAGAGTCAAAAAAATAACCTTTCGAAGCCTTTTATGATGTTCGCACAAGAGTATTTTGCAGATGCTCAAGATTTGGCCAATGAAAACTTATCCTAATTTTCTAAAAAAACTTCAATACTTCCCGTGAGCTATCACACTACAAGGTATCCTTACATTCAATGAATGCGATAGAGATATGGGTGTCACTTCTATCATAAATCTTGAGGATAGAGTCACATCACAAAATATATTATGGTATATCTTAGGGCTCTATGCATAATTACTCTTCAAAGGTCTCTCTACAGCCAAATATCGCATCGGTATTTCTATTTGTTGTAATGCTCTCCCTGCAAAATCAAGTTTTCACACAAAAATAATTGATACGAATAGTGTGTGGCTTCATAATTGAACAAAGCTTCACCATTAGTCATCTTGAAATGTGTGAGCTTTCATATCTCTACAAAATAATGAAGTTGTCACAAATAAATCATATTGTATATACCTTTAGATGTATATGCACTTCCAAATGTGGTAGATAAGTAGGTGAAGTATTAATGATAGGAGGGAGGAGATATATAGGGCATCATCAGCAGGAGAGAGTCTTGTGTGGTGGGTGATAAATTGATCTCGTATCGGTGCACTATTTTTTGCATCGATGAAACAAAGACTCTCTTCCAATATGTGTCAACTAATAGTGCAAGCTCCATTTTCAAATAACTATGCATGTGAACACATATTAGGGAGGGAGTGGCACACTTATTTACAATGGTAATTCAAGCAAACAAGAATACTGCTGAGAAGCTGAGGTACAATAGTCGCCAAGCATAGCAAAGAGGATCCCAAAGGTCAATGGAAATAGAAGGACCAGTGCAGTGGTACAACAGTCACCTTGTCACAACAATGAGCAGCCCAATGCATGATATTGAGAGGTTTAATAGAAAACAAAACATTCATAGTGCAAATATCAAGAAACATGTGAGCAAAGGATAGAGGAATGAGCACAAATTTAAATAAAAAATCATCCAGATAAAATAGGCTGCATAGTCTGATTAGACAGTAGGACGACAACTTTGCTAGATTTGTCTCACAAAGAGAACAAATTACAACTTGTTCGATGCAATGAGGGAAAAAAGCAACATGAATATATGACACATTATAATGTATTGGGAGGCTATTTTAAATATGGGTGTGAATACTTCATATTTAGCATAAATACTAAGTGAGAAGCCTAGCCAAATAAATGGGTAGCATGCATAAAAATATAGCCTTAAGATCTAATAATAGAAGAGCTTTAAGAGTGAGTAGCTACAAAATAATAAATTTCCCTCATGCTTCGATTTCATACAGGTTGAAAAAAAATTTGCTAAAGAATTATTTTTCAACAAAAATAAAATGTGTTTTGTTGAAAAAAATGTCTATGGATAAAAAATGACTATTGCACAACTTTCAAGCAAGCTGAGTATAGTCAATAAACTTATCCAAAAACAAATGAACCATATTTTGGAAGAAAAAGGAAGAGCTTAAAAAAACTTTAATGCTTGCAAAGAACTATCCTAGCTCTGATACCATGTTAGAAAACAATATTCTGTTCAAATAAGGAAACAGTTCTGCAATACATCATAAGACTTAAGTGAAGCTCAATAGACTGATTAATTATTCCATGGATCAACTTTGTATAAATAGAAAATTTGATAATTGAGTCATTGGATTACAACTCAATAAATTTGAACTAGTATAAACTGAGAGTTCACCTGACTCATGGAAGAGTGGTAACTCAAGTAAGTCTATCCTAGTAGAACTCAAGAGAATAAATATTTATTCTAACAATAGCATCAGATCAAAACTAGAATGTAATAATACTATCAAAATTGAAAATGGGGCCTTATATAACTTTACCTAGGCCATTCCAAAGTGGTTCTTGAGGCAATTCATTATTCACAGTTGCCCATGCATAATGGAATACATTAATTAAGACTTATTAAGTCTAACACCTTAATTATCAAAATCATACATAATTGTAACTTAAAATTACATTTACCATGAATTTCATGTTATTTCATTGCACATTATATAGTTTACCTTCACCTTGTATAGTTTTCCATTTTGATTGTATGGTTTACTCCTACCTGTATGATTTACAAAACTTGCCAAAATTTTCAAACTTGGTCAAATTCATTTATCACTTCTTCTTCTTCTAGGAGGTGGATTTTCTGCCTACAAAGGAGGTCCAAGAAGGAGATATTATTGAATATTAAGAAGAACCAAGAAGAATTTTCTCATTACAATATTGTATATTGAAGAAATATATCCAAGAAGAGGTCATATTGAAGAACTTCCAAGATTGGAAGATTGAAGATTGAAGATAGAAGATAGAAGGACTATAGGATGTCTTGTTGTAGATAGAAGCAGTAGAATATAAAGATCCAAGAAAGATATCTCATTCAATAATTTCCCATTAATGTAAAATTGAATAAATGAAGGTAAGGTTACTAAAGGAATTGAAGGCTCCAGAATTAGAAGACCCAAGAATAGAGGTATAAAGAAGATTTTAAATAAAAAATAAGTCAAGAGAAATTTTTATTGCATAATATGAAGTAGTGACCATTTGAAGATATTTGAAGTAGAATATTGCAAGTAAAAGGATCACCTAACCATTAGATATTGTGACAATTGTTGCCATATGATAACAATACCAAAAGGAAAAAGGATTTGACAAAAAATTTGTTAGATTTTGAAAATATTTTTAGAACTCAAGATATTTATATTCTTGAGAGAGAAGACAAAGATAGAGGTTAGAGTTGAAATCAGAATTCAAAAATCAGTTAGAAGAAAGTAAGAATATTGAAGAGGTCATAGTTTAGAGAGATTTAAAGGTAGCCACATAGTTTTGTAGGCTATTTATAAAAGCACAAAGTTGCTGAAAGAGAAGATGAAAAGACAACAATAAGTAGAAATGAAAAGGTATAGTTTAGAGAAATATTTGGAGAAGATTTCATAAAATATTTAAACATCCAACTAGGAGAAGGCTTGATAGAAATAAAAGCATCATATTTGAAAGCTTGAAGACAATACCAAATTAGATTTTGTAAGAAGCAAACATAAGGGATTTAAGCTACAATTTTGAGTAGCAACAAAAGAGGAAAGTGGGTTGCATTTTTGAAAAAATTAGAATAGTTTTGAGATATCTTTGGATAGAAAAACTTAAGCATATTTTATTAGCATCTAAATAGGAGTCCTATATAATTGAATAGCAAAGGATCAGTGTTTGAAGGTACAAATTACATAAATAGCTAGCACATGTGAAGAAGAAGAAAGTTGATTTTATACAACAACTATAGCTGCAAATTGAAGAGTCTACTGATAACAAAAGAAAGGTGCATTGCAAAAAATACAAGATAGCAAGCTATAAATAAAGGAGCTACAAATTTTTTTGTTAATTTTATGCCATATAGATTATTATTACAAAGTTTTTGAAAGAGCCTATTAAGAGATTTTAGAGCATCAAATTTTAGAGCCATTTAAAGCTAGAAAAAATGAAGATGTGTAGGGTGTCATTAAGCTAATGAAATACACCATTACACACCATTTATTTTACATAAATGTTACATATTACAATGGATAATAGTTATAGTTTAATAGAAGTGATAAGGAGTTTGATATATGCTATTTTTTAATAGAAAAATCATATTCATTTTACATTCATTCATAATATATATATACTCTCCTTAGAGAAATCAAAAAGATTATAACAACATTAGATTAAGTTTTTAAAGGAGTTATAAGTGAATAGTATATGTTTTTTTTAAGTGAATGTAAAAGTAAAATTATCCTACATTTTTGAGGAAGAATATTCCTCAATATATAGCAAATATTCAAATTCAAGGTAGATTACATGTGTTTAAAAACATCAAACATACAATAGAAAGTGGTAAATAAAACCACTAAAAGAATGGTGAAAACAACACTATATTGAGTACCATTTAACACCAGAACACAGAGGGGCAAGATATATAATAAACATCCATCCATTTGTAGGAAATAAGCACTAGCAAAAGTGCTCAAGTAAAAGAGCCATTAGGCTCAAGATTCAGTAAAACAAAGGAGTAATAATATGTTAGCTACAACTTGCAAAAGATCAATCTATGTAAATCCTACATAGCATATCCATTCTATCTACTCAAAGCAAGATAGATTGCAAAAATATAGAAATATACGGGTTGCATTATCAAAGAAATATCATCAATATATCAAGTTGCCAAAGAAAATATTATAGGGTAATAATTGGAGCATACAAGAGGAATTATAGCTAGAGACATCCATGAACACATCCACCATCATACAAGAAGAGAAGAAATCTCATAAAGTAGATATTGAATGTTCTCATTGCAAGATTGTAGATTGAAGAAAGAGATCCAATAAGAGGTTACATTGAAGAAATTCCAAGATTGGAAGATTTAATATTGAAAGACAAAAGGAATATAGAAGGTCCTATTGCAGATAGAAGTAGCAGTATATAGAGATCCAATAAATATATCTCAATGAAGAATTTCCCATAGTTGGAAATTTGAAGAAACCAATATAAGGTTTCATTAAAAGCATTTACTAAAAGAATTGAAGGTTGCAGTATTAGAAGATCTAAGAATAGAGGTCTAAAGAATATTTTAAAGAAATAAAAGAAGGAAAGATAAAATCTTATTACAAAAGTTGAAGTAGTGACCATTTAAAGATATTTGAAGTAGAATAATTCAAGCATAAGGAGCACAAAACCAAAATATATTGGGATAATTGTTGTCATAAAATTACAAGCCTAAAATAAAAAAGGATTTTATAAGAAGTTTGTAAAATTTTGAGAACTCAAGATGTTCATATTCTTGAGAGTGAAGAGACATATAAAAGTCAGAGTTGAAGTCAGAATTTAGCAAGAAGTTATAAGAAAGTAAGAATATTGAAGAAGTTTTGTAGGCTAATTTATAAAAGCACAAATTTACTAAAAGAGAAGATAAAAAGAAAACAATAAGTAGAACTGAAAAGTTATAGTCTAGAGAAAGCTTTGGAGAAGATTTCAAAAAATAATTGAAGAGCAACTAAGATAAGGCTTGAAAGAAATAACAACAACAAATTTAAAGGCTTAAAGATAGCACCAAATAAGATTTTGTAAGCATAAAATAGAAGGGTTTTAAGCTACAATTTTGAGTAGCATTGAAAGAGGAAAGTGATCTGCATTTTAGAAAAAAAATGGAATAGTTTTGAGATAGCTTTTTTTTTTACATGGTGGAATCGGTAGCTGCCACGAATCTTAGTAGGTTGTCCAATGTTTTATGGTTACCACAATATTCTATGTTATACCCATTAGAATATGCCATACAAATATTTCTGTAGTCCACCTCTATAACCACCATGCCACGATACTTTTAAACCTTTTACGCCATTGAAAGCACTAGGAAATGGAAAAGCATTCAATTCGATGATGCCTAAGATTCAAACCTTGGACCTCTACCCCATTACAGGTTTTGTGGAACAAAAGTTTTGATATAGCTTTAGACATCAAAACTCAAGAATATTTTAGTAGCATCTAAGGAGGAGTCCTATAGAATTGAACAGTGAAAGAACAATATTTGAAGCTACAAATTATAGAAATTTCTAGCACATGTGAAGAATAAGAAAGTTGAATTTATGCAGAAACTATAGCTACAAATTGAAGAGTCTACTGATGACAAAATAAAGTTGCATTACAAAAAATACAAGATAGTAATCTATAAATAAAGGAGATACAAAAATGTGTATTAATTTGATTCCATATAGATTATTATTGCAATGTTGGTGCCTATTAGGAGTTTTTAGAGCATCAAATTTTAGAGCCATTTAAAGCTAGCAAAAAGGAATATTTGTAGGGTGTCATTAATCCAAGGAAAGACACCATTACACACCATTGATTTTATAGAAATATTACATATTACAATATCTAAAATGTATGGTTTAATAGGAGTGATAAGGAGTTTGATATATGCTATTTTATTAATATAAAAATTAGATTTATTTTACATTCATTCATAAGATAGATTTACTCTCCTTATTAGAGAAATCAACAAGATTATAACAACATTAGATTAATTTTTTAAAGGATTTATAAGTGAATAGTATATGTTGTTTTTTAAGTGAATGTAAAAGCAAAATTATCCTACATTTGTGAGGAAGAATATTCCTCAACCTATAGCAAAGCTCCAAATTTAAGGTAGATTATAGGTTTTTAAAAACATCAGATGTACAATATAAAGTGGTAAATAAAACCACTAAAATAGTGGTGAAAAACACCACCATATTGAGCACCATTCAACGCAAAAATATATGGGGGCAAGCTCTATGACAAACATCCATCCATTTTTAGGAAAGAAGCACTAACAAAAGTGCTTAAGGAGAATAGCCATTAGGATCAATATTCAACCAACCAAAGGAAGTAAGAATATGTTAGCCACAATCTAAAAAAGATCAATCTACGTAAATCCTATGTAGAACATCCATTATATCTACTCAAATCAAGGTATATTTCAAAAATATAGAAATATACAGGGTGCATTATCAAAGAAATATCATCAATATATCAAGATGCCAAAGATAATATCATAGGACAATAATTGGAGCATACAAGAGGTATTATAGCTAGATCCATCCATGAACACATCCACCATCATCCAAGGAGAGAAGAAACCTCATAAAGTAGACATTGAATATTCTCATTACAATATTGTAGATTGAAGAAAGAGATCCAAGAAGAGGTCACATTGAAGAACTTCTAATATTTAAAGATTGAATATTTAAGATAGAATATAGAAAGACTATAGAAGGTCCTATTGTAGATAAAAGAAACATAATATAGATATCTAAGAAATATATCTCATTGAATAATTTCCCATACTTGGAAAATTGAAGAAACCAAGGTAAGGTTTTAAAACACTAAAATTATATCAATCTGATTAGACTACAAATATGCACTCTTATCAGCACCATATGGCCCTCTTGGGCAACTATCAAGGGTTATATTTTAGTCCTAACCACTTTTGGGAAGTTCTACCCCACTTTTGGGAAGTTGTAGACCATGGAGCCATGGCTATCCCACCCTAGGATTACCATAGTTCATGGTTGTCCCACCCAGGGAAAACCACCAAAAATCATATTTCGATGGGATGGCCATGGATTGGCACCTTCAAAAAATCAAGTATGGGATAAATGAAAATCAAATTCTACCAGTTATACCACCCATTTATTTATGACAAGATTTAGGGCACAATAATTCAATCATAAACCTATAAATTGGAGGTCCAAATTGGGGGTTTCTCCCACCTTATGCATGGTAAGGTTCTGAAAAATGGTGGCACCTACCCTACATGCCCTAACTTGCCAATTTTACCTTGTGCTCTCTTGAGCTATAAAATAGAGTCAATCCACCAAATTCAAAAAATAAGTCTTCACAATCTTTCACAATGAAATGCTGCCAAGATTCAATCCCTCTTCCACTGTGTATTCTCCCTTGAGATCACCATCCATAAAAGGAGGTTTGCAAGTGATACCAAATGTGCAAATCTATTTCCAAACCCACCCATTTTAGTGAATCAGATCATAAAATACAATGACAACACCCCTAGGAATAGTTTGAATTAGATCCCAAATGAATTGGTGGTAAAAACCACCAGGTTTGGTAGTCGTCCCCACTTGGGATGGTAAACAGTCACAATTGGACCACCCAAGGATGACCATGAATATACATACAATTTCATATTAATTTTATTTTAGATCATTTCTAGAATATAATATATGCATCATACTAGGATTTGGTGCACTTTTGAGTAGTTTTGCACCTTCTATTAGGCTTTTCATTTCTAATGGTCCTAATTGGAACACCAAGGGATGACCATGGATTCTATGTATAATTTCACTTCTATTTTAGTATAGATCATTTCTAGAGTATATTATATGCATTATACTAATTTTTGGTGCAATTTGGAATAGTTTTGCACCATCTATTTAGCTCTTCATATTCACTATTGCATACATATATTTGATTTTATTTCAATATGCACATGCTATTAATAAATCTATATCCTTTGTGTGTAGATTCAAGTATCTCAACATGAAAGGAAGAAGATATAAGTTTAAATACATATAGATAATCACAATGGTATTGAAAACCTGCTCTTCAATTGATGAGTGTGAGTAAGGTATTGAAGTGCATATTGAGTCTTTGAAAGGATTAGATCCTTTCAACACCTTGTAATGATTGTATCAATTTAGAGACCTTAATGGGATGCATTGTAATAATGGATTCTATAAATTGATTAATATAAAGAGGACCCTTATTTATTTTACTTATTTGTTATCATGTTTACATTAAATATCTCTTTTTAGTGCTTATATCAATAGATGCAACTCATTTTCTATTTATAGTTGCACATTTTTTCCCCTCTATAGTGGTAATCATGGTGGGACCCCTATCCTATTTTATTTAGACAAGTTTTAACTTAGTTTTTTCAGCTAAAATTTTGCAAGTTTTGGATTTTCTAGCCTGAAGACACCCCTAATTCCATAATTGTAACACCCAAGGATGACCATGAAAGTCATCCCACCTAGGGACAGCCCCCAAATTGGCAACCATCCCACCCTAGGATGACCATAAAAAAAGGAGCTTGTAGCTCAAATTGATAGAAACAACATCTTATTATTTCAGGATAAGTATATGGACCTTACTCTATATTCTTACTATTTAAATAAAGTTAGATTTAGCTTTTATTTTTATCCCTTGTTTTCTTGAAAAGTAGATTTCACTTTTTGTTAATCTCAAAAACAACAACAAGAAACAAAAATAGGAAAAGAACTAAGTAGGAATGCATTTGTGTGGTTTGACTGCTTGTGACCTACGTAATGGTTAGGTTGCCATATAGGCTATGCATTTTTTAGGTTCCATAATTTATCCAATACTTCTAAAAGTGAAATGTTATTTTGCATTTAGTGAAGTTATCATTGAGTGCTCTTTGGTTTTACTTTGTTTTAAGTATAAAAGGAACCACACACACCACATCATATTTAAACATTAGTGAGTTGGAACTTCATCCTCAACCACTAATAGATACCAATAATAGTGGTCTTCATATCCACCCATTGGTTTGCATTATATGAATCCCATTTTTTGGCCAAATTTGACTCCAAGAACTATCTTAGCAGTGGAAAATAGCACGCATTCCTCTTTGGAGGGTGTATCATTACCCACAGTCAATATGGGTGATGATTGGTAGGACCTGTACTCCCTAATTGGATGTGGGTTTCATCTCTATATTTCAGTGGGTATGACTGCCTAGACTTCATCACTAAGTTTTTTTACTGTGAGTATACAAATGAAATCCTTTTAACATTATGAATATCATCCAACAAAATCAAAACACGTGAAAAGAGATCTCTTTGCAAATAAAAAATCAAAAACACACCAAAGAATTTTAGGGAACACATAAAATATTTAAAATAGATAAACACTTGTATTATTGGATGTTTCCATTCTTGTGTGTTGCATCATTAAAATTTGTAAAAGAGACAATTGCATAGGATTTAGAACAAAGTAGCTATGGTATGCACCCACAACTAATACCATTCAAGGGTTGACGCTATGAAGAGTAGGCAAGGAGACATAGATCATCTTTGATTTGACTTTAAGGATATGATTATACCTCCTTGGTGGCCTCCTACTCACCAAAGTCATAGAATTTCAAATCAGGGACCCCTACATGGGACACCTCTATAGGTCTTGGTCCTAATTAGTAAATATACTTTAGATATATACACACTTCACATGCCTTTTATCAAGAACAAAAACTGTGTATTGAGGCACAAATAAATAGAGAAATACCACACATTTGCATGCCTACTCAGTCTACCTTGTACACCTACATGCAAGATCAAGATTACACACCATGAATAGGGCCAAATGATCAAAATACAATAGGTATCATAAATATAAGTATCAAGATGAGTATAATACTGATCACCCTAGGAAAGCAAATTCATCCCTTCCCTTCCTCATTGATGAAGGAATACATGAGGAGAGTCTTGATTATCCTTAATTTAATTATTCCATGCAAACATGATGTGCTTCTAAACCAATTGAGTATAAATAATTTATATTTAGGTATGATCCTTAAGTGAACATGACCTCTCTCAATTGAGTGAATATTATAGTTGATATTTTAGGTCCTCCTAAATAAGATAGGCCCCATGGATATAGTGCTAGGGCTAATATACCTCGCATAGCTGATAAAATAAACCAATTTGTTAGAATATATGCTTACTGTCAATCTCAATTTAATCAACTTTGACTAGATAACCAATGCTTGGATCACCAACATCAGTTATAAAAGAAAATAATTGAACAAAAAACCCATTAGCTATTTCAAGAGACCTTATGTAATGGATTCCCTACCCCAAGTACTCATAGATAGTGGGTTCATCAGAGGTAACATGTGTTTAATCAAAACAAGCTTCCTAGGCCTAACCAAATTTTGTCTCCTTGACTTCCTAGGCTAAACATAGATCACCTTTCATAGGCATTTATTCCTCCTTGTAGGTCAATTCAGGAAACACCTTACGAAGCCTACTATGATATTGAACCAAAATAGGAATATCTAGAAGCACCTTATGGAGGCATGATTGATGATAATAAACCACCATACCATATGCTTGAAATTCCTCACACTCCTCCATGGGGCCAAAGAAAATAATATGAGATCAAATCCTCTGATGTGCATTGCTTGAACACATGGAAATAATAGAAAACAAGACCTCTAGGTCCAGGATTCAAAATCCCACTTTGTGCCAACTTCTCAGTCAATCACTTAACCCATCAATATTTTCCCCTCCATACCCAAAGCATTTCAAAATGCCCAAGTTGGATAGATTAAAAGGATATGAAGATGCACAAGATCATGCTACTAGGTTCATGAACCAATGCTTCTGTATCTAGGATAATTATACCTTAATTTTAAGGACATTTTTGATTACCCTCTCTAGCCCAACCGTAGAGTGGTAAAATCAACTCCCAAGGCACAACATCCATAGATTTGAACAATTTGCAGATGCATTTCTATAATTTTTGGATTTTAACACTAAGCGAAAGGTAACTTTGATATACCTCATAAGGTTGAAGCAATATGATGATTATTCAATCATGGATTATGATAATAAGTGGTGAACACTTCTCGCTAAGCTACCATACCTACTACCAGTGTTTGAGTTGACCCACATGTTTTCCAAGAGTTTTCTAAAGCCAATTTTTTTAATTCTACAACTCCAACAATACCAAACTTTTGAATATGCTCTATCACAGGCTAGAAAAATCAAATAAATTAAAATTCAAGAGGGGGAAATTGCAAAACCTCATAAGGAGTGGAATAAAAACACAAAAGGCAATCCGACACAACCAAAGCTAGTAGCAGTTAATCAATTTGTCATTAGCATTCTAGGACCTATGAAATCAATGTTGCCTCATAAGGTAAACTATCAGGCCCAACCTCCTCTTGCAAACTACAATAACAACACTCAAATTAATCAAGGGAAAAACTAGCAATGTCACCTTAAGCAACAATTTATGCCCTTCATAGAGTCTATGGATTTACTATTTGATGATCTATGTGTAGCCAAAGAAATTACTCTACTAAAAATCCATCCTATGGATCTGAATGGACCAAAGACCATGGGACATCATGAATATATATACTATAAGTACCATAGGTTGAATGGGAATGATGTGCAAATGTGCTACAAGTTCAAACACCTAGTACAAGATATGATTGAGAGGAATGATATTCATGTTGATAACCCTCTTACAATAAATAATCAAAAAATAGGTTTCTTTAAAGACCCATTTCCCACTTACAAAGTGTAATAAAATCAAGTAAAATAGTAAATGAGGTCCATACAACACCCCCTCAATAAGGGTCATCAAGATGGTTAGCATCGTGAAAAGGAATAGGCATTATCCAAATCAAGTTCCACCACCTACAGCTTCAAACGACATCCCCTCCATGTCATAACCTCCACCACCTTTAGTGTAAATCCCTCCACCACATTCAGTGGTCACCATAAAGAGTAAGCTTGCTCAAATATTACAAATAACATCAACCTAACTCTCTATCTATGAGCTTATTCAACAGTCTCCACCTCATCGAGAAGATCTTATGGAGATACTTAGGTCGATTGAACTGCAGTCCTAAGAGTCTAACTCCTTTATAAATTTTGTGGGGCATGTTCAATAGTGCAAATAGCCAGTAATCACATTTTATGAATATGAACTCAAACCAATATAAAATGACATGGTTAATCCTCCCTTATACATCATTGTGTGTGTAAATGGAACACCTTATAAAATAGTTCTAATTGATATTGGTTCTTCAAGCAATATCATCACCACAAATCCCCTCTAACATCTAAGTCTTCTAGCATCCCATATTGTTGCATCAACATATATATTTTGAGTATTCAACGATACTCTATGCTCAATGGTTGGCACTATAGTCTTTCCTATTCAGGTGGGATACAAAACTATACCAAATTTGTGTAACATATTAGAGGGTGCAATAGCCTCTAATATCTTGTTGGGTAGACCCTAGATAAGGTAAATGAAGTGCATACCATACATATCTCACCAATATTTTAAATAAACTCATGAAGGGCAAGTAAATTTTGTCTTCATAGACCTTGAACCCTTCAAATTCTACAACTTGGTACAACACATCCTTGAGTCGGCCTTATCGTCAACTTATTTTGAATTATAACCAAATACATTCATTCAAGGTTCAACTCCATTATCACCTTTCATTAATCCATTACCATCTTCTTCTATACCATCCTCATCATTGGAACCTTTATATACACCTTCATCATTGTTAAATCCTCTATAGAGTAATATGTCGAAGAGGCCTATTGACGATATCCCTCCAATCATCTCTACCATTTCCATGGATGGAATTCCTAGTATAGTAGGTGAGGAACCACCTCATGAGGTAAGCATTAATTCATATCAAACCTTGCTTCCATCTCCTCCATTCTCACCATCATAGATCATAGTCCATCTGGCTACCATGGATTTAGGATAATACGTAGTAATAAATTATAGACACTAAAATCACACCAATCAGATAATACTATAATGACGCATTCTTATCAACACCATTTGGTCCCATTAGGCAACCCTCAGGGGTTAATTAGGGGTTATAAGAAATTTTGGGAAGTTTTACCCCACTTTTGGAAGTTTTGGGCCTTGTATCCATAGTCATCCCACCCCACGATGACCATAGTTCATGGTCATCCCTCCCAGGGAAAACCATAAGCAACCATCCATGGGTGGGATGGACATGACCTAGACCCTTCAAAAATTCAATGGTGGGATAAATGGCAATCAAATTCTACCATTTATATTTCCCAATGACTTATGAAATATTGAGAGCCTATCTAAGCCATCACAACTTGCAAATTTAAGGCCCAAATTGGAGGCCTCTTCCACCCAATGCATGGCAAGGATATTGACAAGTGGTGAAACCTACTTTGCATACCCCAACTTGCCCCTCTTACCCTATGGCCCTCTTGAGATATAAATTGGAGGTACTCCACCCAATTTTAGAGAGAGGTTTTTGCAAGAATTTACCACAAAGTGCTACCGAGATTCACTCTCTTTTTACCCTTATATTTGCCCTTGAAATCTTCATCAATCAAAGGAGTTTCTAAGACATCCCCAAATACACACATCGATTCCAAAAACCATCCATATCTATGATTTATATTACCAAATGATATGAAAACACCCCTAGGGGTATTCTAGATCATATCTGAGAGGAATTGGTGGCAAAAACCACCTTGTTTGGTGGTCATCCCCACCTAGGATGGTTAATAGTCCCAATTTGGAAACCTAGGGATGGCCATGAATTGGAATACAATTTTGAGTCAATTTTAGTGTAGATCATTTCTAAATTAGTTTACAGACATCATACTAAAATTTGGTTATATTTTGAGCAATTTTGGACCTTCAATTAGGGTTTTTGTGATGATAGTCCCAATTGGAACACCTAGGGACGACCATGGATTTTTCTCACAATTTCATTTCAATTTCCACATAAATCATTTCTAAAGTATTTAATATACATTAGTCTAAGTTTTGGTACAATTTGGAGTAGTTTTGCATCGTTTATGGCACTTTCTATATTCAATATTGTATGCATTTCATTGATTTTATCTTAATATACACATGCTATCAATCAATTTCAGTTTCTTGTATGTTGATCTATGTATTCTAGCATGAAAGGAATTAGTTATAAGTTTTAATATGGATAGATCATTGTAGCAGTAGCAAAATCCCAATCTTCAATCATGAGTGCAAGGAAGACACTGAAAGCATACCTTGAGTTTCTGAAAGGATTGGATCTTTTGAAATTGTAATGAGTTGTATCAAGTGAGATCCCTCAAAGGGATATTTTGTAACTATACATTTGGCAAATGCATTAATATAAATATAACCCTCAATTTATTTCACTTATCTGTCAGTTATTGTGTACTTTAATGTTGTTTTTGAATGCTTAGATAGGACAATAGATTCATTTCATTTCCCCTTACTAGGTGCACCATTTTTTGCTCTATAGTGGTGATCATGGTGGGACCCTTGTCCCATTTTATTTTTGTAACTTTTGACCTTGTTTTTGTCTTTTGAATGTTGTAAGTTACGGTCATTTTGGATTGAAATGATCCTTGAATTCCTAATTGGAACACCCATGTATGGTCTCCAAATTTATAGTTGTCCCACCTTGGGATAGGTACAAAACAGGGGGTTTGCAGCTCAAATTTCTAGAAAAAACAACATTCTAGGCTTTCAAGATATGTAGCCAAACCTTCATTTTTTACTAATACTATTTAGAAAAGGTTAAATTCAGCTTTTCATGTCTTTTTCCTTGTTGATTGAAAGGTAGATTTTGCTTTTCCTAAATTTTGAAACAACAAATAGAAGAAAAACAGGGAAAAGAATAGATTAACTATGCATTTGAATGGTTTGATTGCTTGTGATCTACCTAACAATTAGTTTGACATATAGGATAAGCATTTTGTAGGTTCCTTATTCATGCAATTTTTTTTGAAAGTGAAACATTATTTATGTATTTAGTGAACTAGTATTAATTGCTCTCTTATTTTATTTTTTAAAGTATAAAATGAACCACACACACCACATCATATTTGATTATTAGTGAGTTGGAATTTAATCCCCAACCACTAATAGATACCAATGACTATGGGATTCATATCCAACCATTGGCTTGTATTATACGAACCCTATTTTTGGCCAAGGCCAATTCCAAGAACTGTATTAGCCATGGAAAATACCATGCACTCCTCTTAGGAGGGTATATCATTGTCCATAGTCATTATGGGTGAGGACTAGTAGGACTTGTGCTTGTTAATTGGGTATGGTCTTCATCTCCATACTTTTGTTGGTTCACATGACCAGACTTTCATTGCTAGTTGTTGATTTGTGAGTATACAGGTGAAATACCTTAAACAAATTTAGAATTGTATCAACAATATTCAAACACATGAAAAAATATCTTTACAAACAATAGATTAAAACACATCAAACAACTTAAGGATTCACATATAAAAATTAAAAGAGATAATCACATTGGTTGATTGGATTTTTTTATTGATTTTTTGATCGTGTGTTCCTAAAATTTCAAGGAGATAATCACATGGTAACTGCATGCGACCAAGCCTGATCAATGGATAGTGCCATAAAATATTTACAAGGGGGCCCTAAACACCTTTGATTTTCTCCTGAGGATCTCATAATTTATGCACAATGCCCTAAAACCCATCATGAGGTCAATCCCTCACTCAAAAGACTCAACCACCAAGGTACCTCTACCAGAAGAACACCAATGGATTCTCCATATGATAAAATAGATTATTCAGTTATCCAACACTGATTCCAAGCCCAAACTAGATATAATCAGCCTACCAAGAGGTCTATTAGGTAGGTCTACACTCCTACATTATGGCCTTCACCACACAGAACTCTCATACAAAATGTGATAACAATCTAGAGTAGGCCTATGCAATGTTCACATACATCATCAACCAACATGACCATGGGCGATTTAATACAACAATCCCCCAAATATTAGGAAACTCTCATGGAGGTTTTAAATTCAATCGAGTTACTAAAGAACACAAGCTTATACTAAGAGGGGGGTGAACATTATAAGTTCAAATTTTCCTTTTCTTTCCCACACACTATTATCCAATATTATCAATGGCAATATCAATAGCAGTAATCAAAGCAATTCACAAATCATCACACACATGAGAGATACAAATTTAATGTGGTTCACCAAATGTGGGTTATATCCACAAAGAAAATATTTATTATAATTTTTATCAACAAATATCTTGGGAATCAATTCCCCATTAAAATGCTTATAGACCTCTATTTAAAGGAGACATCAATCCCCTATGCTCTAATTCATGGATCTCTCTCCATAGGACAACTCTTTCCCATTTGCTCTGATTCATGGATCTCTCTCCATAGGAGAACTCTTTCCCCTTTGCTCTGGTTCATGGAACTTGATCCAGGAGAACTCTATCTCCTCAACTGGTTTGTGGATCTCTATCCACAGAAGAACTCTATCTTGCCAACTAGTTCACAAATATCTTTCCACAGGAGAACTCTATTCTCTATTTGATCTAGTTCATGGATATATCTCCATAAGATAACTCTATTCCCTCTGTGATATGATTCATGTATCTCTCTCCATAGGAGAAATCTATCTCTTCTCTGCTTCAGCTAATTGATGGGGTAGCCAAAAATCACTCAGCCCAAATACTCACAAACTCTCTTCATTAAACTTTGAAAAATTTACAAAAATGGTAGACTCTACCAAATAAACTTCTTTTATAGAAAGATAGTTTATTATGTTTTACATTAATTTACAGCATTCCAATTCTGGAATAAAAACAACCTAACAGGTTCAGAATGGCCCTCTTGCCTTCACGGCTGCAACTCCGTCTCTGCAGTTTCTCGACTGCAACTCTATCTACGTTGTTTTTTGACTGCAAATCTGTCTTTGTAGTTTCTTGACTACAACTCTATCTACACTATTTTTTGACCCTTGTGCATGCCTTCACTTCCCCTTTTAAACTCTCTAGCATGACTCTCCATTTTCCTTTTCTGACCCTTCGTTTCATTTCTCGTGCCTCTTTGTTGTTTTGGCTTTCAAAAAATTTTGAATCTTGGTCTTCATCCGATTTCATTGCACCTTGGTGCCACATGCTTGTACAGTGTTGCCACTGTAGACTTTATCCACCTGTCACCCAATGATGGCATTCGGTATACCCCCTAATCGATAATTTCCTCTGTAACGGCCCCTGTAACTGCCTGCTGTTTCTTTTCTTTGCTTCTGTTTGGTCGCAAAAACATGACATGTCACGATACCATGAAACTTTCGACTTCCCTACCTTCCTGCCCTATTCAAGTCATAAAAATGTGACATGTCACGATATCATGACACCTTTGGCTTCTTCGCCTTCCTGTCCTCTTCGAGTCGCAAAAATGTGACATGTCGTGATGTCGCGACACTTTCAGCTCTTCTGCTTTCCTGTCTTGTTCGAGTCGCAAAAATGTGACATGTCATGATATCATGACACTTTCAGCTCCTCTACCTTCCTACTTTCCTTGAGTCACAAAAATACGACATGTCACGATATCGCAACACTTTTGGCTTCTCTGGATTCCTGTCCTGCTTGGGTCACAAAAATGTGACATGTCGCGATATTGCGACACTTGCTTTTCGGCCTTCCTGCCTTTCTCGAGTCATGAAAATGTGACATGTCATGATATCACAACACCTTCAGCTCCTCTGCCTTCCTGCTTTCCTCGAGTCACAAAAATGCGACATGTCACGATATCGTGACATTTTTCTCTCCTACGCCTTCCTTCGCCTTTTGGTCACGAAAATGCGACATGTCGCGATATCGCGACATTTTTCTCTCCTGTGCCTTCCTTCACCTTTTGGTCACAAAAATGTGACATGTCACGATATCACGACATTTTTTCTCCTTTATGCTTTCCTTCATCCTTTGGTCATGATAATGCGACATATCGCGATATCACGACATCTTTCCTTTTCGGTTCCTCTTTCTCCTTTTTCGTCACGAAATCGTGACATGTCGTGATATCGTGACATCTTTCCTTTCTGCCTCCTCTTCGCCTCTCGGGTCACGAAATCATGACAAATCATGATATCGTGACAACTTTGCTCTCTACCTTATTTCTCTATTTCGGTTCATGAAAATGCGACATGTCACGATATCACGACAGTTTCCTTCCTTGCCTTCTTTCTGCTCCGTCGGTCATGATTTCATGACATGTCGTGAAATCATGACATTTTCTTCTCTAGCCCTTCTAGTCTTCTTTCGGTCATGATTTCACGACATGTCATGAAATCATGACATTTTTGCTTCGCATCTTCTCTTTCCTCCCTGCATCGCAAAAATGCGACATGTCTCGATATCGCAAAATTTTTGCTCCATGCTTTCTCTCTCCTTCCTAAGTCGTGAAAATACGACATGTCACGATATCATGACACTTCTCTCTCTTACACCCTCTCTCGGATTTTGGTCATGATTCTACAACATGTCGTGATATCGTGACACTTTTCTCTCTTAAGACTTCTCTCAGATTTTGGTCGCGAGTCTACGACATGTCGCGATATCGTGACATTTTTCTCTCTTGAGCCTTCTCTTGAATTTTGGTCATGATTCTGCGACATGTCATGATATCATGACACTTTTCTCTCTTGAGCCTTCTCTCGGCTTTTGGTCATGATTTTGCGACATGTCACGATATCGTGACACTTTTTCTACTTGAGCCTTCTCTTGGCTTTTGGTCACGATTCTGCGACATGTCGCGATATCATGACACTTTTCTCTCTTGAGCCTTCTCTCGACTTTTGGTCACGATTCTACGATATGTCTCAATATCATGACACTTTTCTCTCTTGAGCCTTCTCTCAATTTTTGGTCGTGATTCTACGACATGTCGTGATATTGTGACACTTTTTCTACTTGAGCCTTCTCTCGGCTTTTGGTTTCGATTCTACGACATGTCACGCTATCATGACACTTTTTCTACTTGAGCCTTCTCTCGGCTTTTGGTCATGATTCTGTGACATGTCGTGATATCATGACACTTTTCTCTCTTAAGCCTTCTCTCGGCTTTTGGTCATGATTCTATGACATGTCGCGATATCATGACACTTTTTCTACTTGAGCCTTCTCTCGGCTTTTGGTCATGATTCTACGACATGTCACGATATCGTGACACTTTTTCTACTTGAGCCTTCTCTCGGATTTTTTTCATGATCTTGCGACATGTCGCGATATCATGACACTTTTCTTCTTTGCCGACATGTCACGATATTGCGACACTTTTTCTACTTTTTTGTATTTTGCCTTTCGTTGGATGCTTTTGCATCAGACAACCGGGGTGGATGGAGAAGTGACCTTCACTTTTGTATTGTTCTGTCCCCTTATTTTTAATTGGGCCTATACAAGCTCTCCAAGCTTTAGCAAAATTTGCATCTGTAGGGTACAAACCCTTAAGTTCTTCAGATCCCACAACTTCCACTCTCATTGTTGTCAGCAAACTCTTTTTATCCATCTCCTTCAATGGCTTCAACTTGTGATGCACTCCACATTTTGTCAGAGAGTAAGTATTCACATACCCATCATGCACCGCACTTCTGTCAAATTGCCATGGCCTCCCCAACAACAAATGGCAAGCATCCATAGGCAAAACATCACATAGAACCTCATCTTGATAAGTTCCAATATGAAATTTAACTAAACACTGCTCACTGACTAATGCTCTATGATATTTCTACAACCACGCAATCCGATATGGATGCGGGTGCACCCTCTTCTCCAATTTCAACTTAGCAACCATTTCTCCTGAAACCAAATTATCTGTGCTACCATTATCTATGATAACATTACAGACCTTACCTGAACATTTGCACCTTGTGCGAAATAGGCTCTTCCTCTGGTCTGGTCCTTTCTCCTCATTCAACAAGGTTCTCCTTGTGACCATAGCTTCTCCTCTCTTTGTTCTCACAAATCTTAATCACAGATCCTAGTGCAAACTACCTCACTTTAGGCGATCTACTCACACACTCAGAAACTCCTGCTCTTCCACAGATCTTGGTGCAAACTGCCTCACTTTCGGTGATCTGTTTACACACTCAGGAACTCCCGCTCTGATACCACTTGATGGGGGAGCCAAAATTGCTCAGCCCAAATACTCACAAACTCTCATTCATTAAACTTGGAAAAATTTACAAAAATGGCAGACTCTGCCAAATAAACTTCTTTTACAGAAAGATAGTTTATTATGTTTTACATTACATTACAGTATTCCAATTCTAGAAGAAAAATAGCCTAACAGGTCCAGAATGGCCCTCTTGCCTTCACGGCTGCAACTCCATCTCCGTAGTTTCTCGACTGCAACTCTATCTGCGTTGTTTTCTGACTGCAACTCCATCTCCATAGTTTCTCGACTGTAACTTTGTCTGCACTATTTTTTGACCCTTGTGCATGCCTTCGATTCCCATTTTAAAATCTCTGGTGTGACTCTTCATTTTCCTTTTCTGACCCTTCATTTCATTTCCTGTGCCTCTTCGTTGTTCTGGCTTTCAAAATGTTCTAATTCTTGGTCTTCATCTGCTTTCACTGCACCTTGGTGCCACGTGCTTGTCCAGTGCTGCCACTGTAGACTATGTCCACTTGTCACCCAATGATGGCATTCGGTATACCCCCTACTCAATAATTTCCTCTGTAACAGCCCCTGTAACCACCTACCATTTCTTTTCTTTCCTTCTGTTTGGTCACAAAAACGTGACATGTCACGATATCGTGACACTTTTAGCTTCTCTGCCTTCCTGCCCTCTTTAATTCATGAAAATGTGACATGTCACGATATCGTGACACCTTTGGCTTCTCTGCCTTCCTGTCCTCTTTGAGTCACGAAAATGCGACATGTCACGATATCATGACACTTTCGGCTCTTCTGCCTTCCTATCCTGTTCGAGTCACAAAAATGTGACATGTTGCGATATCGCGACACTTTTGGCTCCTCTGCCTTCCTGCTTTCCTCGAGTCACAAAAATGTGACATGTCATGATATCGTGACACTTTTGGCTTCTCTACCTTCCTGTCCTATTCGGGTCATGAAAATGCGACATGTCGCGATATCACAACACTTTTGCTTTTCGGCCTTCCTACCTTTCTCTAGTCGCAAAAATGTGACATTTCACGATATCGTGACACCTTCGGCTCCTCTACCTTCCTTCTTTCCTCGAGTCGTGAAAATGCGACATGTCACGATATCGCAACATTTTTCTCTCCTGTGCCTTCCTTCACATTTTGTTCACGAAAATGCGACATGTCACGATATCACGACATTTTTCTCTCCTATGCCTTCCTTTGCCTTTTGGTCACAAAAATGCGACATGTCGCGATATCATGACATTTTTTCTCCTTTGTGCTTTCCTTCATCCTTTGGTCGTGATAATGCGACATGTCATGATATCGCGACATCTTTCCTTTCCGGTTCCTCTTTCTCATTTTCGGTCGTGAAATCGTGACATGTCGTGATATTGCAACATCTTTCCTTTCTGCCTCCTCCTCGCCTCTCTGGTCATGAAATCGTGACATGTCAAGATATTGTGACAAATTTGCTCTCTGCCTTCTTTCTCTGTTTTAGGTTACGAAAATGCGACATGTCACGATATCATGATAGTTTCCTTCCTTGCCTTCTTTCTGCTCTGTCGATCGTGATTTCACGACATGTCGTAAAATCATGACATTTTCTTCTCTGGCCCTTTTGGTCTTCTTTCGATCGTGATTTCATGACATGTCATGAAATCATGAAATTTTTGCTCCGTGTCTTCTGTTTCCTCCCTACATCACGAAAATGCGACATGTCATGATATCATGACATTTTTGCTCCATGCTTTCTCTCTCCTTCCTGAGTTGTGAAAATGCGACATGTCACAATATCATGACACTTCTCTCTCTTGCACCCTCTCTCGGATTTTGGTCACGATTTCGTGACATGTCACGATATCGTGACACTTTTCTCTCTTAAGCCTTCTCTCTCGCTTTTGGTCGTGATTCTGCGACATGTCACGATATCGTGACACTTTTCTCTCTTGAGCCTTCTCTCAACTTTTGGTCACGATTCTACGACATGTCGCGATATCACGACACTTTTCTCTCTTGAGCCTTCTCTCGATTTTTGGTCATGATTTTACAACATGTCGCGATATCGTGACACTTTTTCTACTTGAGCCTTCTCTCGGATTTTGGTCGCGATTCTGCGACATGTCACAATATCGTGACACTTTTCTCTCTTGAGCCTTCTCTCGACTTTTGGTCACGATTCTGCGACATGTCGCGATATCGCGACACTTTTCTCTCTTGAGCCTTCTCTCGGATTTTGGTCACGATTCTGCGACATGTCACGATATCGTGACACTTTTTCTACTTGAGCCTTCTCTCAGATTTTGGTCATGATTCTATGACATGTCGTGATATCATGACACTTTTTCTACTTGAGCCTTCTCTCGGCTTTTGGTCACGATTCTACGACATGTCGCGATATCGTGACACTTTTATCTCTTGAGCCTTCTCTCGGCTTTTGGTCATGATTTTGTGACATGTCACGATATCGTGACACTTTTTCTACTTGAGCCTTCTCTCAGCTTTTGGTCATGATTCTACGACATGTCATGATATCACAACACTTTTTCTACTTGGGCCTTCTCTCGTCTTTTGGTCGCGATCCTGGGACATGTTGCGATATCGTAACACTTTTCTTCTTTGCTGACATGTTGTGATATTGCGACACTTTTTCTACTTTGCTATATTTTTCCTTTCGTTGGATTCTCCTGCATCACTCATGCATCTCTCTCCACAAGAGAACTCTATCTCCCCTCTGCTTTAGCTGATGAACTTCTAGAAGACTTTTATCCTCACTACTCTAGCTTGTGGATCTCTCTCCATAAGAGACCTCTATCCCCACTACACTATATTATGGTCCTCTATCCACTAGAGACCTCTGTCCTCTTTCCTATGTCACCTCCAAATCCTAATCTCAACATAGTCTTAAATCTACCCCCAAATCTAGTCTCAAAACCAATTCCTATTTTAATAGATGAAGATCTTTGTGCATTGATAATATTATCCAAAGTATTTAAACTTTTTGTAATCTTGTGTAGCTTATCCTTAGAATATTTGAATTCCATCATTAGTGAAACTACCTCATGTTCTAATCTTGCACATTCTAACTCTTTTACCTCTAACTTTTCACTCATGACCTCTTTGATTCTCCTCGCCTTAACTTTAAATTTTATCAGGTCTTGTAGAAGCTTTTCCTTTTCTTCCTCAAATTATTAAACTTGAGTCTTTAGTCTTGAATTCTATTTTCTAACATTTTTCAATTCTCTGAGAGCAACAATAAGTTCTACTTCTATATATATTGTGCCTTCCTCTTCATTTTTTAAATATTTCTCTACTTCTTGGTTTTCAAGAGCATCTTCATACTTTTTAGCTTTATCTTCAATACAAGCATATTTTTCCTCTTCTATTTCCTAAAATAGAATCTCTTCTTCTTCACTGTCTGAGAGTCTTTCATCACTATCACTTGAAGCCTTGCTTGACTTGTTAACATAGAAGCTCTTATTTTACCTTTGAAAGAACTTATTTTCATGATTTCTTTGACCATACCTATTGTTCTTTTCATGCCTATATTTTCCTCATTCCTTTTTCTTATGATCATGTTTCTCTTCACTGCTACTACTTTTGGCTTTTGGACAATTAGATGCATAGTGACCAAAATTACCATAATTAAAACATTTCACAATCTTCATACCTTTGTGCTTTCTTGAGTCCTTGTTTCTTTTCCCATAGTTAGCTTCTTCATCATTGCTTGACTCACCACTTGATTTTGGTTTCTTATCTTTTGTCTTATTTGAAGATTTGAAAGCTACCTCTCTCTTAGAGTTGGTATCCTTTACTAGTCTCATTTTATAAGTTGTGATAATTCAATGTAACTCATCCATAGTCAACTTATCAATATCTCTCATCTCTTCTATAACTAAAATATTTCCATCATACCTCATAGGGAGTGATATTAATAATTTCTAAGAAACACTAGAGTATTCAATTTTGAATCCAAGTCCACACATGGTATTAACAACATCATCCATATAAATAAAGTATGTAGCAATATCTTCCTCATATTTCATATTTAGGTCTTCAAACCTTTTCTTGTGATTTTGCAGTTTTACCATTTTGACATTTTTATCTCCTTCATATGTTTACTTCAATTTGTCCCATATCTCTTTTGCCGATTTACAATGCATAACTTTCACAAATTATGCTTCACATAATACACTTAGGATTCTATTCATACCCTTGGTATTATTCACATGCAATAGCTTACCATATTTATCTATGGGAGGATTAGCTATAGATGTGAACCCATCCTCAACTGATTTCCATGTATCATATCCTTGTGCCATCAAGTAAGTCTTCATTATTATGCTCTATAAAGCATAATTGTTCCCACCAAACAATGGTGCCTTATTTTATGAAGATCGATTCTAAGATACCATTTTTGTTTCTGTAATGTCTTCCTTCTAGTTATTAGAATCTTCCAAAGGAATCCACTCTTATACCAATTGAATAACACAAGCTTATACTAAGAGGGGGGTGGGGTGAACAGTATAAGGTAAACTTTAACTTTTATTTCCTAAATAATATTATCCAATATTATCAATGGAAATATCAATAGAAGAAATAAAAGCAATGCACAAATCATCACACACATGAGAGATATAAATTTAATGTGGTTCACCCAATGTGGGTTACATCCATGGAGAAAATATTTCTTTTAAAATTTCTCAACAAATCTCTTGGGAATCAATTCCCTATTATAATGTTTATGGACCTCTATCCAAAGGAGACACATATCCTTTATGCTTTGATTCATAGATATATCTCCATAGAAGAACTCTTTCCCCTTTGCTCTGATTCATGGATCTCTCTCCATGGGAGAACTCTTTCCCCTTTGCTCTGATTCATGGATCTTTCTCCATACGATAACTCTTTCCCCTTTACTCTGGTTCATGGAACTTGATCCAGGAGAACTCTATCTCATCAACTGGTTCAGGGATCTCTATCCATAGAAAAAAATTATCTTCTCAGTTGCTTCACGAATATCTTTCCAAAGGTTAACTCTATCCCCTCTCTGATATGGTTTGTGGATCTCTCTCCATAAGAGAACTCTATCACCTCTTTGATATGGTTCATGGATCTCTCTCCATGGGATAACTCTATCTCCCCTTTACTCTGGATCATGGATCTCTCTCCATAAGAGAACTCTATCTCCCCTCTACTCTAGATGATGAAATTTTAGAAGACTTTTGTCCCCACTACTCTATCTTATGGATCTCTCTCCATAGGAGATATGTGTCCCTACTACAATGGCTAATGGACCTATATCCACTAGAGACCATTATCCTCTTTGCTCTATCACCTCCAAAGCTTGATCTCAACACAGTCTCAAATCTTCCCGAAGCCTTAAGATAAATCTTGATCAAATCAACAACCAAATCTACTCTCAACTCTATCTCAAATATGCCCCAAGCCTTAACACAAACACTTGATCAAATTGGAAATCAAATATGCTTTCAATTTTATCTCAAATATGACCTAAGGCTTAATACAAAGCTTGATCAAATATGCCTTAAATATGCTTCAAGTCTTCTCACAAGACTTCCTCAAATCCACCTCAAAGTTACTTCAATTCTTCTCACAAGACTTGATCAAATCTGCCTCAAAGCTGCTCCAAGTCTTCCCACAATATTTACTCAAATCTACCTCAAAGCTGCTCACTGAACCTGCTCAAATATTTCCAAATCTTGCATACAAATAAATGCTTATATCTCTTTCAAAAGTACTTTCTTCAACAAGGTAATTCAGACATATTCTACCTAGAATTCGTTTAACCTCTGGAACATATACAGAATGATATGCACTATCATAAATCCAATATGTTCTTCACATTAAAAAATATTACATTCAATTAATCTAATCTCTCTCTCTTGCAAACACTCCTTGAAATCAGATCAAAACACTGCATAACTTACTTCACAAAATTGATCTATCTTTATTGCAAATTTTCTCTCAAATATCAATCACACTAATGCATAATTTCCCTCACAAACTTGATCTCAAACACTTTTACAATTGCTATCAATATCTCTCAAACCAATTTTCAAAAGGTTTCACAATGATACACTAACTTGTCTTTAACCCTAGCACCAATAGTTCACAATATCTAGTACAAATGTCTCAATATATTTCAACAATGAAAGCACAATCTTGTTCTTAAACTCTAATGCACATATTTCAACTTTCTCTCAACAATATATGCACATGTAGGTCTCAAACCCTAACTCAAATATTTTCAAAAATTCTTACAAAACAACCCTTTTATCTCCACCTTATGTTCCAAAAACATTCACTCAACAACGCACTTTAAATAAAAAATTATGTGTCCATACCTCTTAATTTTCTCTTATGGAGATATGTCTTCAAAAATATTTCTTACAAATAACTGATTTTTCTTGTACCACTTCAAGGGTTAGATTGCAAGATACTCTCTCAAAATATCTACATGAAATTTCACCTTCAAAAATATTCAATGAAATCTGAAATTGATATTCAATCACTCTTATTTTTTTATTAAGAATGAAACATTAAAACCCAACAAAACCTTTCATATCTTCCTTTCACAATGCAAGGGTTATAATAAAATTTCAAGCAACTTATCACACCTTATTACTCCTAATATTGCAAAATAAAATTCAACCCAACAACACCACAAATTACACACATAAATTTTCTTAATACACCTTATACCTCCTACTTAAAATAAAATATTTCAATTCACCGCAATTCTTCAACAAGACTATAACATCATTTACTCAACACACCACACATGGCACTAGGCAAAAATCCTTTTCAATTCAAACAATCTTAATTGCTCCACGCAATCCTTTTTATTTCAAAAATAAACAATAATAAAATAATCACCATATGACTCCCTAAGCAAGCATAACTTAGCCATAGCGAATAATTAATCCAAAAAAAAATATTGGCCCCTTGTTGTCTCTACCACAATTCAAACCGACTTCGCTTTCTGGCCCACACCCTAGCTTCAATTAGGCCACCGCATGGGCTAGGCTCCCACACAAAAACAAAATATCATGCACTCTTCTTTATTCCTATCTTTAACATGAAAACTCTTCTAAAAAAAAGCCTTAACTCTTTTGCCTCCACCGCATCTCGAACCCAAGACCTCCCTGCTGCTATGACTTAACACCAAGGGACCCACCATTTGGGCTAGCTACCCAGATAGGATTTATTGTCATCATCATTGTGTTTTATCCCAAATTTGACTTCGCAAAGAGCGTTGCCCCTTTGTCCTTTCTCCCATGACCATGAATGAGGCACATTCGAATTTCATAAATTTTGCACATGCATTAATCAGAATCTTCGCATCATTATTTTCCACCATACACTTAACAAGAAAATTTAGGTTATAAATATGTATTTTCCCTTATGATCCTTCACGTCGGTGCTTGGGGAGGTATTTTAAATTTGCAACTTTGGCACCCATCTAAACCTTTTAAAATTATTATAATAATTTAAATCTAAAGTAGATTTAAATATTATAATTTATATTTTAACCTTTGGGATATTTTAATATTTTAATTATTATAATTATTTAAATCTTCATAGATTTAAATATTATAATTTCTTTTTCTCCTTTGGGCCTTTTCCTTGGATAAGGTCTTTACCACCATAAAACATCTACCTTTTTATTTTGCAAGCACCACCATGGTAAAACCATTAAACCTTTATTTTCCTTGACATAAATGACAACTAATGTCAACTTATGACATTAATACTTTGACATAAATGACAAAAATATACTCAAAATTTCCAACAGTTACAACCTCACAATTTTTATGCTTTCGCTAACTTTGTGGCATACATAAAAATGCACAAAGATCCTGTTATAATCTTTCAAAATCATGAGGTCAAACCCATGTCTACTGATTTACCATACCCTCCTTTGCACATCATCACATGCATCAATAGTATCCCCTATAAGTGAGTATTGATTGACATAAGTTCCACAATAAACATTATTACCACAACTACACTGAAATATATCAACCTTTCATCTTCACACATTGTAGCATCCACATTCACCTTGCAAGTGTTTAATTATGCTTTATATTCCATTATGGGCACTATAGTCATCCCTATTCAATTTGGACAAAATATTATGCCTACATTGTTCTACATCTTGGAATGTGCAAGACAATACAACATACTTCTAGGAAGACCTTGGATGAGATACATAGAGTGCATCCCCACCATTGTGCATCAATGCATCAAATACATTCATGAAGGCCAGGTCTATGTGGTTCAATACAACCTATACCCATTCAAGTATTACAATAAGTAGGATCATCCATAGAAGTCTACTCTTCAATCCACACTCTTGGATACTAAACCCAATGATATTATACAAATTCTAGATTCAACCCCACGGTTAATTGTGAATCTATCCTCATCACCGTTGGTACCATCAATTTCTATTGCCACTTCCTCTTCATCCTCGGTTTCTTTGAGCAAGAAAGAGTCAAAAAATAAAACTACAGTCTCCCATAGCCATATTCGACACATCAATAGAAGACCTTCCCACTCCTACCAAAAATGAGGAACCCACAATTGATATGGATGAATCAGATCATATCATACCATATTCTTCCATCACACTTGAGGACATAGTTCACTTGACCAATCCTAATCTTGGTGAGCACATAACACACAATGTTACATTCACACCTATCATTGAATCGATCAAGGACCTAGGTCATCCTCTGGCCCAGTTTCTACCCATTGATAGCATTTATGATTCACCATCAAAATAGGAGGGCTAAGTAGATCACCTTGGACAAGTTGATGAAGCATCCATGACTTGTCCAAATGCAAATGCATCTTCTCATGAGTTTTTGATAATATCAATGTGATGATAGGGAACCAAAGTCCTTTGAATCCATATATGCAACTTGCAACTCCATTCAACACTCCAATTATACCACAAGTGCTACCATCACTGGATTCAGTCATACCTACTCCATATCACTGAACATCTTCACAAAATCAAGTACGTGTTATCCGTACACCAAAGTGGAGATAATCTAGCTACCACAACTGAACAATCTAAGTTGGAATAATAACATGAGCTAAATAAATAACAAGAGCATGTGGATATATTCACTATCCACAATCATCATAAACCATCCATATTTGCTCCAATATTGATAACTTTTGATACAAATATGCCCAATTTTCTTTTAGCTCTCACACATAATCCACCTCCACTACCTATCAGTTTTCATCCAGCTTCATCAACAACCATCCAGTCATCACCTCCACTATTTTCACAACATATCTTGGATAGAATAGCCAATATTAAGTTACAAGTGAGTCACCAATATAATGATTTATAACAGATCTTGAATCAACTCACAAGCATGGAGTTACAATTGAATCATACAAAACCTCAACCCCCTAATTATTAGGACCAATAACCATATGTGCAGTCCAAGGTTAAATATCAATAAAATTAGAAGCAAAGGCAATAGTGTCATTAAAATCACACTTATACACCATTACCTGAATCTTTGGCATCACTGCTTAATCGATTATGTGAGGCCAAGGCTATCACATCACCAGATATTCAACCCTTGGATCCCAATAGGACCAAACCGATGTGGTCTCAAAAGAACCAATAATGTCCTTATCATCAAGTAAATGGTCATGAAATTTAGTCATGTATCACATTCAAGAATAAGGTAAATGATATGCTTGACAAGAATGATATTCAAATAAAAAATCAATAAATTGACATATTTTAGGAGCTATTACCTACAAATAAGATTTGAGAAGAGTAATATAAATAGGTGACTGAGACACATACAAACCTGTTATCTCGTAAAATGAGTCGATTGCATTCACCTTGTTTAAAGCATCAACATTGTACCTGGACTCCATTATCTGAGCCCATATCAACCATTTTTACAACTTCAAAGAAAAAAAGATAATCATCTTGCCAAACATACCCCTGTTCAACCTGAATAGGTCTAGATCTAGATGATACAGGGAGGATCATTCTTACGTCTATCACCAAAGAAGAGGGAATTACATTAGAAATTATTATGTTTTTAGACATGTTATCCAAAATATTATTGATAATAAACCTTCATCCATAAACAGTTCACTCATTTTACCCCATCGATACATTGGCATGATTCAAAATTCCCCACCACAATAGGGGGGTCAATTTCTAGCACTCCTCCTAGCCAATCCAATAACATTGCATCAATCACAATACATAATAGGGGTATCCAAGGTGTCACACCTTCCCCACTATTTACACCACAAGAAATGAAGCAAATTGGGTATTCTAAAGGTTTCACACCTTCCTCGGTTCCATTGATCACCACAAATGTTGGGGGTACATAAGATATCATACCGTTCTCCTAAATTCATAAAATAATCAAAGTTGCAAAAATACCCAAAGGTATCTACAAACCCTTTGGTCACCCAAAAAGCTCCAAAGGTACCTATAAATCATTTGGTCACCCAAAAAGCTCCAAAGGTACCTATAAACCCTTTGGTAACCCAAAAAGCTCCAAAGGTACTTATAAACTCTTTGGTCACCCAAAAATATGCAAAGGTATCTATAAACTCTTTGGTCAACCAAAAATCCCCAAAGGTATCCATAAACCCTTTAGTCACCCACAAAGTTCCAAAGGTATCTATAAACCCTTTGGTCACCCAAAAATCTCCAAAGGTACCTATAAACCTTTTGGTCACCCAATAAGCTCCAAAGGTGCCTATAAACCCTTTGGTCACCCAAAAATTCCCAAAGCTATCTATAAAATCTTTGGTCACCCGAAAAGCCCCAAAGGTATACATAAAGCCTTTGGTCTCCCAAAAAGTTCCAAAGGTATATACAAACCCTTTGGTCACCCAAAAGGCCCCAAAGGTATCCATAAACTCTTTGGTCACCCAAAAATCTCCAAAGGTACCTATAAACCCTTTGGTATCCCAAAAAGTTCCAAAGGTATCCATAAACCCTTTGGTCACCCAAAAAACCCCAAAGATACCTATAAACCCTTTGGTCACCCAAAAAGACCCAAAGGTATCTATAAACCCTTTGGTCACCCAAAAAGGCCCCAAAGGTATCTATAAACCCTTTGGTCACCCAAAAAGTCCCAAAGGTATCTATAAACTCTTTGGTACCCAAAACGCCCCAAAGGTATCTATAAACCCTTTGGTCACCCAAATAGCCCCAAAGGTATCATTAAATCCTGTGGTCACCCAAAAAAGCCCCAATGGCATCCACTAAGCCCATTGGTCAAATGTATATATATGTATTTATCAAAATTCAAAAACATCATTAAAATATAAAAAATACAAAAATATTACATTGCATTATATTTCATATCGCTGCATTATACAATCACTTGCATTAAGCATACCTGTCATTGCATTTTGCATTCTAGAGTTGATCACACATGTCTAGCACCAGGTCTATCCACTAGCCATATTCAAAATAAACTTTGTCAAAATTCATTATTAACACTTTTCTACATTACAATTATCATTTCCATTTACATTTCCCATATTTTGTAGTGGTGTCTATTTCCCTTCACCTAGGCCATTTGTTATAAGACATCATTAGGGTTTTCAGTCACTCAATCGTCACTAGTTTTCTTTTCAGATTTTGTAGAAAGCTATCTTGATTTTTAGAAGGTGGACTCCTTATTTAATGGTAACTTGTATACATCATAATCCCAACATATGTTTAAACTAATAAATCCAAGAATTGAACAAGGAAAAATGAAACCTATAAAGTGGTTTGTGTTACATTAACTGAAACTTTTACCTTGCTCATCCCCCTATGCAAATGGTTCAAAGATGCTGATAATTAAAAAAATGGTAAATTATTCCCTACCCAAAGCAATCAAAATCCCTTATGCACACCAAATCTAGGCAAGTATCCAAAAAGCAAAATAAAAATAAACAATGGTTTTTATCACTATCAAAAGCAAAAAGCCAAATAATTAGTGTTTCTCACCACTACCAAAATACCTTGCTCACCAAAACAAAAATGAGCAAATCCTTGGAAAATTTTAAATAAATAAAATAAAATAAGGGAGTACTGAACTTGAATCCCTAAAATTCTTAGAATTTGACAACCATATGGTGATCCTCATTACAATTTGGGTGGCATAAAGCGTGCTTGGAAATGGTGGTATCCTTACACATGATGATATTTCTATCATATTAGTGATCTACTTTTGTATACACCAATGCTTGCATGCAGATGAGCGAGATTTTGGTAGCCTGTATTACCTAGTGGTCTAATCCAACTACATATAAAACTCAATATCATGATACTCACAGGATGATATTCAGTACAAATGGGTTGCATCAATCATTTTTGGTATTGGGGTAACTTTATGTGTTATCATAAAAATGAACTAACATGCACAGAGAGGGATATTGAATATCTTGGTTAATCCTAGTAGATTTATACCTTACCAAAAAGCCTTGCATGGTTGATATAAAAATTTTGACTAGACCACTAGAGTGTTTGAGTCTCATGAAAATCTCCAAAACATTTTATAACATCTTACTTTACATATCATTCTATAGAATTTTATCACATGTTTGTTAGTTTACATTTACACAATGCATTTTACATAGTCTGATGATAGCATTAAAATGAATCAATGAATTTTGTACAAAATATGGTACTAGCATCTAGTGAGTCAAATAATATTCATAATTACTTAGTACAAATTAACAATTCATCCATTTCATTATGCATACATGCATGTACATTTCATCAAATCACATCATATTACAATACATGCATACATGATAAGCATCCATAAAAACATTGGTAAAGCAAACATAAGCATTACATACATCTAATAAAGCAGAAAGGAAACACATGATGCCAACAAAAAAAATCATATATATATACATATATATATACATATATATATATGGGGTAAAAATATACATCATAATCCAAAAATTGCCTGTAGGCTACAATCAAGTGGGTCCTCAGACCTCACACTGCAAAAATCCAAAAAACAACCATAGAGTCTCAAAATCCATGGTCATGTAGGACCGACACCATGACTCTCACCCCCACCCTCATTCAGTGCATATCAATATCTTCCATATCTGCTCTGCCTGGTCCTATATGCTCTTCTTGTGGAGCTAGGTGCCCCCATCCTTGTAGATGACTGCCCTGTATCACTCCTACTTTGTTGGGGCCCACTAGTAGAAGAGTGAGCTGGTAAGCACCCTCTAAGGCATGTAATATCATATTCCAAATCTTATGTGTAGGTTGTGTCATATCAATTATGAGCTTGGTAAAACTTAGTAAGGTTTAGAGATGTGTCACCTCTTCCTGTAGCATGGCCATATTATCACTGCTAGATACCCCATGGATAGAGCTCCCTCCTCTAACCTGTGATTGAAGAGTAGCTAACTTTACTACCTACCTATCAATATTTGCTTTTATAGTCTACACCAGTACCTATAGGAGAGCCCTCTCCTCATCATACTCCCTTTACTCTTGTCTACCTTTGATCAGCTCACCCTGTAGCTTAGCAATGATCATATCTTGTGTTGCCAACTGTACCTACACTTCCTACTAATTAAAGTCATCATCAACATAATCATCCTATGGATCCTCCATGTCCAAGGTATCCATCCACTTGTCATCTACTTACTAATGCACATGTCACTAATTTAAGTCTGGATCCTCCTCATCTAGAGCCTCATCATATCCCTCATCTAGAGCATGCCTATGAGCCTTCTTTGTCACCATAGTTGTACCACCTCCTAGAAGCACCTCCTCTTGCCACTAGTGCATCACCCACTAGGATTCATACTCTATAATCTAGCTCAGATATGTCCTCCATAAGATCTACCTCCTCTCCAAATGCCTCAATCGTAGGCCAAGTAAGTGTCCTCTTATCCCCATGGTGTTGGTAGATCACTGGCTCACTAGGAAACCCCTGGCATAGCCCAAACTACCACATCACTTGAGCATATGGGAAATACTCTCACTCGGTCCCATGTTGACCAACTAACCATCTCCCTCATCGTACTCAGTGAAGTTGTGCCTTAGCCTCAGGCCATGTTGGACAATCCCTATATGGTCTCCAAGTAACATTCTATGCTTAGAGCCATGCAAATGACTACATAATGATCAATCATACTTACATAGGGATGAATCTGACCCCTCTCCTAGTCTTGTTGCCATAAGATCCCATAGCTGATATCCACATCCACAAGTTATGCCTACATCATCCAAGGTAGTCCCCATGATCGATTTGCAATAATATGCTACCATACCCACACCTATAGTAGAAATTTGCATCCCAAGCCCTTCCACCAGTCACAATGGATCTCATACAACTCATCATAAATTTGTGCCAACAATGTCATGGACCAAGCCATCACTAACAACCTCTCTATGGTGTACTCCACAAGTGAAAATACCAACTCCAAAAGGTTCCAAGGGAACCTAGATCTTGACAATTTTGATAGAAATATTTTGGAGATAAGCATAATTATTAAGGCATATCTCATAGTTAAAATCTCTACCCCATACCATAGCTCAACTAGGATGCCTCCGCTAGGTAACTCTCAAACTACCTCACACTAGTCCTCTTTGAGTATCTTTGTAAAATTATATCTCTACAATATTGATGAGTAGATATAATCAGATTTCTATATATCAAAATGCACAAAATTTTGTAGATGTTCTCTAATGTCACTATCATCTCCCCAATCAGTAAGTGGAAGGTGTTGGTGCGAGGGTCCCATAGATCTATCAAAGCTATCAGGTAGGCTCTATCACCTAGCACTAGCTCTAACCATATCACTTGCTTGATACAAATGGTGTCAAGCAATTTTTAGTCATCCTCTATCAGTAAGTTCCTATTATTCTAAAAAAGAGTCAAAAATCGATAACGACTCTTGATCACCTAATAGAGGCAAGCAATATTAACAAAAATGCAGCAAAAATGCATCAAAATTATCCAAAATTAGTAAAACCAACTCAAAAAGGGACATTTTCCCCCCAAATTCATGATTGTCCCACCTAGGGATGGCCCCCAAATTGGTAGCCATCCCACCCAGGGATGTCCTCCAAAAATGCTAAAAATAGGCCTTCTTGGCCCTCAAAAATAGGCATAAGCATCATAAAAACATAAAAAATGGCATAAAATTGCACAAAAACAAAAAATAAAGCACAAATTCCTACATACTATCACTACTAAGGTTCATTTCCTGATATTTAGTGTGTTTTTTTAGAAAATATATAAATAATTACATTTCCAAGTTCAATAAATTATAGGAGCAAATCTAGCCCTTACCCATATTGCACCAGCTCCACCACTTGTCAGGTCTTGAGAATGGCTCATGGTGATTGTGGGATGGTCTCATAAGTACTTCACTTTGAATAATAAATCTCCTACTCCTCACCGCTTATTTTTCCAAATCAAAAGAGTGCAATTGAGTTATTTTGGCCATTTTTAGGTTTAAAAGGGCCTAGAATGAGCATGGTAATCCTAGGGTGGGATGGCCGGTAAATTGGCCAACCATCCCACCCTAGGATGGATATAAATATTGTACCCATACCACCCTTGTATGACCACCAAAAATATCTACAAAACAAAAGAAAAAGCAAAGAAATGACCTAAAAACCACCAAAAATAGGTCAAAATTGATAAAATTCACAAAGGATCAATATTGAATCCAAATTGTGAAGAAAATAAGATTATACTGAGAGGGGGGGTGAATAGTATAAGACAAATTTTTACTTTTATTTCCAATAAATATTATGTACTATATAAATGACAATATCAACAACAATAATCAAAGCAATGCATAAATCACCACACACAATAAAGACACCAATTTAACATGGTTCACCCAATGTGGGCTACTCCACAAAGAAAATATTTCAGTAATATTTTCTCAATCAATATCTTGGGAAAACTTTCCCTATTACAATTTTTACGGACCTGAAGTAGGGAAAAATGATGCACCTAATTATGAATAACAATATATGTACCTATCTCCTATGTCTGATGAGCATCAAATCGAAAGCATGCAAGTAAGATGGAAAAGATAAGAAAATAACAAGAAATGAAGCAAAGTGAATTGATTTATTATTAATTAAGTGGATAAAATCTAGGTTACAAAATATCCCCTTGAGGTCTCAAATTATTGATACAACTATTACAAATTTTGGGTGCCCAAGGATCAAATCCTTCAAGAGATTCAGGTGCACATCTAGTGTCTTTCCTCATACCCACAATCGAGGTGGGTGGGCCAAGGCTGCTGCTGCTTTTATCTTTGATATTTGATGTCCTATGATCCTTCCCAATGTGTTGTATAGCCTACACCTACACACAAGGAAAGCATAAATGTCACGTAGCAAGTGTATATGATGGAAAACATGCAATCCCCATAGGCACCAAAAAGCTAGTAATGAGAATATGCATCAAATCAACTCCAAATGACTTGAAATTTTAGAGGGATGTAAAATAGAATTTTTTGGATAGATATCACTAGAAATATAGTAGAAATTATGTTCGATGGCATGTCGTAATCGCAATGACCATCCTCCACCTACAAAACCCAAAAACTCTAAATCAAATGAAAAATTGTCATAATACATAAAGGTACATTATAAGACAACCCATATGGTTATATTTGCAATATATGATATTCTCATAATGACACTGAGGGGGGGGGTGAATCAGTGTAGCTAAAAATCTGATCTGCAATTCTTAAAACTGAAGCAAAGAGAACTAGAAAATAGATAAAGCAATAATCACAAGAGAGCACACCACAACACACAATGTAACGAGGTTCACCAATTTGGCTACTCCTCAAAAATGACTGCTTGGACTTCAATCCAAATCCAGCCTTTGCAAAACACCAATTTTACAAACACTTTACCAGCACCCACTGGAAGGAGCACCAACCCCTTGTTTTTTGCTGCAACAGATAGGAGCACCAACCCCTAATGCCAAGCACCAACTTGGACTGCAATTCTGATTTAATTCAGTGACATAAAAATGCCTTCGTTGTTTACACGACCCTGACTGGTCTGTAATTAATTAAACTTGATTAAACTCTGCACGCTCTCACGGCTCTGCTTATCTCTCTCTCGGCCCTCTTCTAACCCTCTTTACGTAGCAAATTCTCACTTACAGCAGCAGCATTATTCTTCACGCAGACCTGCTTTTATAACATATAAGTCTCTATTTTTAGCTTCCATATTTACGCATGCAACCCGTAACTATTCTTTTAATATTCTCTTCTGCCACTTGTCAACTGTAACTCCTTCTTTGTGTAACTCCTTTTGTATTTATAGAGTGTGCATTACGTTACATGCAACGTATATCTCTACCATGACTATCATCTTCTTATCATATTCATTTATGTGCATGCATGCATTTTACGATTCTATTAATGCGACTGTTCGATTTACTCCAGTTAACTCTAGTTCTTAAAAAGCTGCATGATTTCTATCTGTAACTATCGCATTTACTCCAATTAACTCTTCTTATTTTGGCTGCATGCTTTTCCTCTACAACTGCCCCTTTAACTATTGTTCTATTCCAGTTAACTATCTGTTATCGTGTTGTTGCGACCTATCATGAAATCGTGACACTTCTATATCTTTCTGCCCTTCTCACCTTTTACCCATAAAAATACAACATGTCACGAAATCATGACAGTTTCTGCCTCCTTGTCCACTTCTTTCGTCTTGCACCATTGCAAAAACCAGACATGTCACGAAATCGTGACACTATTCGCCTTCTCACTACTCTACTTGGCTTGCTCTAGCGAAAACTAGACATGTCACGAAATCGTGACACTTTCACCTTCTCGCTACTCTTCTTGGCTTCAACCAGAGAAAATGAAACATGTCACGAAATCGTGACATCTTTCTCTGCCTTGTGCCTTTTCTGCCTTTCACCCGCAAAAATGGAACATGTCACGAAATCGTGACATCTTTCTCTACCTTGTGCCTTTTCTACCTTTCCCCATGAAAACGAAACATGTCACGAAATCATGACATCTTTCTCTGCCTTGTGCCTTTTCTTCTTTCCTGAAAATGGAACATGTCACGAAATCGTGACATCTTTCTCTTCCTTTGCCTTTTTCTTTACCCATGAAATAACTCTCCTTCGAACATGTCATGAAATCGTGACATCTTTCTCTCCTTGGCACTTTCTCTTTGATCTGTCGACAAAATCATGACACTTTCTCTCCTTGCACTTTCTCTTGTCGTAAAATCGTGACACTTTCTCTCCTTGCACTTTCTCTTCATCTTTGAAATCATGACACTTTCTCTCCTTAGCACTTTCTCTTCGATCATGTCACGAAATCGTGACACTTTCTCTCCTTAGACACTTCTCTTCGAATCCATATCACAAAATCGTGACACTTTTTCTCTTACGCTCTTCTCTTCGAACATGTCATGAAATCATGACACTTTCTCTCCTTGCACTTTCTCTTCGAACATGTCATGAAATCATGACACTTTCTCTCCTCCTTCTCTCTTCAAACATGTCACGAAATCGTGACAATTTTCTTGCCTTCTCTTCTCCTCGAACATGTCACGAAATCATGACAATTTTCCTTGTGCCTTCTCTCTCCTCGACCATGTCACGAAATCATGACAATTTTGCTTGTGCCTTCTCTCTCCTCGTCCATGTCATGAAATCATGACAATTTTGCTTGTGCCTTCTCTCTCCTCGTCCATGTCGTGAAATCATGACAATTTTTCTTGTGCCTTCTCTCTCCTCGTCCATGTCATGAAATCATGACAATTTTGCTTGTGCCTTCTCTCTCCTTGGCCATGTCGTGAAATCGTGACAGAAAACATGTCGCGATATCGTGACAGTTTTCTTACTTGTCTTTTTCTTTGATTTTTTGAATCTGGGCCACTTCTGTCTTCTTGGAAATTCATTTGTACATGTTCAGTGACCTCTGAACTCCTATCCACTGCATCAACTGCATCAACTGATCTATCTATCTATGTTGACAACAATGACAATACTTTTGCTGCACCTTGCTCAACAATCTCCCCCTTTGGAATTGTTGGCAACACTCATGCACTCTCCTGTAATTCTTCTCCCCCTTTGACAATAATACCAAAGGGCTGCTACAGACTCCCCAGAGTCTATGCACAACATTCTCAGATACACAATGTTATAGTTAGCAAAAATCATAAATATGAGCAAAACTATAAACATAGGCATAAATACTCCCCATGAGAATGTGATCCCAATTGATAGTCGAGTTCTTGGGAAATGTGACTACTCCCAACTTACTCCGAAGGTACTCAAAAACTTCCTTTGGCAATGGTTTTGTGAATATATCTGCTACTTGCTCTGTAGTCAGAACAAAATCCAATTTGACCTCACCTTATGCAACTTTATCCTTCAAGAAGTGATACCGGATTGCAATATGTTTGGTTCGAGAATGCATAACCGGATTCTTTGATATGTTTATAGCACTGGTGTTATCACATTTAACTGAAATTGGCTCTTTGAAGTGAATACCAAGATCTTTCGGTGTTTGTCTCATCCATAATATCTGTGTACAGCATGTTGTTGCTTGCAATGTATTCTGCCTCTGTTGTGGATAGAGAGCTGATTCTTGTTTCTTGTTGTGCCATGCTACCAGCCTGTCTCCAAGATAAAATGCTCCTCCATTGGTACTCTTTCTATCATCAATACATCCTGCCCAATCTGCATCAGAATATGCAATAAGAGTGAAGTCCTTACCTTTTGGGTACCACAACCCATACTCCATAGTACCCTTGAGGTACCTAAAAATCCTCTTTACAGTTGTCACATGAGTCTCTTTGGGACTAGCCTGAAATCTTGCTACCATGCATACTGCCTGTAATATATATGGTCTAGTGGCTGTCAAATACGATGAGGCTTCCAATCATAGACACTGTACATGGTTTGATCTACATCCGGAGATTTGTCATCCTTGCTCAACTTGCAACTTGTTGTCATGGGAGTGTTGACAGGTTTACTATCCTCCATTGTGAACTTTTTCAGCATTTCTTTCACATATTTTACTTGAGAGATAAAAATGCCCTTTTCACTTTGATTGACTTGCAGTCCGAGGAAATAAGAAAGTTCACCAATCATTGACATCTCAAATTTTGTCTTCATTTTATTTGCTATGTCTCTACAATATTCATCCATGCTGCTACCAAATATTATATCATCTACATAAACAACAAGTACAATAAGATGGCCATTCTCTATTTTGATATATAAATTGTTGTCCACCATACCTTTCTTGAACCCCTGTTTAATAAGATAGTTATCCAACCTTGCATACCATGCTCTGGGTGCCTGTTTTAGACCATACAACGCTTTCTTTAACCTGCAAACAAAATCGGGATTGTCACCGAGTTGGAAGCCATCTGGCTGTTCAATGTAAACCTCTTCTTCCAGTTTTCCATTCAGAAATGCTGATTTTACGTCCATTTGATATACTTTGAAATTTTTATGGACTGCTAAAGCTAGAAACATTATGATTGCCTCTAGTCTAGCTCTTTGGTGCAAAGGTTTCCTCAAAATCAATGCCTTCAACTTGAGCATAGCCTTTACAGACCAATCTTGCCTTATTTACGACAACTCTATCCATCTTCATTTAATTTATTTCGAAAAATCCATTTAGTACCGATTATGTTTTTATTTCTTGGCCGTGGTACTAATTCCCAGGTTTTGTTTTTCTCAATCTGATCTAGTTCTTCATTAATTGCCTTCATCCAACTTTCATCTGTGCTTGCTTCAGCAATATTTTTGGGTTCAATGCTGGATAATAGAGAGTAGTTCCGTACTCTTGCTCTTCTTGTCTGAATACCAACTGTTGGGTCCCCAATAATCTATTCTCTAGGATGATTTTTTTGCCAGCTGCCTATTTTGAATTTCTTGTTCTCTTCTTCTTCGAGTCAATTCTTAAATCAGCTGGGTCAATTTTTTGATTTTCTTCTGTTTCCATTTCTTCATCTCCTTCAATGACTTCTTCATAAATAGGGTAGTTTTCTTGATGAGTAATTTCTCGATCTCTACCTTCATCAACTTTAACATCTGCACTCTCCACAATTTTCTTTAGCCTCTTGTTGTAACATGTGTAGGCTTTGCTTTTTGTTGAGTAACCAAGAAAAATACCTTCGTCAGCTCTATCTTCGAACTTATCGAGATTATCTTCAGTTCGTTTGATATAACACTTGTTGTCGAACACTTTGAAGTATCTTGTTGTTGCTTTCCTGCCGAACCACAGCTCATAAGGTGTTTTGCTTTCATGCGTCCTTAACATGCACCTGTTTTGAATGTAAACTGTAGTATGTACTGCCTCTTTCCAAAATCTGTCAGCTATTTTGTTCTCAGCCAACATTGTCCGTGCCATTTCTTGCACAGTCCTGTTCTTCCTTTCAACAACACCATTCTGTTGAGGTGTCCTTGCTGCTAAAAACTGTCTTCTGATCCCATATTTTTGATAGTATTCTGCAAACTCCTCTGAGATAAACTCTCCTCCTCTGTCTGATCTTAGGCATTTAATTCTTTTTCCAATTTGATTCTCAACCTATTTTTTAAAAATCTTGAACATCTCAAAGGCATCCGATTTAAGCTTTAAAAATAGTACCCATGTCATCCTAGAGAATTCATCTATGAACATCATAAAGTATTTGTCACCATTTATGCTTTGTGTTCTCATGGGTCCACATAAATCGGTATGTATCAGCTCTAACGGTTTCTTTGGTGAAGTATTCCTTTGCTTTAAATGTGGATCTGGTTTGCTTCCCTTTTTGGCATGAAGCACAGATGCTATTTCTTGGTTTGCCAATGGTAGGTATATCTCTTATTGCTCTTTTTGAACTTATTTTTACCAGATTGTCAAAGCTAATATGACCGAGCCTCTTGTGCCACAGCCAATTTTCATCTTCCTGTCCAATCAAGCATGATCCTTCTGAAGTTTCTGAGAGAGTATATAGATTTCCAGAAGTCCTCGATCCAATAGCTATCAGCTTCCCACTGTGTGCTTTTCTGACTTCACAACCCTGCTTTTTAAAGATGACTTCATGACCTCTGTCATAGATTTGACTTACGCTCGGTAAGTTGTGCTTCAAACCAACTACAAACAGAACTTCTTTGGAATTGATCTTTCCATCACTTATCTTGAGTGATCCTTTGCCAACTATTTTGGCTCCATCATTATTTCCAAACTTTACAGAGCCCCCTTCATATTTCTGTAATTTTTCAAATTTTTGTTTATCTCCTGTCATGTGATTGGAGCATCCACTATCCAATATCCATGGTGCAGATTTGTTCTGTGCTTTGAATGTTGTCTGTACAATCAAGGATTCCTTTTCTTCCTTGAGTTGCTCTTTTTCTTTCCATTCTGATTTGATTGTAGTTTTGGTCACTTGTTTAGACTTTTCTTTGTCAGTGGCCTGTGCATGTTTATCTAGGAATTTTTTGTTTTGCCTTAAACTTGTTTGGTTGAGTTCTTCTTCCCTGATATTTATTTGCTGCATATGTGCTTCTACAGTTTCTTGCAATGTGTCCAAAGTTATGATAGTTATAGCATTCTACTGCATAATCCATCAAGGGTGAAAAGACATTTCTACTGGTAAAATTTCTTTGTCCTATATTATAAATGCGGTCTGAAATCTTATGACCGTAAGTATTGCATTTAAAACAATAACCAGAAAAGGAATGATTGAACACTGGGAGTTGGTCTTTGCCAATTTGTAGTAGGAGCCACAAATTTTCTTCTCCTTTGATGTGTGACTTTTGTGAATCCCTCATTGTCAATAGTCTTCTCGTGCATGGCATTGTTGCTTTCTTTTGCAAGATTTATTTTTCTTTGGTCAACCTTGATCTTATCCTCTTTCTTTACTGGTTCTATAGTTATGGCCTTTGATCCACTTGATGATTCTCCTTCGACAAACCCCAAGCCAAACTTGATGCCTGTAGTCCTATGACTATTTATAATATTTTCAAGCTTTGTAGAACTTCCTTCAAGTTTGTGATAGCAACTCAATTTTTGATTCTTTTCTTCTAGCCGCATTCTTAAAACAACAATCTCTTCTTCTAGTTTGTTGCACTCATCTATTCTCATGGTTAATTGTACTTCAAGTTCTTCAGACATTTTCTTAAATTCTTTTATCTGTACTTTCAAACTATTTATTATGTCATTCGCATCCTCAAGCTTTCTTGAGACCTTTTTATTCTTTTTCCTTTCTATCTTCAACTCTTTAAGTGCAGCAACCAACTCTCCTTCCAGATAAACTTCAACCTCATCCTTACTTTTTGTATCACCTTCCTATTTTTCTTCTATTTTTGCTTCTTCAAATGCCATGAACAGAGCTTCACCTGTTTCTTCTTCAGAATCTTCACCTGAGCTATCTTCAGAAGAGCTGACATTCTTGGATATGAAACTTTTCTTTTTGAAATTGCTTTTCCTAAAATTTGGTTTCTTCTTCCAGTCACTTCTTTCTTGGTGTGACCCTTCATCACTTTTGGTTTTCTCATTCATTGGACACTTAGCTGCAAAGTGACCGACCCCTCCATAATTGAAACACTTAAATGGTAACTTTCCTCTATACTTTCCTTTTCCCTTTGTAAGTTTTCGAACAAAGTTGGCTTTCGTTTCATCCGATGTCTCTTCATCCTCAGATTCTTGTTCAGCTTTTGTATTCTTGTGTGCTTTAAAAGCAGCTTCTTTGTCTATGGGCTTAGTTTGTCCTATTCTCATTTCATATGCAGTCAAGGAACCATGCATCTCGTCCATGCTAAAATTATTTAGATCTTTAGCCTCTTCTATTGCAGAAACTTTAGAATTAAATCTTTTGTGAAGAGTTCTAAGTACCTTTTTCATGACAACCGCATCTTCGATCTCTTCATCGAGTCCTCTGATTGCATTAATGATTCCATTGACTCTCAGCATATAGGCCTCTATGTTCTCATCGTCATTCATTTGTAATGCCTCGAACTGAGCTCGATGAGTTTGCGGCTTGGCTTCCTTGATCTTGTTGTCTCCTTCATGGATGCTCTTCAATTTGTCCCATATGTCTTTTGCCGATTTACAGCTCATGACCCTTATCAGTTCACTATCTACTAGCCCACACATTATGGCATTCTTTGCTTTGGAGTTATTCTCAAACTTTTTCTTCTCAGTAGTATCTATTGGAGGAGTAGCGGGTGCTGTGTATCCACTTTCTACTGACTCCCAAATGTCGTATCCTAAAGCACTCAGATATGTCTGCATCCTGAGTCTCTAGAATGAGTAATTAGTTCCATTGAACAAAGGAGCTTTGTTTGATGAGAATCCTTCACTACCTGCCATTGTGTTCCTTCCAAGATCACCTTAGCTGATTAAGCTTGTTCAGGAACCTTGCTCTGATACCAATTGATATTCTCACAATGACACTGAGAGGGGGGTGAATCAGTGTAGCTAAAAATCTGATCTGCAATTCTTAAAACTGAAGCAAAGAGAACTAGAAAATAGATAAAGCAATAATCACAAGAGAGCACACCACAACACACAATGTAACGAGGTTCACCAATTTGGCTACTCCTCAAAAATGACTGCTTGGACTTCAATCCAAATCCAGCCTTTGCAAAACACCAATTTTACAAACACTTTACCAGCACCCACTAGAAGGAGCACCAACCCCTAATGCCAAGCACCAACTTGGACTGCAATTCTGATTTAATTCAGTGACATAAAAATGCCTTCATTATTTACATGACCCTGACTAGTCTGCAATTAATTAAACTTGATTAAACTCTGCACGCTCTCACGGCTCTACTTATCTCTCTCTCGGCCCTCTTCTAACCCTCTTTACGCAACAAATTCTCACTTACAGCAGCAACATTATTCTTCACGCAGACCTACTTTTATAACATATAAGTCTCTATTTTTAGCTTCCATATTTACGCATGCAACCCGTAACTATTTTATTAATATTCTCTTCTACCACTTGTCAACTGTAACTCCTTTGTGTAACTCCTTTTGTATTTATAGAGTGTGCATTACGTTACATGCAACGTATATCTCTACCATGACTATACGTCTTCTTGAATTCGTATTCATTTCTATGCATGCATGCATTTTATGATTCTATTAATGTGACTGTTCGATTTACTCCAGTTAACTCCAGTTCTTAAAAAGCTGCATGATTTCTATCTGTAACTATCACATTTACTCCAGTTAACTCTTCTTATTTTGGCTGCATGCTTTTCCTCTACAACTGCCCCTTTAACTATTGTTCTATTCTAGTTAACTATCTATTATTGTGCTATTGTGACCTGTCACGAAATCGTGACACTTTTATATCTTTCTACCCTTCTCACCTTTTACCCATGAAAATACAACATGTCATAAAATCATGACATTTTCGACCTCCTTGTCCACTTCTTCGCTTGCACTCGCGAAAACCAGACATGTCACGAAATCGTGACACTTTCACCTTCTCGCTACTCTTCTTGGCTTGCTCTAGCGAAAACCAGACATGTCACGAAATCGTGACACTTTCACCTTCTCGCTACTCTTCTTGGCTTCAACCAACAAAAATGGAACATGTCACGAAATCGTGACATCTTTCTCTGCCTTGTGCCTTTTCTTCCTTCCACCCATGAAAATGGAACATGTCACGAAATCGTGACATCTTTCTCTGCCTTGTGCCTTTTCTGCCTTTCGCCGTGAAAATGAAACATGTCACGAAATCGTGACATCTTTCTCTGCCTTGTGCCTTTTCTGTCTTTGGCCAACGAAAATGGAACATGTCACGAAATCGTGACATCTTTCTCTTCCTTGCACTTCTCTTCGACCCTGTCACGAAATCGTGACATCTTTCTCTTCCTTGGCACTTTCTCTTCGAACCTATCATGAAATCATGACACTTTCTCTCCTTGGCACTTTCTCTTCGATCCTATCATGAAATCATGACACTTTCTCTCCTTGGCACTTTCTCTTCGATCTTGTCATGAAATCGTGACACTTTCTCTCCTTGGCGCTTTCTCTTCGATCCTGTCACGAAATCATGACACTTTCTCTCCTTAGCGCTTCCTCTTCGAACCTGTCACGAAATCATGACACTTTCTCTTTGCACTCCTTCTCCTCAAACATGTCACGAAATCATGACAATTTTCTTGTGCCTTCTCTCTCCTCGAACATGTCACGAAATCATGACAATTTTCTTTGCCTTCTCTCTCCTCGAACATGTCGCGAAATCATGACAATTTTGCTTGTGCCTTCTCTCTCCTCATCCATGTCGTGAAATCATGACAATTTTTCTTGTGCCTTCTCTCTCCTCGTTCATGTCGTGAAATCGTGACAATTTTGCTTGTGCCTTCTCTCTCCTCGTCCATGTCGCGAAATCACGATAGAAAACATGTCGCGATATCGCGACAGTTTTCTTACTTGTCTTTTTCTTTGATTTTTTGAATCTGGGCCACTTCTGTCTTCTTGGAAATTCACTGTACATGTTTTGAATGACCTCTGAACTCCTATCCATTGCATCAACTGCATCAACTGATCTATCTGTCTGTGTTGACAACAATGACAATACTTTTGCTGCACCTTGCTCAACAATATAAACAACAGTTGTAGGTATTTCACCAAATGACCACCGTAGGCCTGTGTGAGACCCTGAAAAACACTAAAAATGTGATATCTCCTTCAATATAGATCCAAATTGCATGAAATTTTGAAAGAAGCATCATATGAAAATCTAGAATCTAAAAACAAAATAATAGAAGAAAAAAATGCATATATTTTCCACCTTCCTAGGGTGGTATGGTCGAGACTGTCATAGGCTGGGGTCGAACCCATGGTGGGATGACCACCAGTTATGAACTTATTTTACCCCCAATTCCTCCAATAATTGGTTAAGAACCTCATATTTAGTTTTTTCAAAAAAAATTATATGAAAATTCACTCAGATGATTTGGTTTTGGGATCAGAACATGCCTCCTAATTCACTTGCAAACCTCCTTCGCAATGTAGAGATTCTTATGGAAAGGAAAGCACAATAGGTTTGAAAGAAATATTAGCAGAACTCTTTTGCTTTGTCCTAAAACTCCTCTCTCCATTTTTTTTTGGAAAACTAATCCACTTTATAGCCAAAGGAGGCCTTTGGACAAATAGGCATGCAAGGGCATGTAGGGCACTAGGTGCCACTTGGCCACCAGGGTGGCATGCATTGGAGGGGGAAGAGGATCTCCCAATTTGGCCTCCTTTATGAGGCATGTCATAGAATTATGTGCCCTCTGAACTTGCATGGTTGAAAGGTAGGGAAAATGGCATTTTTTGGGTGTCATTTGTCCATCGTTTGACTTTTTGGGGGTCAAAGCTCATGGTCATCCCACCCAAGGATGACCACAAAAATTCATCCTTGGGTGGGACATCCATGAACTATGGTCATCCTAGGGTGGTATGGCCATGCCTATAGGTCTCAAAACTTTCCAAAAGTGGGGAAAATGCTTAACAAAATGGTTAGGACCACTGTAAAACCTCTAAGGTTTTCCCAAGGGGACCATAAGGTGTCAAATAGGCCTTGTATCGATCGCTTAATTGGATTGACCAAATTTTAGTATCTATGGACCTCTATCCAAAGGAGACACCAATCCCCTAATCAAGTTCATGGATCTCTATCCACAGGAGAACTCCTTCTCCTCTACTCTGGTTGGTGATCTTCTAGAAGAACTACTACCTCCACTACATTGGCTTATGGATCTCTATCCACTAAAGACTCCTGCCCTCACTCAGAAGACCTATCTTCACTACCCTAGCTAATGGACCTCTATCCACTAGAGACTATTGTCCTCTATACTCTGTCACCTCCAAAGCTTACTCTCAGCTCTATCTCAAATCTGCACTAAACACAGTCCTTCAATCTAGCACAAATATGCTCAATATCTATCCTCAAATATACACTAAACACAGTCCTTTGGTCTAGCACAAATATGCTCAATCTCTATCCTCAAATCTACACTAAACATAGTCCTTCAATCTAGCACAAATTTGCTCAATATCTATCCTCAAATCTGCACTAAACACAATCCTTTAGTCTAGCACAAATTTGCTCAATCTCTATCCTCAAATCTGCACTAAACATAATCCTTTGGTCTAGCACAAATCTACTCAATATCTATCCTCATCTACACTAAACAATCCTTCGATCTAGCACAAATTCTCAAACTCTATCCTCAAATCTATCCTCAAGCCTTAACACAAAGCTTGACTCAATCACAAATCAACTCTACAAGATCTACCCCAAACCTTAACCCAAGGTTTGAACAAATCAATCAATCAACTCTGCTCTCAAGTCTTCTCAAAGACTTATCTCAAATATGCATTGTAAGCTTCCACAAAATCTCACACTAATCTATCCACAAGTCCTCTCTAGAACTTGTCCAATATGCTCAACAAGTCTTCACCAAGACTTACCTCAAATCTACTCAACCCTCATAATAACCAAGTCCTCACAAGACTTACCTCAAATCATAAGCTTCAACAACTCAACTCAATACAAACCTTCAATCACACAAACAAGCTTCACAAAATCTTGTTTAATCTCACAAAAACATATAGAGAATTGTTAGAGACTCAATATGTTTCACACTCACAACAATACTCAATCACTTTCAATCTCTTTCTCAAATCAATTTAGAATATAGAACAATTTGTTTCACAGAACTTGAACTATCACTTCAACACTTCCAATTAACTAGGCTCAATCAACTCCACTCAATCAATAAATCACTCCTTACAAACCCTAGTCCAAGCATATGAACCTCACTCAATTATTTCCAACAATGCTTATCAAACAATCTCACATAACAATGATACTCATGATCTTGCACAAACCCTAGTTTCAAGATAGTTCACAACTTCACATAACAATGATACTCATGATCTTGCACAAACCCTAATCATGCATATGAAGGTTCATTCAATATTTCCAACAATGCTTATCAAACAAGGTTTTTATCATCAACTTTCACTTAGAAAACCCTTTAACAATCAAACTCAACAATGCTTATCAAACAACCCTTTTCACTCCAACTTAGCATTCACAACATCCAACAATCACTCACAAGGAAGATGTGCCCATACCTTTTGTTTGATGAAGAATTAACCTCAAAACATGTCTCAATCACAATTACTCTCTTTACCAATTTCAAAGGTTAGATGACAAAATATCACTCTAACACTCCCTCAAAATATTTCACAATTACAAAAATAATTAAACTCAAATACACCTTATTACTCCATCTTGAAATTAGCATTCACCAAAAACATATAAAAATAAATCTCTTATTACACCTTATAACTCCACTCTAAATAACTCAATCCACCAAACAATTAAATAAAAATAATTATTTAATTTCATCAACCTTATATCTCCCTAAGCTCAAAACTATACCACACAACCTTAGGAGCAAAAACCAATTTATAACAAAAAATTTAGTACCTCTCAAAGTGCTCCCGATGGGATTCGATCCCAAGTCAGCGCCTCCAGCGCTTTAGCCATGGCTACCAAGCTACGTGAGCTAAGCGCTCACATGGGAGGCAAAAGTGCCCATGATGCTTTGTCTTCTTCCTAGGCACCAAAGCCCAAAAAGCTTTGGCATCTTTGGTGCAAAACAACCTCACGACCTTCCCTGCGAATCGAACGTAACACCTTGCATTCCTAAAGCGCTGCCAACTACCGCTAGCCCACATGGCTAGGTGGTGACAAGGCTTTCGAGCCTTGTGCCTTTTGACCCTTCACTACCTACCAAAATAAGTCAAACGAAGGACTTCTTCCTTCTTGCTCACCAAAATATTGCACACACGATTTTCTTGGGAGATTAATTAAAATGATCATGGATGAGTTTGAAGCCACTTAGGCTTTTGGTATTTATACTCATGCCTTTAAATTTATTGACATTGATAGAGGAGATAATGTATGACGTCGATGCATTATTTTTGCCCTTATAACCCTAACCTTAGGGTTAATTAAATTAAATTATAATTTAATTAATAATAAATTAATTATTATAATTAATTTAATAACTATAAAGTTAATCAAATTAAATTATAAATTAATTTATAATGAAATTATTATAATTAATTATAATTAATTTAATTACTTTAGGTCTTACCATTAGACCTTTAATATTATAATAAAATATTATAATATTATTTTTCTTGGGCCTTCTTATTTCTCCTGTAGACCTTATCTGACCACCTTGAATATTATAATGGGAGATATTATAATATTATTTCCCTTAGGTCTAGAAGTAATCTTTCTCTTGCATTGATTACTGAAACTGACTCTTGACATCCTTCCTCTTGCACTGCTCACTGAAATTGACTCTTGACATCAATGACAACAAATCTTGCTCATATTTCCAACAATATCCCCCTTTGTCATTGATGGCAACCCATTTTCCTTTTACCATTCCTTTTACCTTTTCTTGTTCTACTCCCCTTGAGAAACTTCTCCCCTGACTGAATGCTCTCCCCCTAACTCAAATCTCTCCCCCTTTGTCATCAATGGCAAAGGGTCACCTTTGGGGCTCGGGGCTAAGAATGAGACTCTTAGCTTAGTCCCTCCCCCACCTCCTCTTGAGGTGGTTAATTATGGGGTGGGAGTATTTCTACTCCCAGCATGCACTGATCTTTACCTTTGTCCACTTTCCTCCTCATCTGATCCTTCTGATTCCTCTGACTATTCATGTTCCTGCTTATCTCTAGAATTTTTCTCTACACCACTTTGTTGTATGTCCATCATTATTGCACTTATAACACTTAATGTTGTTATTCCTTGGAGGTGCAAATGTCTTGGGATTTCTCCTGGTGAAGCCATATCTATTCCTATCATGAACCCTACAATTCACTGCCTTGTGACCAAACTGATTACAAGAGTAGCAATACCCTTGAAAAAGCTACATGTTTCTGAAACTTCCATATTCCTATTTTCCATGTGTCCTACACTGTGTAGCTTTGTGCCCAAACCTGTGACATGAGAAGCATCATCCATTGAAACTACCTTGCCTTGACCTCATTGGTCTCTTAGTCTCTTCTACCCTATGTTGCTTCATGTTCCATCTGTTCCTCATTTGTGCATTGTTCCTTTCCTTGTTGAACTTTCTATTGTCCAACTCATCCTCAGAAGTCTCACTCTCTCTTACACTCTCTTCTTCTAAAGTTTCTTCTTCTTCAGAACTTGAGATTGACTCCTCTCCTTGTTTCTTTTGTACCTATTCAAAACCAAGACCTGTCTTGTTTGATGAAGATCTTTGTACCTTGATAATCTTATCCAAGTTCTTTGAGCTTCTTCCAAACTTGTGTAACTTGTCCTTAGACTCTTTTACTTCCTTCCTTAGTAAAGCTACCTCATGCTCTAACCTTTCACATTCTAAAACCTTTGCTTCTAACTTCTCTTTGAATCTTCTTGTCTTAGCTATTGAGTTAGTTAGATCCTCTATAAGCTTTCCTTTCTCTTCATCACATTCTTGAAATTTAAGCTTGAGTTTTGAGTTTTGCTTTCTTACCTCCCTTAATGCATCAAGGGCATGAATAAGCTCACCCTCAAGATCAACTTCTCCTTTCTCTGATTCTTCCTCTATTTGTTTGCCTTTGAAAACATCTTCATTCTTTTTTGACTCTTTTCTACTAGAAGTACTTCCTTCTTCTTCTATTGCCATAAGAAGATTCTCTTCTAGTCCTTCAAGTGTATCTTCATATTCATCATCACTAAAACTGAATCCATTCCTTGTACAACTATCTTCAAGATGACCAAAGTTACCACATCTAAAACACTTGAGGATTATTGGTGACCTTTTCCTAACCACTTATTTTTCTTTTGCCAGAAATAGAACTTCATATTTATCATTATCTGAGGAACTATCATCACTATCACTTGAGCTCTTACCTGCCTTGTCTGCATAGAAACTCTTCTTATGCCTTTGGAAAAACTTCTTTCCTTGTGTACCTTGTCCATCCCTATTTCTTTCCTTGCATTCCTTATTCTTATGATCCTATTTCTCATCACCATTGCTATTTCCAGACTTCTAGGACAATCAGATGCATAGTGACCATATTTTCCATATTTAAAACATCTAACTGATTTCGTACCTTTATACTTTCTTGAGTCCTTGTTCCTTCTACCATAATTTGCTTCTTCATCACTAGATAACTCATTGCTTGAATCTGACTTCTTACCCTTAGTCTTCTTAGTGGCTTTAAATGTTGCTTCTTTCTTGGGAATAGGTTCCTCTTTTATTCTTATCTCAAATGCTGTGAGAATGCCATGTAATTCATCCCTTGTCAAAATATCAATATCTTTCGACTCTTCTATAGCTGAAATATTTTCACTAAACCTTTTTGGGAGTGACCTTAGAATCTTATCACACACATCAGGTTCTTGAACTTCAAGCCCAAGTCCTTGCATGGAGTTAACAACCTCATCCACATGAAGTAGATATTCCACAATGTTTTCCTCATCCTTCATTTTTAGGTCTTCAAATGCTCTCTTGAAATTTTGCAACTTTGCCCTTTTGACCTTTTTATCTCCTTCATATATGCCTTGCAACTTATCCCAAATTTCCTTTGCTGATTTGCAATGCATAATCTTTATAAACTCTATTTCATGCAAGCCCTTTTGAATTGCATTCATTGCTTTTGAATTGTAATGATGTAGAAGCTTACCATATTTATCTGTAGGTGGAGTTGTTGGTGGTGTGTATCCATTTTCAACTACTTCCCATATTTCATTTCCAAGTGCCATTAGATGAAACTTCATCCTTGTGCTCCATAGTGTATAATTGTTCCCATCAAACAATGGTGCTGAATTCCCTAAAGATCCACTCTAAGAATCCATCTGTGTTCTTGTAAGCTTTTCCTTCAAGTTATTAAACTCTTTCGAAGGAACCCACTCTGATACCAATTGAAGAACACAAGCTTATACTGAGAGGGGGGTGAACAGTATAAGACCACTTTTTACTTTTCTTTCCCAATCAATATTATGCAATATATCAATGGCAATATCAACAATAGTAATCAAAGCAATGCACAAATCACCACACACAATAGAGACACCAATTTAACGTGGTTCACCCAATGTGGGCTACTCCACGGAGAAAATATTTCACTAAAATTTTCTCAACAAATATCTTGGGAAACCTTTCCCTATTACAATGTTTATGGACCTCTATCCAAAGGAGACACCAATCCCCTAATCAAGTTCATGGATCTCTATCCATAGGAGAACTCCTTCTCCTCTACTCTGGTTGGTGATCTTCTAGAAGAACTACTGCCTCCACTACACTGGCTTATGGATCTCTATCCACTGAAGACTCTTACCCTCACTCAGAAGACCTATCTTCACTACCCTAGCTAATGGACCTCTATCCACTAGAGACTATTATCCTCTATACTCTATCACCTCCAAAGCTTACTCTCACTCTATCTCAAATCTGCACTAAACATAGTCCTTCGATCTAGCACAAATTCTGCTCAATCTCTATCATCTACTAAACATAGTCCTTCAATCTAGCACAAATCTACTCAATATCTTTCTCAAATCTACACTAAACACAGTCCTTCATCTAGCACAAATATGCTCAATATCTATCCTCAAATATACACTAAACATAGTCCTTCGGTCTAGCACAAATATACTCAATATCTATCCTCAAATCTACACTAAACATAGTCCTTTCTAGCACAAATTCCTCAATCATCAAATCTATCCTCAAGCCTTAACACAAAGCTTGACTCAATCACAAATCAACTCTGCTAGATCTACCCCAAACCTTAACCCAAGGTTTGAACAAATCAATCAATCAACTCTACTCTCAAGTCTTCTCAAATACTTATCTCAAATCTACATTGTAAGCTTCCACAAAATCTCACACTAATCTATCCACAAGTCCTCTCTAGAACTTGTCCAATCTACTCAACAAGTCTTCACAAAAACTTCACAAGACTTACCTCAATTATTTAAGCTTCCATAAAAGCTTACTCAACTCAACTCAATCTATCACAAAAACTTCTTCAATCACTAAACAAGCTTCACACAGAATCTTGTTTAATCTCACAGAAACATATAGAGAATTGTTAGAGACTCAATATGTTTCACACTCACAACAATGCTCAATCACTTTCAATATCTTTCTCAAATCAATTTAGAATATAGAACAATTTATTTCACAGAACTTGAACTATCACTTCAACACTTCCAATTGACTAGGCTCAATCAACTCCACTTAACCAATCACTCAATGAAACACTCCTTGCTTACAAACCCTAGTCCAAGCATATGAACACTCACTCAATTATTTCCAACAATGCTTATCAAACAATATCACATAACAATGATACTCATGATCTTTGCACAAACCCTAGTTTCAAGATAGTTCACAACTTCACATAACAATGATACTCATGATCTTGCACAAACCCTAATCATGCATATGAAGGTTCATTCAATATTTCCAACAATGCTTATCAAACAAGGTTTTTATCATCAAATTTCACTCAGAAAAACCTTTAACAATCAAACTCAACAATGCTTATCAAACAACCCTTTTCACTCCAACTTAGCATTCACAACATCCAACAATCACTCACAAGGAAGATGTGCCCATACCTTTTGTTTGATGAAGAATTAACCTCAAAACCTATCTCAATCACAATTACTCTCTTTGCCAATTTCAAAGGTTAGATGACAAAATATCACTCTAACACTCCCTCAAAATATTTCACAATTACAAAAATAATTAAACTCAAATACACCTTATTACTCCTTGAAATTAGCATTCACCAAAAACATATAAAAATAAATCTCTTATTACACCTTATAACTCCACTCTAAATAACTCAATCCACCAAACAATTAAATAAAAATAATTATTTAATTTCATCAACCTTATATCTCCCTAAGCTCAAAAATATACCATACAACCTTAGGAGCAAAAACCAATTTATAATAAAAAATTTAGTACCTCTCAAAGTGCTCCCGATGGGATTCGATCCCAAGTCATAGTGCCTCCAACGCTTTAGCCATGGCTGCCAAGCCACATGAGCTAAGCGCTCACATGGGAGGCAAAAGCACCCATGATGCTTTATCTTCTTCCTAGGCACCAAAAGCCAAAAATCTTTGGCATCTTCGATACAAAACAACCTCACGACCTTCCTTACTATGAATCGAACGCAACACCTTGCATTCCTAAAGTGCTACCAACTACCGCTAGCCCACCTAGCTAGGTGGTGACAAGGCCTTCAAGCCTTGTGCCTTTTCACCCTTCACTACCTACCAAAGAAGTCAAACGAAGGACTTCTTCCTTCTTGCTCACCAAATATTTGCACACGATTTTCTTGGGAGTTTAATTAAATTCGATCATGGATACTTTGAAGCCACTTAGGCTTTTGGTATTTATACCCATGCCTTGAAATTCATTGACATCGATGGAGGAGATAATGTATGACGTCGACGCATTATTTTTGCCCTTATAACCCTAACCTTAGGGTTAATTAAATTAGATTATAATTTAATTAATAATAAAATTATTATAATTAATTTAATAACTATAAATTAATCAAATTAAATTATAAATTAATTTATAATGAAATTATTATAATTAATTTAATTACTTTAGGTCTTACCATTAGACCTTTAATATTATAATAAAATATTATAATATTATTTTTCTTGGGCCTTCTTATTTCTCCTGTAGACCTTATCTGACCACCTTGAATATTATAATGGGAGATATTATAATATTATTTCCCTTAGGTCTAGAAGCAATCTTTCTCTTGCATTGATTACTAAAATTGACTCTTGACATCCTTCCTCTTGCACTCTCACTAAACTGACTCTTGACATCAATGACAACAAATCTTGCTCATATTTCCAACAATCTCCCCCTTTGTCATTGATGGCAACCCATTTTCCTTTTACCATTCCTTTTACCTTTTCCTATTCTGCTCCCCCTGAGAAACTGCTCCCCTTGACTGAATGCTCTCCCCTAACTCAAATCTCTCCCCCTTTGTCATCAATGGCAAAGGGTCACCTTTGGGGCTCGGGCTAAGAATGAGACTCTTAGCTTAGCCCCTCCCCCACCTCCTCTTGAGGTGGTTAATTCTAGGGTGGGAGTATTTCTACTCCCAACATGCACTGATCTTTACCTTTGTCCACTTTCCTCCTCATCTGATCCTTCTGATTCCTCTGACTATTCATGTTCCTGCTTGTCTCTAGAATTTTTGCTCTACACCACTTTGTTGTATGTCCATCATTATTGCACTTATAACACTTAATATTGTTATTCCTTGGAGGTGCAAATGTCTTGGGATTTCTCCTGGTGAAGCCATATCTATTCCTATCATGAACCCTGCAATTCACTGCCTTGTGACCAAACTGATTACAAGAGTAGCAATACCCTTGAAAAGAGTTCCTATTTCTGAAACTTCCATATTCCTATTTTCCATGTGTCCTGCACTGTGTAGCTTTGTGCCCAAACCTATGACATGAGAAGCATCATCCATTGAAACTACCTTGCCTTGACCTCATTGGTCTCTTAGTCTCTTCTACCCTATGTTGCTTCCTGTTCCATCTATTCCTCATTTGTGCATTGTTCCTTTCCTTGTTGAACTTTCTATTGTCCAACTCATCCTCAGAAGTCTCACTCTCTCTTACACTCTCTTCTTCTAAAGTTTCTTCTTCTTCAGAACTTGAGATTGACTCCTCTCCTTGTTTCTTTTGTACCTATTCAAAACCAAGACCTATCTTGTTTGATGAAGATCTTTGTACCTTGATAATCTTATCCAAGTTCTTTGAGCTTCTTCCAAACTTGTGTAACTTGTCCTTAGACTCTTTTACTTCCTTCCTTAGTGAAGCTACCTCATGCTCTAACATTTCACATTCTAAAACCTTTGCTTCTAACTTCTCTTTGAATCTCCTTGTCTTAGCTATTGAGTTAGTTAGATCCTCTATAAGCTTTCCTTTCTCTTCATCACATTCTTGAAATTTAAGCTTGAGTTTTGAGTTTTGCTTTCTTACCTCCCTTAATGCATCAAGGGCATGAATAAGCTCACCCTCAAGATCAACTTCTCCTTTCTCTGATTCTTCCTCTATTTGTTTGCCTTTGAAAACATCTTCATTATTTTATGACTCTTTTCTACTAGAAGTATTTCCTTCTTCTTCTATTGCCATAAGAAGATTCTCTTCTGGTCCTTCAAGTGTATCTTCATATTCATCATCACTAAAACTGAATCCATTCCTTGTACAACTATCTTCAAGATGACCAAAGTTACCACATCTAAAACACTTGAGGATTATTGGTGACCTTTTCCTAACCACTTATTTTTCTTTTGCCAGAAATAGAACTTCATATTTATCATCATTTAGAGGAACTATCATCACTATCACTTGAGCTCTTACCTGCCTTGTCTGCATAGAAACTCTTCTTATGCCTTTGGAAAAACTTATTTCCTTGTGTACCTTGTCCATCCCTATTTTTATTTTGGTACCTATGCTTTCCTGCATCCCTATTCTTATGATCCTATTTCTCATCACCACTACTATTTCCAACTTCTAGACAATCAGATGCATAGTGACCATATTTTCCACATTTAAAACATCTAACTGATTTCATACCTTTATACTTTCTTGAGTCCTTGTTCCTTCTACCATAATTTACTTCTTCATCACTGGATAACTCATTGCTTGAATCTGACTTCTTACCCTTAGTCTTCTTAGTGGCTTTAAATGTTGCTTCTTTCTAGGGAATAGGTTCCTCTTTTATTCTTATCTCAAATGCTATGAGAATGCCATGTAATTCATCCCTTGTCAAAATATCAATATCTTTCGACTCTTCTATAGCTGAAATATTTTCACTAAACCTTTTTGGGAGTGACCTTAGAATCTTATCACACACATCAGGTTCTTGAACTTCAAGCCCAAGTCCTTGCATGGAGTTAACAACCTCATCCACATGAAGTAGATATGCCATAATATTTTCCTCATCCTTCATTTTTAGGTCTTCAAATGCTCTCTTGAAATTTTGCAACTTTACCCTTTTGACCTTTTTATCTCCTTCATATATGCCTTGCAACTTATCCCAAATTTCCTTTGCTGATTTGCAATGCATAATCTTTATAAACTCTATTTCATGCAAGCCCTTTTGAATTGCATTCATTGCTTTTGAATTGTAATGATGTAGAAGCTTACCATATTTATCTGTAGGTGGAGTTGTTGGTGGTGTGTATCCATTTTCAACTGCTTCCCATATTTCATTTCCAAGTGCCATTAGATGAAACTTCATCCTTGTGCTCCATAGTGTATAATTGTTCCCATCAAACAATGGTGCTGAATTCCCTAAAGATCCACTCTGAGAATCCATCTATGTTCTTGTAAGATTTTCCTTCAAGTTGTTAAACTCTTTCGAAGGAACCCACTCTGATACCAATTGAAGAACACAAGCTTATACTGAGAGGGGGGTGAACAGTATAAGACCACTTTTTACTTTTCTTTCCCAATCAATATTATGCAATATATCAATGGCAATATCAACAGTAGTAATCAAAGCAATGCACAAATCACCACACACAATAGAGACACCAATTTAACGTGGTTCACCCAATGTGGGCTACTCCATGAAGAAAATATTTCACTAAAATTTTCTCAACAAATCTCTTGGGAAACCTTTCCCTATTACAATGTTTATGGACCTCTATCCAAAGGAGACACCAATCCCCTAATCAAGTTTCATGGATCTCTATCCATAGGAGAACTCCTTCTCCTCTACTCTAGTTGGTGATCTTCTAGAAGAACTACTACCTCCACTACACTAGCTTATGGATCTCTATCCACTGAAGACTCCTACCCTCACTCAAAAGACCTATCTTCACTACCCTAGCTAATGGACCTCTATCCACTAGAGACTATTATCCTCTATACTCTATCACCTCCAAATATTACTCTCTACTCTATCTCAAATCTACACTAAACACAATCCTTCGATCTAGCACAAATTTACTCAATTTTCTATACAAAACAATCCTTCGATCTAGCACAAATTTTCTCTCAATCTCTATCCTCAAATTCTACACTAAACATAGTCCTTCGATCTAGCACAAATTCTACTCAATATCTATCCTCAAATCTACACTAAACATAGTCCTTCAGTCTATCTCAAATCTATCCTCAAGCCTTAACACAAAGCTTGACTCAATCACAAATCAACTCTACTAGATCTACCCCAAACCTTAACCCAAGGTTTGAACAAATCAATCAATCAAATCTACTCTCAAGTCTTCTCAAAGACTTATCTCAAATCTTCATTGTAAGCTTCCACAAAAGCTCACACTAATCTATCCACAAGTCCTCTCTAGAACTTGTCCAATCTCTCAACAAGTCTTCACCAAGACTTTTATCAAAACTTACTTAACTCAACTAATCACAAAAATTCAATCACACAACAAGCTTCACACATAATCTTGTTTAATCTCATAGAAACATATAGAGAATTGTTAGAGACTCAATATGCTTCACACTCACAACAATGCTCAATCACTTTCAATATCTTTCTCAAATCAATTTAGAATATAGAACAATTTGTTTCACATAACTTGAACTATCACTTCAACACTTCCAATTGACTAGGCTCAATCAACTCCACTTAACCAATCACTCAATGAAACACTCCTTGCTTACAAACCCTAGTCCAAGCATATGAACACTCACTCAATTATTTCCAACAATGCTTATCAAACAATATCACATAACAATGATACTCATGATCTTGCACAAACCCTAGTTTCAAGATAGTTCTCAACTTCACATAACAATGATACTCATGATCTTGCACAAACCCTAATCATGCATATGAAGGTTCATTCAATATTTCCAACAATGCTTATCAAACAAGGTTTTTATCATCAAATTTCACTCAGAAAAACCTTTAACAATCAAACTCAACAATGCTTATCAAACAACCCTTTTCACTCCAACTTAGCATTCACAACATCCAACAATCACTCACAAGGAAGATGTGCCCATACCTTTTGTTTGATGAAGAATTAACCTCAAATCCTATCTCAATCACAATTACTCTCTTTGCCAATTTCAAAGGTTAGATGACAAAATATCACTCTAACACTCCCTCAAAATATTTCACAATTACAAAAATAATTAAACTCAAATACACCTTATTACTCCATCTTGAAATTAGCATTCATCAAAAACATATAAAAATAAATCTCTTATTACACCTTATAACTCCACTCTAAATAACTCAATCCACCAAACAATTAAATAAAAATAATTATTTAATTTCATCAACCTTATATCTCCCTAAGCTCAAAACTACACCACACAACCTTAGGAGCAAAAACCAATTTATAATAAAAAATTTAGTACCTCTCAAAGTGCTCCCGATGGGATTCGATCCCAAGTCACAATGCCTCCAATGCTTTAGCCACGACTGCCAAGCCGCGTGAGCTAAGCGCTCACATGGGAGGCAAAAGCACCCATGATGCTTTATCTTCTTCCTAGGCGCCAAAGGCCAAAAGGCTTTGGCATCTTCGATGCACAAAACAACCTCACGACCTTCCTTGTTGTGAATCGAATGCAGAACCTTGCATTCCTAAAGCGCTGCCAATTACCACTAGCCCACCTAGCTAGGTGGTGACAAGGCCTTCGAGCCTTGTGCCTTTTCACCCTTCGCTACCTGCCAAAGAAGTCAAACGAAGGACTTCTTCCTCTCTTGCTCATCGAATATTGCACACATGATTTTCTTGGGAGTTTAATTAAATTTGATCATGGATACTTTGAAGCCACTTAGGCTTTGGGTATTTATACCCATGCCTTGAAATTCGTTGACATCGACGGAGGAGATAATGTATGACGTCGATGCATTATTTTTGCCCTTATAACCCTAACCTTAGGGTTAATTAAATTAGATTATAATTTAATTAATAATAAAATTATTATAATTAATTTAATAACTATAAAGTTAATCAAATTAAATTATAAATTAATTTATAATGAAATTATTATAATTAATTTATAATTAATTTAATTACTTTAGGTCTTACCATTAGACCTTTAATATTATAATAAAATATTATAATATTATTTTTCTTGGGCCTTCTTATTTCTCCTGTAGACCTTATCTGATCACCTTGAATATTATAATGGGAGATATTATAATATTATTTCCCTTAGGTCTAGAAGCAATCTTTCTCTTGCACTGATTACTGAAACTGACTCTTGACATCCTTCCTCTTGCACTGCTCACTGAAACTGACTCTTGACATCAATGACAACAAATCTTGCTCATATTTCCAACAATCTCCCCCTTTGTCATTGATGGCAACCCATTTTCCTTTTACCATTCCTTTTACCTTTTCTTGTTTTGCTCCCCTTGAGAAACTGCTCCCCCTGACTGAATGCTCTCCTCCCTAACTCAAATCTCTCCCCCTTTGTCATCAATGGCAAAGGGTCACCTTTGGGGCTTGGGGCTAAGAATGAGACTCTTAGCTTAGCCCCTCCCCCACCTCCTCTTGAGGTGGTTAATTATCGGGTGGGAGTATTTCTACTCTAGGAATGCACTGATATTTACCTTTGTCCACTTTCCTCCTCATTCGATCCTTCTGATTCCTCTGACTATTCATGTTCCTGCTTGTCTCTGGAATTTCTGCTCTACACCACTTTGTTGTATGTCCATCATTATTGCACTTATAACACTTAATGTTGTTATTCCTTGGAGGTGCAAATGTCTTGGAGTTTCTCCTGGTGAAGCCATATCTATTCCTATCATGAACCCTGTAATTCACTACCTTGTGACCAAACTGATTACAAGAGTAGCAATACCCTTGAAATAGATGCTTGTTTCTAAAATTTCCATATTCCTATTTTCCATGTGTCCTGCATTGTGTAGCCTTGTGCCCAAACCTGTGACATGAGAAGCATCATCCATTGAAACTGCCTTGCCTTGACCTCATTGGTCTCTTAGTCTCTTCTACCTTGTGTTGCTTCCTATTCCATATGTTCCTTATTTGTGCATTATTCCTTTCCTTGTTGAACTTTCTATTGTCCAACTCATCCTCATAAGTCTCACTCTCTCTTACACTCTCTTCTTCTGAAGTTTCTTCTTCTTTAGAACTTGAGATTGACTCCTCTCCTTGTTTCTTTTGTACCTATTCAAAACCAAGACCTGTCTTGTTTGATGAAGGTCTTTGTACCTTGATAATATTATCCATGTTCTTTGAGCTTCTTCCAAACTTGTGTAACTTGTCCTTAGACTCTTTTAATTCCTTCCTTAGTGAAGCTACCTCATGCTCTAACCTTTCACATTCTAAAACCTTTGCTTCTAACTTCTCTTTGAATCTCCTTGTCTTAGCTATTGAGTTAGTTAGATCCTCTATAAGATTTCCTTTCTCTTCATCACATTCTTGAAATTTAAGCTTGAGTTTTGAGTTTTGCTTTCTTACCTCCCTTAATGCATCAAGGGCATGAATAAGCTCACCCTCAAGATCAACTTCTCCTTTCTCTCGATTCTTCCTCTATTTGTTTGCCTTTGAAAACATCTTCATTATTTTCTGACTCATATTCTATAGGATCTCCTCCTTCTTCTATTGCCAAGAGTAGATTCTCTTCTGGTCCTTCAAGTGTATCTTCATATTCATCATCACTGAAACTGAATCCATTCCTTGTACAACTATCTTCAAGATGACCAAAGTTACCACATCTAAAACACTTGAGGATTATTGGTGACCTTTTCCTAACCACTTATTTTTCTTTTGCCAAAAATAGAACTTCATATTTATCATTATCTGAGGAACTATCATCACTATCACTTGAGCTCTTACCTACCTTGTCTGCATAGAAACTCTTCTTATGCCTTTGGAAAAACTTATTTCCTTGTGTACCTTGTCCATCCCTATTTTTATTTTGGTACCTGTGCTTTCCTACTTCCCTATTCTTATGATCCTGTTTCTCATCACCACTGCTATTTCCAGCTTCTGGACAATCAGATGCATAGTGACCATATTTTCCACAATTAAAACATCTAACTAATTTTGTACCTTTATACTTTCTTGAGTCCTTGTTCCTTCTGCCATAATTTGCTTCTTCATCACTAGATAACTCATTGCTTGAATCTGACTTCTTACCCTTAGTCTTCTTAGTGAATTTAAATACTTCTTCTTTCTAGGGAATAGGTTCCTCTTTTATTCTTATCTCAAATGCTATGAGAATGCCATGTAATTCATCCCTTGTCAAAATATCAATATCTTTCGACTCTTCTATAGCTGAAATATTTTCACTAAACCTTTTTGGGAGTGACCTTAGAATCTTATCACACACATCAGGTTCTTTAACTTCAATCCCAAGTCCTTGCATGGAGTTAACAACCTCATCCACACGAAGTAGATATGCACAATGTTTTCCTCATCCTTCATTTTTAGGTCTTCAAATGCTCTCTTGAAATTTTTCAACTTTACCCTTTTGACCTTTTTATCTCCTTCATATATGCCTTGCAACTTATCCCAAATTTCCTTTGTTGATTTGTAATGCATAATCTTTATAAACTCTATTTCACGCAAGCCCTTTTGAATTGCATTCATTGCTTTTGAATTGTAATGATGTAGAAGCTTACCATATTTATCTATAGGTGGAGTTGTTGGTGGTGTGTATCCATTTTCAACTGCTTCCCATATTTCATTTCCAAGTGCCATTAGATGAAACTTCATCCTTGTGCTCCATAGTGTATAATTATTCCCATCAAACAATGGTGTTGAATTTCCTGAAGATCCATTCTGAGAATCCATCTGTGTTCTTGTAAGATTTTCCTTCAAGCTGTTAAACTCTTTCGAAGGAACCCGCTCTGATACCAATTGAAGAACACAAGCTTATACTGAGAGGGGGTGAACAGTATAAGACCACTTTTTAATTTTCTTTCCCAAATCAATATTATGCAATATATCAATGGCAATATCAATAGTAGTAATCAAAGTAATGCATAAATCACCACACACAATAGAGACACCAATTTAACGTGGTTCACCCAATGTGGGCTACTCCATGGAGAAATATTTCACTAAAATTTTCTCAACAAATCTATTGGGAAACCTTTCCCTATTACAATGTTTATGGACCTCTATCCAAAGGAGACACCAATCCCCTAATCAAGTTTGTGGATCTCTATCCATAAGAGAACTCCTTCTCCTCTGCTCTGGATGGTGATCTTCTAGAAGACTATTGCTACCTCCACTACACTAACTTATGGATCTCTATCCACTAAAGACTCCTACCCTCACTCAAAAGACCTATCTTCACTACCCTGGCTAATGGACCTCTATCCACTAGAGACTATTGTCCTCTATACTCTATCACATCCAAAGCTTACTCTCAACTCTATCTCAAATCTACACTAAACATAATCCTTCGATCTAGCACAAATATTCTCAATGTCTATCTTTGATCTACACTAAACATAGTCCTTTGATCTAGCACAAATCTACTCAATATCTATCCTCAAATCTATACTAAACACATTCCTTCAGTCTAGCACAAATATGCTCAATATTTATCCTCAAATATACACTAAACATAGTCCTTCGATCTAGCACAAATCTGCTCAATATCTATCCTCAAATCTACACTAAACACAGTCCTTCGATCTAGCACAAATCTGCTCAATATTTATCCTCAAATATACACTAAACATAGTCCTTCAATCTAGAACAAATATTTTCAATATCTATCCTCAAATCTAAACTAAACACAGTCCTTCGATCTAGCACAAATATCCTCAATATTTATCCTAAGTCTACACTAAACATAGTTCTTTATCTAGCATAAATCTATCCTCAAGCCTTAACACAAAGCTTGACTCAATCATAAATCAACTCTGCTAGATCTACCCCAAACCTTAACTCAAGGTTTGAAAAAATTAATCAATCAACTCTGCTCTCAAGTCTTCTCAAATACTTATCTTAAATCTACATTGTAAGCTTCCACAAAATCTCACACTAATCTGTCCACAAGTCCTCACTAGAACTTGTCCAATCTGCTCAACAAGTCTTCACCAAGACTTACCTCAAATCTTCTCAACAAGTCCTCACTAGAACTTGTCCAATATGCTCAACAAGTCTTCACCAAGACTTACCTCAAATCTGCATTATAAGCTTCCACAAAAGCTTACTTAACTCAACTCAATCTATCACAGAAAACTTCTTCAATAAATCAAACAAGCTTCACACATAATCTTGTTCAATCTCATAGAAACATATAGATAATTGTTAGAGACTCAATATGTTTCACACTCACAACAATGCTTAATCACTTTCAATATCTTTCTCAAATCAATTTAGAATATAGAACAATTTGTTTCACAGAACTTGAACTATCACTTCAACACTTCCAATTGACTAGGCTCAATCAACTCCACTTAACCAATCACTCAATGAAACACTCCTTGCTTACAAACCCTAGTCCAAGCATATGAACACTCACTCAATTATTTCCAACAATGCTTATCAAACAATCTCACATAACAATGATACTCATGATATTGCACAAACCCTAGTTTCAAGATAGTTCTCAACTTCACATAACAATGATACTCATGATCTTGCACAAACCCTAATCATGCATATGAAGGTTCATTCAATATTTCCAACAATGCTTATCAAACAAGGTTTTTATCATCAACTTTCACTCAAAAAACCTTTAACAATCAAACTCAACAATGCTTATCAAACAACCCTTTTCACTCCAACTTAGCATTCACAACATCCAACAATCACTCACAAGGAAGATGTGCCCATACCTTTTGTTTGATGAAGAATTGACCTCAAATCCTATCTCAATCACAATTACTCTCTTTGCCAATTTCAAAGGTTAGATGACAAAATATCACTCTAACACTCCCTCAAAATATTTCACAATTACAAAAATAATTAAACTCAAACACACCTTATTACTCCTTCTTGAAATTAGCATTCACCAAAAACATATAAAAATAAATCTCTTATTACACCTTATAACTCCACTCTAAATAACTCAATCCACCAAACAATTAAATAAAAATAATTATTTAATTTCATCAACATTATATCTCCCTAAGCTCAAAAATACACCATACAACCTTAGGATCCAAAACCAATTTATAACAAAAAATTTAGTACCTCTCAAAGTGCTCTCAATGGGATTCAATCCCAAGTCAAAGTGCCTCCAGCGCTTTAGCCATGACTGCCAAGCCGTGTGAGCTAAGTGCTCACATGGAAGGAAAAAGTGCCCATGATGCTTTGTCTTCTTCCTAGGTGCCAAAGGCCAAAAAGCTTTGGCATATTCGGTACAAAACAACCTCACAACCTTCCTTGCTACGAATCGAACGTAGCACCTTATGTTCCTAATGCGCTGCCAACTGCCGCTAGCCCACTTGTCTAGGTGGTGACAAGGCCTTCGAGCCTTGTTCCTTTTGACCCTTCACTACCTACCAAAAATAGAAGTCAAAAAAAGGACTTCTTCCTTCTTGCTCACCGAATATTGCACACACTATTTGCTTGGGAGTTTAATTAAAATTCGATCGTGGATTTTTTTGAAGCCACTTAGGCTTTGGGTATTTATACCCATGCCCTAAAATTTGTTGACATTGGTGGAGGAGATAATGTATGACGTCGGTGCATTAATTTTGCCCTTATAACCCTAACCTTAGGGTTAATTAAATTAGATTATAATTTAATTAATAATAAAATTATTTTAATTAATTTATAATAAAATTATTAAAATTAATTTAATTACTTTAGGTATTACCATTAGACCTTTAATATTATAATAAATATTATAATATTATTTTTCTTGGGCCTTCTTATTTCTCCTGTAGACCTTATCTGACCTCCTTGAATATTATAATGGGATATATTATAATATTATTTCCCTTAGGTCTAGAAGCAATCTTTCTCTTGCATTGATTACTAAAACTGACTCTTGACATCCTTCCTCTTGCACTGCTCACTAAAACTGACTCTTGACATCAATGACAACAAATCTTGCTCATATTTCCAACAAATTGTTCATGGATGAATTGAAAAGTCTCTACTTCATGCCCCAAGAAGGCCATTGTGGTTAGACTGCTCTATAGGAATGAGATATTCAGTTCTATTCTACTATGAAATATCAACAAAACCATCAAAATTCTAGAAAATTTGATAAATTCTATAATGGGTAAAGCTAAAGGTAATCCTAATCAAGTCATAGTGGTCAAGTGACTCATCACTTTCATCATTGGTCATGTCCTCATCGACTCGTCACTTGAGGGGGTAGTCATATTAATAAATACATAATCAAAATCAACACTTAAACACTCAAAAGTGCAATTTGCATACATTCAAAAGAATCATTGCTAAATATAAATTTGAAGCCTACATTGGGGCAAATAATTTAGCACCAATTCAACAAAACAAAGTCTTGGTATCCTTGGAAGCCTTGAGATACGTATCCCAAAATAGGTGTATAATCCAAATAAGGAACCAAGACCAAGTATACCCTAAGCCCATAACACTACCATTGCAGTGTGGCTAAAAGGTATACCAAAATCAATCTTTCAATTATGTCAAAAGCAAGGATTCCAAGAGTGTAAGTTCTTTCCACAATGGTGGCATCTAAATTTGGTTAGGTTACTAAATAACCTTAATCATTTGATAGTGTATTCATCTATTTTTTATTTGTGCTTTGTTTCTCACAATGCATCCCAAAAAGGGGCACTTGTAGACACTAAAATCAAGTTAATAAAATTATATTACAATGATGCAGTCTTATCGACACCATATGGACCCATTGAGCAACCCTTAGGGATTAATTAGGGGTATTAACCACTTTTGGGAAGGTTTACCCCACTTTTGAGAAGTTTTGGGCCATGTAGCCATGGTCATCCCACCCTAGGATGACCACAGTTCATGGTCATACCACCCAGGGATGACCACAAGAAACTATCTCTAGGTGGGATGGCCAAGGCCTAGAACAAATGACAATAAAATTTTGCCACTTATCCTATCCAATGACTTATGACAGATTGAGAGCCTATCTAAGCCATCACAATCTATAAATTGGAGGTCCAAATTGGAGGTCTCTTCCATCCAACACATGGAAAGGGTTTTGAAAATTGGTGGCAGCTACCTTGTATGCTCCAACTTGCTCCTTTGACATTGTGGTCCTCTTGGGATATAAATTGGAGGTACTCCACCCAATTTTAGCGAGAGGTCTTTACAAGAATTCACCACGAAGTACTATCAAGATTCACTCTCCCCTTTTACCCTCGTATTTACCCTTGGAATCTTCATCAATCAAAGGAGTTTCCAAGACATCACCAAATACGTGCATCCATTCCAAAACCCACCCATTTATATGAGTTATATTTCCAAATTTGGCGATAACACCCCTAGGATTATTCTAGATCATATCCCAAATGAATTGGTGGAAAATCCACCTTGTTTGGTTGTCGTCCCCACTTGGGATGGTTAATAGTACCAATTGGCACACCCAAGGATGACCATGAATTGGCATAAAATTTTGAGTCAATTTTAGATTATATCATTTCTAAATTAGTTTATAGACATCATACTAAAATTTTCTGAAATTTGGAGCAATTTTACACATTTAATTAGGGTTTTTATGATGATAGTCCCAATTGGAACACCCAGGTATGGCCATAGATTGTTCTTGCAATTTCATTTCAATTTATGCATAAATCATTCCTAAATTAGTTAATATACATTATGCTACATTTTGATACAATTTGGAGTAGTTTTGCATCATCTATGACACTTTTTGTATTCAATATTGCATGCATTTCATTGATTTTATCTTAATCTGCACATGTTATTAATCAATTTCAGTTTCTTGTGTGTAGATCTAGGTATTCCAACATGCAAGGAAGGAGTTACAAGTTTTAACATGGATAGATCATCACAATAGTATCAAAATCCCACTCTTCAATCATGAGTGTGAGGAAGACACTGAAAGTGTACCTTGAGTTTCTAAAAGGATTGGATCCTTTGACATTGTAATGATTTGTATCAATTGAGAGCCCTCAAGGGGATATTTTTTAACCACATATTTGGAAAATGCATAATATAAAGAGAACCCCCCATTTCTTTCACCTATTTGTCACTTATTTCTTACTTTAATGTCACTTTTGAATGCTTATATAGGACAATAGATGTATTTCATTTCCCCTTTCTAGGTGCACCATTTTTTCTTCTCTATAGGAATATTAGAATATTTCTATCCATTGAGACAATATAAAATATGAGATGACCTCATATTCCCATAAGTACCATCTTACCTCTAGGTATACCTCCCAATAAAACAAAATTTATATATGGGGGTATTGAATATGGCACAAAACCATATCCTCAACAATAAGAGGATGAAGAACCCTTTTATGAGGATATCAATTATATGTCAAATATTGAATTTACCATGCTATATCTTCATCATTGCCATTAGCATGGCTAAGGTTTGGAATTGTATGAACAAGGTACTCACATTCCTTTCTAGTTGCAATATCAAATGCAATATGATAAATTTGGCTTAGGAGACAACTCTCAACATCCTCATAGATAGTTTAGAGCACCTAGGTTTGAACTATAGGGATGATCTTGCACGTGATACTTATGCTAATACTAATCATGTACATTCTTTGAGGGATTATTTCCAAAAAATGTGATAGATCAAGATATATCTCACAATTTCTCTCGATCCTATGAAGAAGGTGAAGATTTGTATACTCTTCCATTCGACCATGAGGAAGAGGATAAAGGACCTCCTTATGAATGGAAAACTAGTGATGAATTAGATTAAAATATAACACCTATTAATTTCCCTAGTTCGGATGAGAAGTATGAAGATATCATCCCATTATATGATGAAGATGAATTCTATTTACATGTGTTCCCATTACTACATCCCATTTAATAATAAATTCTACCATTCAAGGAGCAGGCTCACCCCATTCCACCCTGAAGGTACCCATAGATCCTTTGGTCATCCAAAAATCCCCAAAGGTACCCATAAAATCTTTGGTCACCCAAAAAGCCCCAAACGTACCCATAAAACCTTTGGTCACCCAAAAAGCACCAAAGGTATGCATAAACACTTTGGTCACCCAAAAATACCCAAAGGTATGCATAAACCCTTCGTCACCCAAAAGACCCCAAAGGTATCCATAAACCCTTTGGTCATCCAAAAAGCACCAAAGGTACCCATAAAAACTTTGCTCACCTAAAAAGACCCAAAGATACACATAGACCCTTTGGTCACTCAAAAAGCCCCAAAGATACCCATAAACCCTTTGGTCAATAAAAAATCCCCAAAGGTATCCATAAACTCTTTAGTCATCCAAAAATCCCTAAAGGTACCCATAAATCCTTTGGTCACCCAAAAAGCCCCAAAGGTACCCATAAATCCTTTGGTCACCCAAAAAATCCCCAAAGGTACCCATAAATGCTTTGTTCACCCAAAAAATCCCAAAGGTACCCACAAATCTTTTGGTCACCAAAAAAACCCCAAAGGTATCCATAAATCCTTTGGTCACCCAAAAATCCCCAAAGGTACTTGTAAACCCTTTTGTCACCCAAAAATCCCTAAAGGTACCCATAAAACGTTTTGTCACCCAAAAAGGCCCCAAAGGTACTCATAAACCCTTTGGTCACCCAAAAATCCCCAAAGGTATCCATAAATCCTCTGGTCACCAAAAATCCCCAAAGGTATCCATAAATTCTTTGGTCACCCCAAAAGCCCCAAAGGTACCCATAAATCCTTTGGTCACCCAAAAAGCCCCAAAGGTATCCATAAATCCTTTGGTCACCCAAAAATCCCCAAAGGTACCCATAAATCCTTTGGTCACTAAAAAATCCCTAAAGGTGTCCGTAAACCCTTTGGTAACACAGAAAGCCCCAAAGGTACCCATAAACCCTTTGGTCACCCAAAAATCCCAAAAGGTACCCATAAACCCTTTGGTCATCCAAAAATCCCCAAAGGTACCCATAAATCCTTTAGTCACCAAAAAATCCCAAAGGTATCCATAAACCCTTTGGTCACCGAAAAGCCCCAATACATCCACTAAGCCCATTGGTCAAATATATATATATATATATATATATATATATATATAAATTAAAAATCAAAAACATCATAAAAATAATAAAAATACAAAAATATTGCTTTACATTACATTTCATATTGCTGCATTATACAATAACTTGCATTAAGCATACCCATAATTGCATTTTGCATTCTAGAGTTGCTCATACATGTCTAGAACCAGGTTTGTACACTAGCCATCCTTAAAAATTAACATTTTTAAAATTCATTATTAACACCCATCTACATTACAATTATAATTTCCATCCACATTCACCACATTTCATATTTGTGTCCATTTCCCTTTACCTCTCATTTTTTATAGGTTATCATTAAGGTTTTCGATCACTCAACCATCTCTAGTTTTCTTTTCAAATTGTGTAGAAATCTATCCTAAGTTTTGTTGGTGCAAAATCTGCCTTTGGTTACGTTTGCGCCCAAGACTTTGCCAACATTGAAAGACCGGGTTAAAACAGAGTTTACCCGGTTCAATCTCCAGAGGAGGTTGGTTCCTTGCTTCTTTAGGAAAAGGGAGAGAGAGAGAAATGCATAAAGAGAGGGAAATATAGCTATTGCTAGAAGTGTTAAGTGGTACATATTAGATAACAACAAAACAATTTAAACAACCTTTTGTAGAGAAGCATCTATTAGAACCATAAAAATAGAGAAACTAAGCTTCTGGTGTAAATCTATTCAATACGCAAGCTTATTGGTAAAGTTAATTTCAGAGTTAGCAGAACTTTGTTGCAGAAATTCAGAGTAAGAATTAAAGCAAGTTACATTCAACCTAACCTTATATAGCAATTAACAATCCATACATACTTGATCAAGAACACCAATGAGCCAGAAACTAGAATGAATGATCTTTTATTAGCTTTCAGAAGTCTGTATACATCGCCTTGTAAACACCTAAGAGCCGACCTTTTGTTTAGGTCGCTCATCCTATATATAATAGTTTTACATAACAGAAAAACTGAAAGTTGTTACAACATTATACCCGTAGGCTCATTCTAGTAAAGAGGCAGTTAGGAGAGCATGGAGTCTTCAACTAGAAATGGTTAAGATCTTCTTGTTGCAATGATCCTCCTTGATCTCTTCAAAGGCATCATGGTCCAACTATATTTTACTCAAAATGTTGTCATATTTGTCTTCACTTCTTGCCTTCAAAATGTCATGCTATCATGACCATTTCCTTAGCTCTACCCTTAGCCTTCAAAATATCATGTTGTCATGACTTTTGACCCTTAGCTCTACCTTGACCTTCAAAATATCACACTATCATGACTTTTGGTCATGGCTTGACCCTTGGTCTTCAAAATGTCATGTTGTCATGACCATTTGCCTTAGCTCTGCCTTAACCTTCAAAATATCGTGATATCATGACTTTTGTCTTAGCTTGACCTTGGCCTTCAAAATGTTCCTGTCATGACCATTTGCCATAGCTCTACCCTTGGTCTTCAAAATATCATGCTATCATGACCATTTGCCTTAGCTCTACCTTTAGCCTTCAAAATGTCATGTTATCATGAATTTTGGCCTTAGCTTATCCTTGACCTTCAAAATGTCATGCTATCACAACATTTGGTCATGGCTTGACCCTTGGTCTTCAAAATATCATGTTATCATGACCATTTGCCTTAGCTCTACCCTTGGCCTTCAAAATGTCATGTTGTCATGACTTTTGGCCCTTAGCTCTGCCTTGATCTTCAAAATATTGCACTGTCATGACCATTTGCCTTAGCTCTATCCTTAGCCTTCAAAATATCATGTTATCATGACTTTTGGTCCTTAGCTCTACCTTGACCTTCAAAATATTGCACTATCACAAATTTTGGTCTTTACTTGACCCCTTGGCTTCAAAATATCATGTCATCACAACTTATCTCCTTTACTTGGATTTTTGGCTTCAAAATATCATACTATCATGACTTTATATTTATATCCATATGTAGGTTCAATATGTCATGCTATCATGACTACTTTCTATACTTAGTGAAATTTTAAGAAGACTACTCCTTACTCCCCTAGATGTGGTCATTTTGACCAACATTATTGGTGCCTCCTAGGGTAATTATATCAGTGGAATGTTAGAATCTAGAGCCTTTATCCATTGGGGAATGGAGTCAAAGAACAACTAAGAAAATAAGGGGAGAAAGGGGAATGATACCAAGCAAAAAATATGCTTTCTACTCTATGCAATCATTCATCTAGAGTGTCTTCTTCCATAGATTTCTCTATTTCATCCTATCTAGGTGCTATTGTACTACTTTATGAGGCTTTTTTAGCCTTTTTCTCGCTTATCCTTTTCTTGGGTGACTTCATTGTAGGTGGTGCAGGCTCTTCTCCAAGTCTCTTCATCTATATCTGAAGTCTCCTTAAAAGTTAGGTACAAATATTCCAATTCCTCAACCTTGTCGTATGATAGGACTTTTGACTTCATATATAATTCATGCAATCAAGAGTTCATTTGTGTGATGTCTTGAGCCATACTAAATATATGTTCCTCTTGAACCGACTCTTCCTAGCTATCAATCTCTGACTCATCTTCTACAAAAATTTCCCAAGAAGTATTCAACTGATCTTCTATTAGGAAGTTAGAATCTTTGTCCTAGAAGCTAGGCATTCCATAGTTTTTTGCTATGCTTACATGTTTCAAAATTGCCTTAGCTTCTACCTTGAGTTCCTACATTAGCTTGGCAGCTTCTATTACCAACTTGTGCCTCTTGAAAAATTTCCTAGTAGTAAGCTTGTCTTGGGACCATTTTTCATCCCGTGTTCTATATCCAAGTAACATTTGCATACTTTCCACCAAGACTTGAATCTTTGTCATTGCAGATAACCTAGTTTTTAGGAGATTGATAGATTTATCAAATTCATCTTCCACCCGACCCAACGTTTCTTTAATCTTGACCAGGTATGACAAGGTGGGCCTTGCCTTCATGCTCCTTTTTTGGATGCCTCCAATCATTTCTCTTCTTACTACTTTGGCATTTTCTTTAGATAGCCCATTGGTCTTGTCAGTGTTATCTGAAAGCTATTTCTTGAGGTCTTCAACCTATTGGTTTAACAGTTGTATTTGTTCTTCAGCCTTCTCAGCTTTCTCCTTATAGGGGGCTGCTTCATTGAACATTAGCTCCCACTTTTTTACTTCATTTTTCAAGGCCTTCTCGATCGTCTTTTGTTGGTTCAAGGCCTCTTCTAAATACTTTCTTGCTTGCTCAACCCTGAGGTACTTCTCTTTGTAGTATTCGATGTTTAGGTATATGGTTCCCATGTGGGCTTGAGCCTTTCCCCACTCATCCTCCATTGGTAGTTGAGTGATATCTTCTGTAGTTATCTCAGCTTGGTAGTCTTCTAGGGTCATTTCTCCCTCAAGCTTTTGGATGAGCGATATCATCTTTAGGGTGGAACGTTGCATGTTGATTGGGTCGAGGACTATCCCTTCCTTGGTGTGGGCTATAGCTATAGAGCTTTGAGTGCTACATGATTTCAACCAGGTAGCAGCATTCAAGGTTACCTTTTTTAATTTTTTCAACTTGGAAATGGTAGGGTTGCTTTCAGAAGAAGAGGTAAGAATGGTTTGGAAGCTCTAGAGATGGGTTGTATAAGGAAAGGGAATAGTGGCTAGAGAGGCATCCATATTTGATTGCTCAGTGAGGGGGTTCATGAGGGCAATTGAGGATGCTCTTGGATCATTTTGGGTTGATGGTGGTGATGGTGGAGGTTGGTGAGTGGAAGGTGGAGAGGTATTGCCTTGACCTATAGAATGGGAGGGGAATTCCTTTGGGAGTGAGGAGAAGGAGTATCAATATTGATAGGAGATATACCTAGTATTTTTGATGGGTCATTGTCTTTAATTTTTGGTATATTCTTGAGAGATTCTATATAAATTTCTACAATTTACTTCAAGCTCGAGTCACTAGTATCAGTTGTAGCTTTTATTGGGGCCTCTCCTTTGCCAAGGGCTTCTTCTATAGGGGGTTTTCTTGGTCATATCAACCAATTCTTAGTTATCTATTTCTTGGTGCTCAGAAGTCTACTCAGAAGCTTCCTATATCTCTTCATATTCTTCTACTTCTTGTTGATCCCATGTTTCCTCTTAATCCCCAATTTCCCCTTGACCCCTTGTTTCCTCCTATTCCTCTATCTCTTTAGAGGGTTTTTGCTCTTAATTTATTTTCTTTTGTTCTCCTCATTTTGTTGATTCTACCTTTTACTTCCTATGGAGGAGAGAAATATCATCATCAGACTCTATGTCTAATCCGAAAGGGGAATGAAGCTTCAAGATTTCTTTTTAGGGACTTCTGTTTGCTTAGTGGTAATCTCTTTCCCTTTACCTTTGTTGGTATCTACTTTACCTTCAATGGGTTTGATGGGGATGCCATTGATGCCTAGAGGGACTTTATCTACAAGATTTTTGGACCATTCATCATGGTGCTCATCATATATTTTAGAAAACTCTTTGTCAATCTTTATCCCATACCTAGAAAATATTTGTATGTGACATCTCATTTGCCACCATGCTAATATTTTAGCATGATCCCAATATTCCCATTTTTTCTTCATCCTTTCGATGACCTTGTTATCCAGCTTGTGGGTTGGGTTCACATCAGGGCTCCAATCTACCAAGTGTTCATAGAAATCATGCCATGGAGGTAGTGGTTGCATATTTTCAATGTGCCATTCTAATGGTTGATCCTCCTCATTATTCCTGCCCTGTTTATCAATTTTCCTATCTGATGAATGAAATTTCTTGAAGGGGGCTCGATTAAGGGTAGCTTACTTTTGAGTGAATTTTTTTGTAGGGTCATACTTCCATTTCTATGGTAACTCAACTAATTTTAGATTTCTCAAAGTTCGAGCAATTCGCTCATGGTCTCCTTTCTTTGACACTGATACACCCTCAAACTGAAAGGGCATGAGGTAGGTACCTATTTTACTAGCACCTATGCTGAATTTGCTATTGATGAACTCAATTTACCTCACGTATTCTAGAGTGAACAATCACTTAGTGATATAATAAGGTAGCAAAAAAGGCTTCTCTATGAAGCCATATAGTCTAACGACCACTCCCTTGTGTCAAAATAAACCAATCCCCTTCCTCTACATGGATGTGCTACAAAGTATCCCACATCTTCTAGGGAATTCTTGGCATGGTACCATACATGAGCTTCAATGCAGGGCCCAAGAATTCCATATTAAAATGGTAATATGATTCTACCTTTGAAAGGAGAGGCATCCACTCACACACAAGCAGGAGGTTTCCATTCTGGTCTTTTATCATGGTAGAGATGAAACTTAAATTCTTTGCCTAAAAGAAAAATAAAATCCATACCAGGTAAGAAGAAAACCTGAAGGTATCAGGGATGTCTCTCTAGAGCTTGAAGAGGCCTGCATGCAGCTATTGGGCTAAGTATGTCAGCCAATCAAAGTAGAGTGGCACTATCTTTGGGTCCATGCATGATGCATCATAAAATTTGGGGTTGGATATGCACTGTGCTACTACAACCTACCATCCATAGACCTATGTATCTATTTCTAACCCTACCACCATGGCCAACATAGAAAAAATCTCCTTGTTCTTGAATTTGGATAGGGGAATTAGAGATTTTGGGAAGGTTCCCTCAGGGAGAGGGTCTAACAAATGTTCTTGCAGGAACAATCTAATGTTCTTGGTGTTGGTATAAAACTTTTCTATATTAATAGGTTTGAAATAGATGGATTTATCGTAGTATTTTTGGCACAACTGAAGGTAGCCCTCATTGCATTGGAATTAAGCATAAATATGACTCCTACCTTGGTGTCCTTCATAATTTTGGGCTTGACATTGTAGAATTCTGCCATAGCTTTAATTAGTTTAGGACAGGGGTGAACCTGGGTGCAGATGTACCAAGATAGTAGGGCATCATAGGAAAATATGCTTGGGTATGATTACATTACATTCTTGGAAACCTTGGCTGCAATGTCCTTTCAAATCCATTCTAGGTCTTTCCATGTTACCTTGGTATCAATTATGTGAATGTCCAAGTCCACAAAGCTGCTTTTGCTCTTAATCGACTTTTGTTTCCCTTTAGTAGTAGCTGGTGGAGAAGCTGTCATGGTTGTCTACTATGATTTGGACATAAAATAAGCCTAGAACATGCTTAGCAGAGTTTTGTAGGATTATTTTGAGAAAGTAGGGAGTGCAGTGAGTAGAAGGAAAAGAATGTAGAGGATGAAGAAGTGCTTAAAGAAAATAAGCTTCTATGATATAAGTGGATGTGCATGCGCATGCCAAGGTGACATGCAATAACTATGGTTGGTGGCACACACCCCACTACTAATTTTGAACATTTTTAGATGCTTCAGTTTATGTGCCACCTTCAAGAAACCAACTACCATGCATTACCATTTTTCTAGGGCCAATAGCATTACTTCACTATTATCCTAGGCCAATAAATTAGTATCACCTCTACTCTAGGCCAATAAGTAGGTACGATGGTACCTTAAAAAGTGAGGTTTTAAAATTTTGAGAAAACTATCTTATCTTTCCCACCAAAAGGTGTGGTCACTTTGAGGTGGCCTTTGGGCACCGAGATATCATGCCATCATGACAAATTTACTTGAGGAGACCTTCGATCTTAAATATCATGCAATCATGACAAATTTCATTAAAGAGACCATCTTTTGAAATGTCATGTCATCATGATAAATTTAATTGAGGAGGCCATCGGCACCAAAATTACACAATCATGATAAATTTACTTGAGGAGGCCTTCGAGTACCAAAATGTCATGCCATCATAACAAATTTACTTGAGGTGACCTTCGATTGCAAAAATTCCATGCCATCATAACTAATTTACTTAAGGTAGCCTTTGGGCACCAAAATGTCATGCCATCACGACAAATTTACTTAAGATGGCTTTGACCAAAATATTCACAATCATGAAAAATTTCCTTGAGAGGCCTTCACCAAAGATCATGCCATCATAACAAAATTCATTGAATGGCCATCGACCGCAAAATGTCATGAAATCATGAAAATTTTCATTGAAGAGGCCTTTGGGCACTAAAATATCATGCCATCATAACAAATTCCATGGAAGCTTTTGAAAGAAGATAGATATTTACATAAAATACATACAAGGTAGGGGAAACCTTTTACTTATAGTACAAATTTAGATGGAAGTCATTGATGGGAATGGGTTGAACTTGACCCTATTCATTTCTTAGCTAGAAAGAGTTTTGCTATTTTTCTTCTATTACTTTGAAGGGGCCTTCCTAGAACGCATCGAATTTATCATGATTTTTAGGTTTCACCTTCTTTTCATTCCATATTAGGACCAAGTCTCCCACCTTGAAATTTCTTAGAGTGGCCTTTTTATCGAACCATTTTTTTGTGGTGACCATATATTTTTGATAGTGGTCGTAGGCTTGCTCCTTTTATTCTTCTAACTACAGGAGTTGGATCAACCTATTCTCCATTGGTTCTGCCTCTTCTATGCCAGTTTGATTGAGTAGTTTTAAAGTTGGCATCTCTATGTGTATTGGAAGAACTACTTCATTTTATATAGACCAGAGAGTAGGGAGATGTGTTGATAGACTTCTTGATGGTTATTCTATCAGCCCATAGTGCTTGGTTTATCAGAGAGTGCCAACTTCTCTTATTATCCTTTAGAGTCTGCTTCAAGATCTTGAGCAAGTTTTTATTCATTGATTCAGCTAATCCATTTCCCTATGGATAATAGTTTGAGGATGTTTTCAAGTAAATCCTATATTTACATGTAAATTCAATCATCTTGGTACCTATGAAATATGAGTCATTGTCCATGACCAATGCATCTGGGATGCCAAATCTCATGATTAAACTTTCCATGAATTCCATCACAACCTCTTGGTCCACTTTTTTAGTGGGTATTGCTTCTACCCACTTAGTAAAATAGTCAGTAGCTATCAGGATGTATTTATACCCAATGGATGAGTTGGGCTCTATTATTCCAATGAAATCCAATCCCCATTGTTGAAAAGGTTCTTCAACTTGAATGGATTTTAGAGGTATTGAAGCATTTCTATTTCTCCCAATGTATCTCTAGCATTCCTCATAGTTTCTTGTTACTCTGAAAGTGTCTACGAAGATAGTTGGCTAGTAACATCCAGTCCTGATGATCTTTAAGGTAGTGGTCCTTCCTGAGTAGTGTCCTCCTGATGAGCCTCCATGGAATTCCTCCAAGATATTCTATTTTTGATCTTCCTTTATGCATCGAAGTAACACTCCATCCAATTTTTTTGTACAACCCCTCAGGTAGCAGAGTGTACTTCAAAGCCTAGATCATGTACCTTCTTCTCTATGAAGCATTCAGACCTGTAGGGCACTTTCCAGTTTGGAAGTACCTGATTAATTCATCAGCCTAGTCAAGCTACTCTGAAGGTTGATCATCATCTGAGGTTGCTTCTTGAGTTTGGCAAGCTATGTATTCTGGTGAAGCTAGCTTGGTGAGCTCTTGGCAAAGTGCTCTACCTCTTACCAGCTTGGTTGGATGTATTTCCATGTCGTATTCTTGTATCTTTGACACCCAACCAGCTCTTTTATCATCGAGTTCCCCTTGTATGATGAAGTTTCTGACATCGGGGTGAACTACATAAACTATAGTCCTACTCTATGAAAGGAAATGCCTAAAATTTTTCAAAGACTTCATTATTGCATAGATCTATTTCTCAATGAAGTTATACTTCTCTTCATGTTCTTGCATAGTCTGACTCAGAAAAGCTATGGGCCTTTCTTCATTGTCAGGCCCTTTCTACATGAGCACTACGATGTAGCTCTCTTGTTTACCTACAATGTATAAGATGAAACCCCTAGAGTAGTCCGGGTTTACCAAGATGGGGGCTTGAGCTATTTGCTCCTTGATCTACTGGAAAGCCTATTTCCTTGTGTCTATCCACTTGAACTCAACATCTTTCTTCAACAACTCGATCATGGGTTTGATAATTTGTGCAAAATTAGCTATGAATTTGTGCATGAAGTTGATTTGGTTGAAGAAGGACTATAAGCCCTTTTTGTTAGGGGGAGAGGGAGTTCTAATAGTGCTTTCACCCTATTAGGGTCTATAGCTAGCCCAATCTTAGAAATGACATGGTCCAGTAAGAGTCCTTCTTCTATAGTGAAGATGGATTTCTTAGGATTTAGAGAGATGCCAAACTCTCTATATTTTTCAAACATGCTCCTAAGATGTCCGATGTGATCCTCATTTTGATGGGAGAACACTATCATATCATCTAGATATATCACTATTATCTTGTTGACAAGTTCTTTGAAAGCTATATCCATCGCTCTTTGAAAAGTTGCTCTAGTGTTAGATAATCTGAAGGGCATCCTCTGATAGGTAAATGTCCCCCACTTGGTTGTGAATGTAGTCTTGAATTGATCTTCATCTTTAACCCACACCTGATTATACCTAGAGAAGCCATCTAGGAGTGAGAACCTTTTTGCTCCTACTACTGTGTGTAGGATCTGGTCTATCTATGGGAGAGGGTAATGGTCTTTCAATGAAGCCTTATTCAAGTTGTGAAAGTCGATGCACAACTGGATATCTCCATTCTTTTTTCTAACCGGGACTAGGTTGGCTACCCAAGTTGAATGCTTGATCGGGTAAACAATCTTGGCTTCAAGCAATTTTAGTAGCTCTTGCTTCATCAAGGCTTCGATCTTAGGGTTCACCGATCATTGCTTCTATCGAAATGGCTTTGCACCTTCTTCAAGTTTGATCGTATGTTGGATTGTTTCTTTGGAGTAGACTTTGAGATCACCATAAGTCTAGGCTATGATGTCTGGGTATTCTTTGCATAATTCCTTGATTTGGTCTAGTTCTTCTTCTATGGTGTTTACTCCCACCTTGATTGATTTATCAGGTCCCATTTGAGCTTCTCTATATCTATGCTTGTCAACTTTCATTTTATGGCCAGTTGACCTATCATTGTTATCAAATAAGCTTTCAAGGGTGATCAACCCTTTTGGGATGTGATTGTTCTTTAACTGGATCATGCCTGTATCTTCTTCATCTTTGATCATTCTATTACTTGAGCAGTTCATCTCATGAATGAGGAAGTCCACTATCTATTTGTCATTCTTGAATACTTGCCAAAAGGTATCCTTATCTAGCACAGAGGGCCTGTAGATTAGCCTAACTATTTTGGACTTCTGAATGACATTGTTGATAGGGCAAAAATTTACCCCTACCAAAGCCAACAAATCTGCATGAGTGTTCTTTTCCCTTGGGATTGCTTTGAGATTCAAATATTCAAAGGATTCTAGCAAGTCCCAAACCTTATTCCTGTAAGCCTTAAGGTAATGTTGCTTGCTTACACATTTCTCAGTTACCTGATTCACTATCAGTTTAGAGTCCCCAAAGATCTGTAGTTGCTTGATACCCATATTTTTAGCCTTCTTGAGGCCTAAGCAGAGTGCTTCATACTCTACTATGTTGTTAGTACAACTCCAGGTCAATCGGTAAGAGAAAAATTTCTCTTCACCTATTGGAGAGATTAGAACAATACCTGCTCCAACTCCATTTTTACATCTAGCACCATCAAAGAAAAGTTTCCATAATTGATTGTTGGGTTGGTCAACTTGAGGAAGAGGAATGGGGCTATTTTTCTTGGGTTTTAAAATTGTGTAGCTCCCTATGTCAGTCTTGATCATGGCATTGAAGTCTTGGAGAGAGAACTGGTCTTCCTCCTGCAACACATTTAGAGCTTCTTCCATCAAGTTCAAATCTCCCAGTTCCTCTATCATCATATTTACTATAGTGGTTGATTTACCTTCTTCTCCAAGATTTTCAATGTGGAAAGTTGAAGGTTTCTCATTAAATATTTTCACTCTTTTTCCCTTGAATGGGATCTCTAGGTGTGAGAAATCTAATGATAAATATCCTCCTATTTTGGTAGTGAACTCCCTGGAGAGACACATACCAAAATAGGGCTCTAAATCCACTACTACTACCTCTTGTATAACTGTGAGTTGAGGTAGCCTGTGAAGAAGTATTAGAATATCTTTAATTACCCCTACAATTTTGATAGGGGTTCCATCTAATTGCAAGACACCAGGACTACTCCTTGTATATTCCATTCCCATGATGTCACATACTGCCTTGGGCATCATAGTGGTTGTAACTCCAGAATCTATCATACAATTGTGAACTACCCATCCTTCCATCTGAAGAGATAGATAAAAAGGAGGAGGTCTATTTTTTCTCGAAGTGGATGTCAGACTAGCTTGTGTAGAATCTAACTGAGTTGGGGTCTTATTCTTATTCTTCATAGATCTCAAGGATTCTTACAACAAGTCGATCTACCCCAGAAGTTGCAAAGCTTCGTACATAGTTGCTTTGGAAGGTGTTTTCTTCATTTCCTCAACTATGTTGAATGGGAGGGGATCAACACTTTTCTCTTTTACACTTGTGTCATATTTATTCTTGTACCCCTGAGTAGCATCAATTCTTTGATGCTTAGTCAATGAGGGGTATCTCAGTTTATCTCTAGCTTGTTCCTATGTCTCTATTTCCTTCTATTGAGGTACTTCTTTACGAGCTTCTACTCCATTTTGACCTAAATTCTAGGGAGATTTCTTGAAGGGGGGTCTTTTCTCAATAGGGTCTCTTATAGGTGAAGGCACCTTCAAAGGGTTAAGCTCTTTGGGATCAACTTGTAGGGGTTTCTTCCCTGATCTAGTTAGGACAACTACTTGTTCAACAGAAGGCATCATGAAATTATGATTCTCTTCTCTGATCATATTAACCTGACCCTTGAGGGTTCTCTTAGCCTTTTCGATAGCTACCTTTTGGACATGATGTTGATGAATCATACAAGAAGTTTCACCATGTGGATCATTACATGTGGAACACCAAAAGTTTGACTCTATCAAAATGTTACTGGGTTCACTATCTTCATTGGCATAAACCATGTTAGATTTATCATAGCTTCTACCGCTCGTGGAGGCTTGATATTTTGTTACTTGTGGGAACCTCCTTGGTTGGAAATTCCTTTCTGCTTCTCTTATTTCCATTGATGTAAATTTATTCGCCAGAGTTTTCAAAGATGCTTGCAGATCTTGTAGAACTACAAGTTGAGGATCTGAAGTCGATGGAACTATTACTATAGGGAGTGCAGGGATAGCAGGAAGCATTGGAGGAGGTAGGGGTGCCTGTATTACTAGAATGTTAGGCTACCCAATCCATTTGGGAAGACTAGTACTAGAAGTTAAAGCAAGAGTTGGGAAAGTAGTATTTGATGCTTGAGGTAGATCTGGGAAAATAGGCATTATCATTTTTGTTAAGAACCTTCCAATAGTGATCAGATATCTCTCTACTTTCTGTGCTTCCTAGTAAATCTCAGGGAAGGTAAACACATGGGACTGCCTGATGGCCATGCTTATATCTGAGTTGAAAGCTCTGAGATAATAATACATTGATTACTCATTAGTTGGTCGCAACCCATCAGGTACTCTCTGCCAAGTTTGATTGAATCTGATGTTAAAGTTGACAATCTCCTCTTGAGGGTGTTTCTAGATAATAGTAAACTGATTCAGTAGGGAGAATGGATTTGCATGCTCATTGAATTCTTCCACTAGTTTACCAGCAAGTTGGGCCCAAGTAGATATAGTTTGGTTGTCAAGGGCTCTATACCAATAGAGCATTTTCCCTTTCAAGGAAATGACCAATAATCTTATCATAACATCTTCTTCAATGATGTTATGTATCGGGGCTAGAGTGGCTACATCTTGACAATGTTCGTAAGCCATCTTTCCAGTACCATCATACTAGGGTAGAGCTTTCAAGGCCACTACTAGAATCGGATGTTGAGCTACCAGATTTAGGGGGCCTGTATGGTTCCATAAAGGGTAAGGTAGAATTGGCTGATTTGTAGCCATTGTGATTATGGTTCTACTAGATCTTATGGGTATATGGGTAGCTGGAGTTAAAGTTCCACTAGCAGTAGTACTAGGGAAGGTTATAGGGGAAAGATTTGTGTATCCTATATTAGCAGTATATGAGGAAGTTGTTCTAGCAACTAAAATAAGATTAGCTCTAAGGCTACCAAGGTGTAGTTCAAAGAACTCGATGGGTTCTTCTAAATTTTTTGCTTTAGATCTGGTTATCATAAAATATGGTATATAACCAAAAAATTGGGTAAAGGCTTTCATAGGGTTCCTTTCTAGGGCAGAGTCGCCAGGTGATTTAAAAAAAACTAATAGGGCAAAGGTATTCACCAGAACTTTGATCTATATACTGCATGGGATTGGGTCCCACCGGGCATGCCAAAAACTATTGGTGCAAAATCTGCCTTTGGTTACGTTTGCACCCAAGACTTTGCCAACATTGAAATATCAAGTTAAAACAGAGTTTACCTAGTTCAATCTCTAGAGGAGGTTGGTTCCTTACTTCTTTAGGAAAAGGGAGAGAGAGAAATGCATAAAGAGAGGGAAATATAGCTATTTCTAGAAGTGTTAAGTGGTACATATTAGATAACAACAAAACAATTTAAATAACATTTTACAGAGAAGCATCTATTAGAACCATAAAAATAGAGAAACTAAGATTTTAGTGTAAATCTATTCAATATGCAAGCTTATTGGTAAAGTTAATTTTAGAGTTAGCAAAACTTTGTTGCAGAAATTTAGAGTAAGAATTAAAGCAAGTTACATTCAACCTAACCTTATATAGCAATTAACAATCCATACATACTTGATCAAGAACACCAATGAGCTAGAAACTAGAATGAATGATATTTTATTAACTTTCAGAAGTCTGTATACATCGCCTTGTAAACACCTAAGAGCCGACCATTTGTTTAGGTCACTCATCCTATATATAATAGTTTTACATAATAGAAAAATTGAAAGTTGTTACAACATTATGCCCATAGGCTCATTCTAGTAAAGAGGCAGTTAGGAGAGCATGGAGTCTTCAACTAGAAATGGTTAAGATCTTCTTATTGCAATGATCCTCCTTGATCTCTTCAAAGGCATCATGGTCTAGCTATATTTTACTCAAAATATTGCACTATCATGACTTTTGGTCTTCATTTCTCCTTGGCCTTCAAAATATCGTGTTGTCATGACCATTTTCCTTAGCTCTACCCTTGGCCTTCAAAATGTCATGTTGTCATGACTTTTGGCCCTTAGCTTCACCTTTATCTTCAAAATGTCATGCTATCATGACTTTTGGTCATGGCTTGACCCTTGGTCTTCAAAATGTCATGTTGTCGTGACCATTTTCCTTAGCTCTACCCTTGGCCTTCAAAATATCATGTTATCATGACTTTTAGCCCTTAGCTTCACCTTGGCCTTCAAAATATCATGTTGTCATGACTTTTGGTCATAGCTTGACCTTTGGTCTTCAAAATGTCATGCTATCATGACCATTTGTTTTAGCTTTGCCCTTGGCCTTCAAAATGTTGTACTATCATGATTTTTGGCCTTAGCTTCACCTTCACCTTCAAAATGTTGCATTATCATAAATTTTGGTCATGGCTTGACCCTTGGTCTTCAAAATGTTGTCTGTCATGACCATTTGCCTTAGCTCTACCCTTGGCCTTCAAAATGTCACAGTTGTCATGACTTTTTGCCCTTAGCTCTACCTCCATATTAAAAATATCATGTTGTCATGACCATTTACCTTAGCTCTACCCTTGGCCTTCAAAATGTCACACTGTTGTCAACTTTTGGCCTGTAGATCTGCCTTCACCTTTAAAATATAGTGCTATTGTAACTTTTTCTCTTTAATTTGTCCCTTGGACTTGAATTGTTGTACCATCATGAATTATCTCCTTTACTTGGATTTTCAGCTTCAAAATGTCATGTTATCATGAATTTTAATATTTAGCTCTGTCTATAGGGTCAATATGTTGCACTGCTGTGACTTATTTCTATACTTAGTGAAATTTTAAGAAGACTACTCTTTACTCCCCTAGATGTGGTCATTTTTACCAACAAGTTTTAAAAGGTAGAGTCTTACTTTTATTGTACCTTGTATACATCATAATACCAACATATTCTCACTTTTATAAATCCAAGTTTGGCACAAGGAAATATGAAACCTACAAAGTGGTCCTTGTTACCTTAAAGCAAAAAGTTTACCTTTCTCATCCCCCTATGCGCATTGTTTAAAAATGCTAAGGATTGACAAAAGGACAAAATCCTCCCTACCAAAAGCAATAAAAATCCCTTACCCCATGCCAAATCTGGGCAAGTATCCAAAGAAGCAACAAATACAAAAGAAAAAGAAAAATAAATAGTGGTTTTCACCACAACCAAAAATCCCTAAAAGAAAAAGTGGTTTTCACCACTAACAAAAGCAAAAAGAAAAATAAAAAAAATGTCCTCACCACTACCAAAATCCCTTGATCACAAAAAAAAAAATAAGGAAATCCCTGAAGCAATTTAAAAATAAAATAAAATAAGGGAGTACTAAACTTGAATCACTGGAATTCTCAGTATTTGACAACCATGAGGTGATCCTCATTATAGGTTGGGTGGCATTAAGCCTACCTAGCAATGACGGTATCCTTATGCATGATGATATGTCTATCACATTAGCAACTTTATTTTGTACAAACCAATATTTTATTGCAGATGAGCTAGCTTTTGGTAGCCTGTATTTCCTAATGGTCTAATCTAACTATGTACAAAACTCAGGATCATGATACTCATAGGGTGATTTTCAGTACAGATGGGCTGCATAAATCCTATTTGGCACTAGGGTAAATTTATGTGTTATTATAGCAATGATATCACTTGCACACACAAGGATATTAAATATCTTGGTCATCCTAGCAGATTTATACCTTGCCAAAAAGTCTTGCATAGTTAATATATAAATTTTGACTAGTTCACTAGAGTGTTGAGTCTCATGAAAACCTCAAGGACATTCTATAACATATTACTAATCATTCCATGCCATACCATTTTATCACATGTTTGTTAGTTTACATTTTTACAGTCCATTACATAATATTATGATAACATTAAAACTAATCAATAAATTTTGTATAGGCTATGGTGTTAGCATCTAGTGTGTCAAATAGTATTCATAATTCATCAGATAAATTAATGAATCATCCATTTCATTATGCATACACACATGTACATATAAAATAACATCATATTACAATACATGCATACATGATATTGCATCCATAAATGCATCAAAAAACCAAGAAGCAGACATAAATGCATATCTTTGCTCACCATCAAAAATCACAAAATTAACAAAAAAAATTAAAAAAAGCAAAATCTCAAGTGTACCTCATACCCAGTTATTTACCTTATACACTTGGTGGTTGCAGTTACTTGCACTCCATGCAATCCAACAAGATGAGTAAATTACCATTAAGATATTTAAACCAAATTATTCATAGTCAAACTGAAATGTTTTCACTTCAATCCCCAAGAAGGCCATTGTGACTAGACTGCTCTACGAAAATGAGGTATTCATTTCATTTCTTCTAAGAAATATCATAAAAAAAAAAAACAATTGAAACATCAAAAATCATAAAATTAACAAAAAAATCAAATAATCGTAAAAAATTTCAAGTGAACCTTGTCCTTAGAAATTTACCCTATAAACTTGGTGGTTGTTGTGACTTGTGCTCCGTGCAATATGGAAATATGAGTATATTACCATAAGGCCATTTAAACCAAATTATTCATTTATGAATTGAAAAGTCTCCACTTCAATCCCCAAGAAGGCCATTGTGGTTAGACTGCTCCATGGGAACGAGGTATTCATTTCCTTTCTTCCATGAAATATCAACAAAACCATCAAAATCTTAACAAAATTGATAAAATTCATAATGGATAAATATGAAGAAACCCTAATCAAGTCATATTGGTCAAGTGACTCATCACTTTTATCATTGGTCATTACTTCATCAACTCGTCGCTTGAGGGGATAGTCGTAATTACAAATTCATAATCAAAATCAACACTCAAACACTCAAAAGTGTAACTTGCATACATTCAAAATAATTATTGCCAAAGATAATTTCAAGCCCACACTGGGGCACATAATTCAGCACCAATTCCACAAAATAAATTCTTGGTCTCCTTGAAGCCTTGGGATCCTTATCCTAGAATAGACTTATAAGCAAAACAAGAAAACAAGACCAAGAATACCCTAAGCCCCAAAACTTGTCCTTATAATGCGATTGAAAGGTATACCAAAATCAAATATTTCAAATATGTCAAAAGCAAGGATTCCAATAATGTATGCTTCTTCCATGATGGGGACATATAAATTTTGTTAGGTTACTAAATACCTTAATTATTTGATAGTTTATTCATCTATTTTTGCTCCGTGCTATGTTTCACACAATGCATCCCAAAAAGAGGCACCTGTAGACGCTAAAATTATGTTAATATAATTAGAATACTAATATGCACTCTTATCAAAACCATATGGCCCCATTGGACAACCCTCAAGGGTTATATAGTGGTCCTAACCACTTTTGATAAGTTCTACTCCACTTTTAGGAATTTTTGGGCCATGCAACCATGGTTGTACCACCCTAGGATGACCACAGTTCATGGCCATACCACCTATGGATGGCCACCAAAAACCATCCTTGGGTGGGATGGCCATGGTCTAGGACCCTCAAAAAGTCAAGGGCATGATATATAGCAATCAAATTCTACCATTTATCCTACCTATTGATTTATGACAAGATTAATGGCACATCAATTCAATTAGAAACTTGCAAATTGGAGGTCCATATTGGAGGTTTATCCCACCTTGTGCATGTAAAGGTTTTTCCAAATGGTGGCACCTACCCTTCATGCCCTAACTTGCAAATTTTACCTTGTTCTCTCTTGATCTATAAAATGAATTCAAACCACAAAATTCAAAAATAGGAGTCTTCGCAATATTTCACAATGAAGTGGTACCGAGATTCAATCCCTCTTCCATCGTGTATTTTCCCTTGAGATATCCATCCATAAAAGGAGGTTTGAAAGTGATACCAAATACACAAATCCATTTCAAAACCCACCCATTTTATTGAATCAAATCATAAAATATGATGACAACACCCCTAGGAATAGTTTGAACCAAATCCCAGAGGAATTGGTGGAAAAAACCACTAGGTTTGTTGGTCATCCCCACCTGGGATGGTTAAAAATCACAATTGTAACACCCAAGAATTATGATTAATATGCATATAATTTCATCTCAATTTTAGAATAGATCATTTCTATATTAGAATATATGCATCATACTAGGATTTGGTGCAATTTTGAGTAGTTTTACATCTTCTATTAGGCTTTTCATTTATAACAGTCCTAATTGGAACACCTAGGGATGGACATAGATTATGCATATAATTTCACTTCTATTTTAGCATAGATCATTTTTAGAGTATATTATATGCATTATACTAAGTTTTGGTGCAATTTGGAGTAGTTTTGCACCATCTATTTAGCTCTTCATATTCACTATTGCATGCATATCTCTAATTTTATTTCAATATGCACATGCTATTAACAAATATGAATCCTTTGTGTGTAGATCTAGGTATCTCAGTGTGCAAGGAAGGAGCTACAAGTTTAAATACATATAGATCATCACATTAGTATCGAAAACTGACTCTTCAATTCATGAGTGTGAGGAAGGCATTGAAGTGCATCTTGAGTATTTGAAATGATTAGATACTTTCAACACCTTGTAATGATTGCATCAATTCAGAGCCCTCAAGGGGATGTACTGTAACCATGGATTCTACAAATTGATTAATATAAAGAGGACCCCCATTTATTTTACTTATTTGTTATCATGTTTACATTAAATGTCTCTTTTTAGTGCTTCAATCAATAGATGCAACTCATTTTCCGTTGCTAAATATACTGTTTTTCCCCTCTACAAGTTTCATTAAAAGAATTTACTAAAATAATTGAAGGTTGTAGAATTAGAATACCCAATAATAGAGGTCTAAAGAATATTTTGAATAAAGACAAGAAGGCAAGAGAAAGCCTTATTACAGAAGCTAAAACAATGACCATTTAAATAGATTTGAAGTATAATATTGCAATAAGAAGGAACACCTGAATAGAAAATATTGGGATGATTATTGCCATACGATAACAAGCCCAAAAGGAAAAAGGATTTGATAAGAAGTTTGTAAAATTTTGAGAACCCAATATGTTTAGATTCCTGAGACTAAAGACAAAGATAGAGGTAAGAGTTGAAGTCAGAATTCAACAAGAAATTAGAATAAAGTATGAATATTGAAGAGGTCATATTTTAGATAGATTTGAAGATATCCATAAAGTTTTGAAGGCTGATTTACAAAAGCATATAGTTTCTGAAAGAGAAGCTAAAAAGACAACAATAAGTAGAAGTGAAAATCTACAGTTTAGAGAAATCTTTGGAGAAGATTTCAAAAAATATTTGAATAGCCAACTAAGAGAAGGCTTGATATAAATAATAGTAGTAGATTTTAAGGCTTCAAGATAGCACCAAATCATATTTTATAATTAGCAAATAGAAGGGGTTTAAGCTACAATTTTGAGTGGCATTGAAAGAGGAAAGTGAGCTATGTTTTAGTAAAATTTGGAATAGTTTTTAAATATATATATATATTTTTAATTTTACATGGTGGAATTGGTAGATGCCACACATCCAGGAAGGTTTTTTAACTTTTTATGACCACCATAGTATTTTGTGCTACCCCCCTTGGAATTTTCCACACAAATCTTTATGCAGTGCACACCTATAACGACCATGCCATGATCATTTTAAAATTTTTACACCATTAAAAGAATCAGGAAAGGGATAAACATTCAGTCTGAAAATGCTCAAGATTTGAACCTTGGACCTCTACCCCCCTTATGGGGTTTAGGGGAACCAAATTTTTGAGATAGCTTTAGATAGAAAAACTCAAGCATATTTTAGTGGCATCTAAGGAGGAGTCCTCCTACAGAATTGAACAATGAAGGAGCAAAATTTGAAGCTATAAATTATAGAAATAGCTAGCATATGTGAAGAAGAAGAAATTTGATTTTAGGTAGCAACTATAGCTTCAAATAGAAGAGTCTACTAATAAAAAAATAAAGGTGCATTGCAACAAATATAAGATAGCAATCTATAAATAAATGAGCTACAAAAAGGTGTGTTAATTTGATACCATATAGATTATTATTGCAATGTTTTTGAAGGTGCCTATTAAGAGTTTTTAGAGGATAATATTTTAGAGCCATTTAAATCTAGAAAAAAGGAAGATTTTTAGGGTGTCATTAAGCCAAGGAAATACACCATTACACACCATTTATTTTATAGAAATATTATATATTACAATAGATAAAATTTTTGGTTTATAGGAGTGCAAAGGAGTTTGATATATGCTATTTTTTTAATATAAAAATCATATTCATTTTACATTCATTCATAAGATAGATTTAATTTTATTTTTAGACATATCAGTAAGATTATAAAAACATTATATTAAGTTTTTAAAGGAGTTATAAGTGAATAGTAAATGTTGTTTTCTAAGTGAATGTAAAAATAAAATTATCTTATGTTTGTGAGGAATAATATTCCTCAACATATAGCAAAGCTCCAAATTCAAAGCATATTATAGGTGTTTAAAAATATTAGACGTACAATAGAAAGTGGTAAATAAAACCACTAAAAGAGTAGTGAAAAACACCACCATATTGAGATCCATTCATCACCAGAATACAGGGGTGCAAGCTCTACAAAAAACATCCATCCATTTGTAGGAAGGAATCATTAACAATAGTGCTTAAGGAAAATAGCCATTAGGCTCAAGATTAATCCAGCCAAAGGATCAAGAATATGTTAGCTAAAACCTGCAAAAGATCAATCTAAGTAAATCCTATGTAGCACATCCATTCTATCTACTCAAAGCAAGGTAAATTACAAAAATATAGAAATATATAGGGTGCATTATCAAAGAAATATTATCAATAGATCAAGTTGTCAAAGAAAATATCTTAGGGTAATCATTGGAGTATACACGAGGTATTATAGATAGAGCCATCCATGAACACATCCACAATCATCCAAGGAGGGAAGAAACCACATAATGTAGACATTGAATATTCTCATTGCAATATTGTAGATTGAAGAAATAGACCTAAGAGGAGGTCACATTGAAAAACTTCCAAGATTGAAATATTGAAGATTGAAGATAGAAGATAGAAGACAAAAGGACTATAGAAGGTCCTATTGTAGATTGATGAAAAAAAATATAGAAATCCAAGAAAGATATTTCATTGAAGAATTTCCCATAGTTGGAAAATTGAAGAAACCAAGGTAAGGTTTCACTAAAAGCATTTATTAAAATTATTGAAGATTGTAAAATTAGAAGACCCAAGAATAGAGGTCTAAAGAATATTTTGAAGAAAGAAAAGAGTGCAAGATACAGTATTATTATAGAAGATGAAGTAGTGACCAATAAAAAAGATTTGAAGAAGAACATTGCAAGCAGAAGGAGCACCTGACTAGAAGAGATTGGGATAATTGTTGCCATATGATAACAAGCCCAAAATGAAAAAGGATTTAATAAGAAGTTTGTAAAATTTTGAGAAGATTTTTAGAACTCAATATGTTCAGATTCTTGAGAGAGAAGACAAAGATAGAGGTTAGAGTTGAAGTTAGAATTTAGCTAGAAGTCAAAAGAAAGTAAGAAGATTGAAGAGGTCACATTTTAGAGAGATTTGAAGATAGCCACTAAGTTTTGTAGGCTGATTTATAAAAGCACAAAGTTGTTGAAAGAGAAGCTAAAAACACAACAATAAGTAGAAGCAAAAAGTTGCAGTTTAGATAAAGCTTTGGAGAAGATTTCATAAAATATTTGAACAACCAACTAAGAGAAGGCTTGATATAAGGAATAGTAGTAGATTCAAGGCTTCAATATAGAGCCAAATAATATTTTGTAAGCATCAAATAGAAGGAATTTAAGCTACAATTTTAAGCATCATTGAAAGAGGAAAGTAAGCTACATTTTAGAAAAAAATGAAATAGTTTTCAGATAGATTTTTTTTTTTACATGGTGGAATCGATAGCTACCACGAATCTGGTTAGGTTGTCCAAATTTGTATGGTTGCCATAATATTATGTGTTGCTCACCCTAAAATATACCACACAGATATTTATGTAGTCCACCCCTATAACCACCATGCCACGATCATTTTAAAACTTTTAGGTCATTGAAAGCACTAGGAAATAGACAAGTATTTAGTTCGATGAGTCCCAATATTTGAACCTTGGACCTCCACCCCACTTATGAGGTTTGGGGAATTTTTTTTTTTGAGATATATTTATAAATAAAAACTCAATCATATTTTAGTAGCATCTAAGGAGGATTCCTCCTATAGAATTGAACAACGAAAGAGCAATGTTTGAAGTTATAAATTACAAAAATAGCTAGCACATGTGAATAAGAAGAAATTTGATTTTAGGTAGCAAATATAGCTACAAATTGAAGAGTCTACTAATAGTAAACTAAAGGTGCATTGTAGAAAATACAAGATAGCAAGCTATAATTAATGTATCTACAAAAAGGTGTGTTAATTTGATGCCATATAGATTATTATTAAAAGTTTTTGAAGGTGTCTGTTAAGAGTTTTTAGAGCATAAAATTTTAGAGCCATTTAAATATAGCAAAAAGGAATATTTGTAGGGTGTCATTAATACAATGAAAGGCACCATTACACACCTTTGATTTTATAAAAATATTACATATTACAATAGCTAAAATTTACGGATTAATAGGAGTGATAAGGATTTTAATATATGCTAATTTTTAATAGAAAAATCATATTCATTTTACATTTATTCATAAGATAAATTTACTCTCCTTATTAGAGAAATTAACAAGATTATAACAACATTAGATTTAGTTTTTAAAGGATTTATAAGTGAATAGTAAATGTTGTTTTTTAAGTGAATGTAAAAGCAAAATTATCCTACATTTGTGAAGAAGAATATTTCTAAATATATAGAAGAGCTCCAAATTCAAGGTAGATTATAGGTGTTTAAAAAAACTAGATATACAATAGAAAGTGGTAAATAAAACCAGTAAAAGAGTTGTGAAAAACACCATCATATTGAGCATCATTCAACACCAGAATATAGGGGGGCAATCTCTGCAACAAACATCCACCCATTTGTAGGAAAGAAGAACTAATAAAAGTTCTTAAGATAAAGAGCCATTAGGCTCAAGATTCAACCAGCCAAAGGATCAAGAGTACATTAGCTACAACCTACAAAATATCAATATACATAAATTCTACATAGCACAGTCATTCTATCTACTCAAATTAAGGTAGATTGAAAAAATATAGAAATATACATGGTGCATTATCAAAGAATTATTGCCAATAGATCAAGCTGCCACATAAAATATCATAGGGCCATCATTGAATCATACAACATGTACTATAGCTAAAGTCATACATGAACACATCCACCATCATCCAAGGAGAGAATAAACCTCATAAAGTGCAGTTACAAAGAAGAAAGAATAAGTTGTAGAAAAGTGAAAAGAAAAAGATATTAAAAAGCCTTGTAATTTCATATGTCGAAGAAAGGAGCACCTGGATAAAATTTTATAACACTTGTCCAAAGAAATAAAAGGGAATATTATCATTGGGTGCAAGGGTCAAAGTTGGCTAATAAACCATAATGTAAATTTCCAAGAAAGAAGAGTGCTCAACACTATACATCATCACCTAGCACTCAATAAAGGTTTAATAACTCCCAAATAGTAAGGAATATTGTTCCAAGTGTCCATTTTACTCTTTCATAAATGTTGGTGCCACCAAGAAGGGAGTCATAGTATATTATAGCACCTGCAACACATGCCACTCAACAAAATAAAGGAGAAGTGCTCATATAGCAAAAGTGTAAGAGTAGAAACACTTATATAGAAAATTCTAGCATCATACATAGAAAATTAAAGGTAGAAGCATTAAAGAAAGAGTCAAAGCATATTCCAAGCACCATACATAGCAGATTCCAAGCAAAGTTGACTAGAAGAGAAGCGTCCAGTAGTCAAGAGATGTTCCTAGTAAGTAAAGGAGTGTTTAAATTATTAAGTTAATATTTACCACCACATAAAAGTTTATATATTGATAGGAGAAATAATTATTAAAGGAAAATAATCTAAGCTTAAAGATTTAAAGTTTTCTAGTGGAGTGATGAGGATTATATAACCTTAGAAAAATTTGAATAATGCATATTTGAAGATTATTTGAAGTTGAAGAAACATTATATTTGAGTTTTTTAAAATTTCATATTTAGATTTACAAAACAAAATTAATATTTGCAAAATTTCTAAGGTTGGATAAATAAGGCATACAACATCAAATTTGTTAGAATTTCCCAAAATAGACATGCATAACATTACACAATGTAGACACCTCAAACACGTCATGTCGAGGGTGACTACTCATATGGACATGTTACAAGACCATATGGAAGATCTTTGATAGAATCCAAGATAGAGCAGTGGTTATAACCACTCAATTTGGGCTCCTTGGCCTAATCAGTCTGAATCGCAGCCCAGACCTATGGTTTATAGCTGAACCGCGACTGAGACCTACGATTTGTAGTCTAGACTATAGTTGTGACTTACGATCTAAACTAAAGTTCAGTTGGCATTCAATCCGAGCCAAATCAGTTGAAATAGCCATTGGATCTAGAAGAAGGTGGTTAGAGGGTAGAAGCTTCCATTACAACTATCCTAACCAGCCCTTCTTGATATTGGCTTCTCTAGGAAGCCACTCTTAGACCTTGGGTAGTCCTATAAGTACCCTTGCAAATTAGGGTAAAGATATAGAGGATTTTGATAGTGAAGCGCTGTCAAAATATGATCAGAGAGAGCATTGGAGATTTGAGCAGGGGAGCCCTGTTGAATTGTACACTGAACCGAGTATAATAAGAAAGACATATTGCACTTATCCCCTACCTACTTGCCAATATTCATGATGAATTGCATTATGGATGCCCTAGGAGTCTAGGAAGGCCAAGAAATGCAAATATAGGCAAATGAAAGCCCATCACGGTGATTTGACCACTAAACCTATCATAAGGACATCAAAGGTGACCCTTGAAAATCAATTGGACAAGGAGGTTAAGCCCACTACGCTTGGAATTGAGGGTAAGCCTATCAAAGTGCTAATCACAACTATCAATCATATTATAGTGCAGACCATGCACTAGAGCTACGGTTTGCAGTAGAGGTATAATCGCCTTCCTATTTCCATTCCTATCTGGCTAATTAGGTTATATTAGTTGTTTTGTTGATTTAATGGCATTTTAGAAGACTTCTGACCATAGAACTAGGTTATATTTACATTTTATGCTTACGCTTTAATTAGGACTTAAATGCTTTCTTTATGTATGTTTATGCTTCTCTTTTCATATCTAATTCATGCATAGAATACTTGCTACTTTCTTTTATGTTATTGCATGAATATTGATTCATTTTACATAGCTTAGAAGCCTTCTTTATGCTTTATTTATTATGCATGTTAATGGTGTCATTATGCAATTTACCTAAAAGGGCCTCATCATGGGAGGCTGCCTATATTTTTGATATTCTTGTTGTTTCTTGACTGTAGGGAAGAGTTTCAAAGGAGAGCAAAACATCAAGTTCCTTCCCCATCATGAAGAAGAGGGCACCTCAACCCTAGAGCAGTTCATGCCATTCTGAGGGGCATTTGGAAATCACACCTACCCCTAAGAGGGAAAATAATTGAGCACTCCTATTGTAATATTGTATCAAAATGAATATCCCTAAGAGGGACGTACTTGTAATTGGGTTTTCAACTTCAAATATAATCGAATAAAACATTTTATTTCTTGTTTTATTTGTTGTCAATTTCATTTACTTTTATGCATGTTATATCTTTACCATTTATCGTAATAGGAGACGCTATCGGATGTGATCCTTTCTGGTAGTTATAGAGGCGATCACGTTGACACCCAATATTTTTAGTATCTGACTATGTTTTGTTGTCTTTTGTATTTGTAGGTACAAACCGTAGCTATCAACTGTGGCCCAAAAACTAAACCGTAGGTACAAGGTGTGATTCATAATCAGATCATAGGTCAGACCTATAGTTTCTTGCTGACAACACAAACAAACAATTCCAAAATTCTAAACAGTGTAGGACATGAGGTAGGTCCTTTTTCCAGCCCTCTGTCACTTTTCTATTATTTGTGTTTTTGTAGTAGGTAATATTCGAATGCAAATTAGGAAAACAACTAAAAGAAAATGGTAAATAAATTGTCCTAGTTTTCTTTTCATACTTTGCTTTCACTAGAAAGGTGTTGCTGGGAACATCAAACCTCTAATTGCAGTTTGCCCTAGGCTACAGTATGCTTGATAGATATGTTTTGATGGTTTGCATGCATGAGGCCCAATTACTAGCCATTTATCATCGTAATGTGCATATTCTTAAAGAGCATCTAGAGTAACTTGCATTTTCTAAATCTAAAACATATTTCATTTGCATAGCATTTAGAAAGTGAGCATGTGTGCTATATGATGAATTTATTTTATGTACATTAAAAGGAACCACACACACCATGAAACACTTAAATGCTAGTGAGTTGGGCTTGACATCCAACCACTAGTAGGGTTCAACAATGATGGGCATAACTTCCATTAGTTAGCCCAAATCCTATGAACCCTTGATATATAGACCAATACCAGATCCATGAACCATCTATAGCCCAAAAAATTTGCATGTACTCCTCTTCGAAGGATATAACATTGATTGGGTGAGATTGGGTGAAGATATGGCAAGACCTATGCTCCTTGTCTGGGTGTGGGCTTCATTACCACACACAGGGGATTTACACAACTTGGAGTTCATAGCCAAGTTGTCGAGCTACGAGCGTACAGGTAAAATCCATTAAACCAAGAATAAAATCTAACAAGTTTTACAAAATATTATAAGAGTTTCTACAACTGATACAACACATATTGAGAACACATCAAATAGTTTAGGGCTCAAATTTTAAAATATAAAGGAGATAATCACATTTTTTACTTTATATGCTTCTTTATTGCTTAATTCATCAAGATAAGGCCCTCCTAAGGCCACAATTTGTAGTAAGAGAGGAAACCTATCGAGTCTTGTTTAGTCAGTTCATCATGATGACTAGGCATGATAGAGCTCAATCACGAGCTAATGAGTCAGATAATTCATGGAGGAGCTCTAAACACTCTTGATGTTCTCTTGAGGATATTTCAAACATCATATGCATCCTTGCTAGGCATCACACCCATTGTGCACCTAAGGATCCAATCCTCCAAGCATGACCTTCTGAGAGTCGTCATGAGCTCCCTTCATCACATAGGGGGTTCACCCATATAGACCATGGGGTTTCTTCACATTTTATGAGAACCTAAGTCCTTAGGTCTCTATCTAGGGATATATAGAGTCATGGATCATACTCCATGAGTTAGTCCTATAGAGAATATGAGTCTCATGTAGTCCACGAGAGGCAATTACTCCAAGATCAATTGGAGGAGGTGTACCATCAACGTAAATGCCTAGAGCATGAGTCCACAAAGATAAAGAGAGCTCATAAACAAAGTTTGGATGAGCTCCAATGGCATGAAGAGAGGATTTACCAATAAAAAGCATGTGAAGAACAATCATGTGAGGTAATTCTTGAAAAGAAGCTCATACCTAGAGTGTTCAGGCAACAAGTCAATGCGACGCACCTAGTGCATCATTAAGAGTTGCCACTTAAGTAAGTAGATAGCCATTCTTATAAATAGATAGTTATACCTAGGGCTATCAAAGAGTAGAAAGAGTCATCTAGGGATCACATGTGTAAGCATGAGGTCGAGATTAGTCATGTTCGATAGGTGAGCAATGTCAATGCTTGAAGGTCATCACAATCATTGGGGCATATATAGTTTATTCCACCATATAAGGAACCTATGATTACTTTCCATAAATAGGAATTCAAACCTATCCCTGTTAGGGAATCAGATCCTCCATTGCATATCATAGCGAGGAAACAAAAAATTGTGTACAAATGAGTGCCAGTGGATACATGATCATCGATTAATATCATTACTACCTCAAAATTCAAGCATTTCAAAATTCTACTTTACCACATCAAGAAAACAAATTTCATATTGCAAGCCTTTAATGATGTGGAATCCCCTATAGTAGGCACAATAGTCCTCCCCATTGAGGTAGGGTAAAATATTATCTCTACATTGTGCTACGTTTTAGAGGGATCAAGATAGTATAATCTACTGCTTGGTAGACCATGGATAAGAGCCATGGAGTACGTACCATCAATAGTGTATCAGTACATTAAGTACACCCATGGAGGTGAAATTCATGTAGTTGAAGCAGACCTAGTTCCCTTCAAGTATAATATCTTGAGGATAATTCATAGGAACCTAGTGAGGCACCTATGCATCTACAAGATAAATTGGATGAGCCTATCCAAAGTGTGGACACAACTTCGTAGCCAATTTTGGAATTGACATCCCCACCGCTGTCACCTATGGAGTCACCTACAACCCATGCATTCTCGACACTGCTTAGTAGGGAAGGACTAATGAATGCTCTTACAAAGTTGCTTACATCTAGTTTAGAGGTATCATTAGAGGATCTTCACACTCCTATCAAGGAAGAAGAACCTAGCATGATCATGGAGGTACCTGAGTGTATTGAACCCTCTTCATCCATCATGACACCAAATAGTTCTTATGATGACTATGTTGAATACAAAGAGCTTATAGAGGCTAGTATTATGATGCTACCCACCATAGAGTACACTAAAGATTTAAGTAATATTTTCATCAAGTCTCCACCTGCGGATCCTATCTCGGAGACATCGTGTGAGCATGAGGAAGGTTAAGTTATCACAACTAAAATAGAACAACCTTAGTATGTTGACGAAATACCCATGATGCATGAATTTGTGGAGTTTTCTCATGAGTTTGTGGGGATGGTCGACATTAGCCCAGATGATCAAATGATTCTTAATCACATAAAGTAGGAGATGGGGTAACCCAGTGGTGTTTCCACATTACTAGGTCTAGAAATTTTGAAATTGGTCACTCTTGACTCATTTCTCATGGCACCATCTTGAGAGCACAAACAAGTAGGTTCCTCACATCATATTGGGGGTACTGAAAGTGACACAGTTCAACACAATGAAGTGAAGCAAAATATTAAGCTGAGTTATATGCATGAGCATGTGGATAACATTGACGGAATGTATCATCAAGAATAATCCACATCAACTCAAGTGAAGAAAATAGGTGATTTGCAATTACCTAATGGATCCATAGCATTCACTTTTCTTTTTATTTCAAATGACAAAGGTATTTCATATTAGTAATTGGAAATGCATATGAATTCTTTGTTAGTCTTGCAATATCTATTTTAAGTCGTCTATAATATATGGAGCATCGAATGGACGAGCAAGATAAGTCATTGTATTTTATCAAGAACCAGATTGAAAATATAGAATTACAAAAGCAACCCTTGCCTAAGGATGAATTTATTTCTATTCAAGTGCAGGAAAAGCCTCTATGGAAGCAAAAGCCCATGCGACCAACCTATCCATTGGATTCTTAAAGCAAATCAATGTGGGGCAAGAGCCCAAAAAAAGCGTAGCATAATGGGACTTCATTAGAAGAGTCTATGTTTGATATAGAAGATGCAAGAGGCTAATGTCATCACCTTACTTGATGTCATCCCTTTAAACCCAAATAGAATTAAACCTATGGTTTACAGGGAGCATTAATACTATCTCTACCACTGAATAGAGGGTCATGGAATTTGATATTATCATGAATTTAAGAGTGTGGTGCAAAATTTGATAGATAAGGGGGTTTATCATGTAGATGGTTCTCTTAGAGTACCCCAATATGATAAAGTGGAGGTTACACATCTTCAAAAGTGACCTCAAAGTCATCAGTCACCTCATAGGCCCAATAGGCCAATGCAACGAGTAGTTTCATTTCATATGACTACTCTAACTTTGTTTCAAAAGTTACACGAGGCACATGCATTCATATTACTTGAAGTTAAGCATAGGGTATCCAAAACTAGGTCACCTGATAAAGGTCTCTTTTGTGTGTATCATCAAGTGCATGGACATGACATTCAATTTTTTTAGTCATTTAAGAGGGTCGTTGAAGACCTAGTCGAACGGGATGAGATCTGTGAGGATGGCTCTCTCGTTCACGCGTGTCGAAGCATAGGCACATTGGTGAGGTCTAATCTTCACCTGGGGGAGTTGATTTCTATCACTCTTCCTGAACAAGCTGATTACTTTTCTATAAATATCATGCACGCTGGGGGTCTTCAAGGTAGAATACCTTTCCCACCAGCCATGCCATATTCAATAAGGAAAAATGAGGAATATAGAGGTATTTCACCTCCCTCACTATTTTCAAATAGCACACTCACTAGGGGTATATAGGGCAGCATGCCCTTCCATAAAATGCTTTGAGGGTTCTCGAAAACTGCTTGGTCAAGTTATTCAAAAATATCCAAAGGCATTTGTAAGCCCTTTGTTCAACCTAAAAAGCTTTGAGGATTTGGTTAAAACCACTCGATCATCCCAAAATTCTCCAATGGTCCTTAAAACTACTTGGTTATGTCAGTTAAAGGCTCTGAGAGTTGCTTGTAATCGCTCGGTCATCCTAAAAAGCTCTAAAGGCATCTGCAAGCCCTTTGGTCAAACTCAAAAAGCACCAAGAGTTTCTGAAAAACTACTTGTTCAACCCCAAAGGCTCCAAGGATTCTCAAAATTGCTTGGTCATCCCAAAATGCCCCAAAGGTACCCATAATCCCTTTGGTCAACCCCAAAGGCTCCAAGGATTCTCAAAATCACTTGGTCATCCCAAAACGCCCCAAAGGTACCCATAATCCCTTTGATCAATCCCAAAAGCTTGAAGGATTCCTAAAAATCGCTTGGTCAATCTAAAGGCTCCAGAGGCATGTACTCGCTGTTTGGTCAATTATGAGGCTCAAAACCCATAAAAATTATAAAATCAATAAAATCCAAAAAAAATTGGTAAAGCATAAAATCTAAAAACATTTGCATTTGCATTTGAATTTTGCATTTTCATTTTGCATTTACACATGCGTTCGTCGCATTACTGCATTGCATATAGGTATTCGTCATCCATTGCATTCTGTAATAGAACGCATTTGTGTTTGTCTGTCTTATAAATGACACCACATTTGTGTTTAAATCATGCATATCTACATTTATCATGATCCATAATGTATGTGAGTAATTTTATTTTTCAACACAACCTATAATTTTGCTATGGAGATATATTATAGTTTTTCGGTCACTCAGCCATACCTAGTAGTCTCATCAAGAGTTGGTAGAAAGCTCACTTTGCTTTTGTAGCTAAGGTTCAGTTAGTATAAGCCCTTAGCATATTATAAGCCTATAACTAATAAATAAATTTAAACAATCCTAACAAGGACTAGGATAAGATGAAAGCCATGAAGCAGGACCGGGTATCCTGAAGTGAAAAGAGTTATTTTTGCCTATCCCTCTGTGCAAATGGTATGGAAAATGTTGGCAGTTGGCAAAAGGACAGGTTAATTCCCTATTCAAAATCCCTTGCTTACGATAAAATGAGCATATCCCAAAGAGATATCCCATATCAATTTTCATGATTGATACCCTAGATCGATATCATAGATCGACTCCCCAGAGTGGTATCCCATTTTGATATCATAAGATCGATATTCTCAATCGATATATCAGAAACAATTTTTCCAAGTAAATCTCCTCAAAGGAAAGTTTCTGAAGAAGATTATCAAATGTAAATGCCAAAAAGTAAAGATGAAGTGAATATCAAAAAATAGGCTTAAATCAAAGTTCAAAGTGATGTTCAAAGTGAAGATCAAATGAAGATTATAAATCAAAAGTTCGAGCGAAGATCAAATAAATATCCAAAATCTAGTTCGAAGAGAGATCAAATTAAGATCCAAAGACAACTCAAAAATAATATAGAATCGACTCCCTTGCTTCACTACATATGAGCAAGTATTCCAAAAATTGAAGGATATAAAGGAATGAGCCTGAATCCTTGGAATTGTTAGAACTACTGTATCTTATGCATGATGATATGTCTGACACATTAGCATCTTGCTTATGAACAAGACCAATGTTTGAATGTGGAAGATATAGCCTCAGGTGTCCTGGATTGCCCAGTGGCTTAGTCCAACTGAAATCTAAACTTGAGATTGGATAAGACATTTGTGGAACCCCTATCTTAGCAATGGGATGAAAGAATCCCACATGACATCGAGGAATGCTCGTGTATTATTTTAAAATAATCATTTGCACACATAGGGATAATTAACAGTTAGGGTCTATAATAGCAAAATCCGTTTTATCTCAGAAGTCTAGTGTGGTTAGTATGCAACTTTTGATAAGTCTATTAGGGTGTTTGAGTCTTATGGAAAACCTCAAAAATTTCTCCCATAGCAAAAAAATGTCAAAAATTACAACCATATAAATCATCAAATTGCAAAGTATCAAACCCATGATACATCATTAGAAAAAGCACAATCAACATATAGTTAGATACCGGATGGATATTAGCAATAATATTTAGATGACCACTGACGATATCGTGCACATTTTTTAAATTTTTAAAAGGAAATCGAATGGCACATTATATCATTCACATCATAAAATATTGCATACCATTGCATTTAATATATGGGTGATTAATTGATTAAATTCTTATCTTAAGGATTTTTCAACTACATTCATGATTTTTATACATTTTGTGGTGTCATCCATTATATTGATAAACATAATTGCATTCATTCCTTATGTTTTAAGTGATTAAAGCATACATGTTCATTTACATTAGATTAGCATCATGTAAATAAATAATTACATACATTAATGCATTAAAAGAAAGCAATATCAAATATGTGTTAAGAGAAAAATATCACATCTATACACATCCATCAAAAAACACATCTAAGCATCTAAGATCATTGCATATCATCATAATAAATCAAATAGCTATCTAGTGCATGTCATCTATACATCACATCATATAGCATAAACATAACATAAGCATTGCATCCATGTGCATCACATAAATATAAAATTAAAAATAAATGAGTACACAATAAATGAGCCATAATAATTATCGTATCATATAAATATGTGTCTCAGAGTACATCGAAAGTAAAAAAATATTCGTAGGCTATAAATGTGTAGGTCCTCGACCTTACACCAGAAATGAGATATATAAAAAATGTGTCCTATAATCTAGAGCTCTAGCTCTGATATGCTCCCCCTATACCAAAGCTCTCGCCTCCTCCCTTAGTGATGTGCTCAGGAGATAACTTTTCCTGCTACCCTACTTACTGATGTGAGCCCTGAGTACCGTCTAACCCAAAGTGGTCTAGCACTCATCCAACTGCCCCCTATGCTATGGGCACCTATGTTCATTAGGACCTATTACTGGACACTGTAATAGACTGCCCTACCTCCCTGGTCTTGGTATGACTATTGTTGCCATGTGTACTGGAGGACCTGTGTGTCATCTCACTCGGATGGGTGCTATGGCTCGATTTAGTAGTGGACTATCATATAGTTCAAGATTTATTTTGTTGGGACTCTATAGAATATGGATCCTCAGGAACCTCTACGCCCAACATCTAAATGTATCCAACCAACTGCTCTACCCGAGCAACCCTGGATGTGTGCCTCTCATTGGCACTCATAATTAAACCCTATAGGCACTGAAAATCTGCCATAGGATCCTAACCACCTAGTAGTACTACTGTTGGTACCACTAGAGACCCCATAATCAACTGAGAGTATGGAGGATCCTCCTCTATGCCCTGAGCAAATCCTGCTCTGTTATGACTGTATCCCTCTATGCCTCTGTCAAGTCATGAGCATGGTTGAGCTTGTAAACCTAGGTCTCTATTGTAGTAGCCCAATAATAATATATTATTATTCCTATGTCAGTCAATGATCTCTCTCTATCAGATATGCCTATAGAGTAGTGATAGTAGTATCACGCTACCTCTACTGCATCTAGAATTAACTGAGCTGACTCTACAAGTTAGCCACCTGTGCTAAGAGTAGACCCTCTACACTATCAGGAGGTACCTCACCCTCCTGTGGAGCCTCCTCCTCAAAATCAATCTCGAGAGCCTCCTCAATGGTATCCTCTATGCCCCAATTGCCCTCTGTCTGTTGGCACACCCTACACCCGTTAGGATCCCCTCTACTTCATCTTGATCTGCCACTTGACCTAGAAGCCCTATCCCATACCAACGGAACATAGACTACCATCCATCGTACTTTGGAGTGGTCACTACTACTTAAACACCAGTCTCCTAGAAGTCATCTGGAGTGTCACCTAGAGTCAGAGGCTCAATCCACTCCAGATACCTCTCCAAATCTAGGTGCTTGTAAGTGAATGGGATCTTTGGGATGTCTTGCACCATGCCAAACTACCATAGGACATGATAGAAAAACAAAAACTGTCTAATATTAGCCTTCCAGTTGAGTAGAGATCTATCATAGTGAGCCCATTTAAGCCTCTCACCAGCCTCAAGCTAGTCAGGATAATCCATGTAAGGCCACCAATGGATATCATTCGGCCCAAGTGCTGCAAACTGAGTAATGTAATGCTAGGTCTCGCCAACATGAGTCCTGCTATGTAAGCCCTCCTCCTCCCGAGGCCAGTAGGCAAAATAGAACTGATGCTCATCATCAATATATGTAATGGGTAGGGGCAGCTCCCTAGGACACTCTACTATGATATGCTACCAACCCCATATCTGCAAAAGTAGACTACAGATGATGCCCTTATGGCTACACTTAGTAATATGATATAGCTCTTGATAGAGATGAGATAATAGTGTTATCCCCTAGGATAGGAGTAATGGTTGGCAGATAGAGTTCTGTACTACTCTACGTACAGTAACTAGAAGGTTCTAGGGAATCCTCATGCTCGAGGAGTTTGGAAGCACATATTGCACCACTAGGTGTATGAAAATGGCCTCACACATCGAGAAGATGTTCTTCCCATACCAGTAGCTGATATGGAACTCTCTATGGTTGATATCTCACTGATCCTTCTCACTCTAAGCGTCAAATATAGCATCTAAGACGAACTCCTTAACCCCAAAAGTAGAGCATACAATGGCCTCACCATCAATGAGGATCCTGAAGATCCTATAGACATCCTCTAGTGTGACTATCATTTCACCTATAGGTAGGTAAAATGTGTTGGTCCACATATTCCAGTGACGGTCCAATGCAATCATATAGGATTGATCTACCCTAATGGTGGGTAGATCCAAAACGTAGTCGAAGCCGATAGCTCCAAACCACTCTCGCTCACCATCAATGAGCTCTCCATAGAGAGTCTTCATAATGTTAGGATCTCATGCTCTAGAGGTCAATATCTAAAATAAATAGCATAAAATAAGGAAAAAGCTAACTAAAACATGCAAAAACACTTAAAAATTGATCTAAAAATCATAAAAAATAGTAAAAATTTGATAAAATTGCAAAAACATGTCATCATGTAGGCCTAAAAATCAAATTTATCAATTAGACAAGTAAAAAATGCATTAAATGATATTAATTGCCTCTAAAATTTTAGAAAAATTACAAATTTTACACAATTTTTCTAAATTTAATGAACTGCGGGTCAACCTTGCAGTCCGCATGTAGTCAAAAATTGATCGTTGGGATTTTATATGCTGACTATAGCTGGTAGCTGTGGTCCCTAATTGACCAATTGGGAACCACAGATGGTACCTGCGGTTCGATTAAAGTCCGGTCGGGTGCGATACCGCGGCCAAAAATGAAAAAAATTAAAAATCTAAGCTACCCTGGCCTAAGATGAGGTTCATTGCTAGCAATTTAGTGAAATTGATTTATTGATTACTTAATTGGGTTCATTTTACTGATAATGTATGCGAGGTATTAGTTTTTGAGTTACCTTGCCCTCCCCTCATACCCTATGGCTAGAAGACGCTTGCCCGTGCCTTGCCATTGTGCTGTGAGTCAGTATGTGGGTAGAATGTGCTAGGTTGCAGGTTAGTTTAGTCAGTTTTCACTGTCAAAGCTCCAGTTGGAAGTCACTATCAAGGAATAATGAGAGATATTTGAAATTTAGAATTTTTATAGACTCCTCATATTCAGCGTGGACCGCAGGCCCTAGCTACAATTCTTAAATTTGCAAATGGAAACCATAGACCCTAGATGCAGTTTGCAACTGGCAAATTTTTTAGAAAATACCACCATGGGAGGGGAAAAAAAGATCAATGAATGCCTCCCATTGGGTTAGATATCAATAAAAGCAAGCTAATTTGGAAATTTGGTGATAATCAAGCATCGGGATCCAATCAAAAATTAAAAATCTAGCTAAGATTATAAAGTACAACTGAGGTCGTCGCTATGACAATACTTTAATGGAGCAACATACCTCCCAACCAAATAAATAAGCTCAATGTATAATTTAAAATATTCAAAAAATTCAAATAATTAAAACACCAAATGCGCCTCGTGTTCAATAATTTACCCTATACACTTGGTGATTGCAGCGACTTGTGATCCATGCAATCCAACAAGATGAGTAAATTACCAGAAGAAAATTTGGGGTAAAAATTGTCATCATCGATTTGATATGCTTCTCTTCAATCCCTAAGAAGACCTACGTGGCCAAACTACAACACGGGAATGAGGCGTTGCACGTCATTTCTTCTATCACCTATTTTTCAAAAAATTATCGATAATTTAATTCAACACAAATCTTATTGGATTTGTATCAATTCGATTCCCTAAGATGGATATTGTAGCATGAATTCTCCATGGGATAGAAGTGTGCAAATACTATTAATAGTTGGAATCAAAAAAGTTGGAATCAAAAGTTGAACTAGGCCTAGCCAAGGCATTAATATGCTCAAATATAAATTTATTTAGATCATTCATGGTGGTCAAGAGACATCGTCGCTTTATTCATTGTCATTACCCTCATCGACTCATCACTTGAGAGGATAGTCATAATATCAAATCATAATCAAAATCAATAGAAGATACCGAAGATCGTAGATCCCTTGATCTTGTCAAAATTATGTTTGTCCTTATGAATGATTGTAAACAACTATCATAAGCTTACCCCTTTGCTTGGGGCAAATAACAAATATGGTTTTTCTTGTTGTTATCCACCTTTCAGATCTATGGGTCATAATATACCAATGGTATGCAAAGCCACACCTAATGAGATGAGAAGGGCACAAGATTTTCAAGTTTAAGCCTCAAAAGATTTGGAAGCAATGATTTCAAGATGCACATCCTTTTTGCTTGACCCGGGGCATCTAATGTTGATCTGAATAATGTTCATCATAGAACCTTCAACATCATTTTAGGAGGTCTATTTTTGCTCAGCGTTGTTCAATCTCACAATGCATCTCAAAAGGGGCATCTATAGACACCTAAAACACATCATGTCAAGGGCGACTACTCATATGGACATGCTACAAGATAATATGGAAGATATTGGATAAACTCCAAGATAGATCAGTGGTTCTAAATACTCAATTTAGGATCCTTGGCTTGATCAGTCTGAACCACAACCTAGACCTATGATTTATAGCTGAACCATGGCCGAGACCTACAGTTTGTAGTCTAGACCGTAGCTATGATTTGGGGTCTTAACTAAAGTTTAGTTGGCCTTCAATCCGAGCCAAATCGATTGAAACAACCATTGGATCTAGAAGAAGGTGGTTAGATGGTAGAAGATTCCATTCCAACTATCCTAACCACACCTTCTTGATCTTGGCTTCTACAGGAAGCCACCCTTAGCCCTTGGGTAGTCCTATAAGTACCCCTACAAATCAAGGCAAATATATAGAGGATTTTGATAGTGAAGCACTATCAAAATACAATCAAAGAGAGCATTGGAGATTTGAGCAGCAGAGCCCTATCGAATTGTACACTAAACTGAGTATACTAAGAGAGATGTATTGCACTTATTGCCTACCTACTTGCCAATATTCATGATTAATTACATTATGGATGCCCTAGGAGTCTAGGAGAGCAAAGAAATATAAATCTGGGTAAACAAAGGTCCATCATGGTGATTTGATCACCTAACCTATCAGAAGGACATCGAAGGTGACCCTTGAACATAAATTGTACAAGAAGGTTAAGCCCACTGCCCTTGGAATTGAGGGTAAGCCTATCAGAGTGCTAACCATGACTGTCAGCCATAGTTTATAGTGTAGACCATGCACCAGAGCTATAGTTTGTAGCGAAGGTATAACCACATTCCTATTTCTATTCTTGTATGGCTAATTAGGTTAGATTAGTTGTTTTGTTGATTTAATGGCATTTTAGAAGACTTCTGACCGTAGAACTAGGTTATATTTACATTTTATGCTTATGCTTTAATTAGGACTTAAATGCTTTCTTTATGTATGTTTATGCTTCTCTTTTCATATCTAATTCATGCATAGAATAATTGCTACTTTCTTTTATGTTATTGCATGAATCTTGATTCATTTTACATAGCTTAGAAGCCTTATTTATGCTTTCTTTATTATGCATGTTAATGGTGTCATTATGCAATTTACCTAAAAGAGCCTCATCATGAGAGGCTACCTATATTTTTGATATTCTTGTTGTTTCTTGACCGTAGGGAACAATTTCAAAGGAGAGCAAACCATAAAGTTCCTTCCCCATCGCGAAGAAGAGGGCACCTCCACCCTAGAGAAGTTTGTGCCATTCTGAGGGGCATTTGAAAATCACACCTACCATTAAGAGGAAAAAAAATTGAGCACTCCTATTGTAATATTGTATCAAAATGAATATATCTAAGAGGGACGTACTTGTAATTGGGTTTTTGACTTCAAATACAATGAAATAAAGAATTTTATTTCTTGTTTCATTTGTTGTCAATTTTTTTTACATGTATGCATGTTATATCTTTACCATTTATCGCAATAGGAGCCGCTATCAGGTGTGACCCTTTCTGGTGGTTACATAAAAATACAAAGAAAGAGTAGAACTGATTGATTTATTCCAAGGATCAACTTTGTATAAATAGCAAAGTTGATAATTGAGAGCCATTAGATTATAAAAACTCATCAGCACTGATGGAGACACCACTAAGAGTTCTCCTGACACATGGAGGAGTGGAGACTCAAGTGTGTCTATCCTAGTGGAACTTAAGAGAATATTATCTTATTCTAACACCCCCCTTAAGTGATACTAGGGGAGATTCATAAAAATGAGTCCTAAAAATAAGACCTGATGAGGTACTCATGTACAATGACTTATTTTTGAAGAGATGGTAAAAACCCAATGGGAAAAACCATCAATCAAAAGGAAGTAAGAGGATTGTATTTGTATGGCGAAGATTGTCCTATTTATACAAAAAATAAGGATGATTCTCGATAACTTGGCCTGATTAGGTGCTCATTTATATTTTATAGTTGATGAAAAACCCTTGTGGGGAAAAATCAACTATGAGAAGAAGAGAGTCTTGTCTTCGTATGGTGAAGATTGTCCTCTTTATACAAAAAAGAAAAATGAGTCCTGATAACTTGACCTAATTAGGTACTCATTTACATTTTATATTTGATGAAAAACCCCTGTGGGGAAAATCAACTATGATAATAAGAGAGGCTTGTATTCATATGGTGAAGATTGTCCTATTTATACAAAAAAGAAAGATGAGTCTTGACAACATGGTCTTATTAGGTACTCATTTACATTTTATAGTTGCTGAAAAAACCCCTGTGGGGAAAAACCAACTATAAGAAGAAGAGAGGCTTGTTTTTGAATGGTGAATATTGTCCTCATAAAACCAATCAATGCAGCTATATTAATACAAGATTATCTCACAACTTAAGGTAATGCATAGAAGGAAATGAATTGGTGAAGATATCTGCAATTTGATTCTCAGTTGGAATATATACCAAGTATATATCCTCATTTTGAATATACTGTTGTATGAAGTGCATGTGTATCTCAATGTGCTTGATGCATTGATGCTCTATCGAATTACGTGCAATATGAATTGTGCTCTAATTGTCACACCAAAGGGTTCTGGATTTCCATGTGTGATACAAAATTATCTCATAATTTATTGAAGCCAAAGAGCTTCCTGACTAGCTAAAATTGCTACCCTGTATTTTGCCTCTATAGAATATAAGGCTACTGCTTGTTATTTCTTGCATAACCAGGCTATTGGTGAAGAACCAAGGAAAAATACATAGCCTGAGGTTGAACATATGTCTTATATTGAACCTACCCAATTTGAATCTGTGTAGCCAATGATATCCATGGAATTTCCCTTATAGAAGAGCCCAAAGTGCATAGTGCCTTGCAAGTAATGGAGGATCCATTTTGCTACTTGCCAATGACTGAAGTGAGGTTTATGAGAGAATATGAATATTATGCCAACAACATATGAGATATATAAGCGAGTATGAGTAAGGTATAATAGACTTCCTACAAGCTGACGATATAGAGTTGCATCACATAGAGGGGATGAGTAGGAAGTACTGAGATGAATGCCAGATTGAAAATGGGTAGGAGAAGGTTTGCAATCTATAATTTTAAACTTTTGAAGAAGATCTAGAGTGTACTTTTGTTGACACAAGGATATTTTTGCATATGATTGACTAATTTGAATCCCAAGGAAGTAATGAGCTAGACCTAGATAAGCTATTTCAAATTTTTCAAAGAGGGGATCTTTTATAGTATGAATGTGAGTGAAGTTACTACTAGTGAGAAGAATATCATCAACATATATAACAAGAATGGTGATTTTGCCTTTATTTATCCAAATATAAACTGTGTTATCATAATTACAATGAGAAAAAACTACAGAAATAAAGGAGTCCATATTTTCATACCAAGCTCTAGGGGCTTGTTTGAGGCCATAGAGAGACTTTTTTAGCCTACAGACAAGAGAGGAGTCTTGAGTGAAACTAACAGGTTGTTCTATGCATATTTCTTCTTTTAATTCCCCATGTAAAAAAGCACTTTTTACATCCATTTGATAGGCATGCCACTTTTGGGAAGCATCCAGAGCAAGAACCAGTCTAACAAAATCCATTTTAGCAATTGGAGCAAAGGTTTCTACATAGTCAATACCTTTAATTTGAGAAAAAAAATTTACTAATAGGCAAGCTTTGTGTTTGTCTATTTCTCCAGTATGCCCATATTTTGTTTTGTAGATCCACTTACAATGAACTAACTTCCTTCATTTGGGCAAGGGAACTAAATCCTAAGTTTTGTTTTTGATTATGGAAGAAAATTCATTTTCCATGGCATCATCCCATACTTTGATACCTGATGCTTATTTGAAGGATTAAGGATAAGAGGAAATAGACTAATAGATAAGACCAGTTCCTATGGGGTTGGATGATCTAGTAGATGGGAGATTTTGGATGTAAAGATTAGCTTCTTTAACAATGGTGCGAACCCATTTTGGCATAGTGGAAGGAGTAGAAGGAGTTGAAAGACATTGAGTTGGAGTTATAGGTTCCTCATATTGGTTATCAATTTCCAAGTTAACCTCAAGAGTTGGCTCTTAATAGTATTTAGGTTCTACTATATGAGAAGGCTCAATGGAGTAAGAAGGGGATTGAGGATCTCTTTGAGGGAATGTTTCATCAAATTGACCATTCCTATGAAAAAATACCTCACGAGTTGAGGGATCAAGGAGCCTGTATGCTTTCATTTCCTCACAATAACCAACAAAGATGAGCTTTTTGCTTTTCTTATCTAGAGCCTTCATTTTATTATTTGGGATGTGAGCCCAAGTAGTACACCCAAAAATATTGAATTAGGAAACATATGGTTTTGATCCAGACCATGCTTCTTCAGGAGTTAAATGGTCAAGATATTTATGAGGTGTGTGATTTTAAATATAATTCGCATAGTTAATAGCTTCTACCCAAAACAATTTTGGAAGATCTCTTGAATGGAATTTACCATTTCTTTTAATGTCCAGTTTTTCCTTTCTGCAATGCCATTTTGTTGAGGATTATGGGAGACAAAATGTTTATGAATGATACCATGACTTGATATAAACATGGAGAACTCATTACTGCAGTATTCCCCCCCATTATTTGTGCGAATCTTCTTAATTTTGCAAGAGGCCTGATTTTCAACTAAGGCTTTGAAAAATTTAAAGTGGGATAGAACATAACTTTTATATTTTAGGAAGTAAACCCAATTTCTTCTAGAAAAATCATAAATAAAGGTTAGAGCATATTTTCCTCCTTTGAAAGAAGGTTTATGAAAAGTCATCAAGTCACTATGGATTAGTTCTAGAGAGGATGAGGCTTTTAGAGAACTACTTGAGTGGAAAGGGTCTTGATGTTTCTTTCCAAGAGCACATCCAGGACAAAAACATCAATAGAAGAGACTTGGGGTAAACATGTTACCATATCATGGGTGGTCAGTTCCTTTAGGTAGTTGTAACTAATATGTCCAAAAATTTCATTCCAAATTTTGCTTTCAAGATCTCCATGAGCCACAAAACAAGAGGTCCATTCTAGATTTTTGAATCCTTTGAAGTGAAATAGGTGAGTTTTGTGATCAATATATCCTTTAGCTATGAGATAATAGGTATCTTTAAATTCTCTTATCTCAACTCTTGTTGGAGAGAAGATAATTGTTTTCACATTTCCAGAAGCACAAATTTGATATATGGAGAGGAGATTTGTGGCAATTTTTGGAACATAGATAACATTATTTATAGAGCCACCATCAATGATTATATCCCTCTTTCCTTTGACTAGGATAAAGGAAGAGTCACCCACTTCTATGCTACATGTAGAACTAGAGGAGATAGAAGAAAATGACTCATCTGAAGTAGACATGTGATGAGTAGCTCCAGAATATAGAATCTAGTAATTAGAAGAAGAATTGTATGTTTTCCCTTGAACATTTAGGGATTTCCCTATTTGATTTTTATTTTATATCTTTTGATCCTTCATAGCTTCCTTTAGTTTTTGTAATATTTTATAGCATTTGTTTATAGAATGACCATTCTTTTTACAGTGAGTACAAGTTATGGGATTCTTTTCCTTCTTTCTAAATTTTTCTTTAGTAGAGGTGGAGGCTACTAAAACTTTGGAGGAAGAGGAAGAGGAATATATCTCATATCTTGCAAGTTTTGTTTCCTTACTAGTTAGTCTATCATAAAATTCTTCTAAAGAGGGCATTTTAAAGGTTGCACCAAGAGCATCTTGAGTAGATAGAAAGGTGGTTGTAAAGAATTTAAATACACCTTTTAATTTAGATATAATTAGATAAATGCATTCTTATTCAGTATTTTTCTTCCCATTGCATTGAGTGAGGACTTCTTTGAATTTGGTGAGGAAGTCAACAATACTGCTAAAATATTCAGGAGATAAAATTGTTAGTTTTGCTTCTAGTTGCATTGATCTAATTTGATCTACTTTCCCAAACAAGGTTTTTAGTTTATACCAAATTTCATGAGGAGTTTTACAATCTATAATGTGAAACCACAAACTTTCATGAACATTAGAGCTAATAATACCCATAGTTTCATGCATTTTCTCTTTGTGAATACATTTTTCATATTCTTTATCAAACTCAGGTTGCTTTTCTTTAATAGCTGAGTGAGACCTTTCTAAGAGATAAGATTTAAAATTTTAGGTTTCCAAGTGTGAAAGTTATGAGGGGTGAGAGGTTCAATTGAATTCATTATTTTGACAAAAAAGAAAAGTTGAAGTTTTAACCAATATATCCCTCATTAGAACTTCATTTTTTGGATTAATGCAATTGATTTTAATGAAGATTTTAAAAATATCACCTCTCAAAATACTCACTCTAACAAGAGGGAAACTATAAGTAATTGAGTTTGATATATATTTGCTTTGAATTGCCAAATCCCTTTTATGTTCTTCTCAATACCCGCCCTAACTTGAGGGAAACTATAAGTATGGAGAAGTTTTTAAAGGAATGTAGGCTTGAAATGCAGAGCTATCAACCAGATATAAATATGGATAACTCAATACTCGCCCTTACTAGAGGGAAACTATAAGTAAGAGAGATATCCAATATTGTAGTAAGGTTGATGAGAAAAATATATGCCAGGTCTTTATACCAATTGCCTCCAAAAACCTGCCCTTACTTGAGGGAAACTATAAGTGTTTAGAGGCAATGATACATGGAACGTAGGAAAATATAATATGTCAATATTCTTAAATAAATTTTAGTAAAGTTTAGAAAGAGATCTATTTTTAAAATTGTAAAGGAACTCTTGGTAGAAACTTTTTAGATTAAAATTGATTTAAAAGCAAATCTAGAGTAAAAGAAATATTATTATAGATCAACAATGTATAGAAAGAGTAAATTTGTAAAAAATTGAAAAAAACCTTTAGAGAAACTTGTTAATCAAGAAGATAGAAATATTTTCTCTATAAGAATTATATATATATATATATATATATATATATTTTTAAATATGAAATGCATTTGAAGGAACAGACCTACAATTTTAGCAAAATATTAAAAAAAGGAATATATGTAAGTGAGGTGAGTATAAGAATGAAATTAGAGCAATTTAAATCTCCTAAATTAAACTATAAATGAATTTAGAGAGATTATAAGATAGAAGACTCTAATTAACCATAAAATGAATACCACCCTAAAGAGAAAAAATAGAAAGAAGGTGCAAAACAAGGAACCCAAAACCTCCCCCCAAAAAAGCTTTTATATTAATAAGTTACAATTGACTCTTGTCATTATAGACCTTTATAGAGGCTTAGCGAAAAAGAGACATATTTTTTTAACTTATAAAACTTATAGGGAAATAAAAGAATGGTGAACCTTCAAAAAGGAAGGAATAATTAACCAATACAATTACTTTAGAGGAGTAGAATAGTGAATACAATTTGCTAGCACAGGAGAGAGAAGACGAATGACACCAGGGATACAATCAAGGATACAATCAGATATGACACCAGACGAAGTGATGCGCTCCAAATTTTTCATCTTTCCACAAAAGAAAGCACCTATGTTGGCACAGATGAAGTGCTCCAGACGATGCGCCTTTTCATAGAAGAAAGCACCCGTGTTGGCACAAACAAAGTTATTTGAAGCTTTGAAGATGTATAAGCCTGTAACCTATAGAGATAGAAGAGGCGAAGAATGGAAATACGAACTAAAGATATATATTAATAAATCATAGATAATCTGAATGTTCCTTGCATTTTTTTACATTTTGCCATAGACAAAGATGTCGAAGATGAATATAGTTGACGTAATGACTGTTTAACCTATATAAAACAAGGAGGTGAACCAGGGTAAAAGAACTTAAATGAAAAATATCATATATCTATTGATAGCACCTGAAAACCTGCAAAATAGGAGGAGATTGAACTAGGAAGATATAAAAATAAATATTCTCTCCTTCAATATTCAAATGCAAGATAAAAATGAATAATCTACATAGAACTTGCAAAAAAAAACTTAGGGAGATAATGTGATTCGAAAACAGAGGGGAGAAAATTAAATAGCAGAGCTAAGAGCCATTTGCAAATCTCTAACAAGGACAAATCCACCAAATTTCGGTGATCACAGAGTGTCCCGTTAAAAGAGGTGATGCCTTGGAGATCGTCAAAGTAGTAAATGAAATGTCATCAAGATAAGTAAATCCCAACTTCAGTGATGTAAAAGCTCAAATGAATTTTTTTTTATAAAAATATAAATTTTAAAAGAGATTTTTCATGTGCACCAAGCGATAAAAGGGGGAGGCTTATGTTTCATATCTTAAGAAGGAGATATTTAAGCAGGGTGTAACGTATCATTGGCGCCCAATGAAAATGGGTGCCACAATACGAAAGCAAAGAAATCCTCCGATATTATCGTAGGAAGAAGCAAGAATCATTGATTAAGACGTAAATGCAACCTGATGAACGCACAAATGAAAAAAAATTATAAAATTAAAATTTTAAAGCTTAATATCATGAGCGCCAAGCATCTAAGAGTGGGAGGCTACGTTTTCCATATCTCTATGAAGGAGATATTGAAAGCGATGCGAAAATGTATCATTGGCACCTAGAGAAAATGGGTGCCATGATAAGAGAGCGCAAAAACCTCCCGAGAGAAATGATTGACAGCAAAAGAAATATATAAGACTATATATAAAAGAAACTTATTGAAGACTTAAATCCAAGAGAAAAAATAATTGGAGAAGCCAACATAAGAATCAAAGAACCAGCTCTTAGAGTCTCCAAGATAGAATGCTATCAAGATCTATCCTGCTCTGGTACCATGTTAGAATTTCCTAAAATAGACATGCATAGCATTACATAAATATGAAGAAAGAGTAGAATTGATTGATTTATTCCAAGGATCAACTTTGTATAAATAGCAAAGTTGATCATTCAGAGTTGTTGGATTACAAAAACTCATCAGCACTGATGAAGACACCACTGAGAGTTCTCCTGACACATGGAGGAGTGGAGACTCAAGTGTGTCTATCCTAGTGGAACTTAAGAGAATATTATCTTATTCTAACAAAATTAGGATTACAAAATTTTACAAATAATATTTTTCTAAATTTCTAGAGTTGGAGGAATAAGGAATCATATTTCAAAATAGTTTATGAAATTTAGAGTTAAATATTTTATTCATAAAGTTGGGATACAAAATATGTTCTACATAAAACAATATTACATTAAGATTTGAATATTTATAAAGGAATGAAATTGCACACATTGATTGTTAGAGTTGATATTAAAATTACATTATCTTTCAAATATTAGTGATGACGAATCAATTTACAGTAGACATGAGATATGAATGACAATCCAAAACTTCCTTATCAATTGATAAATAAAGCCTATAAATAGACATTACAAACATAAGCTATGGATAAGAACACATCAAATAATGCTTATCCTTAGCTAACAACTTATTACAAATATGTACTATAATCCATATCATTCCTTCTCATTGAGGAAAAATTGGTCCCCAATGCATACAAAGGTGGAAGATAAATATGGAAAGAGCCAGGAGTATCAAGTACAACAAAAAATGTACTCGTGCTACAAAACAAGAAGATCAAAATGACAATTTTTTACAAGGCTTTAGAAAATCAAAATATAACAATGTCACTGAATTACGCATGAAAAATATTCTCTAATAACTGTAAAAACTGCTACATTTGTAGACATCTAAAATAGCTCCCTTGATGTGGTGGAAGAAAGTAGCAACTGATGGTACAATGAAGATGTCGAAGAATATTCCTTGAAATATGTGCCAAAGATGTCAGTTGGAAACTATAGATGCATTTAATTTTTGCTTTTAATTGGTTGAGTATACATAATGAAAGTGAACACACACATTAATGAAAATGGACATGCATTGAATGAAGGTGGGATGATATGCATTTAATGGGTGGAGAAAAATTAAATTATATTAAAAATAATATAATTTAATTTATGGTTGAAAACTGAATGTGGGTTTCAATGAAGTGCTACAAGGGTGGAGAAAAAATAAATTATATTAAAAATAATATAATTTAATTTATGGTTGAAATTAAATATGTATTTGGTGGCCATTGGAGGAGTGGGTAAAATAAAAAATGGGTATGTAAAAATTAAATTAAATTAAAATTTAATTTAATTTTATTTAATTTATGGAATGATGTTTTCTATGGTAGATCTCGAGTGTGTGGAATCGAGTGGTGGAAATAAAAATGGGAGATGGTGGCCATGGAGGCACACAAGGAATATCAACTAAATGATAGAAGTAGCGACAATGGTGTTTATAAGTCAAAAAATGGAGTACAACATCAAATGACTCCATAAATACACAAAAATGGATAGTGTGTGTGCATATCACTAGGCAGAGGCAATAAAAATATCAAGCTAGTGGTAGCTTCGATAGAGGCTACACAGTGACAATACAGAGATCGTTAGAAACATGTGATCTATAGTGGAGATGCACAAGAGGAGCCAATAAATATATTGTGAAGAAAATAACATCAAAGGTAGTGGATTTGAATGGTGAATATGAAGTGATGAAGCTACATATGAAAATCATGGCCAAAAGACTACACAATATGAAAATTAAAAGCTATAGATCGATGTTGTAAACACCAAAAAAGGTAGAAAATACAAGTGGTCAGTGCGGTCTACAAGAAATAATGGTAGCGATGGTGAAGGCCATGGATCAAAATTGCAGAGATCGTCAAACATCAAGTAACATAAGGGTGTGTGCATTAATAGCATTAGTATTGGAGTTCATTATGAGGATGCAAAATATCTAATAATGAGCAGGTCAAAATAGAATGGAAGTCATAAAGCAAGGTTGCAGGACCGATACATTCATGAGCAAGAGCAACAATATTGGATGTGAACATTAAATGTGTAGTTTGGTCACCATAGAATAGTATATCATCACCATAAAATGGTGAAGTGATGAGGGTTATGATTGGCAAAGGCTAGTAGTAATGAGGTTCAAGCAGCAAACGTTGAAATCTACGAGAGCCAAATAGTACTAGATCAAGCAACGAAAAAAATAGATCAACATATGAAAAGTGGAGATCAAAAATCCAAAGCCGCAAAGACATTGAATCAAGGTGTGAAAGGCATGAAAGCATGACAAATTGATGTAATGGTGGTAAAAAACTAGTAACCATCATCTAATAGAGGAATCATCAATCGATAAATGGATAGTGAAGAGGTTGAATATGAACTGGTAGGCTCTGATGTGCAACGTGTATGATGATAGTAGTAGAGAAAGTAGTTGGATCTTAAACTACAATGGATTCATGTGAGTTATGATCTACAATGTCAGAAGGGACCTGATCTATAATAGGACCTTAAAATGAGCTCGAATCTACAATAGAAACCATATCATCTAGTGGTAAGATGTTGGGCATGTCACATAGATATCCTGCTTTGAATATAAGCGTTGCTACAAATTCTTTACTTTATGGATCAAATTCAAAATCATGATCTTCTTCAATGAGATCTTCATTGACATGAACGAGATCTTCGGTTGGTAGCTAAAACATTTCTATGTAGATTTATTGAAATTTTGTAGTGAGATCATGAAGTCGAGTAGAGAGATTTACAACAAACATGAGATATGAATGACAATCCAAAAATTCATTATTATCATACCAAAAGGTACCTATAAATATGTATTACAATGGATAAGAACATATTAAATAATGCTTATCCTTAGCTAAAAACTTATTAAAAATATGTGCTACTAATCCATATCATTCCTCCCCACTGAGACGCATTGGTCCTCAATGCATACAAAGGTGGAAGAGAAAGAAGGAAAAGATCCATGAGTATCGGGTATAATTGATAATGTACTATTGTTATAGAACAAGAAGACAAAAATGAATAATTTTTACAGGTCTTTAGAAGACTAAAAAACTAGCATTGAATCTGAGTCAGGCTTGGAAAATTCTCTCCAATGACTATAAACATTGCTATACCGATGAATAGCTTAAATGGGTCCCTCAAATCAGTAGAATAAAGTACCATCAATGGTATAGTAAGGATGTTGGAGAATAGTCCTCGAAATGTGCATCAAAAGATGCCAAGTGGAAATGCAGATGCATTAAATTTTTATTTTAATTGGCAGACACACATAATGAAAGCAGATGTGCACATTAATGAAAAATGGGCATACATTGAATAAAGGTGGGATGCCATGCATTTAATGGGTGGAGAGCTATTTAATTATATTAAAAATAATATAATTTAATTTATGGTTGTAAATTGAATGTGGGTTTTTAATGGAGTGGTATGCACTTTTAATGAAAATGGGCATTTAATGGGTGGATAAAAATTAAATTATATTAAAAATAATATAATTTAATTTATGGTTGAAAATTAAAATAAAAACATGTGCATTAAAATGAAAATGCACATTAGGTGGTGGGCATGTTTTAATTATGGACATGCACATTAATGATGGCATGGATTTAATGACAACAACAATGGTGAAAAAATAAAAAATTAAATTAAATTAAAAATCATTTAATTTAATTTATTGTTGGAAATGGAGGAAATGGGTATGTTAAATTTAAATTAAATTAAAAATTAATTTAATTTAATTTATGGAATTGTGGAGGCCATGGTAGAAATTGGGTATGCAAAATTGACCAGTGGGAATGAAAACAACGCAAGAGGCAGTGGCCACAGAGGCATGCGAGGAGATCAACCAAATTATGGAAGTAGTGGTGATGATGTTTATAAGCCATAAAATGGCCAAAAAATGTATAAGATCACTTGAAATGTATAGGTGTGATTGAGAATCTATGGAAGGTGATATAAATAAGTAGATCTACACTGGAAGAAGTGAAAAAGTAGCAAAAATGGAAAAGTAGTGCCCGTAGTTGTAAATTTCACTGTATTTACATGAAAGTGATGGACATAGGCTACAACAGTGAGGGACGTACATCAAAGAAAAAAAATGAGATCAAGCAATGGAATGATGTCAAGATCACCATTTGGAATGGTGGAGATCACAAATAGAGCCTCGTAAGGTGGCAAATATTTGTTAAGTGAAAGGCTACGGATTGGCATGATAATGCATAAAATGGTGAATCAATGACAACTATGATCTGCAAAGGTTAGCGATAATGAAATTATGGCAGCAAACATTGAGGGTTGTAGGGACTGGATAGAACCAGAGAAAGCAACGATAAAAATAGATCAAAATCTTGAAAGAGGAGATAAAAAATCCAAGGCTCCAAAGACATCGAATCAATTGGTGAAATGCATGGAAACACTTGAAATGGATATAATGGTGATTGAAAATAAAAAACCAGTATTTGAGAGAAGAGCAACCGATCAAGAAATGGACATCGAAGAGGTTAAGGATGAACTGGTAGGCTATGAAGTGTAGTAGGCATGATGATAGGGATAGAGAGAGCAGTGGAGTCTTCAACTACAATGGCTTCTAGCAAGCTTTGATCTACAATATCAGGAGGGGCCTGATATACAATAAGAGCTTCAAATGATCTTAGATCTACAAGAGAAAAAACATCATCTAGTGGTAAGACACTGGGTATTTCACCTAGATACCTTAGTTTGAATCTAGGTGTTACTAAAAATTGTTTAATTTTTGGATTAGGTTCGAAATATTGATCTTCATCAATAGCGACAATGATTTCATATTGCATCTACTGAAAGTTGGTAATCATTTTTGAATGGATTTTTTGAAGTTGCATGATGAGGTCGATACGTTGTGCAAAGACCTCATCAAGCAAAATGGTCAAACTCAACATCATATTGTTAGACAAAAAATAGATGATGATCATGAACAAAGAAAGTGCAAGTGCATGAGAATGTTATTTGAATGAGTACAAAATGAATGGAGTTTGGAAATGGTCAAGTATGCAAGATTGAAGTAAGACGAAACTATGTACAGATTCAGAAACAATTATATAAAGCCTACAAATAATTTTTTTGTAATAGAAGTAAACCACTCCTTAGATAAACCTATGGAAGATGTTTTCATTCCTCATTTGAACCAATATTGGCTTATAGGAAGAGGATACTAGCCTTTACCCATAACCTACTTTGATACCAATGATGAGGAATCAATTTACAACAAACACGAGATATAAATGATAATTCAAAACTTCATTGTATTACCATATCAAAAGGTACCTATAAATAGGCATTACAAGGATTACAAGAGAATAGAATGGATAAGAATGCATTAAATAATGCTTATCCTTAGATAACAACTTATAAAAAGCATGTGCTACTAATCCATATCAATTAGGGAGATAAAAGGTATTCTACAAAACATAGAATTGAAAGGACTATATTAAGACTAGGGAGTCATAAGGTAGACTACTTCAAAGGCTCTACCAAAATTTCCTCACAACAATCATGAATAAGCTAGCAACTGGACCATATCATAGGATGCAAAATCAAAATATCTCTCATACTCCTTATGAATAATGTACTGTTATTTCACATAAGGTAGTTCAAATATTCAAAATAATTCAGTATATACAAAAATTTGCACCTTATGAATAATGTACTATTATTTGGTATATTGATTCAGGAGCAAGTCATCATATGAGAGGAAATATACGTTGGTTTAATTTCTTAAAAGCAATAAATAATTATAGTCTAAAAATAGTAGATGGAAATAAATACCTATTTTATGGAAATGGATGTGTTATACCTAATGCATATCATCCTCATTTTATATTACAAAATGTAATGTACATACCAAGGTTGACTTTAAATCTCATTTTAGTAACAAAATTGGTAGAAAGTGGAAGAATAATAGAATATAAATATGTGACAAGACAAAATCCATGAGGTCCTTGATTTCACACTCTAATATGGAAATACTTCTAGTTGATTGAGAGAAGACTTTGAAGAGAAACTAAAGTAACCTTAGCAGATCCAGAGAAAAAAACCCAAAGGAGATAGTAGAAATTTTTGGAGGAGGCCTAAACAATTGGACGAAAGCTATGATGGCATCGGGACCATCATAGAGCATGCATGCTAGTGATGTTTATTCATCTAAAAATTATTTGAAGGAACATGATTTCCCATTGCATACCAAAAATCACTTGTTAAAGAACAATGGATGTTGGAATGATGTGAAGCTAGGTCGATTCTAATGGTTCAACTAGACTCGGTGGTATAATATGTGGAGTATTTAACCAAGAATGGACTTATTGGTAATTTATGGACATCCAATTTTCTTTTACCTTTATGGAGGCTTGGGTGAGGAAGACTTGGAACCCTAAAGGTGATGTTGAGTGTAAATATCTATTTTATGGTGGTTTTATCTTATCTTATGGATTGTAACAAAGAATTTGAAGGGGAACCATATTTTTGTAACTAAGAGGGACTCTTTCTTAAACTCTAGAATGTGGGTTTCAACCCATTAGAGGAGTGGCCATCGAGGGTTACAATGTGGGTTTGACTCTCATGGCTCCCATTGGAATTATAGAGAAAAGAAATCTTGCATATGATTGCCCTTCTTCTTGGAAATTCAATTGGACCATCACAATAGATGATGGATAAAAATGTAATATATGTTTCCTATATCTGTATTAAAATTGATTCAAACAATCCTATTCCAATTTTTTTTGAAATACGATTTGGATCGACTGCATGGGTTCAACAATTGACTATGAAGCTCTTCCATTTCATTAATAGATATATCATGAATATGGTCACTTGCAAAGAAAATGTCCTAAGTTTGTCTTGCTCATGGCTTCAAATCTTGGGCCCTCTTGATATGCAAAAACTCTAGACAAAGTAAAAGCCCTAATAAAGGAATGGTATCAAGATAAGGAAGATTTTGTTTCTATAAAACCTCAAAATAGAGGAAGAAGAGCAAAAAGAGACCTTAAGGATAGCCAACCAGATGCTCTATTAAACCATTTTGATATACTAGATGATCTTGATAAATGCTTGGAGATACCTAAAATATCACTACCTAATGTAGATATAATAGGGCCAAATCAGATGTCTCTTCTTGAGGTAGAAACTAAGGAATCATATCTAGGGGGTTTAAATGAAGAATGAAGGGCTTTGGTTTTGAGTATAAGTGATATAGATGGCTCTAGACCTAGAGGGTAAACTATTTTAGAAAGTGGATTAGATTTAGTTATGTCATATTCTACTCAGAAACTAATGCAATCATCCTTGGACTACAAAAATCCTATGGTGTTGGTATTACAGAAGAAAACAATTAAAAAAGGTGCTTTGGATAAGAATATAAAGGTGGGTTGAAAGAAAGACCAGGAAAACATTATGTTAATGGCGGAGAATTTGGTGGAGTCAGTCTTGGTGAGAGTGTTGGAATCCCATTTTTATAACCCCTAGAAATGATTGTCCATTCATGGAATTTAAGGGGGTTGAAAAACATCCCTAGATAAAAAGTTGTTCATGATTTGGTTCATGTTCATTCTTCGAATGTGGTGTTTATTTAGGAGACTAAATTGTCTATTAATAATATGTTTAATATTACTCCCAAGTTGTGGATAAGGGATCAATGCCAGTGTATTGGTGCATGTGGATATTTTGGTGGTATTTCTTATTTATAGGATCTGATTAAGATCTCTCCTCTTACTTGTATTTCCAACATATGGTCTATTTCAATGATCGAGCATGATAATGAATCTTGTGAAACCATCCTACTTACAAATGTGTATGCTCCTATTGATTATAACAATAAAGTGAATTTATGGGAACACTTAGGCTTTGTGATAATTTGGCTCCCCTATACCCATGTATTTTGGTTGGAGATTTCAACTCTATCACTTACCTAGAGGAGAAACACAGTGGGGTTGATCATCTCAAGCCTTTTTATTCTATATTTAGTGCTCATATATGGGCCCTGAACTTGGTTGACATAAATATGAATAATAGGATCTTGAATTGGCACAATAGAATATGTGGGGAAGATTCCATCTCAAAGAGACTAGATAGGTTTTTGCTCTTTGGTTTTTAGATTGGTAATTAAAGATGTGCTAGTTTTGTGATTCTGGAGGGTAGGGGATCTAATCATTGGACTATCAAACTCTTTTCTCTTGAGTTTGTTATAAATAAGAATTATTCCTTTAAGTTTCAACTTATGTGGCTTTAGGATCCTAATATTTATGATTTCATACAAGGTTGGTGGACTAATGGAAAATATTTTCATGACACCGTTATGTATTCCTTTATGAAGTGACTATAATTTGTTAAGCATAAATTAAAGAGGTTGGATACTCTAAATTTTGGTAACACTTCCTTGGCTAAGTTGGTAGATCTTAGGATGGTGGATGAAGCTTCAAGGAATATTAGAGATCATGGACACACAAAGAAGCTTCTTATCGAGGAATATAAGACTATGAAAGACCTTGCTAAATGGGAACTGAGGGAAGAAATTTTTTGGAAATAAAAAGCTCGATTGGATTGGCTTCAGGAAGTGGATAGGAACACATCCTTATTTTTTAACTCAATTAAGGCTCATCATAATGGTAACCTGATTTCCTCTCTTGTGAATTCTTAGGGTGCCCTTATCTCTTCTTTCAGGGATATTTTAGAAGAGACTATGAGGTATTTTTCCTCTCTCTTTAAGGAGGACTTCCTCTCAAATGAAGAGGTTGAAAAGCTTATTCTAAACTATATTCTATCAATTATTTCTAGAGATATGAATGAGCATTTGATGGATCAATTTTTTTTGAGGAGTTGGAAAATGTTATCTTCAAGATGAAAAAGGGGAAGCCCTGAGCCTAGATGGAGTCCCGATTGAGTTTTATCAGGAGTTTCGGGATTTAATAAAATTTGATCTTCTATAGGTGGTCCATGAGTCCCAAAATAATAAATAGATGCTAAGGGCCCTAAATGCTACCTTTGTGGTGCTTATTCCCAAAAAAGAGGGAGCAAATTCCCTGGATATGTTTAGGTCTATCTCTCTTTGCAATGTTGTATATAAGATCATTATAAAAATTATTGCCAAGAGGTTGAAGATATGGTTGAGAAAAATTATATCTGAGGAGAAATATGGGTTTGTTGTTGGTCAAAAAATATTGTATGGGGTTGGTATTGCTACAGAATCTATTCACTCGACGAAAAATTCTAAGGTAAAATCTATGTTCATTAAGTTGGACATGGCCAAAGCCTATGATCGGGTCAAATGGTCCTTTCTTTATAATTTTCTTGCTACTTTTGGATTTTAGGAGGATTTGATTAAATGGATGATGAGTTGTATTTCTTTCCTCCTTCTCAGTTCTTATTAATAATGAGCCATCGAAGATGTTTGAGGCCTCATGGGGATTGAGGTAAGGAGATCTCCTATCTCCTCATTTGTTTATCATTATGGAGGAAGGGTTGGAAATATTTCTCAAGTATTAGTTTAGGCATGGTTTCATTCAAGTTTAGAAGTGGGATAGTAGTTTGCCACCTCTTTCCCACCTTCAATTTGTTGATGACACTAGTTTTATTAGAGTTGCCACTATCAAGAAAGTTTGCAACATTAAACAACTTCTTGACATATATCTTGGTTCTTCTGGATATTTTATTAATGAGGACAAGTCTTCTATTTTCTTCTTCAATACCCCTCCTCTTATTCAAGCTAGGATTGCTCAAATTCTAAGATTTTAGGTCAAGACTTCCCCCTTCATTTATATCAGTATTATTATTTTATCTCATCCTCTACCTAGATATTCTTGGAAGTTTATACTGGATAATTTTAGAAGAAATGTGAATCATTGAACCATCATATGGCTCTCCTTTGTGGGTAGAGTATTGTTTTAAAAAATATATATATTCAAGCTTTTACCCATTTGTAGATTTTTGTGCAAACAACTCCCTCTCGTTTCATCAAGGACATGGAAGCTTTGTCAAGATAGTTTTTGTGGTCTAGAAAATTTGATAATTCTAAATGGAGTTTGGTTAGGTGGGATTCTATTTGTAGGTTGGTTCAAGAGGGAGGTATTAGGTTGCAACAGGTGGCTCTTTCTAGGTAGGATTTGTATGCAAAACTATATTGGAGATGGTGTACTCAAGATTAGATTTGGGTTAAAATATTATCTTGTAAGTACTTGAGAGGTATTTATGAGGTTGAGATCCCTAGAGTCAGCTTTGTTAGGAAAGGTTCAATTATCTAGGACACTCTAAAAAGAGGGGTAATTTAATCAAGCAAGGTTTGTTTTGTATTTGTAATTGAAGATAATATTCTCTTTCTTGGGAAGATTCTTGGGATGTCCACCCTCCTATCTTGACTCAATATCCCAGACTGCATTTCCTAAGTGTTTATTTTTTGGAAGCAAGTTGGTCTTATGTGGAGGAATTTAAAATAATCTAGTATATTGGTAATCTAGAGATGTACAAGTGAAAATATCTGTAGGAATGGCCCTAGAGGGGATTGTCCAAGAATAAATATGTGTTTGCTCTTATTCTTGCGGGGAGACCCTATTATTCATTGAGGGGTAAATATTGTTTGGCTTGGCACCTTGATCCCAAGTGAACCTACTCTATAGCCTATGGTTACCAGGTTCTTGATATGCAAAAGTTTAGGAGCCTCCCTATCACATTGTAGAAAAAGGTGTGGAACAAATTTGTTTGGCCTAAATGTAACTTTTTTCTCTGGCTGGTAGCTCATAATAAATGCCTCACTTGGAAGAACTTGAGGAAAAAGGAATTTTAGGGTCCCTTTATTTGTGTCCTTTGTGGTAATAATGAGTATGTCTCTTATCATTTATTTTTATAATGCTCCCTTGCCATAGATATTTGACACCGTTGGTGGAGTGCCTATAACCATACTTACTTTCGTGTGCTCTCCCTGGTGGAGTTTTAGAGTAGTCTAGGTAGACATCTAGCCAATGTCCCCTTCCTCCAGGTGGTTGGAATTTGGGCCCTTCTTTCATCATCTAGAAAATTTGGCTCAAACAGAACCATCACATATTTCAGGTTAGTCATTTGGTTGTTTAACAAATTTGGCAAATGATCCTGGGTATGGTTCAGGAAAGTATCCATAGCAAATGTGATGTGAACCCTCTTTTGGAATCTCAGGAGAAGAAGGTACGATAGGCTCTTGGTCTCTTTGGGGTTGGAGCAAACTCTTCTTGCCCTAGCAGAGCTTCTCAACTCAGCAATAAAGGATAGTTGGTAGGTGGAGGCCGCCCCCTAGAGGAGTTTAAAAAATTAATATGATGGGTCATCCAGGGGAAATCCTGGACATGCTGGAATTGGCAATGTTGGAAGAGACTTTGTTGGTATGGTCAATTTTTTCTTTTCCATTTATAAACGTGTTCACTCCAACAATTTTATGGAAGCTCTTATGATTCTCGAGGCCTTGCAGAGGGAGTTTTCTCTTGGCTAGCGTAGGAGCATCTACGAGTTCAATTCTTAAATTTTGGTTAATAGTTTAAATAGTAAAAGGTTGGAGGATTTTAATTGGAAGTTGATCTCTGTGGTCGTTTAGATTCTCAGAATTAGTGAAGAGTTTAAATTCATCTCCTTTATGCACATTCCAAGGGAATGGAATGGGGTTGCTGATTATTTGGCCAAAAGTGCTTCTGAGCTTTTGGGTCCTTAGATTATGGATAACTAGGAGATTCTTCCATTTGGGGACTCTCAGCACGTCTAGGAGTTGATACATAAGGATATTTAGGCTTAATGTGGTATGTTATTGCTATCTTCTTTGGATTTTGATCAAGTCTGGAGGTTTTAGAATGTTTTGGTGCTTACTTAAGCCCTAGTTGGGGGATTTGTTGTACTATGTAATCTTGTCTTATTATCAATAAATTTTTATCCCTTTATTTAAAAAAAATAGAATACAAATATGTGGATGAGAAGAATACATGTATTATCAAAATATAGAATGAAATTGAGGCTACAAGATCAATTGGAAAAGAGATATATTCTCTAGATCCAACTATACTTACACAAGAACTTGTAATGGTTCATGATGATATTAATATATTTTTGGAGAGACAAAGAGGTACTCTCCTATGGAAACAAATAAGGGAATGTAGAATTCAGACGAAGCAAAATTAGAGACCATCAAAATATTGCTCTTCAAGGACATCTATAAATCAAAAGGGAAAGTGAACTTAATCTAGACAGATATTACCTACAAGAAGAAGATCCATATTGAATATTAGAGTCTTCAATAACCAAATAATGTAATATAGGGGGTGTTGGAATATATTACATTATTTGGTACATGCCAATGTACCTTCATGGGTACACCTATAGATTAGGCAAATAGTCTTAGATTAGGATTTACTTTATGCAATGTAATGCCCAAGTGTACAATTATATTTTAGTAATGTAGATGTGCATATTTGTCCCTGTGTACATGTGTCAATAGAGTAGGAAGATAAAGAGTCATAGGAAAAGTAAGACCCAAGAAACCTTCATATAAAAAGTCACATTTCATTCTATATATATGAATGTATTGATGCAAATAAAGATGGCGAAGGAGAAAGAGTCACTTATGTAAGCAATGGAAGGTGATATAATATAATGTATTTTGATCTCTTAATTCAATAAATATTTCTGAGTATTTGACATTAGCATTCTTTGAGTTATTATATAGTAGATTATGAGTTTATGTGTTTCATCGATCATCATTATATCTTTCATATTACAATTATATTATTGATTTTGAAGTAATATTATTTTAAATATTTACTCATAAAATCTTAACAAATTCAAATTCAATCCACAACTAGATAAATATTTATATAAATATGTTAAAAAAATTAATAAAATTATAAAATTTCTCTAGTTTGTATTTTAAAATTTTCACTCTTCTAAACTTGACGACCTCTTCTAAAATATTCAAACCTTCACTCGATCACACTAGAAAAGTTAACAAATTTAATTAATTAAGCTATAAATATCTATCCAATCCTTCTACCTCATGTCCTAAAAAATAGAAAAAACGTTGTAACTGCATACATTAAGATTCTCACTAAACAGAATCTAGCTTTGTTTCGCTGTTCGAAAGGACATGAGGCGCCATTTCCATAGACATATGACTCCATAAATTGTTTTCATAAACAGTTTCATTAAAGAAAGATATAAAGTACAAATGAAGGTAATAAAGATCATTCTAACCGCATTTAACTTAAGCGTTTCGAATGTATAATAATAATCATTTTTAATATTTTAATTTAACATTTTAAAAAAATATAAATAAATTTAATATAATATTTAAAATTTTAAATGTTCATATCACATGCCCGACCGGCTTTCTGGATTTCCATATAATACAAGCTTGATTTTTATCAATCTTAAAATGCTCCTGCAATGCAAAGTTTGTGTTGAAAACCGACTTTGAAAAATAAATGTCTTCGACTAAAATTAATAAGTAAACGGTGAGTCTATTATGTAGTTTCTTTAAAATAAAAGTCTCCACGAGTTTAATTAGTTAAAAAATTATCAAAGGTTAAGTTTACTTAAAAATATGTACATAAATAATTGTTAATTTATTATAAATAAAAATTTTGTTTATAAAAATTATATGTGGTTTTTAATTTCTATTGAAGTCCATTTTTATTAAAATAATAAAATATTGTTATGGTTTTTTTTTTTAAGCGAAAAATTCCTTGCGGGGCCATCTTGGTGAGAGACCATGAACAGAGGGCTCTACACCGTCAAAGTCACGAGGGAGTCACACCCGACCCTACCCGTACCAACATTATCAATTGGATTTTGGATACCCAATTCAGCTTTTTGGTAGGGTGGAGATTTGAACCTGGACCTCGCTTGGAGGATTGCCCTCTCCTCTCCAACTCACCTACAACACCTAGGTATATTGTTATGGTTATTAGATTATATTTAATTTGTTTTTTTATAAAATATATTTTTAATTTTCCTTTCTATTAAAAATATGTATAGCCCTTAAACTATGTTTTAACAATCAACTCTATAATATCATTTGTAGTAAGAGATAAAACTTAAGTCATACAAATACTTTCTAAAATTTAAAATTTTTAAAGTTGAAATTCAACATTATAAATGGTTTGATTAGTTGCTACACAATTTCCATATCTATAAATATATTGTTTATAGCCACCTCACAATTTACTAATACCTTTATTTAGGGGACCAAATGTAAAATCCTCACCATGTTTTGTTAGGAAAACCAAATAGAGAAAATGTGTTATGTATGATAGGACATGGGCTTGAAACCCTCCAACACCATATCAACCCTTTTTCCTAATCCTATGGTTGAAACATTGAAGAATAGTGAGCATATCAATCATTGAGTTCATTTCTTATTTCAATTACAAGCAAGGTTTGTGCAAGGGTTTTCATTATGTGAAGACCTAGGTTTGAACCACTTTGATGACATTATAATAATGAAGCAATGGAGTTGTTAATAGGATAGTTGATGTGGCACTCCTATATGCCACCTATTTGTTAACATTTCTCTAAGCTTTGAGGCTTTGTTTTTTCAAATTTTGAGGGCTACTAGGGCAAAAATTATGGAGGCCATAATTGTTCCATACATAATGGTTTTGATACTTTTTTTTTTTAAATCACACAAATCTTCAAGCTCTATGTATTATTGGCATCAATTTATGGACCACCACTAGTATTTATAGCTAAATTATGTGCAATAGTTCTCAAGTTCTATTACCCTATTTTAAAAAGATGAAATTTTACAGTTCTATGTGATCAAAATATTTGGACTAGACTTTTGGGAGATATAGATGAATTTATGATAATTGTAACATATTTTGAGTCTTTGAGAGGCATTTAGAAAAAGGATTTAGGATGCAATTTAGTCAATCCCTCTTCGTTCTTTGGATTATTGATTCAACATATTCATCAAGATATACTATTTTATTATTTTCTCTTTCTATTTCTTGTTTAGGCACTCTTGTAAGTCTGTTACAACTCTTGTTTTAAGTAGGTCCATGCAAAGCCTATTTTGGTGATTGAAATCATGAGGTCCAAGGGGAAGTGGAATTCTACAAATAGGTTAATTTATATCATAAGATAAAAATGTATACCTTCAAAACATACCTTATGCAACAATGAAAGATCAAATGAGCTAATATTTAAAGGAGATCACTATCTTGACTTCTTCTCTTCATTTGAAGTCCTAGCCAAAATATTATTTGAATACACGGAGGAGTGTCTAATATTGACATTGTTGACAATGGTCCAACCCAAAGAGATTCATCTGTAAATAATATTTTTGTAGTAACAAGTTTCTAATAATGGGAGTTTTGAGATCAATCTAGCTCAAAATGTAGATACCCAATAGAGAATTTATTATGGGGGAGATATTATTGTTACTAATATCTTATCTCCTTCATCCCGTAGTTTAGATTATTGTGGGGTGTTGAAATTATAATCTAATTTATGGCCAAATCTAGCATTGAATGATGTATTGGATACACTTAAGGTATTCCATTGTACAATATATTAATTTAATGGAATATTTTATTATGTAAGCTTTGTTGGCCACAATTAACCTTGTTATGGTTAAACACACTTTATAATGTAGTTAAGCTTATGCCCTCTTGTTTTGTCAACTTGGGTAAAATTTTATTATGTAATTAAGGCTTTGGTATGTCTATAAATAACCCCCTTCCACTTTTGATTTAATTATAAAGTTATTATGTAAATTTATCTATGGATATAGCGATTATTTATGGTGTCTATGGGTTTCCACCATATATATTTCTTTCTCATCCTTATTTTTGTTTTCTATATATGATTTGAATGGATTGATTTCTTTTATTTATTTTTATAAAATATAGTGAATTTTAACATACTTTTCAAAGAATTTTCATGTTTGGATGCTATACTTGTCAATCTTGAAAGTGACATTGTATATATAAAGGTTCATTGTAATGTAGTCTTTATGAGTTATAGTCTTTTGGCCATGATTAATAAGTTATATTTCCAACCTATCAAACAAAATTTTATTCTATCCATATCAAATCTAATTTTCCTTTCCTTTATTGCAAAAATGAGTACATAGTAATATTTATAGAATTTTTCTAATTTCAATCCCTAATATATTTACAATAATCCATTGTAACTATAGGGTAATGTTAATTTTAAAGAAAACACAAGATTTTATGTTATTAACCATTAATAAATATTGTCATAGCATAATATTTTTAATTTAACCTCCATGACATCACTACTTGAGGGATAACCAAAAGAAAATTATCATCAATAAATTGGAGATGAGATTTGAAGTGACTAGTTGTTACAACATAAAATCTTACATTTTTTTCTCTTACATTTTGGCCTTTTTGAAAGCTCTTCGAATGCATCAACAATAATAATGAAGAGATAAGGAGATTATAAATAATTTTATGATCGTAAAGGATGATTGAATATGGTTATTAGGGGATACATTGTTGAAGATAGAATATTTTGGAGTGCTATAACAATATCTAATTTACTCACATCATCCTTAATAAAAAAAAAATGTACAAAACTTTAGGAAACCCTTTATTATGATTTTTCATATCTTTTATATAAGTATCTTTTATTTTTACTTTTTAGTGAAGAGAATGTATGACCTCTCATGCAAGGATTATACCATAAAGAATTCATTTACCATAAACAAATCTACCTTGTTCCTCCAAGATAACTTTATCTAAAATACTTTAAAAATAATTTACCATAATTTTTAAAATTAGCTTATAGATCACATTGAAAAGGCTTATTGAATGGAAATGATCAATTATCTTATATTTATTAGAAATGAACGTAATAAAGTTGACATTGATGTTGCTTATTATAGCCTTCTTTCAATACAATATATTTGATATTGATCTCACGTATTATAATATTCTTTTCTTATAGCCTTTTCAATCACCACCCTTCAATATATGCCAACTTTAAAAAGACAAAATTATAGCAATTCTATTAAAGCACCTTATTATCGTGAACATGTCATGGAAATTAAACATTGACTTACAATGTGAAACTTCATATTATCCACTATTTACCTTAAATCCCTTACATATTGCACCTTATGCATGATTACTTTACAAAGAATTAATACTCTTGAAATCTCTTCTTTGACTTCATCATTTTTTGAAACATAGATATATATTTTTCTTTGTTTCATTCATATGTAGGAGGGATCATCCTTCGAATTAAGGAATGTCAAAGGGATTGTTTTTTAGAACTTCTATTCATTCTTACATCTATTTTTCTCCAATTTATCCAAATATTTATCAATTCTTAATTGATTACTTTATACTCATTGCTCAAGTCTCATACTATGCTCATTAATTATTATTTTTTAATCCTTTGTTTGAACATTTTTATCTTTATTATTTTTTTTGGTATTAATATTAAAAGAGGGTTTTGAAAGGAGCCCCACAACCTTATACAACAAGTAATCCCGGAGGCCAATTAAAGCACAAGACGACCTCCATAAGGGAGGCCCACCCAAAAGGACAACAAGGTATTACAAACCAAGGCAAGCACCCCCCGAGGAAGGGGAACCAAGGGAGTTCACACCATCCCCATGAAGGTAAGCCAAGGAGAAAAACCCAAACAACTCAACCCTAAAGAATAGCAGGACAACATGAGGGGCCAGAAACTACCAACCCGAATAAATGCATCATTTGAAATTTGAAAGTCACAACAGGCTACAATGTTTGACAAGCTCGGGCATAAGAAGGGGTGACGTCACCAAGGGGTCAGAAGGGACAATCAGGGAAGGTAGGAACGTACTGAGGGGATAGCATAATAAAGGCCAGTACACACCATAAAGTTCTTAAACCTATGGGCACCAACCAGATCATCCAAATCTCTGAAAGGAACCAAAATTTGATAAGAGTTAAGGAGCTTCCTCCCTGATGTGAAGTACAATATCATTGGAAAAATCCCATTACCATATAGATAAGCCTTGAGAATGAACTCCCAAGTTTGCTAAGAGATCAGCCATTGAATTGCCTTCTCTAAAAACATGGGAGAACTCCATGCTAGAAAAGGAATGAGCAAGCCAATTTGCTTCATCAATTAAATTAGCTATTTTCCATCTCGGATGGGAAAATCCATGAAGCATGTTGATGATGGATAGGGAATCCCCTTCAATAATTATGTTTCTTATGCCAAGGTTCTTAAGCTACTCCAAGCCAATGAAGGTCGCTCTAGCTTCAGCCATCGTGGAAGATTGGACTCCAAGGTAGTCTGCATAAGCCAAAATAAGATCACCATTGTTGTCCCTTATTGCATCGCCCACGCTAGCTAAGTCAAGGTTGCCTTTAGAGGCACCATCAAAGTTAATTTTGAACCACCCAATGGGTGGTGAAGACCAACGAACCTCCCTCCTCGGGTTAGGAGTAGGAGGGGGACAGGCTAATGGCACAAAACCAAGCCATTCTTCCAACAACTACTCGCTTGGGGAGAGCACCGAAATTAATTTTAAAGGATTCAAATTGCTGAGAGTCGAAGACACATTTTTTGACACCTTCCATAGAATCTTGAGGCTGATTTGGGCGATATTATTTTCCACTTCTTTGAATACCCTTGAGTTCCTTTCCTTCCACACTCCCTAGAAGGAGTGTGGGAGGAGAAATTCCAAAAATATTTAAGTTGGGAAGAAATAAAGGGTGGATTCCATTGGATGACACAATCCATTAAGGAATTAGGAAACACCCATGCAACATCCAACCAAGAGAGAATGGAAGCTAGAATATTCTATGCACTATGACAACTGAGAAAAATATGAGCCATCGATTCCCAATCATTCTTGCATAAATAGCACCTATTGACCAGGCACATCCCCCTCTTGAGAAGATTCTTGATCAAGAGGATTTTGTTTTGCATAGCCAACCAATAGAAAATGTTAATCTTTGACATTAGATTTTTTAACCAAATTTGATTTGTAGGAAAAAAGTCTTCCTCCATTGAGCTAAGAGTAATGTAGGTAGATTTAACTGAATAGGACCCATCTGGGTCCCCCATCCACACCAATCTATCATATGTTAAAATATTACATACCACAATAAGCCTTAGCTCCACCAATAAAGCATGCCACAATATTACATCTACATCGACGACCAGCTCTAGAAGGGAGGGAGACCAAAATCTACATCCATCTTGGATAGTAATAAATTCTACCACCTTTTCAAGCCCGTGGGTTCTAGAATGAGAAACAAGGGAGGCATACCATGGATCATCCCCTAAGGGACTTTCCCTAGCCCAAATGTCATCCTAGAAATTAACCACCTCACCACTTCCAATAATCCAACTACAACAAGACTTGAGGAACCTACAAGATTTGATGAGGCTGTTCCAGAAGGTCGACCCTCCACTGGGAAGGAAATATTCTAAAAAAGAATCAAAGTTATATTTAGCCTTAAGGATATTACACCAAAGAATGTTAGAATTCGCAGCAACTTTCCACCCAAGTTTCACCACAAGAGCTTTGTTCATCATGGTCGCATTTTTGAGATTGAGACCCCCTTGCCTCTTCCTCTTACAAATTTGCTCCCACGAGACAAGGTGGAATTTTCCTTTCAACTCAAGGCCCACCCATAGGAAGGATTTGCAGATGCTATCTAGTTTGGTGGCCACCTTAGAGGGTAAATGAAAGAGAGAAAAAAATAGATGGGGATGCTCTGCAAGGTGCTTTGGACCAGCACCACCTTCCCCGCTTGACTAAGTAACGCCCCTTTCCAAGATGCTAATTTGTGTTGGAATATTTCAACAACCGAGGTCCAAAACTCATCCTTAATGTGGCCAAAAAAAAGGGGGAGCCCCAAGTAAGTGGTCGGGAGAGAAGAAATGTGACAATTTAAAATGTTAGCTATTCTCCTTTGTTGGGTCTCTAGAGTATTAACAAAATAAATGAAGCTTTTTTCAAAATTTATCTGTTGCCCGGTAGCCTTCTCATAGCTTACCAAAATGGACTTCACATCCCTTGCATGGAACACCAATACCTCACAAGATAGGAGGGTGTCATCAAAAATTGTTGGTGAGATATCGGTGGGTAGGGGAGTGTCGAACTTAGACCAAAATCAAAGCTTCGATAGGAAATCGAATGACCAAGTGCCTCCATGACAAGAATGAAAAGGAATGGGGACAGAGGGTCACCCTAGTATAGACCACGACATGACTGAAAGAACCCTTCTTGAGAGCCATTAACCAAGATAGAGAAGTAGGTAGAAGAAATGCAAGCCTCTATGAGCCCCACCCATCTTTCACTAAAACCAAATTTCCTCAAGATGCGGAATAAAAATTGCCATGAGACCCTATCGTAAGCCTTGCTTACATCCAACTTGAGGAATAATGCTACCCGCCCACTCTTTTTAACTAAGTGGAGGAGTTCATGTACCACAATCACCCCATCTAAAATTTGTCTACCAGGGACAAAGGCACATTGGGCACTATCCACGAGAAGAGGTAGGATAACTTTCAACCTATTGGCTAAGGCTTTAGAAAGAATATTATAGATAGTGTTGCACAAACTTATAGGCTGAAAGTCATTGAAATAGGACACATTATATTTCTTTGGCACCAAGGCCAATAGCATCAAATTCACTGATTTACGTATGACCATTGAAGCTTGAGAGTATTGAACAACCACACAAACATCTAAGTCACAGATATGCCAATAATTATGGAAGAATCCCAGAGGGAAACCATAAGGTTTAGGTGCCTTAAGAGGTCTCATAGATTTTAATGCATTACAAATTTCTTCGTCTGAAAAAGGAGTAACTAGCCCCTCATTCATATCCTCCATTACTAGATACGAGATTGCTTCTAGCATGAAATTTTCATCATCGATTTCCCTTGTTGGTATTGAGCACAAAAGGGAGGAGAAGAACTCCATAACCTCCTCCCTTATTTGGAATATATTCTAAGTCGAGTTGCCATCACTAATATTAATTTCCTTTATGCAATTGTGGCTCCTTTGATGAAGGGTGGAGGTGTGAAAAAACTAAGAATTATGGTCCCCTTCCTTAAGCCAGATTTCTTGAGATTTTTCTTTCTAGTGGGTCTCTTCTCTAGCTTGAATATTATGAAGCTCTGCAAGCAAATATCACTCCTCAAAGAGAAGCTCCATAGAACATCCTTGTATTTCTAATTTGGATTCAATCTTCGAAAGGGTTAGTATTCTACTCCTAACATTGATATTAATCACATTTGTTCACTCACTCATTTATTAATTATTATTGATCATTCACAAAGCATGGGTTGTGACTTTTGATCACATCGTCTATGCACATAGAAATAGGGATTGTAGTTAGGTGTAATCAACATCCAGGAAAATATATTTATTTACATTGTTCGGGTCTCCCAACAGTTACATAGTGATTCTTCTCAAACTATAATTTATTTTAATTGTTTACACTTATTTCTTCTTATTTCATTGTTAGGTAACCAAAGCCCTAACATCTAGTATAAGAGCATAGTCAAAACCTTGGACTTCGACATATTCAATAGAGCATTATTTTTTTTTTCTTTTCCTCCAAATCTCCCTACATCGACAACAAACCATAGATTAAATCAACAACACTTAAGAAGCTGGTGTAGAGGATATTAACTCAGAAAATCTACTAGAATGGACCATCATTCATAAAAAATGCATAGGAAGAAACAGTCACATAGCCTGAATGAAATCGTAGCATCACAATGTCTCTATTCGAACAATGAATTCCATAAGAAAATAGTGTCAAATCAGAACGAGCGGGGTAAAACCAGATAGGGAAAACACCTTCTAGATCCCTTAAAAATAATCTAACCAAAAATGTTTTGTAGTTGAAGGATCGAAGAAGCATTGAAAGCAATGATAAAAAAAATCCTGAGTCATTTTTCGGTAAGCTATAACGTTCACGGAAGAATATTATAAAATTAAAAAGTATACACCAAAGTTTAAAATTAAAATTGGCCACTGAAAAAGAGTATTCTATTTCAGAGATGGTAAGCTTATGAACGGGTGTTAAATCAAATTATCCCACATTGAAACGAAAATAATCAAGAAGGGTTTAAAATGCGAAACAACCACTACGTGTTACGTAACTTCAGTCATGCTAAATGGAGAATTCTCGCACAACCAAAGCTAATCCCTCGTCCCAATATTGTACAGAGAAGTGTCACATCATTGACTCATTAATTGTGCTTTCCCTCCTAACACCAATGCTCCACCCCTCTATTGCCACCGCCGCCTACTGTCGTCGCTCCGTCCCTAGTCTCTCTGCCAGCACCTCCTGTGGCTCCCCTACCAATGCTTCTACTCTGCCCTTCATCCTCCGCTAGTATCCACTCAGCTCTTGCCAACATTCGCTATTCTTCCTCGCCCCCTAAAAGTTGACAAACAACAAATTTTTGACAATAAACAAAAAAATTTGTTTCGAAATTTTTTTTTACAATAAACAAAAATTGAAAAAGTTGTCAAACTTTTTGAAAAAAAATTTGACACCAAAGGTTTTCCAAAAGGAAAGGTTTGAACCAAAAAAAAAAATTGCAAAAGTTTGACAACCATCACAATTTTTTTTTCAAAACTTACAACCAAGATAAGTAAATTGTAAACTAGATACTGCAAGGAATGACGATTTGGAAAGATAATTTAGAGGATAAGATAGCTGCAAAAATAGCAGAATTAACTATGAGCATCAACACCTCCAATACAAAATTATCAACCAAATTGGATGCTACAAATCACTCTATGGACTTGGTACAACAAAACTTGACATTAATGCATAGTGAACAACAAAACACAATACCAGCACAACAAATGTTACTAGGGGGCCACAGACATCAATCCTCCCATGTACCACAAAATTAGATTTCCCAAAATTTTATGGAGGCGACCCCACAAATTGGATATATAGAGTAGAACAATATTTCTCTTTATATCAAATTCCGGAGAACCAATTTTTTTTGTATCACATCATTTCACTTAGAACAAATCACTACACAATGGTACCAATGGTATGAAAAAACAAAAGGTACTCCCACATGGACCGATTTTACAAAGAACCTAATGTTGCGATTTGGCCCAACCAAATTTGAATATTTCACAGGAGCTCTCACCAAACTTTGCCAAACATCAACCGTAAGAGAATACCAAGTGCAATTTGAGAAGTTGGAAAACCTTACATCAGGACTCGATGCATCATTCTTTCAAAGCTGCTTCATCAGTGGCCTAAAATAAGAAATTCATCTAGAAGTACAAATATTCAATCCTATTGATATGATGCACACAGTGGCATTAGCACAAATGATGGAAGAGAAGATCAATAACCAATGATGAATAGGAAGATTCTCAATAGGGAAACCACCAAACACCTACACCAACAAAAAACTAAATAAAGTCATGTCGATTAAATGAATTAGCCAAGAGGAAATGAAAGAAAGGTGAGAGAAGGGCCTCTATTTCCATTGTGACAAAAAATTCACCCCTAATCACAAATGCATTTCACCAAAATTATATATTTTGGACACAATTGGAGATTGCACTCCCAAAGAAGAGGATGACATCGAAGTCAAAGTAATAACAGATATTCTAGAAGAAAATAAAGAGGATAAAACAAAAATATCCTTTAACGCTCTCGTAGGATGTTCGACCCCACAAACTATGAAAGTTAAAGGGTACTTTAAGAAACAAAACCCTATTGTGCTCTTAGACTCTGGTAGCACTCATAATTTTATAGATCCCAGGTTGGCCAAACAAGCTAATTGTTTTATATATCCTTGTAATAACTTTGAAGTCATGATTGGCAATGGTAGAAAAATTGCATGCAAAGGGAAATGCCAAAATATCAAGCTCACTATGGGATATTATAACATGAAAGGGGATATGTATGTACTACCATTAGGAGGATGTGACATCATTTTAGGAGTACAATGGCTATGAACGCTCGAAAAAATTCAATGGGACTTTGAAGAATTATGGATGCAATTCACACAAAAAGACCAAACTTACACAATTAAAGGGTTAAAAATAGGCCCTTCACAAATCGTAAGTTCCCATAGAATGGAAAAAATTATTCGCAAAGGAGGAAAAGGTATGGTTGCCCAACTATTTTCCTTGCAAACCACTAACGAAGAACAACCAGAGGCACCTGAATTACAAAAACTCCTAGAAAGACATGATAAAATATTCAATGAACCAGAAGGATTACCTCCACAATGGAGCCATGATCATGCCATTCAATTACTTTTGGGGCACCAACCTCCTAATATTAGACCTTATCGATACCCATATTTACAAAATATAGAAATAGAAAAATTGGTACAAGACCTACTCAAGGTAGGGGTCATTAGACCTAGTGTAAGTCCTTACTCTTCCTCGGTCATACTAGTAAGGAAGAAGGATGGATCATGGCACTTATGTGTTGAATTTCATGCCCTCAACAAAATAACTATCAAGGACAAATTTCCTATTCCAATCATCGATGAATTACTCGATGAACTTCATGGGGCCGCATATTTTTCCAAACTTGATTTACGATCAGGCTACCACCAAATTTGAGTTAAAGAAAGTGATATACCCAAAATGACCTTTCACACTCATGAAGGACATTATGAATTTTTGGTGATACCATTTGGTCTTACCAATGCTCCTTCCACATTTCAAAGCCTTATGAACAAGGTATTTTACCCTTTCCTTCGAAAGTTTATTTTAGTTTTCTTTGATGATATTTTGATTTACAAAAAAATATGGGAAGATCACTTAACCCATATAGAGCAAGCACTAAAGACCTTGGAGGACAATAAATTATATGCTAAGATATAAAAAATGCTCCTTTGGAAAATAAGAAATCGAATACCTTGGACATATTTTCTCCAAGGAAGGAGTTAAAGTAGATCCTTGTAAGATTGAAGATGTGGAAAATTGGCCTATTCCAAAAATATTGAAAGGGTTGCATGGGTTCTTAGGACTAACTGGCTATTATCGTAAATTTTTCAAGGATTATGGCAAAATCGTGGCCCCCTTAACAACACTACTTAATAAGAATGCTTTCTTATGGTCTCCAAAAGCTAATGAAGCCTTCATTACCTTAAAAAAATCCATGTGTACCACCCCTATCTTAGCCATGCTAGATTTTTCCAAACCATTTATTATTGAGAGCGATGCTTCAGGATTGGGAATGGGAGCTGTACTCATGCAAAATGAAAAACCTTTAGCCTTCACTAGCAAAGCATTCTCAAAAAATAATTTAGCACATTCCACATATGAAAAAGAAATGTTAGCCATTGTTCATGCTATCCAACATTGGAGACCTTACCTTATTGGAAAACATTTCATTATCCGCACCGACCACCATAGTCTAAAATACCTTCTAGAGCAACGTATAACCACACTAGAACAACAAAAGTGGGTGACAAAACTACTAGGCTATGATTATGAAATCATATATAAAAAAGGAAAAGATAACATGGTTGCGGATGCACTTTCTAGAAAGTTTGAAGAAACTTCCCAATTACATGCTCTTTCCTGCCCTATTCCTAAATGGATTGACCAAGTCAAGGAAGAATGGTATAAGAACCCTACCACACATACCATAATTCAACACCTCCAACAAAATCCCATGAGCAAACCTCACTATTCTTGGTAAGATAACATACTATGTTATAAAGAATGTCTTGTCCTATCTCCTACATCCTCCTATCATACAAAGCTTCTCCATGAGCTACACGCTACACCCACTACAGGACACTCTGGATTCCTAAAAACTTATAAAAGAGTGACTAGATATTTTTATTGGGTAGGGATGAAAAATGATATCAAGAGATTCATCAATGAATGTGAGACATGCCAAAGAAATAAAGGTGAAATAGTGGCTACACCAGGCCTTCTTCAACCTCTTCCCATACCAACAAAAACATGGGTTGATATTTCAATGGATTTTATTGAAGGCCTTTCAAAATCTATAGGAAAAACAACCATCCTAGTTGTGGTAGATCGTTTATCTAAATACACCCATTTTTTTCCAATAACCCACCCTTATACCACTAGTACTATTTCTCAAATTTTCCTTGATAATATATTTAAATTACATGGCATGCCTTCCACTATAGTTAGTGATCGTGATCCCACTTTCACTAGTAATTTTTGGAAAGAATTATTTAAACTCCAAGGTACCCAACTTCGGATGAGCTTCGCTTACCACCCCCAAATAGACAGTCAAACTGAAGTTGTTAATAAATGTTTAGAAACTTATCTTCGATGATTTATTTCCATGAGACCCCTTCACTGGGTTAAATGACTTCCACTAGCCGAATGGTGGTATAATACCACATATCATGCAACCATTAAAATTACCCCTTATGAAGCATTATATGGCCAATCAACCCCATCCCTAACCTCTTATATTCTAGGAAATACAAAGGTGCTAGCCATAGAGATGGAACTTGTTACTCGAGATAATATTTTTTGCACTATTAAAGACAATCTACAAATCGCCCAACACTACATTAAGGAACAAGCATACCAACATCAAATTGAGTGTGCTTTCCAAGAAGGGGATATGGTATTTCTTTGCCTTCAACTATATCGTCAAACTTATCTAAAAATAAAAGGTTCTCAAAAGTTAGCACCCAAATTTTATAGAGCTTATATAATTCTACAACGCATTGGGCTAGTTGCATATAATCTTGAGTTACCAGAGTCATCCAAAATCTATCCTATATTCCATGTTTCTTATCTCAAGCTAGTAATAGACACTCACATCACTACTCAAACTTAACTTCCAAAGTTTTTTGATGATGGGGCACTCATGGTTGAACCAGAAGCTATCCTAGATCATCACATGCACCACCTTCACAATTGCACCATCACTGAAGTATTGATTCAATGGAAAGGTCTACCTTCAGAAGACGCCACATGGGAGACACTCCATCATATCCAACAAAAATTTCCTCAATTCCAGCTTTGAGGACAAAGCTCATTTTAAGGAGGGTGGCATGTTAGGATTCTACTCCTAACATTGATATTAATCACATTTATTCACTCACTTATTTATTAATTATTAATCACTCACAAAGCATGGGTTGTGACCTTTGATCACACCTTCTATGCACATAGAAATAGGGAATGTAATTGGGTGTAATCATCATCCAAGAAAATATATTTATTTACATTGTTTGGGTCTCCCAACAATTCCATAATGATTCTTATCAAATGGTGATTAATTTTAATTGTTTACACTTATTTCTTCTAATTTTATTGCTAGGTAACCAGTTCCCTAATAGAAAGCTGCCCACGAATCCTTTTTTCTCTCTGAAAATATTACCAAATGAAAACTTATTCCAAACCTTAAGATTGGACCTTAGCCTTTTAAGCTTATTGGATAGTCTTTCCATACCCATGTCATTAACCTCCTTCGACCACCAGTCATGTAAAGAGGTATCAAAACTAGGATGTGAGCACCACATCATTTCAAAATGAAATGGGTAGGGGGAAAAAGGTTGACCGTTGGGGATCTCCAACCATAAAGGGTTATGGTCCGAACCAATCTGGGGAAGAGTGGATAAAATGGCCGCACCAAAGAGATGGATATAGGATTTGGACACAAAAACTTTGTCTAATATGCTGAGAATCAAATTGACCCCCACCCTCCTATTACTCCACATGAACTTTGAGTGGTTTAAGTCTAAATCTCTTAAAACTATGACATTAACAAAATCCATAAAATCATTTAGACTTCTGGTGTCCACTTCGTCACCACATCATATTTTTGAAGGAAAAATAGGGGTGTTGAAATCCTCCAAAACCACCCACGCCTCATCCTAAAATAAGGCTCTCATATCAAGTAGAATATGATAAAATTTCTTTCTATCAGTAGGGAAATTTGACGCATAGGTATTAGAGATGACTCACCTTCTATGAGTTGTCTTACACAAAAAATTAGGGGATTTTTATTTCCTAAGTTAAGCCAACAAATGCTTTTTGGAGGAGCTATTTAGCCCTCTCATGTTCCACGAGCATAGCTTCATTGATATCAATAAGAGAGTTTCTTTCTAGAACCTCCGAAGAGCAAATATTTAAATCTATAAACCTTTAGATGCTTATATTCATTCTCCTCTTCAACCAAAAGCCTTGCTTGTCCACCATTGGACAAAGTCTCCTCCATTTGTTTCTTTTTTCTAGCTTTGCTAGGGGGCCTACTCGAATGTTTAGACAAGCCAAGGTCCAAACCTTTATTACGCTGACTTCTTATCTTTGGTTCTGGGGAGCCTTTTTCAAAAATTACTTTAGGAGAGCCCATTGGGCTACCCAAATCCCTCAAAGGTATCAATAATGAATCCTTTTGGGAAGTGTAGAATGCCTTGGAAGAATAAACCATATTCTCCATCGTCATATCTAGAGCCTCTATGGCCTTCATTTTTAGACATCTAAAGGAGTTAACCAGAGGTAAAGGTGACAATACCTTTTAAGGCTAGAGAACAACCTATAGGTAAGTAGTGGAAGGAGAATATTTTGGTGAGAGGGAGACAATAGTAGGTATTACCAAATCAACTTTGTCCCTTCCAATGGGCTTTGACCCACATAGAGACATCATCGATTTCTCTTTAGAATGGCTTAGAGCCTTCTTATACCAAACCTTTTGTTTCTTAATAGCGGGCCCTAGGTCTGAAGCATCCCCTTGAGAAGTTGTACATTTAGAATCAATTGTAAAGGGCTTCCAAGGTTGAGATAAAGGACAATATTTCTAAAAATGACTACTTAGACCACATTTCCCATAGGGGATAGGTTTGTTCTCAAAGACCACTTGTTGAACCTAGCAACCCAAGTTGGAAACCAATTCAATCGACTTAGGGTGTTCCTTATCCAAATCCACCATTACACACATACAGACAAATTGGCATCTATCTGCTGATAGAGAGAGAGTCAAAGGACATAAAGTATCCTAAAGTAGAATCCATCGCTTTGAACACATTATCATACTAGAAGATTTTAAATTTTGGGAGTTGCATCCAAATGGAAACAATATTGACATTTTGTGAGGTGGGGTTAAAATCAGAGCCCCAATGATGCAAGAACATGCTATGCTTTCCAAAGAACTACGAAACCCATCAAGAATTTTCTAGGAATTAGCTTTAGAGGAGAGCAGGATAAAGAAGAAATTATGAGAAAGAGAAGCCAAGGTAAGAGAACCACTAGGATTCCATCGTGACAACACCCAATGCTTGAGGGACTCAAGGTTTGGTCTAGCTCTCGAGAACTTTCCCACAAAGTCAAAATATCCCTTCTCCAAAAGAGAATTCATGATGAAATTGAGAATACAAATTTAGAAGGAATATACCTCCATAGAATAGGGCTCCAAATTGTCTTGGGCTCCATGACCAACAATAGCTCCCACAAATAAAATCTTGGGCTCAAACATAACCTCCTCCATATTGCTTAATTTTCCTAAGACCCAAGAAGAGGGTGAAATTGAACTACCAAGAGGGCTAGATCCCAAATGTGGCCCCTCATCAAGCTCGGTGGGAAAAAACTCATAGCCACATTCGCCATAATACCACATACTTACCAAAAAAAAGAACCTTCGATAGCCACCAAATACGCCAAACGAACATCCTGGTTATTGATACTTATTACTAAACATATTTTAGAATAATTAAATATATTTATAAATAAGGTACTCCTTCAAATTATATATAAATAAACTATATTATAAGATGAAAAAGAGCTAATATTCATGTTATATATCTTATATTTAAGAAAAATAAAATTATAATACATAACGGACTATTCATTTAAATTGTAAATTATACTTTTATTTTAAAGTTCAAGACTATGTCATCTAAAGCATTCCTAACCTAGACCTTCCTTCTATAATACCCAGGTCTCCAAACATTCATTATTAAACAATTAAAACTTTGAATATTAACTATAACAGAAAAAAAAGTATCCCTTTGGAACAATGTAGTGCCATGACCTCATATTCTCATCCTGAAAATCCTATTGGAATATATTATATTATTTGGTACATACCAATGTACCATCATGGGTACATCTATAGATTAGGAAAAGAGTCTTATATTAGAATTTACATTATGCAATGTAATGCACAAGTGTGCAATGATATTTTGGTAATGTAAATGTGCATATTTATCCCTATGTACATGTGTCAATAGAGTAGGAAGATGAAGAGTCATTGGAAGAGCGAGGCCTAAGAAACCTCCATATAAAGAGTCACATTCCATTCTATATATGGATGTATTGATGTAAAAGAGAGATGGTGAAGTAGAAAGAGTCACCTATGTAAGCAATGGAAGGTGATGTAATATGATGTATTTTGATCTCTTCATTCAATAAATATGCCTAAGTATTTTTTAGTATTTGACATTAATATATTTTGAGTTATTATATAGGATATTCTAAATTTTTATGCTTTATCAATCAATATTATTATATCTTTCTTATTATAATTATATTATTTATGTTGAGGAGATATTATTTTGAGTATTTACTCATACAAATCTAACAATGGTATCAAAGCTACAGTAGATCTATATAGAAATTGAAAGAGCCTCAAGAATCATTATATAGAAGATTTCTACTAGTTAAGGAGAGATCAGTAATGATAAGAGAATTTCCTTTGCAAAAGTAAATGAGAGAAGATAAATATAATTCATATGGAAAATAAACCAAAGAAAATAAAGAAATTACCTCTAGAGAAGGAACTAGAGAAGATAAAAAAATTACCTCTAGAAAAGGAACCAGAGAAGATAAATAAATTACCTCTAGAAAAGAACTAGAGAAGATAAATAAATTACCTCTGGAAAGATAAACTAGAGAAGATAGCATTTATCACTATGTTAAAGAAAAACTAGTAATATTTAAGGATATGCCTATTCCAAGAATAAAATCAGAATAGAAGAAATTTTATAGGTCTTCAAGAAAAACCTTGATATTTAGAAGAAGAGAATATAACTATTCCAAAAGCAAATTCAAAATAGAATAAAATTTATAGGTATAAAAAATAGACCTTGATTAAGAGACCATTATAAGAGGTTCTATTGATAATCTTGATAAAAAATATTTCTAGATTATTTTTCTAGAATCTTTCAATAGGGTTGAAAGGAAAACCCGCGAAGAGTAGGATTCAATATAGATTTAATTCTACTAGTTTTTAAGATAGCTAGTGAATATTATTATTTTTGCAACATTGAATACATATGATTATTATTATCTATGTTTTGTTGCAGAATATTGATTCTTAGAAGTTGGGATTATTATACATATGATTATTATCTAATTTCATATTTTATTATATGAAAGTCTACGTACTTTCCTAGTGTAAGGATTAACTCTATTACTGCAAAAACGTAGACATTGAAGAAGGTACAAGAAGGAGATCTTATTGAATATTAAGAAGAACCAAGAAAAAAGTTATTATTATAATAGTGCAGATTGAAGAAAGAGATCCAAGAAGAGGTTACATTAGAGAACTTATAAGATTAGAAGATTGAAGCTTGAATATAGAAGATAGAAGGACTATAAAAGGTCCTATTTTAGATAGAAGCAACAAAATATAGAGATCAAAGAAAGAAATCTCATTGAAGAATTTCCCATAGTTGGAAAATTGAATAAACTAAGGTAATGTTTCATTAAAAATATTTACTAAAAGAATCGAAGACTTCAAAATTAGAAGAAACAAGAATATATTTCTAAAGAAGATTTTGAAGAAATAAAAGAAGGAAAGAGAAAGCCTTATTACAGAAGCTAAAGTAGTGACCATTTGAAGAGATTTGAAGTAGAATATTACAAGAAGAAGGAGAACTTGACCAGAAGATATTGGGATAATTGTTGCCATATGATAACAAACCTAAAAGGAAAAAGGATTTGATAAGAAGTTTGTCAAATTGTGAGAAGATTTTAGGAACTCAAGACATTCATATTCTTCAGAGAGAAGACAAATATAGAGGTCATAGTTGAAGTCAAAATTTAGCAAAAAGTTAGAAGAAAGTAAGAATATTGAAGAGGTCATAGTTTAGAGATATTTGAAGATAGCCACAAAGTTTTGTAGGCTTATTTATAAAAGCACAAAGTTTCTAAAAGAGAATATAAATTTATAGCAATAAGTAGAAGTGAAAAATTGTAGATAGAGAAAGCTTTGGAGAAGATTTCACAAAAAAATGAACAACCAATTAAGAGAAGGCTTGATAGAAAGAAGAAGAGTAAATTTGAATGCTTGAAGATATCACCAGATCATATTTTCTAAGTAGCAAAATGAAGGAATTTAAGCTACAATTTTGAGTAGCATTGAAAGAGGAAAGTGAGTTGCATTGTAGAAAAAATTGAAATAGTTTTGAGATAGCTTTCAATAGCAAAGCTCAATATTATTTTAGCAACATATAAGGAGGAGTCCTCATACATAATTGAGTAGCAAAATATTAAAAAAATCCTGAGTCATTTTTTAGCAAGTTGCAACATTCACAATGAAAAATTATAAAATTAAAATGTATATGCAAAATTTTAAAATTAAAATTGACCATTGAAAAAGAGTCTTCTATTTTGGATACAGTAATATTATGAAGGGGTGTTAAATCAAATTATCCCACATTGAAAACAAAAATAATTAATAATGGTTTAAAATGCGAAACAACCACTAAGTGTTACGTGACTTCAGTCATTCTAGATGGATAATTCTTGCGTGACCAAATTTGATCCCTAGTCTAAATATTGTACCAACAAGTTTCACATCATTGAATCATTAATTGTGATTTCCCTCCTAACACCAATGCTCTACCCCTCTATTGCCACCACCGCCTGCTATCATAACTTTGTCCCTCTACCATAACTACCACTACCACTGATCAGTCCCTCTACCACCACTTCCCGTGCTCCCCTACCAATGTTGTTGCACCACCCTTCAACCTTGACCTCTGTTCAGCCTCCTCTAGTATCCACTCAGCTCTCACCAACTTTCACTATTCTTCCCTGCCCCCTAAAAGTTGACAAACAACAAATTTTTGACAATAAACAAAACAAATTATTTCAACAAAATTTTGACAATAAAAAAAAACTGAAAACGTTGTCAAAATTTTTGAAAAAAAAATTTTCATCAAAATTTTTCCAAAAGGAAAGGTTTGAACCAAAAAAAAAATTGCAAAAATTTGTCAACCATCACCATTTTTTTTCAAAACTTACAACCAAGACAAGTAAATTGTAAACTTGCTATAGCTGCCATGATGGACGGGAGAATATCACAAGATACGGTGAAAGATATTGCAAAAGAAGTCCTGAAGGAGGTTACAAGAGAAATGAAAGATATACTACAAGGAATGACAATTTGAAAAGATAATTTTGAGGATAAGATAGCTGTAAATATAGCATAATTAACTATGAGCGTCAACACCTCCAATACAAAATTATCAACCAAACTGGATGCTACAAATCACTCTATGGACTTGGTACAACAAAAATTGACATTAATACACAATGAAAAACATAACACAATACCAGCACAACAAATGTTACTAGGCAGCCACAGATGTCAATCCTCCCATGTACCACAAAATTGGATTTCTTAAAATTTTATGGAGGTGACACCACAAATTGGATATATAGGGTAGAATAGTATTTCTCTTTATATCAAATTCCAGAGATCCAAAAGTATCACATCATTTCACTTCAAATAAATTGCTACACAATGGTATCAATGGTATGAAAAAACAAAAGTTAATCCCACATGGACCTATTTTATAAAGAAACTAACATTGTGATTTGGCCCAACCAAAATTGAAGATTTCACAAGAGCTCTCACCAAATTTCGTGAAACATCAACCATAAGAGAATATAAAGTGCAATTTGATAATTTGGCAAATCTTACATCATGAATCGATGCATAATTCTTTCAAAGCTACTTCATTAGTGGCCTAAAATAAAAAATTCATCTAGAAGTACAAATATTCAATCCTATCGATATTATGCATGTAGTGGCATTAACACAAATATTTTAAGAGAAGATCAATAACCAATGACGCATAGGAAGAATCTCATTATGGAAATCACCAAACACCTACACCAGCTAAAATATAAATAAAGTCATGTCGATTAAAAGAATTAGCCAAGAGGAAATGAAATAAAGGTGAGAGAAGGGTCTATGTTTCCATTGTGACAAAAAATTCACCCCTAATCACAAATGCATTTCACCAAAATTATATATTTTGGAAACCATTGAAGATTGCACCCCAAAATAAGAGGATGACATCTAAGTCAAAGTAATAACATATATTCCAAAAGAAAATAAAGAGGATAAAATATAAATATCCTTTAACGCTCTCGTAGGATGTTCAGGCCCACAAACTATGAAAGTAAAAGGGTACTTTAAGAACTATAACCCTATTGTGTTCTTAGACTTTGGTAGCACTCACAATTATATGGATCCCAGGTTGGCCAAACAAGCTAATTTTTTTATATATCCTTGTAATAAATTTGAAGTCATGATTGGCAATGGCAGAAAAATTGCATGCAAAGGTAAATGCCAAAATAACAAGATCACTATGGGATATTATAACATAAAATGGAATATGTATGTACTACCGTTAGGAGGATGTGATATCGTTTTAGGAGTATAATGGCTATGAATTCTTGACAAAATTCATTGGTATTTTGAAGAATTATGGATGCAATTCACACAAAAAGGCCAAACTTACACAATTAAAAGGTTCAAAATAGGTCCATCACAAATCATAAGTTCCCATAGAATGAAAAAAATTATTCATAAAGAAGGAAAAGACATGGTTGCCCAACTATTTTCCTTGCAAATCACTAACAAAGAATAACCAGAGGAACTTGAATTACATGAAATCCTAGAAAGACATGATAAAATATTCAATGAACCAGAATGACTACCTCCAAAACGGAGCCATGATCATGCCATTCAATTACTTTTGGGGCACCAACCTCCTAATATTAGACCTTATCGATACCCATATTTGCAAAATACATAAATAAAAAAAATTGTACAAGACCTACTGAGGATAGGAGTCATTAGACCTAGTTTAAGTCATTACTCTTCCCCGGTCATACTAGTAAGGAGGAAGGATGGATCATGGCACTTATGTGTTGACTAGTACACCCTCATAAAACTAACTATCAAGGAAAAATTTTCTATTCTCGTCATCGATGAACTTAATGGGACCGCATATTTTTCCAAACTTTATTTACGATCTAGATACCACCAAATTTGAGTTAAAGAGTGTGACATACCCAAAATAGATTTTCACACTCATGGACATTATGAATTTTTTGTGATGCCATTTGGTCTTACCAATGCTCCTTCCACATTTCAAAGCCTTATGAACAATGTATTTCACTCTTTCCTTTGAAAGTTTATTTAGTTTTGTTTGATGATATTTTGATTTACAGATAAATATGGGAAGATCACTTAACCCATATAGATCAAGCATTAAAGACCTTGGAGGAAAATCAATTATATGATAATATATCAAAATGCTCCTTTGGAAAATAAGAAATTGAATACCTTGGACATATTATATCCAAGGAAGGAGTTAAAGTAGATCCTTGTAAGATTGAAGATGTTGAAAATTGGCCTATTCCAAAAACATTGAAAGCGTTGCATGGGTTCTTAGGACTAACTGGATATTATCATAAATTTGTCAAGGATTATTGCAAAATCATGGCCTCCTTAACAACACTAATTAAGAAGAATTCTTTCTTATGTTCTCCAGAAGCTAATAAAGTCCTCATCACCTTAAAAAAAGCCATGTGTACCACCACTGTCTTAGCCATGCCATATTTTTCTAAACTATTTATTATTGAGAGCGATGCTTTAGGATTGGGAATTAGAGGCGTACTCATGCAAAATGAAAAACCTTTAGCCTTCACTAGAAAAGCATTCTCAAAAAAGAATTTAGCACATTCCACATATGAAAAAGAAATTTTAGCCATTGTTCATGCAATCCAACATTGGAGACCTTACCTTATTATAAAATATTTCATTATCCGTATTGACCACCATAGTCTAAAATAACTTATGAAGCAATGTGTAACCACACTAGAACAACAAAAGTGGGTGACAACAATACTAGTCTATGATTATGAAATCATATATAAAAAATTAAAGAGAACATGGTTTTGGATGCACTTTCTAGAAAATTTGAAAAAACTTCCCAATTAAATGCTCTTTCATACCCCATTCCTAAATGGATTGACCAAGTAAAGAAAGAATGGTATAAGGACCCTACCACACATACCATAATTCAACACCTCTAACAAAATCCCATTAGCAAACTTAACTATTCATGGAAATATAACATACTCTATTATAAAGAATATATTGTCCTATCTCCTACATCTGCCTATCGTACAAAGCTTCTCCATGAGCTATACACTACACCCACTTTAGGACACTCTAGATTCCTAAAAATATACACAAGAGTGACTAGATATTTTTATTGGATAGGGATGAAAAATGATATCAAGAGATTCATCAATGAATATGATACATGCCAAAGAAATAAAGGTGAAATAGTGGCCACCCCAGGCATTCTTCAATCTCTTCCCATACCAACAAAAACATGGGTTGATATTTCAATGGATTTCATTAAAGGTCTTCAAAAATCTATAGGAAAAACAACCATCCTAGTAGTGGTATATTGTTTATCTAAATACATCCATTTTATTCCAATAACCCACCCTTGTATCGCTAGTACTATTGCTCAAATTTTCCTTGATAATATATTTAAATTACATGGCATGCATTCCACTATAGTTAGTGATCATGATCCCATTTTCATTAGTAATTTTTGGAAAGAATTATTTAAACTCCAAGGTACCCAAATTCGGATGAGCTTCGCCTACCACCCCCAAATAGATGGTCAAACTAAAATTATTAATAATGTACAGAAAATTATCTCCGATGTTGTACTTCGATGAGACCCCTTCACTAGGTTATGCCTTACAATAGCATGGTGGTATAATACCACATATCATGCAACCATTAAAATGTCCCCTTACGAAGCAATATATGGCCATTCACCCCCATACTTGGCCTCTTATATTTTGGGAAGTACAAAGGTGCCAACCGTAGAAATGGAACTTGTTACTAGATATAATATTGTTCACACTCTTAAAGATAATCTACACATCGCCCAACACCACATGAAGCAACAAGCAAACAAACACCGAATTGAGCATTCTTTCCAAGAAGGGGATATGGTATTTTCACCTTCAACCATATCATAAAACTTATCTAAACATCAAAGGTTCTCAAAATTTAGCACCCAAATTTTATGGACCCTTAAAATTCTACAACGTGTTGGGCTAGTTGCATATAAGCTTGAGTTACCAGAGTCCTCCAAAATCTATCCTATATTCCATATTTCTTGTCTCAAGCCAGTAATAGTTACTCACATCACTACTCAAACTTAACTTCTAGAGTTTTTTGATGATGAGGCACTCATGGTTGAACCAAAATCTATCGTAGATCATCGCATGCACGTCCTCCATAATTAAACCATAATTGAAGTATTCATTCAATGGAAAGGTCTACCTTCGAAAGACACCACATGGGAGACACTCCATATTCAACAACAATTTCCTCAATTCCAGCTTTGAGGACAAAGCTCATTTTAAGGAGGGTGGCATGTTAGGATTCTACTCCTAACATTGATATTAATCACATTTATTCACTCACTCATTTATTAACTATTATTGATCACTCACAAAGCATGTATTGTGACCTTTGATCGCACCTTCTATGTACATAGAAATAGGGAATGTAGTTGGGTGTAATCAAAATCCAAGAAAATATATTTATTTACATTTTTTGGGTCTCCCAAAAATTCCACAATGATTCTTCTCAAACGGTAATTCATTTTAATTGTTTACACTTATTTCTTCTGATTTCATTGCTAGGTAACTAACGACCTAATAGAAATATGCCCATGAATCCTTTTTTCTCTCTGAAAATATCACCAAATGAAAAATTATTCCAAACCTTAAGATTGGACCTTAGCCTTTTAAACTTATTGGATAGTGATGCAGGAGCATCCAGTGACATCTGATGCAGAAGCATCCAATGGAAACAAAGACATTTTTGAAAATTGGCTAAGGAAGGAAGATGTCACGATTTCGAGACATGTCACGAAATTGTGACCAAAAGAGGAGAGAGAAAGAGGAGGAAAACTGTCGCGATATCACGATAGAAAAAGTGTTGCGATATCGTGACACAAAGTGGGAGAGAAGCCAGTAGGGAAAACCTGTCGTGATATCGCGACAAAAAAAGTGTCGCGATATCGCGACACAAAGAGGAGAGAGAAGTAGCAGATAGAAGATGTCACGATATCGTGACATGTCACGTTATCGTGACCCACAGATGAAAGAAGGAAGCAAGGAGGAAAGATGTCATGATTTCGTGACATGTCACAGTTTCACGACCCGCAAAGGAGAGAGAAGGCACAGATGAGAAGATGTCATGATTTCATGACATGTCATAGTTTCATGACCCATAGAGGAGAGAGAAGGTGCAGACGAGAAGATGTCATGATTTCATGACATGTCGCAGTTTTGCAACCCACAGAGGAGAAAGAAAGCGCAGACGAGAAGATGTCACGATTTTGTGACATGTCATAGTTTTGCGACCCATAGGGGAGAGAGAAGGTGTAGAAAATAAGATGTCACAATTTCACGACATGTCACAATTTTGTGACTCACAGTGGAGAGTGAAGGCACAGAGGAAGAATGTCACGATTTCATGACATGTCTCAGTTTCGTGACCCGCCAAGGAGTGAGAAAGCTAGAAGGAAGAAATGTCACAATTTCATGACATGTTGCATTTTTGCGACCAGAAGGCGAAGAAGAAGCCAAGGGAGGAAGATGTCGCGATTTCACAACATGTCACATTTTTGTGACCAGAAGGCAAAGAAGAATCCAAGGGAGGAAGATGTCGTGATTTCGTGACATGTCACATTTTTGCGACCAGAAAGCGAAGGAGGAGCCAGAGGAGGAAAATGTCACAATTTTGTGACATGTCGCATTTTCATGACCAAGAGGCGAGCAAAGGAGCTGGAGGAGAAGATGTCACGATTTCGTGACATGTCACATTTTCACGACCCGAAGAAGCAAGAGGAAGCAGAGAGGAAAAGATGTCACGATTTTGTGACATGTTGTATTTTTGCGACTAGAAGAGAAGGAAAAGTGGATGAAGAGAAAAGTGTCGCGATATTGCAACATGCAAAATTTTTGGGAAGCCGTTGTAGAATGAGTTCATTGAATGACATGTGGTAGCACTGGACAACACGTGGCACCAAGGTGCAGTGAAAGTAGGTGAAGACGAAGAGTTGTGCAGAGTAATGTGACAGTAAACAGAAGTCGATCCAGTAGTTTTAGAGTCTGTTACAGCATGACAGTTAACAGAAGTCAATGTGACAGTTCAAGGTCTGTTACAGTGGTTACAGGGGGCCATTCCAGCGGTTACAAGAACTATTTTAGAGGAGATCATGGAGTGGTGGTTACATGGAACGCCATAATATGAATATCAAAAAGCTATAAAAAGGCAGACAGAAGGCATGCAGAGGGGTTGGGGAATGATGAGAGGTAGGGTTATAGATATGATAACCAGAGGGCCATTTTGGATCTGTTGCATTGTTCTTCCTTCTAGAAAATATTGAGTTCCTAGGTAATGCAGACATATTCATCGAATGTGAGGTAGTTTGCACCAGGAACAGAGTAAGTTTGGATCCATAGGCGTGTAGCAGATTCATCGAATGTGAGGTAGTTGCACCAGGGTCCGTGGAGTGAGAAAGCTATGAAAGCCGAAGAGCTATAGATTGAAGGTCGAGAGCCATTGCATGACTGCCAGATTGAAATCTAGGCAGATTGAGAGGGATGGAGAGCTGGAGATTGCATAGAGAATAGAAAACTAAGCCTGTGGGCTATTTATGTAATTTTACTTGAAATTGTTGAATGAAAATTTGTGATTTGTTAGATGCAATTTTTGGCCCCCCATCAAGTGGTATCAGAGCTAGAATATTTTGAGCATGTAAGCAGAGCATCGAATGTGAGGTAGCTTGCACCAGGATCTGTGGAAGAGTGGTGAGAAGACAGAAGGGTTGATTTGAGAGAGTTCGAGTCCCTATGCAGAATAAGGTGACAGAATAGTGCAAAAGTGAAGGGCACTTCTCCACCAACCCCGGGTGTCTGATGTAGGAGCATCTAGTGACATCTGATGCAGAAGCATCTAGTGGAAGTAGAGCCATTTTCAAAAATTGGCTAAGGAAGGAAGATGTCGTGATTTCGTGACATGTCATGAAATCATGACCAAAAGAGGAGAGAGAAAGAGGAGGAAAACTGTCATGATATCATGATAGAATGTCACGATATCACGACACAAAGTGGGAGAGAAGCCAGTAGGGAAAACCTGTCACGATATCACGACAAAAAAAGTGTCGCGATATCGCGACACAAAAGAGGAGAGAAAAGTAGCGAACAAAAGATGTCACGATATCGTGACATGTCGCGTTATCGCGAGCTACAAATGAAAGAAGGAAGTAAGGAGGAAAGATGTCATAATTTTGTGACATGTCACAATTTTGTGACCCGTAGAGGAGAGAGAAGGCATAGACGAGAAGATGTCACGATTTTGTGACATGTCACAGTTTTGCGACCCGTAGAGGAGAGAGAAGGCATAGACGAGAAGATGTCACGATTTTGTGACATGTCACAGTTTCACGACCCACAGAGGAGAGAGAAGGCACAGACGAGAAGATGTCACAATTTCGTGACATGTCACAGTTTCACGACCCGTAGGGGAGAGAGAAGGTGTAGAAAAGAAGATGTCACGATTTTGTGACATGTCATAGTTTTCTAACTCATAGAGGAGAGTGAAGGCACAGAGGAAGAATGTCACGATTTTGTGACATGTCGCAGTTTTGCGACCCGCCAAGGAGAGAGAAAGCTAGAAGGAAGAAATGTCGTGATTTCGTGACATGTTGCATTTTCATGACCAGAAGGCGAAGAAGAAGCCAAGAGAGGAAGATGTCACGATTTCATGACATCACATTTTCACGACCAAAATGTGAAGAAGAAGCCAAGGGAAGAAGATGTCACGATTTCGTGACATGTCACATTTTTGTGACCAAAAAGCAAAGGAGGAGCCAGAGGAGGAAAATGTCACGATTTCATGACATGTCGCATTTTCGTGACCAAGAGGTGAGCGAAGGAGCTAGAGGAGAAGATGTCACAATTTCGCAACATGTCGCATTTTTGCGACCCGAAGAAGCAAGAGGAAGCAGAGAGGAAAAGATGTCGCGATTTTGCGACATGTCGCATTTTCACGGCTAGAAGAGAAGAGAAAGTGGATGAAGAGAAAAATGTTGTGATATCGCGACATGCAACATTTTTGGGAAGCCGTTGTAGAATGAGTTCATTGAATGACATGTGGCAGCACTGGACAACACGTGGCACCAAGGTGCAGTGAAAGCAGGTGAAGATGAAGAGTCGTGCGAAGTAATGCGACAGTAAACAGAAGTCGATCTAATAGTTTTAGAGGGGGTCGGTGCAGTAGTTCAAGGTCCGTTATAGCGGTTATAGGGGGTCATTCCAATGGTTACAAGAACCATTTCAGAGGAGATCATGGAGTGGTGGTTACATGGAACGCCATAAGATGAATATCAAAAAGCTATAAAAAGGTAGACAAAAGGCATGCAGAGGGGTTGGAGAATGACGAGAGGCAGGGTTATAGATGCGATAACCAGAGGGCCGTTCTGGCCCTATTGCATTGTTCTTCCTTTTAGAAAATCTTGAGTTCCTGGGTAGTGCAGAAAGATTCATCGATCGTGAGGCAGTTTGCACCAGGAACAAAGTAAGCTTGGATCCGTAGGCATGTAGCAGATTCACCAAACGTGAGGCAGTTGCACCAGGGTCCGTGGAGTGAGAAAGCTGTGAAAGTCGAAGAGCTGCAGATTGAAGGCCGAGAGCCATTGCATGACTGCCAGATTGAAATCTGGGTAGATTGAGAGGGATGGAGAGCTGGAGATTGCATAGAGAATAGAAAACTAAGCCTACGGGCTGTTTATGTAATTTTACTTGAAATTGTTGAATGAAAATTTGTAATTTGTTAGATGCAATTTTTGGCCCCCCATCAGATAGTCTTTCAATACCCACACTGCTAACCTCATTTTACCACCAGTAACGTAAAGAGACATCAAAACCAAGATGAGAGCACCACATCAGTTCAAAATGAAAATGATAGGGAAAAAATGGCTGACCGTTGGGGACCTCCAACCACAAAGGGTTATGGTCTGAACCAATCTGGGTAAGAGTGGATACAATGGCTACATGAAAGAGATGGAGATAGTATTTGAACATAAAAAATCTATCTAATATGTTGAGAATAAAATTGTACCCCACCCTCCTATTACTCCACATGAACTTCGAGTGCTTTAAGTCTAAATATCTTAAACCTATGACATTAACAAAATTCACAAAATCATTTAGAATTTTGGTGTCCACTTTATTGCCATCTCATATTTTTGAAGGAAAAAAAGGGGTTTTGAAATCCTCCAAAACCACCCATGCCTCATCCTGAAAGGAGGCTCTCATCTCGAGTAGAATATGCCAAAATATCCTTCTATCAGTAGGGGAATTTGGCGCATAGATATTAGAGATGACCCACCTTCTATGGGTTGTCTTACACCAAAAAATAATATTTATTACCCTAGAAGAGGATGAAACCACGTGGTCATCAAACTTAGAAGGATCCCAAAAAAATAAAAGGCCACTGGAAAAACCAAAAGCCTCACTCGCTATAAATCTAGAGTGTTTCCAAACTACATTATGAACCAAATCCCATGAAGAAGCATCAAGTTTGGATTCTTGTATGTAAAAAAAATTAGGCAAATTTTCTTTCCTAAGTGAAGCCAAAAAATGCTTTCTGGAGGAGCTATTTAGCCCTCTCATGTTCCATGAGAATAACTTCATTGATATCAATAGGATAGTTTCTTTCTAAATTCTCCAGAGAGCAAAGGTTTAAAGCTATAAAGCTTTATATGCTTATATTCATTCTCCTCTTCAACAAAAAGCCTTACTTGCACACCATTGGCCAAAGCCTCCTCAATTTGTTTCTTCTTTTTTGGATTTTATAGGGGCCTACCTGAACGTTTGGACAAGCCAAGATCCAAACCCTTCTTACACTGACTTCTTATCTTTGGGCCTGTGGAGACCTTTTTGAAAATTACTTTAGGAGAGCCCATTGGGATATCCATACCACTCAAAGGCATCAAGAAGTAATCCTTTAGGGAAGTGTAGACCACATTGGGAGAAGAAACCATATTCTCCATCATCGTATCTAGAGCCTCTATGGCCTCCATTTTGATACATCTAAAGGAGTTAACTAGAGGTAAAGGTGACACTATATTTTTAGGCTAGAGAACCACCTCTAGGTGAGGAGTGCAAGAAAAATCTTTTGGTGAGGGGGAGATAGTGGCATGTCTTACTGGATCAACTTGGTCCGTTCCAATGGGCTTTGAACCACACGGAGACATCATCAGTTTCTATTTATAAGGGATCAGATCCTTCTTCTACCAAACCTTATATTTATTAATAGTAGGTCCTAGATTCGAAGCATCCCCTTAAGAATTTGGATATTTAGAATCAATTGTATAGGGCTTCTATGGCTGATACAAAGGATAATATTTCTGAAAAATGACTACTTTGACCACATTTCCTACAGGGTATAGGTTTGTTCTCAAAGACCATCGATTTAACTTAATAACCCAAGTGGGAAACCAATTCAATTGACTTAGGGAGCTCCTTATCCAAATCCACCATTACACACATACAAACAAATTGGCATCTATCTACTGATAGAGAGAGAGTCAAAGGATATGAAGTCTCCTAAAGTAGAAGCCACCACTTTGAACACATTCTCATGCTAGAGGAAGATTGGAAATTTTGGGAGCTGCACCCAAATGGAAACAAGATTGACATTTTGTGAGGTGGGATTAAAATTAGAGCCCCAACGATGCAATAACATGCCATATTTGCCAAAGAACTTGGGACCCCCATCAAGAATTTTCTAGGAATCAACTTTAGAGGAGAGCCGAATCAAGAATAAATTATGAGAAAGAGAAGCCAAGGTAAGGGAACCACCGGGATTTCATCATGAAAACACCAAATGATTGAGGACCTAAAGGTCTAGTCTACCTCCCGAGAAATTTCCCACCAAGTCAAAATATCCCTTCTCCAAAAGATAATTCATGATGAAATCAGGAATACAAATTCAGAAGGAATCTACCTCCACAGAACAGGGCTCCAAATTGTCTTGGGCTCCATGACCAACAATAACTTCCACAAATGAAATATTGGGCTCAAAATTAACCCCCTCCATATTGCTTAATTTTCCTAGGACCCAAGAAGAGGGTGAACTTGAACTACCGAGAGGGTCAGACCCCAAAGGTGGCCCCTCATCAAACTCAATGGGTGAAAACTCACAACCACCTTCGCCATCGTACCACATACTTACCAAAAACAAGAACCTTCAACAACCACCAAAGTCGCCAAACGAACATCGTGGTTATTGATACTTATTACTAAACATATTTTAGAATAATTAAATATATTTATAATTAAGGTACTCCTTCAAATTATTTATAAATAAACTATCTTATAAGATGAATAATAGCTAATATTCATGTTATATATCTTACATTTAAGAAAAAATATATTATAAGACATAACAAACTATTCATTTAAATTGTAACTTAGACTTCTATTTTAAAGTTCAAGACTATGTCATCTAAAGCATTCCTAACCTATACCTTCCATTCTATAATACCCAGGCATCCAAACATTCATTATTAAACCATTCAAACTGTGAATATTAACGATAAAAGAAAACAATTATCTCTTTGGAACAATGTAGTGCTATGACCTTAGATTCTCATCCTAAAAATCCTATTGGAATATATTATATTATTTGGTACATACCAATGTACCATCATGGGTACATCTATAGATTAAGAAAAGAGTCTTAGATTAGAATTCACATTATGCAATGTAATACACAAGTGTGCAATGATATTTTGGTAATGTAAATGTGCATATTTATCCCTATGTACATGTGTCAATAGAGTAGGAAGATGAAGAGTCATTGGAAGAGCGAGGCCTAAGAAACCTCCATATAAAGAGTCACATTCCATTCTATATATGGATGTATTGATGTAAAAGAGAGATGGTGAAGTAGAAAGAGTCACCTATGTAAGCAATGGAAGGTGATGTAATATAATTTATTTTGATCTCTTCATTCAATAAATATGTCTAAGTATTTATGAGTATTTGGCATTAACATTCTTTGAGTTATTATATAGGATATTCTAAATTTTTAGGCTTTATCGATCAACATTATTATATCTTTCTTATTACAATTATATTATTGATGTTGATAAAATATTATTTTGATTATTTACTCATAAAAATCAAGCAATGGTATTAAATCTACAATAGATCTAGATATAAATTGAAAGAGCCGCAAGAGTCATTATATAGAATATTTCTACTAGTTAATGAGATACCATTAATTATAAGAGAATTTCCTTTGCAAAATTAAATGAGAGAAGATAAAGATAATTTCATTTGGAAAAGAAACCAAAGAAGATAAAGAAATTACCTCTAGAGAAGGAACCATAGATAATAAAAAAATTACCTCTGGAAAAGGAATCAAAGAAGATAAAGAAATTACCTCTAGAAAAGAACTAGAGAAGATAAATAAATTACCTCTAGAAATATAAACTAGAGAAGATAGCATTTATCACCATGTTAAAGAAAAACTAGTAATATTTAAGGATACGCCTATTACAAGAATAAAATCAGATTAGAAGAAATTTTATAGGTTTTGAAGATAGACCTTAATATTGAGAAGAAAAGAATATACCTATTCCAAGAGCAAAATCAGAATAGAAGAAATTTTATAGGTCTTGAAGACAAACCTTGATATTGAGAAGAAGAGAATATAACTATTCCAAAAGCAAAGTCAAAATAGAATAAAATTTATAGGTCTTAAAAACAGACCTTGATTAAGAGACCCTTATAAGAGGTTCTATTGATAATCTTTATAAAAAATATTTGCAGATTATTTTTCTAGAATCTTTCAATAGGGTTGAAAGGAAAACCTGCAAAGAGTAGGACTCAATATAGATTTAATTCTACTAGTTTTAAAGATAGCTAGTGAAGATTATTATTTTTGGAACATTGAATACATATGATTATTATTATCTATGTTTTGTTGCAGAAGATTGATTCTTAGAAGTTGGGATTATTATACATATGATTATTATCTAATTTCATATATATATATATTTTTGGTAATTATTATAATAGATTAACAGTGGTTTTTTATAGAGGATCCCAAAACCTTATATACAAAATCAGCCTTGCTAAATAGTGCTTCATGCCTCTTGGCTGGAAGAATAAACCTGTATGCAAAAAAAACAAAAAGTTGCTAATTTCCCGAGGGCTACAAGTAAGGCATTTTTGCCTTATTATCCTAGAAACCATGGCCATTATAACTGGGAAAACAAAAACTAGCTGGAGAAGCTGGACCATCGAAAAGCAGAAGAAGACAGCCAAGAAAACTACAAAAAATTCTCCCATACCTGGGAAATAACTTTCCACATTTCTGCTTTCCCGGAGGCAGAATTCAAAGCATACATGTTGGATAGGATCCAAGAAAAATGACTGGACTGAAACAAACCGTTGAAAATCCTGCTGGAAAATTTTACCCTGGCCTAAATGGCCACTCTGTTTAGTCTTCTCACATCCAGGATTTCATCTGTACAATTTGAGGTTCTTCTTACTTCCCTTTCCCTGCTGGAAGGGAGGTTTTGGGATAAGCGCATCACCCATCAGAGAATCGGAGTCATCCTGAAACAACAACCGATGGGTTCCATTTGCAACATCAGCCGCAATTTATTTGTCTCTCTTTTCCTTGTTGGGGGGACGACCCTGCTTCCTTTCACTACCAAAATCCACCCCTCGCTTTTGACTCCTCATAATTCGAGGGCTAATATTACCAGGCTGGTAACCTCTTCTTCCCAGCAGGTAGTCTTCCAATATCTTTTGTGCCTCGGGAGAGTTTCGATCATAAATTTTGGGTGAATCTGCCTGTGTGGTGATAAGGGGGGGGGCCTGTTCATTTTCCTCCTGTGGTCCTAGTTGGGGGCGCCCACCACACTGCTCGAAGTCCGGATGGGTGGTGATTTCCTCTTCTGGTAAGGAGGATTCGAGATGGTCCTTGGATGGACCCTGGAGATTCATGGCTTTTCGCAAAAGGGTGCTTCGTCAGACCTTCATCGTGCTCTAGAGGGTTGCAGGGATCCCGCTCCTTCTTTGTCTATTTTTGGAGAGGACAATTGGATTGAAGATGCCCTTGAGAACTACATTGAGGGTAGAAATTTGTCCTGTTCTCATAAACAATAGCTTTCTTGTGTAGAAAAGTACCCCTAGACCGCAGAGTAATGGAGGATGGGAGGTTTGTCTCCAAGTCTGCCAAAACACAGAACCGAGCTTGGACAAATCTAGTTCGAGCTCTAGTGGGAGGGTCTAAAGTGATCAGCTCCCCGATGGATCGAGCAATACCTCTGATTACATTTTCATGCTAGCAGAAAAGGGGAAGACTCGGGAGCCTAACCCATATTGGAGCAATGTTGATATTTTCGGTATCGGGGTTAAAGTCCAAACCCCACTTCCTTAGAAAGAGACTCCTACAGCCCAAGAACCAAGGCCCTCCAGCCAAGATTTTACAGTAGTCCTCCTTGTTGCTCAGCCTAATCGTGAAAAAACCTCGGGTTAGGGTAGCCAGCTCTAAGTGACCAAAGGTCCGCCATTTGCCAGACGCCCACTTGCGAATGGTCTCCATGTCGAGACGACCACCAATAAACTTACCGATGAGGGTAAATTTTTTGAAATCCACAAAGCTTGAGAGAATTTCCGTCAAGATGTCCAACTCGTCCTCGGATGGAAATAAATCCTTGGAGAAGAGCCCGCTTAGGGTTTCAGAGGCCACTGCCAAAGCATATGACTTCCAAGGTCCATCTCCCCATTTGTTTGGTGGATCCTTGCCGCTACTTGGCAAGGACTCCTCAGCGTCCCTAGACTCTGTTTGCCCTCCTTCCATCCTGTCGAGCCACTGGTTCGACCTGTCGACACTCTAGTGATCTCCCAGAATAGCCTTCCCGCCCACCGTCATCCCCACCCTCCCAAGAAACCCTAATTTCATCGCTCCCATCTAATTTAATATTTGATTATATGAAAGTCTATGTATTTTCCTAGTGCAAAGATTAAATCTTTTATTGTAAAAAAGTAGACATTGAAGAAGGTACAAGAAGGAGATCTTATTGAATATTAAGAAGAACCAAGAAGAAATTTCTTATTATAATATTGTAGATTGAAGAAAGAGACCCAAGAAGAGGTTACATTGAATAACTTCCAAGATTAGAATATTGAAGCTTGAAGATAGAATATAGAAGGACTATAGAAGGTCTTATTTTAGATAGAAGAAACAAAATATAGATATTCAAGAAAGAAATCTCATTGATGAATTTTCCATAGTTGGAAAATTGAATAAACTAAGGTAATGTTTCATTAAAAGCATTTACTAAATGAATCGAAGGCTTAAAAATTAGAAGACAAAAGAATATATTTCTAAAGAATATTTTGAAGAAATAGAAGAAGGAAAGAGAAAGCCTTATTATAGAAGCTAAGCTAGTTACCAGTTGAAGATATTTGAAGTAGAATATTACAAAAAGAAGGAGCATTTGACCAGAAGATATTGGGACAATTTTTTCCATACAATAACAAAACTAAAAGGAAAAAAGATTCGATAAGAAGTTTGTCAAATTTTGAGAATATTTTAAGAACTCAAGACATTCATATTCTTTAGAGAGAAGACAAATATAGAGGTCATATTTGAAGTTAGAATTCAGCAAGAAGTCTGAAGAAAGTAACAATATTGAAGAGGTCATAGTTTAGAGATATTTGAATATAGCTACAAAGTTTTGTAGGCTGATTTATAAAAGCCCAAAGTTGCTTAAAGAGAAGATAAATATATAGCAATAAGTAGAAGTGAAAACTTGTAGTTTAGATAAATCTTTGGAGAAGATTTAAGAAAAACTTGAACAACCAATTAAGAGAAGGGTTGATAGAAATAAGAAGAGTAAATTTGAATGTTTGAAGATATCACCAAATCATATTTTGTAAGTAGCAAATAGAAGGGATTTAAGCTACAATTTTGAGTAGCATTGAAAGTGTAAAGTGAGTTGCATTGTAGAAAATTTTGAAACAGTTTAGAGATGGCTTTATAATATCAAATCTCAATTATAGTTTAGCAACATCTAATGAGGAGTCCGCCTAGAGAATTGAGTAGCAAAAGAGTAGCATTTGAAGCTACAAATTATAGAAATAACTAGCACATGTGAAGAAGAAGAAAGCTGATTTTAGGTAGCAACTATAGCTGCAAATTGAAGAGTCTATTGACAACAAAAAAAAGGTGCATTGCAGTAAATACAAGACAACAAGCTATAAATAAAGGAGCTCCAAAAATATTTAATTTGATGCAATATAGATTATTATTGCAAATTTTTGAAGGTGGCTATTAAGAGTTTTTAGAGCATAAAAGTTTAGAGCCATTTAGAGGTATAAAAAAGGAATATTTGTAGGGTGTCATTAAGCCAAGAAAATACATCATTATACACCATTGATTTTATAGAAAGATTGCATATTATAAAAGCTAAAAGTTATGGTTTAATAAGAGTGATAAGAATTTTGATATATGTTATTTGTTTAATAGAAAAAACATATTCATTTTACATTCATTCATAAGATAGATTTACTCTCATTCTTAGAGAAATTAGTAATATTTTTTTTTTTTTTTTTTAAATTTACATGATGGAATCGGTAGTCGCCATGAATCCAGGCAGTCTGTCCAGCTTTTTATGGCCGCCATAGTATTCTACGAGAAATTAGTAATATTATAAAAATATTAGATTAAGTTTTTAAAAGAGTTATAAGTGAATAATATATGTTGTTTTTTAAGTGAATGTAAAAGTAAAATTATCCTACATTTGTGAGGAAGAATATTCCTCAACATATATTAGAGCTCCAAACTCAAGGTAGATTATAGGTGTTTAAATACATCAGATGTACAATAGAAAGTGGTAACTAAAACCACTAAAATAGTGGTGAAAAACATCACCATATTGAGCACCATTTAGCACAAGAATATAGTGGGACAAACTCAACAACAAGCATCCACCCATTTGCGAAAAAAAAGCACTAACAAAAGTGCTTAAGTAAAATATCCATTAGGCTTATGATTTGACCAGAAAAAAGGAGCAACAAGACATCAGCTAAAACCTACATAAGATCTGTCTACATAAATCATATGTACCACAACCATTCTATCTATTCAAAGCAAGTTATATTACAAAAAGATAAAAAAAATAGGTTGCATTATCAAAGAAATATCAACAATAGATAAAGTTGCCAGAGAAAATATCATAGGGCCATAATTGGAGCATAGAAGAGATATAATAACTAGATAAATCTATGAACACATCCACCATCAACCAAAGAGAGAAAAACCCTCACAAAGTACAATTACAAAGAAGAAAAAATACGTTGGAGGAAAGTGAAAAGAAAAAGGAATTGAAAATATTTGTAATTTCATATGTAGAATAAAGGAGCACATGCATAAAAATTTGTAACACTTATCTTGAGAAAGAAAATAGAATATTATCATTTGGTGCAAGGGTCAAAGTTGGCTCATAAACCATAATATAAATCTCCAAGAAAGAAGAGTGCTCAACACTCTGCATCATCACCTAGTTCTCAAGAAAGGTTTAGTAAATTTCAAACAACAAGGAATATTGTGCCAACTGTCCATTTACTCTTTCACGAACATTGGTTCCACCAAGAAGGGAGTCAAAGCATCTTATAGCACCTGCAAAATATGACACTCAACAAAATAAAGGAGAAGCCCTCATATAGAAAAAGTGTAAGAGTAGAAGAACTTATATAGCAAAGTCTACAACCATGCATACCAAATTCAAGGTAGGAGCATTAAAAAAATGGTCAACCCATCTTCCAAGCATCAGGAGGAGTGCTTGAATTATTAAGATAATATTTACCACCATATCAAAGTTTATATATTGATAGGAGAAATAAGGATTAAAGGAATATAATCTAAGATTAAAGATTTAAATTTTTCTAGTGGAGTGATAAGCATTATAGAACCTTAGAAAAATATAAATAATACATATATGAAGATTTTTTAAAGATTATTTGAAGCTAGCATTGAATTATGTATAACTTGTAGTTAAGCTTATGCCCTATTGTTTTATCAACTTAGGTTAAATTTTCTTATGTGATTAAGGTTTTGGTATGTCTATAAATAACCCCCTTCTACTCCTGATTTAATTATAAATTTATTATGTAAATTTATCTATGGATATAGTGATTATTTATGGTGTCTATGGGTTCACACCATATCTATTTATTTCTTATACTTATTTTTGTTTTTTTATATATGATTTAAATGGATTTATTTATTCTATTTATTTTTAGAAAATATAGTGAATTTTAACATACTTTTCAAAGAATATAGCTTTTAATTTTTGCATGTTTGGATGCTATAATTCTCAATATTGAAAGTGATATAATATATAGCTTAATTTTGATGGAGCGACTAAGGAAAATCCTAGCAGATCAGGCATTGGCGGCATTGTGTGAGATCATAATGGGAATATGATACTTTCATTTTCTAAATATTTGGGAACAAGGATGAACAATGAAGCTGAAGCTAGAGATATGTGGAGAGGCGTTCAAATGACTCAAGACTTAGAAGGCAATTTTATCATAGAAGGAGACTCTATGCATGTTATAAATCTCCTCAATAATTGTAAAACACCTCCTTTGAGGATTAAAACAATTTTTGAAGAGGCTAGGATCCTTTTCTAGGGAAGACAGGATATAAAAGCCCAACATGTCTTTCGGGAAGCTAACAAAGTTGCTGATAAGCTAGCCAATTTGGGTGTCGATGGTGACAGACTTTTCAAATGGGAACACAATGTCCCGAGTGAAGTAGAGGAGCTTATTCAACAAGAATGCTAAGAATGATAGTCGAATTTACCAATAGGGAAGACACTATAAGTTCGAAGGCTATGAGTATTCTCGTATCTTTTTTGAAATGGACTCACAATAAAAATTATTCGAGCTATTAGTCTTGGTGGATGCTACTTGGAAATACCACAAAGACTAATGGGGACAGTCACATGCCAGATAACATGGCTCCTATTCATCTTAGTAATTTTAGGTTGGTTGATAATCGTAGGGTAGGAAAGAAACAACAATATAAGACTTCGAACCAAAGCCACGTGGACCACAAGATAGCCACCACCATAAATCTAGCCAGCAGGTTCACTTCTCCAAGGTTGATTTTCCAAGACGAGATGTGGTCCCAAAGCATGTCATATAAGGAAGAAAGCAATTACCAAAGAATTAGTAAGAGTAACTGTCAATACAGAGCTTGTGAGAGTTTTTTTCAGTACTTTGCTATGTTTGTCTGCAACATTTTGTTTCTCCACTGTTTCAAAGAAGGGATCTGTGTCTGTTTATTTTTTTTGTAATTATGATGCAGATGTATTTTCTTGGGGTATACCCAAAATTTTTTATGGGAAGTTTATTTTTGATAATAGGCTATGTGCCTTATTGGATGTAATGGCTTTGGTGGCATGTGGATTTTACATATATAGGATCCTTACTAAGGACATGTTCATCAATAGCCTTAGGATAATTTTTGTAAAAGGTTTTGGGTCTACCTAAAAAACTTAGTATTAATGCTATAGTATCTTATCTACCAAATATATATATATATATATATATAGAGGTACATTGTAATGTAGTATTTATGAGTTATAGTCTTTTGGCCATGGTTAATAAGTTACATGTCCAACCTAACAAACAATATTTTGTTCTATTCATATCAAATCTTATTTTCCTTTACTTTATTGGAAAAATGATTACATAGTAACATTTATATAATTTTACTAATTTCAACCCCTAATATATTCACAATAATCCATTGTAACTATAGGGCAATGTTAATTTTAAATAAAACACAATATTTTATGTTATTAACCATTAATAAATCTTGTCATAGCATAATAATATTAATTTAACCTCCATGATATCACTACTTAAGGGATAACCAAAAGAAAAGTATAATTAGCAAATTGGAGATGATATTTGAAGGGACTAGTTGTTACAACATCAAATATTACATTTTTCTCTTACATTTTGGCCTTTCTAAAAGCTCTTCTAATGCACCAATAATAATAATGAAGAAATAAGGAGACTATATATTATTTTATGATCATAATGGATGATTGAATATGGTTAGTAGGGGATACATTATTGAATATATAATATTTTGAAGTGCTATAACAATATCTACTTTACTTACACCATCCTTAATCAAAATAAAATGTACAAAACTCTAGAAAACCCTATATTATGCTTTTTCATATCTTTTATATAAATATATCCATTTTTAATTTTTAGTGAAGATAATGCATGACCTCTTATGCAATGATTATAGCATCAAGAATTCAATTACCACAAACAAAAAACTACCTTTCTCCTCCAACATAGTTTTGTCTAAAATACTTTGCAAATAATTTACAATAATGATTAAAATTAGCTTACAGATCACATTGCAAAGGCTTATTGAAACAAAATCATCAATTGTCTCATATTTATTTTAAATAAATGCAATAAAGTTGATATTGATATTGCTTATTATAGCCTTATTACAATACAATAAAGTATATATTGATCTCATGTATTATAACATTCTTTTCACATAGCCTTTTCAATCGCCACCCTTCAATATATGCCAAATTTAAAAATCTAAAATTATAGCAATTCTATTGAAGCACTTTATTAGGATGGATATGTCATGAAAATTAAACATTGACTTACAATGTGAAACTTCATATTCTCCACTACTTACCTTAAATACCTTACATATTGGACCTTATGCATGATTACTTTACCAAGAATTGATATTCTTGAAATCTCTACTTTAACTTCATCATTTTATTGAAACATAGATATCTATTTTTCTCCATTTCATTCATATGTAGGAGGACTCACCCTTCGAATTACGAAATCTCAAAGGGCTTGTTTTTTTGAACTTCTAGTCATTATTATATATAGTTTTCTCCAATTTATCCAAATATGTATCGTCTTAATTTATTACTTTGTACTCATTGTCCGAGCCTCATACTATGATCATTAATTATTATTTTTTTAATCCTTTGTTTGAACATTTTTATCTTTATTATAACTAAAAATATTTGATAGTAGTTAAATATAATTATAATTAAGGTAATCCTTCAAATTATATATAAATGAATTATATTATAAGATGAACGAGAGTTAATATTCATGTTATATATCTTATATTTAAGAAAAATAACATTATAAGACATAAAAGACTACTCCTTTAAATTTTAAATTAGACTTCCATTTTAAATTTTAATACTATATCATCTAAAGTATACCTAACCTAGACCTTCCTTTCTAGAATACCTAGGCCTCCAAACATTCATTATTAAATCATTTAAACTATAAATATTAACTAGAAAGGAAACAAATTGTCCCTTTGGAACAACATAGTGGTATGACCTTGGATTCTCATCCTAAAACTTTTATTGAAATATATTATATTATTTGGTACATGTCAATGTACCATCATGGGTACATATATATATTAGGAAAAGAGCCTTAGATTAGGATTTAATTTATGCAATATAATGCACAAGTGTGTAATGATATTTTGGTAATGTAAATGTGCATAGTTATCCCTATGTAGATGTGTCAATAGAGTAGGAAGATGAAGAGTCATAGGAAGAGTGAGGCCTAAAAAACCATCATATGAAGAGTCACATTCTATTATATATGGATGTATTGAAGTAAAAAATAGATGGTGAAGGATAAAGAGTCACCTATGTAAGCAATGGAAGGTGATGTAATATGATGTATTTTATATCTTCATTCAATAAATATTTCTAAGTATTTTTTAGTATTTGGCATTAGCATTTGTTGAGTTATTGTATAGTAGATTATGAGTTTATATGATTGATTGATCAACATTATTATATCTTTTATATTGCAATTATATTACTGATCTTAAAGCAATATTATTTTGAGTATTTACTCATAAAAAGCTAATAGTGGTATCAGAGCAATGGTAGATCTTGATATAAATTGAAATATCCTCAAGAGTCATTATATAAATTATTTCTATTTGTTGAGAAGAGACCAGTAATGATAATATAATTTCCTTTAGAAAAGTAAGTGAGAGAAGATAAAGAGAATTTCCTCTAGAAAAGAAATCAAAGAAGATAAAAAATTACCTCTAGAAATGGAACCAGAGAAAATAAAGAAATTACCTCTAGAAAATAACCGGAGAAGATAAATAAATTACTTCTAGAAAGAAAAACCAGAGAAGATAGCATTTCTCACTATATTGAAGAAAAACCAGTGACATTTAAGGATATACCTATTCCAAGATAAAATCATAATAGAATAAATTTTACATGTCTTAAAGATAGACCTTGATATTGAGAAGAAGAGAATATACCTATTACAAGAAGAAAATCAAAATAGAAGAAATTTTACAGGTCTTGAAGATAGACCTTGATATTGAGAAGAAGAGAATATAACTATTCCAAAAGCAAATTCAAAATAGAATACAATTTAGAGGTCTTAAAAATAGACCTTGATTAAGAGACCCTTATAAGAGGTTCTATTGATAATATTGATAAAAAATATTTCCAGATTATTTTTCTAGAATATTTCAATAGGGTTGAAAGGAAAACCCTCAAAGAATAGGATTTAATATAGATTTAATTCTACTAGTTTTTAAGATAGCTAGTGAAGATTATTATTTTTGGAACATTGAATACATATGATTATTATTATCTAACTTTTGTTGCAAAATATTGATTCTTAGAAGTTGGGAAGCTTCCTACAACATATAGAGAAGAATTTCATCTTTGATTATCTGAAAGTCTATGTGATTTTCTAGTATAGGGATTAACTCTTTTATTGTAGAAAAGTAGACATTGAATAAGGTCCAAGAAGGAGACCTTATTGAATATTGAGAAGAACCAAGAAGAAGGTTTTCATTGCAATATTGTATATTGAATAAAGAGACCCAAGAAGAGTTCATAATGAAGAAATTTCAAGATTAGAATATTGAAGATTGAAGATAGAATATAGGACTATAGAAGATCCTATTGTAGATATAAGCAACAAAATATAAAGATCAAAGAAAGAGATCTCATTGAATAATTTTCCATAGTTGGAAAATTAAATAAACCAAGATAAGGTTTGATTAAAAGCATTTACTAAAATAATTGAAGGCTACAGAATTAGAAGACACAAAAATAGACGTCTAAAGAAGATTTTTGAGAAAGAAAAGAAGGTAAGAGAAAGCCTTATTGCAGAAGCTAAAGCAATGACCAATTGAATATATTTGAAGTAGAAAATAACAAGTAGAAGTAGCACCTGACCATAAGATATTGGGACAATTATTACCATATGATAACAATCTCAAAAGGAAAAAGGATTTGATAAGAAGTTTGTGAAATTTTGAGAAGATTTGAGAACTCAAGATATTCATATTCTTGAGAGAGAAGACAAAGATAGAGTTCATATTTGAAGTTAGAATTAAGAAAGAATTGAGAATAAAGTAAGAATATTGAAAAGGTCACAGTTTAGAGAGATTTGAATATAGCCACAATGTTTTGTAGGCTGATTTATAAAAACACAAATTTGCTGAAAGAGAAGATAAAAAGATAGCAACAAGTAGAAGTGAAAACTTGCAGTTTAGAGAAATATTTAGAGAATATTTTAGAAAATATTTGAACAATCAACTAAGAGAAGGCTGGATAGAAATAAGAAGCATATTTGAAAGCTTGAAGATAGCACAAAATAATATTTTATAAGCAGGAAATAGAAGGGATTTAAGGTACAATTTTGAGTAGCATTTAAATAGAAGGATTCCTATAGAATGGAACAATGAAATAGCAACATTTTAAGCTACAAATAATAGAAATAGCTAGCACATGCGAAGAAGAAGAAAGTTGATTTTAAGAAATAACTATAGCTGCAAATTGAATAGTCTATTAACAATAAAATAAATGTGCATTGAAGCAAATACAATATAGCAAGCTTTAAAAAAAGGAGCTACAAAAATGTGTGTTAATTTGATTCCATATAGATTATTATTGCAAATTTTTTGAAAGTGCCTATTAAGAGTTTTTAGAGCATCAAATTTTATATCCAATTAAAGCTAGAAAAAATGAATATTTGTAGGGTGTCATTAAGTCAAGGAAAGAAACCATTACACACCATTGATTTTATAGAAATATTGCATGTTATAATAGCTAAAATTTATATTTTAATAGGAGTGATAAGGAGTTTGATATATTTTGTTTTATTAATAGAAAATCAAATTCATTTACGTTCATTCATAATATAGATTTACTCTCCTTAGAGAAATCTACAAGATTATAACAACATTAGATTAAGTTTTTAAAGGAGTTATAAGTTAATAGTATATATTTTTAAGTGAATGTAAAAGCTAAATTATCCTACATTTGTGAGGAATAATATTCCTCAACATATAGTAGAGCTCCAAATTTAAGGTAGATTACAGGTGTTTAAAAACTCTAGATGTACAATAGAAAGTGGTAAATAAAAACAGTAAAATAGTGGTGAAAAATACCACCATAATGAGCACCATTCAACACTAGAATATAGGGGGGCAAGCTCTACAACAAACATCCACCTATCTATAGGAAATAAGCACTAACAAAAGTGTTAAAGGAAAAGATCTATTAGGCTTAAGATTTAGGCAGCCAAAGGAGCAAGATGTTAGCTTCAACCTACAAATTATAAATCTATGTAAATCCTACGTAGCACAACCATTCTATCTACTCAAAGCAAGGTAGATTGCAAAAGGATAGAAATATATAGGGTGCATTATCAAAGAAACATCATCAATAGATCAAGCTCCCAAAGAAAATATCTGAGGGTCATCATTGGAGCATACAATAGGTATTATACGTAGATCCATATGTGAACACATCCACCATAAAGTAGATAATAAAACACATAAAGTAGGGATTGAAGGTTCTCATTGTAATATTATATATTGAAGAAAGAGATCCAATAAGAGGTTACATTGAAGAACTTCCAAGATTGGAAAAATGAAGATTGAAGATAGAAGATAAAAGAACAATAGAAGGTCCTGTTGTAGATAGAAGCAACAAAATATAGATATCCAAGAAATATATCTCATTGAATAATTTCCCATACTTGTAAAATTAAAGAAACCAAGGTAATATTTCATTAAAATAATTTACTAAAATAATTGAAGGCTACATAATTAGAAGACCCAAGAATAGAGGTTTAAAAATATTTTTAAAAAAATAAAAGAAGGCAAGAGAAAGTCTTATTTTAGTATCTAAGGTAGTGACCATTTGAAGAGATTTGAAGAAGAATAATACAAGTAGAAGGAGCACATAACCAGAAGATATTGGGATAATTGTTGCCATATGATAAAAAATCCTAAAGAAAAAAGAATTTGATAAGAAGTTTGTCAAATTTGTAGAAGATTTTGAGAACTCAAGACATTCAAATTTTTGAGAGAGAAGACAAAGATAGAGGTCAAATTTGAAGTCAAAATTCAGCAAGAATTTAGAAGAAATAAAAGATATTGAAGATGTCATAGTTTAGATATATTTGATGATAGGCACAATATTTTATAGGCTGATTTATAAAAGCACAAAGTTTCTGAAAGAGAAGTTGAAAAGACAACAATAAGTAGAAGCAAAAAGCTACTGTTTAGAGAAAGCTTTGGAGAATATTTTAGAAAATATTTGAATAGGAAACTAAGATAAGGCTTTATAAAAAGAAGAGCAGAATATTTGAAGGCTTGAAGATAGCACCAAATAATATTTTGTAAGAAACAAGTAGAAGGAATTTAAGCTACAATTTTGAGTAGCATTGAAAGATGAATGTGAACTGCATTTTAGAAATATTTGGAATAGTTTTGAGATAGATTTGGATAGAAAATCTCAAGAAGATTTTAGCAGCATCTAAGGAGGATTCCTCCTATATATTTAGATAGTGAAAGAGTAGTGTTTTAAGCTACAAATTACAGAAATAGCTAGCACATATGAAGAAGAAGAAAGATGATTTTAGGCAGAAATTATAGCTACAAATTGAAAAGTCTACTAATACAAAAAGAAAGGTGCATTGTAGAAAATACAAGATAACAAGCTATAAAGAAAGGAGATAAAAAAAGGTGTATTAATTTGATGCCATATAGATTATTATTGCAAAGTTTTTTATGGTGCCTATTAAGAGTTTTTAGAGAATCAAACTTTAGAACCATTTAAAGCTAGAAAAAGGGAAGATTTTTAGGGTTTCATTAAGTCAATGAAAGACACCATTAGACACCATTTATTTTATAGAAATATTACATATTACAATGACTAAAATTTATGGTTTAATAAGAGTGATAAGGAGTTTGATTTATGCTATTTTTTAATATAAAAATTAGATTCATTTTACATTCATTCATAAGATAGATTTACTCTCCTTATTAGAGAAATCAACAATATTATAACAAAATTAGATTAAGTTTTTAAAGGAGTTGTAAGTGAATAGTATATGTTATTTTTAAGTAAATATAAAAGCAAAATTATCTCCATTTGTGAGGAAGGATATTCCTCAACATATATCAAAACTTCAAATTCAAGGCATATAATAGGTGTTTAAAAACACCAAATATACAATAGAAAGTGATAAATAAAACCACTAAAAGAGTGATGAAAAACACCACCATATTGAGCACCATTCAACACCAGAATATAGGGGTGCAAGCTCTACAACAAACATCCACCCATTTGTAGGAAAGAAGCACTAAGAAAAGTGCTTAAGGAAAAGATCCATTAGGCTCAATATTCAGCTATCCAAATAAGCAAGAAGATGTTAGATACAACCTATAAAATATCAATATATGTAAATCATACATAGCACAACCATTCTATCTACTCAAAGTAAGGTATATTGAAAAAATATAGAAATATATAGGGTGCATTATCAAAGAAATATCATCAATAGATCAAGCTACCAAATAAAATATTAGAGGGCCATAATTGGAGCATACAAGAGGTATTACAACTAGATCCATCTGTGAACACATCCACCATCATCCAAGGAGATAAGAAACCTCATAAATTTTAGTTACAAAGAAGCAAGAATACATTGGAGGAAAGTGAAAAGAAAAAGAGATTGAAAAAAATTGTAATTTTAGATGTTGGAGAAAGGATCACATGCATAAAAGTTTGTAACAATTTTCTTGAGCAAGAAAAGGGAATATTACCATCTAGCACAAGGGTTAAATTTGGATCATAATCCATAACATAAATCTCTAGGAAAGAAGAGTGTTCAATGCTTTACATCATCACCTAGCGCTTTAGAAAGGTTTAGTAACTCCCAAACAACAAGGAATATTGTGCCAAGTGTCAATTTTACTCTTTCATGAATGTTGGTACCACCAAGAAGGGAGTCAAAGCATATTATAGCACCTACAACACATGACACTCAATAAAATAAAGGATAAGTGCTCATATAGCAGAAGTGTAAGAGTGGAAACACTTATATAGCAAAGTCTAGTGCCATACATAGAAAATTCAAGGTAGGAACATTAAAGAAAGGGTCAAAGCATCTTCTAAGTGCCATACATAGCAAATTCTAATCAAAGTTGACTAGAAGAGAAGTGTCCAATAGTCAAGAGAAGTTCCCAAAAAGTAAAGGAGGAGTGTATAAATTATTAAGGTAATATTTACCATCATATTAAAGTTTATATATTTATAGGAGAAATAAGGATTAAAGGAATACAATATAAGGTTAAATATTTAAAGTTTTCTAGCGGAGTGATAAGCATTATAGAAAATTAGAAAAATAATGCATATTTTAAGATTATTTGAAGTTGAATAAACATTATATTTGAGATTTGTAAAATTTAATATTTAGATTTAAAAAACAAATTTAATATTTGCAAAATTGCTAAGGTTGGATAAATAAGGCATACAACATCAAATTAGGATTACAAAATTTTACAAATATTATTTTTCCAAATTTCTTGATTTATAGGAATAAGGAATCCTATTTCAAAATAGTTTATTAAATTTAGAGCTAAATATTTTATTCATAAATTTTGGAGACAAAAGGAGTTCTACATAAATGAATATTGCATTACGATTTGAATAAGTAAAGGACTAAAATTGCACACATTGATTGTTAGATATGATATTAAAATTACATTGCATTTAAAACATTAGGGAGATAAAAAGTATTCTACAAAACATAGAATTGAAAGGACTATGTTGAGACTAGGGAGTCATAAGGTAGACTACTTCAAAGGCTCTCCCAGAATTTCCTCACAACAATCATGAATATGATAGCAAGTGGACCATATCATAGAATGCAAAATCAAAATATCTCTCATACTCCTTATGAACAATGTACTGCTATTTCACAAAAATATAGTTCAAATATTCATAATAAAAATAATATTTGGTATATTGATGCAGGAGCAATTCATCATATGACAAGAAATATACATTGGTTTAGTTGCTTAAAAGCAACAAATAATTCTAGTCTTAAAATAGTAGATGGAAAGAAATACCTAGTTCATGGAAATGGATGTGTTATACCTAATGCATCTTATCCTCATTTTATATTACACAATGTAATGTACATACCAGGGTTGACTATAAATATCATTTCAGTAACAAAATTGGTAGAAAGTGGAAGAACAATAGAATACAAATATGTGAATGAGAAGAACACATGTATTATCAAAAGATAGAATGAAATTGAGGCTACAGGATCAATTAGAAAAGGGATATATTCTCTATATCCAACTATAATTACATAGGAACTTGTAATGGTTCAAGATAATACTAATATATTTTTTGAGAGATAGATTGTATAAGACAAAGAGTCATTCTCATATGGAAACAGATGGGGGAATACAGAATTCAGATGAAGGAAAACTAGAGACCAACAAAATATTGATCTTCAAGGATATCTATAGATCAAAAGGGAAAGTGAACTTAATCCAGATAGAGATTACCTACAAGAAGAATATTCATATTGAAGATCAGAGTTTTTAATAACCAAATAATGTAATACAAAGGGTATTGGAATAAATTACATTATTTGGTACATTCCAATGTACCATCATTAGTACATCTATAGATTATGCAAAGAGTCTTAGATTAGGATTTAGTTTATGCAACATAATGCACAAGTGTACAATGATATTTTGGTAATGTAAATGTGCATAGTTACCCTTATGTACATGTGTCAATAGAGTAGGAAGTTGAAGAGTCATAAGCAGAGTAAGGACCAAGAAACATCCATATGAAGAGTCACATTCCATTATTATATGGATGGATTGATGTAAAAGAGATATGGAGAAGGAGAAAGGGTCATCTATGTAAGTAGTGGAAGGTGATGTGATATAATGTATTTTTATCTCTTCATTCAAAAAGTATTTTTGAGTATTTGGTATTAACATTATTTAAATTATTATATAGTAGATTATTAGTTTATATACTTGATTGATCATCAATTGTTTTTTTAGTATTAATTTTAAAAGAGGGTTTTGAAAGGAGCCCCACAACCTTATACAACAAGAAAGCCCAAAGGCTAATTAAAGCATAAGATGACCGCTATAATGGAGGCCCACCTAAAATGACAACAAGGTATTACAAATCGAGGCAAGCATCCCCTGGGGAAGGGGAACCGCGGGAGTTCACACCATCCCCACGAAGGAAATTTGGGGAGGAAAATCCAAACAACTCGGCCCTAAAGAATAGCATGACAATGTAGGGGGTGAAAAACTACCAACCTAAATAAATGCATCGTTTGAAATTTGAAAGTCACAACAGGCTACAAAATTTGATAAGCTCAGGTATAAGAAGGGGTGACATAACTAGGGGGCTAGAAGGGACAATCAGGGAAGGTAGGAATGTACAGAGGGGCTAGCATAATAAATGCCAGTACATACCATAAAATACTTAATACTACAAGTACCAACTAGATCACCCAAATCTTGGAAAGGAACCAAAGTCTAACAAGAGTTAAGGAGCTTCCTCCTTGATGCGAATTACAACATCATTAGGAAAACCCCACTACTACATAGATAAGCCTTGACAACGAACTCCCAAGTTTTCTAAGAGATCAACCATTGAATCGCCTTCTCTAAAACCATGGGAGAACTCCACGCTAGAAAGGAAATGAACAAGCCAAGTTGCTTCCTCAATTAAATTAGCAATTTTCCATCCCAAACGGGAAACTCCACGAAGCATGTTGATGATGGATAGGGAATCCCCTTCAATAATTATTTTTTTAATGCCAAGGTTCTTAAGCTACTCTAAGCCAATGAAGGTCACTCTAGCTTCAACCACCATGGAATATTGGACTCCAAGGCAGTCTATGTAAGCTAGAATAAGATCACCATTATTGTCCCTTATTGCACTACCCAAGCTAGCTAAGCCAAGGTTGCCTTTAGAGGCACCGTAAAAGTTATGTTTGAACCACCCAATGGCTGACAGAGACCAATGAACCTCCCTCATTGGGTTAGGATTAGGAGGGGTTGGGCTAACGACACAAAACAAAGCTATTCTTCTAATAACATATCACTTGGGAAGAGACCCAAGTTAGTAGTTGAGAGAGAAGAAATGCGATAATTTAAAATGTTAGCTATTCTCCTTTACCGGGTCTCTAGAGTATTAACAAAATAAATGAATATTTTTTCAAAATTTATCTATTGCCCGATAGCCTTCTTATAGCTTACCAAAATGGACTTCACATCCCTTGCATGGAACATCGATGCCTCACAAGAGAGGAGGGTGTCATCAACAAACTTTTGGTGAGAGATTGGTGGGTAGGGGAGAGCCGACCTTAGACCAAAATCAAAGCTTCGATAGGAAATCGAATGACCAAGCGCCTCCACCACAAGAATGAAAAGGAATGGGGATAGAGGGTCACCTCGAATATACCATGGCATGACTAAAATAACCCTACTTGAGAGCCATTAACTAGGATAGAGAAGCAGGTAGAAGAAATGCAAGCCTCTATGAGCCCCACCCATATTTCACTAAAACCAAATTTCCTCAGGATGCGAAATAAAAATTGCCATGAGACCCTATCGTAAGCCTTGCTTACATCCAACTTGAGGAAGAATGTTGCCTTCCCGCTCTTTTTAACTGAGTGGAGGAGTTTGTGTACCACAATCACCCCATCTAAAATTTGTCTACCAGGGACAAAGGCACATTGGGCACTATCCACGAGAAGAGGTAGGATAACTTTCAACCTATTGGCTAAGGCTTTAGAAAGAATCTTATAGATAGTGTTGCACAAACTTATAGGCCAAAATTCATTGAAAGAGGACACATTATATTTCTTTGGCACCAGGGCCAATAGCATCAAATTCACTGATTTAGGGATGACCATCGAAGCTTGAGAGTCTCGAACCACCACACAAACATCTGAGCCATAGATATGCCAATACTTATGGAAGAACCCTAGAGGGAAACCATCAGGACCAGGTGCCTTAAGAGGGCTCATAGACTTTAATGCATTAAAAATTTCTTCATCTAAAAAAGGAGTAACTAGCCCCTCATTCATCTCCTCCATTACCAGGCATGGAATTACCTCTAGCATGAAATTCTCATCATCAATTGCCCTTGCTGGGGTCGAGCACAAAAGGGAGGAGAAGAACTCCACAGCCTCCTCCCTTATTCAAAAGATATCCAAAGTCGAGCTGCCATCACTAATCTTAATTTCCTTTATGCAATTGTGGCTCCTTCGACGAAGGGTGGAGGTGTGAAAAATTCGAGAATTACGGTCCCCTTCCTTAAGCCAGATTTCTTGAGATTTCTACTTCTAGTGGGTCTCTTCTCTGGCTTGAATATTATGAAGCTCTGCAAGCAAATATCGCTCCTCCAAGAGAAGCTCCATAGAACCTCCCTGCATTTCCAATTTGGATTCAATCTCCAAAAGCTACCCACGAATCCTTTCTTTCTCTCTAAAAATGTTACCAAATGAAAACTTATTCCAAACCTTAATATTGGACCTTAGCCTTTTAAGCTTATTGGACAGTATTTCCATACCCACATCATTAACCTCCTCCAACCACCAGTCCCACAAAGAGGTATCAAAACCAGGATGCGAGCACCACATAATTTCAAAACGAAATGGGCAGGGGGAAAAAGGTTGACCATTGGGGACCTCCAACCACAAAGGGTTATGGTCCAAACTAATCCGAGGAAAGAGTGGACAAAATAGTCACACCAAAGATATGGAGACAGGATTTGGACACAAAAACTCTATCTAATCTACTGAGAATCAAATTGGCCCCTACCCTCCTATTACTCCACGTGAACTTTGAGCGCTTTAAGTCTAAATCTCTTAAACCTACAACATTAACAAAATCCATGAAATCATTTAGGCTTTTGGCATCCACTTCATTGCCACCTCATATTTTCGAAGGAAAAATAGGGGTGTTGAAATCCCCCAAAACCACCCACGCCTCGTCCTGAAAGGAGGCTCTCATCTCGAGTAGAATATGCCAAAATATCCTTCTATCAGTAGGGGAATTCGGTGCATAGATATTAGAGATGACCCACCTTCTGTGGGTTGTCTTACACTAGAAAAGAATGTTTATTGCCCTTGAAGAGGATGAAACCATGTGGCCATCAAACTTAGAAGGGTCCCAAAAAAATAAAAGACCATCGGTAGAACCGAAAGCCTCACTCGCCACAAAGCCAGAGTGTTTCCAAACTACATTATGAACCAAATCCCATGAAGAAGCATCAAGTTTGGACTCTTGGATGCACAAAAAATCAGGGGATTTTTCTTTCCTAAGTGAAGCCAACAAACACTTTTTGGAGGAGCTATTTAGCCCTCTCACATTCCACGAGCACAACTTCATTGAGATCAAAAGGAGAGTTTCTTGCTCGACCCTCCAAAGAGTGAAGGTTTAAAGCTATCAAGCTTTAGATGCTTATCTCCATTCTCCTCTTCAACAACAAGCCTTGCTTGCCCACCATTGGCCAAAGCCTCCTCCATTTGTTTCTTTCTATTGGCTTTGCTAGGGGGCCTACCCGAACATTTGGATAGGCCAAGGTCCAAACCCTTCTTACGCTGACTTCTTGTCTTTGGGCCCGGGGAGCCCTTTTCAAAAATTACTTTAGGAGAGCCCATTGGGCTACCCAGACCACTTGAAGGTATCGAGAAGGAATCCTTTGAGGAAGCACATACCGCCTTGGGAGTAGAAACCACATTCTCCATCATCATATCTAGAGCCTTCGTGGCCTCCATTTTGAGACAACCAAATGAGTTAACCAGAGGTAAAGGCGACACTACCTTCTCGAGCTGGAGAACCACCTCCAGGTGAGGAGTGGGAGTAGAAGCTTTCGGTGAGGGGGAGACAACAATAGGTCTTACCAAATCAACTTGGTCCCTTCCAATGGGCTTTGACCCACTCAGAGACATCATCGGTTGCTCTTTAGAAGGGCTTAGAGCCTTCTTTCGCCAAACCTTCCATTTATTAATAGTTGGTCCTAGGCCCAAAGTAGACCCTTGAGAAGCTGGATGTTTAGAATCAATTACAGAGGGCTTCCGAGGCCAAGACAAAGGATAATATTTCTGAATATGACCACTTTGACCACATTTCCCATAGGGGATAGGTTTGTTCTCATAGACCACTAGTTGAACCCAACAACCCAAGTGGGAAACCAATTCAACCGACTTAGGGAGCTCCTTCTCCAAATCCACCATTACACACATACGAACAAATTGGCATCTATCCACTGACAGAGAGAGAGTCAAAGGAGACGAAGTCTCCTAAAGCAGAAGCCACCACTTTGAACACATTCTCATGCCAGAGGAAGGTTGGAAATTCTGGGAGCCACACCCAAACAGGAACAAGATTGACCTTTTGTGAGGTGGGGTTAAAATCAGAGCCCCAACGATGCAAGAATAGGCCACGCTTGCCAAAGAACCAGGGACCCCCATCGAGAATTTTTTGGGAATCAACTTCAGAGGAGAGCCGAATCAAGAAGAAATTACGAGGAAGGGAAGCCAAGGCAAGGGAACCACTAGGCTTCCACCACGATAGCGCCCAATGCTTGAGGACCTCAAGGTCTAGTCTACCTCCCGAGAACATTCCCACCAAGTCAAAATATCCCTTCTCCAAAAGAGAATTCACGACGAAATCGGGAATACAAATTTGGAAGGACTCTACCTCCACGGAACAGGGCTCCAAATTGTCTCGGGCTCCATGGCTAGCAACAACTTCCACAAATAAAATCTTGGGCCCAAACTTAACCCCCTCCATATTGCTTAATTTTCCTGGGACCTAGGAAGAGGGTGAACCCGAGCTACCAAGAGGGCCAGACCCCAAAGGTGGCCCCTCATCGGACTCGATGGGTGAAAACTCACAACCACCTTCGCCATCGTACCACATACTTACAAAAAAAAGTGCCCTCAACAGGCCTTGATCATCATTATTATATCTTTCATATTTCAATTAGACTAATGATCTTGAAACAATAATATCTTAAGTATTTACTCATAAAACTAATAAATATAAATTCAATCCACAACAAAATAAGTATTTGTATATATAAATATATTAAAAAGAATTAATAAAATTAGAAAATTTATATCCTTTGTGTTTTAAACATATCATTCTCTTCTAATCTCGACGTCCTCTTCTAAAATACTCAAACCTTCTCTCTTAGATCACACTAGAAAAGTTAACAAATTTAATTAATTAAGCTATAAATATCTATCCAATCCTTCCACCTCATGTCCTAAAAAATTAAAAAAAGTGTAACTGCATACATAAAGATTCTCACTAAATAGAATCTAGCTTTGTTTCATTGTTCGATCAAGCACACGTGGACCCGTGGACCCTGGTACCAGATGTAATAATATATGCCATTGAAAAATAACAAATTACATAAAAATATACAAGAACTTTATGTTATCACTATTTAATAACCTTTGGTGTTCTACGTACTGTTCTCATTTCAAAGATTTCAGTGTGGAAAAGAATATGGGGATGAATAAGGCCATAATAGTGTTATTATACTGCTGCTTAATCATATTCATGGCAAATCCTGAAGGTGCATATTCTGTTCGCATGCTTCATGACGAGCATTTTATTATGAACCTCAAAAAAAACCTCCTCCACCTCGTAGTTTGTGATGTTTGATCAACTGTTTTATATTACTATCGTCTCCTTTCTACGTGTCTTTGTTTTCGATCACAAATTTCTGTAATAAAATTGTCATTTCTACTTTAATATCGATGTACTAAATTTTACTATATTGTTATGTAGTAAAGGATATTATGATTGTTATTTAGTAAAGGATTTTTTATTTCTATTTATTTTTTTTTGTTTTGGTGTATAATAGTTTTTTATGGATGTTTTTTTTTTATTGGTTGAAAGGGTGTTGAAAGGTTCCTAAACCTTGTACAAGAGGATTTACATGAATTCCAGAATGACCGAGGTGGTCCAAGAAACAAAGATCAAAGGGCGAGCAAACCTCCACATGAGGAAAGGTGTCACAAAAACGCGACCAGTTTGGTGATGTCGTGAAATCGCGACAAGTTGTGCCATTGCAGCCAAGAAAGAAGGGATGTCGCAAAATCACGACTAGAAGCACCATCAGAGCCGAAGGAGGGAAGGTGTCATGAAATCATGACATGTTGAAAGGTTGCTGCCAAAAGAAAGGAAGTGTCGCGATATCGCGACAAGTTGCTAGGCTGGAGCCAGAAGAGAAGACGAGTCATGAAATCACGACAAGAAGCAAACCCACGATCGAACAGAAAAGGTGTCATGAAATCATGACAGGAAGTAAGACCGTTGTCGAAGAGAAGGGGTGTCATGAAATCACGACAAGAAGTAAGACCGCTGCCAAAGAGAAAAAGAGTCACGAAATCATGACATTTATGGAAGACCGCTGCCGAAGAGAGAAGGTGTCACGAAATCGCGACATGATGGAAGACCACAGCCGAAGAGAAAAGGTGTCGCGATATCATGACAAGATGGAAGACCGCTGCCAAAGAGAAAAAGTGTCGCGATATCGCGACAAGATGGAAGACCGCAATCGAAGAGAAAAAGTGTCACGATATCGCGACAAGATGGAAGACCGCAGTCGAAGAGAAAAAATGTCGCGATATCGCAACAAGATGGAAGACCGCAGCCGAAGAAAAAAGGTGTCGTGATATCGCAACAAGATGGAAGATCTCTGCCAAAGAGAAAAAGTGTCACAATATCGCAACAAGATGGAAGACCGCTTCCAAGGAAAAAAAGGTGTCGTGATATCACGACAAGATGGAAGACCGCTGTCGAAGAGAAAAAGTTTCGCGATATCATGACAAAATGGAAGACCATAGCCGAAGAGAAAAAATGTCATGATATCATGACAAGTTGCAAGAAAGAGAAAAAGTGTCACGATATCGCGACAAGATGGAAGACCGCTTGCAAAGAGAAAAAGTGTAGCGATATCGCGACAATATGGAAGACCACATCCGAAGAGAAAAAGTGTCACGATATCGCGACAAATTGCAAGAATGCATCTGAAGAGAAAAAGTGACATGATATCACGACAAGTTGTAAAAACGCACCCGAAGAGAAAAAGTGGCGCGATATCGCGACATGTTGCAAAAACACGGCCAAAGAGGAAAAGTGTCGCGATATCGTGACAAGTTGCAAAAACATAGCCAGAGAGAAAAAGTGTTGCGATATCACGACATGCTGAAATTTCATGACTAATGGTGAAAGGTGTCGCGATATCATGACCAGTTGCCAAAACACAGCTGAATGGGGAGAAGAAGGAAGAAAGGATGCAAAAACTCGAACAGTTTCATGAGCAAACAAACTTGGTCCCCTGCCAACCACTCACATTGTGCAAACATTGGTACTTATAGAAGCATCCCTTAGGCCAATGGGAAAGGAGTCTCTCCAAACATGAATGTCAGATTCGCAAAATCCCTTGTTAGCAAGCCAGTCCGTAGCTTTGTTTCCTTCCCGGTACTGATTCTTAATGAATAATTCTGGGTAAATACCGATTAGTGCCTTGCATTCTTGGAAGATCAAAACAAGGGCCTAGGGAGGCACAGAAGTCCCATTGAGCCAGTTGATACAGTGTAGTGAGTCTCCTTCTATGATGAGTTTATTGATGGTCAAGCCTTCCAAGAGAATCAAGCTTTGGAGCAGAGCCCGAGCCTTTGCCATATTGTTAGATTGAATTCCCAAGTTCTAGGCAAAGGCCAAAATTATTTCTCCTTTGTGATTTCTGAGAATTCCTCCTCTGTCAGCCGCTCCTAGGTTGCATTTGGCTGCACCATCGAAATTAAGCTTGTGCCACCCAGTAGGAGGTAAGACCCACTTGGACAGACCTGTCAATAGAAGTACAGGGTGTGGCAAAAGAAATTTGAAATATTGAAGAGTTTTGATAGGTCCGATTCAAGGCCAGGAGGGGGAGGTTTGGAAGACGAGACAAGAGAGGCATTCTCCGTAGCAAGGGCCAAGATTTTGGCAACAACAATCTTCTTATCAGTGGCTTGGTTTTTGAAAATTTTGGCATTTCTCTCAAGCCAAATCTGCCATAGGAAGATGTGAAGGCAAGCTTGCCACATGAATTTAAGTTGATTGCTCTTGAAAGGCTAGGGCCATTGTTGAAAAAGGAGGGGAATGGAATGAGGGAGGGCTGCGAAGATGTCGAAGGTGTTAAGAACCTAGTTGAGCACTGTAAGAGAGAAGGGACATTCCAAAAAAACATGCAAAGTTGACTCACAGGCTTTTTTACACAGGATGCACCAATTGGGGATGAGTAACCCTTTGATTATCAAGTTGTCAGTGGTGAGGATTCTATTTTGGATATCCAACTAGCAAAAGAATTTGACCTTGGGAACCTAGACCTGATTAGATAAGTCTCGACCATCATTGGGAGTTTCTTGACTGTAGTAAGCTGATTTAACAGTGAAATTCCCTGAATCTTCAAGGTTATAGACCATGGAATCATCTTTGTGAGATCTGGGGATGATGCAAGTCCTCAGCAAATTTTGTAACCGCCTGAGTGCCTCGGTGATATGCCTAGGCCCATTAAGAGTGAGGTGTTTCCATTCAGGTCTTGTAATACCTAGGTTAATGAAATGACACACCTTATCTCCAAAGGTGGCTTCGGTAACCATATTGAGCACTGCAAGATGAGGATCTTGGCTAAGATGTTTGTCACGGATCCACAGATCATCCTAGAAATGAATGGTCATTCCAGTTCCAAGACACAACCTTAAGCCTTCCATGATGATCTTCCTTGTTTTGGTGACGCCATTCCAAAAATGAGATCCACTAGGAAGGTTGTGCTCTCCAAGAAAAGGAACCTGATGGAGGTACTTAGCTTTGATGATGTCAGTCCAAGTGACTTTTTCATCGGTGGTAAATCTCCAGGACTGCTTGGCAATGAGGGCCATGTTCATCCGCTTGATGTCCCTGAATCCGAGACCTCCATCCTTTTTCTTGCAATAGACCCTATCCTAGGCAACAAGTGAAAATTTATTCTTGTTTTTGTTTCCCACCCAAAGGAATCTGCATTGAATTTGCTCAATTCTTTGGAAGATGGAAGTTGGAGCTTTGAAGATAGATAAGAAAAAAATTGGAATGCTTTGCAGGCAAGCCTAGACCAGAGTGGCTTTGGCTACCTGACTGAGCATTGAGCTTTTCCAACCTGCAAGTTTCTTATTGAGGCGATCTAAAACAGGGTCCCACATAGCCGAGACCGATTTTCCGTGGAAAAGCGATAATCCAAGATAAGTAGTTGGAAGGCTCACAATGATACACCCAAGGATCTCAGTAATCTTGTTTTTCCTGTGGATGGGAGTATTGAGAAAGTATAGCTTTCTCTTGTAGTAATTGACTTTCTGGCCAGCCGCCTCTTCATAAGAATAAAAAATGTTCTTAATGATTTTTGCTTTGGGAATAGAAGCATGAGAGGATAGAATAGTATCATCCACAAACTATTGATGGGATATGGCATTGGTTTTTGAGGATGGTTTGATCTCGAAGACGAGTCCACTGTTTCAAGCAACAGTAAGGGTTCTTCCAAGGGTTTCGGCCAAAATGATGAAGAGGAAGGGTGACAGAGGGTCTCCTTGACGGATGCCTTTGAAACTTTGGAAGAAACTACTGGGTGAACCATTGATAAGAACAGAGAACCAAGCAGTAGAGATACATTCATGAACCATCTTGATCCATTCTTTGTGAAACCCAAACTTCTCTAAGACCTTGAATAGGAATTTTCAGGAAACCCGATCAAAAGCCTTGTTCATGTCAAGCTTAAGGAACATACTAGGTTTTTTATTTTTAGATGTTGAGTGGGCCAATTCGTGGACGGTTATCACTCCATCAACAATGAATCTGCCTTTTACTGAGCTCCCTTGGCACTGGTCAATGATGGAGGAAAGGATGACTTTCAGCCTGTTTGCCATAACTTTGGTGATAAGTTTGTAGATGAAACTACAGAGACTAATAGGTCTGAAGTCGGACAGAGAAGCACGATCATTGGACTTGGGAATTAAAACAATGAAGGTGGAATTGGCTTCTCTTGGCATATTTTTGGCTCTCTGGAAGAATTTAACTACAGCAACAACATCAGGGCCCACAATATCCCAAAAGTGTTGAAAAAACTAGGGTGGGAAGCCATCGGGTCCAGGGGCCTTATCAGGTTCCATTGCAAACAGAGCTTCTTTGATCTCCTCTTAAGTGAATAATTGGATCAATTTCCCATTTTCATCGTTAGACACCAACTTTGGTATGTTCTGAAGTAGAGAACTTGTGTGCGGGGGTGGAAGTCATCACTAGGACCTAAGATTTCTTGGAAGTGGCGCACAGCTTCCTGTCTGATAGCATGGATGTCAGAGACAAAGGTTCCATCAGCCTTGGTTAACTCAGAGATTTTATTTGAGCCTCTGTGGTGCATGGTGGAAGCATAGAAAAACTTCATGTTGGTGTCTCCTTCTTTGAGCCAGAGGCTTCTGGATTTTTGCCTCCAGTAGGACTCTTCCTTAGCCAAGGCATTGTGAAAGTTTGAAAGGAGGATTTTTTCTTCCATGAAAGTTTCAACCCTTTGATCTCCTCCCTGAATTAGATTTTCCACCCTTTTGAGCTCATCCATTAGATGCTTTTTTTCAGTAAAGAGGTTGTCAAAAACCTCCCTATTCCAGCATTTCAGCTTGAGCTTGACCACTTTGAGTTTGAGGAATAGATTCATGAGAGGGTTTGGACAAAGGTTTTGCTGCCACCATTGTCGAATACACCGACATAAATCTGGATGGGTGAGCCACATCTTTTCAAACCTGAAATGGGTTTTGAAGATTTGCTGGGGGCGGGAACAATCCAGAATTAAGGGGTTATGATCGGATCCAATTTTTGGGTGGCTATGAAGCCTGGCATCGCCAAAAATAAGAATGAGTTATTTGGATAAGATAAATTTGTCAAGACAAATTTGGATGTGATGAATGCCCACCCGTTTGTTGCTCCATGTGTAGTTGGATCCTTGGAGCGGCATGTCCATTAGCTCATTATGATTGACAAAATTGCTGAAATATTCAATGTAGCTTCTAGTGATCGGATTGCCTCCTTGCTTGTCAAACAGGTGAAGGGGAGCATTGAAGTTGCCACAGAGCATCCATGGAAAGTCAGGAAAGTTATTGTGCATTGCGAAAATGTTATCCCATAGCAATCTTCTGTTGACAGGACTGTTTGGTCCATAAACATTGGTGGCAATCCATTGGAGGTTAGTGACTTTATTGATGAACAAAATGTTGATGGTTCTATCAGAGACTGAAATAACTCTCCCCTCAATAGTTTTTAGATCCCACAAACAAAGGAGACCCCCAGATGCCCCTAAGGAGGGACAAAAGGCAAAATTGTAGTTTTCCTAGATTAGCTTGCAAACATGAGTGCTGCTATTCTCGTCCAGTTTGGATTCTTGAAGAAACATGATATTTGGTTTTAGGTTTTTTATTACTGATTTGACAGTCCTCTGTTTAGCAGTTCCGTTGAGGCCTCTAACATTCCAAGAGATGAACTTCATTGAGTTGACTTGGGGTTTGCTTTGCGACCTCTGCCTCTCCCTTGAGACGGAGGAATTTTAAGTCTAACTTCATCCATGTCTTGGTGGGTGGGTTGTTTAGAAATAGGTTCCAAGGAGGTAGGCACAGTGCCATCAATCATTTCAATCTTAGCTGCTTTGGCTAGATTTTCTACATTTGACAATCATCCACTTTTTTGTTCTTTGTTGACGTCAGCTTTGGGTGCAGGAATGGGAGATTTCAATGGGCTGGATGTTTGGAGAATGTCGATGGAGTCAGTCCCAGGGGCAGGCCAGTGGGGGGATGGAGAGTGGGGATACTAGAACAGGGCAACAAACTCAGGGGAAAGGGAAAGAGGATGGTTCTGAGTTGGGGAAAGGGAAAGGGGACGATTCTGAGTCGGGGGAAGGGGTGGGAGGGGAAGAGGAAGGTGAGAGGGACCAGAATCGGTGGGTGAGTTTGGGAAGGTCATTGCAGCCTTACCTTTGGACAAGGGAGACTGAATCATAGTGGGAGTGGATGAGACTTTTGGATCTATGGGAAGGTCATTGGAGATGACATCTCTAGTATGAAGATTATTTAAAGGAGCAAATTGATTAGAACGAGAAGGCAGAGCACTTACATTGTTGGGTTTGCCATTATTTGAAGTAGAGGTTTTAGGACGACCTGCAGATTGACGACGGCCCTGGCCAGAAGCCTTTTTCTAGGTGTTGAGGATCTAGGAATCCTTATTTTGGCCTGAATCGCTAGGGATATCTTTTTTTTGGGAAGGGCATTGAGAAGCTAGATGGCCCTGAGTATTGCACTCCAAACAAAAAGCGGGCTTGTTCTCGTACTTAACTCCTTGATGTGTTGTATAGCTCCCATAGTTGATGCTGATGCAGGTAGGTAGAGCCGAATCCAGATTAGCCATGACGCAGACACGAGCATAGGTCATTTTGGTTCTAGCTCGAGTAGAAGGGTCAATGGCGACCACATCTCCAATCAGTTGAGTGATGCCTTTGAGTGCATCATTGTAGAAGAACTGTGGAGGAAGCCCATGGAGTTTGATCCAAATCGGAGCGATGTTGATAGACTGAGTTTTAGGGTCAAAGTCTTCCCCCCATCTCCGCAGAAATAGGCTACGACGGCCGAAAAACCAAGGTCCTCTAGTAATAATGCGATGGGTGTCAAGGGCATTGTTTAGCCTTATCATGAAAAACCCCCTAGGAAAGGCCACTAACTCCAAGCTGCCCGAAAGCCGCCATTTGGAAAGAGCCCACTTGCGGATAGTTTCCATATCAGTTCGGGCACCGAAAAATTTCCCAACCAGAGAGAGATTCTTGGAAGATTAGTGGCTCCATAACCTTAGTTGGAAAAGAGACTTCAGTGACTGAAACAGAGAAGGGCAAAGGAGTTTGGAAAGAAAATGCTCCTGACAAAGACCTAACTTTGTCCGCAAAGGACAAAGACCAAGGAGGTGCTTTGGAAGGAGAGGAGGGTGAAACCCTAATGTTATCAGACGTCGGTTTCACCATGCCGTTTGGGTCTTCACCATGAAACTTGTTGAGTGGGCCTACAGTAGGCCCAACACCATCTGGAGGGCCCGAGGACAAACCTACCACACCAGCACCCTCCAACGTCCCTCCAACATCGCCATCGCCATCACCATCATCCATAGACGCTCTCGCTCCCACTCCCGCTCCCATTCTCGCCATCTCGAATATACTCAAATTGCTTTTAAACATCATGGATGTTTTTTTATTTTTACATATTGTTAGATTTTTAAGTAGAGTGTTATTGTGTCTTATTCATATAGGTTACACATTTTTATAATTTTATTATAGATTTGTTGTGGATTTTATTTATGTTTAAGTATAATTAAAAGGAACAATTTGTTTTTTAATTAAATTATTATTAATTTTTTATATTATAATGTGATTATATAATAAATTGGTAATTATATAAAAAATTTAAATTTAATTAATTAAATTAAATAATAAGTTTACATATTAGATATATTTTTAGATAAATTATTATTGTATTTTATATTAAAATAATTGTTTGAATATATGAAGGAGTGTCTAATATTGACATAGTTGGCAATGTTACAGCCCAATGAGATTTATTTATAAATATTATTTTTGTAGCAAAACAATTCTAATAATAGAAGGATTGAGATCAATCTAGCTCAAAATGTAGACACCTAATAGAGTATTTATGGGGAAGATATTATTGTTACTAATATCTAGTTTATATTATGGTGGGGTGTTGAAATTATAATTTGATTTATGGCCAAAGCTAACATTGAATGACATATTGGATACACTTAAGGTGTTTCATTGTACAATGTATTAATTTAATGAAATATTTTATTATGTAAGCTCTATTGGCCACAATTAATCCTTTTATGGTTAAACACACTTTCTAACTTGTAGTTAAGATTACACCCTCTTGTTTTGTCAACTTAGGTAAAATTTTATTATGTAATTACGATTTTGGTATGTCTATAAATAAACCCCTTCCACTCCTAATTTAATTATAAATTTATTATGTAAATCTTTCTATGGATATAGTGATTATCTATGGTGTCTATGGGCTTCCACCATATATATTTCTTTCTCATTCTTATTTTTTTTTCTATATATATGATTTGAATGGATTGATTTCTTCTATTTATTTTTATAAAATATAGTGAATTTTAATATGTTTTTCAAAGAATATGGCTTTCAAATTTTCAATGTTTGGATGCTATACTTATCAATATTGAAACTGACATCATATAGATAGAGGTAAATTGTAATGTAGTATTTATGAGTTATATTCTTTTGGATATGGTTAATAAGTTACATTTCCAACCCACCAAACAATATTTTGTTCTATCCAGATCAAATATCATTTTCATTTCCTTTGTTGCAAAAAGGATTACATAGTAATATTTATAGAATTTTACTAATTTCAACCCCTAATATATTCACAATAATCCATTGTAACTATATGGCAATGTTAATTTTAAATAAAACATAGTATTTTATGTTATTAACCGTTAATCAATTAATTCAATTCATAGCATAATAATATTAATTTAACCTCCATGACATCACTACTTGAGGGATAACAAAAATAAAATTATCATCAATAAATTGTAGATGATATTTGAAGGGACTAATTTTTTTTTTTTGTAATATTAAGAGAAAGGGGTTTTGAAAGGGACCCCTAAACCTTGAACATCAGATCACATAACAACAAAGCACATAATAGAACAAAACAAGGAACAAAAAAAAAAGCAAGAGGGATCGCAGAAGCCAAAAAAGCTCGAGCAGACCTGTGGAAGAATAGAGATAGTTCTACATCATAGAGTATACCTCAGAAATAATCCCACTAGACATTTGGGTTTCCTTCTTAGAAAATTCTAGTGTCATCCTCATAGAGCTCCACACAATGCGTTGTTTGATCTCCATCAGATGGAGACTGTGAAGAATGATGCTCTTCTTGATAGCAAAGTTTCCTTGAGAATACATGTCATTGATAGAATTTACAAGGGGGAATGAAGACAAAACACCACAATCAAGACTTTAACAAAGAAACCCCAATTATCTCAAAAAAATAGTACACGACATAGACCCAGCCAAGGATTAAAACAATACCAAAGCCAATATTTAACCAAGCCAAGCCATATAAGTCAAAGGTGCTACTAAAACTCATATTCATCATGTGAACACCGAAACTAATAGAGGGACTTAGAAAAGACTCAAATTAGAAAAAACAATTTTTGGAACACATTGATCCATGAATTCCATAAAAGACTTAGAAACCCTAGCCAAGAGGAAACGTCAATAGAGAGGATAACGAGAGGTGCTTGGGACTAAGCAATACCACCTTAGCATATGACAAAACACCGAGAAGCCTCCATATTGCCAAGCAAAAAGTAAAGGTAAAACAACCACCCAGAGCCACGTCATCTCGGACAACACCAAATGAGACACGTAAGAGGAAGGATTCCCAAAATTAGAGAACCAACGATCCCTAGAGAAAAAGTGATTCCCAAGACATAAAAATATCCCCAAACTAAGGCCCGTCAGGGAAACAAAGCTGAAGGGAAGCCACCTCAGCACAAACATCATTGGGCACTTCATTCCAAGTGAAGTATAGGGCCTAGAAAAAGGTAGTCTATGGGCCTCCCAATGCCTGTGAAGAAACCTTCAATCAACCAGGGTAAATGCAGACATAAAGATACATTGGGCAGTAATCAAGTACCAACGTTTCAAATACTTCAATCGAGACATACTCTGAGACATAAATCCCTAGACCCGAGTGCACAAAACAAGAAAATTTTGAAAAAATTGAATAACCATAGTATGTGGAAGAGTCGGGAACATCCTCATTCCAAAGCCATTACACTTGGTACCTAAAAAACCCACTACAAGAGCCTCCATCACCCACCTCCAATTAATGGACATCAATTTGGGCATGATTAATGAGGTCCAACGGGAAATCCCTCTGCCAGATAGTGTATCTGTGGAGATCCACTCCCATGTTTTCCATAAAGTCTATCACACCGTTACCTTCTTTGAACGTATGAGAAATTTGAATTTCCTCAGATCCCGACACAACACAACTCCTTCATTGATGAGATTGGCCACATTCCAACTGACATGGCAGGCCCCTTTTAGCATTCTTATGACGTTTAGAGAGTCACCCTCAATAACTATTTTTTTAAAATTAAATTCTCTTAGCAATAAAATTCCCCAATATGTCACCCTTGCTTTCGCCACCTATGAAGAACACATTCCCAAGGGTTTAGCAAACACCACCAGCATATTCCCTTCATGGTCATGAATAACACCTCCTGAACCCACCATACCCGGATTTCCCTTTGCCGCCCCATCAAAATTTAATTTAACCCAACCCATAGGAGGGGGTTTCCATTTAGCCAAGCTTCTGAGATTGGGCACCGGAGGGGGCGGTCCACGTGGCCAAAACCCAAGAATTGTTCAATCAAGATTTCACTCTGAGAGGAAGCCTCAGGAAAATCAAGCGATGCATAGGTAGTTTCCACATTCTCCATCGTCTTACCAATTATGTGATTGCTCAAGAACTGGGTAGAAAGAGCCTTGTCTCTAAATATTTTAGCATTCCTAGCCTTCCAAACTCCCCACATGGCATGAGGGAGCAAAAAATACCAAAAGAATTTGAGACATGGAGAGTGAAAGGGTGGATACCACTGAAGAATACAGTCCAACACCAACTTTGGGAAAACCCAATCCACCCCAAGGCGACCAAGGATAGAAATAAGAACTTCCTTGAAGACACTACAATTAAGAAGCAGATGAGAGGTCGATTCCCAAGCTGACTTGCAAAGATAACATCTATTTACCAAACACCAACCCCTTTTGTGAATATTCTCTATCATGAGAATTCTGTTTTGAGCAACCAGCCAGAAAAACCAATTTACCCTAAGCAAAATGTGCTTGAGCCAAAGCATACTGAAAGGGAAAGGAGTTTCCTCCTCATCACCAAAACAATTATAGACTGATTTAATCGTGAATCTCCCTGAAATCTCGTTTTGCAAAATGAGGCGGTCTTCCACATTAGCTTGATGGAACACACACAGGTGAAGCTCTCCAGAAAGGATCTCCCACGATTTATGATCTCCATCATTTCTCACCCACCTTAGGGAAACTGTCCAAACAATTTTGTTTACCTTGAACTCGAAGAAATCAACAACCTTCACCAACCTTTCTTCTCTAGAATTGGAAATCAACTCCTTAAATTGAGCATCCTCATTCAACGGTCAATCACGTAGCCACACATATTCCCAGAAGAAAATTGACCTTCCATTTCCAGTGATTCATCTACAATGTTGTTTAACCAACTCCCTTGATTTCACCAAACTATTCCAAAAAGCCGATCCACCCAAAGGTAATTCATCAGATAAAAAAGAATTGAATCTATATTTAGCTTTCAGAATAGAACCCCATAGTTTACCAGCATTAGAGGTAATCTTCCATCCAATTTTAGCCACTAATGCTTTGTTCATATGAATTGCACTCTTCAGATTCAACCCCCCTTTAGATTTCTTTCTACAAATAGCCTCCCAGGAAACAAGGTGAAATATTCCTTTAAGCTCTGGACCGACCCACAAGAAGGCTTTGCAAATACTATCAATTTTTGAGGCCACTTTAAGAGGAACATGAAACATTGACATAAAATAAATAGGAATGCTTTGCAACGTACTTTGCACTAAAACCACCTTACCCGCCTAACTCAGCAAAGCACCTTTCCAAGCCATGAGCTTCCATTGAACTCTCTCCACCACCAAGGACCACATTTCAGATTTGGCTCTCCCAAAAAATAGAGGTAACCCAAGATAAGAAGAAGGGAGAGAGGCAATGCGGCAGTTCAAGACTTCGACCACTTTCCTCTGCACAACCTCTAGCGTATTAATGAAGAACAAACTACTCTTAATGAAACTTATCTGCTGACCTGTAGCCCTTTCATAATAGTCCAGAACATACTTCACTTCCCTCGTCGAGTCCACCGATGCCACACAAGAAATGAGGGTGTCATCCACAAACTGCTGGTGAGAAATTAGGTTACAAGGGGTCGCAGGCCGCATGCCCAAAACATTCTAGCATCTATTGAGAGATCTACCCAAAGCCTCTACAAAAATAATGAAAAGAAAAGGGGACAAATGGATCCCTCTGTCTCAGCCCATGATAGGAACAAAAGAAACCCGTCGGGGACCCATTGATGAGAATAGAAAACTAGGCTGTCGAAAAGCAGACCCGCACTAGATTGATCCACTCTTCACAAAAACTAAACTTCCTCAAAATCCTAATTAAGAATGGCCAAGAAACCTGGTCATAATATTTATTAATATCTAACTTCAAGAAGAAACCAGATCTCCCTCTCTTATACACCGAATGCAATAATTCATGAATGACAATGGCTCCATCCAAAATTTACCTTCTAGGAACAAAGGCACTTTGCGCTTCATCAATAATATCTAGGAGAAGAAGTTTGATTCTGTTAGCGATGGTCTTCGATAATATCTTGTACACCATGTTGTAGAGACTTATAGGTCTGAAGTCATTAAAATAAGAAGTTGTCTCTTTTTTGGAATGAGAGCTAAGAAGGTCGCATTCACCACCTTCAGGATAAACTAGTTTCACTGGATGTCTCTCATAGCTTCGTAGACGTCCCCACCATAAATATACCAAAACTTTTGGAAGAAGACCAGAGGGAATCCATTAGGCCCCGGTGCCTTGAGAGGGCCCATCCCTTTGACCGCATCAAGAATTTCTTCATCAGAGAATGGGGCCATGAGCCACCTGTTCCAGTATTCAGACACCATAGATGGGATAACCTCAAGCATTTCTTCCTCAATAGAAAGGTCACAGTTGGGCACAGAACATAGTAAGTTACTAAATAAGGTGACAAGCCTCCTCATAGACTTCACAAACACTCGATGCCATGCTTCCATCTCCTTTGAGTATCTCACTAATCCTGTTACGACCTCTCCTCCTAAGAGTAGACGTGTGAAAAAACTAGGAGTTGCGATCCCCTTTCTTGAGCCACAATTCCCTTGACTTCTGTTTCCAAAATAGTTCCTCTTGAGCTTGTCTATTATGATACTCTACCAACACCCGACGTTCCTCCTTTAATAGATCTTCAGAACTTCCCCCAGATTCCATGGCAGCCTCAATGTTCTTGATCTGAGCTTTCAATTTTTCCTTTTCTCTAAAAACATTTCCAAAGGAATATTTGTTCCATAACTTTAGATAGCTCCTAAGCCTCTTGAGCTTATTGGTTAACCTAAGCAAACCAGTCCCCTCAATATCTTCCTGCCACCAATCAAACAGGCGAGATTCAAAGTCAGGATGGGAGCACCACATAACTTCAAATCGAAAGGGTTAGGGAAAGAATGACAGATTATAAAGCACCTCCATCCAGATGGGATTATGGTCCGAGCCAATCCTAGGTAGTGCAGACAAGGATGCATCACCAAATAGGTTCATCCTATGGGAGGAAATAAATATTCTGTCCAATCGACTCAAAATCAGGCTATCACCTGATCGCCTATTACACCAAGTAAAATTTACCCCTTTGAGATCCAAATCCCGAAGCTCAGTAGCAAAGAAAAAATCATAAAAAATCCAGGAGACTTCTGTCATCCACCAAGTTACCTCCTATTTTCTTCGAAGGATACAAAGGGGAATTGAAATCTCCCACTACCATCCAATCTTCAATGCTGAAACGTACTTCGCATCTCTAGAAGAACCTGTTAAAATTTACGTCTATCCAAATAAGCATTAGGGGCATAGATATTAGAAAGAACCCATATCCTATTGGTAAATTTGCACCAAAATAAGATATTTATTACTCTGCTAGAAGAGGAGATAATATGCCCATCAAGGCGAGAAGGATTACAAAAAGAAATAAGACCCCTAGAGGAGCCTATTAACTCACTAGCCATAAAACCAGATCCTCTCCAAACTGTTTGGTGAACAGACTGCCAGGAAGAAGCCTCCAACTTAGACTCTTGAATGCAAAGGATATCCGAGGCATTATCCCTTCGAAACGATTCCAGCATATTACGCTTAGAGGAACTATTGAATCCTCTAAAATTCCAAGAATAAATCTTCATTGGAATTTAGAAAGAAAGTTTCTTACCCCAACCGGGGATGATATCAGGTCGTTCATCTTCATGAAATTCTCACCAGACCCCTCTTTAATGGAAATAAGCGTCTGCCCATCCTTAGCCCCAATGTTTTCCATCAACCTCTTTCTACCCAACTTACTCGGAGGTCGTCCAGGTTTCCTAGACACCTCGAGGTCTAGCTTCTTACGTTGACTTCTAGTTTTGGGACCGGGTGACCCCCTCTCAATTACCATAGAAGGAGAGAATACCGAACTTTGGGCTTCCACTCCTAGAACCCCCCTCGACAAAGGAGGAGAATTTGGACCAAAGTCCAAAGCCGGAGAAGATACCAGAATAGCGTTAGAGATAAGAGCCGGAGAGGAAAGGTCCATCTCACCCAAAGACATCTGACACCCATTGTCTTCACCAATCTGCCCCTCCTCAAGGTATTCAAAATAATTTGACAAAGGTAACTCCACAACAAATCCAGAATGGTCAATTTGAAGAACAACTTCTAGGTTATGAGGAGAGTGGACCAGGGAGGATATCTTATCCAGTCCAGACTCCTTCCTGGAAGAAGTAGGGGTATTCACCAAATTTTGTAGCCCAAAATAAGGCAAGATAATTTTATTTCCTTTGCTCGACCCTAACTGATTCTTCTACCAAAATTTCTATTTCTTAAAGGAGGGATAATTCAAAGCAGGAATTTCCTTAGCCTATCACAATAGAACTTGCTAACCCACCTATTGTCCTTCCTGTCCCTTCTGGGAATTCTGGTCAACCTACACTTTTTGGGCCTTCTGAATAGCCCATTTATTCTAAGGATAAATATTCTGGTGATGTTCCCCCAAGCCACAAAACTTACAAGCCTATGACTTATTCTCATAAACCATAGCCTACTTCCATAGCCCCACATGAGAAACAAGCTCGACCGATGAGGGTAGATTTATATCAATATCAACCATAACACACATTCGAACATATTATCTTTGGTCAGATGATAGAGAGAATTTGTCAAAGGATATAAAATCATCGATGAGATTGGCCACCACTTTGAAAACAAATTCATGCCAAAGGAAAGTAGGGAATTTTGGAAAACCAACCCAAACAGAGATCAAGTTGACCCTCTGAATTGCTGGGTTAAATTCATGGCCCAAATTCCTCAGAAATAGGCCCCTATTACCATAGAACCAAGGGCCCCCATCTAGAATCCTACACATATCCTCCTCAGAAGAGAGTCGGATGAGGAAAAAAAATTGAGGTAGGGTGGCAAGATCCAATGATCCCTGAGGTTTCCAATGAGATAGGGCCCACCATTTGAGGATGTCTAAAGGTGATATACCACCCACCACTTTCCACACCAGATCCCAAGAGCCCCTTTTCAATAGATTATTCACAATGTAATGAGGGATGCAAATATGACCTAAGTCCATGTTGGCTTCACAAGAGGTAAAAACTTCACCAAAGGATAGTCCAACCACTATCTGAACAAAGGAGTTCACTATAATAGAAGGCCACTGCATAACCTTATCCCACCTCTCAAACTTCTCCACCACTGACACTCGCACCTTCTTTGGGTCCCAAGACAGTGGAAGAACCACAAGTACACCATCCTTACCTGACCATAACACCTCACCTAGTGCTAGATCCTTGGGCTCACACACCTCAACCTCACCTCCAAGCTTGCTCATAGACACACCTACGTACCACATCACTTAAACTATTACAACATAAAATATTACATTTGTTCTCTTACATTTTGACCTTTCTGAAATCTCCTCTAATGCATCAAAAATAATAGTGAAGAAATAAGGATATTATAAATCATTTTATGATCATAAATAGTGATTTGAAGGGACTAGTTGTTACAACATAAAATATTACATTTTTTCTCTTACATTTTGGCCTTTCTGAAAGCTCTCCTAATGCATCAACAATAATAATGAAGAAATAAGGATATTATAAATCATTTTATGATCAAAAAGGGTGATTGAGTATAGTTATTAGGGGATATACTGTTGAATATAGAATATTTTGGAGTGCTATAACAATATCTAGTTTACTTACATAATCCTTAATCAAAATAAAATGTGCAAAAATTTAGCAAACCCTATATTATAATTTTTTATATCTTTTATATAAGTACATCTATTTTTACTTTTAAGTGAAAAGAATGCAATACCTCTCATGCAATGATTATACCATAAAAATTTCATTTACCACAAAAAAAACTACCTTTCTACTCCAGGATAAATTTTTCTAAAATACTTTGCAAAACATTTACCATAATTCTCAAAACTAGCTTACATATCACATTGCAAAGGCTTATTGAATGAAAATCATCAATTGTATTATATTTCTTGTAAAACAATGCAACAAAGTCAAAATTGATCTTGCATATTATAGCCTTCTTCCAATACAAGAAATATGATATTGATCTCACGTATTATAACATTCTTTCTCATAGCCTTTTCAATCACCACCCTTCAATATATGCCAACTTTAAAAAGATAAAATTATAGTAATTCTATTTAAGCGCCTTATTAGGATGAACATGTCATGGAAATTAAACATTGAATTACAATGTGAAACTTCATATTCTCCACTACTTACCTTGAACCCCTTACATATTGGACCTTATGCATGATTACTTTACCAAGAATTGATATTCTTGAAATATCTTCTTTGACTTCATCATTTAGTTGAAACATAGATATCTATTTTTCTCTATTTTATTCATATGTATGAGGAATCACCCTTTAAATTAAGGAATCTCAAAGGACTTGTTTTTTATAACTTCTATTTATTCTTATGTATAGTTTTCTCCAATTTATCCAAATATTTATCAAGTTTTATTTGCTTACTTTGTACTCATTGTTCAAGCATCATACTATGCTCATTAATTATTATATTTTTAATCTCTTGTTTGAACATTTTTATCTTTATTATTAATAAATATATTTATAATTAAGGTACTCCTCTAAATTATATATAAATGAACTATCTTATAATATGAACAAGAGCTAATATTCATGTTATACATCTTATATTTAAGAAAAATAAAATTATAAGACACAAATGACTACTCCTTTGAATTTTAACTTAGACTTCTATTTTAAAGTTCAAGATTACATTATATAAAGTACACCTAACCTAGACCTTCCATTCTAGAATACCTAGGCCTTAAAAAAATCATTATTAAATCATTCAAGTATTAATTAGAAATGAAAACAATTGTCCCTTTGGAATAATGTAGTAGTATGACCTTGGATTCTCATCCTGAAAATCATGTTGGAATATATTACATTATTTGATACATGCCAATATACAATCATGGGCACATCTATAGATTATAAAAAGAGTCTTATATTAGGATTTACTTTATGTAATATAATGCATAAGTGTGTAATGATATTTTGGTAATATAAATGTGCATAGTTATCCATATGTACATGTGTCAATAGAGGAGGAATATGAAGAATCATAGGAAGAGTGAGGCCTAAGAAACCTCCATATGAAGAGTCACATTACATTATATATATATATGAATGTATTAATGTAAAATAGATATGGGGAAGGAGAAAGAGTCATCTATGTAAGTAATGGAAGGTGATGTAATACGATGTATTTTAATATCTTCATTCAATAAAAAATTTTAAGTATTTTTTAGTATTTGGTATTAGCATTCCTTAAGTTATTATATAGTAGATTCTAAGCTTATATCCTTGATTGATAGACATTATTATATCTTTCATATCGCAGTTATATTATTGATCTTGACATAATATTATTTTGAGTATATACTCATAAAAAGCTAATACTGGTATCAGAGCAAAGGTATATCTATATAGAAATGGAAAAAGCCTCAAGAATCATTATATAGAATATTTCTACTGGTTGAGAAGAGATCAATAATGATAAGAGAATTTTCTATGGAAAAGTAAACAAGAGAATATAAGAATAGTTTCCTCTAGAAAATAAACCAGAGAAGATATAAAAATTATCTCTAGAAAAGAAACCAGGGAAGATAAAGAAATTACCTCTAGAAAAAAATCATAGATGATAAAAAAATTACCTTTTGAAAGAGAAACCATAGAAGGTAGCATTTCTCACTATGTTGAAGAAAATGTCTATGACAATTAAGGATATACCTATTCCAAAAACATAATCAGAATAGAAGAAATTTTATAAGTTTTGAAGACATACCTTGATATTCAAAAGAAGAGAATATACCTATTCGAAGAGCAAAATCAGAATAGAAAAAAATTTACAAATATTGAAAATAGACCTTGATATTGAGAAGAGAAGACAAGAGAAAAGTTGGAAAAGAGGAAAATTTACAGGTCTTGAAGATATACCTTGATTAAGAGACCCTTATAAGAGGTTCTATTGATAAGCTTAGTAAAAAAAATTCCATATTATTTGACTTGAATATTTTCAGAGGGTTGAAATAAAACCATGAAGACTAGGATTCAGTAATGATTTGATTCCACTAGTTTTTAAAATAGCTAGTGAAGATTATTATTTTTGGAATATTGAATACATATGATAATTATTGTTTAAGTTTTTTGTAGAAAATTGATTCTTAGAATTTAGGAAGCTTCCTACAACAAATAGAGAAGAATTTCATCTTTGATTATCTGAAAGTCTATGTGCTTTCCTAGTGTAGGGATTAACTCTTTTATTTCAGAAAAGTAGACATTAAAGGAGGTCCAAGAAGGATACTTTATTGAATGTTGAGAAGAACCAAGAAGAATTTTCTCATTGGAATATTGTAGATTTAATAAAGATATCCAAGAAGAGGTAACATTAAAGAATTTCCATTATTGGAATATTGAAGATTAATGATAAAAGATAGAAGGACTATAGAAGGTCCTATTGTAGATATAAGCAACAAAATATAGATATCCAAAAAAGGCATCTCATTGAATAATTTTCCATGGTTGGAAATTTGAAGAAAAGAAGGTAAGATTTCATTAAAAGTATTCGCTAAAAGAATTGAAGGTTGTAAAATTAAAAGACTCAAGAATAGATGTCTAAAGAATATTTTGAAGAAAGAAAATAAGCCAAGAGAAATCCTTATTGTAGAAGTTGAAGCAATGACCATTTGAGGATATTTGAATCAAAATATTGCAAGCAGAAGGATAGATTGGGATAATAATTGTCATACAATAAAAATCCCAAAAGAAAAAAAGATTTGACAAGATGTTTATCAAATTTTTAGAATATTTTGACAACTCAAGACATTCATATTCTTGAGACAGAAGACAAATATAGAGGTCAAAGTTGAAGTCATAATTCAGAAAAAAGTTAGAAGAAAGTAAGAATATTGAAGAGGTCATAGTTTAGATATATTTGAAGATATCCACAATATTTTGTAGGCTGATTTATAAAAGCATAAAGTTGTTGAAAGAGAAGCTAAAAAGATAGCAATAAGTAGAAGCGAAAATATGTAGTTTAGAAAAATATTTGGAGAAGATTTCAGAAAATATTTGAATAGAAAACTAAGAGAAATCTTCATATAAAGAAGAGCAAAAAAATTGAAGACTTGAAGACAACATCAAATCAGATTTTTTAAGCAAAAAATAGAATGGATTTAAGCTACAATTTTGAGTAGCATTGAAAGAGGAAAGTTAGTTGCATTTTAGAAACATTTGGAATAGTTTTGAGATAGCTTTGGACAACAAATCTCAAGCATATTTTAGCAGCATCTAAGTATGAGTTCTCCTATATAATTGAACAATTAAAGAGCAACGTTTGAAGCTACAACTTACATAAATAGGTAGCACATGTGAAGAAGAATAAAGTTGATTTTAGGCAACATATATAGTTGTAATTTAAAGAGTCTATTAACAAAAAAAGAAAGACGCACTATAGAAAATACAAGATAACAAGCTATAAATAAAGGAGCTACAAAAAGGTGTGTTAATTTGATATCATATATATTATTATTGTAAATTTTTTGAAGGTGCCTATTAAGATTTTTTAGAGCATAAAATTTTAGAGCCATTTAAATCTAGCAAAAACAAATATTTGCAGGGTGTCATTAAGTGAAGGAAAGACACCATTACACTCCATTGATATTATAGAAAGCTTACATATTACAATGACTAAAAGTTATGATTTAATATGAGTGATAAGAAGTTTGATATATGTTATTATTTTAATAGAAAAATCAGATTCATTTTACATTCATTCATAAGAATTATTTACTTCCCTTCTTAGAGCAATAAACAAGATTATAAAAATATTAGATCATGTTTTTAAAGGAGTTATAAGTGAATCATATATATTGTTTTTTAAGTGAATGTAGAAGCAAAATTATGTTATGTTTGTGAGGAAGATTATTCCTCAACATATAGTAGAGCTCCAAATTCAAGGTATATTATAGGTGTTTAAAAAAATCATATGTACAATGGAAATTGGTATATAAAACCACTAAATATGTGGTGAAAAACACCATCATATTGAGCACCATTTAGCACCAGAATATAAGGGGAAAGCTCTACAACAATGATCCACCCATTTGTATGAAAGAAGCACTAACAAAAGTGCTTAAGGAAAAGAGCTATTAGGCTCAAGATTCAACTAGCCAAAAGAGTGAGAAGATGTTAGCTACAACCTACAAAATATCAATATACGTAAATCTTATGTAGCACAACCATTCTATCTACTCAAAGCAATGTAGATTATAAAAATATAGAACTATATAGGGTGCATTATCAAATAAATATCATCAACAGATCAATTTTCCAAATGAAATATCATAGGGCCATCATTGGAGCATACAAGAGGTATTACAACTAGATCCATCCTTGAAGACATCTACCATCATAAAATGAGATAATAAGCATCATAAAGTTTAGTTACAAAGAAGGAAAAATATGTTGGAGGAAAGTGAAAAGAAAATGGTATTGAAAAGCCTTGTAATTTTATACGTCGAAGAAAGGAGCACCTACATAAAATTTTGTAACACTTATTTTGAGCAAGCAAAGTGAATATTGTCATTTGGAACAAGGGTTAAAGTTGGATCATAAGCAGTAATGTAAATCTCCAAGAAAGAAGAGTGATAAAAGGTCTACATCATCACATAGTGCTCAAGAAAAGTCTAGTAACTCCCAAACAACAAGGAATATTGTGCCAAGTGTCCATTTTACTCTTTCATGAATGTTGGTGCCAAAAAGAAGGGAGTCAAAGCATACCTAAAACATGTGGCACTCAGAAAAATAAAGGAGAAGTGCTCATATAGAAAAAACATAAGAGTGAAAACACTTATATAGCAAAGTCTAATGCCATACATAGCAAATTCAAGGAAGGAGCTTTAAAGAAAGGGTCAAAGCATCTTCCAAGCACCATACGTAGCAGATTCCAAGTAAATTTGACTAGAAGAGAAGCATCTAGTAGTCAAGAGAAGCGTCCAAAAAGTAAAGGAGGAGTGACTAAATCATTAAGGTAATATTTACCACCGTATTAAATTTTATATATTGATAGGAGAAATAATGATTAAAGGAATATATTCTAAGGTTAACTATTTAAAGCTTTCTAGTAGAGTGATAAGCATTATAGAACCTTAGAAAAATATGAATAATGCATTTTTGAAGTTTATTTGAAGTTGAAGAAACATTATATTTGAGTTTTGCAAAATTTCATCTTTAGATTTACAAAATGAAGCTAATATTTGCAAAATCGCTATGGTTGGAGAAATAAGGCATACAAGATCAAATTAGGATTAGAAAATTTTGCAAATATTATTTTTATAAATATCTAGAGTTGGAGGAATAAGGAATCCTATTTCAAAATAGTTTATGAAATTTAGAGTTAAATATTTTATTCATAAATTTGGGAGACAAAAGGATTTCTACATAAAGGAATATTGCATTAAGATTTGAAGATTTGTAAAGGATTGAAATTGCACACATTGATTGTTAGAGTTGATATTAAAATTGCATTACCTTTCAAACATTAGGGAGATAAAATGTATTCTAAAAAACATAGAATTGAAAGGACTATATTGATATTAGGGAGTCATAAGGTAGACTACTTCAAAGGCTCTACTAGAATTTACTCACAAAAATCATGAATAAGCTAGAAAGTGGACAATATCATAAGATGCGAAATCAAAATATATCTCATACTTCTTATGAACAATGTACTGTTATTTCACATAATGATAGTTCGAATATTCAAAACGAAAATAATATTTGGTATAGTGATTCAGGATCAATTCATCATATGATAGGAAATATACGTTGGTTTAGTTGCTTAAAAGCAACAAATAATTGTAGTCTAAAAATAACATATGGAAAGAAATATCTAGTTTATGGAAATGGATGCGTTATACCTAAAGCATATCAGCCTCATTTTTATATTAATGTACATACTCGGGTTGACTATAAATTTCATTTCAGTAATAAAATTGGTATAAAGTGGAAGAACAATATAATACAAATATGTGGATGAGAAGAACACATGTATTGTCAAAAGACAATGAAATTGAGGCTACAAGATCAATTGGAAAAAGGATATATTCTCTAGATCCAACTATACTTACAAAGGAACTTGTAATGGTTCAAGATGATACTAATGTATTTTTTTAGAGATAGATTGTATAAGACAAACAACCATTCTCCTATGGAACCAAATGGGGGAATGCAAATTTCTGATGAAGGAAAACTAGAGACCATCAATAGATTGCTTTTCAAGGACATCTACATATCAAAAGGTAAAGTGAGCTTAATTTAGATAGATATTACCTACAAGAAGATGATCCATATTGAAGATTCAATTTTTCAATAACCAAATAATGTAATACAAGGGGTGTTGGAATATATTACATTATTTGGTACATGCCAATGTACCATCATGGGTACATCTATAGATTAGGCAGAGAGTCTTAGATTAGGAATTACTTTATGCAATGTAATGCACAAGTGTGCAATGAAAGTTTGGTAATGTAAATGTGCATAGTTGTCCCTATGTACATGTATCAATAGAGTAGGAATATGAAGAGTCATAGGAAGAGTGAGGCCCAAGAAACCTCCATATGAAGAGTCACATTCCATTATATATATATGGATGTATTGATGTAAAAGAGAGATGGCAAAGAAGAAAGAGTCCCATATGTAAGAAATGGAAGGCGATGTAATATGATGTATTTTGATTTCTTCATTAAATAAATATTTTTAAGTATTTAGCATTAGCATTCTTTAAGTTATTATATAGTATATTATGAGTTTATATGCTTGATGATCATCATTATTACATATTTCATATTGCAATTATATTATTGATCTTGAGAGAATATTATTTTACATATTTACTAAAAAAACTAACAAATCCAAATTCAATCCACAATGAAATCATAGTTGAGAAAATCTGCAAAAAAATCCAATTTTATCGATTTTTTCCCAATTCACAGGCTAGCCAATTTTCTCCTGATCTTGCCAATTTTTCTCGAAAAAATTTGATATGCATGAAAAAAGTTTTTTTCAATGAAAATTTGCATTTTCTTCGATTTTTCAATAAAAAATGCAGATTTGTTTGCCAATTCCGATTCTATACCAATTTTTAAATCAGTCGATTTACTACCCGATTCTGATTTTCTCAACTATGAACTAAATTAGTATTATAAAATTTATGTCCTTTGTGTTTTAAACTTATTATTATCTTCTAAAATTGACATCCTCTTCTAAAATACTCAAACCTTCACTCTTAGTGCACACAAAAAGTTAACAAATTTAATTAATTAGGCTATAAATATCTATCCAATTATTCGACCTCATGTTCTTAAAAATAGAGAAAATATTGTAATTGCATAGATAAATATTCTCACTAAAACAAAATTTAGCTTTGTTTCATTGTTAGATGAAGCACACGTGGACCCAGATAACATGTATCAAAATTGTGAAGAAACTAATGTAATAATATACGCCATTGAAAAATAACAACTTACCTAAAAATATTCAAGAACTTTCTCTTATGACTATTTCAAATATTTCAGGGTGGAAAAGAAGATGGGATGAATAAGGCTGTAAAAGTCTTATTATACTATTGCTTAATCATATTAATGGCAAATCCTATAGGTGCATATTCTGTTCGCATTCTTAAAGACACACATTTTATTATAAAAAGTAAAGCAGACCGAGAATTACAGGCAAAGTCTACTTGGGATTCAGTTTTCTGTTCGAGGAAGCCGGACATGTGGCACCTTACGGTCTCTCCAAAAAAAACCTCCACCTCATAGTTTGTGATGTTTGATCAACTATTTTATATTAGTATGGTCTCCTTTCTACGTGTCTATATTTTTGATCACATATTTTTATAATAAAATATCATTTCTACTTTAATATTTATGCACTAAATTGTCATTTCTACCTTACTATCAATATATTATGATTGTTATATGCCAGATAAAGAGGAATCAGGCAGGTGAGAGCGCGGTTGAGGAGCTATAATTGCATTTGGATCCTGTAGTCCTTGTGACTGCGAAGGCTTCTAAATCAGGGCAAGCACAAATAAACACACCACCACCCGCAAAGCCCATTCTCATAACCACAAAAATAATTGGACTAAGAAACTAGGAGCCACTCTTGCTCCTCAAAAACAATAACTATTCTAATCCTCAAATTACCATCGTTCTTCATAGGTGGGGAAGCCTTAGTAACCATAGGAAATGTAGGAGAAAGCTCAGGATCCAACAACAATTCCAGTTCCTCCTCCACACTCTCGCCTGCATACCACATCGTTCACCATTAACCATTAATCAATATTGTCATAGCATAATAATATTAATTTAACCTCCATAACATCACTACTTGAGGGATAATCAAAAGAACATTATCATCAACAAATTGGAGATGAGATTTGAAGGGACTAGTTGTTACAACATAAAATATTACATTTTTTTCTCTTACATTTTGGCCTTTTAAAAATCTCTCCTAATGCATCAACAATAATAATCAAGAGATAAGGAGATTATAAATGATTTTATGATCTTAAAAGATGATTGAATATGGTTAGTAGGAAATACATTTTGAATATAGAATATTTTGGAGTGCTATAACAATATATTATTTACTTACATCATCCTTAATCAAAACAAAATGTACAAAACTTTAGCAAACCCTATATTATGCCTTTTCATATCTTTTATATAAGTATATCTATTTTTACTTTTTAGTGAAGAGAATGCATGACCTCTCATGCAATAATTATACCATCAAGAATTCACTTACCACAAACAAAACTACCTTGTTCTTCCAAGAAAACTTTGTCTAAAATACTTTGCAAATACTTTACCATAATGTTTAAAATTAGCTTACAAACCACATTACAAAGGCTTATTGAATTAAAATCATCAATTTTCTTATATTTATTGGAAATAAATGTAATAAATTCAGCATTGATATTACATATTATAGCCTTCTTATAATACAATAAATTTGATATTGATCTCACGTATTATAAAATTCATTTTTCATAGCCTTTTCAATCACCACCCTTCAAGATATGCCAACTTTACAAAGAAAATATTATAGAAATTCTATTGAAGAACCTTATTAGGATGAACATGTCATGGAAATTAAACATTGACTTACAATGTGAAACTTCATATTCTCCACTACTTACCTTATACCCCTTACATCTTGGACCTTATGCATGATTACATTAGCAAGGATTGATATTCTTGAAATATCTTCTTTGAATTCATAATTTAGTTGAAACATAGATATCTATTTTCCTCCATTTCATTCATATGTAGGACTCACCCTTCAAATTAAGGAATTTCAAAGGGCTTATTTTTTAGAACTTATATTCATTATTATATCTAGTTTTCTCCAATTTATCCAAATATTTATCAAGTCTTAATTGATTACTTTGTACTCATTTGCTCAAGCCTCATACTAATCTCAGTAATTATTATTTTTTTAATTCTTTCTTTGAACATTTTTATATTTATTATTACTAAAAATATTTTAAAATAGTTAAATATATTTATAATTAAGTTACTCCTTCAAATTATATATAAATGAATTGTCTTATAATATGAACAAGAGCTAATATTCATGTTATATATCTTATATTAATAAAAATGACATTATAGTACATAAAGGACTACTCCTTTGAATTTTAACTTAGAATTCTATTTTAAAGTTCAAGACTATGTCATCTAAAGTATACCTAACTTAGACCTTCCATTCTATAATACCTAGGCCTCCAAACATTCATTATTAAACCATTCAAGCTATAAAGTTTAACTAGAAAGGAAAAAAAAATGTCCCTTTGGAACAACGTAGTGGTATGAACTTGGATTCTCATTTTGAAAATCATGTTGGAATATATTACAGTATTTGATACATGCTAATGTACCATCATGGGTACATATATAGATTAGAAAAATAGTATTAGATTAGGATTTACTTTATGCAATGCAATGCACAAGTGTGCAATGATATTTTGGTAATGTAAATGTGCATAGTTATCCCTATGTACAAGATTCAATAGAGTAGGAAGATGAAGAATCATAGGAAGAGTGAGGCGTAAGAAACCTCCATATGAAGAGTCACATTCCATTATATATATATGGATGCATTGTTTTAAAAGAGATATGGCGAAGGAGAAAGAATCATGAATGTAAGCAATGGAATGTGATATAACATGTTATATTTTGATCTCTTCATTCAATAAAGTTTTCTAACTATTTTTGAGTATTTGGCTTAGCATTCCTTGAGTTATTATATAGTATATTATGATTTTATATGCTTGATTGATCAACATTATTATATCTTTCATATTGCAATTATGTTATTGATCTTGAGGTAATATTATTTTGAGTATTTATTAATAAAAGGCTAATAGTGGTATCAGAGCTATGATAGATCTATATAGAAATTGAAAGATCCTAAAGAATCATTATTAATAATATTTCTAATGGTTGAGAAGAGACCAGTAATGATAATAGAATTTCCTCTGGAAAAAGTAAACGAGAGAAGATGAAGAGAAATTTATTTGGAAAAGGAACCAAAGAAGATAGAAAAATTACCTCTTGAAAAGGAACAAAAGAAGATAAAGAAATTACCTCTAGAAAAGAACCAGAGAAGATAAAAAAATTACCTCTAGAAAGAGAAACTATAGAAGATAGCATTTTTCACTATTATGAAGAAAAACCAATGACATTTAAGGATATACCTATTTTGAGAATAAAATCAGAATAGAAAATATTTTACAAGTCTTGAAGACACACCTTGATATTGAGAATAAGAGAATATACCTATTCCAAGAGAAAAATTATAATAGAATAAATTTTAAAGGTCTTTAAGATAGACCTTGATATTAAGAAGAAGAGAATATACATATTCCAAGAGCAAAGTCAAAATAGAACAAAATTTACAAGTCTTGAATACAGACCTTGATTAAGAGACACTTAGAAGATGTCCTATTAATAAGCTTGATAAAAAAGTATTTCATATTATTTGGCTAAAACTCTTTCCATAGGTTTGAAAGGAAAACCCGTGAAGACTAGGATTCAGTATAGATTTGATTCCACTAATTTTTAATATAGCTAGCAAAAATTATTATTTTTGGAACATTGAATACATGTGATTATTATTGTATACGTTTTGTTGTAGAATATTGATTCTTAGAAGTTGGGAAACTTCCTACAATAGAGAGAGAAGAATGTCATATTTGATTATTTGAAAGTCTATGTGTTTTTTTAGCACAAGGATTAACTCTTTTATTTCATAAAAGTAGACATTAAAAGAGGTCCAAGAAGGAGATCTTATCGAATATTGAGAATAACTAAGAAGAAGGTTCTCATTTCTAGAGTATATATTGAAGAAAGAGATCCAAGAAGAGGTTACATTGAAGAACTTCTAAGATTGCAATATTGAAGATTGAAGAGAGAATATAGAAGGACTATATAAGATCTTATTGTGGATAGAATCAAAAAAATATAGAGATCCAAGATATATATCTCATTGAATAATTTCCTATAGTTGGAAAATTGAATAAACCAAGGTAACATTTCATTAAAAGTATTCAATAAAATAATTGAAGGTTGTAGAATTAGTAGTCCCAAGAATAGATGTGTAAAGAAGATTTTAAAGAAAGAAAAGGAGAGAGAAGAAAGCCTTATTGTAGAATCTGAAGTAGTGACCATTTGAAGAGATTTGAAGTAGAATATTACAATCATAAGGAGCACCTGACCAGAAGATATTGGGATAATTATTTCCATACGATAATAAGCCCAAAAGAAAAAAACAATTTGATAAGATATTTATCAAATTTTGAGTACTCAAGATATTCATATTCTTGAGAGAGAAGACAATGATAGAGATCAGTGTTAAGTTATATTTCAGAAAAAAAAATTGAATAAAGTAAGAATATTGAAGAGGTCATAGTTTAGAGATATTTGAAGATAGCCACAAAGTTTTGTAGGCTAATTTATAAAAGCACAAAGTTGTTGAAAGAGAAGCTGAAAATATAGCAATAAGTAGAAGTGAAAATCTATAGGTTAGAGAAATCTTTGGATAATATATCAGTAAATATTTAAATAGACAACTAAGAGAAGGCTTGATATAAATAAGAGCAGAAAATTTGAAGGCTTGAAGAAAACACCAAATCAGATTTTGGAAGGAGCAAATAGAAGGGATTTAAGCTACAATTTTGAGTAGCATTAAAAGAGGAAAGTGAGTTGCATTTTAGAAAAATTTAGAATATTTTTGAGATAAATTTGGATAGAAAATCTCAAGCATATTTTAGTAGCATCTAAGGAGGATTCTTGCTACATAATTGAACAATGAAAGAGCAGTGTTTGAAGCTATAAATTATAGAAATAAACAGTACATGTGAAGAAGAAGAAAGTTTATTTTAGGTAGCAACTATAGCTACAAAATGAAGAATATGCTAATGATAAAATAAATGTGCATTCTAGCAAATACAAGATAGCAAGCTATAAATAATGGAGCTACAAAAATGTGTGTTAATTTGATGTCATATAGATTATTATTGCAAAGTTTTTGAAGGTGCCTATTAAGAGTTTTTGAAACATCAAATTTTTGAGACATTTAAATCTAGAAAAAAGGAATATTTGTAGGGTGTCATTAAGCCAAGGAAAGAAACCTTTACACAACATTTATTTTAAATAAAGCTTACATATTCCAATGGCTAAAAGGTACGATTTAATAAGAGTGATAAGGAGTTTTATATATGCTATTTTTTAATAGAAATATCAGATTCATTGTACATTCATTCATAAGATATATTTACTCTCCTCCTTAGATAAATCAACAAGATTGTAAGAACATTAGAATAAATTTTTAAAGGAGTTGTAAGTGAATAGTATATGTTGTTTTTTAAGTGAATGTAAAAGCAAAATTATGATACGTTTGTGAGGAAGAATATTCCTCAACATATAGTAGAGATTCAAATTCAAGGTAGAATAAAGGTATTTAAAAACACCATACATAAAATAGAAATTAGTAAATAAAACCGCTAAAGGAGTGGTGAAAACACCACCATATTGAGCACCATTCAGCACCAGAATACCATAGGTAAGCTCTACAACAAAAATCCACCCATTTGTAGGAAATAAGAACTATCAAAAGTGCTTAAGGAAAAGAGCAATTAGGCTCAATATTTAGCCAGCCAAAGGAGGAAGAAGATGTTATCTACAACCTATAAAATATTAATATACACAAATCCTACGTAGCATAGTCATTCTATCTTCTCAAAGCAAGGTAGATTGCAAAAAGATAGAAATATATAGGGTGCGTTATCAAAGAAATATCATCAATAGATAAATATACAAAATACAATATCATAGGGCCATCATTGGACTATACAAGAGGTATTACAACTAGAGCCATCCATGAACACATCCACCATAATCCAAGGAGATAAGAAACCTCAACAAAGTTTAGTTACAAAGAAGCACGAATATGTTGGAGGAAAGTGAAAAGAAAAAAATCATTTAAAATCCATGTGATTTCATACGTCAGAGAAAGGAGCACATGCATAAAAGTTTGAAATACTTGTTCTGAGCAAGAAAATAGAACATTAAAATTTGGCATAAGGTTCAATGTTGGCACATAAGACATAATGTAAATATCCAAGAAAGAAGATCGCTCAGTGCTCTACATCATCACCTAAAACTCAAGAATGGTTTAGTAACTCCTAACCAACAAGGAATATTGTGCCAAGTATCCATTTTGCTCTTTCATTAATATTTGTGTCATCAAGAAGGAATTCAAAACATCTTATAGCACCTGCAACATGTGGCACTCAACAAAAGAAAGGAGAAGTGTTGATATAGCAAAAGTGTAAGAGTGAAAACACTTATATAGCAAAGTCTAGTGCCATACATAGAAAAATCAAGGCAAGAGAAGTAAATAAATGGTAGAAGAAACCTCACAAAGTGTAGTTACTGTAGACACCAAAACAACACCAATCCGATTATGTGACTGCAAACACTGATCATATTGACACACACAGCACCAAGGGCAGCCCACAGAGGTTAAACAGTGGTCCTAACCACTATCGAAGTAGTTTTGGGAGGTTAGAGATCAATTTGGCACCTTATAGGAACTTTTATTAGAATTTGTCCCTCCCTGGGATGAATTAAAAGTGGGATCCGTCCTCCCCTGGGACGAATACTGAATCTGCTCTAGGGTGGGACAAATTCAAGGTTTGACAGGAAAGAAGTCAAATCTTGACAAATGGCAGCTCGGGTCCACCACATAACACCTCCTTCAGTTCATGGGAGCATGGGTGAGCATTTTCAAGTGTTAGAGGCTATTATAGTGGTAGTCATGAAGCCCCTAATCAAGGAGGAATCTTCACTCCCTTGGAAGGGCATGGCTGCCATGTGGCGCCTTTGCATGCTCATCCCAAGAGACCTCTAGGTCTATAAATTGGTGAGTTTCCTCACCCTAAAATATATATAGAAGGAGCATTTTGGAGCAACGAAGTGCTGTAATTTTGCTTTCACACTTATTCCCCTTTTGAATTGTGCCTTTCACATCCTTGATCTCTTTTGAGGAAGAGGTCATTGGGTGGTCATTGGAAGCACAAATCCGAAACCAAACCTGACATTTGGCTACAGTATCCCACCCAATTTTTTGACAACACATTACATGATATTTTTGGCCCATCCCAAGTGGATTGGTGCCGAAATAAGGTTCCAACGGTGGGCGGCCCACCCGGGAACCTCCGCATTGCTGCGAGCATAATCTTCCTTTTTAGGAACGATTGGGGATTGATGGCAGATTGTTATTTTTGTCATTTGTTTATTTTGCATTCCATATTATTCTGCTTAGATAGCTTGTAATTCTAATTTCGTAATGCTTTGATCAAACCTTATCATGTTTTGTCGCTTTTGTTGTCCTCACTAACTTGCAAGTAGCAGCGTCAAATTCCCACTGATGGAGGCCAAATTGGGGAAATATGACCATATGGGTCTTCCCAAAATGCCTCCAATTAGCTAACCCCAATTTTGTAGGTCTTTTGGAGCTCCCTAGATGTGATATTTTTGGCAATATCACTTTGGCGCTTTGTTGCAAGTAAATTTGTTCTACCCTAGAGCAAATTACAGTCGAATTCGTCCCTCCCCGGAACGAATTCAAATCGATGAGGAATTTCTTGAATGTTTCTTTTGCAATGCCTTCTTGGTGATGTTTCTATGTCCTTGTCGAGTTTTCATGTCATTTGAATAAGTTTTATTTATAGTTTAATTATTTTTCTCATCCGCTTATTGTAGGCTTGAGGATCGCATGCTTTGTCTTATTCGCAGGTGCTACTAACGGTTTCTTGTTCCTTTGAATGTATTTTCTAGACATCAGAGGGGAAGCAAGGAATCAACACTCGTATACACAAGTGGCGATGATGTTTGGTCTGCCCATCTTACATGTGAGCACGTGAAAGAGGGATGGCTTTCCATTGATGTGACCAAGAGACAAGTTTGATGTTCCTCGCCCTTAAAAAGGGAGGAAGCGAATTGTAACCGAATTTGAAATACATCAATAAAAGAAGAGGGTTTTTTCATTCTATTTGGGTTCCAATTTGTCCATGCTTTCTCCATTTTTGTGCATTTTTAATTTGTAGCATCAAGTTTAGTTTTGTTCTTGCATCATACTTGGAGTTTTTCCCTTTTTGTTTTTGTATCCTCGTGCTTTCAGTGGCTATCACGGTGGGACCTAGTCCTCTATTTTTTAAGATCTGAGATCTGATCAAAATTTGGTGGTTTTTCTTGCAGGTACCGAGTTTTTGGATGTGGGACTGCTGTTCGTTCTAGCCTTAGGCAGATACATGCCTGTAATTTGTTCTTCCCAGGGACGAATCAGAATCTGCCTGACCCTGTGACGAATTTAGTACTATAATTCATTCCTCCTCAGGATGAATTTATGTCTGTGCAGTTTTGGGACATAAACTTAGAACCAACAGATTTGGGCAGGGGCAAGGTAAGAACTCTGAACTTTTCCTATCTTTTTTTGTTTTTAGTTTTCAGTTTTTTCATAGATTACTTGTTTTCTTAGGGAAAGTAGTTCTCCTTTGTTGTTTTCTTGTTTCATTTTGCAAAAATAAAAAGAACCCCACACATCACATGGCATCATAAAAACCAAGGAGCTGGTCGTAAAACCCTAGCCCTTGATCAAGACCAATGGTGGATTTCATCACCACCTTGGCTTGATTTTTGCATCCATTTACCACGATTGTCACTGTTGCTCGACGTAAATCCTAACAAAATCTGACCGAGTGTCTTTGGGGTGATTCCCAGCACGCGAGGATAAGTCTTCTATGGTAGGTGTCATAAATAGGACAATCCCCCTTTCGTATCGCCTACGTTCCACGTACCATCTGCTCTCACGTACCTACAGTTTCCTTCATGTAAGGGCGAGTATATAGATAGGTTGGCATATCATCCTGGTAATGGTATATCGAAGGGGCGACCATTTATGGGATTCATAAGAGCCATCATTTGCATTTAAATGTTCTTTACAAAAACCTTCAAAAACAAAAACAAAAATAAAAAACACACTAAACCAGGTTTAGGACACACTCTCAATCTTTAAACGAGATAATCATCGTTTGTGTATGTGTGTGTTCATTTCTGTTTAGTGTAGCATAAAAAATCATAAAAGAGATAAAATCTACATAGCTTGTAGGAAAGCACCACCATGGTGTACACACGTAGCCAAGCCCAATCAAGGCTAGAAGCTATGGAAAGTGTACAAGGAGGCACAAGTCACCTCTGCTATAGCCCTAAGGACTTAGTCATACCATCTTGGTAGCCTAACCTACAAGAGAGTCCGCATCATTCCATGTCAAAATGGAATTATAGGGACACCCCTTTGGGGGACACGCCCGTTCGTCATAGCCCCTTTTGGGAAGAGTCCTTAGACGTGGAACTCAACATAGATAAAAGGGCTCCCTTAGAAGCTTGATATGAGTGGCCATCACGTGATGAAGTGCTGGAACGACAGAGGGTCCATGAGGAGAGGCCTCAAGATTATATCATCCCTCCATTGCCTCCTCTCACTGTCAAAAACAACAGGACAAATCCAGAGCACAAGGCTCCTCTGGCAGGGCGAGCCAACTCCATCCGCCCCTTTCACACTTATGAAAGGGAGAATGAGGAATACCCCTATCTTCCTCAAGAGCAATATACAGCATGGGAGCCATGCACCTCTGCACCTGCTATTTACCAAAACCATCCTTCGAGGCCAAATCCTCAAGTAAACACCGCCAACCTTGATAGGGGGAAGCGACCTATAGAGATCTCGGATCACTGCAACTGAGATAAGTGCATGGGAGAGGCATCTAGGCCTTCAAGACTCAATATGGTGCAATAGATTGACCTGGTAGTCGCCAGACATGCCGCTCGCCAAGCACAGATTATGCAGCTTGAGCAAGATCAACAGTAACTAGAGCATTTATATCACCTTAGTAAAGAGCACATTAGGCACCAAATAGATGAGCTGTTGCATAACACCATGTCAAAGAGGGTTATGAACCATCACACCCAAAGGGTGGAACCATATGAGAGGCGTAACCCCTTGGTACGAGACAGGTCCCTGCGACCTTACCAAGCGCTGCCTCCAAGATCGCCTAGACCTGAACGGGAGGCCACTCCCAGGAACAATGACGGGCTCCCTCCATGGGAACCCACTCATGGTCATAGGTCTCACCTAGAGACTCCTTAAGAAGCTTATGAGGAGTATGAACAAGAAGAAGAGCAAGCCAAAATGCCCTATCAATGCGGAGGGGTTGCTATCCGGCCACCTCTCCATAGGCCTCAAGTCTCCCACAACCCATAATGGGAGCAAGTTAGAGAGGAATATATTAAGTCTTCTAATGCATATAAAGCACTGCTAGAGCATTTGGAGTCTATGGAAACCAAATTTGATGGGCCCCAAAAGCCCATGTTACGTCAACTACGTAGTCATCCATTGCATTCATCCGTGCCTACACCCCCTTACCCTGAACACTTTAAGTTGCCTCAGTTGGCAATCTTTAAAGGTGAGGAGGATGCCCAAGAGCATGTGATGAGGTTCCTGAGCCAATGCCTAACCCTATGACAAATTCAGTACTGTAATTCATTCCTCCCAGGGACGAATTTCTTTTTGTGTGATTTCGAGATAGAAACTTAGAACCAGCAGATTTGGGCAAGGGCAAGGTAAGAACTCTGAAATTTTCCTATCTTCTTTTGTTTTCAGTTTCTATTTTTTCATAGATTACTTGTTTGCTTAGAGAAAGTAGTTCTCCTTTGATTTTTTCTTGTTTCATTTTGCAAAAATAAAAAGAACCCCACACATCATGTGGCATCATAAAAACCAAGGAGCTGGTCCTAAAACCCCAGCCCTTGATCAAGACCAACAATGGATTTCATCACCACCTTGGCTTGATTTTTGCATCCATTTACCCCGATTGTCACTATTGCTCGATGTAAATCCTGACAAAATTTGATCAAGTGTCATTTGGGTGATTCCTAGTGTGCGAGGATAAGTCTTCTATGTTAGGTGTCATAAACAGGACAATCCCCCTTTTCATACCGCCTACGTTCCATGTACCATCTACTCTCACGTACATACAATTTCCCTCACATAAGGGTGGGTATATAGAGAGGTTGGTATATCGTCCTAGAAATGGTATATCGAAGGGGCGACCATTTATGGGAGTCATAAGAGCCATCATTTGTATTTAAACGTTCTTTACAAAAACCTTAAAAAAAAAAAACAAAAATAAAAAACACACTAAACCAGGTTTAGGACACACTCTCAATCCTTAAAAGAGATAATCACCGTTTGTGTATGTGTGTGCTCATTTCTGTTTAGTGTAGCATAAAAAATCATAAAAGAGATAAAATCTACATAGCTTGTAGGAAAGCACCACCATGGTGTACACACGTAGCCAAGCCCAATCAAGGGTGGAAGCTATGGAAAGTGTACAAGGAGGCACAAGTCACCTCCGCTATAGCCCTAAGGACTTAGTCATATCACCTTGGCAACCTAACCTGCAAGAGAGTCTGTGTCAGTCCATGTCATGATGGAATTATAGGGACACCCCTTTGGGGGACACGCCCGTGCATCATAGCCCCTTTTGGGAAGAGTCCTTAGACGTGGCACTCAACATAGATAAAAGGGCTCCCTTAGAAGCTCAATATGAGTGTCCATCACACAATGAAGTGTTGGAATGGTAGAGGGTCCATGAGGAGAGGCCTCAAGATTATATCATCCCTCCATTGCCTCCTCTCACTATTAGAAACAACAGGACAAATCTGGAGCACAAGGCTCCTCTGGCAGGGCGAGCCAACTCTGCCCCCCATTTCACACTTATGAAAGGGAGAATGAGGAAGACCCCTATCTTGCTCAAGAGCAATATACAACATGGGAGTCATGTGCCTCCGCACCTGATATTTACCAAAGCCATCCTTCGAGGCCAGAGCCTCAAGTAAATGTCGCCAACCTTGATAGGGGGAAGCGACCTATAGAGATCTCGGATAACCATGACTGAGATAAGTGCATGGGAGAGGAATCTAGGCCTTCGAGACTCAAGATGGTGGAATAGATTGACCTGGAAGTCGCTAGACATGCTGCCCACCAAGTGCAGATTGCGTAGCTTGAGCAAGATCAATAGTAACTAGAGCATTTATATCACCTTAGTAAAGAGTGCATTAGGCACCAAACAGATGAGCTATTGCATAACACCATGCTAGAGAGGGTTCTAACCCCTCACACCCAAAGGGTGGAACCATATGAGAGGCGTAACCCCTTGGTACAAGATAGGTCCCCACGACCTTACCAAGCGCTGCCTCCAAGACCGCCTAGACTTGAACGGGAGGCCACTCCTAGGAACAATGATGGGCTCCCTCCATGAGGACCCACTCATGGTCATAGGTCTCACCTAGAGACTCCTCAAGAAGCTTATGAGGAGTATGAACAAGAAGAAGAGCGAGCCAAAATGCCCTATCAAGGCGGAGGGGTTGCTATCCGGCCACCTCTCCATAGGCCTCAAGTCTCCCACAACCCACAACGGGAGCAAGTTAGAGAGGAAGAGATTAAGTCTTCTGATGCATATAAAGCACTGCTAGAGCATTTGGAGTCTATGGAAACCAAAGTTGTTGGGCCCCAAAAGCCCATGTTACGTCAACTCCGTAGTCATCCAGTGCATCTGTCCGTGCCTACACCCGCTTAGCCCGAACACTTTAAGCTACCTCCGCTGGAAATATTTAAAGGTGAGGAGGATGCCCAAGATCATGTGATGAGGTTCTTGAGCCAATGATTTGGCATTCAGGATAATAATGCTTTGTTGCTGAGAACCTTTATAACCACATTTGCAAGCCCTACCTCGGATTGGTTCATCCAGTTACCAAAACACAGCATCAACAACTTGGATCAGTTAGTGGATGTGTTCCTTGAATGCTTTGCCTTCAACACCAAGAAGAAGGTGTCACTAAGTGATTTGGCCAACCTCAGGCAGTATGAGGAAGAGACTATGGTGGCCTACGAGAATCGATGGAGGACTCTGCTTTCCAAGCTACCCTACCTTCCGCTTATGTTCGACCTTACACAGATGTTTTCAAGAAGTTGTTTGAGATCGATCTCTATGCTATTGTAGCTGCAGTAATATGCCACCTTAGAAGAGGCTCTGACGCAATCCAAAATCATCGAAAAGATCAAGATACAGGATGGCGAGATCACCAAACCTAAGAAAAAAGAATGGAACAAAAACACCAAAATAAGGACTATGCAATAGAAACCCGCCATGGTCAACCAAGTTGTTATAAATTTTCCTAAGCCTGCACAAGAAATACAACCTAAAAATGCTAACTATCAAGCAATGCCCCCTAACAATTATGAAAGAGAAAACCAGAAACAGGGGCAAAATCAGCAGCGTCACCCTAGGCGACAATTTACACCCTACACAGAGTCTAGGGACTCCCTATTTGACTGCTTGTCAGCAGCAAATTTGATCAACCTCCTAGAGATTCAAACCATAGATCCCAATGCACCGAAGCCTAAAGGGTACCGGGAGGACTTGTATTGTAAATTCCACCGATGAAAGGGACATGACGTTAATGCATGTTAGAAATTCAAAGGCTTGATACAAGACCTGATTGACAACAAGACATTGGTTTTATACAACCCCGTAGCACCAAACAACTAGCAAATGGGATTTTTTAGAAACCCCTTGCCAGCCCATGAGGCGTAGGAAAAACCCCTTCAAATCAATGAGGTGCAAAAAAATTGCCCCATGCAGGGATATGTAGGGATGATAAGTATAGTGACTAGGAACAAGAAATACCCAGGAGCTACTCCCGTGGCAGCCACAAGAGAAGTTCCATCAACGTCATAGCCTCAACATAACCCTATGCAGCTGCCCCCACCTAGACTAGTAGCCATGATTCAAACTAGACTTACCCAAATTCTATGGACCATGTTGGCTAGGATCTCCATATATGAGCTTATTCAACAATCAACGCCCCATCGGGAGGTTCTTATGGAGATATTGAATGCTATTGAGTTGTAGCCCTAGGAACCAAATTCCTTCAACAACTTTGTGGGGCATGTCAAAAGATGCACCGAGCTAGTAATCACTTTTTGAGAAGATGAAGTGAAGTTAGTGGTTGATGACATAGCGGATCCACGCCTACACGTTATCGCATGGGTCAACGAGATCCCCAATAAGAGGGTGTTGGTAGACACTACCTCATCCAGTAACCTCATTACTACAGCAGCATTGAAACATCTGAAGTTTTCGGCATCTCACATCATGGCCTCCACATATACACTGTGAGCATTTAACGATGCAATATGCTCGACAGTTGGCACAATTGTCCTACCCATTCAAGTGGGACAAAAGATGATACCTACATTGTGCCATATTTTGGAAGGTGAGATGGCTTACAACATCTTGTTGGGCCGGCCATGGATCAGGGACACGAAGTGTGTCCCATCAATAGCTCATTAATGTATTAAATATATGTTTGAAGGGGAGGTACATGTGGTCCCAATAGACTTAGAACCCTTCAAATACTACAATAAGGTGTAGCAAATACCGCAATCGACCCTTTCAATAATGCACTTGGATTTCTAGTTGAATCCATCTCGACAAGGTCCAATTTCGCAAGCATCCCTGAATGCAGATCCACCAAAACCCCAGCCAGGTCCATCTTCATCAGTTGGTCCTTCATCAATGATGCCACCTATCATGGCCAAACAAAAGAACAAAGGTAAGAAACCCCTAGAGGAGGCATGGCATCTGGCAGAGGCACCACAATCAGTCTCAACCATCTCTACTGAAGAGATGCCTAGTAAAATGGAAGTGGAGGCTCCTAGCCCACCCGACATGGAGTGTAGTCTATAAGAGCTTCTATTCCCTCCCCCTCAGTTGCCAACAATCACTATTGAAATGGCCAATATGGTCCTGGGGGAGTATCTAGTGTGAAATTTTGTAGCAATGCCCGCACTAGAGTCCATGCAAGACATGGGGATACCTCACCTCCCCATTGGTATAATTGTTCCTCTAGGCTACCCGCTAAACCAAACAAACTTTGTGTATGGGGGCCTCAATCATGGCACTGAGCCATGCATGCAAGAGGAAGAAGATGAATCCTTTTGTAGAGGATGTAAACTATCTGTCCAACCCGAACTTTGCTCTAAGATATCTTGGCCAATGTAATTGGCATGGATATGGGTTAGGCCGGTATGAGCAAGGAGTGCGTGTCCTTTGCCAACTAAGATACCAAATGCCTTATGAAAAGTCAGGCGTAGGGTTCAACCACCCCCTGCCCTTAGACATATTGGTCGAAGACATGTAAGGCCTGAAGATAGGCCACAAGGGTGGATTGGCATTAGATCCATATGCCAACCCTAACACAACATACACATTGGGGGATTATCTCCCATGGTCAACAACCACCCTTGGTAACCTCAATCGCCCTTCCCCTTTGTTAGAGAGAGGCAAAATTTTGGGGACCCACTTTTAGGGCAGATATCAACAGTGTCAAGAAGGATCTTCAGAGGATGAGTTAGACTATGAGCTAGCATCATATGACCCCTTCGAATCAGATAGCAATCACTCGTAAGTGATTCCTATGGACGACTATCAAGAGAGTCTCTTGACACTATTTCCTCTAAAGGCTCCAATCGAGCCAGTGATACGTCAAGAGAATTAGATCCCCCCATAGAGAGTGGAACAACCATAGTGGGGTCAGATAAATTTGCTTGAGCAAGGCAAGCCTTTAATGTCGCAAGTAGTCAGAGACAATGAAGGCCTTTGGATCTCCGATAGTGATTATGAAGATGAAACAGAACTGGCATATCTTAATCACATGCGATAGATGTAGCATCAGTGCCCCTTGGAGATTAACGACATATTTGAATAGATGAACATAGTTCCAGGGCATGAGTGGTACATAGACCCAGCGCAGTGGGACCAAGTGTTGGATCGACTACTCTGGGAATATGAAGAACACCTTCTGCCCAGAGACCCTATAGTGACATCAGTGCCAAGGGTAGACCCTGTCTTCCCATCTGCACATAGGGCCGATCCATTCATGATCATCCCTCTAGAGCCAGATCCAGAGCATAAAGAGCATCCAAGATGTTCGAGTAATGACACTTGCGGTAATGGAGAGCAAAATAATTCCATCAACATGATCTCCATTGATTTAACCACCCCCATACACAATCCGAACAATCCAACATAGTCATTGTATCTAGACATAGATGCCATAGACTGGGATCGCACTGATTCCCCTCCATCCCCATCTGAGTATTGGCCATTTGGTGAAATGCTTCATTTTACCCCTAGGCCAACTCAGGATATCTTCCATGCTGAAGAGGGACCCGAGGTTCCTAACGATGATCTAAACTCAGCAAATGATATCCATTTGATCCCGACTCCACACCAGTTGGAGTATGGATCCCACATGTCGATCGAGGAGATGACTAATGTAGACATCGGCTCAGATCTAATGAATCCATAGATTCTCAAGCTGGGGGTAATTTTATCCCCCGAAGAGTAAACCGACTACATTGCCCTTCTCAAAGAGAAGAAGGAAGTTTTTGCATGGTCATACAGAGATATTCTAAGGCTAGATCCACAGCTAGTCATGCATAATTTAACACTTGATCTGACAGTCAAGCTTGTTAAGCAAAAACTATGCAAGATGCACCCAAAAGTGGCCTTGATGGTCAAAGACGAATTGCAAAAATTGTTGGATGCATAGTTTGTCATTTGCATGGATTATCCGCCATGGCTGTCCAACATGGTGCCCATCAAGAAGCCTGATGGGAGGATTCGCATATGCACAAATTTTTGTGATCTAAACAAAGAGAGTCCTAAGGATGATTTTCCCTTTCCTAGAATCGACGCATTGGTAGATGCTACAACGGGCCATGAAATGCTATCCCTCATGGATGATTTCTCAGGATACAATAAGATTCATATCAATATTGAGGACCAACTAAAAATGGTGTTCATAATGCCCTAGGGGAAGTTTTGTTACAAGGTCATGCCTTTTGGCCTTAAAAATGCTGGCGCCACCTACCAACATGCCATGACGTACATCTTCCATGATTACATCCATAAAAAGTTGGAAGATTACATGGATGATTTGTTGGCCAAGTCTCTCTTACACCCAAATCATCTCGGTGACTTAAGCAATATTCTCGATCGCCTCATGGAGAATAAAGTCAGACTGAATCCCAAGAAGTGCGTTTTTGGTGTCACATATAGAAAAATATTGGGTTTTATAGTCTCAAAGCGAGGCATCGAGGTGGACCCAAACAAATTCAAGGCAATCCTTGAAATGCTTCCCCCAACTACCATCAAGCAGCTCAGAATTCTGTAGGGTAATGTTGCGTCAATCAAGTGCTTCATAGCATAGCTATCTGACAAGTGCCAACCCATGAACAAATTATTGCATAAAGGGGTAGCATTTCACTAGGATGATGAGTGCCAGTCAATATTTGATGACATTAAACAATACTTGGCTTTGCCACCATTATTGGCACTGCCTAGACTAGGAATGCCATTCTACTTATACATCTCAGCTAATGAGGTGGCACTGGGCGCCATGCTCGCCCAAAAGAATGAACTTCACAAAGAGCAGGCTACTTACTATCTTAACCGCACCCTGGTCAACTATGAAATTAACTATGCATACGTCAAGAAACTCTACTTGGTAGTGGTGTTTGCTACCAAAAATCTATGCCACTACATACTGAGAAAAACTATGTATGTTGTGTCTAAGGAGAATCCATTGCGATACATGTTGAGTCATACTTATCATAGTAGTTGCACGGAAAAATGGATCATGTTGTTGATGGAATTTGACATGGAGTTTATTGGACAAAAATCCATCAAAGGATAGGTCATAGCCGATCAACTAGTAGAGGCCACTATCAAAGATGATCAGCCTCTGGTCATAGAACTACCTGATGACGGGGTCTTCCATGTCTTGGAATCACCTAATTCTGACGAGCCTAAGTCACAGGCTGACATAACCCTATTTTTTGATGTTTCTAAATGTGAGCAAGGTGGTGGCACAAGAATTGTATTCTTTGAAGAACACAAGCTTATACTGAGAGGGGGGGTGAACAGTATAAGACCACTTTTTACTTTTGCTCTAAATCAACTTTCAAATCAGCTTTATGCAGAGAACAGATAGCAATATCAAGAGCAGCAATTAAAACAATGCACAACACATCAACAACAAAGAGACACAACAATTTACGTGGTTCACCCAATGCGGGCTACTCCACGGATAAAATTTCTTACTAAATTTTATCAAAGTCCTCTGGGAATACTTCCCGATTACAATGTTTATGAGCCTCAGCTCAAAGGAGACACCTTCCCCTAATTCTGCTTTGGTTGGTGATCCTCTAGAAGACCTCTATCTCTTCTGCCCTTAGCAAGTGGAACTCTATCCATAGAAGACACCTGTCTTCCCTGCTCTGGCTGGAGATCTCTGTCCTCAACTCTGTCACAGCAAGCTGGTCCTCTTTTCTGCACCAAAACACAGTCCTTCGGTCTGGCACAAATCTGTCCTCTTCCTCTTTTCTTTTTTGTTATAGATTCTACTTGGTCGAAACCAACTTTTCACAGTCTACGCAAACACAGCAGCACTCGATCAAATTATACTCTTCTATGAGAAACTCAGCAACACATTCTTCGCGCATACAGCAACACAGTCTTCGCATAAACAGCAGCACAGTCTTCGCATGAACAGCAACATAGTCTTCCACATGAACAAGCACATAGTCTTCCACACTTAGACGATTCGATGAAATGCACTCTTATACTATAGTCGAACTTCGCACTCTGCTTTTTCGATGATCGAACCTCACTGTCGCACTAAATCTATGAACGCCACTCTTCGAACGCACACTTCGATCGATGCCAAGACTGCTCAAACAACCCTCCTTAAATACTCACAATCTCAAGTTGAAATCTTGTTCTTAGTCGGCTGTTCAACCTTCAATCACGTCGGCTGTAAAACCCTACGCTGCGTCGGCCCAGTTTTAACTCTGTCGGCTTCACTGCCTCCCTGAAGCTCCTGGCACGAAACTTCAACATGTCACGAAATCGTGACACCTTTACCTGTCGTACACCCTCTTTAACTTGTTGTAGCGATATCGCGACGCTTTTGCTTTTGTATGCTTCCTTCGCTCTTCTGTCATGAAATCGTGACACTTTTGCCTTTCGCTGACGTCATCTCACTTTTGTCATGAAATCACGACGCTTTAGACTTCAAAGCCTTCTTCTCCGCTTCTGTCGTGAAATCGTGACACCTTTGCCTCTTGCTGACGTCATCAGCAACTCTGTCATGAAATCGTGACGCTTTAGACTCCAAAGCCTTCTTCTCAGCTTCTGTCATGAAATCGTGACACCTTTGCCTCTTGCTGACGTCATCTGCAACTTTGTCGCGAAATCGTGACACTTCTTGCTTCTTCAACCTTTTCTCGGTTTGCACTAGCAAAAATGGAACATGTCACGAAATCGCGATGCTTTCGCTGCCTTAAGCTCTTTTCTATCAACTGCTCATGAAACTGGAACATGTCACGAAATCGCGACGCTTTCGTTGCCTTAAGCACTTTTCTGCCAACTGCTCGTGAAACTGGAACATGTCACGAAATCGTGACGCTTTCGCTGCCTTAAGCACTTTTCTGCCAACTGCTCGTGAAACTGGAACATGTCACGAAATCGTGACGCTTTTGCCAACTGCAAGCTGCCAACTCAACCTGTCATGAAATCGTGACACTTTCTGCATCCGTACAACTTCTTTGAAACATGTCACGAAATCGTGACACTTCCTGCAACTCAACACTGCCAACTCAACTTGTCACGAAATCGTGACACTTCCTGCAACTCAACGCTGCCAACTCAACTTGTCACGAAATCGTGACACTTTCTGCAACTCAACGCTGCCAACTCAACTTGTCACGAAATCATGACACTTTTTGCAACTCAACACTGCCAACTCAACTTGTCACGAAATCATGACAGTTTTGCCTGAACTTTCTCTCTCCTCAAACATGTCACGAAATCGTGATAGTTTTGCCTGCTTCGTCTCTGCCTTCCAGCATGTCACGAAATCGTGACAGTTTTGCCAGAACTTTCTCTCTCCTCAAACATGTCGCGAAATCATGACAGTTTTTCCAACAGCCTGCAAACTTTTTCTAACTTATCTTTTTCTGGATTTTTGGCAACTGGGCTACTCTGATTTTCTTGGAGACTTACTGACCAGCTGAAACCTTCATCAAAACACATACTTAGACATAAAAACAAATTGCTCCAAGAACTCCTTGACATCAAAAACAACAACTACCAAGAGCTCCTTGACATCAATGACAACAACTAAACTTAGGCAAAGGCAATGTACTCAAGGTACCCAAAATTGCCAACAATCTCCCCCTTTGTCATTGATGGCAACCCTTTACTAAAAACACATCTTAAAGAGCCAAAACTGAAATCAATCTCTTTGAAGTTTTGCTCCCCCTGACTTGAAGCTTTCCTCTTCACTTGAAGCTCTCCCCCTTACTCATATCTCTCCCCCTTACTCAAATCTCTCCCCCTTTGTCATCAATGGCAAAGGGTCACCTTTGGGGCTTGGGACTAAGAATGAGTCTCTTAGCTTAGTCCCTCCCCCACCTCCTAATGAGGTGATTTTTAAAATAGAGTTGGGAGTGAAACTCCCATTAGACACTCATCATCATCAGTGTCTACAATTTCTTTGTCGGGCCTTTTCTTGAGCTCTTTGTTAATGTTTCTGTTCTTGACACTTTTCTTGTTCTTGTTCTCATCTCTTTTCTTGTCCACACCTTGATCCTTGGACCTGTTTATACCACTGTTTTTGTTCCTGTACCTTGGAAGATCAGCTCTGCACTTTCTGGCTGAGTGACCTGTATTGTTGCATTTGTAACAGACAACATTATTTCTTTCAGGCATAGCTGTTCTTTGAATCCGCCTGTTATTTGAATTGCAAAAAATTGCCTTGTGCCCGAACTGATTACAAGAGTAGCAATACCCTTGAAATAAATTGTGACTTCTGAGATTATTGTTAACCTTCTTCATTTGAGACATGCAATGTGCAGCCATGTGTCCAAACCTGTAACACGCAAAACATCTACCGAAAAATATTCTTTTAATCGATCTCTTGGGTCCCGAGAACTTCTGTTTCACATTCAGAAATCTGTTTTCTATTTCTGCGCATTCATTACTCACAGACTCATGATCTGAAGTACTTTCATCATCAGAACTTTCTTCTTTTTGAAATCTCTTGCTAGATTCCCCAATCTGTTTCTTGTGCGGCTCAACAAAACCGAGACCTGTTTTATCTGTTGGATTTCTTTGATTTTTGATGAGAGACTTAACCTTCTTGGAGCTATCCTGAAATCTGTAGAGTTTATCCTTGTAATATTTATTTTCTTCTTTCAAAGAAACCATTTTCTGCTCTAACTCATTATACTCAAGAATCTTAGACTCTAACTCATCCTTGAGTTCCTGTGTTTTGGCTATAGAGAAGTCGAGACTTTCTATAAGATCGTCTCTCTCCATACAACATTCATCTAACTTAACCTTGAGTCTATCATTCTTCTTCCTTTCCTTTTCCAAAACACTGAGAGCATTATTGAGTTCACATTCAAGATTCTCTATTTGATTACACTTTGAATTATCAAGACCTTTTTCTGATTTCTTATTACTAGATGTGCTACCCTTTTCAAAAACCATACATGCATCTTCCTTATCATTTTCTGAAGCATCCTCATACATACTAGCAACCAATTCAATATTTGTGCAATCATCCTCAAGGTGCCCAAAATTTCCACATCTAAAGCATTTCATGACCGTGAATTTATGTTTCGGTTCTTCTTCTTTTTTTGAAATGAACAACATCTCATTTTCATTATCACTGGAAGAGCTTTCACTATCACTGCTAGAACACTTACTTACTTTGTCCAAATAGAAGCTCTTCTTGTTCTTGTGTGAATACCTCTTTCCTTGATTGTTGTGTTCATCTTTGTTCTTTCTGTAATACTTGTGCTTTTCGTAATCCTTGCTCTTGACATCCTGTATATCTTCATCACTTTCATCTTTAGAAACAATATAATCAGTAGCATAATGACCATACTTTCCACAGTTGAAGCATCTTATATTTTTCTTGCTTTTGTGCTTTCTAGAGAATTTGCCTTTCTTGTTGTAATATGCTTCTTCCTCACTAGAAGACTCATCACTCTCTTGAATCTGTTTGCCTTTTGATTTCTTGGTAGCTTTGAAAGTCGCCTCTTTCTTTATATCAACATTCACTTGAGTTCTCAGCTCAAAAGCTGCAAGAATACTATGGAGCTCATCCTTTTTCAATTTATCTAAATCTTTGGCTTCCTCAATAGCAGAAATATTTTCACTAAATCTATTAGGAAGAGATCTTAAAATCTTATCACACACATCATTTTCAGCAAGTTCAAGACCTAAGTCTTTCATGGAGTTCACAATCTCATCCATCCGAAGCATGTAGTCACTAATATTTTCATCATCATTCATCTTGAGTTGTTCAAACATACCTTTAAAATGTCTCAATTTGGCCTTTCGGACATTTGCATCACCCGTATGAACAACCTGCAATTGTTTCCACATTTCACTAGTTGTCTTGCAGTGAATAACTTTGGTAAGATCAACCTTCTGTAAACCTTTTAGGATTGCATTCATGGCTTTTGAGTTGTTGTGATGTAGGAGCCTGTCTTCTTTAGTATAAGGACCATTTGCAGGAATGGTGTACCCATCTTCAATAACTTCCCATACCTCATTACCAAGAGCCATTAGATAGACTTTCATTCTTGCACTCCACAGACCGAAATCTGATCCATCAAGAATAGGTGCTGCATTGCCACCTGAGAAATCCATTGTGTTCTAAATCAGTTCTTCCTTTCGGCTGTAAAACCTTTTCGAAGGAACCCGCTCTGATACCAATTGAAGAACACAAGCTTATACTGAGAGGGGGGTGAACAGTATAAGACCACTTTTTACTTTTGCTCTAAATCAACTTTCAAATCAGCTTTATGCAGAGAACAGATAGCATTATCAAGAGCAGCAATTAAAACAATGCACAACACATCAACAACAAAGAGACACAACAATTTACGTGGTTCACCCAATGCGGGCTACTCCACGGATAAAATTTCTTACTAAATTTTATCAAAGTCCTCTGGGAATACTTCCCGATTACAATGTTTATGAGCCTCAGCTCAAAGGAGACACCTTCCCCTAATTCTCCTTTGGCAGATGATCCTCTAGAAGAACTCTATCTCTTCTCGCCCTTAGCAAGTGGAACTCTATCCACAGAAGACACCTGTCTTCCCCGCTCTGGCTGGAGATCTCTGTCCTCAACTCTGTCATAGCAAGCTGGTCCTCTTTTCTGCACCAAAACACAGTCCTTCGGTCTGGCACAAATCTGTCCTCTTCCTCTTTTCTTTTCTGTTATAGATTCTACTTGGTCGAAACCAACTTTTCACAGTCTACGCAAACACAGTAGCACTCGATCAAATTATACTCTTCTATGAGAAACTCAGCAACACATTCTTCGTGCATACAGCAACACAGTCTTCGCATAAACAGCAGCACAGTCTTCGCATGAACAGCAACACAGTCTTCCACATGAACAATAGCACAGTCTTCCACACTTTAGATGATTCGACGAAATGCACTCTTATACTACAGTCGAACTTCGCACTCTACTTTTTCGATGATCGAACCTCACTGTCGCACTAAATCTACGAACGCCACTCTTCGAACGCACACTTCGATCGATGCCAAGACTACTCAAACAACCCTCCTTAAATACTCACAATCTCAAGTTGAAATCTTGTTCTTAGTCGGCTGTTCAACCTTCAATCACGTCGGCTGTAAAACCCTACGCTGCGTCGGCCCAATTTTAACTCTGTCGGCTTCACTGCCTCCCTGAAGCTCCTGGCGCGAAACTTCAACATGTCACGAAATCGTGACACCTTTACCTGTCGTACACCCTCTTTAACTTGCTGTAGCGATATCGCGATGCTTTTGCTTTTGTATGCTTCCTTCGCTCTTCTGTCGCGAAATCGTGACACTTTTGCCTTTCGCTGACGTCATCTCACTTTTGTCATGAAATCATGACGCTTTAGACTTCAAAGCCTTCTTCTCCGCTTCTGTCATGAAATCGTGACACCTTTGCCTCTTGCTGACGTCATCAGCAACTCTGTCATGAAATCGTGACGCTTTAGACTCCAAAGCCTTCTTCTCAGCTTCTATCATGAAATCGTGACACCTTTGCCTCTTGCTGACGTCATCTGCAACTTTGTCGCGAAATCGTGACACTTCTTGCTTCTTCAACCTTTTCTCGGTTTGCACTAGCAAAAATGGAACATGTCACGAAATCGTGACGCTTTCGCTGCCTTAAGCTCTTTTCTACCAACTGCTCATGAAACTGGAACATGTCACGAAATCGCGACGCTTTCGCTGCCTTAAGCACTTTTTTGCCAACTGCTCGTGAAACTGGAACATGTCACGAAATCGTGACGCTTTCGCTGCCTTAAGCACTTTTCTGCCAACTGCTCATGAAACTGGAACATGTCACGAAATCGTGACGCTTTTGCCAACTGCAAGCTGCCAACTCAACCTGTCATGAAATCGTGACACTTTTTGCATCCGTACAACTTCTTTGAAACATGTCACGAAATCGTGACACTTCCTGCAACTCAACACTGCCAACTCAACTTGTCGTGAAATCGTGACACTTCCTGCAACTCAACGCTGCCAACTCAACTTGTCATGAAATCGTGACACTTTCTGCAACTCAATGCTGCCAACTCAACTTGTCACGAAATCGTGACACTTTCTGCAACTCAACGCTGCCAACTCAACTTGTCGCGAAATCTGCATAGTTTTGCCTAAACTTTCTCTCTCCTCAAACATGTCGCGAAATCATGACAGTTTTTCCTGCTTCATCTCTCGCCTTCCAACATGTCACGAAATCATGACAGTTTTGCCAAAACTTTCTCTCTCCTCAAACATGTCGCGAAATCGCGATAGTTTTTCCAGTAGCCTGCAAACTTTTTCTAACTTATCTTTTTTTGGATTTTTGGCAACTGGGCTACTCTGATTTTCTTGGAGACTTACTGACCAACTGAAACCTTCATCAAAACACATACTTAGACATAAAAACAAATTGCTCCAAGAACTCCTTGACATCAAAAACAACAACTACCAAGAGCTCCTTGACATCAATGACAACAACTAAACTTAGGCAAAGGCAATGTACTCAAGGTACCCAAAATTGCCAACATTCTTCACATCGCACCAAATTCCCATGCACCAACAATAATGCAAAATATGAAGCCTTGCTCATAGGTCTTTAGATAACAATCACCATGAACATTAAATTATTGAACATCTTTGGTGATTTGCTATTAATCGTCAATCAAGTCAAAGGGGTATTCCAATGTAAATGCCCAGTTCTACAGGCCTACAAAGCCCTTATGGACAAATTCCTGGCAAAGCTTGAAAGGTATGACATCGAGGCACTCCCTCGGTCATCGAATCATTTTGCAGACACTATGGCCTCTTTGGGGTCACAAGACCTTTCTGGTGATATGACAACCATTCAAGTCAATACATTATCGCACTCCACGATGGAGCATGCAAGATCTAATTTAACGCCAAGAATCCACATGATCTAGATTGAACCATCTTAGGATCGGTTCTCTCGAATCCATGACTATTTGAAGCATGCCAACTAGGGGGCCTTGTTCTCCCCTACTCCCCTTAATAGCAACACCATGCTATTATTACAAGTTCTTTCCCGCTCATCTTTTGCTAGGGATGAACTTCAAGAGGGATTGTTTGTTCATACCATCGAGGCTTCTGATCAGCAAGATTGGTATTCACCCCTAAGGGACTACCTCAAGCTAGGTAACCTCTCACTTGGATTGACACATGCTACCAAATGAGCATTCAAGCATAAAGTGGCAAAACATGTCTTGTTAGGAGACATTTTGTACCATCGTAGCTACGAAGGAATCCTCCTTCGATGCTTAGACCAGAAAGAGTCCACTTGGGCAATCGCCCAAGCACATGATTGTACATGTGGTGGCCACTTCAGTGGTATAGCCATCGTCAAGCGCATTCTTTGCATGGGCTATTATTGGCCATCTTTAGAGCGTGATTACTGTGCATATTTCAGGAAGTGTATGAAGTGTCAACATCATGCCAATTTGACACATGTACCTTCCCAGGCCTTGCATTCGATCCAATCAGCTTGGCCATTTTTGCAGTGGGGCTTAGATCTAATTAGAAATATTTCCCTTGCATCGTCAGGTCATCATACGTTTATCATAATGACCATAGAGTACTTCATCAAGTGGGTGGAAGCAGTTTCGCTTACCTCTACGACTGGACCTCGTATTATGGAGTTTATTTTGCATATCATATGTTGTTTTGGTATTCCATCCAAGATAATCTCGGATAATGGGACGTCATTCAAGAACAAATATGTGCATTCTTTGACCATAAAGTAAAAAATTTAGCACAATTTTTTGACACCCTATTATCTGTAGGCAAATGGGCAAGCAGAGGCATCAAACAAAATGCTAGTTGTTATCCTTAAAAAGATAGTCGTAGACAGTCATAAGGATTGGCACATTCAGATCCCACTTGCCCTATGGGATTTTTGCACTAGCATTCAAATGCCCACTAGGGCAACTCCATTTTCACTTGTGTATGGCTCTGAGGCTGTCATGCCTCTTGAGTTGGAAATTCCCTCCTTGCATATATCAATGCACAAGTTCATCGATGATGACACTACACGGAAGGCCCGGTTAGAACAGCTTACGTTGCTCTATGAACGACACGTTAATGCTCTTGAGCATTTACGTATCTATCAAGAGCTGCTGAAGAAAGCATACAACATGAGAGTTCACCTGAGGGACTTTCAGGTTGGTGACTTGGTCTTGAAAGAAAACCAGCAAAACTCTAGTTTGTTGTCCCATCTCAGGGACAAGTTCATGACAAATTGGTTAGGCCCATATGTAATTAATAGCAAGATAGGACCTGGGACATACCGGTTAGCTTCCCTTGATGGAGTCAAAGAACTCAAACCCTTGAACATCAGTCATTTGCGACCATTCCATATCTAAATCAGCCAATCCCAAAATGCTCCAAGGATTCCCGCAATCACTTGGTCACTCCCAAAATGCTCCAAGGATTCTTGCAATCGCTTGGTCACTCCCAAAATGCTCCAAGGATTCCTGCAATCGCTTGGTCACTCCCAAAATGCTCCAAGGATTCACGCAATCACTTGGTCACTCCCAAAATGCTCCAAGGATTCCCACAATCACTTGGTCACTCCAAAAATGCACTCCCAAAATGCTCCAAGGATTCCCACAATCACTTGGTCAATCCCAAAATGCTCCAAGGATTCTTACAATCACTTGGTCAATCCCAAAATGCTCCAAGGATTCTCGCAATCGCTTGGTCAATCCCAAAAAGCTCCAAGGATTCTCGCAATCGCTTGGTCAATCCCAAAAAGCTCCAAGGATTCTCGCAATCGCTTGGTCAATCCCAAAAAGCTCCAAGGATTCCTACAATCGCTTGGTCAATCCCAAAAAGCTCCAAGGATTCTCGTAATCGCTTGGTCAAACCAAAAAGCTCCAAGGGTTCCCCCAATTGCTTGGTCAAAAGAAAAATAAGAAATATCAAAAACAATAAAATCATCAAAAATAACAAAAACTTGCATCTCATCTCCGCACATGCTCAAAATCATCACAAAATTAAAAATCTCTTTTTACATCCCATTTTCATACTCACTAAGATCAATCCATCAAAAACATAAAAATAATAGCTGCATTAAGCATCGCATCCATACATTTGCATATTTGTGGTCATACAGGTCAAGGCACCATAGACTGTAATTACTTAGCAAAGTCCATCTTCATTCCATATCTCTCCACTGCATAAACAATCCATCAAAAATAAAATGCTATCCATCTTTCTGCCATACTATAGTCAGTTGTCTTCTAATGTATCAAGCGTTTTTGTCATTTAGCTGCCAATAGCTTTCTAACTAAAACTATACAAAGTCAGACCGATTTTACAAAGGTAGATTTCTACTTGGATCACATCTTGTTACATAGCATCCCAACAAAAATTAAAACACATAACAACTCCCAAGTTGTGTGAATGAAAGATGATACCTAGAAAGCAAATCTATGTCACCATAAGCAAAACGGTTATCTTGCTCATCCCCCTGTGTGAATTACCCCAAAGAATGCTGAGAGTTGGAAAAAGGACAAGCATCCTCCCTACCCAATTCCCCATGGATCCCCAAGTTCTCAAAAGTTGCAAAACATCAGAACAATTTGCAAAATTCAAAACTCCAAAATTTGATATCCCAAAGTTACAAAACATCAAAATTTGCACATGTCAAAACTCCAAAAATTTGACATCACCCTCAAAGTGCATACATCAAAAGGCACATACAATAGTGATTCTCATCACTCGAAATCCAAATCCCTTGCTCAAAAGAAAAACAAAAAAATATAACAAAAATAAATAGTGATTTTTATCACTACAAAAGAGCAAGTATCCCAATACAATTGAATAAAATAAGGGATTTGAACTTGAATCCTTGGAACTCTCAGCATTCAGAAGGTCATGAGATAAACCTTAGTACCAGTTTGGTTGATAGCCTATCGATCACTCGTGGCAAACCTCCCACATGATGATATATCTGCCGCATTAACTTGTGTGCAGATCAATGTTTGCATGTGGATGAGCTAGCTTATGGTATCCTAGATTGCACCGCAGATTAATCTGACTAAATACAACAAAGGATTTAGTGGAGCTAATTAGGTGATCCTCAGTATAGGTTTGGTTGACAGCCTATCTAGCACTGGTGGTATCCTAACAAATGCCACATCAACGAATTCAATTACACACACAGGGGTGTGAAATAACTTGGTCAAAGACAAGTCTGATTCATACCTTGTTCAAAGTCTTGTCAGATAAAAGTACAATCTTGGCTAGTTGGTTAAAACATCTAAATCTCAAAAAACCTAGCTACATTCTCAAAATAACTATAAATATCTTTCAGCCCTACTTTACCATCAAAAAAATCAAAATTAAACATGCATACATAAGAAAGTCATTTGTCATAGCAATCGCCTAAAAAATCTATGGTTCCACCGGCAAAAATCATAAAGTCAAATCACAATCATCATTTCCACCCGCATCTCATATAAGTTAGAAACAGTTGCATTTATTAGAACACATGCATTCATTCATGTAAATTAACATACATACATACACATTCATCAATCATTATGCATAACATCAAATCATGACACATGTATAACAAAAATAAAATCATCTGTATATATCATAAAAATGGCCCACAGGCTACAATAACTGGTCATTTGACCTCGTAAAAATAAAGCAAAAACTCAAAAACCCCCAAAGCCTAGGGCATCGACCACCATGATCACATAGGATCGGGGTGATGAGAACTACTCCCTGTGGTGTGGGTCCTATGGGACCTCTTAGGGTGACTGCTGCTCGCCCCTGCACCATGCCCGTTAGCCACCCCCTCATCCAATCACTTGTGATGAGATGATGCTGACTGCTCAGTATCACTACCCCTCATCCAGCATGATGAGCCACCTCTAGAGGGCTCAAGTACCCGCCCCCCAAGGTGGATGATCTCCCCCTCCAAATCCATCCGGTTTCGGCACCACTCCACCTCCCGCTGACAGTATATCATGACTACATCGTTGCACTATGCTAGTTGCATCCGTAGGAGATCTCTCTCCCAGGAAATGTCGATCTCCCCCTTCGACCGATGGTGCACAACTTGTGCACTCTCTCGCTCTGCTAGTTGAACCCGTAGGAGATCCCTCCCCTGGATCGCATCCCCCAGATCCTCATCACACCTTCGTAGTAAATCCTCCAATTGCACATTCTAAGCACATAACCCTGCATCCATGTCCTTTGCATCTTCCCGAGGCATGGGCATATTTGGAATAGTAGCCTACTCTGGCTCCCACTACTCCACAATGTCCTACATCTCTGACTGATTCAGAGCCCCAAGATCCGCATCCATAACATCCACCTCCACCATCTCTGCATCCTCCAGCGGAGCTCCCCAGTCATCACCTAGTGCCTCGGCTACTGCCCCCGCACCTCCCAGTAGCCCCTCGCCTCGCCATCGCCATAGGGTCCACCACTGGTCATAATCTATAGTAGTCCCAATGTCATCCACATCTAGGACATTGATCACTATGTCTGAATCCTTGCCCAGTGGCACGATGATAGGTTGATCCAGAGTCCTCTCATCCCCTCAATGCCGATAGACCACGGGTTCACCAGGAAACCCCTGGTGCACCCCAAACTATCATGTCACCCGACCGTATGGGAAGAACTCATGCTCGATCCCATGTCGCCCAATCAGCCATCACCCCCTACGTACCCATCGGAGCCACTCTCCAGCCTTAATCCAGGCTGTACAGTCTCGGTAGGGGCACCAGGACACCTCCCCCAGAGCGAGCCGACCGAAGGCATCGACATAGTGCCCTATAGCACCTACCCATCACCGACTATGTCCTTACTCCTCAGATCACCTCCACAGAGCCGCGTAGCCTATGTCCTTATCCTCCATCTCCCCCCGAGTCATCCATGGTAGCCTTGTCGACCTCTCAATTGCTATGTGCTACCAGGCCTAGCTCTGCAATAGATAACTACAACTGATCCCCTTTCGCTTCCGATAGCGGACCTCATACAACTCCCCATAGAGTTGTGCCAACAGCATTTTTCCCCACCTCAAGATCAGTGGTGCCTTCGTTGGGCACTCAACCAACCGATAAACCACATCCAAAAGGTTCCACAGGAACCTCACACCTGACGAGTTAGGTAGTAGCATGTTGGAAATGAGGCCCATATGTACTGCATGCTTCACTCCCAAAACCCCCCTCTCCAGCCACCATCGAACCAAAATGCTACTAATCTAGCAGTCAAGCTCTGCCCTCTCCATTGGGCTCTCTACGCCTAGCTCCTCCCTGTGCCCAAAGAACCATATTAGTATAGATGTCCGTTGGTCACGCGATGACGTCCTGATCGATAGGCCATCTATCAGAATCCAATAGATGTCGTCTAGTGTCATTGTCATCTCCCATGTTGGGAGATGGAAGGTGTTGGTCCTGGGATCCCATTGGTTGATCAAGGTCATCAGATAGGCCAGATCCTTTACCACAGGCTCCATTCAAGTCACCTGCTTGAGCCCAAGAGCATCAAGCCATTCCTAGTCAGCCACAGTTAGCACCCCACATGCTTCGAAAAAAGTAGTAGGCACACGATACCGGCTCTTCACAACCTGCACAAGCAAACAACACAAAAAATTAAAAATAATGAAAAATTGTACAACAAAAACATGAATATACAACACTACATGAAAGTGTATAGCTCAAAAGCAACATAAATTCACAATATATATATATATATACAAAATTTTTCTTTTACCTAGGTTTTACCTTAGTGTAAAATGAAATACAAATTTTAGACGTTAATTATATCTTGTCAAAATAAAGTTACACTAGGGTTTCATTTTCTACATAGCCAACTAAAAAGAAAAACAAAATTTTAACCTAAGTTTTCAACTACGTTTTCCATTTAGTTGCCAGCTAGGTCTTGGTTGTGTTCAGATCCGTTTTAAGGTTTCCATTTTAAATTTGAAAAACAACATAACAAAGCCAAATAAACAAATAACTTGAAAATATAAAGCAAATAAACGAGGAGGTGCACTTACTAGTCTCGCTTTGGATTCGCTGCTCGAACCGGTTTGTGCACTCATGGTGGCAAGGAAATTTTGACAGTGCTTTGCTTCGCAGAATTAACTTCTCCTCAGAGCTCTAAATCACAAGAAAATTTAAGTGCAAATGAGCCCAAAACCTATTTTTGGCCTTTAAATAAGATTTTTGAGCTTAGATTTGTTCCTCCCTAGGATGAGCACTTTAGTTAGTGCTCGTCCTGCCCTAGGACAGATACTCACCAAGAATTCATCCCACCTTGGAACGAATTCAGAGCAAAAAAATTCAAAAATAATAAAAATGAACAAAATGACCCAAAACAAGCAATAAAGCTTGCCCGATGAAAGTGCTTTTGCATTTGACATCCCGGGTATGCAAACCAATTTCGGGGTTACAAATCCTCACTATCCTACTCCCTAAGAAGGCTACCATAGCTGGACCACTCCACAGGAAGACAGATATTTAAGAATTTCATACCCAAACGGCGTCGCCAAAAGGGTTAACACCCACAAAAAATAGGTCTAAATGTCAGAAAACTGCACACACATTCAATGCTAAACATCTGAAGGCACCCTTACCTAAGTCATCTTGGGTCAAGCGACTTGTCACTTTTCTCATGAAGGTCATTCCCTCATCAATTCGTCGCTTGAGGGGGTAGTCACACTTAGTCACTAATCAACACACACACACCCAATTATGGAAAATGGTATGCATTCAAAGGATCATTGACAAAGATAATCATGCCCCTGCTTGGGGCAGTAAACAAGCAATAGTTACAAGCTGATCAAATCACTTGGAATTCATAAATCATGAACTCTAGGTTACCATAGATAAAATGTTGTGCCCTTTGCCTATTCATGACTGATCAATGTCCAATCTCAAGTAACACCTCACCAAAAAAGGTTAACACTTGAACTGAGTTCCTTCACTCATCAGAAGCAAGGATTCAAGAATGCATGCCCCCCTTTTCATGCTTGGGGCATCAAGAGTTGGTTAGGTTACTAAGAAACCTTAATCATTAGTGCTTTTGTTATCTATTTTTGCTCGACGCTGTGCCATGCACAACGCATCCCAAAAAGGGGCATCTGTAGACACCAAAACAACACCAATCCGATTATGTGACTACAAACATTGATCGCATTGACACACATAGCCCCAAGGGGAGCCCCAAAAGGTTAAACAATGGTCCTAACCACTCTCATAGCAATTTTGGGAGGTCAGAGATCAATTTGGCACCTTCTAGGCACTTTGCTCAGAATCCATCCCTCCTTGGGATGAATTAAAAATGGGATCCGTCCTCCCCTGGGACGAATACAGAATCCACTCCAAGGTGGGATGAATTCAAGGTTTGATGGGCAAGAAGTCAAATCTTGACAAATGGCAGCTCGGATCCGCCACCTAACGCCTCCTTCAGTTCATGGGAGCATGGGTGAGCATTTTCGAGCATTAGAGGTTGTTACAGGGGCAGGCATGAAGCCCCTAATCAGGGAGGAATCTTCCCTCCCCTGGAAGGGCATGGCTGCCATGTGGAGCCTCTACATGCTCATCCAAAGAGACCTCCAGGTCTATAAATTGGTGAGTTTCCTCACCCTAAAATATACAGAGAAGGAGCATTTTGGAGCAACAAAGTGCTGTCGTTTTGCTTTCATAGTTATTCCCATTTTGAATTGTGCCTTTCACATCCTTGATCTCTTTCGGAGAAGAGGTCATTGGGTGGTCATTGGAAGCACAAATCTAGAACCAAACCCAACATTTGGCTACAATATCCCACCCAATTTGTCAACAACACATTACAAGAGATTTTGGGCCCATCCCAAGTGGATTGGTGCCGAAATCAGGTTCCAACGGTGGGCGGCCTGCCCGAGCGCCCCCGCACTGCTGCGAGCCTAATATTCCTTTTTAGGAATGATAGGGGATTCATGGAAGATTGTTCTTTTTATTTTTCCTTCCATCTTATGCTGCTTAAATAGCTTGTAATTCTGATTTCGTAATGCTTTGATCAAACCTTATCATGTTTTGTTGCTTTTGTTTTCCTCACTAACTTGCAGGTAGCAGCGTCAAATTCCCAATGATGGAGGCCAAATTGGGGAAATATGACCATCTGGGTCTTGCCAAAATGCCTCCAATTAGCTAACCCCAAGTTTACAAGTCTTTTGGAGCTCGCTAGACGTGATATTTTGGGCAATATCACTTCGGTGCTTTGTTGCAGGTAAATTCGTTCTACCCTAGAGCGAATTATAGTCGAATTCATCCCTCCCAAAAACAAATTCAAATCGGTGAGGAATTTCTCGATTGTTTCTTTTGCAATGCCTTCTTGGTGATGTTTCTATGTCCTTGCCAAGTTTTCATGTCATTTGAATAAGTTTTAGTTATAGTTTAATTCATTTTCTCATCCATTTATTGTAGGCTTGAGGATCGCATGCTTTGTCTTATTCGTAGGTGCTACTAACGGTTTCTTGTTCCTTTGAATGCAGGTTCTAGACATCGGAGGAGCAGCAAGGAATCAACACTCATATACACAAGTGGCAGTGACGTTTGGTCCGCCCATCTTACATGTGGGCATGTGGAAGAGGGATGGCTTTCCATTGATGTGACCAAGAGACAAGTTTGATGTTCCTTGCCCCTAAAAAGGGAGGAAGTGACTTGTAACCAAATTTGAAATACATCAATAAAATAAGAGGGTTGTTTCGTTCCATTTGGGTTCCAATTTGTCCATGCTTTCTCCATTTTTACGCATTTTTAATTTGTAGCATCAAGTTTAGTTTTGTTCTTGCATCGTACTTGGAGTTTTTCCCTTTTTGTTTCCATATCCTCGTGCTTTCTGTTACAAAGAAGCATGAATATGTTGGAGGAAAGTGAGAAGAAAAACATTTAAAAGCCTTGTAATTTTATACATCAGAGAAAGGAGCACATGCATAAAAGTTTGTAACACTTGTTCTACGTAAGAAAAGAGAATATTACCATCTAGCACAAGGTTCAAAGTTGGAACATAAGCTATAATGTAAATCTCCAAGAAATAATATCGCTCAATGCTCTACATCATCACATAACACTCAAGAAAGGATTAGTAACTCCCAAACAACAAGGAATATTGTGCTAAGTATCTATTTTACTCTTTCATGAAAATTGGTGCCACCAAGAAGGAAGTCAAAGCTTCTTATAGTGCCTGCAACATGCAACACTCAACAAAAGAAAGAAGAAGTTATCATATATCAAAAGTGTAAGAGTGGAAACACCTATATAGCAATGTTTGGTACCATACATAGCAAATTCAAGGCAAGAACATTAAATAAAGGGTCAAAACATCTTCTAAAAGCCATACATAGCAGATTCCAAGAAACGTTGACTAGAAGAGAAGTGTCCAGTAGTCAAGAGAAGTGTCCAACAAGTAAAGGAGGAGTGGATAAAATATTTAAGGTGATATTTACCACCATATTAAATTCAATATATTGAGAGGATAAATAAGGATTAAAGGAATATATTCTAAGGTTAAAGATTTAAAGTTTTCTACTGGAGTGATAAGCATTATAGAGCCTTATAAAAATATGAATAATGCTTATTTGAAGTTGAAGAAACATTATATTTGAGTTTTGTAAAATTTCATATTTAGATTTACAAAACAAAGTTAATATTTGCAAAATTTCTAAGGTTGGACAAATAAGGCATACAACATCAAATTAGGATTATAAAATTTTGCAAATATTAATTTTTTAAATTTCTAGAGTTGGAGGAATAAGGAATCCTATTTCAAAGTGTTTCATGAAATTTAGAGTTAAATATTTTATTCATAAATTTGGGAGACAAAACGAGTTCTACATAAAAGAATATTCCGTTAAGATTTGAAGATTTGTAAAGGATTGAAATTGCACACATTGATTGTTAGAGTTGATAATAAAATTGCATTGCCTTTCAAAAATTAGGGAGATAAAAGGTATTCTACAAAACATATAATTGAAAGGACTATATTGAGACTAGGGAGTCATAAGGTAGACAACTTCAAAGGCTCTACCAGAATTTACTCACAACAATAATGAATAAGCTAGTAAGTGGACCATATCATAGGATAGAAAATCAAAATATCTCCCATACTCCTTATGAACAATGTATTGTTATTTCATATAAATATACATAAAATATTCAAAATGAATATAATATTTCGTAGATTGATTCAGGAGCAAGTCATCATATGACAGGAAATCTACATTTGTTTAGTTTCTTAAAAGAAACATATATTTCTATTCTAAAAATAGCATATTGAAATAAATACCTATATTATGAAAATGGATGTGTTGTATCTAATGCATTTCATCCTTATTTTATATTACACAATGTAATGTACATAACAGGGTTGACTATAAATCTAAATTCTGTAACAAAATTGGTAGAAAGTGGAAGAACTATAGGATATAAATATTTGGATGAGAAGAACACATGTATTATCAAAAGATAAAATATAGAGATCCAATGAAGATATCCCATTAAAGTATTTCCCATGGTTATAAACTTGAATAAGATAGGGTAAGATATCATTAAAAGTATTCACTAAAATAATTGAAGGTTGTAGAATTAGAAGACCCAAGAATAGAGGTCTAAAGAATATTTTGAATAAATAAAATAAGTCAAGAGAAAACCTTATTGTAGAAGCTAAATCAATTACCATTTGAAGAGATTTGAAGCAGAATATTGCAAGCAGAAGGAGGACCTGACCAGAATAGATTGGTACAATTATTGTCGTATGATAACAAGCCCAAAAGAAAATAGGATTTTCCAATAAGTTTATCAAATTTTGATAATATTTTGAGAACTCAATACATTCATATTATTTAGAGAGAAGATAATTGTAGAGTTTAGAGTTTAAGTTAGAATTTTGCAAGCAGTCGAAATAAAGTAAAAATATTAAAGAGGTCATAGTTTAGAGATATTTGAATATAGCCACAAAGTTTCGTAGGTAGATTTATAAAAGAACAAAGTTGCTAAAAGAGAAGATGAAAAAATAACAATAAGTAGAGGCAAAAATCTACAGTTTAGAGAAATATTTGGAGAAGATTTCATAAAATATTTGAATAGCCAACTAAGATAAGGCTTGATATAAAGAAGAGCAGTAAATTTAATGGCTTGAAGACAACACCAAATCAGATTTTGTGAGGAGCAAATAGAAGGGATTTAAGCTACAATTTTGAGTAGCATTGAAAGAGGAAAGTGAGTTACATTTTAGAAAAAAATTGAATAGTTTTTAGATAGCTTTGGACAAAAAATATCAAGAATATTTTAGCAACATCTAAGGAGTATTTCTCCTACAAAATTGAACAACAAAATAGCAGTGTTTGAATGTCCTAATTACAGAAATAACTAGCATATGTGAAGAAGAAGAAATTTTATTTTAGGTACAAACTATTGCTACAAATTGAAGATTCTGCTAACGACAAAAAAAAAGTGCATTGGATCAAATACAATATAGCAAGCTATAAATAAATGAGTGAAAAAAATATGTTTTAATTTGATGTCATAAAGATTATTATTGCAAATTTTTTCAATGTGCCTATTAAGATTTTTTAGAGCATCAAATTTTAGAGCCATTTAAAGCTAGCAAAAAGGAATATTTGTAGGGTGTCATTAAGCCAAGTAAACACACCATTGAATTTATATAAATATTACATATTACAATGGCTAAAAGTTTAAGGTTAATAGGAGTGATAAGAATTTTGATATATGTTATTTTGTAATAGAAAAATGAGATTCATTTTACATTCATTCATAAGATAGATTTACTCTCCTTTTTAGAGAAACTAGCAAGATTAGAACAACATTATATTAAGTTTTTAAAGGATTTGTAAGTGAATAGTATATGTTGTTTTTTAAGTGAATGTAAAAGTAAAATTATCCTACGTTTGTGAGGAAGAATATTCCTCAATATATAGTAGAGATCCAAATTTATGGTAGATTAAAGGTTTTTAAAAACACCATACGTACAATAGAAAGTAGTAAATAAAACCACTAAAACAGAGGTAAAAAAACCACTATATTGAGCACCATTCAGCACCAGAATACAGGGGACAAGATCTACAACAAACATCCACCCATTTGTAGGAAATAAGCACTATCCAAAGTTCTTAAGGAAAAGATTCATTAGGCTCAAGATTTATCCAACCAAAGGAGGAAGAAGACGTTAGCTACAACCTATAAAATATCAATCTACGTAAATCCTATGTAGCATAGTTATTCTATCTACCCAAAACAAGGTAGATTGCAAAAATATAGAAATATATATGGAGCATTATCAAAGAAATATCATCAATAGATAAAGCTACCAAAGAAAATATCATACGGTCATAATTGGAGCACACAAGAGGTATTACAGCTAGAGCCATACATGAATCCATCCACCATCATCCAAGGAGATAAGAAACCTCACAAAGTGTAGTTACAAATAAGCACGAATATTGTGGAGGAAAGTGAAAAGAAAAAACATTGAAAAGCCTTGTAATTTTATACATCATAGAAAAGAGCACATGCATAAAAGTTTGTAACACTTTTTCTGATCAAGAAAATAGAATATTACCATTTGGCACAAGGTTCAAAGTTGTAACATAAGCCATAACATAAATCTCTAAGAAAGAATATCCCTCAATGCTCTACATCATCACCTAATGCTCAAGAAAGATTTAGTAACTCCTAAACAATAAGGAATATTGTACCAAGTGTCCATTTTACTCTTTCATGAATATTCGTACCACCAGGAAGGAATTCAAAGCATATTATAGCGCGTGCAACATGTGGAACTGAACAAAAGAAAGGAGAAGAACTCATATAGAAAAATTTTAATAGTGGAAACACTTATATATCAAATTTTGGTGCCATACATAGCAAATTCAAGGCACGAGCATTAAAGAATGGGTCAAAACATCTTCTAAGTGCCATACATAGCAAATTCCAAAAAAAGTTGACTAGAAGAGAAGTGTCCAGTAGTCAAGAGAAGTGTCCAACAAGTAAATGAGAAGTGCCTAAATTATTAAAAAAATATTTACCACCATATTAAATTCTATATATTGAGAGGATAAATAAGGATTAAAGGAATATATTCTAAGGCTAAATATTTAAATTTTTCTACTGGAGTGATAAGCATTATAGAACCTTAGAAAAATATGAGTAATGCATATTTGAAGTTTATTTGAAGTTGAAGAAACATTATATTTGAGTTTTGTAAAATTTCATATTTAGATTTACAAAACAAAGTTAATATTTGCAAAATTTCTAAGGTAGGAGAAATAAGGCATACAACATCAAATTAGGATTATAAAATTTTACAAATATTATTTTTGTAAATTTCTAGAGTTGGAGAAATACGCAATCCTATTTCAAAATAATTCATGAAATTTAGATTTAAATATTTTATTCATAAATTTGGGAGACAAGAGGAGTTCTACAAAAAATAATATTGCATTAAGATTTGAAGATTTGTAAAGGATTCAAAATGCACACATTGATTGTTAGAGTTGATATTAAAATTGCATTGCCTTTCAAAAATCAGGGAGATAAAAGGTATTCTACAAAACATAGTATTGAATGGACTATATTGAGACTAGGGAGTCATAAGGTAGACTACTTCAAAGGCTCTACCATAATTTACTCACAATAATAATGAATAAGTTAGCAAGTGGACCATATCATAGGATGCAAAATCAAAATATCTCTCATACTCCTTATGAACAATGTATTGTTATTTCACATAAAGATAGTTCAAATATTCAAAATGAAAATAATATTTGGTATATTGATTCAGGAGCAAGTCATCATATGATAGGAAATATACATTTGTTTCATTTCATAAAATCAACATATAATTATAGTCTAAAAATAGTATATGGAAAGAAATACCTATTTTATAGAAATGGATATGTTGTACCTAATGTATTTTATACTCATTTTATATTACACAATGTAATGTACATACCAGGATTGACTATAAATCTCAATTCAGTAACACAATGTAATAACAATAGAATATAAATATGTGGATGAGAAGAACACATGTATTATCAAAATATGAAATATGGAGATCCATGAAAGACATCTCATTGAAGAATTTCCATAGTTAGAAAATTGAATAAGCCAAGGTAATATTTCATTAAAAGTGTTCACTAAAATAAATGAAGGTTGTAGAATTAGAATACCCAAGTATAGAGGTCTAAATATGGTTTTGAAGAAAGAAAAGAAGGCAAGAGAAAGCCTTATTGTGGAAGCTAAAGCAGTGACCATTTTAAGAGATTTGAAGTAGAATATTACAATTAGAAAGAGCACCTAACCAGAAGAGTTTGGTATAATTATTTTCATATGATAACAATCCCAAAAGAAAAAAAGATTTGCCATGAAAATTATCTCATGAAATTTTGAGAAGATTTTAAGAAATCAATACATTCATATTATTGAGAGAGAAGACAATTTTAGAGGTCATATTTGAAATCAAAATTCAGTAAGAATCTAGAAGAAACTAAGAATTAAGCTTCCAAAGAAAATATCATTGGGCCATCATTGGATCATACAAGAGGTATTATAGCTAGAGACATCAATGAAAACATCCACCATAATCCAAGGAGATAAGAAACCTCACAAAGTGTAGTTTATATGTTGGATGAAAGTGAAAAGGAAAAAATATTGAAAAGCCTTATAATTTTATACATCATAGAAAAGAGCACATGCATAAAAGTTTTTAACACTTGTTTTGAGCAAGAAAATAGAATATTACCATATGGAATAATGTTCAAAGTTGGCACGTAAGCCATAACATTAATCTCCAAGAAATAAGATCGCTCAATGCTTTACATCATCACCTAATGCTCAATAAAGGTTTACTAACTCCCAAAGAACAAGGAATATTGTACCAAGTGTCCATTTTAGTCTTTCATGAATATTGGTGCGACCAAGAAGGAAGTCAATGCATCTTATAGCGCGTGCAACATGTGGCACTCAACAAAAGAAAGGATAAGTGCTCATATAACAAAAGTGTAAGAGTGGAAACACTTATATAGCAAATTTCAGTGCCATACATAGCAAATTCAAGGCAAGAGAATTAAAGAAAGGGTCAAAACATCTTCTAAATACCATACATAGCAGATTCTAAGAAACGTTGACTAGAAGAGAAGTTTCAAGTAGTCAAGAGAAGCATCCAACAAGTAAAGGAGGAGTTCCTAAATTATTAAGGTAATATTTACCACCATATTAAATTCTTTATATTAAGAGGATAAATAAGGATTAAAGGAATATATTCTAAGGCTAAATATTTAAAATTTTCTACTAGAGTGAAAAGCATTATAGAACCTTAGAAAAATATGAGTAATGCATATTTGAAGTTTATTTGAAGTTGAAGAAACATTATATTTGAGTTTTGTAAAATTTCATATTTATATTTACAAAACAAAGTTAATATTTGCAAAATTTCTAAGGTAGGAGAAATAAGGCATACAACATCAAATTAGGATTATAAAATTTTGCAAATATTATTTTTCTAAATTTCTAGAGTTGCAGGAATACGCAATCCTATTTCAAAATAGTTCATGGAATTTAGATTTAAATATTTTATTCATAAATTTGGGAGACAAGAGGAGTTATACAAAAAATAATATTGCATTAAGATTTGAATATTTGTAAAGGATTCAAACTGCACACATTGATTGTTAGAGTTGATATTAAAATTGCATTGCCTTTCAAAAATTAGGGAGATAAAAGGTATTCTACAAAACATAGTACTGAATGGACTATATTGAGACTAGGGAGTCATAAGGTAGACTACTTCAAAGGCTCTACCATAATTTACTCACAATAATAATGAATAAGTTAGCAAGTGGACCATATCATAGGATGCAAAATCAAAATGTCTCTCATACTCCTTATGAACAATGTATTGTTATTTCACATAAAGATAGTTCAAATATTCAAAATGAAAATAATATTTGGTATATTGATTTAGGACCAAGTCATCATATGATAGGAAATATACATTTGTTTCATTTCTTAAAATCAACATAAAATTATAGTCTAAAAATGGTATATGGAAAGAAATACCTATTTTATGGAAATGGATACGTTGTACCTAATGTATTTCATCCTCATTTTATATTACACAATGTAATGTACATACCAGGATTGACTATAAATCTCAATTCTGTAACACAATGTAATAACAATAGAATATAAATATGTGGATGAGAAGAACACATGTATTATCAAAATATGAAATATAGAGATCCATGAAAGACATCTCATTGAAGAATTTTCCATAGTTAGAAAATTGAATAAGCCAAGGTAATATTTCATTAAAAGTATTCACTAAAATAAATGAAGGTTGTAGAATTAGAATACCCTAGTATAGAGGTCTAAATATGGTTTTGAAGAAAGAAAAGAAGGCAAGATAAAGCCTTATTGTAGAAGCTAAAACAGTGACCATTTTAAGATATTTGAAGTAGAATATTACAATTAGAAAGAGCACCTAACCGGAAGAGTTTGGTATAATTATTGTCATATGATAACAAGCCCAAAAGAAAAAAAGATTTGCCATGAAAATTATCTCATGAAATTTTGAGAAGCTTTTAAGAAATCAAGACATTCATATTATTGAGAGAGAAGACAATTTGAGAGGTCATATTTGAAGTCAAAATTCAGTAATAATCTAGAAGAAACTAAGAATTAAGCTTCCAAAGAAAATATCATAGGGCCATCATTGGATCATACAAGAGATATTATAGCTAGAGACATCAATGAAAACTTCTACCATCATCCAAGGAGATAAGAAACCTCACAAAGTGTAGTTTATATGTTGCATGAAAGTGAAAAGGAAAAAATATTGAAAAGCCTTATAATTTTATACATCATAGAAAGGAGCACATGCATAAAAGTTTTTAACACTTTTTTTGAGCAAGAAAAGAGAATATTACCATCTAGAATAATGTTCAAAGTTGGCACGTAAGCCATAATGTAAATCTCCAAGAAATAAGATCGCTCAATGCTTTACATCATCACCTAATGCTCAAGTAAGGTTTACTAACTCCCAAAGAACAATGAATATTGTACAAAGTGTCCATTTTAGTCTTTCATGAATATTGGTGCGACCAAGAACGAATTCAATGCATCTTATAGCACGTGCAACACGTGGCACTCAACAAAAGAAAGGATAAGTGCTCATATAGCAAAAGTATAAGAGTGGAAACACTTATATAGCAAATTTCAGTGCCATACATACCAAATTCAAGGCAAGAGAATTAAAGAAAGGGTCAAAACATCTTCTAAATACCATACGTAGCAGATTCTAAGAAACGTTGACTAGAAGAGAAGTTTCAAGTAGTCAAGAGAAGCATCCAACAAGTAAAGGTGGAGTTCCTAAATTATTAAGGTAATATTTACCACCATATTAAATTCTTTATATTAAGAGGATAAATAAGGATTAAAGGAATATATTCTAAGTCTAAATATTTAAATTTTTCTAATGGAGTGATAAGCATTATAGAACCTTAGAAAAATATGAGTAATGCATATTTGAAGTTTATTTGAAGTTGAAGAAACATTATATTTGAGTTTTGTAAAATTTCATATTTATATTTACAAAACAAAGTTAATATTTGCAAAATTTCTAAGGTTGGAGAAATAAGGCATACAACATCAAATTAGGATTATAAAATTTTGCAAATATTATTTTTCTAAATTTCTAGAGTTGGAGGAATACGCAATCCTATTTCAAAATAGTTCATGGAATTTAGATTTAAATATTTTATTCATAATGGGAGACAAGAGGAGTTATACAAAAAATAATATTGCATTAAGATTTGAAGATTTGTAAAGGATTCAAACTGCACACATTGATTGTTAGAGTTGATATTAAAATTGCATTGCCTTTCAAAAATTAGGGAGATACAAAACATAGTATTGAATGGACTATATTGAGACTAGGGAGTCATAAGGTAGACTACTTCAAAGGCTCTACAATAATTTACTCACAATATTAATGAATAAGTTAGAAAGTGGACCATATCATAGGATGCAAAATCAAAATATCTCTCATACTCCTTATGAACAATGTATTGTTATTTCACATAAAGATAGTTCAAATATTCAAAATGAAAATAATATTTGGTATATTGATTCAGGACCAAGTCATCATATGATAGGAAATATACATTTGTTTCATTTCATAAAATCAACATATAATTATAGTCTAAAAATAGTATATGGAAAGAAATACCTATTTTATGGAAATGGATACGTTGTACCTAATGTATTTCATCCTCATTTTATATTACACAATGTAATGTACATACCAGGATTGACTATAAATCTCAATTCAGTAACACAATGTAATAACAATAGAATATAAATATGTGGATGAGAAGAACACATGTATTATCAAAATATTAAATATAGAGATCCATGAAAGACATCTTATTGAAGAATTTCCCATAGTTAGAAAATTGAATAAGCCAAGGTAATATTTCATTAAAAGTATTCACTAAAATAAATGAAGGTTGTAGAATTAGAATACCTAAGTATAGAGGTCCAAATATGGTTTTGAAGAAAGAAAAGAAGGCAAGAGAAAGCCTTATTGTGGAAGCTAAAGCAGTGACCATTTTAATAGATTTGAAGTAGAATATTACAATTAAAAAGAGCACATAACCGGAAGAGTTTGGTATAATTATTGTCATATGATAACAAGCACAAAAGAAAAAAAGATTTGCCATGAAAATTATCTCATGAAATTTTGAGAAGCTTTTAAGAAATCAATACATTCATATTATTGAGAGAGAAGACAATTTTAGAGGTCATATTTGAAGTCAAAATTCAGTAAGAATCTAGAAGAAACTAAGAATTAAGCTTCCAAAGAAAATATCATAGGGCCATCATTGGATCATACAAAAGGTATTATAGCTAGAGACATCAATGAAAACTTCTACCATCATCCAAGGAGATAAGAAACCTCACAAAGTGTAGTTTATATGTTGCATGAAAGTGAAAAGGAAAAAATATTGAAAAGCCTTATAATTTTATACATCATAGAAAGGAGCACATGCATAAAAGTTTTTAACACTTTTTTTGAGCAAGAAAAGAGAATATTACCATCTAGAATAATGTTCAAAGTTGGCACGTAAGCCATAATGTAAATCTCCAAGAAATAAGATCGCTCAATGCTTTACATCATCACCTAATGCTCAAGAAAGGTTTACTAACTCCCAAAGAACAAGGAATATTGTACCAAGTGTCCATTTTAGTCTTTCATGAATATTGGTGCGACCAAGAACGAATTCAATGCATCTTATAGCACGTGCAACACGTGGCACTCAACAAAAGAAAGGATAAGTGCTCATATAGCAAAAGTATAAGAGTGGAAACACTTATATAGCAAATTTCAGTGCCATACATACCAAATTCAAGGCAAGAGAATTAAAGAAAGGGTCAAAACATCTTCTAAATACCATACGTAGCAGATTCTAAGAAACGTTGACTAGAAGAGAAGTTTCAAGTAGTCAAGAGAAGCATCCAACAAGTAAAGGTGGAGTTCCTAAATTATTAAGGTAATATTTACCACCATATTAAATTCTTTATATTAAGAGGATAAATAAGGATTAAAGGAATATATTCTAAGTCTAAATATTTAAATTTTTCTAATGGAGTGATAAGCATTATAGAACCTTAGAAAAATATGAGTAATGCATATTTGAAGTTTATTTGAAGTTGAAGAAACATTATATTTGAGTTTTGTAAAATTTCATATTTATATTTACAAAACAAAGTTAATATTTGCAAAATTTCTAAGGTTGGAGAAATAAGGCATACAACATCAAATTAGGATTATAAAATTTTGCAAATATTATTTTTCTAAATTTCTAGAGTTGGAGGAATACGCAATCCTATTTCAAAATAGTTCATGGAATTTAGATTTAAATATTTTATTCATAATGGGAGACAAGAGGAGTTATACAAAAAATAATATTGCATTAAGATTTGAAGATTTGTAAAGGATTCAAACTGCACACATTGATTGTTAGAGTTGATATTAAAATTGCATTGCCTTTCAAAAATTAGGGAGATACAAAACATAGTATTGAATGGACTATATTGAGACTAGGGAGTCATAAGGTAGACTACTTCAAAGGCTCTACAATAATTTACTCACAATATTAATGAATAAGTTAGAAAGTGGACCATATCATAGGATGCAAAATCAAAATATCTCTCATACTCCTTATGAACAATGTATTGTTATTTCACATAAAGATAGTTCAAATATTCAAAATGAAAATAATATTTGGTATATTGATTCAGGAGCAAGTCATCATATGATAGGAAATATACATTTGTTTCATTTCATAAAATCAACATATAATTATAGTCTAAAAATAGTATATGGAAAGAAATACCTATTTTATGGAAATGGATACGTTGTACCTAATGTATTTCATCCTCATTTTATATTACACAATGTATTGTACATACCAGGATTGACTATAAATCTCAATTCAGTAACACAATGTAATAACAATAGAATATAAATATGTGGATGAGAAGAACACATGTATTATCAAAATATTAAATATAGAGATCCATGAAAGACATCTTATTGAAGAATTTCCCATAGTTAGAAAATTGAATAAGCCAAGGTAATATTTCATTAAAAGTATTCACTAAAATAAATGAAGGTTGTAGAATTAGAATACCTAAGTATAGAGGTCCAAATATGGTTTTGAAGAAAGAAAAGAAGGCAAGAGAAAGCCTTATTGTGGAAGCTAAAGCAGTGACCATTTTAATAGATTTGAAGTAGAATATTACAATTAAAAAGAGCACATAACCGGAAGAGTTTGGTATAATTATTGTCATATGATAACAAGCACAAAAGAAAAAAAGATTTGCCATGAAAATTATCTCATGAAATTTTGAGAAGCTTTTAAGAAATCAATACATTCATATTATTGAGAGAGAAGACAATTTTAGAGGTCATATTTGAAGTCAAAATTCAGTAAGAATCTAGAAGAAACTAAGAATTAAGCTTCCAAAGAAAATATCATAGGGCCATCATTGGATCATACAAAAGGTATTATAGCTAGAGACATCAATGAAAACTTCTACCATCATCCAAGGAGATAAGAAACCTCACAAAGTGTAGTTTATATGTTGCATGAAAGTGAAAAGGAAAAAATATTGAAAAGCCTTATAATTTTATACATCATAGAAAGGAGCACATGCATAAAAGTTTTTAACACTTTTTTTGAGCAAGAAAAGAGAATATTACCATCTAGAATAATGTTCAAAGTTGGCACGTAAGCCATAATGTAAATCTCCAAGAAATAAGATCGCTCAATGCTTTACATCATCACCTAATGCTCAAGAAAGGTTTACTAACTCCCAAAGAACAAGGAATATTGTACCAAGTGTCCATTTTAGTCTTTCATGAATATTGGTGCGACCAAGAACGAATTCAATGCATCTTATAGCACGTGCAACACGTGGCACTCAACAAAAGAAAGGATAAGTGCTCATATAGCAAAAGTATAAGAGTGGAAACACTTATATAGCAAATTTCAGTGCCATACATACCAAATTCAAGGCAAGAGAATTAAAGAAAGGGTCAAAACATCTTCTAAATACCATACGTAGCAGATTCTAAGAAACGTTGACTAGAAGAGAAGTTTCAAGTAGTCAAGAGAAGCATCCAACAAGTAAAGGTGGAGTTCCTAAATTATTAAGGTAATATTTACCACCATATTAAATTCTTTATATTAAGAGGATAAATAAGGATTAAAGGAATATATTCTAAGTCTAAATATTTAAATTTTTCTAATGGAGTGATAAGCATTATAGAACCTTAGAAAAATATGAGTAATGCATATTTGAAGTTTATTTGAAGTTGAAGAAACATTATATTTGAGTTTTGTAAAATTTCATATTTATATTTACAAAACAAAGTTAATATTTGCAAAATTTCTAAGGTTGGAGAAATAAGGCATACAACATCAAATTAGGATTATAAAATTTTGCAAATATTATTTTTCTAAATTTCTAGAGTTGGAGGAATACGCAATCCTATTTCAAAATAGTTCATGGAATTTAGATTTAAATATTTTATTCATAATGGGAGACAAGAGGAGTTATACAAAAAATAATATTGCATTAAGATTTGAAGATTTGTAAAGGATTCAAACTGCACACATTGATTGTTAGAGTTGATATTAAAATTGCATTGCCTTTCAAAAATTAGGGAGATACAAAACATAGTATTGAATGGACTATATTGAGACTAGGGAGTCATAAGGTAGACTACTTCAAAGGCTCTACAATAATTTACTCACAATATTAATGAATAAGTTAGAAAGTGGACCATATCATAGGATGCAAAATCAAAATATCTCTCATACTCCTTATGAACAATGTATTGTTATTTCACATAAAGATAGTTCAAATATTCAAAATGAAAATAATATTTGGTATATTGATTCAGGAGCAAGTCATCATATGATAGGAAATATACATTTGTTTCATTTCATAAAATCAACATATAATTATAGTCTAAAAATAGTATATGGAAAGAAATACCTATTTTATGGAAATGGATACGTTGTACCTAATGTATTTCATCCTCATTTTATATTACACAATGTAATGTACATACCAGGATTGACTATAAATCTCAATTCAGTAACACAATGTAATAACAATAGAATATAAATATGTGGATGAGAAGAACACATGTATTATCAAAATATTAAATATAGAGATCCATGAAAGACATCTTATTGAAGAATTTCCCATAGTTAGAAAATTGAATAAGCCAAGGTAATATTTCATTAAAAGTATTCACTAAAATAAATGAAGGTTGTAGAATTAGAATACCTAAGTATAGAGGTCCAAATATGGTTTTGAAGAAAGAAAAGAAGGCAAGAGAAAGCCTTATTGTGGAAGCTAAAGCAGTGACCATTTTAATAGATTTGAAGTAGAATATTACAATTAAAAAGAGCACATAACCGGAAGAGTTTGGTATAATTATTGTCATATGATAACAAGCACAAAAGAAAAAAATATTTGCCATGAAAATTATCTCATGAAATTTTGAGAAGCTTTTAAGAAATCAATACATTCATATTATTGAGAGAGAAGACAATTTTAGAGGTCATATTTGAAGTCAAAATTCAGTAAGAATCTAGAAGAAACTAAGAATTAAGCTTCCAAAGAAAATATCATAGGGCCATCATTGGATCATACAAAAGGTATTATAGCTAGACACATCAATGAAAACATCCACCATCATCCAAGGAGATAAGAAACCTCACAAAGTGTAGTTTATATGTTGGATGAAAGTGAAAAGGAAAAAATATTGAAAAGCCTTATAATTTTATACATCATAGAAAGGAGCACATGCATAAAAGTTTTTAACACTTGTTTTGAGCAAGAAAAGATAATATTACCATATGTAATAATGTTCAAAGTTGGCACATAAGCCATAACGTAAATATCCAAGAAATAAGATCGCTGAATGCTTTACATCATCACCTAATGCTCAAGAAAGGTTTACTAACTCCCAAAGAACAAGGAATATTGTACCAAGTGTCCATTTTACTCTTTCATGAATATTGGTGTGACCAAGAAGGAAGTCAATGCATCTTATAGCACGTGCAACACGAGGCACTCAACAAAAGAAAGGATAAGTGCTCATATAGCCAAAAGTGTAAGAGTGGAAACACTTATATAGCAAATTTCAGTGCCATACATAGCAAATTCAAGGCAAGAGAATTAAAGAAAGGGTCAAAACATCTTCTAAATACCATACGTAGCAGATTCTAAGAAACGTTGACTAGAAGAGAAGTTTCAAGTAGTCAAGAGAAGCATCCAACAAGTAAAGGAGGAGTTCCTAAATTATTAAGGTAATATTTACCACCATATTAAATTCTTTATATTAAGAGGATAAATAAGGATTAAAGGAATATATTCTAAGGCTAAATATTTAAATTTTTCTACTGGAGTGATAAGCATTATATAACCTTAGGAAAATATGAGTAATGCATATTTGAAGTTTATTTGAAGTTGACGAAACATTATATTTGAGTTTTGTAAAATTTCATATTTATATTTACAAAACAAAGTTAATATTTGCAAAATTTCTAAGGTAGGAGAAATAAGGCATACAACATCAAATTAGGATTATAAAATTTTGCAAATATTATTTTTCTAAATTTCTAGAGTTGGAGGAATACGCTATCCTATTTCAAAATAGTTCATGAAATTTAGATTTAAATATTTTATTCACAAATTTGGGAGACAAGAGGAGTTCTACAAAAAATAATATTGCATTAAGATTTGAAGATTTGTAAAGGATTCAAACTGCACACATTGATTGTTAGAGTTGATATTAAAATTGCATTGCCTTTCAAAAATTAGAGAGATAAAAGGTATTCTACAAAACATAGTATTGAATGGACTATATCGAGACTAGGCAGTCATAAGGTAGACTACTTCAAAGGCTCTACCATAATTTACTCACAATAATAATGAATAAGTTAGCAAGTGGACCATATCATAGGATGCAAAATCAAAATATCTTTCATTCTCCTTATGAACAATGTATTGTTATTTCACATAAAGATAGTTCAAATATTCAAAATGAAAATAATATTTGGTATATTTATTCAGGACCAAGTCATCATATGATAGGAAATATACATTTGTTTCATTTCTTAAAATCAACATATAATTATAGTCTAAAAATAGTATATGGAAATAAATACCTATTTTATAGAAATGGATATGTTGTACCTAATGTATTTCATCCTCATTTTATATTACACAATGTAATGTACATACCAAGATTGACTATAAATTTCAATTCAGTAACACAATGTAATAACAATAGAATATAAATATGTGGATGAGAAGAAAACATGTATTTTCAAAATATGAAATATAGAGATCCATGAAAGACATCTCATTAAAGAATTTCCCATAGTTAGAAAATTGAATAAGCCAAGGTAATATTTCATTAAAAGTATTCCCTAAAATAAATGAAGGTTGTAGAATTAGAATACCCAAGTATAGAGGTCTAAATATGGTTTTGAAGAAAGAAAAGAAGGCAAGAGAAATCCTTATTGTGGAAGCTAAAGCAGTGACCATTTTAAGAGATTTGAAGTAGAATATTACAATTAAAAAGAGCACCTAACCGGAAGAGTTTGGTATAATTATTGTCATATGATAACAAGCCCAAAAGAAAAAAATATTTGCCATGAAAATTATCTCATGAAATTTTGAGAAGCTTTTAAGAAATCAATACATTCATATTATTGAGAGAGAAGACAATTTTAGAGGTCATATTTGAAGTCAAAATTCAGTAAGAATCTAGAAGAAACTAAGAATTAAGCTTCTAAATAAAATATCATAGGGCCATCATTGGATCATACAAGAGGTATTATAGCTAGAGACATCAATGAAAACATCCACCATCATCCAAGGAGATAAGAAACCTCACAAAGTGTAGTTTATATGTTGGATGAAAGTGAAAAGGAAAAAATATTGAAAAGCCTTATAATTTTATACATCATAGAAAGGAGCACATGCATAAAAAATTTTAACACTTGTTTTGAGAAAGAAAAGAGAATATTACCATCTGGAATAATGTTCAAAGTTCGCATGTAAGCCATAATATAAATCTCCATGAAATAAGATCGCTCAATGCTTTACATCATCACCTAATGCTCAAGAAAGGTTTACTAACTCCCAAAGAACAAGGAATATTGTACCAAGTGTCCATTTTACTCTTTCATGAATATTGGTGTGACCAACAAGGAAGTCAATGCATCTTATAGTGCATGTAACATGTGGCACTCAACAAAAGAAAGGATAAGTTCTCATATAGTAAAAGTGTAAGAGTGGAAACACTTATATAGCGAATTTCAGTGCGATTCATAGCAAATTCAAGGCAAGAGAATTAAATAAAGGGTCAAAACATCTTCTAAATACCATAAGTAGTAGATTCTAAGAAACGTTGACTAGAAGAGAAGTTTCAAGTAGTCAAGAGAAGCATCCAACAAGTAAAGGAGGAGTTCCTAAATTATTAAGGTAATATTTACCACCATATTAAATTCTTTATATTTAGAGGATAAATAAGGATTAAAGGAATATATTCTAATATTAATGATTTAAAGTTTTCTACTGGAGTGACAAGCATTATAGAATGTTAGAAAAATATGAATAACGGATATTTGAAGTTTATTTGAAGTTGGAGAAACATTATATTTGACTTTTGTAAAATTTCGTATTTAGATTTACAAAACAAAGATAATATTTGCAAAAATTCTAAGGTTGGAGAAATAAGGAATACAACATCAAATTAGGATTGTAATATTTTACAAATTTTATTTTTCTATATTTCCAGAATTGGAGAAATAAGGAATCCTATTCAAAATAGTTTATGAAATTTAGAGTTAAATATTTTATTCATAAATCTGGGAGACAAAAAGAGTTCTACATAAAATAATATTGCATTATGAAGATTTGTAAAGGATTTAAATAGCACACAATGATTGTTAGAGTTGATATTAAAGTTGCATTACCTTTCAAAAATTAGGGAGATAAAAGGTATTGTAGAAAACATAGAATTGAAAGGACTATATTGAGACTGGGGAGTCATAAGGCAAACTACTTCAAAGGATCTACCAGAATTTACTCACAACAATAATGAATAAGTTAGCAAGTGGACCATATCATAGGATGCAAAATCAAAATATCTCTCATACTCCTTATGAACAATGTATTGTTATTTCACATAAATATAGTTCAAATATAAAAAATGAAAATAATATTTGGTATATTGATTTAGGAGAAATTCATCATATGACTGAAAATCTACATTTGTCTAGTTTCTTAAAAGTAAAATATAATTCTAGTCTAAAAATAGCATCCGGAAAGAAATACCTATTTTATGGAAATGGATGTGTTATACCTAATGCATATCATCCTCATTTTATATTACAAAATGTAATGTACATACGAGGGTTGACTATAAATCTCAATTCAGTAACAAAATTGGTATAAAGTGGAAAAACAATAGAATATAAATATGTGGATGAGAAGAAAACATGTATTATCAAAATATAGAATGAAATTGAGGCTATAGGATCAATTAGGAAAGGGATATATTCTCTAGATCCAACTATACTTACATAGGAACTTGTAATGGTTCATGATGATACTAATATATTTTTTGAGAGACAAATTGTAGAAGACAAAGAGCCATTCTCCTATGGAAAAAGATGGGGGAATACAGACTTTAGATGAAGGAAAACTAGAGACCATAAAAATATTGCTCTTCAAGGACATCTAGAGATCAAAAGGGAAAGTTAATTTAGTCGAGATAGATATTACGTACAAGAAGAAGATTCATATTGAATATTGGAGTTTTCAATAACCAAATAATGTAATACAATATGTGTTGGAATATATTACATTATTTGGTACATGTCAATGTACCATCATGGGTACATCTATAGATTAGGAAAAGAGTCTTAGATTAGGATTTACTTTATGCAATGTAATACATAAGTGTACAATGATATTTTGGTAATGTAAATGTGTATAGTTATCCCTATATACATGTGCCAATAGAGTAGGAAGACGAAGAGTCATAGCAAGAGTGAGGCCCAAGAAACCTCCATATGAAGAGTCACATTCCATTTTATATATGGATGTATTAATGTAAAATAGAGATGACAAACAAGAACAAGTCACCTATGTAAGTAATTGAATGTGATGTAAGATGATGTATTTTTATCTCTTCATTCAATAAATATTTTGAGTATTTGGCATTAATATTATTTGAGTTATTATATAGTAGATTATGAGTTTTTATGCTTGATTGATCATCACTATTATATCTTTCATATTGTAATTATATTATTCATCTTGAGGCAGGGTTATGCGTAGAGCAAATTTCATAAACTAGCAGCAATATTCGGATTTTCACAATCTTAATTTTGCAAATTTTGGGACCCTAAAGGCTGATCCCCGCTATCATAAGTTTTCCCACCTAATTTTTATCTTCAAATTATTAAAAAAAAAATTATCTCATGAAATTTACCTCTTGTACCCCATTATATATAGCTAACATGATAGCGACACTCTTACAATTAAAATATTAATTTTCTCTAATAACGAGTGATACAAAGCATGTGAGTTACACAACGTGATTGACAAAACACAACTAGCATGAGGTAAATGATAGAAGGTGATTGATAGGTTGTGACTTGCATTAGGTGACTGGTACAAGGTGAGTAGTATAAGGTGACTCACATCAAGCGACTATCATAATATGACTGGAAGAAGACGAGTGATAGAAGGTGACTCATATCAGGTGATTGGCACAAGGTGACTGGTATAAGGTGATTGAAATAATGCAAGTGGTAGAATGTGGTTCACACCAAGCAACTAGTATAAGGTGATTGGTAGAAGATAACTTGCATCAGGCAATTGGCACAAGACAACTGGAATAAGGTGAGTGGTAGAAGGCTACTATCACAAGGTGACTGGTAGAAGGCAACTAGTAGAAGGTGATTGGCATAAGGTGACTAGAAAAAGGTGAGTGGCAAATGGTGACTGGAATAAGGTGAGTGGCAAAAAGTGAGTTTTCGAAGGTGATTGACGTACAGTGATAACCATTTATCAATAAGTTTCTTTTACCATTATTTTTCCTTTTTTAAATATTTTATTCATAGAAAATCAATAAGGAGGTTTTCATATTATTTGGGTACCAATCTCAAGCTTGCTTGGGTCAGACATCCTGTTGTATTGAACAATATTTCTTTTTTACTAGTTATTTTTATTTTTAAAAATGATGTTTATGTTACTCTTTTGTTTAAACAAGTAAAATATCACCTGCTGGTAGTGGAAAGAAGGGAGTCCAATATTTTAATAAAAGGAGTATCGTCAAATACTTTCATAATATTTTGAAATACTATTTCAAAATATTTTATTAAACTTAGAGCTAAATATTTTATTCATAAATTTGGGAGACAAAAGGAGTTCTACATAAAAAAATATTGCATTAAGATTTGAATATTTGTAAAGGATTGAAATTGCACACATTGATTCTTAGAGTTGACATTAAAATTGCATTACATTTCAAACATTAGGGAGATAAAAAATATTCTGCAAAACATAGAATTGAAAGGACTATGTTAAGACGAGAGAGTCATATGGTTGACTACTTCAAAGGCTCTACCAGAATTTCCTCATAAAAATTATGAATAAGATAGCAAGTGGACCATATCATAGGATGCAAAATCAAAATATCTCTCATACTCCTTATGAACAATGTATTGTTATTTCACGAAAATATAGTTCAAATATTCATAATGAAAATAATATTTGGTATATTGATTTAGGAGCAAGTTATCATATGACAGAAAATCTACATTGGTTTAGTTGCTTAAAAGCAACAAATAATTCTAGTCTAAAAATAATAGATGGAAAGAAATACTAAATTCATGGAAATTGATGTGTTATGCCTAATGCATATCATCCTCATTTTATATTACAATGTAATGTACATACCATGGTTGACTATAAATATCATTTCAGTATCAAAATTGGTAGAAAGTGGAATAACAATAGAATAAAAATATTTGTATGAGAAGAACACATATATTATCAAAATATAGAATGAAATTGAGACTATAGGATTAATTGGAGAAGGGATATATTCTCTATATCCAACTATACTTACATAGGAACTTGTAATGGTTCAAGATGATACTAATATATTTTTTGAGAGATAGATTGTAGAAGACAAAGAGTCATTCTCCTATGGAAAATGTAGACTTCAGATGAAGGAAAACTAGATACCAACAAAATATTGATATTCAAGGATATCTATAGATCAAAAGAGAAAGTGAACTTAATACCGATAGAGATTACCTACAAGAAGAAGATTCATATTGAAGATTAGAATTTTCAATAACCAAATAATGTAATACAGAGGGTGTTGGAATACATTACATTATTTGGTACATGCCAATGTACCATAATTAGTACATCTATAGATTAGGTAAAGAGTCTTATATTAGGATTTAGTTTACACAATGTAATACACAAGTGTACAATGATATTTTTGTAATGTAAATGTGCATAGTTACCCCTATGTACATGTGTCAATAGAGTAGGAAGTTGAATAATCATAAGTAGAGTAAGGACCAAGAAACCTCCATATAAAGAGTCACATTCCATTATATATATGGATGGATTGACGTAAAAGAGATATGGAGAAGGAGAAAGAGTCATCTACATAAGAAATGAAAAATGATGTGATATAATGTATTTTTATCTCATTATTCAATAAGTATTTTTGAGTATTTGACATTAACATTCTTTAAATTATTATATAGTAGATTATGAGTTTATATACATGATTTATCATCATTTTTTTTGGTATTAATATTAAAAGAGGGTTTTAAAAGGAGCCCCACAACCTTATACAAGAAGAAATTTCAGAGGCCAATTAAAGCACAAGATTACCTCCATAAGGGAGGCTCACCGAAAAGTATGGCAAGGTATTACAAAATGAGGCAAGAACCCCCTGGGAAAGGGGAACCGAGGGATTTCACACCATCCCCATGAAGGCAAGATAGGAGCAAAATCCAAACAACTCAGCCCTAAATAATAGAAGGACAATGCAGGGGGCCATAAACTACCAACCTAAATAAATGCATTGTTTGAAATTTGAAAGTCACAACAAGTTGCAATGTTTGACAAGCCCGAGAAAAGAAGGGGCTATGTCACCAAGGGGCTAAAAGGGGCAATCAAGGAAGGTAGGAATGTACTAAGGGGATAGCATAATAAAATATAGTACACACCATAAAGTGCTTAAAACCGTGAGTACCAACTAGATCACCTAGATCTCTGAAAGGAACCAAAAACTGATAAGAGTTAAGGAGCTTCCTCCCTTACACAAAGTACAATATCGTACGAAAAATACCACTACTAGATAGATAAGCCTTGAGAGTGAACTCCTAAGTTTGCTAAGAGATCAACCACTAAATTACCTTCTCTAAAAATATGGGAGAACTCCATGCTATAAAAGGAATGAGCAAGCCAAGATGCTTCATAAATTAAATTAGCTATTTTCCATCCTGGATGGGAAACTCCACAAATCATGTTGATGATGGTTAGGGTATCCCCTTCAATAATTGTGTTTCTAATGCCAAGGTTCTTAAGATGCTCTAGGCCAATGAAGGCTTCTCTAGATTCAACCACCATGGAATATTGGACTCCAAGGCAGTCTACATAAGCCAGGATAATATCACCATGATGCAATAATAGGCCATGTTTGCTAAAGAACTAGAGACCCCCATCGAGAATTTTTCGAAAATCAGCTTCAAAGGAGAATCATATGAAGAAGAAATTATGAGGAAGGGAAGCCAAGGCAGGGGAACCACTGGGCTTCCACCGCAACAGCGTCCAACGTCTGAGGACCTCAAGGTCCGGTCTACCTCTCAAGAACTTTTCCACCATGTCAAGAAATCCCTTTTCCAGAAGAGAATTCACAATGAAATTGAGAATACAAATTCAGAAGGACTCTAGCTCCATGGAAGAGGGCTCCAAATTATCTCGGGCTCCACGACCAGCAATAACTTCCACAAATGAAATCTTGGGCCCAAACTTAACCCCCTCCATATTGCTTAATTTTCCTGGGACCCAAGAAGAGGGCGAACCCGAACTACCGAGAGGGCCAGACCCCAAAGGTGGCCCTTCATCAAATTTGGTGGTCGAAAACTCACAACAACCTTCGCCATCATACCACATACTTACCAAAAAAAAGCACCCTCGACAACCCTTCATCATTATTATATCTTTCATATTGCAATTATATTATTGATCTTAAGACAATAATATTTGAAGTATTTACTTATAAAAACTAATAAATCCAAATTCAATCCACAACAAAAATAAGTTTTTGTACATGTGTTAAAAAGAATTAATTAAATTATAAAATTTACATCTTTGTGTTTTAAAGATATCATTCTCTTCTAAGCTCGACTTCCTCTTTTTAAATACTCAAACCTTCACTCTTATATCGCACACAATAAAAGTTAACAAATTTAATTAATTAAGCTATAAATATCTATCCAATCCTTACAGCTCATGCCCTAAAAAATAGAAAAAACGTTGTAACTGGATACATGAAGATTCTCACTAAACAGAATCTAGCTTTGTTTCGCTGTTCGATCAAGCACACGTGGACCCAGATAACAGGTACCTACGCCATTGAAAAATAACAACTGTTATGACTATTTAATAACCTTTGGTGTTCTACGTGCTGTTCTCATTTCAAAGATTTCAGTGTGGAAAAGAAGATGGGGATGAATAAGGCTGTAATAGTGTTATTATACTGCTGCTTAATCATATTCATGGCAAATCCTCAAGGTGCATATTGTGTTCGCATGCGTAACGACGAGCATTTTATTCTGAAAAGTCAAGCAGGCCCAGAATTAGAGGCAAAGTCTGCTTGGAAATCGGCTTTCTGGTTGAAGAAGCCGAAAGGACATGTGCCGCCCTCCGGTCCCTCCAAAAAACCTTCTCCACCTCGTAGTTTGTGATGTTTGATCAAATGTTTTATATTAGTATCGTCTCCTTTCTAAGTGTCTTCGTTTTCGATCACATATTTCTGTAATAAAATTGTCGTTTCTACATTAATATCGATGTACTAAATTGTGGTTTCTACTTTACTATCAATATATTATGATTGTTATGTAGTAAAGGATATTATGATTGTTATTTAGTAAAGGATTTTAGTTTTTATGGATGTTTTTTTATTTTTACATATTTGTTAGATTTTTAGATAGGGTGTTATTATATCTGATTCATATATGGGTTGCACATTTTTATAATTTTATTATAGGTTTGTTGGGGATTTTATTTATATTTAATAATTTATTTTTTAATTAATTTTATTTTTTAATATTATTATTATGTGATTATATAATAAATAAGTAATTATATAAAAATTAAATTTAAATGTTTTTTTAAATTTAAAAAATTAAATTAAATAACATTTAAAATATATTTATAATTTTAAGTTTACATATCAGTTATATTTTCAGATAAATTATTATTATATTTCATATTAAAATAATTTTCCTTTTTATAAAATGTTTGGACATATATTTAAATAAATTAATTTTTTTATAAAATAAAACATAACAAAAAAAAGATATTTGAACACAAACAACATAAATGATTTTTATAAACAGTTTCTTTAATCAATATAATGAAAGTAATAAAGATCATCGTAACCACCATTTAACTTAAACGTTAAAATGGAAGGTGATGTGATAAACAGTTTCTTTAATCAATGTAATGAAGGTAATAAAGATCATCATAACCGCCATTTAACTTAAGCGTTAAAATGGAAGGTGATGTGATAAACAATTTCTTTAATCAATATAATGAAGGTAATAAAGATCATCATAACCGCCATTTAAATTAAGCGTTAAAATTGAAGGTGATGTGATATAATATATTTTTATCTCTTTATTCAATAAGTATTTTTGAGTATTTGGCATTAACATTATTTAAATTATTATATAGTAGATTATTTATATACTTGATTTATCATCATTTTGTTTTGGTATTAATATTAAAAGAGGGTTTTAAAAGGAGCTCCACAACCTTATACAACAAGAAATATCGGAGGCCAATTAAAGCACAAGATTACCTCCATAAGAGAGGCTCACCCAAAAGGATGGCAAGGTATTACAAACTAAGGAAATCACCCTTTTGGGAAAGGAGAACCAAGGGATTTCACACCATCCCCATGAAGGCAATATAGGGAGAAAAATCCAAACAACTTGGCCCTAAATAATAGAAGTACAATACGGGGGGCCAGAAACTACCAATCTAAATAAATGCATCGTTTGAAATTTGAAAGTCACGATAGGTTGCAACGTTCGAAAAGCCCGAGCAAAGAAGGGGCGATGTCACCAAGGGGCTAAAAGGGACAATCAGGGAAGGTAGGAATGTACTAAGGGGATAGGATAATAAAGGATAGTACACACCATAAAGTGCTTAAACCTACAGGTACCAACCAGATCACCTAGATGTCTTAAAGGAACCAAAAACATACAAGATTTAAGGAGCTTCCTCCCTGACGTGAAGTACAATGTCATATAGAAAATACCACTACCAGATAGATAAGACTTGAGAGTGAACTCACAAGTTTGCTAAGAGATCAACCACTAAATTACCTTCTCTAAAAATGTGGGAGAATTCCATGCTATAAAACGAATGGGCAAGCCAATATGCTTCATCAATTAAATTAGCTATTTTCCATCCTGGATGGGAAACTCCATGAAGCATGCTGATGATGGTTAGGGTATCCCCTTCAATAATTGTGTTTCTAATGTCAAGGTTCTTAAGCTGCTCTAAGCCAAAGAAGGCTGCTCTAGCTTCAACCACCATGGAATATTGGACTCCAAGGCAGTCTGCGTAAGCCAGGATAGTATCACAATGATGCAAGAATAGGCCATGCTTGTTAAAGAACTAGGGACCCCCATTGAGAATTTTCGAGAAATCAACTTCAGAGGAGAGTCGGATCAAGAAGAAATTATGAGGAAGGGAAGCCAAGGCAAGGGAACCACTGGGCTTCCACCATGACAGTGCCCAACATCTGAGGACCTCAAGGTTCGATCTACCTCCTGAAAACTTTTCCACCATGTCAAAAAATCCCTTTTCCAGACGGGAATTCACGGTGAAATCGAGAATACAAATTCGGAAGGACTCTAGCTCCATGGAAGAAAGCTTCAAATTATCTCGGGCTCCACGACCAGCAACAACTTCCACAAATGAAATCTTGGGCCCAAACTTAACCCCCTCCATATTGCTTAATTTTCTTGGGACCCAAGAAGAGGGTAAACCCGAACTGCCGAGAGGGCCAAACCCCAAAGGTGGCTTCTCATCGGATTCGGTGGGCGAAAACTCACACCCACCTTCACCATACTTACCAAAAACAAGCATCCTCAACAACCCTTGATCATCATTATTATATATTTCATATTGCAATTATATTATTGATCTTGAGACAATAATATTTTTAAGTATTTACTTATAAAAACTAATAAATCCAAATTCAGTCCACAAAATAATTATGCGTATATATAAATGTGTTAAAAAGAATTAATAAAATTATAAAATTTACATCCTTTGTGTTTCAAACATATCATTCTCTTCTAAGTTCGACGTCCTCTTTTGAAATACTCAAACTTCACTCGTATATCGCACACAATAAAAGTTAAACAAATTTAATTAATTAAGCTATAAATATCTATCCAATCCTTTCACCTCATGCCCTAAAAAATAGAAAAAACGTTGTAACTGCATACATAAAGATTCTCATTAAACAGAATCTAGCTTTGTTTCGCTGTTCGATCAAGCACACGTGGACCCAGATAACAGGTACCTACGCCATTGAAAAATAAGAACTGTTATGACTATTTAATAACCTTTGGTGTTCTACGTACTGTTCTCATTTCAAAGATTTCAGTGTGGAAAATAAGATGGGGATGAATAAGGCTGTAATAGTGTTATTATACTGCTGTTTAATCATATTCATAGCAAATCCTCAAGGTGCATATTCTGTTCGCATGCTTAACGACGAGCATTTTATTCTGAAAAGTCAAGCAGGCCCAGAATTAGAGGGAAAGTCTGCTTGGAAATCGGCTTTCTGGTTGAAGAAGCCGAAAGGACATGTGCCGCCCTCCGGTCCCTCCAAAATACCCCCTCCATCTAGTAGTTTGTGATGTTTGATCAAATGTTTTATATTAGTATCGTCTCCTTTCTAAGTGTCTTCGGTTTCGATCACATATTTCTGTAATAAAATTGTCGTTTCTACTTTACTATCAATATATTAGGATTGTTATGTAGTAGAGGATATTATGATTGTTATTTAGTAAAGGATTTTAGTTTTTATGGATGTTTTTTTATTTTTACATATTTGTTAGATTTTTAGATAGGGTGTTATTATATTTGATTCATATATGGGTTACACATTTTTATAATTTTATTATAGGTTTGCTAGGATTTTATTTATATAAAATTTTATTTTTTAATTAAATTATTATTATTTTTTTATATTATTATGTGATTATATAATAAATCGGTAATTATATAAAAAAATAAATTTAATTTTTTTTTAAATTTAATAAATTAAATTAAATAATATTTAAAATATATTTATAATTTTAAGTTTACATATCAGTTATATTTTCAGATAAACAGATAAATTACTATTATATTTCATATTAAAATAATTTTCCTTTCATAAAATGTTTGGACATATATTTGAATAAATTAATTTTTTTTATAAAATAAAGCATAACAAAAATTGATGTTTGGACACAAACTGCATAAAATATTTTTATAAACAGTTTTTTTAATCAATATAATGAAGGTAATAAAGATCATTATAACCGCCATTTAACTTAAACGTTACGAATATATAATAAAAATTATTTTTAGTATTTTAATTTAATATTTTAAAAAATTATAAATAAGTTTAATATAATATTTCAAATTTAAATGTTCATATCACATGCCCGACCAGCTTTCTGGATTTCCAGATAATACAAGCTTGATCTTTATCAAGCTTAAAAGGCTCCTGCAATGCAAAGTTCGTGTTGAAAGCCGACCTTGAAAAATGAATGTCTTCCACTTTTCTGGATTTCCACATAATACAAGCTTGATTTTTATCAAGCTTAAAAGGCTCCTGCAATGCAAAGTTCGTGTTGAAAGCCGACCTCAAAAAATAAATGTCTTCCACTAAAATTAATAACTTTGAAAAATTAAAGTCTTCCACTAAAATTAATAAGTAAACGCTGAGTCTATTATGTAGTTTCCTTAAAATAAAAATCTCCACTGTTTTCATGGATATTCAAAGGAAATATCAAATGATAAATCATAGACTAGTTATATTAGTTTAGAAATTATCAAAGCTTAAATTTCCTTAAAAAATATATACATACATAATTGTTAATTTTTTATAAATAGAACTTTTGTTTTTAAAGAATTATATGTGGTTTTTAATTTTTATTGAAGAACATTTCTATTAAAATAATAAAATATGGTTATTAGATTATATTTAACTTGTTTTTTTTTTATTTTCTTTTTTATTAAAAACATTTACTGTCCTCAAACTATGTTTTAGTAATCAACTCTATAATATCATTTGTAGTAAGAGATAAAACCTTAGTCATAAAAATACTTTCTAAAATTTGAAATTTTTAAAGTTGAAATTCAACATTGTAAATGGTTAAATTATTTGCTACATAATTTCCATATTTATAAACATATTGTTTATAACAACCTCACAATTTCCTAATACCTTTATATAGAGGACCAAATGTAAAATACTCACCATGTTTTATGAGGAAAACCAAATAGAGAAAATGTGTTATGTATGATAGGACATGGGTTTGAAACCCTCCAACAACATATCAACCCTTTTTCCTATGCCTAAGGTTGAGACATTGAACAATAATGAGCTTATCAATCATTGAGTGCATATCTTATTTGATATTATAAAAAATAAGCAATGAAGTTGTTAATAGAATAGTTGATGTGGCACTCCTATATGCCACTTATTATTTTTCTTTCTGAATTTACAACCATTTGTCTAATTAGAAGAAATTAAATGTCAAATTTAGACTGCACTAGTGGTTGGTATATGGAATATAGGATAAGTGGTAGTTTTCAATGGATTAGTAGACAATATGTGGTATTTCATGATTTGGTAACATTTCTCTAAGCTTTGAGGCTTAGTTTTCTCAATTTTTGAAGGCTACTAGGGCAAAAATTATGGAGGCCATAACTTTTCCATATAGAATCATTTTGATACATTTTTTTAAATCACACAAATCTTCAAGATCATTTAGTGACATCAATTTATGGACTTTCTATAGTATTTATAACTAAATTATGTGTAATAGTTCTAAATATCTATTACCCTATTTTAAAAACATGAAATTTTAATTTCTATGTGATCAAAATATTTGGACTAGAATTTTGGGAGATATAGATGAATTTATGATAGTTGTAACATATTTTGAATCTTTGAGAGGCATATAGAACAAGGATTTAGGATGTGATTTAGTCAATACCTCTTCATTTTTTGGATGCATGATTGAACATATTGATCAAGATAATATTTTATTATTTCCTCTTTCTATTTCTTTTTTAGGCATTCTTGCAATTTTATTACAACTCTTGTTTTAAGTAGGTCCATGCAAAGCCTATTTTTGTGATTGAAATCATGTGGTCCAAGGGGAAGTGGAATTCTACAAATAGGTTAATGCATGTCATAAGATATAAATGTATACCTTCAAGGCATACCTTATGTAACAATGAAATATCAAAGGAGCTTATATTTAAAGGAGATCACTATCTTGACTTATTATCTTCATTTAAAGTCCTATAAAAAATATTGTTTGAATATATGAAGGAGTGTCTAATATTGACATAGTTGAAAAGGGTACTAATAAAGGAGATTCATCTGTAAATATTATTTTTGTAGCAAAAAAAATCTAAAAATAGGAGTATTGAGATCAATTTGGCTCAAAATATAGACACCCAATAGAGCATTTATTATGGGGAAGATATTATTGTTACTAATATCTTATCTCCTTCACCCCGTAGTTTATATTATGGTGAGTGTTGAAATTATAATTTTATTTATGGCCAAAGCTAGCATTGAATGACATATTGGATACACTTAAGGTATTTCATTGTACAATGTATTAATTTAATGGAATATTTTATTATGTAAGCTCTATTGGCCATAATTAATCCTGTTATGGTTAAACATAATTTATAACTTGTATTTAAGCTTACGCCCTCTTGTTTTGTCAAATTAGGTAAAATTTTATCATGTAATTAAGATTTTGGTATGTCTATAAATAACCCCCTTCCACTCCTAATTTAATTATAAATTTATTATGTAAATATATATATGGATATAGTGATTATCTATGGTGTCTATGGGCTTCCACCATAAATATTTCTTTACCATCCTTAAATTTTTTCTATATATATGATTTGAATGGATTGATTTCTTCTATTTATTTTTAGAAAATATAGTGAATTTTAATATATTTTTCAAGGAATTTGACTTTCAATTTTTCAATGTTTGGATGCTATACATATCAATCTTGAAAGTGATATCATATATATAGAGGTAAATTGTAATGCAGTATTTATGAGTTATATTCTTTTGGATATGGTTAATAAGTTATATTTAAAACCTACCAAACAATATTTTGTTCTATCCAGATCAAATATCATTTTCCTTTCCTTTGTTGCAAAAATGATTACATAGTAATATTTATAGAATTTTACTAATTTCAACCCCTAATATATTCACAATAATCCATTGTAACTATAGGACAATGATAATTTTAAATAAAACACAATATCTTATGTTATTAACCATTAATCAATATTTTCATAGCATAACAATATTAATTTAACCTCCATGACATCACTACTTGAGGGATAACAAAATACAATTATCATTAATAAATTGGAGATGAGATTTGAAGGGACTAGTGGTTACAACATAAAATCTTACATTTTGGAATTTTTGAAACCTCTCCTAATGCATGAAATAAGGATATTATAAATCATTTTATGATCATAGAGGGTGATTGAATATAGTTAGTAGGGGATACATTTTTGAAGATAGAATATTTTGGAGTGCTATAACAATATCTAATTTACTTACATCATCCTTAATCAAAACAAAATGTACAAAACTTTAGCAAACCCTATATTATGATTTTTTATATCTTTTATATAAGTACATCTATTTTTACATTTTAGTGAATAAAATGCAAGACCTATCATGCAATGATTATACCATAAAGAATTCATTTACCACAAACAAAACTACCTTGTTCCTCCAAGATAACTTTGTCTAAAATACTTTGCAAAAAATTTACCATAATTTTAAAAATTAGCTTGCATATCACATTGCAAAGGCTTGTTGAATGAAAATCATCAATTGTCTTATATTTATTGGAAAACAATGCAACTAATTCAATATTTATCTTGCATATTATAGCCTTCTTCCAATACAATAAAGCTAATATTGATCTTACGTATTATAACATTCTTTTTTCATAGCCTTTTCAATCACCACCCTTCAATATATGCAACTTTAAAAAGATAAAATTATAGTAATTATATTTAATAGTATGAGATTCACCATTTAGTTGAAACATAGATATCTATTTTTATCTGTTTTATTCATATGTATGAGACTCACCCTTCAAATTAAGGAATCTCAAAGAGCTTGTTTTTTAGAACTTCTATTTATTATTATATATAGTTTTCTCCAATTTATCAAAATATTTATCAAGTATTAATTGATTACTTTGTACTCATTGTTCAAGACTCATACTATGCTCATTAATTATTATATTTTTAATCATTTTTTGGACATTTTTATCTTTATTATTACTAAATATATTTATAATTAAGGTACTCCTTCAAATTATATATAAATAAACTATCTTATAAGATGAAAAAGAGCTAATATTCATGTTATATATCTTATATTTAATAAAAATAGAATTATAGTACACAAAGGACTACTCATTTGAATTTTAACTTAGAATTCTATTTTAAAGTTCAAGACTATGTCATATAAAGTACACCTAACCTAGACCTTCCATTCTAGAATACCTAGGACTCAAACCATTCATTATTAAACCATTCAAGCTATAAATTTTAATTAGAAAGGAAAAAAATTGTCCCTTTGGAATAACGTAGTTGTATGACCTTGGATTCTCATCCTGGAGATCATGTTGGAATATATTACATTATTTGATACATGCCAATGTTCCATCATGGGTACATCTATCCATTACGAAAAAAGTCTTAGATTTGGATTTACTTTATGTAATGTAATGCACAAGTGTGTAATGATATTTTTGTAATGTAAATGTGCATAGCTATCCATATGTACATGTGTCAATAGAGTAGGAAGATGAAGAATCATAGCAAGAACGAGGCCTAAGAAACCTCCAAATGAAGAGTCATATTCTATTATATATATATATATATATATATATATATATATATATATATATATATATATATATATATATATATATATATATATATTAATGTAAAAGAGAGAAGGTGAAGGAGAAAGAGTCACGTATGTAAGCAATGGAAGGTAATGTAATATGATGTATTTTAATCTCTTCATTCAATAAAAATTTATAAGTATTTTTTAGTATTTTGTATTAGCGTCCTTGAGTTATTATATAGTAGGTTATGATATTATATCCTTGATTGATCAACATTATTTTATCTTTCATATTGCATTTGTATTATTGATCTTGAGGTAATATTATTTTGAGTATTTACTCATGAAAAGCTAATAGTGGTATCCGAGTGATTTTAGATCTATATATAAATTGAAAAAGCCTCAAGAACCATTGTATATAACATTTCTACTGGTTGAGAAGATATCAGTAATGATAAGAGAATTTCCTCTGGAAAAGTAAACGAGAGAATATAAAGAGAATTTACTCTAGAAAAGAAACCAGAGAAGATAAAAAAAATACCTCTAGAAAAGGAAACAGAGAAGATAAAGAAATAACCTTTAGAAAAGAATCAAAGAAGATTAAAAAAATACCTTTGGAAAGAGAAACCATAGAATATAGCATTTCTCACTATGTTGAAGAAAAAATTGTGACATTTAAGGATATACCTATTCCAAAAACATAATCATAATAGAAGAAATTTTACAAGTATTGAATACATACCTTGATATTGAGAAGAATATAATATACCTATTCCAAGAGCAAAATCAAAATAGAAAAAAAATTATAGATATTGAAGATAGACCTTGATATTGAGAAGAAGAGACAAGAGCAAAGTTGGAATAGAAGAAAATTTACAGGTCTTGAAGATAGAACTTGATTAAGAGACCCTTAGAAGAGGTCCTATTGATAATATTAATAAAAGAGGATTCCATATTATTTTATTAGAATCTTTCCACAAGGTTGAAAGAAAAGCCCATGAAGACTAGGATTCACTATAGATTTGATTCCACTAGTTTTTAAGATAGTTAGTGAATATTATTATTTTTTGAATATTGAAAACATCTAATTATTCTTGTTTATGTTTTTTTTTAGAAGATTTATTCTTAGAATTTGGGATTTTTCCTACAACATATAGATAAGAATTTCATCTTTCATTATCTGAAAGTCTATGTGCTTTCATAGTGTAGTGATTAACTCTTTTATTTTAGAAAAGTAGACATTAAAGGAGGTCCAAGAAGGAGACCTTATTGAATATTTAGAAGAACCAACAAGAAGTTTCTCATTGCAATATTGTATATTGAAGAAAGAGATCCAAGAAGAGGTCACATTGAAGAACTTCTAAGATTTGAAGATTGAATATTAAAGATAGAATATAGAAGGACTATAGAAGATCCTATTGTAGATATAAGAAACATAATATAGAGATCCAAGAAAGATATATCATTGAATAATTTTCCATTGTTGTAAATTTTAAGAAACCAATGTAAGATTTCATTAAAAGTATTCACTGAAAAAATTGAAGGTTGTAAAATTAGAAGACCCAAGAATAGATTTCTAAAGAAAATTTTGAAGAAATAAAAGAAGGCAAGAGACGGCCTTATTGTAAAAGCTGAAGCAATGACAATTTTAAGAGATTTGAAGCAAAATATTGCAAGCAGAAGGAGCATTTTACTAGAAGATATTGGGATAATTTTCTGCATACGATAAAATGCCCAAAAGAAAAAAGGATTTGACAAGATGATTATAAAATTTTTAGAATATTTTGAGAACTCAAGTAATTCATATTATTGAGAGAGACGACAAATATAAAGGTCAAATTTTAAGTCATAATTCAGAAAAAAGTTAGATGAAAGTAAGAATATTGAAGAGGTCATAATTTACAGAGATTTGAAGATAGCCACAATGTTTTGTAGGCTGATTTATAAAAGCACAAAGTTGCTAAAAGAGAATATGAAAATATAGCAATAAGTAGAAGCAAAAATATGTAGTTTAGAGAAATTTTTGGAGAAGATTTCAAAAAATATTTGAACAGACAACTAAGAGAAGTTTTGATAGAAAGAAGAGCAGAAAATTTTAAGACTTGAAGACAACACCAAATCAGATTTTGTAAGCAAAAAATAGAAGGGATTTAAGCTATAATTTTGAGTAGCATTGAAATAGGAAAGTTAGTTGCATTTTAGAAACATTTGGAATAGTTTTGAGATAGCTTTGTATAGCAAATCTCAAACATATTTTAGCAATATATAAGGATGAGTCCTCCTATAGAATTGAACAAAGAAAGAGCAACATTTGAATCTAAAAATTACATAAATAGATAGCACATGTGAAGAAGAAGAAAGTTGATTTTAGGCAGGAAATATAGCTGTAATTTAAAGAGTCTAATAACTAAAAAATAAAGGTGCATTATATAAAATACAATATAACAAGCTATAAAGAAAGGTGCTACAAAAATGTGTGTTAATTTGATGTCATATAGATTATTATTGTAAAGCGTTTGAAGGTGCCTATTAAGAGTTTTTAGAGCATCAAAATTTAGAGCCATTTAAATCTAGAAAAAAGGAATATTTTTAGGGTGTTATTAAGTGAAGGAATGACACCATTACACACCATTGATTTTATATAAAGCTTACATATTACAATGGCTAAAATTTATGATTTAATAGGAGTGATAAGGAGTTTGATATATGCTATTTTTTTAATGGAAAAATCAGATTCATTTTACATTCATTCATAAGAATGATTTAATCTCCTTCTTAGAGCAATCAACAAGATTATAATAATATTATATAAAGTTTTTAAAGGAGTTATAAGTGAATCATATATGTTGTTTTTTAAGTGAATGTAAAAGAAAAATTATGCTATGTTTGTGAGGAAGAATATTCCTCAACATATAGTAGAGCTCTAAATTGAAGGTAGATTATAGGTGTTTAAAATAATTAGATGTACAATAGGAAGTGGTAAATAAAACCACTAAATGAGTGGTGAAAAACACCATCACATTGAGCACCATTTAGCACCAGAATATAGGGGGCAAAATCTACAACAATCATCCACCCATTTGCAGGAAATATGCACTAAAAAAAAGTGCTTAAGGAAAAGAGTCGTTAGGCTCAAGATTCAACCAGCCAAAGGAGCAAGAAGATGTTAGCTACAACCTACAAAAGATCAATCTATGTAAATCCTATGTAGCACATCCATTCTATCTACTCAAAGAAAGGTAGATTATAAAAATATAGAAATATATAGGGTGCATTATCAAAGAATTATCATAAACATATCAAGCTACCAATTAAAATATCATAGGGCTATAATTGGAGCATACAAGAGGTATTACAAATAGATCCATCCTTGAAAAAATCCACCATAATGCAAGGAGAGAGTAAACATCATAAAGTGCAATTACAAAGAAAGAAGAATATGTTGGATGAAAGTGAAAAGAAAAATATACTGAAAAGCCTTGTAATTTCATACGTTGGAGAAAGGAGCACCTGCATAAAATTTTGTAACACTTATTTTGAGTAAGTAAAGAGAATATTGTCATCTGGGGCAAGGTTTAAAGTTGGCTCATAAGCCATAACATAAATATGTAAGAAAGAAGAGTGATCAAAGGTCTACATCATCACCAAGTGCTCAAGAAATGTGTAGTAACTCCCAAACAACAAGTAATATTGTGTCAAGTATCCATTTTACTCTTTCATGAATGTTGGTGCCACCAAGAAGGGAGTCACGTCATCTTATAGCACCTACAACATATGGTCCTCAGTAAAAGAAAGAAGTTCTCATATAGAAAAAGTGTAAGAGTGGAAACACTTATATAGCAAATTCTAGTGCAATACATAGTAAATTAAAGGTAGGAGCATTAAATAAAGGGTCAAAGCATCTTCCAACCACCATACATAGCATATTTCAAGTAAATTTGACTAGAAGAGAAGTATCTAGTAGTCAAGAGAAGCACCCAACAAGTAAAGGAAGAGTGCCTCAATTATTAAGGTAATATGTACCACCATATTAAAGTTTATATATTGATAGGATAAATAAGGATTAAAGGAATATATTCTAAGGTTAAATATTTAAAGCTTTCTAGTGGATTGATAAGCATTATAGAACCTTAACAAAATATGAATAATGTATATTTGAAGTTTATTTGAAATTGAAGAAACATTATATATGAGTTTTGTAAAATTTCACCTTTAGATTTACAAAATGAAATTAATATTTGCAAAATCTCAAAGGTTGGAGAAATAAGGCATACAACATCAAATTAGGATTAAATTTTTTTGCAAATATCATTTTTCCAAATTTCTAGAGTTGGAGGAATAAGGAATCCTACTTCAAAATAGTTTATGAAATTTAAAATTAAATATTTTATTCATAAATTTTGGAGACAAAAGGATTTCTACATAAAAAAATATTGCATTAAGATTTGAATATTTGTAAAGGATTGAAATTGCACACATTGATTGTTAGAGTTGATATTAAAATTACATTGTCTTTCAAACATTAGGGAGATAAAAGGTATTCTACAAAACAAAGAATTTAAAGGAATATATTGAGATTAGGGAGTCATAAGGTAGACTACTTCAAAGGCTCTACTAGAATTGACTCATAAAAATCATGAATAAGCTAGCAAGTGGACCATATCATAGGATGAAAAATCAAAATATCTCTCATACTCCTTATGAACAATGTACTGTTATTTCACATAATGATAATTCAAATATTCAAAATGAAAATAATATTTGGTATATTGATTCATGAGAAATTCATCATATGATAGGAAATATACATTGGTTTAGTTGCTTAAAAGCAACAAATAATTCTAGTCTAAAAATAATATATGGAAAGAAATATCTAGTTTATAGAAATGAATGTGTTATACCTAATGCATCTCATCCTTATTTTTATATTACACAATGTAATGTGCATACCAGGGTTGACTATAAATTTTATTTCAGTTAAAAAATTGGTATAAAGTGGAAGAGCAATAGAATACAAATATGTGGATGATAAGAACACATGTATTATCAAAATACAATGAAATTGAGGCTATAGGATCAATTGAAAAAAGGATATATTCTATAAATCCAACTATACTTACAAAGGAAATTGTAATGGTTCAAGATGATACTAATATATAGTTTTAGAGATATATTGTATAAGACAAAGAGCCATTCTCCTATGGAACCAAATGTGGGAATGCAGACTTATGATGAAGAACATATACAGATCAAAATTGGAAGTGAGCTTAATCTAGATAGATATTACCTACAAGAAGAATATCCATATTGAAGATCCGAGTTTTCAGTAACCAAATAACATAATACAAGGGGTGTTGGAATATATTACACTATTTGGTACATGCCAATGTACCACCATAGGTACATCTATAAATTAGGAAAAGAGTCTTATATTGGGAATTACTTTATGCAATGTAATGCACAAGTGTGCAATGAAATTTTGGTAATGTAAATGTGCATAGTTGTCCCTATGTACATGTATCAATAGAGTAGGAAGATGAAGAGTCATAGGAAGAGTGAGGCCGAAGAAACCTCCATATGAAGAGTCACATTCCATTCTATATATATGGATGTATTGATGTAAAAGAGAGATGGCGAAGGAGAAAGAGTCACCTATGTAAGCAATGGAAGGTGATGTAATATGATGTATTTTGATCTCTTCATTCAATAAATATTTTTGATTATTTTTGAGTATTTAGCATTAGCATTCTTTAAGTTATTATATAGAATATTATGAGTTTATATGCTTGATTGATCATCATTTTTATATATTTCATATTGATCATCATCTACATACTGTTCTAATTTAAAATATTTTAGGGTTTAAAATAATATTGGGATGAATAATTTTGTAATAGTATTATTATATTACTGCTTAATCATATTCATGGTAAATCCTATGGGTGCATAGTCTGTTCGTATGCTTAAGGACAATAATTTTATTATGAAAAGTAAAGCAGATATGGAATTATAGGTAAAGTCTACTTGGGATTCAGCTTTCTGGTGGAGGAAGCCAAGAGGACCTGTGGTGCCTTCTGGTCCCTTTAAAAAACCTCCTCCACCTCATAGTTTGTGATGTTTGATCAACTATTTTATTTTATTTTGGTCTCTTTTCTATGTGTCTATATTTTTTATCACATATTTCTATAATAAAATGTCATTTCTACTTTAATATCGATGTAGAAAATTGTCATTTCCACTTTACTATCAATATATTATGATTGTTATATTACAGATAAAAATAATTAGACAGGTGAGAGCACGACTGAAGATTTGGAATTACAGTTGAATCTTGTAGTCCCTGTGACTGTGAAGGCTTCTACCCCTAGGAGGAGTGGAGGAGGATTGTGTTTGTTGAGCAAAGTGTAGCAAATAGTATTGTCATTGTTGTCAACACAGTCAAACAAATTTATTGATGCAATGGACAAGATTTTATTGAACAGCAAGGTGCAGCCAAAGTACAATGGATAGGAGTTCAGTGTTGAGCAAGGTGTTGCAGGAGGATTGTCATTGTTGTCAATACAGTCAGTTAGATCTAATGATGCAATGGATAGGCAGTTTGAAGTCACTCGGATGCGAGAGGATAAAGTTCGGAAGTTAGTCGATCATGAGTCCTTAAATGATAGATGCACAGAAATAGAAAACATAATTCGGAATGAGAAGAAGAAGTCTTCAGATCCTGAGATGTCAAGAAGCGGAAAGGTTTTTTGTGAAAACCAAGGCAGTTAGAATAAAAAGTTTTATTTAAAACCATGGATAACAGATTTGAAATGGGTTTTTCTTAAAACCCAAGTTGGCTCTTCGTTTCGTTGAAAAATATGCCCAAGTGATAAAGATATTTAATTTTAAATATTTAGTTTAAATTTTAAAGGTTTTTTGTGAAAACCAAGGTAGTCAAATAAAAAAGTTTTATTTAAAACCATGGATAACAGATTTGGAATGGGTTTTTCTTAAAACCCAAGTTGGCTCTTCGTTTCGTTGAAAAAGATGCCCCGGTGATGAAGATATTTAATTTTAAATATTTAGTTTAAATTTTATTTTATTTAAAATTTAAATTAAAATATTAAATTAAATTAAAAGGGCCGACATGTTACTATTTCGCGGTAATAAGCTACAAGAAAGTGACGAAGGTGGAAGAAGTGTTTGAGACCGACAAAGTTAAATCAGGGCCGACGAATTTTAGGGTTTGGCAGCTGACAAATTCTAGGGTTTCTCAATCGACGTTCTTTTAGGGTTTGTTCCTAAAACTTCTTCTATAAAAGTAAGGGTACTTCGAGTTTGAAAGGTGGGGTGTAAATATAAAGTGTGAATGCGACCATAGTGTTTGTGAAATTGAAGTTCATGTTGAGCAGAGAGCAGAATGTGAAACGACACAGAGTGTGCAAAGCGTGTGTGTAGAGAAAGCAGAGTGTGCAGAGAAGCACGAAGGGCAAAGTTGATTGCAAAGTCTGGCTTATAGCAGTGCAGCAAACTATGTGAAGTGATTGTGCAAGAGAGAGCAGAGTGCACAAAGATTGCAAAGGTGATGTAGACCAGTTAGAGTCTTGCAATAACAAAGGTATATGTCAAACATTTTTTTTATTCAAAATTGAAGTCCAGTTGGTGCTGGAAAATTAAGGGGTTGGTGCCTCTTTCTAGTTGGTGCTGGTAAACAATTTGTCCAGTTGGTGCTGGAAAATTAAGGGGTTGGTGCCTCTTTCCAGAGAGGTGCTGGTAAAATATGAGTTGGTGCTCCATTCTATTGAAGCAGATAAAGTTAAGGGGTTGGTGCTCCTTCCAGTTGGTGCTGGTAAAGGATTATGTAAAGTTGTAGCTTTGCATTGACTGGATTTGGATGGTAGTCCAAGCAGTATTTTTGAGGAGTAGCCACATTGGTGAACCTCGTTAAAATGTTGTGTTATGTGTGATGCTTTCTTGATGCATTTAGTATCTCTTTTATCTGCTTTAAACCGTCGCTGGTTTTATAATCTAATTGTTTTAGAAGTTTTTAAAGAACACACTGATTCACCCCCCTTCTCAGTGTTATTGTGATTACAACAATTGGTATCAGAGCCAAGTTCCCAATTTTGGCCAAATAAGTCAGGGTTGATCTTGTATTAGTACACAATGACTAAGAAGAATAGATCCTCATCCAAAAAGGCATCCCAGCCGGCTTTGGTTCCCGTAGAAGAGAAATTTGAACCGAAAAAGGTAGAAGAAGTGAATCCCGAAGTCTGTGATGAAAATCTTGAGGCTGAAGTAGATTTTGAAGGAGAGTTGATATCTCCTCTTGAAGAGTGGAGAATAGAAAAGAAAAAGAACAAAATACTCGTCCAAGAAATTAGAAGAATATGAGGATGAGATTGAAGATCTCTTCCTACAAGTTCAAAATGCCAAGAAATCAGAAGAAGCCTTGAAGACACAGCTAGATAATAAGAATGATGTATACAGCACAAGTGAAGAGGAATATAAACAGGTTATTTTTGATCTAAAGCTACAAGTAGAACAGAACAAAAGGATTGAAGATATTCTTAGGTCTCAAATCAATGAGAAAGAGACTGTATGCTGCCAACAAGAAGAAGATATTGTTTCATTGAAGAAACAACTAAAAGAGGCCAATATAAATCTCAAATTTGAGAAGAGCACAGAGTTGCTAGATACAATGATAAATCAACAAAGAATCTCCATAGCTAAGTTTGGTCTTGGATATGAAGCTGAACAACCTTCATCCTCCAAATATACAGAGAAGAAGAAGTCCTCGGTTGAAGGATTGAAACAAGAAAAGTCTGAAGCTGAATCCTCAAAAGGAAGAAAATATCAAAGAAGATCTACAAAGAAAGCAACCACAAAGAAAAGAGGTTCTCTCACTCTCACTCTTTTAATAATAATGCTTTTTATGGCTATTGTTCTAAATGCAACCACTTTGGTCACAAGGCAATTTATTGTGGACTGAACAATAGATCAAAGAGTTATGCTGATAAAAATACTTCTATTTTTTTGAGTGAACACCTTGTGCAATGTTTTAAATGTAATGGACATGGGCACATAGCAAGGTTTTGTTCAAGCACTTATGTATCCAATCTAATGCAATACCATAGATTTCATCATACACATAGAATGCAATACAGACAGGGAATAAAACATGTGCAATGTTTTAAATGCAACGGTCAAGGGCACATAGCAAGGTTTTGTCCAAGCACTTCTATATCTAATCTAAGGCAAAACCCTAGATTTCATCAGACACAAAGAGGAAAACACCGACAAGGAACATATCATGTGCATAAAATAAAATAAAATAATCATCCATCAAGAATGCACAAGAGACAACCCCATAAGAGAAATTTTCAAGTTCACGAACAGGAGCAAAATAGGGATGTTGTTGAAAAACCCAAGCCCAAGTTCAGGAAAGTCTAGAGAAAGACAGAAGAAAGGAAATTGTGTCTCCTTGGACTGAAGGAGGCTACTCTGCCATTGCTCTAAGCAACTCCAGATAGCACATCCTCAAGGGGAGCAATGTTAAAGTTTTATTTTAATGCTCCTATGTATTTGTCTACGTATCCGAGGATGAAAGGTAAGCAACAGAGTTAATGTTGAATAGTTGTTAAAGTGTGTTTTTCGATTTATATAGTGGTTTGTGGAAATGCCATGAAGTGTGGTGTTTAATTTGAGAGTTGTCACCATTGGTAGTTTTGAGATATGTCACCGTTGTACTCGTTGATGATTCTTAATACCACTGTTCAAAATTACGAATCATAATAGTCCAGATAATTTGTTCAACGAAAGAATGCTTGCCCTAGTCGTGTATTTGTGTTTCGAGCAGCATGTATTTGTTTTTACTCTTTGATGTGAAGATTGCCAGATCTTTCATGACACCTTGGTGAATATATTTAATTCACAGACATTTTTGTTTCAAATATTGATTTAATTCCAGTCCAAGAATAAGAAGCTTGAGGCTGAGTAAGGTGCACTATGGTTGGCCATAAAGTGTTTGACAAAATGTCTTCTTCCAACATGCATAGTTGAAAGTAAGATTTGGCAGCAAAATTGCAGTGCTAAACAAAAATTGGTACAGATGTGAGTCACTTGTCAATTCTGTTGACAAAAGTGAAATCAGCATGTTGAATGGGAAGATTGAAAAAAAAAAAGTTTTTTAATGAGCAGCCAGATGATTTCCAGCCTGGTGATGAATAGTTGAGTTGCTTTCATAGTGGTTGTTTTGATCAAGTTAATGCTTTTCTTGATACATGATTTGGGCTTACTCCATTGAGTTTGATTTGAGCAAGTTATTCTTTGCCTTGGTGATTTATGTTGGTGGCTGTCTTGTTCAAATACCTTTGGAAGTAAAAGGATGTCTACTAGTTTCCTTTTCATGTAGTGATTGGTTGAATTCTTCAAAGTTAATCTTGAGTTGAATTATGTTGGTTAAACCTTGTCTATAAGCATTGTTGCTAAAGCCCTAATTGGTTGAGAAAAGATGTTGGTTGTGCTGTGGTACAATTTTTGGTACCTGCACAGAGTTGAAAGTGGATTGAGGTAGCCTGCTAGATTCTCCCTGTAGAGAGAGACAAACAACTGTCATTGGGTTCAAGCTTGTTGAGAATATATCCAAGATGCATGGTGAAGTTGTATGCAGATGTTGCTGGCATTGCAGAACAAAAAGTTGGCTATATAATATTATTGTATGCCTTCACTAACAAGGGACAAGTTTGAGTTTGCAAAGCAACAAGAGGGTAGTTGCATAGAAGACAAGTGGTTCAGCCATGTTCTTACACATGTTATATTGGTGAAGTTGACGGTGATGGTGTCATTCATCGGTTATTTCTTCTATTCACATTGTTGATTTTATTGATGCCTATTATGCTTATCATGATGTTGTCAATCGGTGAAATGAAGTGGTCTTGGACTCGGTGGGGAGCATTTGTGTACTTGTTTTTCTTCTTGTTCATGCTTGGAATATTTACTAATTGTAATAATTTGTGTCTAAGAATATTGTGCATAGACTCAGGGGGAGTCTGCAGCAGCCCTTTGGTATTATTTTCAAAGGGGGAGAAGATTTACAGGAAAATTGCACATGTGTTGCCAACAATTCCAAAGGGGGATATTGTTGAGCAAAGTGCAACAAATAGTATTGTCATTGTTGTCAACACAACAGATTTATTCATGCAATGGACAAGAGTTTATTGAACAAAAAGGTGCAGCCAAAGTACAATGGATAGGAGTTCGATGTTGAGCAAGGTGTTGCAGGAGGATTGTCATTGTTGTCAATACAGTCAGTTAGATCTAATGATGCAATGGACAGGCAGTTCAAAAGTCACTCAGATGCAGAGGATAAATTTCAGAAGTTAGTCAGATCATGAGTCCTTAAATGATAGATGCACAAAAATAGAAAACATAATTCAAAATGAGAAGAAGAAGTCTTCAGATCCTGAGATGTCAAGAAGCGGAAAGGTTTTTTGTGAAAACCAAGGCAATCAGAATAAAAAGTTTTATTTAAAACCATGGATAACAGATTTGAAATGGGTTTTTCTTAAAACCCAAGTTGGCTCTTCGTTTCATTGAAAAAGATGCCCCGGTGATAAATATATTTAATTTTAAATATGTAGTTTAAATTTTAAAGGTTTTTTGTGAAAACCAAGGCAGTCAAAATAAAAAGTTTTATTTAAAACCATGGATAACAGATTTGAAATGGGTTTTTCTTAAAACCCAAGTTGGCTCTTCGTTTCGTTGAAAAAGATGCCCCGGTGATGAAGATATTTAATTTTAAATATTTAGTTTAAATTTTATTTTATTTAAAATTTAAATTAAAATATTAAATTAAATTAAAAGGGCCGACATGTTACTATTTCGCGACAATAAGCTACAGGAAAGTGATGAAGGTGGAAGAAGTGTTTGAGACCGACAAAGTTAAATCTAGGCCGATGGATTTTAGGGTTTGGCAGCTGACAAATTCTAGGGTTTCTCAACCGACGTTCTTTTAGGGTTTGTTCCTAAAACTTCTTCTATAAAAGCAAGGGTACTTCAAGTTTGAAATGTGGGGTGTAAAGATAAAGTGCGAATGCGAGCATAGTGTTTGTGAAAGTGAAGTTCGTGTTGAGTAGAGAGCAGAATGTGAAACGACACAGAGTGTGCGAAGCGTGTGCGCAGAGAAAGCAAAGTGTGCAGAGAAGCGCGAAGGGCAAAGTTGATTGCAAAGTCCGGTCAGTAGCAAGGCAGCAAGAACTCGTGTGAAGTGATTGTGCAAGAGAGAGCAGAGTGCACAGAGATTGCAAAGGTGATGTAGACCAGCTAGAGTCTTGCAATAACAAAGGTATATGTCAAACATTCTTTTTTATTCAATATTGAAGTCCAATTAGTGCCGGCAAATTAAGGGGTTGGTGCCTCTTTCCAGCTTGGTGCTGGTAAACAATTTTTCCAGCTTGGTTCCGGCAAATTAAGGGGTTGGTGCCTCTTTCCAGTAGGTGCTGGTAAAATAGGAGTTGGTGCTCCATTCTCGTTGAAGCAGATAAAGTTAAGGGGTTGGTGCTCCTTCCAGCTTGGTGCTGGTAAAGGATTATGTAAAGTTGTAGCTTTGCATTGACTGGATTTGGATGGTAGTCCAAGCAGTCTTTTTGAGGAGTAGCCACATTGGTGAACCTCGTTAAAATGTTGTGTTATGTGTGATGCTTTCTTGATGCATTTAGTATCTCTTTTATCTACTTTAAACTGCTGCTAGTTTTATAATCTAATTGTTTTAGAAGTTTTTAAAGAACACACTGATTCACCCCCCCTCTCAGTGTCATTGTGATTACAACAGGTGTTATATTGGAAAGAGTGATGCGAAGGAGTTGGATTTGCTTCTAAATCATGAGCCATGTGTTGAAGATCCCAAGAAAGCAAAGGGGAATCTACCCTTCCCTATCTCTTGTGTTAAGGTGTTTTCTTGTGCGTGTGTTGGAGATGTCCCCTATGCCATCAACCTTGAATTATTTATCTTTACCTCACGATCGGTGGGGTTGCAGGCTAGAGGAGAGAGTGTGCTAGTTAGTTTGGCCATCATTGTTGGCAAAGCAATTATCACCAAAATCTTGGTATTAGATGCAGTGTATTTCCAAGTCCTAGATTTTCTGATTTTGCTATTGACGGGTTAGCTTTTTGATGGTTAGTGAGGTGGGTGGAAGGCCATTGTATCGTTTAAGGTCTTTGGTTGATCGATTTGCTGTTGCTGGGCCTTTTCCCTGGTGAGAGAATTATTTTTGTATGTGGTTGTGGGGCTCAAACACATAGGAGTTAGGGTTTTTATACCTATAGCTTCCTATGGGGTTTAGTCCCATAGGTTTCAAGGTTTTGGATCCTTTTTTAAATCCTGCTTCATGACCTCTAGATTTTTGGAGGTGAAAGCTCAAAAGTTCTAATGTTTTGTCTGGCTTGAATGGGATATTTTTTACTCTGGTTTATTTTGTTGTTGGTTTCACCAACGATTAGGATTAAATGTTCTAGATTAATATGGGTTGTAAGGGTCTCGATTTTGTTTCCATCCTTTCTGCTTGATTTTGTTTGCTCATTTCGAGTTTGTGTTCGATAGGTTTACGTATGTTTGGCTATTTTTGAAGTTGTTGTTAGTTGTTGCTTTTGCAGAGGTAAATTTAGATTGTAGGGGTCCCAATTTTTGGGTTTCCTTCTTTTCTGCATTTAGTCATAGATTTTAGGTTTGTTGGGTTGTTCAGTGTTGGGGTCTACCTATATCCTTGAGGGGTGGTCTTTTTAATTTTATTTGTAATTGTCTGCCTTTTTTCCATCTTGTGGATATTTCAGTTTTGAGTGGGTGTTGTATTTCCAAATTCTCTTGTTCATTCGTACTCATTTTTGTTGGGGTAGGTTCCCAGTTTTGTTGGATGATGTTGGGTGTGTTCATTTTTTGTTTTATTTCTGGAGTCACTATCACTTTGGATTGCAATATTATTTTGTCAGGTGACTATTTTACTCTTACCAAAGTTATTGAAAAAGATGGTGTAAGGCCCACTTTGGGTCAAAGTGTATGTTCGATCTTTACTATAGAATTTTTAGTGGGTTTACATCTTGATAATACCTCCAAGGCACTACAGGGGTCTGGTATCCTATTTTTATGGCTTCTAGTTCTGGATGGTTGGTAATTTATTCCTGGAGTAGTTTTCAGATTTAATTTGGATGGTATTGCTTGGAATCTGCTTTTGGGTTTCTTTTAGGGAGTGCTTTTAATGTTTTTCAAGGGTTCAAGTTACATCAGGGTACTTCATTGTATTAATGATGGGAATATGACCTAGCTCTCTGACCTCAATAATTGCTCTTTTTAGATTTAAACTAGCAGAAGGGCGTTGAGCAGGAAATTCTCCTTCAATATTTCTCATGTTCCTCAAAATTTCAAAGTTATGAGGTTGGGGAATGTTTAAATGTGTGGTCCACATGCCAATATGGGATGTTCATAGGAGTTGTTTTTCCATGTTGGTCGTCATATGGTAGTCAACTTTGAATATGGTGTGTGGTTTATGAGTTGGTGAGACCCCAAATTTGGGGTTGTTTTCTATAAGTCTGTCTTCCTTTGTTGGTAGAATTTGTGTTCTTTGGTGTGCTTCCTTGTGAAGCGAATGTATAAGGTTGAGGGACTCCTTACCTTTGTTTATTGGCAGAGTTTGTGTTATTTGGTGTGCTTCCTTGTGAAGCAGATGTATAATGTTGAGGGACTCCTTTCAAAACACTCTTTCCATAATCTAACCAAAAATATATATTATAATTGTTATTTAATAAAAAAAATTGATTTGAGTTTGTTTTTTGTTTTGATGTATAATAATTTTTATGATTTTTTTTTTTATATATCTCTTAGATTTTTAGATAGTGTTATTATATCTAATTCATATATGGGTTACACATTTTTATAATTTTATTATAGGTTTGTTGGACATTTTATTAATGTTTATGTATTTTTAATTTTATTTTTTAAATTGTTCATATATATTTATTTCTTAAATAAATTATTATCAAATTTTTTATATTATAATGTGATTGTATAATAAAATAATAATTATATATAATATTTAAATTTAATTAATTAAATTAAATACCATTTAAAATATATTTATAATTTTAAGTTTACATGTCAGTTATATTTTCAGATAAATTATTATATTTGATATTAAAATAATTTTAGTTTCCATATAAAATGTTTGGATATATATCTCAATAAATTAATTTTTTTTAAATAATAATAAAAAAAAAAACATTTGCAAATAAGATGTTTGGACATATGACTGCATAAATTGTTTTTATAAATAGTTTCTTTAAGCAAGATATAAAGTACAAATGAACGTAATCAAGGTCATCCTAACGGCCATTTAACTTAAGCGTTTCCAATGTATAATAAAAATCATTTTTAATATTTCAATTTAAAATATTAAAAAATATAAATAAGTTTAATATAATTTTTCAAATTTAAATGTTCATATCACATGCCCGATCTGCTTTCTGGATTTCCACGTAATACAAGCTTGATTTTTATCAAGCTTAAAAAGTTCCTGCAATGCAAATTTTGTGTTGAAAGCCGACCTTTAAAAACAAATGTCTTCCAATAAAATTAATAAGTTACAAGTAAACGCTGAGTCTATTATGTAGTTTCTTTAAAATAAAAATATCCACTCTTTTCACGGATGTTCAAAGGAAATATCAAATATTAACAGAGCGAATTTGGATGGCGCGGTATTTTGGAGCGTGTGCGTGCGAGGAGGTGGGGTTGGAGGCTTTGGAAATTAATTTAAGGGACTCGTTTTGGTCTGATAAGCTTGGCGTGGTGGGTCCTCCTTCAGCTTGAGACCTTGGAAAGGTGTGTTCAGGGGTGATGGGTAGAGATGCTGGTTCTGTGGAGGTGGGAAAGGGAGCTTATTCTTCTTTTTGGCCATCCTTTAACTAGAAGGTGGCTGGTTTGTCCTTTGGTGAATCCATTCCTCCCTGTGAAGTTTATGCAGATTCTGGCCAAATTCGTATGGCCGATAGCACTGTTGACTGCCTATTGGGAGAGGTTCCTAGGATTTGGTGGGTAAATTTGTTGGTGGAAGACCGCCTTTGCAAGTGCTTAAGCAATGGGCCATTTCTTTGGTTCACTGGACCTTGCTACACTTTCCCACAATTTTTTTCTGATTAGGCTCTCTTGTGAGGACTATTGCAAAATTTTGGAAGGTGGTCCTTGGTTTTATGGGAACCATGGTCTCTTTCTCAAGAAGTGGGGCCCTGATTTTAACCCAGCACTAAAGAGGGTCAATTTGGTCCCAGTTTGGATTCGTCTTCCTGAGTTCCCTACATTATTATGGCATGAGAGTGTCTTTAGGGCTGTGGTGAGTTCAATCGGTGACTTTATGTCCTTCGATAAAGTTTCTTTGTCTGCTACTCAGAGGCAATATGTTAGAATGTGTATCATGGTGGACATTGAGAAGAACCTTCCAAGCTCTATGGAGCTTGTTTCTCATCTGGGGATGTGGGTTCAGACTATGGTCTATGAGAATAAGCCACAGGATTGTATGTCTTATGGACTGGGAAGCCATCATCAAAATTTTTATCCCCAAAAGAAGATGGCTAGCCAACCTATTCCCAAGGACCCAAATCGAGGGGCCAACATGGATCCCAAGCGAATCCCATTCAAGAAGCAGAAGGTGTGGCTTAAGAAATCTTAGGGGCCTTCAAAAGGTAAATAAATTACCTCTTCTCCTTCTTAGTTGAAGAGTGATATTGGGGCTTTTGATTCCACTCTCAAGGATATGATCCTTTCTATGAAGGGTTCTTCAAACCCCTCCCCTCGTAATTTGAAGGTGGTCCTCCAAGATAATATTTGGGATAGAATGTTGATTTACCTCTTTCTAATTCCTTTGAATGTTTGGATTTGGTGAGGGAAGATGATGTTCAAGTGGCTCAGCTTGTGGAGTCTCTATATTCTCTAGTGGATATGAAAGAGTGTTATTTCCCCTGTTGTGTCAAGGAAGAGCCATGTGTCTTCTCCCAAGGGGACTTTTCCTTTAGATTTCTTGGAGAAGAGCCTTCAGGTGGGAAAGGATTTATTGTTTCCTCCCCCAATTGTTTGTGGCACAAGATCGGTGGATGTTCCTTCCTCCCTAAAATGCAGGGTTGGGTTGGTGGCTGATCATCCCTTTTCTTCACCAAAGGTGGATAAGGGATCCCAAGGCCCTATTTTAAAAATCTTTTGAAAGTCCTATATTTCCATAGGAATCAAAATAAATGTGGGTAGGCCAAAGAAGAACGAGTGCTTTTCTGCTTGTGGTGGTATTCCCAGTTTGATTTTTTCAAGAAAAATGAGTTTGAGGTGCCGCAGTAGACAACTTCGTATGGCTACCTTTAAAATATTTCTTTCTCCCAAGGGAGTTTGAGTTGTGCTGGACGGTGATCCAAGGTCTTGGTGTGCTACTCTCTAGTGTTCTTGCTAGTGTTGGAGGGTCTTGTTTCATTTTCGAGTTGGTTTTTATGGGTGGTTTTGGAGCCGGCATGGTTTTCATTTTTAAATATTTTGTGCAGGATTTAATTTATTATCCACTGGTGGATTTAAATTCTTTAATGATATTTGATGCTTAGGGTGTGTGAGACCCATTAGTCGATTGGACAATGTCAATGATGTTTCTATTGTTGGAGTCCACATGTTCCTCGGTGGTATGTCTTTTTAAATTTTAAAATTTAAATTATCTTTTCCTTCTCGATAAAGAGAGGTCTGTGCCAATCTTCATTTTCTTTTTTATTTCCCCACCTCCTCTTGGTTTTTTTGGTACATTGATTGTGTTTGCTATATTTTCTTGGCTAGTGTTGTTGGTTGTTTATCCCCTTTCGGGAACAGGGCTATTAGTCTCCTTTTGGAGATAGCTTGTTGGGTTGTGTTTGATTTTCTCTCCCTCTAAGAGTTGTTGTATAAATTTATGGGATTCCATTCAAAACCCTCTTTCTTAATACTATATAAAAAAAGGAAATATCAAATTATAAAACATATAAGTTTAATTAGTTAAGAAATTATCAAAGCTTAAATTTCTTTAAAAATATGTAAATAAATAATTGTTAAGTTATTATAAATAAAACTTTTGTTTTTAAAGAATTATATGTGGTTTTTAATTTTATTGAAGACCATTTTTATTAAAATAATAAAATATTATTATCGTTATTAGATTATATTTAACTTGTCCTTTTATAAAATATTACTTTTATTTTACTTTCTATTGAAAATATTTACAGTTCTCAAACTATGTTTTAGCGGTCAACTCTATAATATCATTTCTAGCGAGCCATAAAAATACTATCTAAAATTTAAAAAATTTAAAGTTGAAATTCAATATTATAAATGATTAAATTATTTGCTACACAATTTCCATATCTATAATTATATTGTTTATAGCCACCTCACAATTCCCTAATACCTTTATCTAGGGGACCAAATGTAAAATATTCACCATGTTTTGTCAAAAAAACCAAATAGAGGAAATGTGTTACGTATTATAGGACATTGGCTTTAAACCTTCAAAAACCATATTAACCCTTTTTCCTAAGCCTATGGTTGATACATTGAACAATAATGAGCATATCAATCATTGAGTGCACATCTTATTTCAATTACAAGAATGGTTTGTGTAAGGGTTTTCATTGTGTGAAGACCTAGGTTTGAAGCACTTTAATGACATTAAAACAAAGAATCAATGGAGTTGTTAATATAATAGTTTATGTGGCACTCCTATATGCCACTTATTGTTTTATTTCTGACTTTACAACCATTTTACTAATTAGAAGAAATTAAATGTCAAATTTAGACTACACTAGTGGTTGGTAGATGGCATAGGATAATTGGTAGTTGTCAATGGATTAGTAGATAATATATGGTATTTTATGATTTGGAAACATTTCTCTAAGGTTTGAGGCTTTGTTTTTATAGTTTTTGAGGGCTATTGGGAAAAAATTATGGAGGCCATAACTTTTCCATATAGAATCATTTTGATAATTTTTTTTAAATCACACAAATATTCAAGCTTTTATGGACTTGTTCTAGTATTCATAACTAAATTGTGTGCAATATTCCTAAATCTCTATTACCCTATTTTAAAAAGATTAATTTTACATTTCTATGTGATCAATATCTTTGGACTAGACTTTTGGCAGATATGGATGAATTTATGATAGTTGGAACATATTTTGAGTCTTGAGAGGCATATAGAAAAAGGATTTAGGATGCAATTTAGTCAATCCATATTCATTATTTGGATGATTGATTCAACATATTCATAAATATATAATATTTATGATTTCCTCTTTCTATTTCTTGTTTAGGCACTCTTGCAAGTTTATTACAAGTATTTTTTTATGGAGGTCCAAGCCTATTTTGGTGATTGAAATCATGTGGCTAAAGGGGAAGTTGAAATCTAAAAATAGGTTAATGTATGACATAATATAAAAATGTATACCTTCAAGTCATACCTTATGCAACAATGAAATGTCAAAGGAACTTATATTTAAAGGAGATAACTATATTGACTTCTCTTCATTTGAAGTCCTAGCCAAAATATTGTTTGAATATACGAAGGAGTGTCTAATATTGACATTGTTGACAATGGTCCAACCCAAGGATATTAGTCTATAAATAATATTTTTGAAGCAACAAATTTCTAATAATGGGAGGATTGAGATCAATCTAGCTCAAAATATAGAAACCCAATAGAGCATTTATTATGGAAGAGATATTATTATAACTAGTATCTTATCTCCTTCACCTGGTAGTTTAGATTATGGTGGGGTGTTGAAATATCATCTGATTGATTTATGGCCAAAGATAGCATTGAATGATGTATTGGATACACTTTCGGTATTTCATTATACAATGTATTAATTTAATGAAATATTTTACTATGTAATCTCTATTGGCCATAATTAATCCTGTTATGATTAAAAACATGCTTTATAACTTGTAGTTAAGCTTACGCCATCTTGTTTTGTCAACTTAGGTAAAATTTTATGATGTAATTAAGGTTTTGGTATGTCTATAAATAACCTCCTTCCACTCTTGATTTAATTATAAAGTTATTATATAAATTTATCTATGGATGTAGTGATAATTTATGGTGTCTATGGGTTTCCACCATATCTCTTTCTTTCTCATCCTTATTTTTGTTTTCTATATATGATTTGAATGGATTGATTTCTTCTATTTATTTTTAGAAAATATAGCGAATTTTAATTTATTTTTCAAAGAAAATGACTTTCAATTTTTTCATGTTTCGATGCTATACTTGTCAATATTGAAAGTGACATCATATATATAGATGTACATTGTAATATAGTCTGTATGAGTTATAGTCTTTTGGCTATAGTTAATAAGTTACATTTTCAACCTACAAAAAAACAATTTATTCTATCCAAATCAAATCACATTTTCCTTTCCTTCATTGGAAAAATGATTACATACTAATATTTATAGAATTTTACTAACTTCAACCCCTAATACATTCACAATAATCCATGGTAACTATAGGGCAATGCTAATTTTAAAGAAAACAAAGATTTTATGTTATTAACCATTAATCAATATTTTATTAGCATAATAATAATAATTTAACCTCCATCACATCACTACTTGAGGGATAACCAAAAGAAAATTCTCATCAACAAATTGGAGATGATATTTGAAGAGACTAGTTGTTACAACATAAAATCTTACATTTTTTCTCTTACATTTTGACCTCTTTGAAAGCTCTCCTAATGCATCAACAATAATATTCAAGAGAGAATGAGATTATAAATCATTTTATGATCTTAAAGGATGATTGAATAGGGTTAGTAGGAAATACATTGTTGAAGATAGAATATTTTGGAGTGCTATAACAATATCTAGTTTACTTACATCATCCTTAATAAAAAAAAATGTACAAAACTTTGGCAAAACCTATATTATGTTTTTTCATATATTTTATATACGTATATCTATTTTTACTATTTAGTGAAGAGAGTGCATGACCTCTCATGCAATGATTATACCATCAAGAATTCGCTTACCACAAACTAAACTAGCTTGTTCCTCCAAGATAACTTTGTCTAAAATACATTGCAAATACTTTACCATAATTTTTAAAATTAGATTACATATCACATTACAAAGGCTTACTGAATCAAAATCATCACATCAATTGTCTTATATTTCTTAAATAAATGTAAGTCAACATTGATATTGCATATTATAGCCTTCTTCCAATACAACAAATTTGATATTGATCTCACATATTATAAAATTCATTTTTCATAGCCTTTTCAATCACCACCCTTCAATATATGCTAAATTTATAAATAAAACATTATAAAAATTCTATTGAAGCACCTTATTAGGATGAACATGTCATGGAAATTAAACATTGACTTACAATGTGAAACTTCATATTCTCCACTACTTACCTTATACCCCTTACATCTTGGACCTTATGCATGATTACTTTACCAAGAATTGATATTCTTGAAATCTCTTCTTTGAATTCATCGTTTAGTTGAAACATAGATATCTATTTTTCTCTGTTTCATTCATATGTAGGAGGACTCACCCTTCAAATTATGGAATCGCAAAGGGCTTATTTTTTATAACTTCTATTCATTCTTATATCTAGTTTTATCCAATTTATCCAAATATTTATCAAGTCTTAATTGATTACTTTGTCCTCATTTCTCAAGCCTCATACTAAGCTCATTAAATTATTATTTTTTTAATCCTTTATTTGAATATTTTTATCTTTATTATTACTAAAAATATTTTAGAATAGTTAAATATATTTATAATTAAGGTACTCCTTCAAATTATATATAAATGAATTGTCTTATAAGATGAACAAGAAAAATGACATTATAATATGTAAAGAACTAATCCTTTGAATTTTAACTTAGACTTCTATTTTAAAGTTCAATACTATGTCATCTAAAGTATACCTAACCTATACCTCCCTTTCTATAATATATAGGCCTCCAAACATTCATTATTAAACAATTCAAGCTATAAAGATTAACTAGAAAGGAAAAAAATGTCCCTTTGAAATAATGTAGTGGTATGAACTTGGATTCTCATTCTAAAAATTATGCTAGAATATATTACAATATTTTGTACATTCAAATGTACCATCATGTGTACACCTATAGATTAGAAAAATAGTCTTATATTAGGATTTACTTTATGCAATGTAATGCACAAGTGTGCAATGATATTTTGTTAATGTAAATGTGCATAATTAGCCCTATGTACATGAGTCAATAGATTAGGAAGATGAAGAATCATAGGAAGAGTGAGGCCTAATAAACCTTCATATGAAGAGTCACATTCCATTATATATATGGACGTATTGAAGTAAAAGAAATATGGTTAAGGAGAAAGAATCATGAATGTAAGAAATGGAAGGTGATATAATATGTTATATTTTTATCTCTTCATTCAATAAAGTTTTCTAACTATTTTTGAGTATTTGGCTCAGAATTCCTTGCTTGATTGATCAACATTATTATATCTTTCATATTGCAATTATGTTATTTATATTGAGGTAATATTATTTTGAGTATTTACTAATAAAAGGCTAATAGTGGTATCAGAGCTATGGTATATCTAGATAGAAATTGAAAGAGACTCAAGAATCGTTATATAGAATATTTCTATTGGTTGAGAAGATACCAGTAATGATAATAAAATTTTCTTTGGAAAAGTAAATGAGAGAAGATCAAGAGAATTTTATTTGGAAAAGGAAATAGAGAAGATAGAAAAATTACCTTTTGAAAAGGAACCAGAAAATATAAAGAAAATACCTCTAGAAAATAACTAGAGAAGATAAAAAAAAATTACCTCTACAAAGATAAACCAAAGAAGATAGCATATATCACTATTTTGAAAAAAAACCAATGACATTTAAGGATATACCTGTAGACACCAAAACAGCACCAATCCGATTATGTGACTGCAAACATTGATCTCTTTGACACACACAACCCCCAGGGCAGCCCTCAGAGGTTAAACAGTGGTCCTAACCACTTTTGTAGCAATTTTGGAAGGTCAAATGGCAATTTGGAACATTCAAGCACTTTGCTCAGTATTCGTCCCACCCAAGGACGAATTCTAACTGGGATCTGTCTCACCCAGGGACGAATTTTGAATTTGTCCTTGGTTAGGACAAATTCCAAGTTTAACGGGCAAAAAGAAGAATGGCGCCAAGTGGCAGCCAAAGACTGTCAATTTATGACTCTTGCCTTTCATGCACGTGTAGGTGGGTAGATTGGCTGTTTGAGGACTGTCACAAGGGCAGTCATGGAAGCCCAATTCAGGGAGGAGTCTCCTCCCTCTTGGGAAGGCATGGCCGCCACATGGCATCCCTGCATGCCCATCCAAAAGAGACCCCCTGGATCTATAAAATGGTGGACTTTCCCACCCAAAAAGGAGACAAGTTGGAGGCCAAATTGGGAAAATCCGACCATCTGGGTCATCCCAAAATGCCCCCAATTAGCTAACCCCCATGCTTGTAGGTATTTTGGAGACCTCGAGACTTGACATTTGAGCGACATCAACTCGGTGTTTTAACACAATTGAATTCGTCCTACCTGGGGATGAATTACAATAGAATTCGTCCTGACCAGGGATGAATTTCATTTGAATGCAAATTGGCTAACTGTTTCGATGGTAGTAGCCCTCTGGTAATGTTTCCTAGTCTCTATCAAATGTGCAGGTCATTTGGATTCATCTCATTCATCGGTTTAGCTAATCTTTTGCATGCATATTTCATTAATTGTAGAGAACAAATGTTTCATATTTGCAATAGGTGCTACTAACACCTTTGTTGTTTCTTTGAACGCAGGAGGAGCAGCAAGAATCAAGTATTCATCAACGCAAGTGGAAACAACACTTTGGCCTGCCCATTTCAAACGTGGGCATGCGAAAGGAGGAATACTAAGTCACGATTGTAATCAAAATCCATTTAACGCTCCTAGTCCCTGAAAAGGGAGGAGGCATCTTTGTAACCGAGATTAAGGGATTTAAATAAAAGGGGTATGATTTCTCTCATTTCTTGTATCTCATTTCAATTCGTCTCTTTCATTTCATGTATTTCACATTTTAGGACTTAAGCATTTATTTTTATTTTGAATGCATCGCAATAGTTTTTCTTTCAAAACTTCTAGAATCTCATGCTTTCAGTGGCGATCACGGTGGGACTCTGTCCCCTAGTTTTAAGATCAAGAAACTGATTAGATTTTTGTGTTTTGTGCTTGATAGGTACCATTCTTCAAAAGTAGACTATAATTCATCTTTGCCTGTGGCGAATACTTTACTGTAATTCATCTGACCCTAAGACGAATTCTAATTCATCTCAAACAGGGACGAATTCTGTTATGTAATTCGTCTCACAGAGGGACAAATTTTTGTCTATGAATTTTCAGAGCCGAGGATTAGAAACAGCAGATCTAGGCAGAGAAAGGTAAGGGTTTTAAAACTATTCCTGTTACTTTCTATTTTTTTGTTTTTGTTTTCCTTCAAATTTTGCCTTCTTAAGGAAAATAGTTGCTTCTGCCTATTTCAATTTTTAATAAAAAGAACCACACACACATCACGCAACACTTTTTAAACCAAGGAGCTGGTCGTAAGACCCCAGCCCTTGATCAAGACCAACGGTGGGTTCATCACCACCTTGGCTTGATTTTTGCATCCATTTACCTCGATTGTCACTATTGTTAGGTGTAAAACCTAACGAAAGCTGACCGAGTGTCACTGGGGTGATTCCTAATGTGCGAGGATAAGTCTTCTATGGTGGGTGTCATTAACAGGACAATCCCCCTTCTGTATCGCCTACATACCACATACCATCTGCTCTCACGTACCTATAGTTTCCCTCTCGTAAGGGCGGGTATATAGAGAGGTTGGTATATCAACTAGGCAATGGTATATTGAAGGGGCGACCATTTATGGGAGTTATATGAGCCTTCATTACGCATTTAAACATTCTTCAAAACTTTCAAAAACAAAACAAAATCATCAAAACACACTAAAACTAGTTTAGGACACACCATTAATATTTAAAAGAGATAATCACCATTTGTGTATGTGTGTGTTCATTTTTTCTTAGTGTAACAAAAAAAATCAGAAAAATCATAAACAAAAGATAAAAATCCACACATTTTGTCACTCGCTCCAAAAGCTCCAAGGATTCCCACAATCGCTTGGTCACTCCAAAATTCCCCAAAGGTGTCCATAAACCCTTTGGTCAACCCAAAAGCACCCCAAAGGTGCCCATAAGTGATGCAGAAGCATCCAAAAAAATATGGGAAATCTTATTTTTTTCCCTAAATTTTAGTGCATTTTGTCGGGGCCATAACTTCTCAACCATAGCTCCGATTGACATGAAATTTTATAGGGAGCTGGTTGGGAGATTTTTAAACCAGTTTTTGGGGCCAAATTCCATCATCTAGGGCCCCAAAATTAGGTTTTAAAATTGCTCACCTAATTTTTTATGCTTTTTGAGCTGTTCGAAGGTTAATCTCTCCTAATGTATTTAGATTTAGGACTTGAAACTTTATTTATGGCTTATCTATTGTAAGAGGGATGCGCACCCCAATTTTGGGCCCCATATGACTCATTTTCAATTTTAGGGTTTTTAGAGAGACATCGTCATGGTGCTCACCCGCAGCCAAGCCCAATCACGGGCGGATGCTGTGGGGAATATCCAAGGAGGCACAAGTCACCTCCGGTATAGCCCCAAGGATTTGGTCATACCACCTTGGCGACCTGACACACAAGGCAGTCCCCTCCACACCTTAACGAAAAGGGACTATAGGGGCACCTCTTCTAGGGGCACTCCTATTCAGCATAGCACCTAGCACACACCCTTCCATGAGGGGTACATCCGTAGGAGAGCTCCCTTAGATGCTCGCTATGAGTTGTCATAGCATGATGAAGCGCTAGGTCAACATAGGGTTCGACGGGAGGGACCACATGATTACATTATCCCTCCTTCACCCCCTCTAGTTGTCAGGACTACAAGGAAAAATCCAGAGCACAAGGCTCCTCAGGCGAGGCGAGCCAACTCCACCCGTTCCTTTTTCACTTATGAAAGAGAGCACGAGGAAAACCCTTACCTTCCTCAAGAACAATATACATCATGGGAGCAATATGCCTCTACAAATGCTAGCTATCAGGATCACCTACTAAGGCCAGAGCCTTGGATAAATGCCACTACCTCCAACAGAGGGAGGCGGCCTATAGAGATCTTGGATCACTATGACCAAGATAGATATCTAGGAGAGGCATCTAGGCCTTCTAGACATGAGGTGGTAGGACCAACTATCTTAGAATCTGCTAAGCACATCGCACACCAAATGCAACTCGCACTACTTGGGCTAGAATGACAATAGTTAGAGCAATGGTATCTTCTAAATAAAGAGCACCTTCAGCACCAGAAGGATGAGTTGTTCCAACACACTATGCAGGAGAGGACTCCAACCCCTCACATGCATAAGACAAAACATTATGAGAGGCACAACCCCCGGGTGTGAGACAAGTCTCTGCGACCTTATCAAGCATCACCCTCGATGCCTCCTAGACATGAGTGGGAGGCCACTCCTATAACCAATGACGGGCGCCTTCCTTAGGAACCCACTCAGGTTTATGGGCCACCCTTAGAAATTCATCAAGAAGCCTCTAAGGAATCAGAGCGAGAAGAAGAGCGGGATGAAATGCCCTACCAAGGCATGGGGGGTGCTATCTGGCCACCCCTCCATAGGCCCCAAGTTCCTCAACAAGAACCAACCAAAGAGGAGGAGCTCAAATCCCCTAATACAAGCAATGCGCTTCTAGAGCACTTAGAGTCGGTAGAGACCAAGATTTTGGAGCTCCCAAGGCCCAACTTACATGAGGCTCCTTTCGAAGAGGATCAACCTCTGACCGTAGGGCTACCTGATGATGCAGTCTTCCATGTCTCAGAATCGCCAGATTCTGATGAGTTGGACTCACTGGCCAAAGGTGAGGATAAAATAGAGATGGCCCACAACAATCACATGTGACAACATCAACACCCCATGGATATTGATGACGCACTTCAACAGCTAAACATAAGACCAGGGCATGAGTGGCACGTTAACCCAATGCAGTGGAACCAACTGTTGAATCCACCACTTTGGGCACACAAAGATCAACTTCCGCCCAGAGACCCCATAGCAATATCAGTACCGAGGGTAGACCCTGTCCTCCTATCCATGCATAGGGCTGATCCATTCATGCCAATACCTCCAAAGCCAGATCCGGAGCACAAATATCATCAAGCTGGGGGTACATCTATCCCCTAAAGAGCAAGCCAAAAGCTCCAAGGATTATCGCAATCGCTTGGTCAAACCCAAAAAGCTCCAAGGATTATCGCAATCGCTTGGTCAAACCCAAAAAGCTCCAAGGATTATCGAAATCGCTTGGTCAAAACCCCAAAATCTCCAAGGATTATCGCAATCACTTGGTCACCCCAAAAGCTCCAAGGATTATCGTAATCACTTGGTCACCCCAAAAGCTCCAAGGATTATCGCAATCACTTGGTCACCCCAAAAGCTCCAAGGATTATCACAATCGCTTGGTCACCCCAAAAAGCTCCAAGGATTATAGCAATCGCTTGGTCAAAACCCAAAAGCTCCAAGGATTATCATGATCACTTGGTCACCCAAAAATATCCAAGGATTGTCGCAATCACTTGGTCACCCTAAAAGCTCCAAGGATTATCACAATCGCTTGGTCACCCCAAAAGCTCCAAGGATTATTGCAATCACTTGGTCACCCCAAAAGCTCCAAGGATTATCGCAATCACTTGGTCACCCCAAAAGCTCCAAGGATTATCACAATCACTTGGTCACCCCAAAAGCTCCAAGGATTATTGCAATCGCTTGGTCACCCCAAAAAGGCCCCAAAGGATTCTCAAAATCCCTTGGTCACCATCAAGAAAATTCAAAAACAACAAAAACCATCAAAATCTCAAAAAGAAATCTGCATCTCATTCTCATGCATACTTCATCAATAAAAGCACTACATAATAGCTGCATTAACCATTACATCCATATATTGCACATTTGTTGATCATAGAATTCAAAGGCACCATGGACTGTCATTACTTAGCAAGCATATCATTTTTCACATTTTCCATACAATATTGCAAAAACAACACCATACATAGAGTCACCATATCATAAGTCAGGTTGTCATTTAATGTATCTAGAGTTTTCATCATTTAGATGTCGTTAAATTTCTAGCCATGTACTGTACCAAGTCAGGAAGATTTTATGAAGGTAGAGTTCTACTTGAATCACACCTTGTTACATAGCATCCCAACACAAATTAAAAACACATAAAAATTCCCAAGTTGTGTGAATGAAAGATGAAACCTGCATAGCAATCTAGGTCACCATAAGCGAAACGGTTATCTTGCTCATCCCCCTATGTGAATGACCCCAAGAATGCTGAGAGTTGGAAAAAGGACAAGCATCTTCCCTACCCAATTCCCCAAGAATCCCAAAGTTCTCAATAGTTGCAAAACATCAAAAATTTGCAAAAGTCAAAACACCAAAATTTGACATCCCACAATGCACACATCAAAAGGCACAAACAATAGTGATTCTCGTCACTCCATATCCAAATCCCTTGCTCAAAAAGAAAAACAAATAAAACAAAAATAAACAGTGATTTTATCACTACAAAGAAGCAAGTATCCCAATACAATTGAAGAAAATAAGGGAGTCAAACTTGAATCCCTGGAACTCTCAACATTTCGATAGGTCATGAGGCAAGCCTCAAAATCGGTTTGGTTGATAGCCTATCGGTCACTGGCGGTAAACTTCCTGCATGATGATATATCCATCACATTAACTCGTGTATAGATCAATGTTTGCATGTGGATGAGCTAGCTTATGGTATCCTAGATAGCACCGTAGATTAATCCGACTAAATACAATAAAGGAGTTAGTGGAGCTAATTAGGTGATCCTCAGTACAGAGTTTGGTTGAAAGCCCATCTGGCACTGGCGGTATCCTGACAAATACCACATAAATGAACTCAATTGCACACACAGGGATGTGAAATAACTTGGTCAAAGACAAGTCCGATTCATACCTTGTTCAAAAGTCTTGTAAGATAAAGTACAGTCGTGGCTAGTGAGTTAAAACCGTTTGAGTCTCAGAAAACCTTAGCTACATTTCTAAACCAACTGCACTACTTTTCATCCTTACAATACCATCAGAAAATACAAAAAAAATAAAAACCACATGTATACATACAAAGTCATTCACCACAACAATCGCTTAAAAACAAAATAATAGAATCCTAAACAGTCTATGGTGCCCTAACCAATCAACACAAATTCATTTCATCCATTACATTTTGCATATCACATATATATCAAAAACATTTGCATTTATCATACCATATACATCCATTACCATAAGCATGCATCCATCAACATCAATCATTGTGCATAACATAAAATAATGACATATACACAAAGCAAGAAAATCAAAACAACAAAAACATCAAATATCCACAGACGACAAACAATAAAATTTCCGAACAAAGGCACCTTTGTGCCTGACATTCAATGGCATACAAAACCGACGTCGGGGTCACAAATTATCACTATCCTACTCCCTAAGAAGGCTACCATAGCCGGACCACTCCACGGGAAGATGGATTTTTGACAATTTAATCCCCAAATGGTGTCACAAAAAAAAAAATCAAAACAACAAAAACAACAAATATCCACAAACAATAACAATAGAAGTGTCGAGCAAAGGCACCTTTGTGCCTGACATTCAATGGCATAGAAAACTGATGTCGAGGTTTACATTGTCACTATCCTACTCCCTAAGAAAGCTACCATAGCCGGACCGCTCCACGGGAAGACGGATTTTTGACAATTTCACCCCCAAACGACGTCACAAAAGGGTCAAAACCCACTCAAAAACAACAAAAAAATGCAACACAAACAAAAAGCAATAAACACTGCCAGACAAGAGTGCTCTTGCACTTAACCTCTTGGCATAGCAAAACTGATGTCGGGGTGCAAATTGTCACTATCCTACTCCCTAAGAAGGCTATCTTAGCCGGACCGCTCCACGGGAAGATGGATTTTTGCCAATTTTAGCTCCAAAAAGCGTCACAAAAAGGGTTCCCACCCACCAAAAATAGGTCTAAATGTCGGAAAAATTACACATGCTTAATGCTAAATCTTCAAAGGCACCTTTGCACAAGTCATCTTGGGTCAAGCGACTGGTCGCTTTTCTCACGAAGGTCATTCCCTCATCGATTCGTCGCTTGAGGGGGGTAGTCACACTTAGTCACCAATCAACAAACACACACCCAATCAAGGCAATGGCATGCATTCAAAGAATCATTGACAAAGACAATCACGCTCCTACTTGGGGCAAAAAACAAGCAATAATCACAAATTGATCAAACACTTGGCATTCCCGAAGCATGAACACAAGGTTCCCCCGTGGACAAAAGGTTGTGCCCTTTGCCTATTCATGACTGATCAATGTCCAAGCTCAAGTCACACCTCACCAAAATAGGTTAATACTTGAAATCAAATTCCTTAGCTCGTCAAAAGCAAGGATTCAAGAATGCATGCCCTTTCCATACTTGGGGCATCAAAAGTTGGTTAGGTTACCAAGAAACCCTAATCATTAGTGCTTTGGTTATCTATTTTTGCTTGGCACTATGCCATGCACAGCGCATCCCAAAAAGGGGCATCTATAGACACCAAAATAGCACCAATCTTATTATGTGACTACAAACACTGATTGCTTTGACACACACAGCCCCAGGGCAGCCCTCAGAGGTTAAACAGTGGTCCTAACCACTTTTGTAGCAATTTTGGAAGGTCAAAAGGCAATTTGGCACATTCAGGCACTTTGCTCAGTATTCGTCCCACCCAAGGATGAATTCTAACTGGGATCCGTCTCACCCAGGGATGAATTCTAAATTCGTCTTTGGTCAGGATGAATTCCAGGTTTAACGGGAAAAAAGAAGAATGGCACCAAGTGGCAGCCAAAGACTGTCAATTTATGACTCCTACCTTGCATGCGCATGTAGGTGGGTAGATTGGCCATTGGAGGACTGTCACAAGGGCAGTCATGGAAGCCCAAGTCAGGGAGGAGTCTCCTCCCTCTTGGGAAGGCATGGCCGCCACATGGCATCCCTGCATGCCCATCCAAAAGAGACCCCCTGGGTCTATAAAATGGTGGACTTTCCCACCCAAAAGGAGACAAGTTGGAGGCATTTTCAAGCAATGAAGTGCTGCCAAATTGAACACCACATTACACCCTTTTTTTTAGATTCACCTCTTCCACATCCCTAATCTCTTTCGCAAGAGAGGTTATTGGGTGGCTTTTGGAAGTGTGGATCCGGACCCAAAACCCGACATTTGACCACATTAATCCACCAATTTTCCGACAACCCATTCCAAGATATTTTGGGCCCATCCCAAGTGGATTGGTGCCAAAATCAAGTCCCAATGGTGGGCGGCCCACTTGGGTGCCCCACACTTTTTTTAAGTTTCATTTTAATCTATTCTTTTATCACTTGTTTATCTTCCATTACATGTTATGCTGTTTAGGTAGTTTATGATTTCGATTCCATAAGATTTTGATTAAATATTATCATGCTTTGTCGATTTTGTGGCCCTCACTAACTTGCAAGTAACGACGTCGAATTCCCATGGATGGAGGCCAAATTGGGAAAATATCGACCATCTGGGTCGTCCCAAAATGCCCCCAATTAGCTAACCCCCATGTTTGCAGGTATTTTGGAGACCCCGATACTTGACATTTGAGTGGCATCAACTCGGAATTTTAACACAGTCGAATTCATCCTACCCGGGGACGAATTATAGTAGAATTCGTCCTGACCAGGGATGAATTTTAGTTGAATGCAAATTGGCCAACTATTTTGATGGTAGTGGCCCTCTGGTAATGTTTCTTGGTCTCTGTCAAATGTGCAGGTCATTTGGATTCATCTCATTCACCGGTTTAGCTAATATTTTGCATGCATCTTTCATTAATTTTAGAGAACAAATGTTTCATATTTGTAGCAGGTGCTACTAATGCCTTTGTTGTTTCTTTGAACACAGGAGGAGCAGCAAGAATCAAGGATTCATCAACGCAAGTGGCGACAACACTTTGGCCCGCCCATTTCAAACGTGGGCATGCGAAAGGAGGAATACTAAGTCACGATTGTAACCAAAATCCATTTAACGCTCCTAGCCCCTAAAAAGGGAGGAGGCATCTTTGTAACCGAGATTAAGAGAGTTAAATAAAAGGGCTATGATTTCTCTAATTTCTTGTATCTCATTTCAATTCGTCTCTTTCATTTCATGTATTTCACATTTTAGGACTTAAGCATTTATTTTGATTTTGAATGCATTGTAATAGTTTTCCTTTCAAAACTTTCGAAATCTCATGCTTTCAATACCTATTCTGAGAATAAATCAGAATATAAAATTTTTTACAAGTCTTGAAGACACACCTTCATATTGAGAAGAAGAGAATATACCTATTCAAAGAACAAAATCATAATAGAATAAGTTTTATAGGTCTTGAAGATAGACCTGGATATTGAGAAGAAGAGAATATACCTATTCTAAGAGCAAAGTCAAAACAGAAAAAAATTTACAAGTCTTGAAGATAGACCTTGATTAATAGACCCTTATAAGAGGTCCTATTGATAAGCTTGATAAAAACGTATTCCATATTATTTGAGTAAAAATCTTTCCATAGGGTTGAAATGAAAACCCGTGAAGACTAGGATTCAATATAAATTTGATTCCACTAATTTTTAAGATAGCTAGTGAAGATTATTATTTTTGGAACATTGAATACATATGATTATTATTGTATAAGTTTTGTTGTAGAACATTGATTCTTAGAAGTTGGGAAGCTTCATCTAATAGAGAGAGAAGAATTTCATCTTTGATTATTTGAAAGTCTATGTGTTTTCCTAGTGCAGGGATTAACTCTTTTATTTCATAAAAGTAGACATTAAAGGAGGTCCAAGAAGGAGACCTTATTGAATATTGATATGAACTAAGAAGAAGTTTCTCATTGTGAGATTATATATTAAAGAAAGACATCCAAGAGGAGGTCACATTGAAGAACTTCCAAGATTGGAAGATTGAATATTGAAGAGAGAATATAGAAGGACTATAGAAGATCTGATTGTGGATATAAGCAACAAAATATAAATATTCAAGAAAGATATCTCATTGAAGAATTTTCCATAGTTGTAAAATTGAATAAAACAATCTAATATTTTATTAAAAGTATTCACTAAAATAATTGAAGGTTTTAGAATTAGAAGACACAATAATAGAGGTCTAAAGAAGATTTTGAAGAAAGAAAATAAATAGATTTGAAGAAAGCCTTATTGTAGAAGTTGAAGCAATGACAGTTTGAAGAGAATTGAAGTAGAATATTGCAAGAAAAAGTAGCACCGATCAGAAGATATTGGGACAATTATTGCCATACAATAACAAGCCCAAAATAAAAAATGATTTAACAAGACGTTTATCAAATTTTGAGAACTCAAGACATTCATATTCTTGAGAGAGAAGGCAATGATAGAGGTCAGCGTTGAAATCAAAATTTAGAAATAAGTTAGAATAAAGTAATAATATTGAAGAGGTCATAGTTTAGAGTTATTATAAGATAGCCACAAATTTTTGTAGTCTAATTTATAAAAGCACAAAGTTGCTAAAAGAGAAGCTAAAAATATAGCAATAAGTAGAAGTGAAAAGCTATAGTTTAGAGAAAGCTTTGGAGAAGAATTCTAAAAATATTTGAATAGCCAACTAATATAAGGCTTGATATAAATAAGAGCAAAAAAATTGAATGCTTTAATACAAAACCAAATCAGATTTTGTAATGAGCAAATAGAAGGGATTTAAGCTAGAATTTTGAGCAGCAATGAAAGAGGAAAGTGAGTTGCATTTAAAAAAAAAATAGAATATGTTTGAGGTAACTTTGGACATAAAATCTCAATCATATTTTAGAAGCATATAATGAGGAGTACTCCTACATAATTTAACAACGAAAGAGCAGTGTTTGAAGTTAAAAATTATAGAAATAGCTAGTACATGTGAAGAAGAAGAAAGTTGATTTTAGGCAGCACCTATAGCTATAAAATTGAGAGTCTTATAATGACAAAAGAAAGATGCATTGTAGCAAATACAAGATAGAAAGCTGAAAATAATGGATCTACAAAAAGGAGTGTTAATTTGATGTCATATATATTATTATTGCAAAGTTTTGGAAGGAGCCTATTAAGAGTTTTTAGAGCATCAAATTTTAGATCCATTTAAATCTATCAAAAAGGAATATTTGTAGGGTGTCATTAAGCCAAGGAAAGACACCATTACACAGTATTTATTTTATAGAAAACTTACATGTTACAATGGCTAAAACATACGATTTAATAGGAGTGATAAGGAGTTTCATATATGCTATTTTTTAATAGAAAAATAAGATTCATTGTACATTCATTCATAAGGTATATGTTGGTTTTTAATTTAATGTAAAAGTAAAATTATCCTACGTTTGTGAGGAAGAATATTCCTCAACATATAGTAGATCTCAAAATTCAAGGTATATTAAAGGTATTTAAAAACACCATATGTATAATAGAAATTAGTACATAAAACCACTAAAATAGTGGTCAAAAACACCACCATAATTAGCACCATTCAGCACAGTGGGTAATCTCTATAACAAACATCCACCCATATGCAAAAAATAAGAACTATCAAAAGTGCTTAAGAAAAATAGCCATTAGGCTCAAGATTTAGCCAGCCAAAGGAGGAAGAAGACGTTAGCTACAACCTACAAAATATAAATATACACAAATCCTATGTAGCATAGTCATTCTATCTACTCAAAGCAAGGCATATTGCAAAAATATAGAAATATATAGGGTGCATTATCAAAGAAATATCATCAATAGATCAAGTTGCAAAATAAAATATCATAGGTCCATAATTGGAGTATACAAGAGGTATTACATCCAGAGCCATCCATGAACACATCCACCATCATCGAAGGAGATAAGAAACCTCAACAATGTTTAGTTATAAAGAAGCACGAATATGTTGGAGGAAAGTGAAAAGAAAAAAATGTTGAAAAGCCTTGTAATTTCATACATCATAGAAAGTAGCACATGCATAAAAGTTTGAAACACTTTTTCTAAGCAAGAAAAGAGAATATTACCAGCTAGTATAAGGTTCAAAGTTAGCACATAATCCATAATGTAAATATCCAAGAAAGAAGATTGCTCAACATTCTACATCATTACCTAGCACTCAAGAAATGTTTAGTAACTCCCAAAAAACAAGGAATATTGTGCCAAGTGTCGATTTTACTCTTTCATGAATATTGGTGCCATAAATAAGGAATTCAAAGCATCTTATAGCGCCTGCAACATATGGAACTCAACCAAATAAAGGAGAAGTGCTGATATAGAAAAAGTGTAAGAGTGGAAACACTTATATAGCGAAGTTTGGATACATAAAAATAACACGAATAGAAAACACAAAAAAATACAAAAATCACACAAATAGAAAATAGAAAATACAAAAATTCACACAAATATAAAATACAAAAAAAATCACACAAATAGAAAATATAAAAAAATGAAAGAGTTTTTTTTTTTTACTAAGGAGAGGGATACATGAACCCTTCATGAATTCATAAACCAACTAACATTTACCTAAATTTTCAATCTATTAATTTTTCCTGGAAGTTACATCTTACAAAGTACACTATCACAAGTCCGTCTATGTAGACGTATAATGTGTTACTGCATATAATCCCATCTATCAAATAATTCTTGATGAATTAGACATATCACCCTCAGTCCATCAAAGGTATACACGCATATCCATACCATACATAAATAATTATATGTAGGTATGCTATGAGTATTGCAAGTTAAGCTATCTATCTCGTCTCCACGATGAGCTATCTTAACTCAAATGTAATCTCTTCACAACTTAGTCCTTTATCTCCCTAATGGGGTCCCATTTCCCTTAGGTTTCCTATGTCCACCCTAAGGGGTTATTAATTCTCTTAGGTCACCTATGTTCACCCTAAGGGGTCATTAATTACCTTAGGTCACCTCTAATTTCACCATAGAACTCTACTCCTAGATTTATTATCATAAAGCAATCAAACAATGATACATCTAATTATTATAACAACATGAATCAAACAAACAATAATGGAGTAAATAAGAAAGCTTAAAACTAAAGAGAATGATTCACATAATATAACCAAATACAAAAATAAAGTAAAAGTACCCTCACTAAATCAATGAACACTCATCTCATTAGATCACACATGATAAGTCCTTATTACTTTAAATATTATCACATTATCTACATTGGGGATATCTCCCCACAAGTCCATTCTATTTTATTATAAGTACAACAAGTTATATACAAATACCTATGCTTTGTTTCCATGGAACTCCTTGCTTCACATTTGTTCTTTGAGGGTATCAAGTTACTAATGGTTTAGGATATGCATACCTTTAAATGCATCTATTCATTTACTTTGCCAAATTGCAACTATACAAACATTCATTTAAGTTTCTAATCATCTAATGCATAGTGGATATCATAAAAGAACACTTACTTTTATTTTCACCTCTCAAGTTCCTTTAGAGAGTCATCCAATACGTACTTCTTAGATCAAGGTCCAACTTAAATCAAATTCATTTGTGTCTTAAAGAATTAAAGTCTCATTCCCTTAATATTTTAAACAATCCCTTTCTTTTCATTCCCTAAATCAAATCCCCATAACTTCAATTCAAATAATAAATCTACATTCCTTTTCAATTCCCCATTTCCAGTCAATCAACTACTTTTTAAAGCATTAAAATCCCATCCCTTTAACCTTTAAAACCAGCATTCATGCATTCCATAAATTGAAGCCCCGTAACTTCAATTCACAAATAAATCCACATATTTTTAATTTAAACTCCTAAGATATTCAACCTTAATAAAAGGGTTTTTCTTTTAAATTAAAAACCTTCAATACATTTCATTAAAATCAAAGGTTCTTTCCTAATTTAAAACCTTACATAAATCTCTTATAAATCAAAGGTTCCTTTTAATTAATATCTTAAATACATCTCATATAAATCAAAGGTTCCTTTTAATTAAAACCTTAAATAAATCTCATATAAATCCAAGGCCCATTTTTAATTAAAAGCCTTCACTAATCCTATATGAAACAAAGGTTCCTTTTAATTAAAAAACTTCATTATATTTTATGTGACACTAAGGTTTCTTCAATTAAAACCCTTAAATACATTTCACAAAATCAAAAGTTCCTTTTAATTAAAAACTTTAACTAAATTTCATAAAACCAAAGGTTCCTTTTAATTGAAAAAATTCTCTACATTTCATAAAATCAAAGGCTCCTTTTAATTAAAAACCTTTTCTACATTTCATAAAATCAAAGGCTCCTTTTAATTAAAACCTTAAATACATTTCATAAAATCAAAGGCCCCTTTTAATTAGATACATTACATACATTTCATAAAATTCAAGGCTCCTTTTAATTAAAACCCTTATCTATAATTCATAAAATCAAAGGCTCCTTTCTTTTAAAAACCCTTAAATACATTTCACATGAAACAAAGGCCATTTTCTTTTAAAAACCCTTAAATACATTTCACATGAAACAAAGACTCTGTTCTTTTAACTAGAATATTGATGGCGGACGGGATTATCACACACAGTCAAACTTGATATTATATCTCTGTAATTTTCTTTCAACAGTCTGATAATCCCGTCTGCCATGAAGGTTGTCGTGATATCGCGACAAACAAAAGAAACCAAGGCAAGGCGAAAGTTTTTTTGCGATATCGCGACATCAAAGGGAAAACCAAGGCGAAGGTAGAAGTCGTCGCGATATCGCAACATGTCGCGATATCGTGACATCAAAGGGAAAACCAAGGCGAATGCAGAAGTCATTGCGATATCATGACATGTCGCGATATCGTAGAAGAAAGAAAGCAAAGAAGAAATGAACACGCGGATGGCCATGTGGACGGCCACGTGCACGGAAAAAGAGGCAAAAGTCCTCGATGAAAATTTTGACAAAGCGGCGGTTGCAGGTCAAGGGCCTCTTTAATGCATGCATTCATGGCGGATTGGGGCAGTTGCCCATTTATGGAAAGAAAATTGGAAAATAGGCCGTGGAAGCCGAATTTGCAGGTTTTTGTAATGAATTCTACCAGGTGGGTCATTAATGGCCTAGAGGGTCGAGACCTCGATAAAAACTTGGTGATTGTAATAGATCCGTGGATGGATGGTGAGTTAGATATTGAGATTGAGAAGAATTATGCCGGTGGGCGGTATTGTAAGACTGTTGAAAGAAAATTACAGAGATATAATATCAAGTTTGACTGTGTGGATCTCGGCTTGCCATCAAATACTTACATATCACCTTACCTAATTTAGGGTTCATAACTAGAGGTCAACACCTTTGAACATGCACAACACTCACTTCTAACACCCACTGGTCTACTGAAGCACTCACTAAGCTCTCACCTAAGCGTTCACTAAAGTGCTCAATGTATTTCACAGTGCACAGTACACAACACAGCCTATGGTGATTGCTCACACACAACACTCACTAGGTATAAGGGAGTTTTTTCTCTTAAACTACAGTCATAAAGTGATTTTAGTTAAAACATAGTGCTTCCACATGGTGGTGTCATAACACATACAAGGTGATTCTTGTTTAAGCACAACGATCCTCACATGGTGGTTTCACAACACACACAGGGTGTTTCCTATTAAAATACAATGCTCTTCACATAATGGTTTCAAAACGCACACAGGGTGATTTCTATTAAAATATAACGCTCTTCACATGGTGGTTTCACAACACACACAAGGTGATTACTATTAAAATACAACACTCTTCACATGGTGGTTTCACAACACACATAGGGTGATTCTTATTATAATACAACTCTCTTCACATGGTGGTTTCACAACACACATAAGGTGATTCTTATTATAATACAATGCTCTTCACATGGTGGTTTCACAACACACACATAGCACTTCCATAAGGTGGCTTATGTTAGCACCCAACACTCTTCACATGGTGGTTTCACAACACACACATAGTGCTCAACGCTCACACAACATAAGGAGGTTCTATCAAACACATAGCACACAACGCTTTCACAGCATAAGGGAAATTCCAAACCACATAACACATAGCGCTTTCATAGCATAAGGGAGATTCTTTCAAAAATATAGTGCACAATGCTTTCACATGACATAAGGGAGATTCCAAAATGCATAGCATACAATGCTTTCACAACATAAGGGATATTCTTTCAAAAACACAGCGCATAGCACCTATATACAACAATCCCACATAAATTAAAACCAAGTTCTAAATTAAAGCAACCCAACCTTAACTCCTATGGCTATTGAAAATATGGTGACATCTAGTTGCCCTCCTCTTAGCCTTTCGTACGTTCTTCCCATTATCTTTGTCTCTCATCTGCATCTGCATATCCATTCTTTCTCTTCCCCCATGCTCTCTCTCTCTCCATCCATATCTCTTTTTCTTACCTTCTTTCTTACGTTCTTGTCCACCCAGGTGGCTCGTCCGTCGTCCACTCAAACCCCAAGCTCCTATCTTTCACCTCCACTCTTTAATGCAGCATCCCCTATCCCTTGTGCGTTCTCCCCATATTTTCCACATTTTGAAATTAGTAGCCTCGTAGGCTATTTCATAGGTTTCATTGCATAGGATGGGATGATTACATTTTATTTTCAAAATACGAAGAATGGCCCCTTTTAAAAATATCATTCTTATTATATATATCAATATTTAAATATATTACTTTTACTTACACAATATCTTTATTATTTTTATTTTTAAATAAAATATATATTATTATATATAATATTTTTTTTTTTTTTTTTAAATGAATTCTCTTTCATTCAATTCAATTAATTAAAGTCTTTTAATGAATCCTCTATTATCATTAAAATACACACCTATAATTAATTTAGATGCAAACTCATTTATTAATTATAAAGAATTTTACTAATGAGCTCAAATGAGGCAAACATTTTTTACTTAAACTTCATTAATTAATTTAGAGGAATATTCATTCAGCATATGTATTTAATTTTTTTTTCATAAGGATGATGCTTTACTTACGCTTCAACATGATAGTTTACCTTATGCATTTATATTCATCTTGCAGTTGTTCACATATAGAAAACCCAACATTAATCTACTCAAGCCATGATGTAATATAGAGAAAACAAATTTGTACAACAACAAAGAGGGAATCATTCCATCAACCCGATCACCCATCTTAGCCAAATATTTTATGATAGCTACTAGGCTATTAACTAAAGCTCAAGGTGATCGACCATCGATGATTATCCCTTCCATAAATGCATGCCTATATGAAGGTATCTATCCATGTTACCTCTGAGTACCTTAATCTTGATTTCCCCTAATCTTTGATACCCTAATTTCTGGTGGGTGACTCTGCCTGTTCCACCTATGAGTGTACATGATCTTGCACACTTGGCAATATGTTAGTGATAACATGTCTTTATAAATCAACTAAACATCATATAATTGGTTCTATTTTTCAAACTAGGTATCACCAAATTATAGGTTAATACATTGTTTTCTTGTGCCATAAAGTTAGATAGGTAGGGTCATGAAAATTACACACCATTGATTTTATAGAAAGATTACATATTACAATGGCTAAAAGGTATGATTTAATAGGAGTGATAAGGGGTTTGATATATGCTATTTTTTAATAGAAAAATAAGACTCATTGTACATTCATTCATAAGATATATTTACTCTCCTCCTTAGATAAATCAACAAGATTATAACAACATTAGATTAAGTTTTTAAAGGAGTTGTAAGTGAATAGTATATTTTATTTTTTAAGTGAATGTAAAAGCAAAAATATCCTACGTTTGTGAGGAAGAATATTCCTCAACATATAGTAGAGCTCCAAATTCATGGTAGATTAAAGGTATTTAAAAACACCATACTTACAATAGAAATTAGTAAAAAAAACCACTAAAAGAGTGGTGAAAAAAACCACCATATTGAGCACCATTCAACACCAGAATACAGTGGGCAAGCTATACAAAAAATATCCACCCATTTGCAGGAAATAAGAACTATCAAAAGTGTATAACAAAAAGAGCCATTAGTCTCAATATTCATCCAACCAAAGGAGAAATAAGATGTTAGCTACAACCTACAAAATATCAATAAACACAAATCCTACGTAGCATAGTCATTCTATCTACTCAAAGCAAGGTAGATTGCAAAAATATAGAAATATATAGGGTGCATTATCAAATAAATATAATCAATAGATCAAGTTGCAAAAGAAAATATCATAGGGCCATCATTGGCATATACAAGAGTTATTATAGCTATATCCATCCATAAACACATCCACCATCATCCAAGGAGATAAGAAACCTCAACAAAGTTTAGTTACAAATAAGCACGAATAAGTTGGAGGAAAGTGAAAAGAAAAAAATGTTGAAAAAGCTTGTAATTTCATACGTCGAAGAAAGGAGCACATGTATGAAAGTTTGAAACACTTGTTCTGATCAAGAACAGAGAATATTAGCATTTGGTATAAGGTTCAAAGTTGGCACATAAGCCATAATGTAAATATTCATGAAATAAGATCGCTCAATGCTCTACATCATCACCTAGCACTCAAGAAAGGTTTAGTAACTCCCAAAAAACAAGGAATATTATGCCAAGTGTCCATTTTACTCTTTAATGAATATTGGTGCCATCAAGAAGGAATTCAAAGCATCTTATAGCACCTGCAACATGTGGCACTCAACAAAAGAAAGGAGAAGTGTTGATATAGCAAAAGTGTAAGAGTGGAAACACTTATATAGCAAAGTTTGGCACCATACATAGAAAATTCAAGGCAAGAGCATTAAATAAAGGGTTAAAACATATTCCAAGTGCCATACATAGCATATTCCAAGAAAATATGACTAGAAGAGAAGTATCTAGTAGTCAAGAGAAGCACTTAACAAGTAAAGGAGGAGTACCTAAATTATTAAGATAATATGTACCACCATATTAAAGTCTATATGTTGATAGGAGAAATAAGGATTAAAGTAATATATTCTACTAGAGTGATAAGCATTATAGAACCTTATAAAAATATGAATAATGCATATTTGAAGTTTTTTTGAAGTTGAAGAAATATTATATCTAAGTTTTGTAAAATTTCATATTTATATTTAGAAAATAAAGTTAATATTTGAAAAATTACTAAGGTTGGAGAAATAAGGCATACAACATCAAATTAGGATTACAAAATTTTGCAAATATTATTTTTCTAAATTTCTAGAGTTGGAGGAATAAGGAATCCTATTTCAAAATAGTTTATGAAGAATAGAGTTAAATATTTTATTCAAAAACTTTTTTCTAAGGTGGTTTCAGAGGAGGCTACTGAATGTAGTGATGATATTTACTCATTCAGCTTTGGCTCGGGTCTGAAAAAGGTTTCAAAAAAGATTCATATTTTGGGTAAATGTGTTTGGTTAAGGCTTCTGGTGATGGTAGTCATGCTCCTATTTATGGCCCCTCTCTTATGAATGATGTGTCTCCTATGGCGGTTGATTATGGGTTGGTGGACTGGATCTTTCAATGAATAGTGTGGTGGAGGGTAGTGGTACCCATAAGTCTAAACATCTATGATATAAGAAGTGTGAGGATGATGGCTCCTCCCCTCTCTCTCCCCCTCCTGATTTTGATGTTCTCCTAAGAGAGTACCATAGGGAAAAATCTATTGATTATGTTTATGCCCCAAAAACACCTAGGTTAAAAAATGCTCTATTTTTCATAATCTGAAGCTCATTGACATCAATCAACAAAAAATAAGGGGCTCACTAAAGATGAAATTGAACTACTCCAAGGACATTTCTTGGTTTGCTGCTACTATTGCTCAAGAGGTGGGTATGTTGGGGTAGAAAATTTTTAGTTCTCCTATTTGTACTTGCTCATGGGTCTTGGTTTGGTGCATTTTCTTTCTGGTCTACCCCTATTTGTTTGTAGGGGTGTTTAGTTCTGGTCATGTTCTCTCAGCTATTTTTTTTATTATACAGGTAGTGGGAATCCTTTAAAACCCTCTTTCTTATTAATAGTACAATATATATATATATATATATATATATATATATAATTCATAAATTTGGGAGACAAGGATTTCTACATAAAATAATATTGCAATTAAGATTTGAATATTTGTAAAGGATTGAAATTGCACATATTTTTTGTTAGAGTTGATATTAAAATTGCATTACCTTTCAAAAATTAAGAAGAAAAAGGTCTTCTAAAAAATATAGAATTGAAAGGACAATATTGAGACTAGGGAGTCATAAGGTACACTACTTCAAAGGATCTACCAGAATTTACTCACAACAATAATGAATAAGCTAGCAAGCAGACCATATCATAGGATGCAAAATCAAAATATCTTTCATACTCCTTATGAACAATGTACTATTATTTCACATAAATATAGTTCAAATATTCAAAATGAAAATAATATTAGGTATATTGATTCAGGAGCAAGTCATCATATAACATGAAATCTATATTGGTTTAGTTTTTCAAAAGCAACAAATAATTCTAGTCTAAAAATAACATATGGAAAGAAATACCTAGTTTATGAAAATGGATGTGTTATACCTAATGCATTTCATCCTTTTTTTATATTACACAATGAATGTACATACTAGGGTTGACTATAAATCATATTTCAGTAACAAAATTGGTAGAAAGTGGAAGAACAATAGAATACAAATATATTGATGATAATAATGCATGTATTATCAAAATATAGAATGAAATTGAGGCTATAGGATTAATTGGAAAAGGGATATATTCTCTAGATCCATCTATACTTAAATAGGAACTTGTAATGGTTCAAGATGACACTAATATATTTTTTGAGAGATAGATTGTATAAGACAAAGAGCCATTCTCCTATGGAAATAGATAGAAGAATGTAGAATTTAGACGAAGGAAACTAGATACCATAAAAATATTATTCTTCAAGGATATCTCCAAATAAAAAGAAAAAGTGAACTTAGTCTAGACAGAGATTACCTACAATAAGAAGATCCATATTGAAGATTGAAGTTTTCAATAACCAAATAATATAATATAGTGGGTGTTGGAATATATTACATTATTTAGTACATGCCAATGTACCATCATGGGTACATTTATAGATCATGCAAAGAGTCTTAGATTAGGATTTACTTTATGCAATGTAGTGCACAAGTGTGCAATGATATTTTTGTAATGTAAATGTGCATAGTTGTCCCTATGTACATGTGTAAATAGAGTAGGAAGATGAAGAGTCATAGGAAGAGTGAGTCCCAAGAAACCTCCATATGAAGAATCACATTATATTCTATATATGGATGTATTTATGCAAAAAGAATATGGAAAATGAGAAAGAGGCACCTATGTAAGCAATCAAAGGTGATGTAATATGATGTATTTTGATATCTTCATTAAATAAATGTTTTTGAATATTTGGCATTAGCATTCTTTGAGTTATTATGTTGTATATTATGAGTTTATATGCATGACTGGTCATAATTATTATATATTTTATATTGTAATTATATTATTGATCTTGATGCTGGGTTATGCACAAAGGCGAATTTCATAAATTAATGTCAATATTCAGATTTTCACAATTTTAATTTTGCAAATTTGGGGACCCCAAATGTCGGTCTATTCACCTAAAAATTTTAGGATCAAATCATTTACGATTAATTCACCTCACTATCATAAGGTTTCCCACCTAATTTTTGCCTTCAAATTATTAAAATAAAATTATCTCACCAAATTCACCTCTTGTACCCCATTATATATAGCTAACATGATAGTGACACTCATACAATTAAAACATTAATTTTATTTGATAGCGAGCAGTGCAAAGCAAGTGATTGACATAATGCGATTGAAAAAATGCAACTGGCATGAGATGGATGGCATAAGGCAACTAATAAAAGGTGATTGATAGATGGTGACTCACATCAGGTGACTAGCACAAGGTGAGTTGTAGAAGGTGACTTACATCAGGCAACTATCACAAGGTGATTGGCAAAAGGTGAGTGGCATAAGATGACTCACATTAGGTGACTGGCATAAGGTGACTGGTATAATGTGATTGGCATGAGGTGAGTGGTATAAGGTGACTCACATCAAGCAATTTGTAGAAGGTGAGTGGTAGAATACAACTTGCATCAAGTGACTAGCACAAGGTTATTGGCACAAGGCGAGTGGCAGAAGGAGACTAGCACAATATGACTAGTAGAAGGTTACTGGTAGAAAGCAACTAAAATTATGTGACTAGCACAAGGTGAGTGGCAGAAGGTGAGTGGTAGAATATGACTGATATATAGTGACAACCATTTATCAATAAGTTTATTTTATCATTATTTTTTATTTTTAAAATATTTTGTTCATGTAAATTCAATAAGGAGGTTTTTCTATTATTTGGATACCAATATTAAGCCTTCTTGGATCAGACATCCTATTGTCTTGAATAATAAGTCTCTTTTACTAGTTATTTTCATTTTTAAAATTGATGTTTATGTTATTATTTTGTTTAAACATGTAAAGTATTAGCTATTATAAGTATAAATAAGGGAGGCCAATATTTCGTATCCTCAAATACTTTCATAATATTTTCAAATCCATTCAGCCATCAACATCTGCACAAATTGAAGGTACTAATGCCTTTACTTACTAACTAGTTAATTTTTATACATTGTTAAGAAGGGTGTTTTTTGGTTTATGGATTTTTTCATTGCTTACCTATATTTTTAACAAAAGGTATGTTTTTAAATGCAATAATTGTACGCAAAAAAATTATCTATATAAAACACTATTGACCCTGGTATGCCTCCACTTCCACATATCCCCAATAATGAAAAGTCCACAAATGAATTTTTTTTAATGAAATGCAACAACCACATGAAGATATTCCTAAAACTAACATGAAAAATGGAAAATGAAATAGTATTTCTCATGTAGTCCATACTTTTGGAGAATCTTTTTCTAAAAAAAATAAACATGTAAGGTTATCTAGGTGGATAATTAATAGATCATTTTAGCCTGATTGGATATCAAAATTTTCATTTATTGATCCAGTGCTACCAGAGAATAGTAGTGAAAAAATAATAAAATTGAGATGCATAATTTATAGTTGAAAACACAAAAATAATCATATATTATAAGTCAAGAAAGATATAGTAGCAAAAACAAAATGGAAAGGTTTATATAAAAACAAAATAAAGTGATGGACTAATAAAAAAAAATTATAGGTGGAAAGATGAATTAGAGTGTGCACTTATCATATATGCACAATAATATTATAAATAAATGAAACAAAAGAAAACTTTGGTTGATAAATGTGCAATGATTCAAGCCCAATTTTGAAAAAGGAATAAGTTCACTTTAGCATCAAAAAGTTTGCAGTTTGTTGTTGTGCTCACTATTCTTAAAAAGGGTAGACCTATGTCTGATTTCATTGATTATAAATCTCTATTTCAACTATATAATGTGCAAAACCTACCCAACGCCCATTGGTTAAATCAAAGTGGTTGGGAAAAGGTAAAATATCTTTCATTGGTTGAGCAAGATGACATCAAAGAGAAAGTAAAAAAATCCAAATTTATTTCACTTTTAATTGATGAGGTGACTAATGCTAACAACACATATTAGATTTACATGCATTTTTACATAGTGAAAAATCATTTAAGGCAGCCTCATTTACTTAGAGTACACAAGATGGTGAAACATGTTAATGCTAAAAATATTTACAATGTTGTTGTAACTAGTTTAAAAAAAATTGTAGGAATGAATGAAATGGAAATAACCACTAAGTTAATACGTATGAGAGCTAATGGTTCTGCTACAATGTAAGGATATAATAATGGTATTTGTGTTCAACTACAAACATCTATTACCCCATATTTGATCCCTATTCATTGCATGGCTTATAGAATGAATCTTGCATATAAAATTATGGATACATTTACAAATGTAGTGAAAGTGGAAGAGCTTGTCCATGAAATTCATGATTATTTTTTGTGCAATCCAAAAATATTTTTATATTTCAATAGTTTGCATTAGGAGTTACTGAAGGTAAAAAACTCTTAAAAGATGTAGATACTACATGGATTTTGATGTATCAATCGGTATATAGAGTTTTCAAATAATATCAATCCTTGGAAGAGTTTATGTATGCAAATCATACAGTAGTTGATAAGGCTAAATATTTGCTATTTTGAATGAGTGACTTTGAAACACTTCTCACATTGTGTAGTATTCTTCCAATGTTGGAAGAAATGAATTCTTGGATTAAAATTGCATAAGACAGATCAATTTATATTGTGGATTTCATTAGGTTGAGAAAACAAATTTGCGTACATATTGATACAATGTAAGCATATGGTCAAAGTTTTATGGATCCCTTGTTTGAGAGTTAGAGAGCATTAACAAACATGAATGGTCCTAAACAAATGATGAAGTTCAACATAAACGGTCATCTATGTATTAATGTCCATGGAAAGGAAATACATTTCTATTTTTTTGGTTACCTAATGGATTTAGCTACAAATTATGTTGAAAAAATACACATAAAATACAACTTATTTTATGTAGTTGTACATGATACAAAAATTAAATTGAAATAAATAGCAGAATCATTGAAAAAAGAAATAAGAGACCATTTTCAAATATATGAATTTCTTGAGGCTATGAGTGTGGTTAACTTGATGTTTTGGAATATTTTTAATGAATACCAAACTATAAATGGTTTATTTCTCAAATACATGGGCACTCTTTCTAGCCATTTCACAAAACATGTGGTATTTAATGGTATTGAAATCAATGGTATTCTCAACAAAGATATTTTGACAAAATAATCAAATCATTTTGGAATGATAATGTCTACTCAAGTTTCACAACTCACTAACTATCATAAAACAAGTTATATTTCATGTTTGTGGAAAATATTAAATCCAAATAGTATTGTACATGTTATTAGTGAATATTTTCATTTATATTAATTATGTCAAACGATGATTCTAGGATTTGTGAAAGATGAAAGGGTATTTAGTGCATTATCATATGTAAAATCTAAAGTTTGAAATAGGTTGGGAAAAATTTTAGAAAATTATTTGAGTATTTTGTCAACCTTTAAGGTGAAGAAGTTTCCTTATGAAAGAGCTTTGGCATATTGGAAATATATGGTAGAGAGAAGAGGTGTCACGAATACTCAGGATGATGAGGATAATTGTAACATTGATCAGACTGTGATGACAAAAAATTTGGGTATGATTACAGTGTTGGATATGTCTCATCCTTTGCAAAGGAAGAACCGTACAATAGACCCACACTTTGGTGGTATTACTCGTAGATTAGCGGCCTGAGACCCTCGATGGGAGGGGTAAATCCCAAGGGCCGGGCGAAGCCCTCTTGGGGGGTTCAAGGTCTGCCCCCCCCCCAAAAAAAAAAAATTCCTCTTTTTTTAGAGTGATTTGCGGAGCTGTTTCCAGGTTTCCCATGGTTGGTGGGTTTGGGCAGTTTTAGCCCATGGTATTGTACCCATGGTATCCTAATACCACATTGTGGTTTAGGGTTGTAAGATTTTCCTTTATATTTTTTGTAATGTCCCATTTCAGGCAAGGAGTGAATAATAATATCAAAGGAGGTGTGACTCTTGTTTGCTGGATTAGCCCATATTGGGTGAACCAGGGTAAATCTCTTGTGTTCTATGTGCATGTTTATTGTGAGTCATTAATTTCTTATGTATCATTTTAGTTTTTGCACTATTATTCTGGAATAAGTTTGGTTTAATCTCTTCATACCAAATATTTTGTGCAATCTGAAAATATTTTGTTCCAACTTCGAGTATTATAATGAAATGATGTGTTCATTTGATTTGATTTCACATATTATGTTGTTAGTTTTCAATAGAATGTTGATATTTGAATATAATTTTAGACATGTACTTTTTGATATCTTTAATCATATAATATGATATTAGAAGTGCTATTGGATATTCTATATATCATAGCCCTCTAATTTGATTATATATATTTGGATAAAATTGGATTATTTGATTATAGATATGTTGATTATGGAACATTGGATTATTTTTTATATCATAGACATGTTATTATATATATTATATATCATATTATTTAAGCCTTGTTATTGTATTAGTAGTCTATGATATTCAAATTATTTAGTATATCTATATTGTATAAACCATTTATAGCAAAGTAAATATATGTGCTACATTTCAATAATTTCAAATTATTTTGTAAAACATAAAAGAACATTTTATTGCATCCACATAATTTAATATTATTTATTGCATCCACGCAACTAATCAAAACATCACAATATTTAAAATAAAATTTTAAAAAGATAATACATTTTTTTTTTGGAAATTGTCTCTTTTATTGATTTAAAAAAGATATCATTCTTTTACAATTTACAAAAGAGCTATGCAACATGTTTGGTACAAAAAAGCAATAGTCTTCTACTTTTCTTTTTGCATGGTGCCTATAGTTGCAACTGCATCTTCTTCAATATCCTTTGCTTCCAATGCACCAACCCTTAACAAACTTTTAGTTGTAGTGTTTATCCCTAATAACAATAAACCTTATTCCTTCACTGGATATTCTCTAAAAGGTGATATTCTCTAAATTTGCAACTGCATATTCTTCAATATCCTTTGCTTCCAATGCACCAACCCTTAACAAAATTTTAGTTGTAGTTTTTATCCCTAATAACAATAAACCTTATTCCTTCACTGGATAATTTTTGATTATATGTAAAACTTACATCAGAAGTAAGTCTTGCAGTTTCTACAACTGCTACTTTTTTCTTATCTAGTGCCCATTAATTGAAATATGCTTCAGCCTCGATATTGAGGTTTTCTAATTGATTTATCATAATGGCCAAAACTTCATCACTGTATGTAGAATCATCCTGCATGGTGCCAGATTTAGTTTTATGTAATAAAGCATTGATCTGGAGGTTACTTCTTCAACGTTGACTGCAACACATTTAGAAGTAACAAGAGTCGTAGGTATATGTTGATCATCAAGATACCTCACACATTTCATGGATATTGAAGTAGTTACTGGTGATTATTGTGACTACGTGTCAGAATTGATAGATGCTTCTTAAGTCCTAAAGATGACATCTATTTTACTAGAAGATTTAGTTGTTTTTTTTTCTTTCAAAATAAATTTTGAAAATAACAAGACTGATTGAAAATAAATAAAATAGAGATTATTCCAAAAAATAATTTTACCTATATTTCATTCTTTATCATACCAATAGCCAACAAGCTTGGGTGCAATGTAGTTGGAGGAGGGCTATTTTGAAGATTGAAATATGCTTCATTAAAAAGAGAAAGAACAAAGTTGTTGGTTGAACTGCATAAGAAGATTGAATTTTTTGGGCACTCAAAAGGTCCTATTTAAGGTGGTTGTAAATTAGCATGAGCCAACCAAATCTGCTACCACTAATATATCGAATCATTAAGGACAATACCCAAAATGGAATTTTTGTAGGTCACCCCTACATAATAACTCTTTCCTAGAAAAATTCAATGCAAGCATAGAAAAATTTATATCCAACATTAGAAATATTCAAACCCCTTTTTGACTTAGAAGAATTAACTAAAAAAATGGAAAAAATTATTAGAAAATAGAAATTACAACAGGAAACTACAATACATCAAAAATGAAGAAAAATTTAAATTTAAATTTAAAAATATACCTTTCAAATTATCTTAATGGACATCAAATTTAGATACTAGCAGTTTTTTTTCATCTTCCATCAAGGCATATTGGTTGTTCACCAAGTGACCATCCATAAATGACAGCCCTATTAATCGTTGCACAATCTGAGGGTTTCACACAAAAAAAAATATCATTGTTATCCACTTTGACCTAAACAATGGACTCATCATGGGTGTAGCAACTAACTATCCTTTACATCAAGGAGTTTTCGGTATTCAACTATGCCATCTTGATTACTCTTGCAAATCCAAAGGTGTAAACCCATTCCAAATCTCTTATAGGAGTGCTGAATATGTTTTTAATGTTGAGGTAAAATTAAGTCTTGAATGATACTTTCAAAGGCAAAGGAGAGGAAGATCTAGCCATTTCTACATTGAAAATGGTTTGAATTTGTTTTTGAAAATAGTTTGAAATCACTCTAAAAAATATCTAGAAATGCCCTAGAAAATGCTCTAAAAACCATCTAAAAACACTCTAAAAACCCTTTGAAAATGCTCTAAAAAGCATGTAAAAATGGTCTAAAATCACTATAGAAAATGCTCGAAAAATTATAGAAAATGCACTGAAAATTCTCTAGAAAAAGCTTTGAAAATGCTCTAGAAAATACTATGGGAAAGGTAAAAAATGACCATGCATTTCTATTTATAGAAGTCTGCATGGCCGACGTCTATGGATTCTCAACATGTGGCGGAGAAGAGGATATGTAACAACTTCATATTTATGACCTTTGGTGGTCACCATTTGTCAATTATCATTCACCAGTCACCATCTTCAAGTCACCGTCCACCAATCACCATATGCCAGTCACCATCTACCAATTGCAATCTACTAGTCACCATCTACCAATCACCTTCAAGCACTCACCATCTACCAATCGCCTTCAACTAGTCACCTTCTACCAATTGCCTTATGGGAGTTGCCTTCTACCAATCACCTTCTACCAGTTCCTATCTACCAGTCGCCATATTTCAGTCACCTTCTACCAATCACCTTCTACCATTTAAAAAATATTTGTATCCATAATGCAATAATTGAAGGTTACTCTTTGTTAGTGATTAATATGCTTAAAGGGGTCTGTCAGCCTAGTTGGAAGGTGTCTAATCTTATTAATGAAATGATTTGGAACTCCCACTCCTTTGATAATGTGGTGTTTGAGCACGTGCTCAGAGATGACAATGTGGTGGTCGATTTATTGGTGAATCTGGGTGTTTCATTCTAGGAATTTTCTGTTTGGTAGGAGGATTTCCTCATAGAGATCATTAGTCGCGTCAGAGATGAAGTTCCTTAAATGTTGTCAGAAGTTTATTCGTGGGATGCGTTCATGGTGGACTGTTTGATGCCTCTGCAGATCTTTGGTAGTGTGTTGCAGGTACATGGAATTTATGGTGTCATTTGTGTGTGACTGGCTTCGCTCTTATTTGTTGTACCTTCACCCTCTTGTTGGGTACGTGGATCTCCTTACGGCATGTACCTTTGGAGACGTTGGTAATAATTGTTGTACCTTCGCCCTCCCATTGGGTACGTGGTTCTCCTCACGGTATGTGCCTTGTGGAGTCGGTATTTTTTAAATTTTGAATCCTTGTCTTTGAAGTGACGCGGTGGATGTGGGATTGATCCCTTGGTGCTTCGGAGTAGAACTTCCTTGGTTCTCTCCGGCCCTTTTGTTCATTCCTCTTGTCTGCTCTTGTCTCTTCAGTTGTTTTGCTGGTTCACCCTTAAGGTATTTATTTGTGTTCTTTGGTGATGGCCCATGAGACTTTTGTGGGTTCTTTTCTAAACCCTGTTTTTCTTAATAGTATAAAAAAAATACACCATTGAAAAATAACAACTTACGTCAAAATATACAAGAACGTTCTGTTATGACTATTTAATAACCTTTGGTGTTCTACGTATTGTTCTCATTTCAAAGATTTTAGGGTGAAAAAGAAATGGGAATGAATAAGGCTGTAATAGTGTTATTATACTACTGCTTAATCATATTCATGGCAAATCCTGAAGGTGCATATTTTGTTCGCATGCTTAAGGACCAACATTTTATTATCAAAAGTAAAGCAGGCCGAGAATTATAGGCAAAGTCTGCTTAGGATTCGACTTTTTGGTCGAGGAAGCCGAAAGGACCTGTGGCGCCTTCCGGTCCCTCCAAAAAAACATCCTTCACCTCGTAGTTTGTAATGTTTGATCAACTGTTTTATATTAGTATCGTCTCCTTTCTACGTGTCTTTGTTGTGTCTTTGTTTTCGATCACATATTTCTGTAATAAAATTGTCGTTTCTACTGCACTATTCAAGGATTTTGATTTGAGTTTATTTTTTTGTTTTGATGTATAGTAGTTTTATGGATGCTTTTATTTTTTTTATATATCTATTACATTTTTAGATAGGGTGTTATTATATCCGATTCATATATGGTTGCACATTTTTATAATTTTATTATAGTTTTGTTCGGATTTTATTTATGTTTATGTATTATTAATTTTATAAACTCAATTTATTTATAGTTTCTTAATTAAATTATTACTATTTTTTTATATTATAATGTGATTGTATAATAAATTGATAATTATATAATTTTTAAATTTATAAGACAACAAAAAAAATTATTTCCATATGAGTGCATAAATTATTTTTAAAAACAATTTCTTTAAGCAAGATATAAAGTTCAAATGAACGTAATAAATATCATCTTAACGGTCATCTTGGTCCTAATTTCTCTTGTAGACGGATGGGTCAGAGTAATCCGATGCAGAAGGCTGGTAAATGGAATCCACCTCCTTTGGGAGTGCTGAAGATTAATACAGATGGATCTTCCTAAGGTAATCCAGGTAATGCTACTATTGGTGGTGTGGGGGTAATGTCCGATTTTTTTCTCTTGCTTTAATGGATATCATTCTAATAACTTCATGGAAGCCCTTGTGATTTTATATGCTTTGAATCAAGGGTATGCTTTGGATTGACATCGGATTGTTTGTGAATCTGATTCTCAGATTGTTATAAATTTGTTGAATTTTGGGGATAGTATTCAAGGTAGTTGACGATTGAGTTAGATTGCTCGGCAAATTCTCAATATCTCTTCTCACTTGGAGTTCATTTCTTTTGTGCATATTCCCCGGGAGTGGAATGGGGTAGCGGATTTGTTAGTTAAATGGAGTTCTGAGTTTTAGGATGGTTGGGATGTTCAGAATTGGTCTCAACTTTCTTTTGATTGCTCTCAATCTCTCTCTTATTTATTGAGAGCTGATATGTCGTAATAGCTTTTTATTTTTCTTTGTATCTTGGATGTTTTGCTGGGTTAATAAATTTTTACCCTCTTTTTAAAAAAATAAAAAATAACTTAAGTGTTTCCAATTTATAATAAAAATTATTTATAATATTTTAATTTAAATAACGAGCCTCGTCGGACTGAACGCTTGTCCTGTTCCTAGTGCTTTCAGTGGGTGTAAAATATTTAAAATGATTGTGGCATGGCGGTTATAGGGGCGGACTGCACAAAGATCTGTGTGGCGGCTTCCAAGGAGAACAGCGCAGAATACTCTAGCGTCCATAAAATTTGGACAACCTACCCGATTTGTGACGGCTACCAGTTCCACCATGTTAATATATATATATATATATATATATATATATATATATATATATATATATATATATAATATCAAGCTTGTATTATGTGGAAATCCAAAAAGCCAATCGGGCATGTGATAAGAACATTTAAATTTTAAATATTATATTAAACTTATTTATATTTTTTTAATATATATATTAAAAAAATATAAATAAGTTTAATATAATATTTAAAATTTAAATGTTCTTATCACATTCCCGACTGGCTTTTTGGATTTCCACATAATACAAGCTTGATCTTTATCAATCTTAAAATGCTCCTGATCTTAAACGTCTTCCACTAAAATTAATAAGTAAACGCTGTAGTTTCTTTAAAATAAAAATCTCCACGAGTTTAATTAGTTAAGAAATTATCAAAGGTTAAATTTCTTTTAAATGTGTAGATAAATAATTGTTGAATTATTATAAATGGAATTTTTGTTTTTAAAAGATTATATGTGGTTTTTAATTTTTAGTTAACATTATTTTTATTAAAATAATAAAATATTGTTATCATTACTAGATTATATTTAATTTGTCTTTTTATTAATTTTTTTTTTTTTCCCTTTCTATTGAAAATATTTATGGTCTTTAAACTATGTTTTAGCAATCAACTCTATAATATCATTTGTAGTAAGAGATAAAACGCCAATCATACAAATACTTTATAAAATTTAAAATTTTTAAATTTGAAGTTCAACATTAAAAATGGTTAAATTATTTGCTACACAATTTCCATATCTATAAATATATTATTTATAGTCACCTCACAATTTCCAAATACCTTTATTTATGGGACCAAATGTAAAATCCTCATCATTTTTTTTCAGGAAAACCAAATAGAGAAAATGTGTTATGTATGATAGGACATAGGCTTGAAACCCTACAACAACATATCAACACTTTTTACTAAGCCTATGGTTGAGACATTGAACAATAATGAGTATATCAATCATTGAGTTCATATCTTATTTCTATTACAAGCATGGTTTGTGCAAGGGTTTTCATTGTGCGAAGACCTAGGTTTGAACCACTTTGATGACATTATAACAATGAAGCAATGGAGTTGTTAATAGGATAGTTGATATGGCACTCCTATATTCCGCTTATTATTATTTTTTCTGAATTTACAACCATTTGACTAATTAGAAGAAATTAAATGTCAAATTTAGACTGCACTAGTGGTTGGTAGATGACATAAGATAAGTGGTAGTTGTCAATGGATTAGTAGACAATATATGGTATTTTATGATTTGGTAATATTTCTCTAAGCTTTGAGGTTTTATTTTTTCAATTTTTGAGGGCCACAGGGCAAAATTTATGGAGGCCATAACTTTTCCATATAGAATAGTTTTGATACATTTTTTTAAATCACATAAATTTTCAAGCTCTATGTATTATTAACATCAATTTATGGACCTGCTCTAGTATTTATGGCTAAATTGTGTGAAACAGTCCTCAAGCTCTATTAGCCTATTTTAAAAAGATGAAATTTTACATTTCTATGTGATCAAAATATTTGGACTATACTTTTGGGAGATATAGATGAATTTATGATAATTGTAACATATAGATTGATTTGGTAACATATTTTGAGTCTTTGAGAGGCATATAAAAAAGGATTTAGGATGTGATTTAATCAATCCCTCTTCATTCTTTGGATGATTGATTCAACATATTCATCAAGATATATTTTATGATTTCCTCTTTATCTTTCTTTTTTAGGCACTCTTGCAAGTCTTTTACAGCTCTTGTCTTAAGTAGGTCCATGCAAAGCCTATTTTGGTGATTGAAATCATGTGGCCCAAGGGGAAGTGGAATTCTACAAACAGGTTAATGTATATCATAAGATAAAAATATAAGGCATACTTTATGCAACAATGAAATATCAAATGAGTATATCTTTAAAGGAGATCACTATCTTGAATTCTTATCTTCATTTGAATTCTTAGCCAAAATATTATTTGAATATACAGGGGAGTGTCTAATATTGACAATGTTGACAATGGTCCAACCCAAAGAGATTCATATAAAAATAATATTTTTGTAGCAACAAATTTATAGTAATGGGAGGATTGAGATCAATCTAGATCAAAATATAGACACTCAATAGAGCATTTATTATGGGGACGATATTATTGTTACTAATATCTTATCTCCTTCACCCCTTAGTTTAGATTATGGTGGGGTGTTGAAATTATAATCTGATTTATGGTCAAAGCTAGCATTAAATGATGTATTAGATACACTTAAGGTATTTCATTGTACAATGTATTAATTGAATGGAATATTTTATTATGTAAACTCTATTGGTCACAATTAACCCTATTATGGTTAAACACACTTTATAACTTGTAGTTAAGATTACACCCTCTTTTTTTGTCAACTTAGGTAAAATTTTATTATGTAATTAAGGTTTTGGCATGTCTATAAATAAATCCCTTCCACTCCTGATTTAATTATAAATTTATTATGTAAATTAATATATGGATATAGTTATTATTTATGGTGTTTATGGGTTTCCACCATATATCTTTCTTGCTCATACTTTTTTTTTTTTCTATATACGATTTGAATTAATTGATTTATTTTATTTATTTTTAGAAAATATAGTGAATTTTAACATATTTTTCAAAGTGAAAATATACTTTTCAATATTGAAAGTGACATTGTATATATAGAGGTACATTGTAATGTAGTTTTTATGAGTTACAGTATTTTGGCCATGGTTAATAAGTTACATTTCCAACATACCAAACAACATTTTGTTCTATACAGATCAAATCTAATTTTCCTTTTATTTATTGCAAAAAGAATTACATAGTAACATTTATAGAATTTTACTAATTTTATCCTCTAATATATTCACAATAATCCATTGTAACTATAGGGTAATGTTAATTTTAAATAAAACATAAAATTTTATGTTATTAACCATTAATAAATCATGTCATAGCATAATAATATTAATTTAACCTCCATGACATCACTACTTGAGGGATAACCAAAAGAAAATTATCATCAATGAATTGAATATGAGATTTGAAGTGACTAGTTGTTACACCATAAAATCTTACATTTTTTTCTCCTATATTTTGGCCTTTCAGAAAGCTATCCTAATGCATCAACAATAATAATGAACAAATAAGGGTATTATAAATCATTTTATGATCTTAAAGTATGAATGAATATGGTTAGTACAGGATACATTATTGAAGATAGAATATTTTCACATCATCCTTAATCAAAACAAAATGTACAAAACTTTAGCAAACCCTATATTATGCTTTTTCATATATTTTATATAAGTGTATATATTTTTACTTTTTAGTGAAGAGAATGTATGACCTCTAATGCAATGATTATACCATCAATAATTCATTTACCACAAACAAAACTACCTTGTTCCTCCAAGATAACTTTATCTAAAATACTTTGCAAAGAATTTACCATAATTTTTAAAATTAGTTTACAAATCACATTGCAAAGTCTTATTGAATGAAAATAATCAATTATCTTATATTTATTGGAAATAAGTGTAATAAAGTCAACATTGATCTTGCTTATTATAGCCTTCTTCCAATACAATAAAGTTGATATTGATCTCATGTATTATAACATTTTTTTTATAGCCTTTTCAATCACCACCTTTTAATATATACCAACTTTAAAAAGATAATATTGTAGCAATTCTATTAAAGCACCTTATTATCAAGAACATATTATGAAAACATTTACTTACAATGTGAAACTTCATATTCTCCACAACTTACCTTAAACCCCTTACATATTGGACCTTATGCATGATTACTTTACCAAGAATTCTTCTTTTACTTCATCATTTTTTGAAACATAGATATCTATTTTTCTCCATTGCATTCCTATGTAGGAGGGATCACCCTTCAAATTAAGGAATATCAAAGGGCTTATTTTTTAGAACTTCTATTCATTCTTATGTCTAGTTTTCTCCAATTTAATCAAATATTTATCAATTCTTAATTGATTACTTTATATTCATTGCTCAATTCTCATACTATGCTCATTAATTATTATTTTTTTAATCCTTTTTTGAACATTTTTATCTTTATTATTACTAAAAATATTTTAGAATAGTTAAATATATTTATAATTAAGGCACTCCTTCAAATTATATATAAATGAACTGTCTTATAAGATGAACAAGAACTAATATTCATGTTATATATCTTATATTTAAGAAAAATAATATTATAAGATATAAAGAACTACTCATTTAAATTTTAAGTTAGAATTCTTTTTTAAAGTTCAAAACTATGCAATCTAAAACATTTATAACCTAGGCCTTTCATTCTATAATACCTAGACCTCCAAAAATTTATTATTAAACCATTCAAACTTTAAATATTAAATATAAAGGAAAAAAATTATCCCTTTGGACCAATGTAGTGGTATGATCTTATATTCTCATCTTGAAAATTTATTTGGAATATATTAGATTTTTTGGTACATGCCAATGTAAAATCATGGGTACATCTATAGATTAGGAAAAGAGTCTTAGATTAGGATTTACTTTATACAATGTAATGGACACATGTGCAATGATATTTTGGTAATGTAAATGTGCATAGTTATCCCTATGTACATGTGTCAATAGATTAGGAAGATAAAGAGTGATTGGAAGAGTGAGTCCTAAGAAACCTCCATATGAAAAGTCACATTATATTCTATATATAAGAATGTATTGATGTAAAAGAGAGATGATGAAGGAGAAAGAGTCACCTATGTAAGCAATGGAAGGTGATGTAATATGATGTATTTTTATCTCTTCATTAAATAAATATTTCTATGTATTTTTGAGTATTTGGCATTAGCATTCTTTGAGTTATTATATATAGTATATTCTCATTTTATATGTTTTATTGATCAACATTATTATATCTTACATATTATAATTATATTATTGATCTTTAGATAATATAATTTTGATTATTTACTCATAAAATCTAACATTTTTATCAAAGCTATGATAGATCTAGGTAGAAATTTAAAGAGCCTCAAGAGTCATTATATAGAAGATATATACTTGTTAAGGAGATACCAGTAATGATGAGAGAATTTCATTTACAAAGTAAATAAAAGAATATAAAGAGAATTTTCTTTGGAAAAGGAACCAAAGAAGATACAGAAATTACCTCTACATAAGGAACCAGAGAAGATAAAAAAATTACCTCTGGAAAAGGAACCAGAGAAGATAAAGAAACTACCTTTAGAAAAGAACCATAGAATATAAATAAATTACCTTTGGAAAGAGAAACTAGAGAATATAGCATTTCTCACTATGTTGAAGAAAAACTAGTAATATTTAAGGATACACCTATTCCAAGAACAAAATCAGAATAGAATTTTTTTTACATATATTGAATACAGACCTTAATATTGAGAAGAAGATAATATACCTATTCCAAGAGAAAAATCAGAATAGAAGAAATTTTACAAGTCTTGAAGATAGACCTTAATATTGAGAAGAAGAGAATATACTATTCCAAACGCAAAGTCAAAATAGAAGAAAATTTATACGTATTTAAAAAAACCTTGATGAAGAGACCCTTATAAGAGGTCCTATTGGTAAGCTTGATAAAAAAAATTTCTAGATTATTTGGCTAGAATATTTCCATAGGGTTGAAAGGAAAACCCATGAAGACTAGGATTCAGTATAGATTTGATTCTACTAGTTTTTAAGATATATATTGAAGATTATTATTTTTGGAACATTGAATACATTTGATTAATTTTATCTATGTTTTATTGCATAATATTGATTGTTAGAAGTTGGGATGCTTCCTACAATAGATAGAAGAGAATATCATATTTTACTATGTGAAAGTCTATGTGCTTTCCTAGTGTAAGGATTAACTATTTTATTTCAAAAAAGTAGACATCGAAGGAGGTACAAGAAGGAGATCTTATTGAATATTGAGAAGAACCAAGAAGAAATTTCTTATTATAATATTGTATATTGAAGAGAGAGACCCAAGAAGAGATTACATTGAAGAAATTCCAAGATTAGAAGATTGAATATTGAAGATAGAAGATAGGACTATAGAAGGACCTATTTTAAATAGAAGAAACATAATATAGAGATACAGGAAAGAAATATCATTGAAGAATTTCTCATAGTTGGAAAATTGAAGAAACTAAGGTAAGCTTTCATTAAAAGCATTTACTAAAAGAATTGAAGGCTTCAGAATTAGAAGACACGAGAATAGAGGTCTAAAGAAGATTTTAAAGAAAGAAACGAAGGCAAGAGAAAGCCTTATTATAGAAGCTAAAGAAGTGATCATTTGAAGAGATTTGAAGTAGAATATTACAAGTAGAAGGAGCACTTGACCAGAAGAAACTGGGACAATTGTTGCCATACGATAATAAGCCTAAAATAAAAAATGATTTGACAAGAACTTTGTCAAATTTTGAGAAGATTTTGAGAACTCAAGACATTCATATTCTTGAGAGAGAATACAAAGATAGAGGTCAAGGTTGAAGTGAGAATTCAGCAAGAAATTAGAAGAAAGTAAGAATATTGAAGATAGCCACAAAGTTTTATAGGTTGGTTTATAAAAGCACCAAGTTGTTGAAGGAGAAGCTGAAAATATAACAATAAGTAGAAGTGAAAAGTTGCAGTTTAGAGAAATATTTGGAGAATATTTTTGAAAATTTTGAGCAACCAACTAAGAGAAGGCTTAGAAAGAAGAGTAGTAAATTTGAAGGCTTGAAGATAACACCAAATCAGTTTTTTTAAGTAGCAAATAGAAGGGATTTAAACTACAATTTTGAGTAGCATTGAAAGAGGAAAGTGAGTTGTATTTTAGAAAAATTTGGAATAGTTTTGAGATAGCTTTAAATAGAAAATGTTGGTCATTTTGAGTTCCTAATCTAATATTTTTCATTGATATCAAAAGGATCTATGTAAGCTAACACTATGTTTGTGTAGAAGAAAAGGTTTTTATCAAAGTTTTAAGAAGGGATGCATGGCATTTGGTTCTAAAAGGAGCTTCAAGGGAATATTAGCAAAAGGTTTTTATTTAAAACCATTGATGACATATTTGAAATGAGTTTTTCTTAAAACCCAAGTTTGTTTTTCGTTTCATTGAAAAAGGTGCCCCGGTGATGAAGAAATTTAATTTCAAAGGTTTTATTTATAACCATGGATGGAAAATTGAAATGGGTTTTTCGTAAAACCCAAGTTGGCTTTTTGTTTCATCGAAAAAGGTGCCCCGGTGATGGAGATATTTAATTTTAAAGATTTAGTTTAAATTTTAATTTATTTAAAATTTAAATTTGTTATTTTCGTTTTGTGAAGCAGCAAAGAATATTTGTCGACGTCATAAAGGAAGATTTAAAAGCACTGATATTTCCAAGCTAATGGAAGGCATATATATATGCCATTAAATTTTTTTGAAATAAATCATCCTTGCTCGATTGAGATTTACGATTTGCTTTTGTGAAGGAAGAGCTCATGTTATTTTTGTTTTGTGAAGCAACAAAAATTTAAAGTGAACCGCATCCATTTTTCAAAGTGTGTTAGGCAGTGTGGTCTGGTGGCAGCTTGGTTTGTACAAAGGTGTTGGTGGCAGGAAGGTTAAGTGTTCAATTCTCGCAAGTGTCATTTTGGCTTTTTTGAGGCACTCAAGGCGCATTTCTTTTTCACTTGGTGAAGTTAAGAACAAGAAGCGAGTGGTGCTTCTTTCTTCAAAATGAGCCTGTAGTTTGTGTGGTAGCTTGGTCACATCTACGGCATTCACATTGTACAGGATGAGGGTTCTATTCCCCTTGAGGCAGGTATTGAGGTTTTTATTAATTTTTTTATTGCCTAAGGTGGAGTGATAAGGGGTAAAGATGATTTGATAGTTGATGTATTGAATAACCTTAGGAATAAGGTTATAGTGGTTGTTTGAGTTGTGGAGTTAAATTGTGATTTTTGAAATTATTAGGAGTAATAAGGGTTTTTGATAAAGTTCTTTTTTTGAAAGTTAATTTTTGAAGTAAGGGTTTTATTTAAAAATAACTTTGGTGGATGCTAAAATAAATTAGGAGTAATAAGGTGTTATTTGGACATTATTTTATTGTTGTGTTATTACTCAAGATCTTTAACCCTTGTTGAGATTAAAAAAAGAAAAGTGTTGAGTGTGACAGATTTAGTGGACAACTCATAAGGCATCAAAAAGGTATGAGTAACATTCTCCATTGATTTTATTTGGGTGGTTGATTTCTGAAATATCATTGGAGTAAAAAGAATTGATTGTGTTTTCCTATTCTAAAATGGTTGGTTTAATACTTCAAGGTTTTCTGGTTTGAAAGTTGTGATTAAAACCTTGTTTTATAAGTATTTTTTTTGGAGAGAAGTTGTTGTGCAAAGAACTTGAACTTGAGCTGAAAATAATATGAGTATCATTGTTATGAAGAGTCGTTGTTGAGTATTGTTGAATATATTTTGAGTTGGTTGATTCATGCTTGGACTAGGGTTTGTGAGAAAGAGTTATTCCTTGTGGTGATTGGTTGAGTAGAGTTTTTTGAGCCTAGTCAAGTGATTGTGTGAAGTGGTTGTTCAAGTTCCGTAAAAAAAAACTGTTATATATTCTGATTTGAGTTGAGTTGAGAAAGAAATTGGATTTGAGTATAGAACATATTTATTCTCTAACAATTCTCTTTATGCTTCTATGATATTGTTGAATTGATATTGGGATTTGAGTATAGAACATATTGAGTCTCTAACAATTCTCTTTATGCTTCTATGAGATTGCTGAGTTGAGATTGATTTGATTTGAGATTGGTATTTGAGTATAGAACATATTGAGTCTCTAAAAATTATCTAAATGCTTCTATTATATTGCTGAGTTGAGATTGATTTGATTTGATATTGGGATTTGAGAATAGAACATATGGAGTCTCTAACAATTCACTTTATGCTTCTATGAGATTGCTGAATTGAGATTGATTTGAGTTGAGATTGGGATTTGAGTATAGAACATATTGAGTCTCTAACAATTCTCTTTATGCTTCTATGTGATTGAGTTGAGATTTTTTTGAGCTAATTTGAGGTAAGTCTTTGAGAAGGCTTGTGGATTGTTTTGAGTAAGCTTTTGTGAAAGCTTACTATGAAAATTTGAGCAAGTCCTAGAGAGGAATTATTGAGCAGATTTGGACAAGTTCTGAGTGAGCTTGTTGAGTAGATTTGGACAAGTTCTGAGTGAGCTTGTTGTGCAGATTTGAGCAAGTCCTAGAGAGGACTTATTGAGCAGATTTGGACAAGTTCTGAGTGAGATTGTTGAGCATATTTGGACAAGTTCTGAGTGAGCTTGTTGAGTATATTTGATCAAGTTCTAAGTGATCCTATTGAGCATATTTGAGCAAGTTATGAGTGAGCCTATTGAGAATATTTGAGAAGGTTCTGAGTGAGCCTATTGAGCAGATTTGAAGAGGTTTTGAGTGAGCCTATTGAGCAGATTTGAAGAGGTTCTGAGTGAACCTATTTATAGAGCTTTAGAGGTGGTAGAGTATAGATGATAGAGTATCAAGGGATAGATATCCAGTAGCTAGTACAATTGAATATAGATATGAGTGAGGAGTCTTCAAGTGGAGAGAGATCCACAAGTCAATGCAGTAGAGAGACAAAGTCTTCTAGAATATCACTAGCCAGAGTAGAAGGAGAAAGAGTTCTCCCATGGAAAAGATCCATGAACTTGAGATTTAGGGGATCAATATCTCCTTTGGCTAGAGGTCCATAAACATTGTAATTAGGAAGGATTCCCAAGATATTTATTGAGAAAGTTTTAGCAAAATATTTTCTCCATAGAGTAGCCCGCATTAGGTGAACCACGTAAATTATTATGTCTTTTTTATAGATGGTGATTTGTGCATTGCTTTGATTATTGCTATTGATACTACTATCTATACATTGCATAATATTGAATTGAAAATAAAAGTAAAAAGTGATCTTATATTCACCCCTCCTCTCAATATAATCTTGTGTTTTTCAATTGGTATTAGAACGGGTTCCTTCAGAAGAGTTTGACAACTTGAACAAAAAGTGGTCTAAGAACACTAGATCACAAGGATCAAAAGGATGGATCATTCAATAATGTAGTACCAGTTTTTGATGAAAGTGATTTCTTGTATTGGTGTATGCTGATGATATTTTACCTGATGGCACTTGGAAATGAATTTTGGGATGCAGTGGAACTTGGATGTGATTCAATATTCAATAATCCTACATATAAGGAAGGTAATATTCTAATGTATGCAAACTCAAGAGCTATCAATGCAATTATAAAAGGATTGGGTAGATTAGAATATATGAAGGTTATGGATTGTAAAATAGCAAAAGATATGTGGAATCTAGTACATGACATATATGAGGGTGATAAAGGTGTCAGGAAAGCTAAGATCAGAAATCTCAAAGGATAATTTGAGAACTTAAGAATGAGATATGATGAAAATATTCATGATTATCTTAGTAATATTGATGAGCTTGTACATGAGATGAGAGGTCTTGGAATGAAGGTTGATGAATCTGATTCTTGTGATAAGATCTTGAGAACTCTTCCAAAAAGGTATAGTGAAAAGGTTTTTGCTATAGAAACATCAATTTATAGTGATTATTTGACAATGAATTCTTTTCTTGGCATGCTTACTACTTTTGAGATAAGAACAAAAGATCATATTCCTTCAAAAGAAGCTGCATTCAAAGTGGACGAAAATAAAAAAGGTAAAAATATAGAATCAAGCAATGAATCATCTAGTTATGAAGAAGCTAACTATGGTAGAAGAGATAAAGGTTCCAAAATATCCATAGATATAATATCTATTAAGTGTTTCAATTGTGGAAAGTATCGACACTATGCAATAGAGTGCAAAGAGCCAAAGTACAACAGTGCTAAAGAAAAATAGGATCACAGGTATAGGGAATTAGAAAGACATAGGTTTGTGGAATAAAGGTAAGGATGGACAAAACAGACAAGGAAATAAGTTCTTCCAAAGGCAAAAGAAAAGCTACTATGTAGATAATGCAAGTAAGTACTCAATTGATAGTGATGCTAGTTTTTTAGACAATGATAGAGATGAAGTCCTATTTATGGTTAGAGAGAAAAGGACTCCAGTTATTCTCAAATATTTTAGATGTGGTAAATTTGGACATCTTGAAGATGATTGCACTAGGGATGGCTATAGTTTTAGTGATGATGGTTTTGAAGATGCACTTGAAATACCAAATGATAATTTTCTAATGGCTCTAGAAGATGAAGTAAGTGATCCTATAGAAGACAATCCAAAAGTAAGTAATGATAAGGACAAAGGAAAAAAAATAGAGGATTACTCAATAGAGAATGGTTATGATCTCAAGAGAGAACTTATTCATGCTCTTGACATGGTAAATAAGGTAAGAAAGCAACACTCCAAGCTTGGAAGAATGTGATGAAAAAATATTATTGCTCATAGAGGACATAGAGAAGTCAAATGCTAAGGCAATTAAGTTCAAGGATAAGTTAGAAGTAAATATTTTGGAGTGTGAAAAGTTAACACAATAAGTGGCACTACTAAAGGAAGATTTAGAGGATTCCAAGAAAAATTTGTACAAATATGTGACCGATGCAAATAATGTGGATAAAATAGTCAAGATACAAAGAGGAGCAACAAATAAGATAGGTCTTGGTTCCAAACAGGTTTAAAATAAATGGGAAGAAAAGTCTACTTCAAGTCTTGAAGAAGAAGGAAATTCGGTAGAAGATACTTTAGAATATGATAGTGTAGGTAGGAATGAGATATCAGATAATGAATAGGACAATAGAGAGTTCAACAAATATAGGAACAATGCGCAAAGAAGATACAAATGGAAAAATAATAAGAATAGGAGACCAATGAGGTCTCGACAAGGAAACTTCAATGGGCGATGCTTCTCATGTCATAGGTTTGGGCACATGCCTACAAAGTGCAGGTCATATGAAATATAGGAATATGGGAAAGGATAACATTTCCATGGGTATTTCTACTCATGCAATGAGTATGGTCACAAAGCAATGAATTGCAGGGTTCATGGCAGAAGAAGATATGGCTTCACTAGGAGATATCCTAAGACATTTGCACCACCAAGTAATAATAACATTAAGTGTTATAAGTGCAATAATGATGGACACACAGCAAGATGGTGTAGATTAAATATTCTAGAAGTAGGTATAAAAAGGAATAGGAACATAGATGAGAACAAGAATAGGAATAATAATAGGAACATGGATGATAATAGGAACATGAACAGGAACAAAAACATAAATGATAACAAAAATAGGGATGATGGCTTGGAAAGAAACAGTGAGAGGATTCAAAAAACTTAGAAAGGAAGATAGAAATATAAAGGTAAATATTAGTGCTTTCGGGGAGGAGAAATACTTCCACCCCAAAATTAACCACCTCATGACGAGGTGGGGGAGGGGCTAAGCTAAGAGGCTCATTCTTAGCCCCGAGCCCCAAAGGTGACCCTTTGCAATTGATGACAAATAGGGAGAGATTTGTGTATATTGAGGAGAGTTTTGATATGGGGAGATATTTGATATTTGAGAAATCTTTGAGATATGGGGATCAAAGTCCCAAGGAGAGCAAAAAATAAGGTCATATTTTAGTAAAAGGATATGGGTTGCCATCAATGACAAAGCAGGATATTGTTGGAAATTTTGAGTTCCTAAGCTAAGTTGTCATTGATGTCAAACGGATATTTGTAATCTAACACAATGTTTGTGTAGAAGCAAATTTTTTATCAAAGGTTCAAGAAGGGATGCATGGCATTTTGTTCTAAAAGGAGTTTCAATGGAAGCTTATCAAAAGATTTTTATTTAAAACCATGGATGGGAGATTTGAAATGGATTTTTCTTAAAACCCAAGTTGGCTTTTTGTTTCATCAAAAAAATGAGCTTCGATGATGAAGAAAATTAATTTCAAAGGTTTTATTTAAAACCATGGATGGCAGATTCGAAATGGGTTTTTTGTAAAACCCAAGTTGGCTTTTCGTTTCATCGAAAAAGGTGCCCCTATGATGGAGATATTTAATTTTAAAGATTTAGTTTAAATTTTAATTTATTTAAAATTCAAATTTAAATTTTAAAATTAAATTTAAAGAATATTCCCCAACGTCATAAGGGAAGGTTCAAAAGCACTCACGTTTCCAAGCTAAGGGAATGCATATATATATGCCATTAAATTTTTTGAAATAAATCATCCTTACTCGATTGAGATTTATGATTTGCTTTTACAAAGGAAGAGCTCGTGTTATTTTCATTTTGTGAAGCAGTGAATATTGAAAGCGAACCGCGTCCATTTTCCAAAGTGTGTTGGGTAGTGTGTTGGACAGGATGGGGGTTCGATTCCCCTCGAGGCAGGTATTGCAGTTTTTATTAATTTTGTGATTGCCTAAGGTGGAGTGATAAGGGGTAAAGGTGATTTGATAGTTGATGTATTGAATAACCTTAGGAATAAGGTTATAGTGGTTGTTTTAATTGTGGAGTTAAATTTTTAATTGTGATTTTTGAAATTATTAGGAGTAATAAGGATTTTTGATAAAGTTATTTTAGTGAAAGTTAATTTTTGAAGTAAGGGTTTTCTTTAAAAATAACTTTGGTGGATGTTAAAATAAAGTAGGAGTAATAAGGTGTTATTTGGACATTATTTTATTGTTGTGTTATTATTCAAGATCTTTAACCCTTGTTGAGATTGAAAAAAGAAAAGTGTTGAGTGTGACAGATTTAGTAGACAACTCAGAAGGCATCAAAAAGGTATGAGTAACATTCTCCATTGATTTTATTTGGGTGGTTTATTTCTAAAAGATCATTGGAGTAAAAATTATTGATTGTGGTTTCCTATTCTAAAATGGTTTGTTTAATACTTCAAGGTTTTCTGGTTTGAAAGTTGTGATTAAAACCTTGTTTTATAAGTATTTTTGTTGGAGTGAAGTTGTTGTGCAAAGAACTTGAACTTGAGCTGAAAATAATATGAGTATTATTATTATGAATATTTGTTGTTGAGTATTATTGAAGACATTTTGAGTTGGTTGATTCATGCTTGGACTAGGGTTTGTGAGAAAGAGTTTTTCCTTGTGGTGATTGGTTGAGTAGAGTTTTTTAAGCCTAGTCAAGTGATTGTGTGAAGTGGTTGTTGAAGTTCCATAAAATAAACTATTATATATTATGATTTGAGTTGAGTTGAAAAAGAAATTGAATTTGAGTATAGAACATATTGGGTCTCTAACAATTCTATTTATGCTTCTATGATATTGCTGAGTTGAGATTGATTTGAGTTGATATTGGGATTTGAGTATAGAACATATTGAGTCTCTAAAAATTCTCTTTATGCTTCTATGAGATTGCTGAGTTGAGATTGATTTGAGTTGATATTGGGATTTGAGTATAGAACATATTGAGTCTCTAACAATTCTCTTTATGCTTCTATGAGATTGTTGAGTTGATATTGATTTGAGTTGAGATTGGGATTTGAGTATAGAATATATTGAGTCTCTAACAATTCTCTTTATGCTTCTATGAGATTGAGTTGATATTTTTTTGATCTGATTTGAGGTAAGTATTTGAGAAGGCTTGTGGACTGATTTTGAGTAATATTTTGTGAAATCTTGCTATGCAGATTTGAGCAAGTCTTAGAGAGGACTTATTGAGCAGATTTGGACAAGTTATGAGTGAGCTTGTTGAGCATATTTGGACAAGTTTTGAGTGAGCTTGTTGTGCATATTTGAGCAAGTCCTAGAGAGGACTTATTGAGCAGATTTGGACAAGTTTTGAGTGAGCTTGTTGAGCAGATTTGGACAAGTTCTGAGTGATCTTGTTGAGCATATTTGAGCAGGTTCTGAGTGAGCCTATTGAGCATATTTGAGCAAGTTCTGAGTGAGCCTATTGAGAATATTTGAGCAAGTTCTGAGTGAGCCTATTGAGCAGATTTGAGCAAGTTTTGAGTGAACCTGTTGATAGAGCTTTAGAGGTGACAGAGTATAGAGGACATAGTCTCAGTGGATAGAGATCCAACAACCAAGACAATTGAAGACATATCTAAGTGAGGATTCTTAAAGTGGAGAGATATCCACAAGTCAATGCAGTAGAGAGACAAATTCTTCTAGAATATCACTAGCCAGATCAGAAGGGGAAATATTTCTCCTATGGAAGAGATCCACGAACTTGAGATTTAGGGGATCAACATCTCCTTTGGACAGAGGTCCATAATCATTGTAATTGGGAAGGATTCCCAAGATATTTATTGAGAAATTTTTAGCAAAATACTTTTTCTGTGGAGGCCCGCATTGGTTGAACCGCGTAAATTGTTGTGTCACTTTTGTGGATGGTGTTTTGTGCATTACTTTGATTATTGTTATTGATACTGTTATCTATACACTACATAATATTGAATTGAAAAGAAAAGTAAAAATTGGTCTTATACTATTCACCCCCCCTCTCAGTATAAGCTTGTGTTCTTAAGTAAATCTCAAGTATATTTTAGCAGCATATAAGAAGGATTCCTTCTACATAATTGAACAATGAATGAGTAAAATTTGACACTACAAATTATAGAAATAGCTAGCGCATGTGAATAATAAGAAATTTGATTTTAGGAAGCAACTATAGCTATAAATTGAAGAGCTTATTGACAAAAAAATAAATGTGCATTGCATTAAATACAATATAACAAGCTATAAAGAAAGTAACTACAAAAAATCATGTTAATGTGATGCCAAATAGATTATTATTGCAATTTTTTTGAAGGTGCCTATTAAGAGTTTTTAGAGCATAACATTTTAGAGCCATTTAGAGGTAGCAAAAAGGAAGATTTGTAGAGTGTCATTAAGCCAATAAAATACATCATTACACACCATTGATTTTATATAAAGCTTGCATATTACAAGAGCTAAAAGTTATGTTTTAATAGGAGTGATAAGGAGTTTCATATATGTTATTCGTTTAGTATAAAAATTAGATTCATTTTACATTAATTCATAAGATATATTTACTCTCATTCATAGAGAAATTAGAAGGATTATAACAACATTAGATTAATTTTTTAAAGGAGTTATAAGTGAATAGTAAATGTTATTTTATAAGTGAATGTAAAAGCAAAATTATCCTATGTTTATGAGGAAGAATATTCCTCAACATATATTAGAGCTCCATATTCAAGGTAGATTATAGGTGTTTAATAACACCAGATGTACAATAGAAAGTGGTAAATAAAACCACTAAAAGAGTGGTGAAAAACACCACCATATTGAGCACCATTCAACACCATAATATAGGGGGGTAAACTCTACAACAAACATCCACCCATTTGCATGAAATAAGCACTAACAAAAGTGCTTAAGAAAAAAATCCATTAGTCATAAGATTTGGATAGAAAAAAAAGAGCAAGAAGACGTCATCTACAACCTATAAAATATCAAACTACAGAAATCCTACATACCATAGACATTATATCTACTCAAAGCAAGGTATATTATAAAAAGATAAAAAATATAGGGTGCATTATCAAATAAATATCATCAATAGATCAAATTGCCAAAGAAAATACCATAGGGCCATTATTTTAGCATACAAGAGGTATTACAATTAGAGCAATACCTGAACACATCCACCATCATCCAAAGAGAGATGAAACCTCATAAAGTGTAGTTACAAAGAAGCAAGAATATGCTGGAGGAAAGTGAAAAGAAAAAGGAATTGATAAATATTGTAATTTCATACATAAAATAAAGGAGCACATGCATAAAAGTTTGTAACACTTATCTTGAGCAATAAAAATAAATATTGTCATCTGGCGTAAGGGTCAAAGTTGACTCATAAACCATAATATAAATCTCCAAGAAAGAAGAGCGCTCAACACTCTACATCATCACCTAGTGCTCAAGAAAGGTTTAGTAACTACCAATCAATAAGGAATATTATGCCAAGTGTCCATTTTACTCTTTCATGAATGTTGGTTCCACCAAGAAGGGATTCAAAGTGTCTTATAGCACCTGCAACATGTGGCACTCAACAAAATAAAGGAGAAGTGCACATATAGCAAAAGTGTAAGAGTGGAAGCACTCATATAGCAAATTATAGCACCATACATAACAAATTCAAGGTAGGAGCATTAAATAAATGGTCAAAGCATCTTTCAAGCATCATACATAGTAGATTCCAAGCAAATTTGACTAGAAGAGAAGTACCTAGAAAGTAAAGGAGTGCTTGAATTATTAAAATAATATTTACCACCATATTAAAGTTTATATATTGATAGGAGAAATAAGGATTAAAGGAATATGTTCTAAGATTAAATATTTAAAGTTTTATAGTGGAGTGATAAGCATTATAGAACCTTAGAAAAATATTAATAATGCATATTTGAAGATTACTTGAAGTTGAAAAAATATTATATATTTGAGTTTTGTAAAATTTCAAATTTAGATTTAAAAAACAAAGTTAATATTTGCAAAATTGCAAATTTTGGAAAAATAAGGCATACAACTTCAAATTAGGACTACAAAATATTGCAAATATTATTTTTCTAAATTTCTAGAGTTGGAGGAATAAGGAATCCTACTTCAAAATAGTTTATGAAATTTAGAGTTAAATATTTTATTCATAAATTTAGGAGACAAAAGGAGTTCTACATAAAGGAATATTGCATTAAGATTTGAAGATTTGTAAAGGATTGAAATTACGCACATTGATTGCTAGAGTTGATATTAAAATTACATTGCCTTTCAAACATTATGGAGATACAATATATTCTACAAAACATAGAATTGAAAGGACTATATTGAGACTAGGGAGTCAGAAGGTAGGCTACTTCAAAGGCTCTAGTAGAATTTTCTCACAACAATCATGAATAATCTAGCAAGTGGACCATATCATAGGATGCAAAATCAAAACACCTCTCATACTCTTGATGAACACTATACTGTTAATTCACATAAATATAATTCAAATATTCAAAATGAAAATAGTATTTGGTATATTGATTCAATATCAAGATATCGTATAATAGGAAATTTACATTTTTTTAGTTGCTTAAAAGCAACAAATAATTATAGTCTAAAAATATTATATGGAAATAAATACCTTCATGGAATGGATGTGTTATACCTAATGCATATCATCCTCATTTTATATTACACAATGTAATGTACATACCAAGGTTGACTATAAATCTTATTTCAGTAACGAAAATGATAGAAAGTGGAAGAACAATAGAATACAAACATGTGAAAGAGAAGAATACATGTATTATCAAAATATAGAATGAAATTGAGGCTACAATATCAATTAAAAAAGGGATATATTCTCTATATCCAACTATACTTACACAAGAACTTGTAATTGTTCAAGATGATACTAATATATTTTTTGAGAGATAGATTGTATAATACAAAGAACCATTCTGGTCGAGGAAGCCGAGAGGACCTGTCCTGCACCTCCGGTCCCTCTAAATAACCGCCTCCATCTCTTAGTTTATGATATTTGATCAACTGTTTTATATTAGTATCATCTCCTTTCTACGTGTCTTTGTTTTCGATCACATTATGTAATCAAATTTCATTTCTACTTTAATATCATTGTACTAAATTGTCGTTTCTATTATTTTTAAGTAATGGATTTTGTTTTGAGTTTGTTTTTTGTTTTGATGCATAATAGTTATTATGGATTTTTTTTTTAATAAATATTTGTTAGATTTTTAGATAGAGTGTTATTATATTTTATTTATATGGGTGATACATTTTTATAATTTTACTATAGGTTTGTTGGAGATTTTATTTTTGTGCATGTATTATTCATCTTATTTTTTAAATTGTTCACATATATATATATATATATATATATAAATTAAATTATTATCAATTTTGCAATAAAATGGGTTTTGGTCTAGTTATTCAACTTTCAATTCTTTTTATTATTGAATTTATTTTCCTTCCTGAAGCTATGACACCTCTCATATCTCAAGAATTTTTGTCTCTCATTGGCAAAATTATTTGAGTGCGACCACACATCGAATTCGTTCATAAATTTGCATTCTAAAAATGGTGCCCTATTAGAAATATGGAGCTAGTGGTGTGCCCTAGGGTTTCTTCATGATCCGAATGAACAATCCCCAAGACACAAGTAAAATTCTTACTGGTGGTCTTGGTTGATGTTTGCTTGCATATGCATCACAACCAACCTAGACTCTAAAATTTTGACCTATGCTGACCTGGTTTCAGTTTTGTGCTGTAAACAACAAGTTGTTGAATATGAAAACAAACCTTCTTATTGTATTGAATGTAAAAAAAGGGTCACTTAAGGGTTCAATACTCACTGCTGAAAAAATACTTGAAGAAATATGTATATAAAGACAAAGGAGTGACAAGCAATGGTAATGGTCAAGTCTTCCACCAGATCCATAGAAAGAAGCAGTTTGACAAAAGCAAATAGCCAATAACCACCCACCAAACAATGCTCCAAAATGGAAACACTTCAAATCTGGTAAGATCTTTGTTTACTAATTCAAATATTTTTTATCGTTAAATTCATCAATCACCTCCCCTGTAGATGTTGTTATGGGTAACAAGTTAGAGCCAAATCCATTAGTGGATATTCCCAAAAATCCAGAACCCTAAGGAAATATTCCTAAAGGTCTAAGGGGTTACTACTGTGGATGGTCATTCGCCCTCAAATTTGGGACCCTCATGTCCTCCCTTGACCACTGCTTCACCAAACAAAGATTTTGATTCCCCATATCAAATTGATTTAATAAACATTCCAGTTAATATGGTAAATTCCCTTATTTTTGAGGAATTAATCAGTTCTCCAAATCCTGTTATATCCCCTACCTATGATGAAGCTTATTGTTCCCAAAATAAAATCACATGAAGCCAAAATAAATCTATAACAACTAATGTGGTTAATGGAAAAAATAAAGGATGACCATCCATTTAGGATGCTAGGAGGAAGGAAATAGAGAATGATATTATAAATGGTACTAAAACCACTATTCTATCATCTATTTCAGATCAAACTAGCACTGATATACCAAAAGAAGAAGAAAAGCAACCTAAATCATCCTCATCTCAATGAGGGGAGAAAAATCCTCACCAAAAAATCATAGATGAAGATCCTCTTAGGGAATGTGAGAGACCTCAATGACCCATCCAAGAAAAGTTTTGTTAGGTATATGAGAATATAATTAAAACTCGACATCATTCTCCTACAAGAAACCAAAATAGATATGGATAACAGTTATAAAATAGCAAAATACCTATATAAGGATAGTGAATTTGTGTTTAGTATAGCAAGGGGATATTCAGGTGGACTTTTTGAGCATGTGGTACCCAAGCAAGGTTGAATGAAGACAGATATCAAATACTGACAGGGTAACCAATATGTTATTTTTTTGCAAAGATACTTAAATTCAAAGGATACTATCAAACATCTATATCCCAAATAATATGTTAGGCCATCATGCCCTCTAGAATGATCTAATACATATGAATAACACCTTTCAAAATGATTTGTGGATGCTTGTTGGTGATTTCAACACTCCTTTGTTACCATCAGAGAAAAAGGAGGAAATACCATTAGTTACAGGTGTCTTGAAGACTGTTGATTTCATTGAACAAAATGAACTGATGGATATTCAATTGAAAGAAGCAAAATACACGAGGAGCAATAGAATAATATGTAATCATCTAATGCAACTAAGAATTGATAGGTTTCTATTATTGATGCAGGAGCATCCGGCAACAGTAGAGAAATCTTGCATCTTCCAAAAATTTTCTAGTTTTTCTAAGTAGTTTTGCATCTTGACTTACTTATTTTCAGCTTGGGAGGAGTTTTGTAAAAGCACTGATCAGTTTGGGAAGGTTTGGTAAAGCAGGGGGTGAGGTCACGAAATCGTGACATGTCACGATTTCATGACATGTCACAAAATCGTGACCTCCGAAAGACTGCAATGTGACTTGTTCAGTTGAGTCACGATATCGCAACGTCACGATATCGCGACGTCGCGATATCGCGACAGTGTTTTAAAAAAATCCAAGGCGGGGGCCACTATCGTCGTGATATCGCGTGATATCGCAACATCGTGATATCACGACTATAGTGTGAAACAAGGCAGAGGGTGAAGGTCCTGTCGCGATATCGTGACAGGTCACGATATCACGACCTATCGCGATATCGTGGCAGGTCGCGATATCGTGACCAGTGCAGAACTGCCACGTGGTAAGATCTTAAGGCAGACCAAAAGCAAACACAAAGCAGAGGACATGGCAAAGACATCATCAAAAGTGAAGGCACAGAAAGAAGGGGGGGTCACGAAATCGTGACATGTCGCGATTTCGTGATATGTCATGAAATTGCGACCCCAAAGGAACTTTGGCATAAAGGAGGCACTGTTGGTCACGACATGTCGTGATATTGCGGCCCAGTGAAGTCAGGGCTAAAGAAAATAGCGAACGACCGGGCAAGACCAGATTTGACACGTGGAAATCCACGTGTATCATGACAATTGTAAAAGGCACGTGGAACAACGAAATTGTGACAAGAAGAGGGCATGGCAAGATTTACACGTGGTTGGCTACGTGTAAGAAAACAAAGAAGAAGATCTCGAAGGTTGATAAGGGAGGCGTCGGCCGTGCTTTCATTCTTTATTATTTCTGGTTTAATAACATTTACAGGTGAGGGCTTTATGAAGGAAACAGCGGTACAGAGTACAGTCAAAACAAAGCAGCCAGTGCAGGGTATGGGAAGCCATGAATGCAAGCTTTCGGGCGGATCGGGCAGTTGCCCATTTATGGCAAAAACCAAAAATTTGAAAATTCAACCGAGGGAAAATAGAATTTGAAATTGTTGTTGGGTAGGAGCATTAATTTCTGAGAGGATCGAGGCCTCGATAAAAACTTGAAATTTGTAAGGGTGGAGGATGGTGAGTTCGGGATTGTGGGGAAAGAGATAGACCTAGAAATTGTAACAGAAGACTATATTAAGCAATTTTACTGCAAATTAATGAGAAGTTGTTTGTTTGAATCTCGACCTTGCCATCAAGTGGTATCAGAGCGGGAGCTCCTGAGCATGTAACAGATCATCGGAGAGAGGCAGTTACACCAAGATCTGTGGGAGGATTTAAAAATATATATATATATATATATATATATAATGCCTCCACGAAGGAACCATGGCGGGGTAGGAAATGTGGTGCCGACCGAAGACTTCCGAGCCTTGCAGAGACAAGTTCAAGCCCTGCAAGCAGAGTTATGCAGAAGGCACGAGCCTAGAAGGGATGAGGAAAGTGAGGACGAAGTTGAAGAAGAAGACCAATCTGAGGAAGAGGAAGAGGCTATGGATCCTACACAAGCCCGGTTGTACAAGGCTATCTCTCAGATTGGAAAGCAACCAAAAATGGAGGTTTCCACATATTTGGGTAACTTGAATCCAGAAGAAGTGATTGACTGGATAAATGATTTAGAGGAGTATTTCGAGTAGGAGGAGGTTGAAGACCCTAATCGGGTCAGATTTGCTAAGACCAAGTTGAAGGGTCATGCCAGCATTTGGTGGATGGGAATACAGTTGGAGAGAAACAGAAGAGGGAAGAAGAGAATAACAAGATGGGACAGAATGGTGGAGAAGCTGAAAATACAGTTCATCCCGGTAGATTACGAGTTGGATCTGCTAAGAAAAATGCAGAGTTTAAGACAGACAAACAAAACTGTCCAAGAGTACATCGAGGAGTTTTACAAGATTTCTATTAGAACTGGGCATTTAGAGGCAAACAAAGAAAATGTAGCCCGTTATATCAATGGGTTGAGACTCGGCATCCAGGAAGAGCTGAGCCTAGTTCGAGTAAGCACCATTGAGGATGCTTACCAATTTACCTTGAAGGTGGAAGAAAAACTGAATAGGCGGTTTGAAGGCAAGCAAAGAGGAAGGGGCCGTGGTGGAAGAACTAGTGGGAGGACCAGTGGAGAAAAGTACAAAGACCCGAAGAAGACTAGTGAAGCCAGTAGTAACCAGGATCAAAGGGAAGAGGATGTTTATCAGCCCCGAGATCAGAACAGCTACCCAAGATGACGGGGTGGGTCTAGACGAGGATTTGGAAGAGGAGTATTTCGTGGGACATGTTTCCACTATGGTGAAGAAGGACATCGGGCATTTGAGTGTCCACAACACCGAGAAAGGACGAACAAGAGGCCTAAGGGTCCAGCCAGGGCTGCTGTGGCAGAGGAAGATGCTGAGTCTGAGCATTCCAAAGAAGCGGAGAGAGGGGAGGCAATGATTATAAGAAGAGTCATGTTGAATGAGGAGAAGGACCCAGACTAGAGAAGAAGTTTATTCCGCACAATATGTAAGTGTGCGGGTAAAGTTTGCAATATTATTATTGATAATGGTAGCACGGATAACCTGGTTTCAGAAGAAATGGTTACAAAGCTACAGTTGGAAAGGAAGAAGCACCCGCATCCATACCGGGTCGCATGGTTGCAGAAGGACCACAAAGCTTTGGTCAATGAACAGTGCTCCATTAAATTTAATATTGGAAATTATTGTGATGAGGTCTTGTGCGACATCCTGCCTATGGATGCTTGCCATATGTTGCTGGGGAGGCCGTGGCAGTTCGATTGGAGTGCAGTGCATGATGGTCGTGCCAACACCTACTCATTGACAAAGAGTGGTGTACACCATAAACTAAAGCCCTTAAAGGAATCGGATGAAAAGGTATGTAACAACTCTAGAATCTGTTTAGTTGAAGGGAGGAAGTTCCTAGACGGGTTGAAGCATGAACATTTATGTTATGCAATAATTCCTAGAGTTGGGGAGAAGGAATGCATGGATACCCCAGCATAAGTCCTAGACCTCTTTGGAGGAATTTCTAGATATTGTGTTTGATAATGTGCCTGAGGGTTTACCCCCAATAAGGAAAATCAGCCACCATATAGATTTGGTGCCAGGATCGAGTTTGCCAAATAAATTTGCACACAGAATGATGCCTGTAGAGACTGAGGAGTTAAATAAACAGGTCTAGGAATTGTTAGAGAAGGGATTGATTCGGGAAAGTTTGAGCCCATTCGCAGTACCTGCAGTGCTGGAACCAAAGAAGGATGGAGAATGGAGGATGTGTACAGATTCACGGGCCATCAACAAAATCACTATTAAATACAGATTCCCGTTGCCAAGGATGGATGATATCATGGACTGTTTAAGTGGAGCTGAATACTTCACAAAGATTGACTTAAAAAGTGGCTATCATCAGATCCATATCCGGGAGGGAGATGAGTGGAAGACAACCTTCAAGAAAAGAGAGGGCTTGTATGAGTGGTTGGTCATGCCATTTGGGTTGTCCAATGCACCAAGTACCTTCATGCGGCTGATGAATGAAGTACTGAAGGAGTTTTTGGGAAATTTTGTCATTGTTTATTTAGGTGACATATTAATTTTCAGCAGAACCCTGGAGGAACACCTAATACATATTAGGAGGGTTTTTGAAAAGCTATGGGAGGAGCATTTATTAATAAATCTGAAAAAGTGTAATTTTGTCAAGAAGGAGTTAGTATACCTGGGATTTGTAATCTCAGCAGAAGGTTTGAAAATGGACCCAGAGAAGGTGAGAGCCATCATCGAATGGCCTACCCCAAGAAGCACAATGGAAGTAAGATCATTTCATGGTCTGGCCAGCTTTTACAAGAAGCTCATAAAGAACTTCAGTAGCATTTGTGCACCTCTCACAGAAACAATGAGGGGGGATAAAAAAAAGTTCAAGTGGACATTAGAGGCTGAAAGGAGCTTTAATGCATTAAAGAGAAAGGTCACGAGAACGACTGTTTTAGCACTCCCGAGAATTTGACAAGGTATTTCGGGTGGATTGTGATGCCGGTGGCGATGCAATAGGGGTTGTACTTGAGTCAAGGAGGCGGACATGTTGCTTATTTCGGTGAGAAGCTAAATGATGCTCAAAAAAAATATTCGGTTTATGACCGGGAATTTTATGCTATAGTTCGAGGCTCCGAAAAAATGGAGACACTACTTATTGCCAAAGGAGTTTGTTCTATTTACTGACCATCAGGATTTACAGTACATTAACAGTCAAACCAAACTGAATCAAAGGCACATGAAATGGGTGGAGTTCCTCCAAAGTTATACTTTTGTGTTGAAGCACATAAGTGGGAAATCGAATAGAGTTGCAGATGCCTTGAGAAGAAGGCAGACTTTACTGATTAAACTGACAGTGGAAGTAGTGGGATTTGAAGAACTGAAGGGTTTGTACCCTGAAGATCCGGATTTTATAGAAGCCTGGAAGGCTTGCTCGATACCTGTTACTATGGACAGAACAAAATGGTTGGATTTCTTAATCCAAGACGGAATGTTGTTCAAAGGTAGTAAGTTGTGCATTCCTAGAAGTTCCATGCGAGAAAACTTAATCAAATAAAAGCACAGCGGAGGACTGGCTGGGCATTTTGGTCGAGATAAGACCAATGCCCTGGTGGAGGAAAATTACTACTGGCCACAACTTCAGCAAGATGTGCGAAAGTTTGTGCAAGGTTGCAGAATATGCTAGATGGCAAAAGGTGTAAAGCAAAATACAGGGCTGTACCAGCCATTACCTATACCTAAGAGGCCATGGGAGGACATAAGCATGGATTTCATTCTTGGATTACCGAGAACACATAGGGTAAATGACTTTGTATTTGTGGTGGTTGACCGATTCTCCAAAATGGCACATTTTATTCCCTGCCAGAAGACAAGTGATGCAGTTCACATTGCGGGGTTATTCTTCAAGGAAGTGGTACGACTTCACGGTCTACCAAGAAGCATAGTTTTTGATAGAGATACAAAGTTTGTTGGGTATTTCTAGAGAACTTTGTGGAAGAAGTTGAAGACAGATCTGAAATTCAGTTCATCATACCACCCATAGACTGACGGACAGACAGAGGTGGTGAATAGAAGCCTGGGTAATTTGCTGAGATGCTTGATAGTAGATCAACCCAAGGGATGGGATTTAGTTTTACCGCAGGCGGAGTTTGTGTATAACAGTTCAGTCAATAAGAGCACCAATAAATCTCCTTTCCAAATAATATACGGGAACAGCCCAAGAAATGTGTCTGAACTAAGAAAGTTGGACAAGAGAGAAAAGTGTAGTGCCGAGGCAGAAGAATTTTCGGAGCATATGAGAAGTCTGCATGAAGAAGTAAGGAGACAAATTATAAAAATGAATACTCAATATAAGAAAAGGGCAGACCAGAAGCGGCGGTTCAAGGAGTTCAAAGTAGGAGATGAGGTCATGGTGCATCTCAGGAAGGAGAGATTTCCTGCCAAGACTTATAGTAAATTGAAGATGAAAAAGTTTGGGCCATGCAGAATACTGGGAAAGCGGGAGTCAGGAAATGCGTATGAAGTGGAATTGCCAAGTTGGCTTGATATTTCACCTATTTTTAATATTTCAGATTTAGTGGAATATCATGAGGGGGAAGGTACAGAGATGCCTAGTGCAGAATTATGGCAAATTCCAGCATCAACTCCAGCCACAGATGAGGCCAAGGAAGTATTGGACACTCTTAAAGGCAGAAGCACCAGGAACAAATAGTATACTGAATATTTGATCAAGTGGAAGGGCAGACCGGTTGAAGATGCAACTTGGTTGTCAAAAATGGAGGTTGACCACCTGGGTCTTCCCCTAACAAAATAGAAGTGAGGATCACTTTTATTTTACCCCGGGTGTCTGATGCAAGAGCATCCGGAAACAGTAGAGCAATCTTGCATCTTCCAAAAATTTTCTAGTTTTTCTAAGTAGTTTTGCATCTTAACTTACTTATTTTCAGCTTGGGAGGAGTTTTGTAAAAGCACTTATCAGTTTGGGAAGGTTTGGTAAAGCAGGGGGTGAGGTCACAAAATCGCGACCTCCGAAATACTGCAATGTGACTTGTTCAGTTGAGTCGTGATATCGCGACGTCACGATATCGCGACGTCGTGATATCACGACAATGTTTTAAAAAAATCCAAGGCGGGGACCACTATCGTCGCGATATCGTGACTATAGTGTGAAACAAGGCAGAGGGTGAAGGTCCTATCATGATATCGTGGCAGGTCGTGATATCGTGACCTGTCACGATATTGTGACCAGTGCGGAACTGCCACGTGGTAAGATCTTAAGGCAAACACAAAGCGGAGGACATGGCAAAGACATTGTCAAAAGTGAAGGCATGAAAAGAAGGGGGGGTCACGAAATTGTGACATGTCACGATTTCATGACATGTCGCGAAATCGTGACCCCAAAGGAACTTTGGCATAAAGGAGGCACTGTTGGTCGTGATATCGTGACATGTCGCGATATCGCGGCCCAGTGAATTCAGGGCTAAAGAAAACAGCGAACGATCGGGCAAGACCAGATTTGACACATGGAAGGCCACGTGTATCATGACAATTGTAAAAGGCACGTTGAACAACAAAATTGCGACAAGAAGAGGGCATGGCAATATTTACACGCGGTTGGCTACGTGTAAGAAAACAAAGATGAAGATCTCGAAGGTTGATAAGGGAGGCGTCGGTCGTGCTTTCCTTCTTTATTATTTTTGGTTTAATAGCATTTACAGGTGAGGGCTTTATGAAGGAAACAGCGGTATAGAGTACATTCAGAACAAAGTGGCCAGTGCAGGGTATGGGAAGCCATTAATGCAAGCTTTCGGGCAGATCGGGCAGTTGCCCATTTATGGCAGAAACCAAAAATTTTAAAATCCAACCGGGGGAAAATAGAATTTGAAATTATTGTTGGGCGGGAGCATTAATTTTCAAGAGGATCGAGGCCTCGATAAAAACTCAAAATTTGTAAGGGTGGAGGATGGTGAGTTCGGGATTGTGGGGAAAGAGATAGACCTGGAAATTGTAACAGAAGACTGTATTAAGCAATTTTACTAGAAATTAATGAGTTGTTTGTTTGAATCTCGACCTTGCCATCAATTATCCAAGCCTCTTATTTTTTAATGGTAGCAAAAATGTCAAATCTTTAATATGCCATATAGCTTTGAATCAATGTGGCTTCAACTTGAGGACCTTTGAAGCTACATTTTGGACTGGTGGAGCAATCCTTTCTCAAGATCACCATTAGTCCAAATAACTAAAAAACTTCACTTTATCAAAGGAAATCTAAAAATTTAGAACAAAGAGGTCTTCGGTAATATTTTCTAGTGCGAACAAAATATTGTTTATGAACTAAATGCAGTTGAAAACAACATCAAAAATGAGAATTTGAAACCTTAAATGAGGCAAAAGGAAAAAGAACTCCTATCTGAATACCATTGTATCTTGGCTAGAGAAGAGATTTTTTGGAGGTAAAAATCATGCTCTCTATGGCTAAACTAAGTAAACTCCAACACCAATTACTTCCACACATCAACTCTCAGACATAGAAGTAATAATGGAATCAAATAGCTCTTTCGAAGTGATGGTGCATCCACTTCAGATATCCTTGAGATCAGACAAGAGGCTGTCAATCACTTTGAATATATTCTTGGACCTTGTCATCCATGCTCATATCAGGTGTGTAATGCTCTCCTAAAACATATTCCAAATGTGATTTCCCAAGATTTCAATGCTAGTCTTATTAAAGAATTTACCTTCAAATAAATTAAAGAGACAATGTTCTCAATGCATCCTGATAAATCTCTCAGACCTAATGACTTCCCTCCTAGATTTTTCTAGCATTTTTGAGATATAGTAGGTCATGATATCTCTATAACTATCCAAGACTTCCAACGTTGCAAAAATATTCCAAGGGATGTCAACTCCACATTTTTGGCCCTTATTCCAAAAACCCACAATAGTTGATCCATGTCTAACTTTAGGCCTATCAGTTTATGCAATATTATTTATAAGCTCATTTCTAAGGTCATTGTAAATAGATTAAAAGAATCTCTCCCAACCATCATTGACCAATACCAAGGCAGCTCTATCTAGGGCATTTATAACTAATGGAATAATAACTATTCACGAAATTATTCATTCTATCTCTAAGAGCAAAAAATTAGGAATTTTTTTTAAATTATACATGAACAAAGCCTTTGATAGGGTATCTTGAATTTTTTTTTATGTCCTTACAAAATTTTGGTTTCAGGAGGATTGGATAGCCTTAATCAAAGAATGTGTAACATTGATATGGTTTTTTGTCCTTGTTAATGGTTATACTATAGGTTATTTTCCAATTTCAAGAGGAATCATATAGGGGATCCCCTCTCTCCTTTTTTTTATTATCATGGTTGAATCTCTTGAAAGATGCCTAAAAGAATCTTGTCCATGCGGTCTTAATTTTAGAATCAAACGCTCTTCTCAGTCTCGAGCAATAACCCATCAAAATTTTTTTGATGATACTATTATAGCCTCGATGTCCTTTGTTCTAGAAGCTATAATTATCAAAAACATCCTCAATTACTATGAGGTAGAAACTCATCAAAATATGAACTATGAGATTTCTTTCTGAACACACAAGTCCGAATGCAAGATAAAAATCATGATAATTCTTCGTTGTAATATTTCCAGCCTCCTTTCAATTTATCTTAGTATTCCCTTGTTCTAGGGTAGAATGTTGGAGAATTGATGGAATAATATCATTGATAGAATTTTTAAGAAACTTGCAAGCTAGAAAAAGTAATCTATTGAGTCAAGAGACAAAGTAATACTATATTTTTATGTCCATATTCAAAGTTTCGATAACAATATACCAAAAAATCGAACAAATTCAAAGAAAATTTGTGTGGTTCGGGAATGAAAATCAGAGCAGGATTCCTTTACTTGCTTGGGATAAATTTTTTTGTAAAAAAGAGAGTGAAGAGCTTGGTTTTAGAAGAGTTCGTCAAATGAATCTAGATCTACTGGTAAAACATGGATGGAAAATTGCTTTAGATGCCCAATATTCATGGAGAGATATAATCAAAGGGAAATACCTCCATCAAAATACCTTCATGGATGAGGTCCCAATTCACAATGTATTACACTTCTAGAATTTGGTTGTCCAAACTAAAGGCATTCTAAGAAAGGGTCTAATATAGAAACCTGGAAATGGTAGAAGCATAAGATTTTGGGAGGATCCATGGCTAAAGGATTTCCCTCTCATAAAAGAATAAAATTTAGCAATTTTAAAGCCTTTAATGAACCACTTGTTCGACAACCAAGTGTCTAATTTCATCACTCAAAATATTAATGGCCAGTAATAGAAATTTATTTTGACTGAAAATCTCAATATTGCCTGCAAAAATACCTTCGCAAATCTTCTTAGAGTGCACGTGACCCCAAGAAACAAATCGATAGACACCCTATTTGGAATCCCTGTGAAGATGGATAATTTTTAGTCAAATTAGTATATTACATCCAAGGTCCTCTTGTTGTTTAGTGCCCCCTTGCAAAGTTTTTGTGGCCAAAAAAGTTGATTCCCAGAGTCTCATTTTTATCATGGCTCACATCCTAGAATAAAAGTTTAACTGCATATAACCTTATAAAAAAAATGTTCATTCTAAATCATTGTTATCTTTGCAACTCCAATTGAGAATCCATCCAACATATATTTTTGTAATGCCCCCTTTCCAGGTCTATCTTAAATGCCCTCTTTGATATTATCAATGTTTCCTGGGTTCAACCGCCTTCCACTTCTCTTTGAGCAATGGACCAATCCATTTGCCAACTCCTAGATCAAGTTCCTTTGGTCTATTTGCCTAAATAATTACCTTTGGTAAGTCTGGTTGGAATATAATAACAAATATTTTAATGATTGTAGTAGAGGCCATAAGTTATTTTTTCTCGTATCATTTTATTTGTGTTAGAAAATGCTCAAGTGGTGTCATCTAAAGAGTGTTCGACCTGGTCTTGAAACCTGTATTTATGATTTCTTTAAACTCAATCATATTTTGGGTAGGGCTTCCAAATCCCAAGTGAATAGATCAAGCATAAAATGGACCTCCCCTCATCCTGGATGGACAAAGCTCAATTTTGATAGTATAGCAAAAGGAAACCCAAGTAGGGCAGACAGTGAAGGTATTATCAGAAATCATAGAGGATAAATTCTCATGGTATTTGTAGATAAATTCAAAATCTAGATGAATAATATGGTTGAGGTGAGATTCCTCCACCATGAAAAATAAAACACACACACCATTAAAACTCTAGAACCATTAAAATGATAGACTGGTGCAAAACAGATAAACTCAACTCATAAACATCTAATGGATATAAGCAATGAAGATTTAGGGGTAGCCATGAGTTTTTTCAAGCTTCTATTAGATATCTTGTATTTGATGTGATACATTATACAATGGATGTGCTTCAATCTACGTGGATATATTTTTTTTGGTCAAGATGTGTATCATTTGATTGATTCATTATTTTTGGGCAACAACAGACAATGATGTGTTGATTTATGGTACCTTGTTGACTTTTTTGGAAGGTCCACTATAGCTATTTATAGGCCCTTTGTGGCCTCTATCTACACTATGATCGTAGTTGCATCCATTGATGTCCTTTACTGTGATTGTGTGCCTTGGAAAACACAGACTTCAATAAGGGAGCCTTATTTGCATTGGTGAAAGATCAAACAACTATCTTCAAGATGCATCTATTGATGCTTGTTACAACTACAAACTATTCTTTGTGGAATTCAAATCGCTTTTGTTAGAGATAATCGATCACCTATAAATCCTACTTTTGAAATCTTTGAAGTGCATATGATCGAAGATTGCTCTGGCATTCATAAAGCTTCCGAACTTGGTGAAATAAAATTGTTCCTTGATGGAGATATTTTTGCAACATCATTTTTTTTTGTGCACTTCATATCTCCATTTTGTCCTCTATTTTTTTAGAAGATTATTCAACAATTATAGTGATGTAGGCATAAAAATCGAAGAATGATGCACTTCCATGTAGGACCTTTACAGTTTGTTAATATCTTGGCCCACTTTGGCCCCCATGTGTGACATTAGCACCCTCTTGCAATGGTCATGTTTTCCAAAAGGGATGGTAGATTGTATTATTCACTTCGGTACACTGCAAAATCCACCATTGCATCAAATATTGTAGTTGAAGGATATTTTTTTTATTTTTTTCTAATCTACCTAAAGGGATTAATCTCAGTGGGTTTGTGAACCACCTTTTATTAGGAATATTTTTTAAAAAAGGTAAACAAGTGGTTTTTGGAGAAAACTATTTTTTAAGGTAGTAGGTGAGGCTCGTTTGAATAATCCATGCAACCCTGCAACACCACGTGCACAGGCATGCACGCTCCCAAAACCCATGTGGTCAATATAGATGTAGGTGAACCCTATGGATATGTTGTTTCAATAGGTGATGTTATTTTAATGGAGTAGAAATGTTGGTGCTTGAGCTCCTCATGGACATGCTTAGGCACAAATAAAGTGCTATTGAGCATTTCATTTTAGTTCGAATTCAAAAGAAAAAATTTGTCATTGTTGAACTTAGCGTAGATCCATGCTTAACATCAATTTCCTCACTAGAGTCTCGATGGTGCAATACAGTCGATCTGATATAGTTTGAGTTGATGACTACCAGTGTGGACGATGGATAACGCATCTTTAGCACTGGTGACTACTAGTTTGGATTCAGTTAGTAATATGTTCATCTCATTGCTGGTGAATTGATGTAGACTACCGTTAAAAAAGGTAGTAGATTTGGGGCTAATGTTATGTAGTTTAAAAAGTAACAAGCACTTGAAAAGTATTGCTCAATGATAAATATTAGGGAAACATGTTTTTTTTCAACCAAAGTTTTACCTAAGAAGAGCGGTTGTGAAGACTATCATTTCTCTATAGTTTAGAGGAGCCCTGATTTTATTAGTATCCCACTTTTTGCATGGGATGCAGATGTGATTTTTGAGGGAAATGACAAAGCCATAGAAAAGATATAGATGATGGCACCCATTTTTTCAGGGCCAAAATCTACTACAACATACACCAGATTGTTTGAACGTAATTTTAATGGATATCCTGTTGCGGAATTGAATGTTGGACCATTATGAACTATTTTTTCCTTCCTCCTTACCTATACAGATTTTTCATCGAGGGCCTATGCTAATTATGTGAAGCCTCACCTCGGACACCATAAATAAAGATAAAATGATCTGAAATTATCATTTGGGGAGTGTCGTTAAAATAGTCACTAATGAAAAATCTACAAAATATTTGAATGGGAGATTTGCTATTTTTACCATATTTTTTAGTCATTTTTAAAGTGCATGGCCATGACCTTTTCATCCTTTCTTCTCTACAAATATCATTGGTGTATATATCTAAGGTGGATTTGGTAAATTATTGTGATTACCTTTTTTCTTTTGGATATACTATTCATACATAGGTCGAATCCCATTACTGTCACGTATTTTGATTAAATTGATCCTATGTGGTGGGTCCTCTCTCTCCATCCACCACTTGTGCTAGTGCTTTAGGTTTCTCAAACCACAATAATATTTACTCATGAGGTCATAAAAGAGCTTCTTGTCGATGACATTCAGGAGGTGCGACGGGAAACACACCACCACCAAGGCCAAGGTTTTCTTCCCACAAGGAGCGGTATGAGACGTTAGATGAAGCTGAATGTTTTTTTATATGTTTTGAGAGTCCTTGGAGGATGTGGAGGTCGAATATGACATATGCCACCATTGAGTGCTAGTTGGAGCACAATCATGGTGGGGCCCGTGTCACTTTCCATTTGAGGGAATCTCCTTAAAAAGAAAGGGGAATTTTTTTTTTAAAAGAGGGAGGTTCTAGGCCATATAATGTTTTTACAATATATATGTGCCAAGTTATTTTTTAAAATCTTCCATTTCAAAATTTGTAATTTCAAAAATGATGGCCCATGTAATTTCTCATGTGAGGGAAATTTAAAAAATAAAATATAAATAACATGCTTTATTCTGAAGGATATTCTGGAATATTCCCTTCTGAGGGAAAATGTAGAAGATTGTTGCTTTTCCTATAGATGAAGCCCACATTGACACTTGATCATAGGGGTGTTTATAGTCATCGAAAAGGTTTTTCCAAGACGAACAAATTGATAGTGTCCAATTTCTATTTTAAGGTATTTAAATATATATTGTTTGGGCTTCAAATATGTTGTATCATGAAGTGCATTCTCGGTTGAACCTGACACTCCTAAGGCATTTGTTTTTGAGGTTTTGTATGGATTCTATGGAATACATTTATAAATTCTCTTTTCCTCTTTTCGGTTGTTTATCCCACAATTTGGACCTTGTTATTAGCCCATTATGTTCATATAGGTGGAAACCACATATTTATACTTGTGGAGTCATTTTTGACTACCCTTGCAATTATGGTGGTTCTTTCTCCATCATATATTCTCGCTCTCCTTTTGTGAGACACTTTGTTTTTAAGTGGGTTTTATTTGGTGACTTCTTTCATAGTTCGATAGCTACATTGGTGTCCTTTAATTTTTATCCCCTTGTTTAGTTATTTATCCACAATTTTTGGACCTTGTTATCAGTCCATTGCGTTCGTATAGGTGGACACCACATATTTATGCTTGTGGAGTCATTTTGGACTACCCTTGTGATTGTGGTGCTTCTTTTTCCATCCTATCTTCTCACTCTCATTTTTTGTGAGACACTTTGGTTTAAGGGGGCTTTCTTTGGTGACTTTTTCATGGTTCACAACCTTGTTCATTGTCACAAGCATCATGTTTCATTTAGTTCGGTGATGAGATATCTATATATTTTGAGACATCACATTGATCCTTTGCAAGCCCTTCTTGATGTAAGTTGTCCTAGGGGGAGTGGAAGAGGACATCTTCCTCTTCATCCTTCTTGCACATCTTTCTTCTTCTTCTTCTTTCTATTCTAGAAGATGGTTTTTTCCATGTGGTTTTTCATCATCTCTCCATCAGAGTTTTCTTTATGGATATATTTTACATGAGTACCTTATCAAGCCTTGTTGCTGAGACTCATATTTGTGGGTATGCCACTTTTTTTTTTTTTTTCACTACCTTCTAGTACTACTTAATGAGGGGTGTTAGAGTATATCTTAAGTTGTTACTAAGATATTTAGGATATTTTTGTATGGCTGGATCAACTTCGTTTGTTATGATATAATGGATCATATTGTACACCTTTGCTATTTAAGCATGGTCCATTTCATATAATAATAAGATTTTTTCATTCTTACACACCAAGTACTAATAATGTTAAGTGATCTTGATATTGATCAACTCATTATTGAAGGAGACTCCTTGCTTGTCATTAACTAGCTGAAGGAAACCAACATCTGCCATGGAACATCAACAACATCATCGATGAATGTAAGAGAATATTGGGCAAATATTTGAATATCACCATTCACAATGTGTACATGGAAGGTAATAAGGTGGTTGACTTGCTATCTAACAAAGGTGTCATGGAGCAATTCTTCTATGTGTGGCAAACCAAATTTCCATTAAGACTCACAAATGATAGCAATGGAGGTAAAATTTATCTTCTTTAATATGGTTAATAATCTTGGTCAGTTATTTAGGCCCACCAACCATCCAAATATGCTCCACATTTTTCCTTTACCTCTTGGAAGATGTTGTATCTTGGGTCTTTTTGGTAGTTTCCATAATAAAAAACTCCCATCCTGGTGGAAGCGATGAAGATGCAAATGTTAACCTTGATCAAATGGTGTAAGTAACCTGGATCTTGCTTTCAGGTCTTTGTCTTTCAATGTTTACTTAGTTTGTGGTTGTCTTTATTTAGGAGGGTGCACTGGGAGTGCTTTTCCTTTGTTTATTTGTTGTTCAGTTGTGTTCGTTTCTAGTTTGTTGGTTTTTGTTTCTTTTGATGATCCCTTTTGGATTCCTATTTTAGCTCTATAAAAGGTTTTGGATCCTTTCAAAACCCCTCCATCAATCAAAAAAATTATAATGTGATTATATAATAAATTGGTAATTATATATAACCTTTAAATTTAGACGTTTTTTTTTTTTAATTTAATTAAATACCATTTAAAACATATTTATAATTTTAATTTTACATGCCAATTATATTTTGAAATAAATTATTATTATTATTCATATTAAAACCATTTTCATTTCCATATAAAATGTTTAAACATATATCTAAATAAATTTTTTTTTTATAAATATATTTTTCAAGCAAAATAAAAAAATACAAATAAAGCATAACAAAAAAATCATTTCCATATTAGATGTTTATAAATAGTTTCTTTAAGCAAGATATGAAGTACAAATAAGTGTAATAAAGATCATCCTAACCACCATTTAACTTTAAGTGTCTCTAATATATAATAAAAATATTTTTAATATTTTAATTTAACATATTAAAAAAAAAAATTATCATATAATATATGATAATTTAAAAGTTCATATCACATGCCCGACCTGCTTCTGGATTTCCAGATAATACAAGCTTGATTTTTTCCAAGCTTAAAAGGCTTCTGCAATGCAAAGTTTGTGTTGAAAGCCCACCTTGAAAAATAAATGTTTTCCACTAAAATTTCTAATTAAACGCTGAGTGTATTATTTTAGTTTCTTTAAAATAAAAATCTCCATTGTTTTCATATATATTCAAAAGAAATATCATATGATAAATCATATACGAGTTTAATTATTTAAGAATTTATCAAAGCTTAAATTTCCTTAAAATATGCACATAAATAATTGTTAATTTATTATAAATAGAATTTTTATTTTTAAAGAATTTTTATTGAAGATTTTTTTTATTAAAATAATAAAACATTGTTATGGTTATTAGACTGTATTCTTTTATAAAATATTTTTTTCATTTGCGTTTTTATTGAATATTTTTAGGCTCCTCAAACTATGTTTTGGAAATCAACTCTTTAATATCATTTGTAGAAAGAGATAAAACCTCAGTCATACAAATGCTTTTTAAATTTTTAAAGTTGAAATTCAATATTATAAATGGTTAAATTATTTGCTACACAATTTCCATATCTATAAATATATTGTTTATAGCCACCTCTAATAGGTTTATTTAGGAGGTCCAAACGGAAAATGCTCACCATGTTTTGTCAGGGAAACCAAATACAAAAATGTGTTATGTATGATATGACATGGGCTTGAAACCCTACAACACCATATCAACCCTTTTTCCTAAGCCTATGGTTGATACATTGAACAATAAAGAGCATATCAATGATTGAGTGCATATCTTATTTCAATTGCAAGCATGGTTTGTGCAAGGGTTTTCATTGTGTGCGAAGACCTAGGTTTGAACCATTTTAATGATATTATAACAAAGAAACAATGGAGTTGTTAATGGGATAGTTGATGTGGTACTCCTATATGCCACTTATTATTTTTCTTTCTAATTTACAACCATTTGACTAATTAGAAGAAATTAAATGTCAAATTTAGACTGCACTAGTGGTTGGTAGATGACATAGTATAAGTGGTAATTGGAAATGGATTAGTAGACAATATGTGGTATTTCATGATTTGGTAACATTTCTCTAAGCTTTAAGGCTTTTTTTTTCAATTTTTAATGGCTACCAGGAAAAAAATTATGGATGCCATAACTTTTCCATATAGAATCATTTTGATACATTTTTTAAATCACATAAATCTTCAAGCTCTATGTATTAGTGACATCAATTTATCAACTTGCTCTAGTATTTAGACCTAAATTGTGTGGAATAATCCTCAAGCTCTATTACCCTATTTTAAAAGGATGAAGTTTTACATTTCTATGTGATTAAAATCTTTGGACTAAAATTTTGGGAGATATAGATGAATTTATGATAGTTGTAACCAAGGTTAGGATTATTCATAGTGGCAAATATTTTCAAATTAGGCGAATATTAGGATTTTCAAAATTGTAAATTGGCAAATATGAGGACCCTTGACGTCGGCCCATTCGTCTAAAATTTTTTGGATCAATTTTGTCTTAGGTTCAATTCACCACAATACATATCCAAACATAGGTATATTTTTACTTTTTAGAAAGCTCTTTTGGATCTTGATCTAATGGTGGTGTTATTCTGAAGTTATAAGGTGATTTAATAGGTCAAAATTTACCCTAAATATGACCTTACTTTTTAGAGCTTCAAATGCCCCCAAATTTTGTGTGAAGATTATTGATTTGATTTGTTTAGTATTCACCTTGATTTTGATTAGCATTCATAATTTTTTACAAGTAAATTTTAGTTCCAAACCCTTATGCATAAGACTCGATCCCGGATCGTAGTATGCATCAGACTGGATCCATGATTAGTTATACATCAGATTGGACCTAGGATTAGTTATGCATCAGATCAGATTCAGACCCAGTTATGCATCAGACCGTATATGAACCTAGTTATGCATTAGACTGAATTTAGACCTAGTTATGCATCAAATTGGATCCGAAATGCTTTTTGCATCTGATTCAGCAAAGCCTATCAAAGTCACCATTTTTCCCCAATTTTTTTCTAGAAACTAAGGTAATTCGTCATTGCCTTCGATGTCAGGTTGGCCAAGAATTGAAAGAGATTCACTTAGTTTTTACAAGTACGTTTTAGGTCTGACCCCTTATGCATAACCTTGGTTGTAAGATATTTTGAGTCTTTAAGAGGCATATAGAAAAAGGATTTAGGATGTGATTTAGACAATCCCTCTACATTCTTTGGATGATTTATTCAACATATTCATCAAGATATAATTTTTTATGATTTTCTCTTTCTATTTATTTTTTAGGCAGTCTTCCAAGTTTGTTACAACTCTTGTTTTAAGTAGGTCCATGTAAAGCCTATTTTGGTGATTAAAATCATGTGGTCCAAGGGGAAGTGGAATTCTACAAATAGGTTAATGTATGTCATAAGATAAAAATGTATACCTTCAAGGCATACCTTATGCAACAATGAAAGATCAATGTAGCTTATATTTAAAGGATATCACTATATTGACTTCTTCTCTTAATTTGAATTCACATCCAAAATATTGACATTGTTGACAATAGTCCAACCCAAGGAGATTCATCTATAAATAATACTTTTGTAGCAACAAATTTCTAATAATATGAGGATTAAGATCAATATCACTCAAAATGTAGACACCTAATAGAGCATTTATTATGGAGGAGATATTTTTGTTACTAATATCTTATCTCCTTCACCTTGTAGTTTATATTATGGTGTAGCATTGAAATTATAATTTGATTTATGGCCAAAGCTAGCACCGAATGATGTATTGGATACACTTAAGGTATTTCATTGTACAATGTATTAATTTAATTGAATATTTTATTAAGTAATCTCTATTGGCCACAGTTAACCCTATTAGGGTTAAACACACTTTATAACTTGTAGTTAAGCTTACACCCCCTTGTTTTTTCAACTTAGGTTAAATTTTATTATGTAATTGAGATTTTGGTATGTCTATAAATAACCCCCTTCCACTCTTGATTTAATTATAAAATTATTATGTAACTTTATTTATGGATATAGTGATTATTTATGGTGTCTATGGGTTTCCACCATATATATTTCTTTCTCATCCTCATTTTTATTTTTTATATATGATTTGAATGGATTGATTGCTTCTATTTATTTTTAGAAAATATAGTGAATTTAACATATTTTTCAAATAATATCACTTTTAATTTTTCCATGCTTGGAAGTTGTACTTGTCAATATTGAAAGTGACATTATATATATAGAGGTACATTGTAATGTAGTCTTTATGAGTTATATTCTTTTGGCCATTGCTAATAAGTTACATTTCTAACGTACCAAACAACATTTTGTTCTATCCAAATCAAATTTCATTTTCTTTTTCTTTGTTTCAAAAAGGATTACATAGTAACATTTATAGAATTTTACTAATTTCAACCTCTAATATATTCATAGTAGTCCATTGTAACTATAGGGTAATGTTACTTTTAAATAAAAACACAAAATTTTATGTTATTAACCATTAATCAATCTTGTTGTAACATAATAATATTAATTTAACCTCCATGACCTCTCTACTCGAGGGATGACCTAAAGAAAATTATCACCAATAAGATTCAAGGAACTAGTTGTTACAACATAAAATATTATATTTTTTCCTCTTACATTTTGGTCTTTCTAAAAGCTCTCTTAATGCATCAACAATAATCATGAAGAGATAAGGAGATTATAAATGATTTTATGGTCATAAAGGGTTATTGAATATGGTTAGTATGGGATACATTATTAAAGATAAAATATTTTGCAGTGCTATAACAATATAAAATTTATTCACATCATCCTTAATCAAAACAAAATGTAAAAAACTTTAACAAACCGTATATTATGCTTTTTCATATCTTTTATATAAGTATATCTATTTTTATTTTTTAGTAAAAGAATATATGACGTCTCAAGCAATGATCATACCATCAAGAATTTATTTATGGCAAACAAAAGTACCTTGTTCCTCCAAGATAACTTTGTCTAAAATAATTTGCAAATAATTTACCATAATTTTTAAAATTAGTTTACAGATAACATTGCAAAGTCTTGTTGAATTAAAATCATAAAATTGTCTTATATTTCTTGGAAATAAATGCAATAAATTCAACATTGATCTTGCTTATCATAGACTTCTTACAATAGAATAAAGTTGATATTGATCTCACTTATTGTAACATTCATTTTCATAGCCCTTTCAATCACCACACTTCAATATATGCCAACTTTTAAAAATAAAACTATAGCAATTCTATTGAAGCACCTTATTAGGATCAACATGTCATGGAAATGAAACATTAATTTACAATGTGAAACTTCATATTCTCCACTACTTACCTTAAATCCCTTACATCTTGGACATTTTGTATTATTACTTTACCAAGAATTAATATTCTTGAAATCTCTTCTTTAACTTCATCATTTTGTTGAAGCATAGATATCTATTTTTATTTTTCACCATTCGAATTAAGGAATCTCAAAGGTCTTGATTTTTAAAACTTCAATTCATTCTTATATCTAGTTTTCTCCAATTTATCCAAATATTTATAAAGTCTTAATTGATTACTTTGTACACATTGCTTAAGCCTTATACTATACTTATTATTATTTTTTTAATCCTTTGTTTAAACATTTTTATCTTTATTATTACTAAAAATATTTTAAAATAGTTAAATATATTTACAATTAAATTACTCCTTTAAATTATATCTAAAATAAATTGTCTTATAAAATAAAGAAGAGCTAATATTCAAATTATATATTTTATATTTATTAAAAATAACATTATAATACATAAAGAACTACTCCTTTGAATTTTAACCTAGACTCTTATTTTGAAGTTCAAGACTATGCCATCTAAAGCATACCTAACCTAAATCATCTATTATAGAATACCCATGCCTTCAAATATTCATTATTTAACCATTGAAACTATAAATATTATTAATTAAAAAGAAAACTATTGTTTTTTCTTGAACTCCCATATAATCCACAATGAAATAAATATTTATATATATATTTAAAAAATAAAAAAATAAATTATAAATTATATTTCCTATGTATTTTAATGACGTACTCTTCTAAAATACTCAAACCTTCACTCTTAAGTCACAAACTATAAAAGTTAATAAATTTAATTAATTAAGCTATAAATATCTTTCTAATCCTTCCACCTCATGTTCTAAAAATTAGAAAAACCTTTGTAATTGCATAGATAAAGATTATCACAACACAAAATCTTGTTTTGTTTCACAAGCACACGTGGACCCAGATAACAAGGTACCAAAATTGATAAAAACAGATGTAATAATATACACCATTGAAAAATAACAACTTACGTAAAAATATACAAGAACCTTCTGCTATGACTATTTAATAACCTTTGGTGTTCTATGTACAGTTCTCGTTTCAAAGATTTCATGGTGGAAAATATAGGGATGAAGAAGGTTGTAATAGTATTATTATATTTTGTGCGGCTTTATATTATGTAAAGTTTTCTTAGGAGTTTCTTTGTAAGGATGGGGATGGTTTTTTTCCTCATGGTCTTATCTGGTTAAAGCACTTAACTCCCAAGATTAATATATTTTTCTGGTTGGCAGTGCAAAACAAGATTCTCACTGTTGAAAATATTCATAAAAGAGGCATGTGTCTGGTTAACAGGTGTTATATGTGTAAATAAGCTTGGGAATCGACTTCGCACTTACTTCTTAATTGTGGGGTCTTTAAGGAAATTTTGATGTCCATCCTCTGTAGGTTGGGTGTAAGCTGGGTTCTTCCTAATTTAGTGATGGATTGTGTTATCCAATGGGGGGCTTCATCTTTTTCTTCACCCAAACTTAAGTGTTTCTAGAGATTTCTTTTACCCCTTGTGATGTGGGGGATGTGGAAGGAGAGGAATGCTCGTGTTTTTAAAGATAAGGAATCTTCAGATTTTTGTTGATCTCAAATATTTTATGGAGAACAATTGAGAATGTCTTGTGTGCTTGCAAAGAGTCTAAGTTTTCGAAGGCCCTCATTCCCTACAAAGTTTTAATTGAGCAGAGCCTTGGTTTTGGGCATGTTGATCGCCCCGCCAACTCCTAATCCAAGGAGTTTTGTTTGTTGGATCCCTCCACCTGCTGGTTGGTGTAAATTAAATTTTGATGGGGCCTCTAAAGGTAACCTAGGGATAGCTAGTGTGGTGGGGTCATCTGTGATAACAGTGGAAATTTATTCCTTGCCTATGTGGAAAATCTTGGTGTTAATTCGTCATAGTTTTCTAAAATGAGGCCAGCCTTTTTAGGCTTATCTTTGATTAGATATTTACAGAAGGCAATTCTACAACGGACTTAATGGTGAATATTGGGGTATATCACCATGGATCTTCTTTTTGGAAGAGGAATTTCCCTCTCAAAGCTCATTGGTTGTATTAATAATGATTTTAATTAATTGTTGGCAGGTAGTTTGCCTTGACTTGCTTGGGTGGGTGGGGTTTGGAGTAGCAGCCATTGTTTGTCGAAGTATAGGGTGGCAGCCAGTATTTATTCCTTAGGCTTCATGGAGATATTTGTCTTTCAAATTTTATACTTTGAATCTGGTCTCACTCTTCGTAATCGGTGTCCGAAAGTATCCCGAAGTTTGTCTAGCTTCTATTGGAGTGTACCTTCTACCCAAATTCCTACCCTCATTATGAGTTATCAGTTCTTCTTGATTTTTCTTGGTTCTGGATATGGGATTTGTTCTGCGGATAGGCGATGGACCTTCTATAGCATGTCTTCCCTCATGGTTATTAAATGCTAGTGGCTTCTCCTTTGGATTCACTATCAGGCAGGTAGCTGGGCTAGTGATTATTCCTATTTTTTGGATTGGATTTGGGACATTCATCGATGGAATTTGCACCTTGGTATGTTATCCTATTTTCAAACCTTTGTCTTAGTGTCATCACTTGTGATGTGTTCTTTAGTTTCTCTAATATCTGGTAATAGTGTCCACAAAATTGATTTAATGTTGTAGAAATATCTTTGTTCTCTCATTGGTTGTTTCATCTTGTTTTCTTTGTTATTTTAGGGTCTCTTTCTTTGTTGTGTTTTGTAGTGTTCTCTTTTAGATACCTTTGTGGAAATTTTCTTTGTAAAAGGTTGTAGGGTCCCTTTCAAAACCCTTTTTTTTCTTAATAGTACCAAAAAAAATAGTGTTATTATAATGTTGCTTAATCATATTCATCACAAAGCCTCAAGGTGCATATTTTGTTCAGCATGCTTAAGGATGAGTATTTTATTATGAAAATTAAAGCAGGCCTAGAATTAAAGGCAAAGTCTTCTTGGGATTTGGCTTTCTGATCAAGAAAGCCGAGAGGACCTATGGTGCCCTCCTACCCCTCCAAAAAAATATCCTCCACCTAGTAGTTTGTGACGTTGGATCAACTATTTTATATTAGTATAATCTTCTTTCTACGTGTCTTTGTTTTTGATCATATATTTCTCTAATAAAATGTCGTTTCTAGTACTAAATTATCCTTTCTACTTTACTATCTATATATTATGATTGTTATTTAAAAATAGATTTTGTTTTGAGTTTGTTTTTTGTTTTCATTTGGTATACTTTTATATATGTATATTTATATGGACTCTATATATATCACACATTTTCATTTTCATAATTTTATTATAGGTTTGTTAGGGGATTTTATTTATGTTTATGTATTTTTAATTTTACTTTTTAAATTGTTCAATTTGTTTTTTAATTAGATTATTAGTAATATTTATATTTTAATGTGATTATATAATGAATTGGTAGTTATAGATGTTTTTTTTTTAATTTAATTAATTAAATTAAATAATATTTAAAATATATTTATAATTTATTCAAGGTCGGAGTGATGTGGTACCCTGGTGATTCGGTTGATGGTGACGAGTTGGTGGTGGATGAGGTTAATGTGGATGATCCAAAGTTCTTAGTCTAAACCATTCAAGGTCAGAGCGGAGCAATGTGGTACCCTGGTGATTCGGTTGATGGTGATGATTTGGTGGTGGAGGAGGTCAATGTGGATGATCCTTTCTGGTCAGGTAAGTCTTCCTTCAATGGTGTTTGCCCATGGTGGGATCCTGGTGTGTTTCAGCAAGGGCTTGTTGGTTTCTCCTAGCCGGAGGTTTCTCCCCTTTCATCTTATGCTCAGGTCATTTCGAGAGTCCCTCCTGATGAAGAGTTTCCCCCATGTGTGGTTGATGGGAGCTCTTTCAAAGTCCTCATCCCAAATTTTACTATCAATTCTTTGTTGAAGAAGGGGATGTGGGATCTAGTGGGAAAGTTGGCTGGTGGTCGGCCGGAGTTGGACTCTATGAGGCATTGGGCTCTCTCTAAATGGTGACCAAGTGGCTCCCTTGACATTGCGTCACTTCCTCGTAATTTCTTCCTTATTAGGCTTTCGTGTGAGGAGGATTCGAGGAAAATTTTGGAGGGTGGTCCCTAGTTCTTTGGTAAACATGGTTTGTTTCTTTGGCGGTGGGGCCATGATTTCAACCCGATGACTCAAAGAGTTAATGTGGTCCCGATTTGGGTCTTTCTTCCTGAATTCTTGACTTACATGTGGCATGAGAGTGTTTTTCGGGTTGTTGTTGTGACTATTGGGGACTTTATCTCCTTTGACAAAGTTTCTTTGTCCCACTCTCATCATCAGTTTGTCAGGATGTGCTTATTGGTGGATATTGAGAAAGAACTTCCTAGTTTAGTGGAACTGGTGTCCCATTTGGGAACTTGGTCTCAATCTATATTTTATGAAAACAAGCCTCAAGCTTGTCAATCTTGTGGTCTGGGAGGTCACCATCAAAGTATTTGCCCATAAAAGAAATGTGGGGTCCCTCCCAATCCTCTTCCAGATACTATGGCCATGTTCAAGAGAAACAGAATGAATGGAAAACCCCAACCAAGAAAAATAGAATTTGGAGAAGAAAGACTCCTAATCATTCCTTGGGTTCGAAAGGTAAAAATGTTCTTTCTTCTCAGCCTCCCCATCCTTCTGGGAGTGGTCCTTTGATCATTTCTCCTAAGGGGGTTTCGGGTTCTCCTCCCCTTCCAAGGACCCAAACTATTCAGAGTAACCTGGAGGTGGTGCTTTCAATAGATCCTGTTGAGTCTGGCTTGGACATTCCTCTTTTGAATTATTTTCAAGGCTTGGACCTCCTCGGGGTTGAGGACTCTTTGGAGGCCCCTATTTAGGAGTCATCTCCTTTGAAGGTGGCTTCCCCCAAGGTTGTGAGGTTTTCTCCGATTGGGTGTGTCCCCAGCCCGACTGATTCTCCTAAACGTGTTATGGAGAAAGGCTCTCCTGGCCCAAAAACAAGAAGCTTGCGTAAGAGACCAGTAGACTATGGTTTATCAAAGAAATTTGGTAGACCTTCTACTAAGTCTGGGAGGAAAAGGGCCATGGATGAGGCTATGGTGAATGGTGGTCAATCTCACCTGGTTGTGGAAGGTGATAATGGTGATAGACAACTCAAGCTGGATGGGTTCAAGTCTCCTCAATTGGGAGGAATTGGTAAGAAGCTCTCCTTTTAATTCCCAATGAAGGTCTGCTCTTGGAATATTAGCGGACTCAATAGTGCCTCTAAAAAGCATCTTCTTGCTTCTCTACATAAGGAGAAAGCCCCAAAATTTTTGTGTATTCAGGAATCTAAGTTGGATGCCTCTGCTTGGGAAGATACTCAGAAGGTGGTCTAGAAAGACTCGGGTTTTATGGCTTCTGAAGCCTCTGGTTCGGTTGGTGGTCTTCTCTTTTTTTGGGATTCGGTTAAATTTGAAGGCCATGTTATTTCTTCATCTAATAGGGTGATCAATATTCTTTTTTGGTGCAAGTTGTCTCGTAGACATTGGGTAATGTCCAATATTTATACCCCGAATTCCTATTCTGATAGACGTAGATTCTGGGCACTTCTATTGGAGATGAGGGCCACTTTTCAAAATGAGTCATGGATGGTAATTGGTGACTTTAATTCTCCCTTGTTTCCCTCTAAAAAATGTGGTGGTAACATTGTTGATGATAGGAGTCTCTATGACTTTCATGAGTTTGTTAGCCAAGCGGTTCTCCATGATATAGATCTTATAGGTGCTAAATTTACCTGGAGTAACCATAGAGGGGGTAATAGTCTTATCCTTAGTAGACTTGATAGGATCTTCATTTCCAATTCCTCCCTTGATATTTTTGGAGATGCTTATTTATATACCCTTCCAAGAATCGGGTCGTATCACAACCCTTTGTGGCTTGAAATTCCTGAGGGGCTTCCATTTCTTCCCTGTCCCTTTCATTTTGAAGTGATGTGGTGTTCTCACAGGGATTTCGAGTCCTACATATTTTATTGGTGGTAGGAACCTGTTCCAGGAGTAGGAATGTTCAAATTGTTAAACAAGCTGAAGAAACTTAGAGTCCACCTCAAGATTTGGAATAAATTTTCCTTTGGGAATATTTTTCAGGAAAAAGAGTATTTGAAATCTCTTTTGTCTTCAATTGAATCTCAGATTGAATCCCAAGGGTATTCGGAGGGTCTCCTTGTAGATGAAAAATCCACTCTTTGTGCCCTTCATAACGTCTAGGCTGAAGAGGAGTTGTTTTGGAAACAGAAATCTAGAGAGCTCTGGTTAAAAGAAGGAGATTGTAACTCCCATTTTTTCCACTCTTCCACCTTGTGGTGGAGAGGTCATAATAGAATTAGGGAAATTGTCAAATATGATGGAGTGCATACTTCAAATGTAATGGAGATAAGGGAAGAAGTTATGGATTTATTTAGCTCTCTTTTATGCTCTCCATCGACCTGGGATAGAGATGCTGAATCTCGTATGTTGGAGGCAATCCCTTGCCTTGTTTTGGATGATATGAATGCTGCTCTTCTTGCTCCATTTTTTGATGATGAGATCCTGGTAGCAGTGAAGTCTATGGGCCCTCTTAAGGCTCCCAACCCTGATGGATTCCCTCCTATTTTTTTCCAGAAGTTTTGGCACATATGTGGAAGGGATGTTTGTGAAGCTATTCACCATTCCCAGAAGTCGTGTGTCTTCCCTAAGGCCTTGAATGCTACTTTTCTTGCTCTTATTCCTAAAAAGGACTCTGTGGCATCATTCAGTGACTTCAGGCCCATAAGCTTATGTAATACTATCTACAAAATATTTTCTAAAGCTATGGCAATTAGATTGAGGCCTATCCTCCCCTCTCTTATTGACTCGGCTCAAAGTGGCTTTGTTTCGGGAAGACAAATTTTGGATGGTGCTATTGTTATCCATGAACTTCTTCACTCGGTGCAGAAAAGTGGTAGGGCAACCTTCTTTCTTAAGTTGGACGTCAAAAAAGCCTATGATAGAGTGTCATGGCCATTTTTGTTTATGGTCCTAAGAAAGTTTGGCTTTAGCAACTCTTGGGTTAACCTCATGGAGGCTGCGATTTCGTCAGCTTGGTTCTCGATGTTGATAAATGGATCCCCTACTGGATTTTTTAACTCGTGCAGAGGGATTCATTAGGGGATCCTATTTCCCCCTTCCTTTTTATTATCATGGCAGAGGCTCTTGGTCGATCTATTAAAATATGTAGTATGGAATTTGGTTTAAGGTCGACCTTGCAGATAAACCCGATCTCTCATCAATAGTTCATAGATGATACTTTACTCTCCTGTGTGGCATCAGTTTTTCATGCTCGGGATGTTAAAGTGATTTTTGATTGCTATGGGAGGGCGGCGGGCCAGTTGATCAACTACCTTAAAAGCAATGTCTTCTTTGTTAACACCCCTGAGATTCGGCAGTAGAGGATTGCTTCAATTTTGGGATGTAGGATTGTTTCTCTCCCAATTACGTACCTGGGCCTTCCTTTATTTGTGGGACATTTGAAGGAGTCATTCTGGACTCCTGTTCTGGAGTGGGTACAGATAAAACTTTCCTCTTGGAAAGGAGCCCTCCTCAGTCAGGCCAAAAAAGTGATTTTAGTCCAGAGTACGCTTCAAAGCATCCCTTTATATTTTATGTCTCTCTTCAATATTCCTCCAGGGTGGCATCTAAGTTTGATAGCATTTGTAAGGCCTTTCTTTGGGTAGGCCCAGAGTTGAAGGGCAAGTTTCATCTTCTCTCGTGGGAGCAAGTCTGTAAAAGAAAAAGGATGGAGGCCTAAATTTGAAAAGTGTGATTGGTATGAATAAGGCTCTGGTGTCCAAGCTGGCCTGGAAGGTTGCTTCCAGCATTGATCACCTTTGGTGTCACATTTTAAAATCTAAATATAATTTTAATCATTTCCTATCGGAACCTCTCTCTTCTAGAGGTTCTATGTTTTGGAACAGTCTGATCAAATCCAAGGATTTTATTAAAAATAATAGTTGTTGGGTGATTAGAAATGGTAGGTCGGTCTCCTTTTGGGATGACCCTTGGCTCAGAGACCACCCTCTCATGGAGGACCATCATTTCAGGGATGTTTGTTTTCTCTCCAAAGAGGTAGGCTTCATTAAGGTGGCAGATTTTATCATCCTTCATAATAACCGCAAAGAGTGGTCCCCATCTCCCCCCTTTCTCAGATCAACCCAGGATCGTTTGGAGTGGGAATCTATTCTTGCTGAATTGCGAAGGTATATTGTTCTCCAGGAGGAGGTGATGGACCGGCTTGTTTGGGATGGAGATAGTGAGGGCTCTTTTACTGTTAAATTGGCTTACTCTCTCCTTTGCCATCGGGGAGGTGGTGATTTCCCATGGTCAAAGATCTGGATTAAAAATTTAACTCCAAAAATTAATATCTTCTTTTGGTTGGTGGTGCAGAATAAGGTCCTTACGATTGAGAACTTACACAAGTGGGGTTTTAATCTACTCAATCGGTGTTTTCTTTGTAAACAGGATTGGGAATCTACTTCCCATTTGTTCCTCAAATGCAAGGTATTCCAGGAGGTTTTTTATTCCTATCTTCAGCATATTGGGCTTGCTTGGACGTTACCGGATTCTATCAATGATTTGATTCATCAGTGGATGTCACCTTTTTCCTCGCCCCATATTAAGTGTTTTTGGAAGTTTTGGCTTCCCCATATTCTTTGGGGAGTGTGGAAGGAATGGAATGCGAGGGCATTTAAAAATAAGGAAGGAGATATCTTGCACTTAAGCCAAAAAATCTTGTGGAAAGTTGGTGAGAATGTGTCTTCTGCAGTGAAGGACTCACTCCCTTCTATTCCTAGGGATCATCCTAATTTTGTGGTTGAGCGTTCTCTCGATTTCTGCCCAGATTTAAGACCACCTCCGGCTCTGAACTTACGTACTTTCATCCATTGGTCCTCGCCCCTCTCGGGGTGGTTCAAAATTAATTTCTATGGGGCATCGAAAGGAAATATGGGCCATGCTGGCATTGGGGGTATTATTCGGGATCAGTATGGCACTGCCATTTTGGCCTTTGTGGAAGACATAGGTGTTCAATCATCTCATTTTGTCGAATCTCGGGCTGCTTTTATTGGGATTCAGATGCTTAAATATCTTGGCATTCACAGGGCCATTATTGAAGGAGACTCATTAAATATTATTAATATGCTCAAGGGTGATTGCAATCCAGGATGGTGAATCTCCAATTTAATTGTAGAATCGAGAGCACATTTAATGTCTTTGGAGGAGTTGATCATCAGGCACGAGTTCAGAGAAGCGAATGTGGTGGCTGATTGCCTTGCTAATTTGGGTGTTTCTAGTCAGGGCTTGATGATATGGTGCACTGAATTTCCTCCAGAGATTATCCACCTTATTAATGATGAGAAGATTTTATGATCTTTGGGGTGTGTTTGGGCTTCTGACGTAGCTCCTTTCTCTTAGTGGTTGTTGGCAGTTATTCTTCTCTGGGGTGATGATGGAGGGCCTTTACTTTGCTCGGCTACCTTGTCCTTGGGAGCCCTCTTGGCTCTACGTTTGCTTATTGAGAAGACATGTGGCCCCTTTCCCTCCCTAATTTTTGAATTTCAAATTTTGAATCCCTTCCCAACATCTTCTCAGGCCCTCGGGAGATGGACCACCCTGGGTCATGTGTAGTCTCCAGAACATTCTTGGTGGGTGCTCGTGTCTGTGGTTTTGGGTCGTAGTGTCTGTCAGATCCTTGGGATGGTGTCCATATTGTGTTGGCTAAATTATGACTTTTCTTGTCTCGATGTAGTTGCTGCCCTTTTCGATGCTCTCCTCTTTGCTTTGAGTTGGTGCTCGCATGGTAGTTTTGTGGCCAAGTTGTCTTGGTGGAGCCTTACACCTATTGTGGCCTTGTTGTTCTGGCGAACACCTGGTTCCTTTCTTGAAGTTCTTTAAGGCTTGTCCCTCTTGGGCTTTGGGGCTCTTCCCCTTGTCCTTTGAGCTCCCTCTTGGTAGTCTTGTCCACTCTCTCTTGTTATTTACATCGCTCCTCCCCATGATGGGTTTAGTCTTGCTACCCGTTGCATGGTTTTTTGCTTCCTGTTATGAGGATGGTCGATTTCTCTTGGTGGCTAGTCTCGGGACCTTTTTTTTTCCCCTATTGGGGCCTCCCAAGCCCTTATTTGGTGCTAGTTTGTTGACTTTGGGGGTGAGGCTTCTATTTATTTAACTTTGTTATGGCCTGGGTTGTCCTTTTTTAGAGTTCTCTTGCTGTTGGGAGTTTTTTTGTTCGGGTTTTCTCCCTCTTTTCTATGTCTGAGTTTTTTTGGTTTGTTGTTAGTATGGGTAAAGTGAAGATCTACCCGTCTAAGCTTAAATTGAGTAAACCCCATCTTGAGCCTGCATCTATGTCCTTTGATGAGGAGGTTAAAACTATCCTAGTAGAAGGGGGTCTTTTGGAATGCATTCAAAAGTTTCATGGTCATAGCCCGATGCTTACTAACTGGATGGTTTCTTCTTGGAATGATGGTTGGGTCAGTATTGGCTCTTGGTCATTTCAAGTCACGACGGAGCTCATCAGCAGAACTACTAGCTTGGTGTTGGATGGAGCCTATCACAACCATGATAGACATTCTCTGTTGCAGGAGATTAGTCTATTTTTAGACAAGGAGGAATTATTTTCGAGGATCCAGAATGGTTTCAGTGTTGCGGCCCTACCTCCTCCTTGGGATAGGGTTGCTAGGGTTATCATGGACTATTTTACCCTTGATCCTTCCTATGAAATTATTAGGAGCTTCCATGCTATGTTTTTAAATCATTTGAGATGTAAAGCTTGCATGAATATTCCTTTGTTTCTTTTCCATTCTATGAAGAAGTCCTTTTTGAGTGTTCAAGGCGGTCATGGTCAGACCCCTATTCATCAAGGCCTTGCATTGTTGGTGTTTGAGTAGGCCACCTTTGAACATGGTTTAAATGCTGATGATTTGCTCAAGCCTTTTGCAGATATTCCTCATCCCTTGGCTGGTGGTACTAAGAAGGTGGTGGTTCTAGTTCGGCCTCTAGGATGGATTTTGATGGCAGTGAAGATATCTATTCCTTTTCCTTTGGGAAGGGTTCTAAGAAAATTTCTAGGAAGATTCAAGTCTCTTCCAAAGGTGTTTGGGGGAAGGCCTCGGTTGTGGAAGCCCTTACTCCTTCGGTGGGTCCCACTTGTTAAATTTGATTTACCTCCTAAAGTGATCTTGGAAGATCCTATGAATTTGGATCTAAGGCCTTCTCCTCCTGCTGCTACAAAGAGGTTGTCACTGTCAATTCTCCCCATCCCCCTGCCCTCCCAGATTTTGATGTTCTTCCTCGGGATTGCATTCGGGAGAAATCTGTGGAGGAGGTCTATGCTCCAGAGGCCTCTAGGGAGCTCAAACATTCTGTTTTTCATGATTTAAAGCTAATTGATATCAATCAAAGAAAAATTTGGTGCTCTTTGAAATCGGCTCTGGTTCTGTTGCTCAGGGTATGGATAATTTGGTGTAGAACTATCTCAGTTCTCCCTTCTTTGGTGCCTTGAACGCTTGGTGTTAATTGTTTTCTCTGTCTGCCTCATTTTTGTCTGGTAAGGTTTTGTTTCATTTCTTACTCTTGTGGTTTTTTCTCTAGTGGTTGTGGGATCCCGTTAAAACCCTCATAGTTTTTAATATTACCAAAAAACAAATATATATTTATAATTTTAAGTTTACATGTTAAATATTTTTTAAATAAATTATTATTATTTCTCATATTAAAATCGTTTCTATTTCCATATAAAATGTTTGAACTTATAAATAAATTATTTTTTTATAAATAATTTATTGAAGTAAGATAAAAAAAATACAAATAAAACATAACCAAAAAAAACCATTTCCATATGTGTCATTTGGACATATCTGAATAAATTGTTTTTATAAATAGTTTCTTTAGTAAAAAAGAGAGTAATATAGATCATCTAACAGTCATTTAACTTAAGTGTTTCAAATGTATAATAAAAATAATTTTTTATATTTTAATTTAACATATTAAAAAATATAAATAAGTTTAATATTTCAAGTTTAACAGTTCGAATCACATGCCCGACCTGTCACATAATACAAGCTTGATTTTTATAAAGCTTAAAAGGCTCATGCAATGCAAAGTTTGTGTTGAAAGCTGACCTTGAAAAATAAATGTCTTCCACTAAAATTTCTAAGTAAACGCTGATCTATTATTTGGTTTTTTTTTTAAATAAAAGTATCCACTATTTCATAGATATTCAATGAAAATATCAAATGATAAATCATATACGAGAGTTTAATTAGTTAAGAAATTATCGAACATTAAATTTTATTAAAAATATGTACATATATAATTGGTAATTTATTATAAATAGAATTTTTTGTTTGCAAAATTATGTGGTTTTTAATTTTTATTGAAGATTGATTTTATTAAAATAATAAAATATTGTTATCTTTATTAGATTATTTTATCTTTATCAAATATTTTTTTCATTTGTCTTTTTATTAAAAATATTTACCATCCTCAAATTATGTTTTGGCAATCAACACTATAATATCATTTGTAGTAATAGATAAAACCTCACTCATACAAATACTTTTTAAAATTAAAAAAAAAATTAGTTGAAATTCAACATTGTCAATGGTTAAATTATTTGCTACACAATTTCCATATCTATAAATATATTATTTATAGCCACCTCACAATTTTCTAATACTTTTATTTATGGGTCTTATTCATGCCCTTAATATTCCAAAACATTATTTTCATCATCACTATTTATTTTTGTTTGATATTTGATTTTATTTTCCTATATCTATATTCATCTAAGATTGTTTACTTCTTGGCTTTTCCTCTCCTTTTTCATTGCCTTCAACACTTTCATGTCCATCAATATCTTTAATCTTCTAATATTGTTCATAGTGAGACTTATCATCTATATAGATTTGTGTTGCTCTAAAGAATTCAAAGGACAAGGAATAACCTCAAAAGCATATTATTATTTATGTTGCACTAAAAATCTTAAGTGCAAGGATGCTCTTCCATTGTAATTAGTTTTCTATATTTCCATGGAAAGGATTATATAATACTTGAGAAAAGTAAAGATAATTTACGTAGAATAAATTTGACCTCTTTTTTGTCTTTGTTTTAAAATTTTCCTCCACATATTTTTTTTGCATCTTTAATTCTTCTTGAATTTGAACTTACATATTGTACTCTCATCCATTATATTCTTCTTTGTTTCTTATAATGGTTGATCATGTGAGCTATGATGGCCTTTGCTATATGATGTTGTAGATAGTCTTTTTTACCTCTTATTTTGGAGTGGAATATCCTTGATCTAATCTAGTTTCTATTACCATGTGATTTTCTTGGAGTGGAATATCTTGTCTACTACGAGAGGTAGATATTATTGCTTATTGAGATACACCCATACACTAAAATATTGGATTAATTATAAATATCATAGATGCATTACCCTTTTTATCTCAAAATTATTCAATCTTAGGAAAGAACTACTTAGTAATAGTTTGTAGAAGATAACAGGATCATGACTTATCACTTCATTCTTCCAGCCTCGAGAGGCCACGACCAGGAAGCACCAAGGTGATCACAGAGATACAACAAGATCAACTCATCGTCGACAAATAATATCTACGATGACATCGAACTCTTACATCACTCACTTATCTTCAATCTTGAATATTGGGAGTAATCCTTGATCCACAAATCTTGTATATCATATTTCATCATGTTTACTATTTTTCCTTCTTTATTTTCTCTGGAGTTGCATTAGGCACTCCCGTTGCTTTGTATATATCTTATTGTATAGTACTATTGACCTCTTTTAGTCACCTATGGACATTAATACAAATTCAAATTCAAATTGATGACCAAATGTTTTTCTCTTTTTCCATAGTTTTCACTTTGCAATATCTTGCCATATGTCAAGTATCATAACAATTGTGGCATTGAAATACAATATTTTAATAATCTAATTATTGATCCTATTCTCATTATTTAGATTTAATCCTAATAAATGGTGGCAATGAACTTAAAATATCCATAGAAACACATATTTAGGTATATAGCATGCTTTAGTTCCTTAATACTTAGTCCCTCCTTGATATATTACCATAGGGTATTTTTAATATTATTGAAAATATCCTTATTGTTAAGTTGATTTGAAAGTCTAAAAATCCTAACCCTTATTAGAAGCTTTTTAATAGTTTCTATCTTGACAAAATATTTTTCTTCATGGTCTTAATTAAAGGGTATCTCTCCCCTTTAAACAATGGGTCACTAACCATTATTTTATCCTTGATTTTTTAACTAGAAGAAATGTCATAGAGTTATTTGAGTTCAATCTTGAGTTCCACTTGATCCAATTTTGAATATCTAAAAACCATGGAGAATATCCATGGAATTTATATATTAACTCTGTACTTTTAAGAATAATAATATCGTGCTTGATCATCTTATCTTTGATAATCAAATTTTCTATATCATCTACTACTTGGATCAAAAAATTTATTGTTGCTCTTATCCTTATCTCCAACTTGGGCTTCCACACTTCTACTTATCTTTATCTTGGACATCCATAATTTCAACTAGGGCACCCTAACTTTTATCTAGGGCATCTTGAATTCTCATTAAGGCCTTACTACCAACTCAAATGTATATTGTATTTGATAATAATAAATAAAACTATTTTACTCCATATAAAAATTTAAATAAATTATAAAAATAAAATTTATATTTAAATATTTTCTTAAAAGAATATAAAATATGAAATTAAATTTTAAGCCTGATATATGTTGATTAAAAAATGGTTGTGTATTTACCTTCGACAAATACTTGAGAAGTATGTGCACCCACTCTTTCACTGTTAACATAGCATACATGCATAACTGAAGTTGATTGTTCCTATAGTATTTTTCCTTGTGTGGAAAGAAAGGAAATATTTTAAAATTAATGTTAATTATTTATACTTTTTAATAAAATAAATTTATATTTTATTTTGATATTTTATTTTTGTTTATTATTTGATGTTGGTGATGAGATCAATTTTTCTATTAAATTTAAAAAGACTAATTATTTTGATAATATTTATAGTTTATTTTAATATTGTTAGTATATTCATAAGATCAAGGAGGATTTGTGAAATGGAGATAAATTCTACATGGTACCATAGTAGATCATGAACAAATGCATTTATCTACTTCAAGAAATAAGATCAATGATCTCAAAACGTGACATTAGTAAACATCATGATATTTAGTTAGTAGAATCGTTTAAAGTTAAGAGGGGTCTTAGGTAGGGATATACTCTATCACCAAATTTATTCATTATTATCAAAGAGATATTGAAAAGGAACCTAAAGAGGACATACAAATATTAGCCACTAATCATTTTTAAATCTAGTAATAACATTGAAAACATCATTCATAAATAATTTATGTTTGATATAATCCTTTTTTGAATGGAAAAAATTGAGGTCAAAACTTTGAATAAGTTACTAAAGGAATATGAAATCAAGGCAAAATGTTCATAGAAAAAAATACAAAATTTACTGTTGGGTTTTAAGCCACATCATCTTAGGTTCCAATATTCTAGATCTTGAGTAGTCTCAAATATAAGAGAAATTAAAATATTATATGGTCAAAATAATTAATAATATTAATGAAAAATAATAATTAGAATATAAATGGATAAAGCCATTTATGTAATAACATAAAGAAAACTTATAGTATAACTACTCAAAATATGCATACAAGCTTTAATATGATCTTAATTGATCGTGTTATCTTACAATACATGGATCTTAGTCTCCATTATATAACCTTAAAAAGGTGGTTCTTCAATACTTGACTCTTGCACTCTTCACTTATCTAGGAGTGACAACCTTTTCTATTACTTACATAAGACAAGCATCACATGTCCTTTTGGCTTCTTATCTTGCCACTTGTATACATGACTCTTTGACTCTCTATTTACTTGCACACTTGTGCACTTTCTCATATTACATATTTGTAAACTTAATTATATGACACTTGTACATTTTATTATATTACACACTTGCACACTTAATTACACGACATTTGTGCATATCCTACACATAGACACTTACATAAAAAGAGAAAATATAAATCCCAACCATAAACTATATATTCATACCCTATTATGTTATTTGCATTGTACCATAGGTACCATGGGGGTGCATTTATTCAATGAGTTACCATGGGGTACATTAGCATGTACCAAATAATATATTATTCTCCATTACCCCTTTGTATTAGATTATTTGGTTGTTGAAGACGTTAGTATTCAATCATTGTCTTCATTTTGTACCTTGTATTCATCCACTATCTTTGTTTGTAGTATCTGCTTGGATTATGTACGATCCATATTTTTATTTTCTCTCTTTGATAATTCAAGCAGTTCATCATTAATATAATATTGAGATAAAATATGATTTAATATTTTTTTGTTCCTATTCTAGCACTACATTGGATTCTAATGTTCATAAGTGTTGGAATATATTATATTATTTGGTATATGCTAATGTACCACCTTAGGTACATTTTTAGATTAGAAGTATGTCGTAAATTAGGGTTTAATTATTTACTTTATGCAATATAACAAATGTACAAGTTTTGTTAGAATGTGAAAAGTACTTGATGATATAAATGTGTATGTATTCCATGTACACATGATTCCATAGAATAATAAGATGAAGAGTCATAGGTAGTTGGAAGGCCAAGAGTCACACCTCATTATATATAGACCTTTGATTGAGAAGTGAAGACATAATGAAGAGAGAATAAGGTAGAGTAGTAGATACAACGTAGAGCATGTATGAAATGGAGATTTTGATACCTCCATTTTATATCATTGTACTTGTGATATTTCATTAATGGTAGTTTAATAAGTTATTACATAAGCTTCTTACGAGTTTTGCATACTTAGTATATTTTCATTATCATATATTTAATATTGCATTCTCATTTTATACCTCGTGGTTGATTTTATATTAAGTATCTAGCATCAAAAGCAAACAATAAGCTCTATTTTTTTTCATGTTGTGATCTTTGGATCATTTATCTTCACTTTCTATGACTTTTGGAATCGTTTAGAAAATAAGACTTTGAAAAATATTGTCTAATATCATAAATAATATTTTTTTTATTTTTTTTATTTGTTTTCCTTATACCGATAAAATTCTAGAGAATTATTATTCCTTCCACAAAATTTATATGGATAATAATTCCATTGTATTACTTATTCATACCAATTCTATCACAATGATTACATTTAAAATGATTATAATGTCTATCTTTAAATTTATATTATAATCCTTGCTTCCAAATCATAGCTTTGCAATCATAATGCAACCATTTATGCAATATTAAATATTTAGTCAAATATTTCAAATAGTCAAATGTTTCAAATCATTTTTTCCTTTCAAAAAATAAATTTACAAATTCAATAATTTTCAAATTATTTGAAGTAAACTACCTTTTCTCTTTCCAATAGACAAATGTGCAAAATTTTCTAAATTTTCAAGTTTCCTAAATTTACATTTTTTATTTCCGGGGTAGAAGTCCTTATCTCTTCAAAATCTAGTATATATTAAATTTTAAAAATAAAATTTTTGAAATAAATAGTAGAATTAATTGGAAATATCAAATATTTATATTCTTGATTATTTAAAATATTAATGTTAAAGTAGTTTTAAGTTCAACCTATAATTATTAACTCCAATGTGATAGGATTCATTTTTCTCCAACTTTGCTTTATACTTCCTAAGGTTGTTAATTCATAAAATATAAATCTTAGTAATATATTCATGTACCAAATAAAATAATGTAAGATTCCATACATTTAATTTCTCTTGTTAAATTAGGTCACTATTGACTACATCACATCAAAAATAAGAATGCTCCATTGTAACATTATTAAAGGTATTTAATGAAGGAAAAATATTTGATTTTACATCATTCTAGCTTCTCATATACTTATCAATCTTTGACGAATGTAAATTATGATCTTGCAAACATATTGAATTTTTTCACCTTAGCCTTCACCAAAGCAATTTGAATCTTATCTATTTCTAGCAATAGATGCTTGATAAATACTCCAATGAACATCAAGGTTTGTCTAATATTGGCTTAGATATTTACCAGGTTGTAGGTATTGCATTTCAATTTAGATAACTTAGCTTGCATATTCTAATTTGATTGATATTGCTCCACAACAGATCATTCTAGATCATACGATACATCTTCAACACTATCCCAATCTAGTTCATATGGCTTAACCCAATACTTAGCATAATATATAGATGATAATTCTATTGATACTTGGCATGATCTAGCTTTAACAACTCCGCTTACTACTTGGTGTGATCTACCTTTGACTAATTTATTCAATACTTATATGGATACAACACCTTTTGGTGCTTTAATAACTTCATGATGGAGATTCACTGCATGGGACCGTTAATGGACTCTAAGGGTCAAATTGTAAGATAATACATCATACAAAATACATCAATAAAAGAAACCTGCAAATGCTTCCTTTAATTAACTGAATTCTCATCCTCCTTACAATAGAGTCTCCCAATTCTTATACTCATAAAAAGAAAAATCCTAGCCTACGCTACTCCCTTACTATTTTTATTAACTTTCTATATTTAGAAACTCACTTGCTATTTTTACTAACCCTAAAAAAAACTTGGATGGCATCGAAAATGGAATCATGCACCCGTTATTCAATAAAACCTACTACCCCAACATAGAAACCCCGCTCTAGTTCTACACTAATAGTTATGATAATTTTTTAGTTGTGAAAAATGAAAATTACATTAAAAGCTAATTTTGGGTATCCTAGAGGCATTTTCGTGCATGAAAACATATGGACCACTTTTCTTAGGTTATCCATGTAATTCAAAAAGTTCTAAAAAAATAACGGGGAAAAATAGATTCTCGGAGCAAAAGTTATGGCCCTGGCAAGGTGCATCATTCTCCTCTGGTTGAAAATGATCTCAGCTCCTACGAGTTCTACTGATGAAATACCTCAAGCTTGTCAATGTCATGCCTTTTTATTTCCTCCTTTGAAATCCAAGTGTTATCAGCCTAGGATAAACCTTCCCACTATACCAAGTATTTGCTATAGTTTCCATTGCATGTGGTGATCACTTTCCTATCAAGGAATTATGCAATGTGTTCCTTATTCTTCTTAATGATTTGCTTATCTCAAGCTATGGTGTTTTTATCTTCAACAAATGCAATATCATCATGAAATTCATGCAAATCAAAGACATTGAAAACTGGTGAAATATTGAGGTCAACTAGCAATTCCACCTTATAAGCATTGTCATTCATTTTCTGTAGAATTCTACAAGGACCAATTTTCTTCATTTTCAATTTATTATATGTCCCCTTGGTAAATCACTCTTTTCGAAGGTGAACCATCACCATGTCCCCAACTTGGAATACTTGGACACGTCTATGCACATCAGTAGCCTTTTTGTACTTAGTATTACTATTCTATAACTTGTTTCTGACCTCTTCCTACAATTTTTGTATATGTTCAGTAAATGTTTTTGCATCATTACTAACATGCTCCTAGATTGGTAATTCAACCAAATATAGAACACCCTTGGGGTTCTAGCCATAAATAATTTGAAATTGTGATTTTCCTATTGAGCAGTTCACTAAGCTGTTGTATGCAAATTTTGTTTGTGACAGGGCTAAATCCCATTGTCGTGGTTTCTCATCAACTATGCACCTTAGAAGATTACCCAATATCTGATTCACAACCTCAATTTGTTTGTCAGTCTATGGATGATAAGCACTACTGAATTATAGCTTTATGTCTATTTTCTTCCATAATATCCTTCAAAAATGACTCAAGAACTTAACATCCCGATATGAAGTGATGGTCTTTGGAACTCCATGCAATCTCACCACTTCATAAAAAAAAATTACTGCAATCTTGGTTGCATCATTGGTTTTTTGGCAAGCAATAAAATGAGCCATCTTAGAAAACCTATCTACTACAATAAAAATGGAATCTTTACCTTTCTAAGTATGAGGTAGCCCTGGCACAAAATCTATGCGTAGGTCAGTCCACGATCCTAGGGGAACTGGTAAGGGTGTATACAACCCTGTATTTTGCACATGACCTTTAGCCACTTGGTACACTCTACATTTGGACAAAAATCAGATTACATATCTCTTTAATCATGGCCAATAGTACTTTTCCTCCACAAGAGAAACTATTTTATCTATGCTAAATTATCTTGCCAAATCACCACTATGCAATTCATGGATGATATTATTCCGCACGGAACGAACATGTATGCATAATTGTTTCTCCTTAAGTAGATATCCATATTGCATAACATACTCAACAAATATTTGACCAACCTCACCCATAATTTGAGTTTTATATAGTTGTAAAATGCTTACAAAATCTACATCAAATTCATACAAATCCTTAATCCCCTCAAAGCCTACCACTGCATTCTCCATGGTGGTTACCAATAGTACTCTCCTGCTTAATGCATCAACAACCTTATTCTGCTTATCGAACTTGTGCTTCAACACAAATGAGTATTCTTACAAAAAGGAAACCCACCTGGCATGTCTACTATTTAATTTCTTATGAGAATTAACATACCTTAAGGATTCATGGTCAGTGTACAGTGCAAACTCCTTGGATAATAAATAATTTTACCAATACCTCAGTGCTTGCACAATTGCATAAAATTCTACATCATAAGTAAAGTAGTTCTTTCTTACGTCATTCAAATTTTCATTAAAAAATGCTACTGGCCGCCCCTCTTGGCTCAGCACAACACCAATCCCCACATGTGAAGCATCACAATCAATTTCAAATATTTTTCTAAAATTAGGTAATACCATAATGAGTGCTTCTGAAACCTTCTTCAAGATTTCAAAACTTCGAGTTGCTACTTTTGTCCATACAAATATTTTCCCCTTCGTACACTCTGTTATGGGTGCAATAATGCTGCTAAAGTTTCTAATGAACTTATTATAAAAATTTTCCAAACCATGGGAACTTCTCACATATGTTACATTCCTTGGAATAGGCCATTCAATAATTACCCCCAACTTTTCCTCATCCATCTTTAGGCCATTCTTGGAAATTACAAAACCCAAAAACACTAGACTTTCTTGAAGAAATCTACACTTATTCAAATTAGCATATAGTTTCTCTTTCTGTAATAACTCTAACACCAATCTCACATGGTGCAAGTTCTCTTCTTCACTTTTACTAAAAATCAAGATATCATCAAAATAGAAAACCACTAACTTACCAATGTATTCATGCAGCACTTGGCTCATCAACCACATAAAGGTATTGGATGTATTTGGTAACCCGAATGACATCACCATCCACTTGTACAACCCATATCGGATTTGAAAGAAGTCTTCTACTCATCCCCCTATCTAATACTGATCTGATAATTACCACTTTGTAGATCAATATTCTTGAAGTAGCTAGCTCCTGTTATGACATCCATCATATCATCAACTCTAGGTATTGGAAACATGTGCTTGATAGTAATTTTATTTATGGACCTGCTATCTACACACGTCCACCATGAGCCATCCTTCTTCGAAGTTAATAGAGTAGGAGTTGCACAAGGACTCATGCTCTCCCTTACTAATCATTTCTATATCAATTCTATTACTTGCTTATTTAACTTTATATTTTTGGTTGGACTCAATAAATAGGCTACCTATTTTGGAAGAACTAACCTAGGAATTAGATCAATGTGATGTTGAATATCCCTCTTCGATGGTAACCCATCATGTAACTCATCTGGTATAACATCAGCATACTCCTTCAACAACCTGGATGCTTATGGTGGTATATGAGCCTCCTCTACCTCTATCTTCTTCATTGTCAATGCATAGCACCAACTATATTCATGTACCTCTATGATAAACTCATTTGCAGTCGGTAAACTCTTGCTTTGTCCTTCTTCCTGAAGAGGCAATAATACTACCTTGAAATCATCCTTCAAAAAGGTGTATGTATTTCGACCCCCATCATGGATGGTCTTCCTATAATACTACCAAGGCCTCCCCAAAAGTATGTGACAGGCATCCATAGGAATCATGTCACACCAAACTTCATCTTTATAAGTATTCCTCATTGAGAATTTTACTAAAAATTTCTTATCTATAGTCACCTAATTTTCTTTCTTTATCCATGAAATACGATAAGGATGTAGGTACTTCTCACATTTTAGATTCATTTTATCTACCATTACATTAGAGACCATATTCTCACAACTACCACCATCAATTATTACTTTGCATACCTTTCATCCTGATGTGCATCTTGTGCAAAAAATATTTGTTCATAGCTATGACTAACCACCCTCATCCGATTTCATTTTTACCTTCTTTGGATCAATCAATGTTCTCTTTATCATGATATTCTCACTTGCATCTACAATAACTTATGTCTTAGTTTCATCTTATTCCTCAACCAGGTTGACTCTATCCTATCCTCCTTGATTCCTTTCTTCAGCATGATAGTAGGTGCACTCAAATGCTCGGTGACCTTCCTCACCACATCTAAAATAGGTATATGGCTTCTATTATCTATTCCCAGTTCGACCTCCTCCATTACCTTGACCTCCTCTATTCCCCCTTCCTCTTTGGTAAGTACCATGATCTTGCTCTGTCTCTTATTTTTTCTCTATATTTGAGTATTCTCCCTTTGATGAGCTACATCCTTCCCACACCTGATTTGAAGAAGATACCAATCCCTTCTTACTTATGTAATTACTCCTCTTATGATTTTATTTGACCCTCAAGATCATCTGATACACATATTCTACAATAAAGGTATGATGCATACTCAACTCATATTGAATAGAATAACTTGGGCCATTTACATACCTCAAAGCCCTTTGCTATTCAGTCCCATTATGCTCCACATGAATAGATAGCTTGTAGAACTCATTGGTGTAGTCCTCGATGCTTTGGTCCTTCTACCAAAGCTTTTGAAATGTACAAAATAAAGTTTTGGAATAGTCTACAAGCATAAAATTTTCTTGCAACTTCTTCATCTTATCCCAAGCCTTGATCTTTGCTTTTTCTTTCCTCTATCCTTCCATATGTACATGATCCCACCAAATTAAAGCACACCCTTTCAACTTCGTGCATCCAAGTTTCACCTTATTTTTCTTAGCTAGATTACTCCATTCAAAATACTTCTCCATACTATTTACCCAATCAATTAGCTCCTCTAGTTTTAACCCACTAGCATACTCAAAAACCTTGATCTTGATTCCATATCAGCTTCCTTTAAGTCCTTCCAAGGCTTTAATCATCCTAATTTTAAATTTTTTTAGTTCTTCTTCCACGTGATCCCCAGATCCGCCTTCCCCAACCACGGTCTCATTATCAGATTCTAGATCTGGGTCGACATTGGTGTAGGCCTCCACCATACGGTTAATCACACCAGTCATTCATGCTATTTTTACATGTAGATCCTCCATCTGCTTATTCTTTTGGTAATAAATCCCTCATCCTCTCCCTCTTCTATTCATCTTCTTTCTATTAGCGGGATCTCACCTGATTTGATACTAATTGATGGAAATTCACTGCAGGAGACCGTCAATGGACTCCAAGGGTCAAATTACAAGATAAGGCATCATACAAAATATATCAATAAAAGAAACTTGCAAATGTTTTCTTTCATTAACTAAATTCTCATTCCACTTACAATAGAGTCTCCCACTTATTATACTCCTAAAAATAAAAATCCTAGCCTATGCTACTCCCTTACTATTTTTAGTAACTTTCTATTTTTAGAAACTCACTTGCTATTTTTAGTAACCCTAAAAAAACTCGTATGGCATCCAAAATGGAATCATGCATCCATTATTCAATAAAATCTACTACCCCAAGATAGCAACCACACTCTAGTTATACACTAATAGTTATAATAACTTTTTAGTTGTAAAAACTAAAAATTATATTAAAAGCTAATTTTGGGCCTCTTAGAGGCATTTTCGTGCATAAAAACATATGGGCCACTTTCCTTAGGTTATCCATGTCATTCAGCATGTTCTAAAAAATGAACGGGGAAAAACAGACACTCGGAGTAAAAGTTATGGCCCTGGCAAGGTGCATCACTTCATCTACTTGGTCATGAGGTTTTTTTTTCCTGTAATAATTTGATAATTATTTGGCATTCCATCCAATGCAATAGTATCAATTAACTTTGAATGTTCCTTGATGTATAAATTTCTTCAGAGTTATCCCTTGATTCTAATTTGAGTCCTTGTCTTCACTAGTTTTATACCAAATGGATAGACTAAAGCATATATTAGAATATTTTTCAAACATTTTCAAATGTTGGAAACTTTGCAATAGCTCCCCTTCACATATCAATCTATAAATTTAAAATTTATAGTAATTTGATTCTATGTTTTCTTCATGTGATTCTTAATATAATTTCACATCAAAGACTTTGTTTAATCATAACAATAGAGACTACTCAAAGTAGCTCGAATACCACTATTGGTTTTTTAAGCTAGATCATCTTAGGTACTAATATTTTGGATCTTGAGTAGTCTCAAATATAAGAGCAATTAAAATATTATATGGAAAAAATAATTAATAATCATATTCATGAAAAATGTCAATAATTAGAATATAAATGGCCAAAATAATTTATGTAATAACATTAAGAAAAATTATAGTATAATTGCTAAAACTATGCATACAAGCTTCAATATTATAAATGCTTGAATGTGATCTCCATTGATAATCTTATCATATAATGCATGGAGCTTTATTACCATTATATAACCTTAGATATATGACTCTTCAATACTTAACTCTTCCTCTCCTCACTTATCCAAGAGTCGTAACCTTTCATATTCGTTACATAAGACAAGCCTCGCATGTTCTTTTATCTTCTTATCTTACCACTTGTATACGTGAATCTTGACTCTCTATTTAATTTCATACTTAGCTATATGACATTTTCACATTTTTACATGACACTTACACACTTCTACATGCACACCTAATACATAAAATATGTGCACTTTCTCAAATTACATATTTACATACTTAATTACATGACACTTGTACAATTTGTTATATTACACACTTGCACACTTAATTGCATGACACTTGTACATGCCCTACACATATACACTTACATAAAAGAGAAATTATAAATTACACTCACAGAATATAGAATCAAACCCTATTATAATATTTATATTATACAATAGGTACCACAGGGGTACATTAGCATGCACAAAATAATATAATATTATCTAATATTTACATCTAAATAATGTATCTAGAGTCAAAGTAATGATATGTAGGTTAATTCAAATGCAGGAGGTAAATTTTCTAGCAACATATCTAGGGATACCCTTATTTAAGGGGAGAATAACGATAGAATTGTGAAATTCAATTATGAGTAAAGTTTAAGATAAATTACTGGTATGTAAAGGTAGATGGTTATGATAGTAGGAAGAGTGCAATAAATTAATTCAATATTAGAGGTCATTCCAATATATTAGATATCCTTGTATATCATGTTAAAATTGGTAGAAAAAATTTAATCTATATTATCTACTTATTTTTTGTGAGTAGGATTACATGATAAAAGAAAATTTAAATTGGTGAAATGGAGCAATTTATGTGATGTTAAAATTAGGGGAGGTATTGGTTTAAGAATTTCTACAAATGCAAACTTAGCTATAATAAAAAAAAAAAATTGAGATTATAAAAATAGAGTCAAAGATAATGGACTGAAATTCATGTAAATATGTAGAGCCCAATGACCCAAGTCTAATATTTACTAAAAGCTCTTTACTATATGGTTCTGCACTATGAAATAGTTTTACAAAATCAATTGATTTAGTAATTAAAGGTTTAATATGGGTGGTCAGATATAGAGGAAAAAATTCTATTTGGCTTGATACTTGGTGTGATTAAAAAACACTTAATCTGGATCCTTTTTTGAAATCATGGATGATATTATCTCAAGATAATGGTGATTGGATTTTAAGCATAATGTACAAGGACCAGGAAGGAAGATACAAATGGAAAGAATATTTTTTTCAAGTATACGATATATTGCTTCTAGGAGGAAATTGGGTAGAAAGATAACAATAGTGATTATTCCAAGGTGTGTGAGGGATAATTTGATTTAGGAGTTGAATAGATTTATAAAATATACATCAGGAAGTAGATATAATATCAAGCAGTTATAAAATATGAATACCACAAGAATATAGAGAGATGTTTTGGATTGCCTACTCATTCCAATATTGAAAAAATTTATATGGCTAGTAGGTCAAAGAAATTTTTTATCTTGGAATGACCTAATGAAAAGGGATTTTTATGGTCCCTCACAATGTATTTTATGTAAAAATGAGGATGAGAGTATAGACCATATCTTGTGACATTACTCAATTTGGACACTATGGTAATGTATTATTAATATATTTGGTAAACAAATGGTGATAAATTATAGAATTGAAGAATGGTATAGGGGATACTATATTATATAGTATAATGTTATTATGAATATTTGGCATGGACTACACATAATCCAATTTTAATTATATTATTATATTATATTACAATAATTAATGGTACAAAGAATTCATAAGATGGGTATATTTAAATGGGATATTATCATGGTAATCATCATGGAGATTATTCATGTAAAGTATTACTTGTGACTACCTTTTGCCATGAATTATATTACGAGATTTTATTTAGAATTTAAGGATATTTAAAATGAGTTTTCATATGAATAAATATGAGTGGTATTGAGGGAGATACAACCCTATAAATTCATCCATCTAGAACAAGCGTATTGACAATTTTCCAAATCATGTTATTTTGAAAATATAAAATTTGATATATATCTTTTAGTTATAAGAGAAAGAATATAATAATATAGGATATTGATGGTCCTATGGAGTAAGAATCCAAGGAGAATAAAAAAATAATTATGGTGTGGAACAAGTTGAAGAACCAATAAAATAATAAAAAGTTTGATCTATAGTAGCAACAATAGTAGAGTCCATAGAATAAGCAACAAAATATACCAAGGAAGGTCATATAGAAGCATACGAGGACACAACAAAATAAGTTCACAAGAGAAAAGAGCATGATAAAGAATTTAAAATAGAGAAACAAAATGCTAAAGAATCGAATAAACTATAATGTTAGGCTAAGTTTGTAGTATATCACTATCGACACCACCTTGAGAAGAAATAATCTTGGAAGTATGGATGAGGGTATCAATATTATGAATCTAATTGATTCAAAAGGACATCAAGTATATCTGCTTATTGTGGTGCAGTGGTAAATGCCCTGGGTGTTGGTAGAGGCCGACCCAGGTTCCATTCCCCTTGTCTCCATCCTGTAGATATATGGTATAGTTAAGAATGTCCTATGTGCTGGTAGAGTCCGACAACGCTCCATTCCTCCTATGCCCAACCTGTTGAAAGTGGCACCTCAAAATGGGTGCTTTCCACTATAAATTAGTTTTTTACCCAGGTGTTGTAGGTGAGTTGGAGAGGAGAGGGCAATCCTCCAAGGGAGGTCCTAGGTTCGAATCTCCATCCTACAAAAAATCTGAATTGGGTACCCAAAATCCAATTGATAATGTTGGTGCGGGAAGGGCTAGGTGTGACTCCTGGGTGATGTTGATGGTGTATAACCCCCTATTCATGGTCTCTTAGACCAAGGTGGCCTGCAAGGGGTTTTTCGCTTTAAAAAATAAAAAATAAAGGACATCAAGTATGGTAATTTTTAAAAAAAATCATAGTGATTATCGATTTTAAAGTGATGTAGCAAAATAGGGAACAATAGGACTAATCATTTAAAATAACATAGTAGAGCAACAAAAGTATTGAACAAACAATACAAGTATGGGCATTCATGTGGAATAATTATATATTAGCATCACCAAACACCACCACTAACCAAGATTTCACTTGTATGGATGGATTCTATAGATTGGTATAAATTATCATCAATACTTAGAAGATCATATTTTTTATTTTACTCTCGTGTTTTGAGGATGAAACATATATAAAGATGATGGAATATTATGGTAATTAATAAATGGTATATGGGGATATGATATGATATTATATAAGGGTATTATAAATAGTTGGTATGGGCCACATATCACCCAAGGTTTATAATATTGTTATATTATATTACGATAATTAGTGGAATGAGGATTCATAAGATAGGTATATAAGGAAGGGATATTGTCATGGTAATAATATAGGAGATAATTCATATGAAGTAGTACTTTTAATCATATTTGTTCATGAAGTTTCTTATGACACCTTGCCTTCTCTAAGTGTCACTCTCATCTTGGGAGATCTTATTAACTTTTCCTTAAGGAGTATTATTGGTGTTGCCTTACCCTAAGGGTATCATTTATCTCTATCTCACTGTGTGGATTGTTATTATGAATAATTATTTATGGATAAATGATTTTATATTTCTACATATTTCTGAATGATTTCTATTACTGAGAATAAAATTTCATAACATAGACCATATCTTGGGATAAAAATGAATAGTACAGGCATAATGGATTTCGAATAAGTTTAGAAAATACATGGTGATGAATGATAAATTTGAAAAGTAACTAAAGTAATGAAATATCACTTTTGAAATTTATGCATCACAAATAATATATGATGCATAAAAAGATACAATACTTTGGATAGTATTTCTAGAAATAAATAGAAGAATATGTAAAGGAAAGGAAAACAATTTAGAGGTAATAGAAAGGAAAATGTGTTTAGCCATAGATAAGTCTAACTAGACCTATCTACTCAACCAATCCATAATCTTCAAGCAAGGATCCTTGATAAATGGAGTCAAGTCATCAAATGGAATTATGATGTTAGGTATAGGAGAAGTGAAATGAAGGGAATAATATAAAGTAGGATCCACCAAAAGTAAAGTTAGTGAAATTGTATTTTAATGGAGCATCTAAAGGAATTCAAGACCAAGAGGAGAAGGAGGAGAAATAATAAGAAATAATTTGGGTAAAATTTTATCATATTATGTTTTTAGTAGTGTATTTAAGACAAATAATAAAGTGAAAGGTTGGGTGGCATTTGAAGGATAAACAATATGTACAGAAATGAAATGGAACAAAAAATTAATAAAAGGTAAATAATTAATAGTAATAAATGCAATTTTAAGGATAGTAAAATATCCATGGAATATAAAAGAGATCATTTTGAAAGTACAAAACCTTGCTATCAAGTTTGAAGAAAGTGGGTTTACACATCCATTAATGGAAGGGAACAAATGTGTAAATATGATAACCAATAGAGGAATTTTAATAGAGGGTTATGAGGTTAAATTATCTTCTCCATAGTTAGTGGGAGAAATATTTTTGGGTCTAAAATATGTCTAAGTGGATGAGTTGCACCCTCAAGACCTCAACTAATATTGGAAGACCCAAAAATGGGTTTTTGAGTTAGCCTCTAGAGTAGACTGGTTCCTATGATTCTAGCTAAACTAACAAACAAAATAAATACAAAATTGGGGGTTGTAGACTAATGTAATAAATACCTAAGGTTTTTTTCCTTTTTTGGTATTGCCTTTTTGGCATCCTAACAGAATTCCTAAAGATGATAGTACCTTCCTTTAATTGTTTCATTGTATACTCTAAGCATTTACCAGCCTTCTACCTTTTTGCCTATCCTACTAAGCATTTTTCCTAGCTTTCCTCTATTGCATTCCTTGTCTGTCACCATGAAGGAAAGCAAACCCATTTTCATTGAACCTGCTGTGTTTGAACTTAACCCAATGGTCAGAGATATGTGGAAGGATAAAAGTGCACTGATCGAGTTCTTCAAGTTATTCATAGGCATTGATGAAAGTGTGATGAAGACCTTTGCTAAAACCTAGAATAAAGGTTTTTTTATAGTTCATGGGGTTGAATTCCTTATAACCTTTGAGCTAGTGGCGGACTTAACAGGGCAACATTTGGATGGCAAGGTCATCCGATGAAACAAGCGGGAGGTAGAGCCATCTTTCTTTGAGAAGAAATTTGTATCGCAACCATCTTTCCACTCCTTGGCAAGAAATCCTAATTCCTATCATGCAGTATCTAACATGTGATAACCCCTAATCCCAACTTTATTATTTCCACTTGGCATACATAAATCATTTCCATGATGCCAAGATGATGGATATCCTTGCCGCCATTTTATGGTTTATCAACTATAACATCTCTACCTGCTCCAATAAGGAGAATGGTCTTCCTTGCCATAAAGGGTTTTTCAATGTCCTGTACTAGTATCTCCTTCTCAAATTCCCTACTGGTAACATTCCTGCCCCTGACTCTAAGGAGGAGAATTCCTCCTCTATGCCCAACACCAGAGTTTTAAAACCCAAAAGGAAATCTAAAAATGATAAACTCCATTCTGAATTACATATTAGGAACAAGGTCAAAGTTGAATCCACTCCTATCAGATGTTCCCAAAGGTTCAAACATAAAGAGTTGGATGAAACCCTTCCTTCCACTTCGATCAAACCTTTAAAGGCTCAATCTAGCTCGCCTGACCTAGTTGAAAAATACCTCCACAAACTGGTCATTCATGCTACTACTACAACTATTGATCATCTAGATATGACTCATGTAGCCATTAGCAAAGCTATTGTGAGTCTCAAATAATATAGGCACGCTTTTAGCCTCTATGATAATTTTAATGATACTTCTATATTATCTACTACCGAAGTTTCATTCGATACCAAAGGAGGTGCTAAATATGAATACATGGTTGAAATTGCCAAGGATGCTTGTCTTGAAGTTCTAAATTAATACCCAAAGGATATCCTGAAGGATGACGCAAAGGACACCATTATGGAAACTATTGTTATTTCTCCAGTGCAAATGAGGGCTTCTCTTTGAGCATGTTTGTTGCTCTCTATTTTTGTTGTCGTCCTCACTATCTAGTTCTTGTTCCTTTGGTCTGAAGGATTGTAGGTCTCATTATGGTTTAGGTTGGCTGCTATATTTTTTTAGTTCCTTTTGTGGTCCTTTGTCCTTCAAGACATCTCTCAGTTGTGCTATGTCTGAATTTGTTTAGAAGTTCTTCGGTTCCTCTTGCTTCAGATATGTAAAAGGCATTAGGGAACCTTTCAAATAACCTATTTTCAATAAAATTAATTTACCAAAAAAAATAAATACATAAGGTTATAAGCTAGACTTGAAGTGGAACAGGTTTAACAACATCAAAAAATAAAAATGTATGAGAGTCTCATTCCCTTAACTAAGTTAAGATGCCTAATATACCAAATATTATCATATGTTGCAAAATATTAAACTATTAGACACACACATATAAACATTCTATGAATTTAATAAACACCAATCTAGTGAGAAATTTGAATAGTAGAATAACTCTTTACATAATAAACCATTCATTTAAATTTTACAAAAATGCTTAGTGAGAAATTCATACATACATATTTTGTAACAATATTTTGATAGAGGACAATCAATGCATCCACTTTTATTAATGGGTGTATAGCCTTCAAATATACAAAATGCACAATTATAAAAGCCAAAGATTTGACCTTTTGAATGAACTACATACTACATTCAAGTATATATGGCTTTACAATCTATGTAGTTAACTTAGCATGATTGCTTGTAAAATATATTGTAGGTCTATCAGGGTAGTGGACGAGGTGACTATAATTTTTAGATTAGCCATGATCAACTGCATCAAGAATATATAGCTAACATGTGTGGTGCAGATATCTGCTTTGAAACTAGCTTATATATTGTATCCTCTAATTCTAACTATTTGATGATAACCTACTCTTTTTTGTTATGTTGAGCCAATTGGGAAAGAATAATTATGTGGCCATAGGGCTCCTTCAACCATTGGAGTTTTCTAATAGTAGTGATACTAGGTGTTTGATTATCATGTGAGAATGTTTCTAATTAAGATGTATTTGAGGCCTTTTTATAGGACATGGCAGCATATGGTAATGTTTCTTCATATTAGATTCTTTATCTTGGCTACATCTTGATCCAATGGTCATTCCTTCATTATGTTTTCTTTATCCCTATTGATTACATAAGCATAATTAGTTGTTAGAGCATAATACATTATTTGACACATGCTAATGTACCACATTGGGTACATCTTTATATTAGGAGTGTGTCTTACATTAGAGTGTGAGTATTCACTTTATGCAATGTAATAAATTCACAAATATTATTAGAATGTACAAAGTATTTAATAATGTAAATGAGCATAATAGTTCATGTGGACATGATTCCATAGAGCAGGAAAGTGAAGAGTCTCAAGAAGAATGAAGTCCAAGATTACTCCATACGAAGAGTCACATTCCATTATATATATGTCTATGTATGTGTGTGTGAAATAATGTAGAGTGAGAATGTGTGGAACTATAATGTATTGGAGATCTTTATTCTATCAAGATTCTATTTTTCATGAACATTTGTTAATGGCTATTTTATGAGTTTTTTTAGAATTTATTTATGAGTTTTATATGATTTAGATATTTCCATTAACATATATTTCATTAAGTAGCTTTATTTTAGATCTTGTGGTTATTTTTTTCAAGTATTAAGCATCAAAAGCTAATAGTGGGATCAAATCCACAAGGGATATTGATATGATATAGGGAAATTTAATTTATAAATTTTGAAATTTACTATTTGGCTAGAGTATTTCCATGAGGTTGTAGAAAAACTCATGAAGACTGGGAATCAACATAGATTTCTTTCCACTAGATTGAAGAACAACTAGTAAGACTATTGATTTCATAATTTTAGAGTTTTTAATGTATTTGATTCTTTTTTTCTAAGATTTTTTGTTGTAAAAAATTAGTTCTTAGAAGATGAGAAGCTTCCTACAACATATGGAGAATAATATCATCTTTGATTACCTAAAATTCTACATGATTTCCTTGTGTAGGGATTGGTTTCGAGTTGCAACAAAAGAGTGGACATTGAATATTGGAGAGACCCAAGAAATAGCTACCCATATAAGATAGAATATTGAATATTTAGGAGACCCAAAAAAGAGTTCCCTATAGAATATTGAATATTGAAGATTGAGGAGATCCAAAAAAGAGGTCACCATATGTTAGGAATAATAAAATAAGAAATAAATAAAATATAAAAATATAACATAGAAGAACACAATACAAGAGAGATACATATAAACATGGTTCACCCAATATGGGCTACATCCACAAATAAAATAACCAGGCCTTTGTTTATTGCATCGAGCAAAAAAATAGAATACAACCTATAGCACATTCCCTGTAACCTCTTCTTCTCTATCATACCGTATATTATTCTCTACCATTTCCATTTGAAACTCTCTTACAAATAGAGTTACATTTTAGGGTAAATAATGCCAGCATAAAATCCTACCATCCGATCTATGACCTAAGAATGAATGGTCCATATTTACAAAGGGAAAAATACATCTATTTTTAGCTTCGGGATCACTTCCCCCAAACCCTTACCAAGGGGGTGCTCCATAGTTGTTGCAACCCCCTTGGGCCCCCCTGGTGATATTAATAGGTGTGAAATCCCCCCTACACCTCCCCTTCATGGAGTGGGTCCAAGTGTAACTAAAAAAAGACCTCCAAATTAGAGAGAGAATCAAGCTCCAAAACAAACACCATAAAATATTGAAGTTTGAATATTGAGTAGATATAATAAATAGGTCCCTATAGAATACTAAATATTTCATATTGAATATTGAAGTAAGAAGAGAAGAAGAGGCCAAAGGATCCCTATTAAAGGTTTAAAAAGAGGAGACCTAATATAAGAGGCCCTTATTACAGATTTGAGAAATAAGATAGAAAATTTGAGAAAGGATATAGAGGAGGACAAAGAAAAGGTCTAATTGAAGAGTTATAGAATTTGAAGACCCAAGAGAATACGTCTCAAGAAAATTTGAAAGGAGAAAGGAGAAGGTTAGAGAATCCATATTGAAGAAGTTGAAGAAGTGGCCATTGGAAGATATTTGAAGAAATATCAAGGTTGAAGATTACAAGTAGGAGAAGCTCCTGAAAAGAAGGGTTGGGGACACTTATCGCCATCTGACAAGAAGCCCAAAAGGAAGAAGGATTTGGAAATAATTTTTTCAAATTTTGAAAAGCATATTTTGAAGACCTCAATACATTTAGATTCTTGAGGAAGAATCTAGTGAAAGAGGTTATATTTGAAGAAAAAATCTAGCAAGAGCTAAGGAGGAGAAAGGATATAGAAGAGACCATTTGTTTTAAAAAATTGGAGATAGCCATTAAGAACTTGAAGGCTGATTTATGGAGGAGATATTTGCTAATTTTTGTGATAAAATTTGAAGGGTCACACGACAAAAAAATTGAAGGTGACACAAAATTACACATTTAAGAAGACTTGGACAGATTTTGAGATGCCCTTGAATAGCCAAATGAAGGAAGGCTTGATAGTAAGCTAAGGTAGTAGACTAGAGGAATTAGAGAATTTTTTTGTACAACAAGATATAGGAGGAGAGATCAGGTTTTGTGATCAAAAATTTAAGATATATGGGCTACGAAAATGAGTAGTATGCAGATTGGGTAGGTAGGATGGATGACAGGAAAAGCACAAGCAAAGGAGAATTTTTTCTTAGAGACTATTTGGTATCTTGAATAAGTAAAAAATAAGCATCAATGTCCTTATCTACTACAAATGCAGAGTACATTTTAGAAGTAGCTTTTTGCACTCAATTTTTATGTATGAAACAAACCTTAAGCAAATTAAAAGTAGAGCACGATCATCCTATCTCCATACTTTGTGATAATACAAGTGTGATCAATATTTCAAAGAATCTAGTGATTCATTCAAGGACCAAGAATATTTTGATCAAGTATCACTTTTTAAGAGAGAAATTGATTGATCAACAAGTCAAGTTGGAATACATTGCTACAAAGGAAAACGTTGTTGATATCTTTACCAAGCCACTTCCAAAGGAGACCTTTGAGTATCGTAGAAGTAATTTGGGAGTTTCACTCCCATTTCATAATTAAAGTCTCAAATACAGTAGGTGGTGAGGGGGTTGTATTTAGTGTCTTATCCTTTAGTCCCAAATATCCGTTTACTATTGACGTTAAAGAGAAATAATATCAATGAGGGAGAGCAACTTGTTAGGGGGAGCAGATAGTGAATCCAGTTGCAGTAAAAGAAAGTTTTTTTTGTAGGGTTGCCATCAATGACAAAGGGGGAGATTGTTGGAAATATCAAGTTGTCATTGATGTCAAAGGTAAAAATATCTTCAAGGATGAAATGTTGATGTCAAAGGCAAAAATATCTCCAAGGATGAAATATTGAGTTATCACTAAGTGCAAGGCAGATATCTTCAAGGATGCTTTAATATTTAAATAATATTTAAATATTAAGGAAGAGGGTTCATATTTAAATCAAATGTTAAATAATTAAAGTTTGGGTGACCTCATTAAGAACACCAAGCAAAAAGTTTGAAAAATAAAAAATTTAAATATGGTCACCTTAATTGTGCATGAAATAACAAAGCACATAAAATGGTTGAGCCAACTTCATTGGGAACCAAAGGACAAGCATATAAATATAAGTTTTAAATTAACTTTGTAAAATGTATGTAATTCAAAGCACATCGATTGAGTGAAGTGGCAGTGAGCAGAAGACAAAGGAAGAGAGTGGAGATTTTTTGGTGGTAGTGAAAAATAATTTTAAATCTAATATCATTCCCTATTGGTTTCAACCATTAGGGTATCCTATCTGGTTACCTAGCTCACATGGAGCATTTTTGGGTAGGATGTTGAGGGTTCGAAACCCTTTGATGTCATTTTTTTGAAGAAAAATCTACGAAGGTAACAAAATAATTTTTACACCTTCAGGTTCCATGTGCTACGATAGTGCAATCAATTAAAGGACTCGTGTTAGGGTGTTGCACCTCTCAAGGTTAAGGGATCGAATCCCATCAGTGGTAGTGAGAGGTATTTATATTTTATGTTATTAAATTTGATATATGAGGAGCTATAAGGTATAGTTCTACAATTTAATCTTGGAAATGATAAAAGGGAGTTATAAGGTATAGGAGTGTGATTTAATTTTTGGAATAGGGAGTTATAAGGTATAGTGTGGTGATTAATTTTTGCAAATAATAAATGGGATTTAATTTTTGCAAATGATAAATGTGATTTAATTTTTGCAAAAGGATAAATAAGGGTTCTTGTTGTTAAATAAAGCTTTATATTGTGAGTTTCAAAAGGGAGATATAAGGAGTTATTTTTAAGCTTTATTGTGTATATTTTGATAAGGGTTTTTGAGTGGATGATTTGATATTTAATCAAGAAAGGAATGAAATGGCAATATAAGACTTCGAACCAGAACCACGTGGACCACCAGATAGCCACTACCATAAATCTAGCCACGAGGTTCACTTCTCCAAGGTTTATTGGCCAAGATGGGATGTGGTCCCAAAGCATGTCATATACGTAAGAAAGCAATTACCAAATAATTATTAAGAGTAACTATCAATATAGAGCTTGTGGGAGTTTTTTTCAGTACTCTGCTATGTGTGTCTGCCGCTTTTCGTTTCTCCACTGTTTCAAGAAAGGGATCCGTGTCTATTTATTTTTTTGTAATTATGATGCAGGTGTGTTTTCTTGGGGTATACCCAAAATTTTGTATGGATATAGGATCCTTAGTAAGGACGTGTTCATCAACAGCCCTGGGCTGATTTTTGTAAAATATTTTGGGTCAACCTATAAAACTCGGTATTAATGCTATAGTATCTTATCTACCAAAAAAAAAAATCAAGAAAGGTAAAATAAAATTGCTAATCTTTACGGGATAAATAAAAAGAAAATTATTTTTGTCAAGATAGGTTTGGGAAGCTTAAGTAAAAGAATATCATCATCATTGAGGTAGATTTAGAGATATGGTGATTTAATTCCTTTCTCAAGGTGGTTTTGTTTAAGGAAAATATTTTTTTTCATATGGTTGGAGGTATAAGGAATTATTGGATATGCAATGGGTTTGTTTGAAATTTGGGGTAAATGTGCAAGGGTCATAGATCAAATTTAAGAGTAAATTTGTGCATTTTTCATGATTGGTTTTGAGAGTAGATGAGCAATATTTGTGAGTAGATTTATGCATTTTTTATGACTATATTTGGGAGTAGACGGGTAGTATTTGTGAGAATATCTATACAATATTTGAGCATATTTGTCCATAGGTTTTGGAAAATATTTGAATAAATTTTGTGAGTAGGTTTTGGAGTAAATTTAGCAGGTTTTGTGAGTAGGTTTTGGAGCAGATTTGAGCAAGTTTATGAAGAAATTTTGATAGAAAACTTGAGTAGATTTTGGACTAGATTTTAGAGTAGAGGGGATTGTTGTCTCTTGTGGATTGGATTCGATGAACCAGAGTAGAGGGGATATGGGTCTCCTATGGGTAGGTTCCCATGAACTTGTGAGAGGGGACGGTTGTCTCTTGTGGATTGGTATCCATGAACATTGTAATAGGGGATTGGTATCTCTTATGGGTTGCATACCACAAAATTGTTGATAAATTTATAAGGAATATTTCTCCATGGATGTAGCCCATATTGGGCGAACCATGTTAAATCTATGTCTTTTATGTGTGTGGTGATTTATGCATTATTTCATTATTTCAATTGATGATATTTGAAGTTATTTCTTTGGAAAGAAAAGTAAATTTTTTATCTTATACTATTCACCCCCCTCTCAGTATAAGCTTGTGTTCTTCAAAATGTCATAAAAATTGGGATCAAATATTTTATTAAGAAGTATGAAGGAAAATTGGACTTAGTCTCAAGTTTCATTTACAAAGAAGCATTAGAAGAAAATTTTGAAACATTAGAATACTATATTCATGCAATAATATTTGAAGAAATTGACAATGACAAATATAGTGTTATAATTCCTTTAAACATTTCTAGTATAATATACATGGAATTGCTTACACTTAAATATCACAAAGAGGAGAACACAAAATAAAAGGAGTTGATTGAAGCCCTTAAAAGGAAAGCAAATGTGGATCAATTACTTTTAGAAAAGGTATTTTATTCTTCTTACAATATTGATGCAAGTTCATCTAATTTAGGGTCTTATAATGATAACAAAGGCAAAGAGAAAATGGTTTTGTAGGAATCAAATGATGATTTGATGTCACATGAAAGCATAAATATTGACACCAATGGTGAAGACAAGCAATAAAATAAAGAACCTGGTTAAGAAGGCATACAATGCAAAGTGAGTTAACAGACGAAGACTATATTGAAGACTAAATTTTTCAATAACCAAATAATGTAATACAAGGAGGTGTTAGAGTATATTACATTATATGGTATATTCTAATATGCCACCTTGGGTACATATTTAGATTAGGAGTGTATGTTATAATAGAATGTGAGTATTTACTTTATGCAATGTAATAAATGCACAAATATTATTAGAGTGTGCAAAGTATTTAATAATGTGAATGTGCATAATAGTCCATGTGCACATGAGTCCGTAGAGTAGGAAACTGAAGATTCTCAAGAATATTGAAGGTGAAGAGTACTCCATACGAAGATTCACATTCCATTTATATATATATATATATATATATATATATATATATATATATATATATATATATATATATATATATATATATATATATATATATATATATATATATATATATATATATATATATATATATGTTTATGTCTATGTGTGTGTGGCATAATGTAGAGTGAGATTGTTTGGAAGTATGGTGTCTTGGCGATCTTTATTCTATCAAGATACTATTTTCACGAGCATTTGTTAATTTCTATTTTATGAGTCTTATTTGATTTAGATATTGCCATTAACATACATTTTTATTTTAGATCTTGTGGTTATTTGTTTTAAGTATCAAGCATCAAAAGCTAACATTAATGGTCTATCCAATGGTTAGCCAAATTTTATATAATTGTCTTCATCGAATACCAAATTCTACCATTATATATGATTACATAATCACCTTAAAAATTTAGCCATCCTCTATACAAATCTACGTTTTTCCCTACATAGCATTGGAAGCTAGATATTATCCTTTAGACAAAATATTTTACTATCAACCTCTATGTTTTAGAATTATTTTCCATTTGACACTCATATTGGATCCACCAAACTTTTATGCTCCTAATGATGATATCATATCTTCAAAAGCTCATCATCATTGGAAAATTTGTAAAGTATTTTGTTGAATTCTAGTTTAGCTTCTAATTTCTTGTTATTTACATGCCTGACCAAATACCTTATAATATTTTTCTTGGTTCCTTCAATACTACATTATATTTTCACATACTTGTAGTGATATTAGTATCATTTTTTATGCAACCTCTTGCAACACTTACTTTTATTTTCATATCTACTAATTTTTTTCATAATATCGAGTATCAAAGCACTAGCATCCTTAACTAGCTTCTTCTTGTGGATAATGATAGATGTCATATTTCCATCATGCCTTTGCTAACATCAGCATTTTAAATATTTTGCCACTTTATACTTAGCCAAAACTATATCTGATGCTTTTAGATATTGTCAACCCAAGCACCGAATTTTTAAAAATTCCTATATTTTATTTTTTCTTACCACATTTCATTATCTTGGAATTAATTTCAATTTGGCAAGATTCTACTTCTTACTTTGTTACTTATATAGAGTCATTTCATACATTTATCCATGCATACCTAGATTCAACACTATCACTCAACATTTTAGATTTGTTTGTATCTTCTCTTTATTGTTGAATGTACTATTGGAGCTTTATCTGGAGCTAAAATAGGCAAGGGAATTGATGTAGAAAAATGGAAGCATGAGTGTGATTTATAGATTTTTTAGCCTTAAGGAGGCTTCTAAATCATATTTTGAAACAAGCATCTTTTCAAAATTCATTCCATTTGCCTACAAATATGGGATATACTATAGACCCATAGGTGATGGTATTTCCAGATATTTAGAGGGTAGTAAAGTGATTGAAGAGGAAAAGACTTTACTGAATGAGAAGGAAGATACAATAATACATAAAGGCATGGATGTTGGAAGATGGATTCACTAGTAAATATGGTGGGATATTCAAGTAAACAGTGTATGGAGAGGACTATGGACGTAAATGATATGAAGATATAGAAAACAAAGACACAAAAAAGGAAGGAGATATTTGTAAGGAAAGAAAGAAAAGAGAAAATCAAGATACCTAAGTACAAAAACCTCCAACAAAACTAAAAACTCTATGAGCATATTCTACCACAACTAACTACTACTTTAGATCTAGATTAGTAGCTTTAGGTGGATGTTCACCCATGCAAACTTTATTAGGTAAATATTATAGGCACTTAGGAAGAATTTACTTCTCACTACCTTATTCCTTATAAAATTGTGTAGTTAAATATCCTTTGAGTTGCTAAATGTCATGCATTGGGTTGTTAATTCAATAGTGTGCATGGTTACTTAAAATTATCCTAACACAAAAAAATATGCATTAGGTAGCCCTACACATTGTTTATAGCTCCTTTTTCATGTTGATGATTCTTGAATCATGAATTGAACTACCTTTTGTCAGAGTTGGTAATGCCTTCTTGGATCCCATTCCTCATGTAAAGACTTAGCTCCTTTATTTCCCTTATTATTCAACCAATCATAGCTCATCATCATGACATCCATATTAATCCAACTTGCACCTACTTTATCATATTATTACTATGGAATATGGTTGTTAGTATGGCATGATTTTTACCTTTTCAATGGCTACTACTAAAATCCATATGTATTATTCATATCAACTTATGCATTTCAATGCATTCTATGGCTTCATATTTTATCATTAAAATACTAAGGAAAATAATTATACACACTTTCACAATCATGTGAAATAATTGTAGTTGTATGTGAAGGGACAATGAGGTTAGCCTTTCTGTTAGGCTATGGAGTCATGAATAAGTATAGGGGAAGGATAATTTAGAATTATGAATGGTGAGAATGCAAATTGGATACAAGAGGAATATTGATAGTTCATGGAAGGGATTGAAAAGTATGTGTCTAGAGAGGTAAAATAAGACCTGTGGAGGAAATGTAGACATATGAAGGATACATATGACATGGTGTGTTCAAACAAATGAAATATGGGATAATTCATACCTATGGGGGTATCCCCTTTGTCTGGTTTCACTCCATATTCTATTGTGATATTTTTTTCTTACCCTCCTATTGTTTGGTCCATGTCTCAATATTTAATTTCTCACTAGGACAAGGGCTCAAACAAGAGTAGGGAAAAAATAATGAAGTACATATTTGAGAAATTTTAGCTCTAGCATATGATTCACCATTATGTATTCTTGCTATCTATTATATTCACTTCAAATTACAAGGAAACAAAAAGGTGAAAAGTATCCCTCTTTATATAGGATTTTCCTCCTAAAGAAGACATCATTTGTCTTAAATTGTCAATCCTCTTTTTTGTCATCCTAATTGTATCCAACTCTTGAGAAGTAACATTTATATGATACCCCCTAATTTAATAGATCATGTGATATGCTCTGTATGTTTTTGAATCTCTTTTACTATTGCTTTGGCTATTTATCTTATTTTCCTAATACTATACAACTTTTATTTACTAGTCAACTTATTTACACAAAATTATGGTGTATCTTTGTATGCTAGTTGTGCCAATATTTTTTAGCTTTTGCATCTAAATTTGTACTGACCCAACCAAATATTGCAAATTTTATATTTTTCTTTAGCATTCATCTTGGTACTTGTAACTTACTCTATTAGGATTCTACCACAACATTGACTCTATGCTTACATTGGTTTTGAAACTTACTTCAAAGAAAATATCAAAAACTAGCAACGAGGACTCTTGTTGATTACATGAGTTGATGTTTACCTCTTTTATGCATATTGGTATTTGTTCTAGCTCATTGATTGAAAATAGAAAATTTCCAATAAACACAAAGTTGTTTGGTTGGAGATCCAACACTAAATTTTATTTTATCAAGAGCTAACTTCTATATTTATTTCTTAGATTTTTTGGGTTTGTTTGTTGAAATGTACCTTGGGCTTTAAATTGTGAAGCATCATAGTTGATTGGAACATTATGCTCATTTTTTAAGCATAATAATATGATATTGATACCCTTTAAGGGTGAATCACTACTAGTTGGATTTTTCTCACATTCTATCCAATAAATTACCTCCATTTTGACTAACTTGTAGACCTCTTGAGCCAGATGTACCTTGTATTATTCATATATTTGCATGTGACAAAGTGTATCAATGTGAATCTAGACCAAGATTCCTTATTTATGACACAACTATATGTGCATCATTGTGTACCATGTGTTATTCTATTTGGATTAAAAAGCTTTTTGACAAACCCATTATAAATGTTGGAGGCATATATACTACTATAAAATCCTAAATTGTTGCCATCTATGGTATTCTATGTAGTAGCACTAACACATTTTTAGCTATATTTATTATTTTGACTAGCATCTAATTGAATTAGATTATCCCATGCTCTATTTTAGTGTATTTCAAATTCATGGTATCATAGATTACCTTAGGCATGATAGTGACTTTAGATTCATGATTTGTCAATAAATTATGTAACACACATCCATCCAAGCATGTTAATAAATAGCACAAGGGAGGGTTAAATTTTATTATATGAATATATGGTTGCTTGTGTACTGGTTTGGAATATAGATAAGACATTTTTAATGTTATCGATCTTCCTAGGGCTATTTTAACTAGATCAACTTGTCTAAAATCCAATAAATTTTCTTTCAAACATCCTTCTATAGTGGTACTTGTTGTATTATGCACTTCTTTTGTTGCCTTTGGAATTATCCTTTCATAGAATTTGTCCATATATGTCCATTATATTCTTAATATAGCTAGGTAATATAATTTCCAACAAACTTATATTTTTCACAATGTAAGCATAAATATCCTAGATTGTAATATTTTGAAAATGAACCTGACCTTTTCCATTCCAAGATATCTCTTTATGAACATGAAACTCTGTTTAGCTCATCCTCTTTAGATTCCTCTTCCTTATCATACATTTCCTCATTGTCATCTTTGATTTCTCTTGCCTAATGGACCTTTTCTAACAAGGAATCATAATTTAATTCTAATATAAAATTTGGTTCCCTTGTTATAATCAGAGAGAATTCTACATTATGATACTCATAACTTCTATTACAATATCTTCCAACTTCTTTCAACCTATACTTAACTATATTAGAAGTTATCTTTTCTCTCTAGTTTTTGGCTATCTGAATATATTAGGTATTATTCTCTCTAGTAATCACAGATTCTTCTCTCTAATATGAATATAATATTTAGCTCCCTTGTCATAATAATAGACTCTTCTATATTATGAGATTCATCACTTCTATTATAATAGCTTCCCACTTCCTTCAACTTATACTTAACTAAATTAGAGGTTATCTCTTGTCTCTAGTTTTTAGCTATCTGAAGATATTATGTATTTTTCTCTCTAATATAGATGGCTTACCTTTTAGATGAATATTTTTGAGGATTAGTTTGATAGGGATAACCATCCATGATACTATGTTGACTCAAGGTATTTATTTTATTGTTTAGGCACTAAACCATTGTTCTTAGTTCATGAATCTCTTTAGGTTCCAAAGTTTTTGTGATATATTATTTTTTAACTAGGATAGAAAATTATAGGAAAGACCTTTCTCCATGGTTGAATTGTGGGGAGTAAAGTGTAGGAGAAAAAATTATGACTCTAGGTGGTAACTTTACTATTGATATAAGCATATTTTATGCTTGTATAGCCATCTATAATATTAGAGAAAATATTTTCTCATCAGACTATTGAATTAGAATACTTAAACTTGGACCAAAAGAACAGATATATTATATGTATGCTTAATCATGTGAAGACATAATTTCTTGTGGAATCCTATTCAAGGTTCTTATGAACCTAATATTGAATCCTATGATATGTTCATAGGGAAACATTTATATTTAAAATAATTAATTGAGTAGTGGGAAAGGGTCTCTTGGATCATCATGATGTGTTATTAAGGGCTCAACCAAGTGCACCCAAGTGCTTATAATATTTCCCTCTAGGGTATGATACCACTACATGATCGAGAGCCAAGATTACAAAGAAGAAAAATAGTTTTATTCTATTCAATATACATCAAAGATTTACAGTTACAATAGAATATTGCAAAAGTTGCAGAAGAGTTGCGCTTTATGAAATTTCATTATTCTAAAAATACAAAAATATATTATCGTTATCAAAAATTTCCCTACCCTTGTGCATGCCTCTGTTCTCCTTTTTAAAGGTTCTCAGGTGATGCTTCATTTCTAGCTAGTGGCCCTTTGTTTCCTCTTCCAGAACCTTTCGTTTTGTCTTCCCACGCCGCTTCGTTGTCTTGGTATTCGAAACATCTGCCTTTTCGACTCTTCATTTTTGGCTTTCCCTTCGAGCGCAAAAATATGACAGGTCACGATATCGTGACACATTTTGGTCTTTGGCCCCTTATCTTTCCTTGCACCATGAAAATATGACATGTCATGATATCACGAAAGTTTCAATCCTCCGCTCTATATTCTTGCTTTTGGGTCATAAAATCGTGACATGTCACGAAATTGTGACATCTTTGTCTTCCATACGCTCTTTCTGCTTTCGGGTCACGAAATCGTGACATGTCATGAAATCATGACATCTTTGTCTTTCGTACGCTCTTTTGCTTTCGGGTCATGAAATCGTGACATGTCACAAAATCATGACATATTTGTCTTTCATACGCTCTTTCTATTTTTGGGTCGCGAAATCATGACATGTCATGAAATTGTGACATCTTTGTCTTTTGTATGTTCTTTCTACTTTCGGGTCATGAAATCATGACATGTCATGAAATCGTGACATATTTGTCTTTCGTACGCTCTTTCTACTTTCGGGTCACAAAATCATGACATATTTGCCTTTCGTACTCTCTTTCTTCTTTCGGGTTGTGAAATCATGACATGTCATGAAATCGCAACATCTTTGCCTTCCTTGCCTCTCCTATGAAACCTGTCATGATATCGTGACAGTTTCCCTACTGGCATCTTTCTCCATTTTTGTGTCACGATATCACGACACATTTTCTATCACGATGTCGCGACAATTTCCCTGTTGGCTTCTTTCTCCAGTTTTGTGTCGCGATATCGCGACACATTTTCTGTCGCGATATCATGATAGTTTCCCTATTGACTTCTCTCTTTGTTTTGTGTCACGATATCACGACACCTTTTATGTCGCGATATCATGACACTTTTCAACACTTAAACATTTTTGTTCCTTTTTCTTTTTCTTTGTTGATGCAAGATTGCAGTGCTACCCTAGATGCTCCTGCATTAGACACCCGGGGTTGATTTGAGAAGTGATCCTCACTTCTGAACTATTAGAGGAAGACCCAAGCGATCCACCTCCATTTTTTTCAGCCAAGTTGCATCTTCTGTCGGTTTGCCCTTCCACATGAGCAAATATTCAAAATATTGTCTATTTTTGGTACTTCTGCCTTCTCTTGTGTCCAATATTTCCTCTATCTCATCTGTGGTTGGAATAGATGTTGGAATGCTCCACAACTCTGCACTTGGTGTCTCACTACTATCCCCTTCATGGTATTTCACCAAATCTAAAATATTAAACACAAGTGATATGTTTAACCCACTTGGCAATTCTACTTCATATGCATTGCCTGAATCTCGTTTTGCTAGGATTTTGCATGGTCCAAACTTCTTCATCTTTAGTTTGTTATAGGTTTTAGTAGGAAATCTTTCTTTTCTTAGATGGACCATCACTTCATCTCCCACTTCGAATTCCTTAAACCGTCACTTCTGGTCTGCTTTCACCTTATATTGCATATTCATTTTAGCAATATGCTTCTTCACTTCTTCATGCAGATTCTTCAGATGTTCTGCAAAATCTTCAGCCTCGGCACTACACTTTTCCCCTGTATTCAGCTTCCTCAACTCAGAAACATTTCTTGGACTGCTTCCATATATTATCTGAAATGGATATTTTTTGGTACTCCTATTGACAGAATTGTTATATGCAAACTCCGCTTGTGGAAAAATTAGATCCCATCCTTTGGGCTTATCTCTTATCAAACATCTCAATAGGTTACCCAAACTTCTGTTCACCACTTCTGTTTTCCCATCTGTCTGTGGGTGGTATGCTGAATTGAATTTCAAATCTGTCTTTAGTTTCTTCCACAGGGTTCTCCAGAAATACCCAACAAACTTGGTATCTCTGTTAGAAACGATACTCTTTGGTAGACCATGTAGTCGTACCACCTCTTTGAAAAACAAACCTGCAATATGAACCGCATCATTAGTTTTCTGAAAAGGAATAAAATGTGCCATCTTTGAAAACCTGTCAACCACCACAAATATGGAATCATTTTCCCTCTGTGTCCTTGGTAGACCAAGAATGAAATCCATGCTGACATCTTCCCACAGTTTCTCTGGTATAGGTAACGGCTAATATAATCCTATGTTCTGTCTCACGCCTTTTGCCATCTGGTAGACTCTACAGCTCTACACAAATTTTTGCACATCTTGCTGTAGTTGCGGCCAATAATAATTTTTGTTCACAAGGGCAATGGTCTTATCCCAACCAAAGTGTCCCGCAATCCTCCACTGTGTTTTTCTTTGACTAGGTTTTCCTTCATGGAACTTCTTGGAATGCATAATTGTTTTCCTCTAAACAACATTCCATCTTGGATCAAAAAATCCAACCACTTGGTTTTTTCCAAGGTAACTGGTGCCAAGAAAGCCTTCCAGGATTTTGCAAAATTAGGATCTTCAGGGTACAAACCCTTCAATTCGTCAAATCCCAACACTTCCACCTTCATTTTTATCAGCAAGCTCTACCTTCTAATCAAGGCATCTGCAACTCTGTTGGACTTCCCACTCTTGTGCTTCAACACAAAGGAATAACTCTGTAGAAACTCAACCCACTTCAAGTGCCTCTGGTTCAGTTTTCCCTAGCTATTTATATACTGTAAGGCCTGATGGTCAGTATATAACACAAACTCCTTTGGCAATAAGTAATGTCTGCACTTTTTTAGGGCCTAGACTATAGCATAGAACTCTTGGTCATACACTGAATACTTCTTCCTGGCATCGTTGAGTTTCTCACTGAAGTAAGCAACAGGCTTACCTTCTTGACTCAGCACAGCTCTTATAGCACTGCCATTGGCATCACAGTCCACCTGAAATACTTTATTAAAATTTGAAAGTTCTAGAACAGGTTGCTCTATGACATTCTTCTTCAACATATCAAATCTCTTATCTGCTCCTAAGGTCCACTTAAAGTCTTTCTTATCCCCTCTCATTGTTTCTGTAAGGGGTGTGCAAATACTGCTGAAATTTTTGATGAATTTCCTGTAAAAACTTGAGTTTGGGGTAGGCCATTCAATGATAGCCCACACATTTTTTGGGTCCATTTTTAGACCCTTAACTGAGATAACAAATCCCAGGTATACCAACTCCTTCACAAAATTACATTTTTTCAAATTTATCAACAATTGTTCTTCCCTCAGCTTCTCAAAAACCCTCTTGATATGCATCAGGTGTTCTTCCAGGGTTTTGCTAAATATCAAAATATCATCCAAATAGACAATGAAAAATTTGCCTAAAAACTCCTTCAATACTTCATTCATCAACCGCATGAATGTGCTTGGTGCATTGGTCAGCCCAAATGGCATGACCAGCCACTCGTACAACCCTTCTCTGGTCTTGAAAGCAGTTTTCCACTCATCTCCTTATCTGATCTGAATCTGATGTGACCACTCTTCAGGTCAATCTTGGTGAAGTACTTGGCCCCACTCAAACAATCCATAATATCGTCCATCCTTGGTAATGGAAATTTGTATTTGATGGTGATTTTATTGATGGCTCGAGAGTCGGTACACATCCTCCACTCTCCATCCTTCTTTGGTGCTAGTACTGTAGGTACTACACACGGACTCAAGCTTTCTCAAATCAGTCCCTTTTTCAACAACTCATGGACTTGCCTGCTTAAATCCTCACTTTCCATAGGAGTCATTATGTGGGCTTCCTTGTTGGGTAAACTAGATCCAGGTACCAAATCAATATGGTGACTGATCTTCCTCATCGATGGTAAACCCTCAAGCACATTGTCTGATATAATGTCTGGAAATTCTTCTAACAGGTGTTCGACCTCTGCTGGAACATCTGTGTACTGTTCTTTCTTAATAGTAGGGATTAATGCATAACACATTGAATCCCTCTTCATACCATCCAAAAACTATCTACCATCCACCAGGCAGATTCTGGCACTACTATAGACTTTCTCATCCACTTCTTTCAATGGCTTCAATTTGTGACGTACTCCATCCTTTGTTAGAGAGTACATATTTGCATGCCCATCATGCATTGCATGTCTATCAAATTTCCATGGTCTTCCCAACAGCAAATGGCAAGCATCCATCGGCAAAACATCACACAAGACCTCATCTTGGTAATTCCCAATGTGAAATTTGACCAAACACTATTCACTGACAAGTGCTTTGTGATCTTTCTGCAACCATGCAATCTGATATGGATGTGGGTGCTTCCTCTTCCCCAATTTCAACTTAGTAACCATCTCTTCTGAAACTAAGTTGTCTATGCTACCATTATCAATGATAACATTGCATACCTTCCCTTCACATTTGCACCTCATGTGGAATAGACTCTTCCTCTGTTCTGGTTCTTTGTCCTCATTCAACAATGCTGTCCTCATCATCAGTGCTTCTCATCCTTCTGCTTCTTTAGAGTGTTCTAAATTTGTGCCTTCATCTGCCACAGCAGCTCTAGCATAACCCTCAGGTTTATTGTTTATCCTTTCTTGGTGTTGGGGGCACTCGTAGGACCGATGTCACTCTTCTCCACACTAAAAATATGTTCCATGGAATACCCCTCTTCCATACCCACATCTAGGTCTACCCCTTCCTCTTTGGTAGCCATTGTTCTGATCACGCGGGCGGTAGGTATTCTCCCTTTTCTGTTCTTAGGGTTTGTTTGTTTCACCAGTATTCTTCTAGTCTCTGTAATTTCCTCCATCGGTTCTTCCACCATGATCCCTTCCTCTCTGTTTGCCTTTGAATCTTCTATTCAGTTTCTATTCTACCTTCAAGGTCAACTGATATGCATCTTCTATGGTGGTTATTCTGATCAAACTGAGTTCTTCCTGGATGTTCATCCTCAACCCATTGATGTATCTGGCTACTTTCTACTTATTAGCCCCTTAGTGGCCAGTTCTGATGGAGATCTTGTAAAATTCTTCTGTATATTCTTGGATAGACTTGCCTGGCTATCTCAAACTTTGTATCCTCCTCAACAGATCCAACTCATAATCTATGAGAATAAATTGTTTCTTCAATTTCTCCACCATTCGGTCCCATCTAGTTATCTTCTCCTTTCCATTTTTATTTCTTTCGAGTTGTACTCCTTTCCACCATAAACTAGCATGGCCCTTCAATTTTGTTTTTGAAAATTTTATCTGGTCTAGATCTGCAACCTCCTCGTATTCAAAATATTCCTCCATATCGTTGATCCAATCAATCAACTCTTCTAGGCTGAGGTTCCCAGAATATGTAGAGACATCAAACTTAGGTCTCTTCCTGGTCTGATCTAGGGCTTTCAACAATCTAGATTTAGAAGGATCCAATGTTTCTTCATCATCTGATGGACCATCAGTTTTCCAAGCTTCATCATCACTCTGGTCTTCTCCTTTTGGCTCGACTCCTCTTCGCAACTCTTCTTGTAGGGCTTGCACTTGCCTCTACAATGCTCTAAAATCTTCTTTAGGCACTACATTTCTCCCATGACCACGGTTCTTTCATGGAGGTATTTTGCTCACTTCTCTCACAAATTTGAATCGATCCTGGTGCAAACTACCTCACATTTGGTGTTTGTTTACATGCTTCAGGGACCTCAAACTTCTCTCTTCTTAGAACCCTTCCATAGATCCTGGTGCAAGCTGCCTCACTTTCGACGGTCTTCTCACACACTCAGGAACTCCCACTCTGATACCACTTGATTGAGAGCCAAGATTACAAAGAAGAAAAATAGTTTTATTCTATTCAATATACAGTAAATATTTACAGTTACAACAAAATATTACAGAAGTTGCAGAAGAGTTACGCTTTACAAAATTTCATTATTCTAAAAATACAGAAATATATTATCATTATCAAAAATTTCCCCACCCTTGTGCATGCCTCTGTTCTCCTTTTTAAAGGTTCTTAGGTGACGCTTCATTTCCAACTAGTGGCCCTTCATTTCCTCTTCTAGAACCTTTCATTTCATCTTCTTGCACCGCTTCGTTGTCCTGGTATTCGAAATGTCTGCATTTTTTACTCTTTGTCTTTGGCTTTCCCTTCGGGCATGAAAATATGATAGGTCGTGATATCACGACACCTTTCGGTCTTTGGCCCCTTCTCTGTCCTTACATCATGAAAATATGACATGTCACGATATCGCAATAGTTTCGCTCCTCTGCTCTATCTTCCTGCTTTCGAGTAGCAAAATCATGACATGTCACGAAATCATGACATCTTTGTCTTTCATACGCTCCTGCTTTCGGGTCATGAAATTGTGACATGTCACAAAATCATGACATATTTGTCTTTTGTATGCTCTTTCTGCTCTCGGGTGGCAAAATCATGACATGTCATGAAATCGTGACATCTTTGTCTTTCGTACGCTCTTTCTATTTTTGGGTCACAAAATCGTGACATGTCACAAAATCATGACATGTTGTGAAATCATGACATCTTTGTCTTTCATACGCTCTTTCTACTTTTGGGTCATGAAATCATGACATCTTTGTCTTTCGTACGCTCTTTCTGCTTTCGGGTCGCGAAATCGCGACATGTCATGAAATCGCGACATCTTTGCCTTTCGTACTTTCTTTCTGCTTTCAGGTCATGAAATCACGACATGTCATGAAATCATGACATATTTGCCTTCCTTGCCTCTCCTATGAAACCTGTCGCGATATCGCGACAGTTTCCCTGCTAGTGTTTTTCTCCATTTCTGTGTTGCAATATCGCGACACATTTTTTGTCACGATGTCACGACAGTTTCCCTGCTGGCTTCTTTCTTCGGTTTTGTGTCGCAATATCACGACACATTTTTTGTCATGATATCGTGGTAGTTTCCCTACTGACTTCTCTCTTCATTTTGTGTCGCGATATCGCGACACCTTTTATGTCACGATATCGCAACACTTTTCAACACTTAAACATTTTTGTTTCTTTTTCTTTTTTTCTTGGTTGATGCAAGATTGCAGTGCTGCCCTGGATGCTCCTGCATCACTACATTATCTTTCCTTAGAGAGATAGCATAATAATTCTAACCATCACATATTCAAATACAAAATACATAGAGGGTCTAAATTTTTTGCTTCTTGATAATGTTCATAAGCGATATTTCCACTACCATCATAAATGGGTAAAGTATTTAATGTAGCTTGAGGAATCTCATGGAGCTCTGATATATTTAGGGATCCAACACTATTCCATGTAGGATAAATTTTCCCTATAATATTTTTGATAGTATATTATATGCATCCATTTCAAAGGTACTTAGTGTATTCTTTTGGATTTTTAGTACTATCACCATTTGAGCTTGAGTTCTACTCACCAAAAAAGTAGCAAAATTTTCTTATTCTTGAACCAAAAAAGTCACAAAGTGAACATAACTTCTCCACTTATGAAATTAGAACTGCTCACCAAAATCTTTAGTCCTTCTAAAATGGATGAGATAGGTGTATTCCACCAGTATTTTAAATTCTAATTAGGGAAGTGATATTTGAGTCTCATTGGGTGTACCAAAAACTCTTGGTCTAAATTCTACCTAAGTGAATGAGTTCCAACCTCAAGGTCTCGGCCAAGATTGGAAGACCTAGAAATGGGGTTTCTAAGTTAGTATCTATAGTGGGCTAGTTACTATGATTCTAGTTAAACTAACAAACAAAATAAATAATAAAAGGAGTTTGTAGAGTAAGAAATTCCATAACATTAGAAGTTAGACTTGAAGTATAATGCGTTTGGCAACATGAAGTGACATAAATGTATGAGAGTATTATTCCATTAATTAAAATAAGATGACTAAAATACCAAATATCATCATATATTACAAAAATTAAACTATTAAACACACACATCTAAACATTCCAAGAATTGAAGAGATAGCAATCCAATCAAAAATTTAGATAAAAGAATAACTCTTTATAGAATAAACCTTTCGTTCAAATTTTACAAAAATCACTAATGATAAATTCATTTATACATATTCTTCAATAATATTTTGATAGAGGCCAAACAACACATTAAATTTTATTAATGGGCATATAACCTTCAATCATAAAAAATACAGAATTATAAAATCCAAAGGTTCAACCCTTTGAATGAACTACCTATTATGCTAGTGCAAGAGGTGACTATATTTTCCAAAATAGCCATGATTAACTACTTCAAGTGTGTATAGCTAATGTGTATATCTAATGTGTATAGCATATATTTCTAATTTGAAACTAGGTTGTATGTTGTATCCTCTAATTCTAACTATATACTAACAACCCACTATTTTTTGTTATGTTGAACTAGCTAGGTGAGGATAGGTGTATGCTCATAAGGCTCCTTTGACTATTGGAGTCTTCTAACAACAGTGATACTAAGAAATTTATTATCATATGAAGATATTTTTAATTAGGATGGATCCAAAGCCTTTTTACAATATATGGTAGTGTAAGAGAATGTTGCTTCATAATAGATTATTTATCTTGGTTAGATCGTGATTTGATGATCATTACTTTATGCCTAATTCTTTAGCTCTACTAATAACATAAGTAGTGGCAATGGTATGACCAATAGTTAGCCAAATTTTGTATAATTATATTCATAGAATACTATAGTATACTATCGTTATGATGATATCACCACCTTAAAAATATAGCCATCCCCTATATAAAGTTGCTTTCACCCTACATAGCATTTAAAGCTAGATATTATTCTTGAGCCTAGATATTTCACTGTCATGTTCTATGCTTTAGAATTTTTGTCCATCTAACACTCATTTTAGCTCTACCAAAATTTTATGCTCCTAATAATGATATCATCACTTCAAAATATTGATGCATGTGGAAGCTTTGCAAAGTATTCAATAATATGTTGGATGAGATTCTATTTTTTTTATTTACATGCCTAACCAAATGCCTTAGAATAGTTTTCACTTTGGACCTTTGTCCATACTACATCAGGTTTTTACACAACCATGGTGGCATCAACATAATTTTTTATCCAACCCCTTTCAAAATTTAGATTTATTTTTATATCTACTAAGATTTGCCATAACATCAGGTGTTAAATAATTAGCATCCTTAACTAGCTTCTTATTTTAGATAAACTAAATGCTATATTTCCATTATGCCTTTTTTGACATCAATATTTTAAATGTTTGGACAAAAACTATATCTAGCGGTTTAAGATATTATCAACCTAGGCATAAAATTCTTAGAAAGTCCTACCTTTTTCATTTTTCTTTCTAGGTTTTATTACCTTGTAATTAGTTTTTTACCTAAAAAGATTTTGCTTAGTGCTCTACTATCTATTTAGATCCATTTTATATACCAAACCATGCATACCTATGTTCAACATTATCACTCAACCTTTGGCCTATTTTGTAACTTCCCTTTATAGTTGAATATGCAATACAAACTTCATTCATTGCTAAACTTGTTGCCTTTAAAATTTCTTAATGCAATTTATTGTACCAATGCCTTAGCAAAATGACTATATTGCTTGAAAAAATCATAGTCCATATCACATTCAAGGATTGTGGATGTAGGTGGTAAATTTTAACTATAGTAAGTATAACTAAATTTGGAGGACTACAAATATTTTTAACAAAACCATTTATAAATCAATGCATTGGAGGAAACTAACAATTCAAATTTGGTAGAGTGAAAAATGATGTTGAGAAGTGAGCAAAATTTTTGGATGTTGAAGTGGAATAAGATGGCATTGGATGGACTTCATGACTTACTAGACTAATTGCATTATTGGTTGTTAGTTGAATTATGAGATGGATTATGGATCAGAAATTTAATATTTTGATAGTTCTAAACTATTTATTATAGTTGTGGTTCAATTTATGTTTTGTAAAAGAAATTAATAGTCTAGATTTGGTAAAGTAGACTATGATACACAAAAGTTTTGAAAATATTTCTCTATTAATATGTAATGCATAGATAATGGAGGTGAAGTTTTGGTATTGTGATTACTTTTGTAGGAAAATATCACAAAAAGGATGTTGAATTCTAAAATATTTATATTTACAAATAAAATTCAAGATCTAGAAAAATGAAAACCAAGAATTTAGACCTTTTATGAAAAATGATGTAGGTATTTAGATATAGCAACTCAATTGAGATGAGAATTGAATATTTTTGTAAACTCTCAAGCTAGAGCTATGTACAACCCCTTTCCAAAAATAAATATTATTAGTATATTAATTAACTTAAATCTACAAAAATCTTATTTGTGATTATTATATTATGTTTGAGAAACATCTTTAACATATCTAATATTTTTTAAAGACATTGAACTTAATAGTTTATTTAAAATTTGTAAGTTTAACTTTTAACTTAATCAAAACACAAGAATGTAATCTAAGTTATTTCAATATTTTTTCTTTAGACGTTAAATTTGATATGTTATATAAGTATTTAAAGTTCAATGTTATATTAAAAAGTTTATAACCTAAACAAATTATATCAATAAAGTATAAATTATTTTATAATATATTTTATATTACTAATTTTGTGTATGAAATTTATTATTTAGGTGATCATTAAATATATTTTTTATTGAAATTATGAATGTGACAACAAGTATATGTATATTTTAAATCAAATCATCTTTCAATAGTTGTTTCTTTGCATAGACTTATTTGATGTAGTTGATTATTGTGGCATTTTATGTGGAATTTGAAAATATTTGAAATGAGTGGTCATTCAAAAGAATCCAATCAGTATTGAGGGAGATATGACCATGTGAAGATAGCATTTTGAAAGTAGGGTATCGATAAGGCAATGTTTTCTTGAAAAATATCTCATCTTTTAGGAGTCATTTCCTTGTGAAGGTTCATCCAATTCAATTGATTCTTTGGATCAATTTGTATAAAACCTATAGATATTTAAAATGGGTGATCATAAGAAGAATTTGAAGTAGCATTAAGGGAGATACAACCTTATGAAGTCAATTATTCGGAACAAGGGTAGTGACAAATTTTTGAGTCGTGAAAAATGGAATTGCAAATATATTTTAGAAAAGGTTTGGATGATGGGAGGATAAATGGAGGGATAGGGAATCATTTATGCAGGAAATTATATCTTGGAATATAAGTTTTTAGCTAAGTTTTTTTTTTCTTCATTATCTTAGAAGTTTTATATGCAATTAATTATAGTTTTTTTTTTTTGCAAATAATATAATCACTATAATGTTGCAGGGGATACAAGATGGGTTAGAAATTTGTCTTTCAACAGATCATATTATGAACTTGAGTGACAACGGCTTCCAATTTGTTCCACAAAAGAAAAGTGAAAACCATACCTTTCCACGGCGTCTAGGGCAAGGATTAAAGAGATCACGAAACAAGTTTCAAGCAGTTGATCAAAAAATGGCTCATATCTCAAGTGAATCTGGTGCTAAGGTGCACCCACAAAATAATTCTACTATGAAAACCCCTATCAAGGGTAAGAATTTTGAAGACTCAGTCCCAAAAATGAATTTTAGGGATGCCCTTCATGGTGGACAACCTCGACCCAATGCTAATATCAATATTAGGGCTTCCCATAAACCTCTAAGAATGCCTAATATTGATCCCAGGAAAATGGAGTCAGGATGTCTTAAAGCAGCTGATGGAACTCCTATTGTTAAGCTTGATATGGGTAACATTCGGACTGGCATTGAAGATTTGGAAAAAAGAGGACTAATTTGTCGGTTCGTGGGTTTTCAGTCCGAGTCTATCTACTTTCAAAGTCTGGGCTGCAAAAAGCTGGAAAACTAAAGGTGAGTTACAAATCTCTATTTATCCAAATGGTTATTTTCTTGTTTTATTTGCTAATAATGAAGATAGAGAGAAAACTTTTCAAGGGGGTCCTTGGTTTTTTGGAAGGGAAGGGCTTTTCATGAAGCCCTGGCATACTAAATTTAAAGCCAAAGAAGAGATGCCTTCTATAGCTCCCATGTGGGTTAGACTCTTTGGCCTCCCTATTGAATTTTGGAATCCTACTATTTTTTCTTCAATTGGAAACTCTTTAGGAACTTTTATGATGATTGTTGATTGTACTCAAAATTTTGAACATATTATTTATGCTCGGATTTGTGTTTTAATGGATTTTGACAAACCCCTACCTAAAAATATCACATTACAATTTGGGGAAGACACTTGGGAGCAAGTAGTGGACTATGAGAACATTCCTTTTCATTGTAGAATTTGCCATGAATATGGTCATTTGGCCAATGCTTTCCCAAATAAAATTCCTGATCAAAAGAAAGAAGATATAAACTCAGCAAGTTTCCAAATACCTAAGAAGAAGAACACTAAAAAAAACCAGTTATGAAGGATCAATCAAAGTCATCTACTAATATGTTTGAAATCCTTTCCACAAATGATGTCCCAAGTGAGGAAGAGGAAATAATGGAAACTAAAATCTTAGAAACACAATTTAAATATGAAGGGAAGAACTCGAGAGACAAACCAACAAATCAAAGGTTTTCAACAAAAAAAAAAGGAAAAAATTTACACAAGAAAAACAATATTTCAAATGTCAAAACTTCAAATAATGCGAGTCCCAATATAGACTCTGTTGAACCATCTAGTAAAATTTTGGTCGTGTACGAGCATTCTTCAAGGTTAGAAGCCATCTCAGATTCAATTGGAATAAGTCAAGAAATAGGGAAAAAAAAATTGAAGATGGATTCTAATCAAAAAGTAGGTCGCAAGACCAATCAATATCATATGGTAAAAGAAGGTGAAAAGCTTGTAGAGGAAGGTAATATTAATGCCCTTCCCAACTTTTTTAGCCCTGGTATTAATGAAGATCATCACTTGGAATATTAGAGGACTCAAAGGGAGTCTTTCAAAACAAAATGAAATTAGAAGAATGATTCAGGTAAATCATCCACATCTTGTTTTCCTTCAAGAAACAAAGATGTCAATGGAGGATATGGACTTAATTGCCAATAAAATTTGGCCAGCTGGAAAAGTGGTTTCCCTCAGTTCCCAAGGGACTTCGGGTGGCATTGCTTGTCTTTGGGATCCAAAAGAGGTAGTTATTCACCATATGGTTGGCAGTTGGGGTTTGTTGGCTATAGCTATTCAAAGTAGACATTCCAACCAGATTATGCTTTGCATTACTGTTTATGCTTCGACTTCTTTGGAGGAAAAAAGAAGACAGTGGAAGGATATTACTCATATTATCTCTCATTTTCCTAAAGCTTGGATCTTGATCGGAGGATATTTCAATACCATCCTCTCTCTGGATGAGAAAAGGGGGGAAATAGAAATTTGGACAAAAGCACTGACCTCATGAGCGAATATATTGCAAACCTCCATCTTGTGGATATCCAACCAGATAATGGCCTTATGACTTGGTCTAACAGAAGGCAAGGCTTAGCTTGTATAATGGAGAGATTGGATAGGTTTTTGCTCTCTGAAAATTTCTTAATCCATGGTCACATTCCTAAAGTGAAGACTCTTAATAATGTTGGTTCGGATCATTGGCCAATCATGGTGGAAATGTGGAAAACCAATGTGAGTTTCTCTCCTTTTCATTTTCAATTAATGTGGCTTAGAGACATTTCCTTTAGACCTCATGTGCAACAATGGTGGAAGGAAGGTAAACCTAGGCATGGGACTAAGATGTTCTATTTTGCCAAAAGATTGCAATACATTAAATCCAAAATCAAGACTTGGAACTGGAAAGAGTTTGGGGATGTTCATAAAAAAAAACATGAAGTTATTGCTCATATTGAAAATTTGAATAAGAAAATCCATTTAGATGGCCTCATAGAGAAGAGAAGTGCAGATGAAATTAAACTCACAACTCAGTTAGAGGAATGGGAAAAAAGAGAAGAAATCTTATGGAAGCAAAAATCTAGAATTCAATGGCTCAAAGAAGGAGATCGAAACACAAATTTCTTCCACAAATCTCTTCTAGCTCAAAGATCTCACAACTTTATTTCTTCCTTAAAATCAGATTCTGGAGATGTTGTTTATACTTGGGATGGCATGAACTCTATTGTTGTTGATTACTTTTCCAATATTTTTGTTGCTACTCCCCTTGACTCAGCTTCACAATATAATGTTCTTCAAGCAATCCCTTCTCTTATCACTTCTGAGGAGAACTCTATTTTGATTGCTCCTGTTACTATCAATGAGCTTCAACAAGTAGTTTTTAAAATGCAAAAAGGGAAAACCCCTAGGTCCTGATGGTTTTCCTATTGAGTTCTACCAAGAGTTTTGGGATATCCTTCATGTTGATTTATTAGAGGTGGTGGAAGAAGCCAGGAAAGCCAAAGAAATTTTGAAGGTTATCAATAAAACTTATATTACTCTTGTTCCAAAAGCTCAAGAGGTTGATCATATCTCAGCTTTTAGACCTATTGCTTTATGTAATGTTCTTCTCAAAATCATTACTAAAATCATGGCGAGAAAGGTTGAAGCCTCTTTTGCATAAGATTATTTCCCCGAGCAAGGGGGTTATGTGGAAGGACGTCAAATAGTAGATGAGATAGTTCTTGCTCAGGAAGCCATCCATTCCATGGATATGCAAAATTCTCCTTCCATGTTCATTCGGTTAGACTTATCCAAAGCTTATGACAGTGGATTGGCACTTCCTTATCAAAGTTTTGAGGCAATTTGGTTTCTCTAAGGATTGGATGGATTGGATTATGGGATGTATCTCTTCAGTTTCCTACTTAGTTCTTATCAATGGTAGGCCTTCTCAGTCTTTCCTAGCTTCCAGAGGTATTAGGCAAGGTGACCCGCTATCCCCTTATTTATTCATCATTCTTGTTGAATGCTTGGGTAGGACTATAACCAAAAAGAGGAAAACAAAACCCTTGAGGGAGTTACCATTGCTCATGGAGCTAGACCTATCTCTCATCTTCAATTTGTGGATGACTCTACTCTTTTAGGTAAAGCTACAGTTAAGGAAGCTTCTAATATTAAGCAAATCATTAGCTGTTTTTCTAAGGCTACTGGGCAGTTGATCAATGAAGACAAATCTAAAGTTATTTTCTTTCACTACTCTGCTAGACAGGAATCCATGGTCTTGGATAAACTAAGATATAAGAAGACCTCTCTTCCAATCACTTATTTAGGTATTCCCATAAATATTCAAAGGCAGAAAAATAAATATTGGAATTGGTTGTTGGACAAAGTCAAGAAGAAAATTGGAAAGTGGACCAACAAGTGGCTTTCTTCTGGGGGTAGAATCACCTTGGTAAAATCAGTCCTTCAAGCTATTCCTATTTATGTTTCTTCCATTTTGAATATCCCAAAGGCTGTTCTTCGAGAATTGGATCAAATCAGTCATCGTTTCCTTTGGAGTGGTACTAAGGAGAAAAGAAAATGGGCCTTGGTGAAATGGGATACTTTATGTCTTCCTAAGAGTGAAGGGGGGTTAGGATTACGGTCTTCAATTAATAACAACAAAGCTTTAGCTGCTAAATTATATTGGAGGATGTTGCATAACCCCAATGCTCTTTGGGCCAATAATCTTCGTGCTAAATATGTTGAGAACAAAAGTCTCTGAAGACCTTGTTCGCTATCAACTTCCTACCAAAGGTTCTCCCATTTTAGCAGTTCTTAAGACTGGTGAGGATTTGATAAAGAAAAAATTATTTTGGATCATTCATAATGGTCAACATGCAAATTTTTGGACAGATTCTTGGGATGGTCACAAGCCTTTGATAACTCGGTTTCCCGATTGGAGGCCTTGGATGGAGGAGCTTCACCGAGCTAATTGGATAAAGGTGGCTAATTATTGTCGGTACCATACTTGGTAATTCAAAGGTTGGTAGATATTGGATCCCTATTGAGGACTGGCCTATTCAAATCCTAGAAAGGCAAAGACAAGATATCCAAGGCATCCTTCATATGAGATCCCTCTCTTGGTCCCATGAAAAAGATTGTTTTGGATGGAACAACACTACTAAGGGTGAGTATTCAGTTGCTCAAGGTTATTTGACCTTATGCCATAATAATCCCAACCATTCTTCTGACATATTTTCTCGATTGTGGGCTCAAAATATCTGGCCTAAGGTGAGGTTCTTTAATTGGCTTTTATTGCATCGTAGGGTGCTTACTGGTGAGCAACTTATGAAGCGTGGTTTTCATGGCCCTTTTAGATGTGAAATGTGTGAAGAGAATGTAGAAAATATCAACCATATTTTTATTGAGTGTACTTTAGCCTCTGAGCTATGGAGGAGAATGGCCACTTTACTTGGCTTACAGTGGTCCAATTTTTTTACTTTTGAACAGACTTTGGAGGGATTGGCCTAATCAAGAGGGTGTTGATCATTTTATTAGGCGAGTAGTTTGGATGGGTTCTACCATTCTTCTTTGGAATATTTGGAATGAAAGGAACAACCAAATTTTTAATCAAGATAGGAAGGATATTCACTATATTTGGAAAAAGACCATAGCCAACTTAGTTGAATCGGTCCATCATCTCCTTAATCACCCCCAAAACTCCCACCAAAGATGGGATCAAGTGATGCAAATATTGAATATTAAACCTTCTAAGGGCAACCAACTTAAAGGGAATGTGAGTATTAGTAAGATGGATAGGAATAGAAATTGGCAACCTCCTCCTAAGGATTTTGGAAAAGTCAATACTGATGGAGCCTCTAGAGGGAACCCTGGAAAAGCCAGTGTGGGAGGAATTGGTAGACTTTCAAGATGGCTCCCTGGTTTTTACTTTTGCTGAGAATTTGGGTATTCTTTCCAATAACCTTGTTGAGGGGTATGGTATCCTCGGAGGCCTTCAGGAGGCTACTAAGGTTGGATGGGAAAAGGTGTTAGTTGAGTCGACTCTCAACTTATGATTAATCTCTTGAAGAATCCTTCTAAGAATCATAAGGTGGATTGGAGAATAAAAAGAATTATTGAGAAGATTCAGTTAATCCAGGATGGGATTTTTGAAAGTTGATTACAATCATGTGGTCAGAGATCAAAACAAGAGTGTTGATGCTTTAGCTAATTGGGCTTTGGACAAAGGTGATCTTACTTGTTATGGCCACCCTCCTATATGGTGGGCTTCTCAAATTAGGGAAGCTCTTCTTTCTATCATTTCTTTGGATGGCTCCAGTTCGGAAGGTACCTAGTTTCTTCTTGTTTTTTTTTTGCTTCTCTTTGGTTCATTCAGTTTTTTTTAGTTCCCTAGCTCATTCTATTCTTTATTTTGTTTCCTCTGTTGATTCTTGCCTTAATAGTCTTCTGGTCTAGATAGGTCATTGTTTTGTTCATTTTTTATTTCTTTTTTCTTTTTTTTTTTTTTGTTTAGTTTTTTAAGGTGGGTGGGTTTTTTTTTTTGTTTTTTTTTTGTGTTCTTTGTGTTGTTTTTTGTTGTTCTTGTGTTTTTGTTGTTTTGTTTTTTTTTTTTTATGTTTTTTGTTATTGTTCTTGTGTTTTTTTCGTTCTTGTTCTTGGGTTTCTCTTTGTTTGTGTTATTTCGTGTTTTTATGTGTGAGTGTTTTCTATGTTTTTTGTTTTTGTTTATTGTTTGTTGTTGGTTGTTTTTTATTTTTATTTTATTTTTTAATTTTTTAGGTTTTGGTTGTGTTTATTTTTCATGTTTTTTTTGGGTTATGTCTTTGTAGTGTTCTATTGTTTTTGTCTTGTTTGTGTTTTGTTATGTGGTTCTTGTGTTTTTCTATGTGGTTTGTGTTGTGGTTTCTTTTATCTTATTGTGCGTGTTTGGTTGTGCTTTTGTTTTTGACACACTCAAGGAGCATGTTTTTTATTTTATTTTATTATTTTTGTTGTTATTTACTTATTTTTAAATTGGTTTTGTGTGTTTGTTTGCTCCTTGAGTATGTCAAAGGTGGTAGGCCAGGTCCGAGTCCTGGGCATTTTTGGTGGAATGGATACCCCTGCCTCCTTGGGTCTTACCCGAAAGTGGCATCCCTTTTGGGATGTTTTCCACAAATAAAAAAATATATATAATCACTATACAATATACTAGTAAATTTTTGTTGATTTTGAGTTATAGTTTCCTTACCATTAAATTATTTATAGGTAAATCCTTATAATAATTTATAATAGTAGAATTTAGTGAGAAACTCATTGAGAAGCAATCCTTGCAATCAAATATAGGGAAATTATTGATAAATTTAATGGGTCTTGGCTAGGGAATTTAGCCTTGAGAAAATGGATTGATAGGAGTTGGAAGTATCTAGGAGTGAGTATATCCTTATGGGTATTTTTTGTCACCACCCATAATACCATTTGGTTGAAAATGCAAAAGGTTGCATCAAAGGCCAAAATAGTCAAGTATGGAGAACACAAGATGTTTTGTTTTCAAGGTTACAACTGATGAGTCCCTAAATTTTGATGCTTGGTGAAAAGTAAAATAGGTAAAATTATTGTCTCAAGACCACAAAAATTTATTTATAGTAGGGGTAGAAGCATATGGATAACAAAAATCCATCACTAAGTTACTAAGAACTTTATATTTTCGCAGATAGCAAATGTGAATCAATACCTATCATCCAATAGAAACAAACTCAAGTAGTGAAATTTAGCTAAGTATAGAGCTCATCAGACTTACCATACCCCTATAATAAGTATATGGGTACCCAAATCCCATAACCCATAGAAATGTAAACAAATTCAATTTCAGTTGAGTCTAGAGAGTACCAAAATCTTTGAACCACATTGGCATTGATGAGGCCAAGAAATGCCTCATTTTTGCTACATTAGTGATATGTAAAACCTACTATTTTCCAATATTTAATATTATTTTGTGTCAAATAGTTGATTATAGTATATTATTTGTTGATGTTTGCATGATTGGATGTTTAAAATATTGTACCCTTGTTTTGATTGTTTTCTACATTTTGTCTAATTTTGCATGATTTTATTGGCAATTAGCATAACGAAATTAATGTCAAATAAAAGTGGTGTGACTTGTGATTGAAGCAATTTTAACATTTTTTTACCTTGAAATTGAGCTATTGAGGTGACATGACACCAAAATAGCTACTCTGCTATAAAACAAGGCACTGTAGGTTGCACACAACATACAAAAACTAGCCACTTGTAACATTAAAGGAGGATATTGTGGTGATCAAAATAAATGAGTAAAATTAATTGGAATATTTTCAAGGATACTAAGGAATACCTATGATACACTTGGATGCATCCTTACATGGTTTAGGTTGATGGAAAGAACATATCCCAATAATTATGCCTTATATTTTGGAGCTCCTCGGAATGAGAGGTAGAAATAGTCCATTCTAATAGAAAAGGTATAGTTTGCATCTGTTTCATGGAGAATGAAAGAATATAGTATGATAAAAAGTGTAACAAATAGGAAAGACCTATTTTTGACCTATTCCAATAAGTTGTAAGATGCACAGATAACTATTGTAGCAGATTATATCGTAAATTAGACCAAGTTTTCTACAACAGAATATCAAATCATGCATGGACAACATAAATAATTGATTTTGTAATTGAAATTAATAATGGAGGAAATAATATAAATAGGTCACTCACCCATTTTCTAAGTAATTCAAAATAGAAGTCCGACATTCAAATTTATAACAATCGCCTTTTACAATAGCAATTTTAATAAAAGTGTGTTTTTTATTCAAACGTGTTGATTTTTGAGTGTGAGAGTATTGAGAATTTAGTATTTGGTGTGATATTAACTTCTTATAGAACAGGGAGCAAGGGCCCACACTTAGGGATGGAGAAATGAGCATTTTCATAGGTTTTTGTGATAGTTTTCTATTTCAACAATTTTTGTCCAATTTCTTTCTAAAATATTGTAACAATAGTTTCCTTTGTTTTTAGCATATTTATTCTTATGTTTCAAGTATGATGTGTGTGATTTTGTTTATCACTAGTTGACCCCTATTTTATGTGCATTTAATTCTCTAATTTTTGCATTTAAAATTTAGCAACATTTTCTTGATAGTTTCTTACAACTTTTTCTAACAAGTTTTGCAGTAGTTTTCTGATAACTTTTTGCATTTTCAATTTAGCATAGTTGAATTAATTTTGTTTCAAGACAAAATTTTCCTTTGATGTCATTTCAATTTAGCAAGCGTAAATTATATTTTACTTTAGCAATTTCAATTTTACAATTTAGTTGAAATTCTACAAATAAGAAGTAATTTTAATTTTTGCAAATTATGTTAGTTTTAATTCTGTAAATTAGAAGTAGTTTCAATTTTGTAAATTTAATTTTGTCTCAATTATACAAATTAAGAGATAGTGTAACATTGAAAAAACCAAATGAACCACTATTTCCCTGAATTAATCTTGTGAACTAATGACTTAATTGTAACTTACCAAAACCTTCTATTGCAAATAACCTTGGACACCACCCTAGATTTGATAACTATTGAAAATTAAATGATGACAATAATGACACTCATTATTTTTTGGCACTATTTCTAGGTAACATAAGTATTTTTAGGATATAAAACAATCAAACAATTATTGGTTATGATAAGTTATAAAATTTTAGAGTAAAAACTTGAAGTAGCGCAACTTTCATGACACATAGTTGTGAAACTCATAGTTGCACTTTAGAAATTTAGAAACACAAATAGAATGAATGCATAGGTTAAGGTATGAAAGGAGAATATTTCTTAAGACCCCTTCACATGCCATAGGTAGGTGATACTCACACTAAGGTGGTGAATTACATTCATTTGATCTTCTTGATGAACTCAAAAGAAAACCACCATCTCCATCATCAGGAAATATTGAATCTGCTAAGAGATAAATCATAGAGGAGAAAATTGCTAGTACCTCCTCACCTATTCCTGATAAATTCTCATCATCATGATAGTTTAAATGAATTTATAACAAAATTTTGGGGGATATCATGGCATATGGGCAAGGAAATCTAGATAGGGTTAGTAATGTCTATGCTCAAGAATACAATCCTCCTCCTGTTAAGATTTTTTAATATACTATTTGATTAAATCCTACAAAAAATTCTCCCATGAAAATTTTTCATTTTCAGTGCTACCTACCTTTAGGGGTATTGCATTCAAATATCCTGATCAGTTCTTGTATGAATTTAAGGTTGTGTGTCAGACATATGATTACATCAATGACATCCAAAAGCTCAAAGTTTTTCCTTCCACACGCAAAAACTAAATTTTACACGGGTTTATGAGCTTAGCACCCAAATCAATATGAACCTGAGAACAAATGGAAGAAGTATTTCTATACAAATACTAGGAGTACTTGAGGATGAAAATAGAAAAGATAAATTATTTGGAATCAAACAAGAACTAGATAAAACTCTAGAGGATTAATTGGATACGTTTGATTTTATACAAAAGATATGTGGGCCTATTGAACTAGAAATATATAAGGCCATATTCTTATGAGGATTATAAGATGATTCTAGATAAGTATTGTATTTAATGGGCAAGGAATATGTAAGCACCCTTAACATTGATAAAATTCTAGAGTTACGCAAAAATTACTCATGCATAAGACAAAGAAGACGAAAGTGGAGTAATAATGGTAGTGATCTAAAAAAGCTTATGAAAGAATTTTTCAATCAAAAAACTGACATCTTGGTACATATTAATACCACATTAGGGGAAATGAATGCAAATCCAACTCTATAGCACCCCTAGTTATCTATTGTTCAATATGCAAGAATAAGCATTCTCTTCAAGGTTGTCCTTTAAATAAATCCTCTATATCTACTATTTTTGAGCATTTGTTCAAAAGGACATATCACTAACCAATTTCATCTACTTCTAGGAATCAAAAATATTTTGGAAACACAAACGAAAGAACTCAAATTTATTGGGAAAATACAAGGGAGAAACTTTTTACAATAACAAAATGCCCCATGTTTTCCCACAAATTGGGGATAAAATCATTGCACTATGCCATGGGATTATCCAGCACCACTCCAATAGCCTTGGAATCAACCTCTAAGGACAAATTTTCAATATTGGTCACAATATAGGTGGACAAATCCACAATGGAATCAACCCCATCCACCTTGGATGCAAGCCCAATATCATGGAAAAAATTGGGGATAGCAGTACCTATTATACCAGGGACAATGAAGATACCAAGGTCAAACCCAAAATTTACTATGTGGTCCTACTCAGAATTTCCCTCAAAGAATATCCAACAACAATAATAGGTGAATAAACCACAACTTTTGGCCCAACCTATGGCCAATCCTAATAATACAAGATAGGAAACTCCTATCTATGTAGCTTAATTTGATGAAAATACCACAATCAATGAAATTGATTATAGTAATATCTAGCTACATTCATGAAAGATACTACTTTAACCTATTATTAAAGAATTGAAAATCAATGAAAAGAAACTAGAATACTTTAGTCCAAAACCATAGGGATCAACTTTGGATAAGAGAAAAGAACAATAGGAAGATTATCCAGAAGATAGTTTACCTTCTACAAAAAATATATCATATCGTAAAAGGTTTGAAAAATCTAAAATTACTACTGAATCAGATTTAGTAAAGGAACCAAAATGTTTGAACATTTTATTTCCTTTGTTGCAAGCAATAAATGTTATTTTTAAACAACAAAACTATTTAGAACCTTTGCATAAAAAGATCATGCAGGAAAAAAGAAATCCTTTTCTAAAACCGTACAAGGAGATGGAAAGTTGGTTGACTTACTTTTTAGGAAGCTTGTCCTACCAAAGTATAGTGACTAAGGAAGTCTAGTTGTCACAATAACCATTGGGTCAATACAATTTCTAATGTTTTAATTGATCTTGGAGTAGCCATTAATGTTATGACCAAAGACACAATGCATAAATTACAATTAACAAATCTGAATTCTACATCTACTATTTTGGAAATGGTTGATAGATCTATTGCAAAACTAGAAGGAATCATAGAAGATATCCCTATTATGGTCTCCTCATGGAAATATCCCATTGAATTTATAGTATTGCAGCCTTATAATTCTATAAATTTTTATCCAATTATCTTGGGAAGGCCTTGGATTGCTACTACAATTGCTTTCATTGACTCTATGTCAGGGGAGATGACCATTTCTAATGGTATTAATCTAAGAAATATTTATTTATACCCCCTACAAAAACTTCAATCAAATTTTTATGTTAGTTATGGTTTCCTAATTTTGATGAAGAAAATTAAGAAATTATTTCTACACTTGCTATTGTAGTAGTAAAAGAACACATAGAAGATTTATTTTCACATGATAGAGAATGTTTTGAATATGAAACCATCCTAGTTAATACAATGCATGAAGAGGGACTAGAATATGAATCAACTATTGCTCATCATTTATTATGGAATGATGAAGATCAAAAATTTGAATACATGTCATCCATTCCATTACAAGATAGTCCCTTCACCTTACCACATGGATGTCATCATCATATTATTTCATCCTTTCATTATCCCATATTAGATACAATTCTAGTAGGAATTACAACTGATAAGGAAATATGAAACTTTCATTCTCTTCTACCACATCATTGTCCACTTAACTCCTTAGTAATAAATTTTTAAGGAGTTAATTATATGCATCCAAGAACTAAAAAAATTGAGGTACAACCATAAAAATTCTTGAACATAAATATCTAGTTAACCAATGAAGAAGAAGCAAAAATATTTTTTGTCTTGAAACAACAATTCAAAGCCTTTACATGGGAATACAAAGATATGATAGGAATTCATATTGATGTATGTACTCATAGGATATACTGAAAAATATTAAACCTATGAGACAACCACAAATATTGAATCCTACACCAAGAGATATTGTTAAAGAAAAAATAAAAAAAATCTTAGAGGTTGAATTTATATATCCAATTTTAGATAGACAATGGGACTCTCCATTGGTTACTATCCCAAATAAGAATTGAAAATTGAGTGTGTATATATTATCGAGAACTAAACAAATCCACACATAAAGGCCACTTTCCATTATCATTTATTGATCAAGTGTTAGACACACTCACAGGAAAGAGGTATTTATGCTTTATTGATGGTTTTAGTGGTTATAATCATATATAGGTTGCACCCGAAGACCAGGAGAAAACAATATTTACCTACCTATGGGAAAATTTTACTTATAAGGTTTTACCCTTTGGCCTTTGTAATACCCTAGCCACTTTCCAGCGAACTGTTCTAGTTTTTTTTATTTGACTGCTAAGAATGTTGATATTTATATGGATGAATTCACAGTTTGTTGGGAAACCTTTGATAATACCTTGGAACGTCTTGACAATGTCTTAACCCGTTGTAAAACTTATCATTTGTCCTTAAACCCTGACAAGTTCTTCATGATGATGGAAGATGAAATTGTTCTTGATCATCATATTTCTTTTGATGAAATCAAGGTTGATTGTAAGAAAGTGAAAATTATCAAGAACCTTCCTCCTCCACAAACCCAAACTAATGTCAAGATTTTCTTAGGACACATTGGCTTTTACGGATGATTTATTGAAAATTTTAGCACCATTGCAAATCCCATATTTGCATTGTTAACCAAAGATTCTAAATATCATTGGACAAAAAAAATCCAAGAATATTTTGATACTTTAAAAATAAATTAACCACTCCACCTATGTTACGATATCCTAATTTGGAATTACCATTCCATGTCCAAGTTTATGCATTAAATATAATTGGAGAAACACTAGGGCAAGTAGAAAATGGGGAGCATTATGCTATCTACTACATAAGCAAAAATCTCACTAGAGCAAAAATGAATTATACTACTACTAAAAAGGAATATTTAGAAGTAGTATATGTCATTAACAAATTCCATCACTACATCACTAGTTATCAAGTATTTTTCCATATTGATCATTCAGCTATTAAATACATGATGAAAAAACCCATGGTTGGTGCAAGAATAAGTTGTTGGTTGTTACTATTGCAAGAATTGGAAACCGCAATAGTAAACAAACCAATAAAAGCTAATGTAGTAGAAAATTTTCTATCAAGACTAAATAACACAAGAGAAGAAGAGTTAGTTGAGGACACTTTTCTAGATGAAAAATTATTTGCCATATTAGTACAATCACCATGGTTTGCTGATACTGGTAACTATTTAGCTACAAGAAAAATGCCTCCTAATTTCACTTAAAAAAAAAAGAAACAATTGGTAACACAAAGGTCATCTTTCAAATGGATCAAAATTTTATTTTTCAAATATAGACTTGACCATGTGTTATGCAGGTGCATTCAAAAAGATGAACTGTATGATATCCTTCATGTTTATCATGATGAACCCTCGAGAGGATATTATTTAGTGAAAAGTATAGTTTGAAAAAATTTGGGAGTGGGTATTTAATGGTCATCCCTTCATAAATATGTAAAAAAGTACATACAACATTGTAATGCATGTTAAATAATGGGAAAACCCACACACATACAAATGAAATTCATTTACAAGCTTAAGTGGTTTTAGAACCATTTGAGAAATGAGGATTAGATATTGTGGGACCCATTGACCCACCATCTCAAGGAAAGGTACATATGTTGGTATGTACTAATTATGTGACTAAATGGACTAAGGTACATGCTTTTAAATATGCTCATGAAGAGAAGGTTGTAGATTTTCTTTACACCCAAATTTCCAAATATTTGGAGCTCCACGATCTATCACTATAGATCATGGACCGCAATTCACATCATGAGTCATTGAAGATTTTATTAAACTCTATGATTATTAAACATAGAAAAACCTTATCATCCTCATGTAAATGGATAGGTTGAAGACACCAATAGGGTATTGGAAATACTTTTAACCAAAATAGTAGCTTGACATAGGAAATATTGGTTAAATAAATTACCAAAAACAGTTTGGGAATATAATACAACATGGAAATCCACCATGTATTTCACACCTTATGAATTGGTCTATGGTAAGAAATCTCTTTTCCTACTGAATTTGAGTTACTAACGCTTCACACATCTTTAGATGTTGGTATTGAATTATCACAAGAATAGATGGATAGGATTATGCAACTCAATGCATTATATAAACTTCAATTGGAAGCACTACATCACATGAAAGTGATCCAAGAACAATGAAATATGTGTCATGATAGTCACATTCAGCAAAGGAAATTTGAGCAAAGAGATTGGACTTTGTTGTTTAATTCTCATTATGAATATTTTCTTGGAAAATTGTAGACTAGGTGGCTTGGACAATTCCTAATTGAAGAAGTGTTTATAAGTGGAGTAGTTCATATTTCTTTCATTGATGATTCAAGGATAAAGTTAGTGGTAAATGGGCATTACCTTTGAGTATACCATGAACTAGTAACTAAGGAAGAATTTTTGAAGCAGATTGCATAGTTAGAGTTACACATGACAGGGGAGACTTCCTCTCCCATAACAGATTCAGATTGATGTAATTTTTTTTGAAAAAAAATATAAAAACCATAAAAATAAAAAGAGAAATCATCTTGATTGTGAAATTCCTTCATGGGTACAATTTTGAGGGATAATTTGAAATTTCTTTGTGGGCACCATCAAGACAAAAAAAATGAAAAAGAGAGATGAAAAATTAAAAAAATAGAATAATTCAATGGTGAAAACCTTTTCGAAGGTGCTATTGAATTAGGGCTTACATGAAAACTAGTTTTTAGTATGTTTGCCTTCTTGGCATTCTTAGTACTATCCATCATTGTATAAAAATCACTCACTACACATCCTATATTTTTATTTTTAGGTAGCCTGCTAATAATCATCAAAAGTAGTAGTTTGTAAGATGTATGATATATTTTTGGGATAGTAAGGTATATGTTTCTTACATTTAGTCACAGTTAGCATTTAAAAATTGAGATATGATAATTGAGTGCTTGGCATAAAATATTTAAAATTTGAATTAAAAATAGAAAACCCTATTCAAAATATCAAGAAGCACCCTCGCCTACCCTTGGTTGCATGAAACAACTCATATCTACCTATAAAAAAATAGAAAATTGTAGAGCTCCAAAATGACCAAAAATATTTGGAATGAAGTATAAAAATTTAAACTATGCAGCGCATAAAAAAATTAATTTAACCTGTGCACACATGCAAAATTAAAAATAAAAATAAAAATTAATAAATAAATTCCCATGTGACGCACCTCATAAGGCTCTTGTGAACTCTGGTATGAATATCTAGATCCACATGATGTGTGTCACTAATAACATCATTTAATATTATGATTTATCAATCTGGAGTGGTGTCCAAGGCTATCTATGATAGAAGATTAGGGTAGAGAAAATTTTAGACATTCAGATTACAAGAATTTATTTGGTGAAACAGATGTTGGTTTAGCCTTTTGGTGTCACACTAAACCTAATTTATAGAATTGAAACTTGTAAGAACTGAAAACTAATTCTAATTTGCAGGAATACAAAACTAACTACAATTGTAGAAATTGAAATTGCTAAATTGAAATGTTGTTGAATTAAAAACCTAAATTACACTTACAGAATTGAAATCTAGTTACACTTGTAAGAATTGAAATGATGTTTGGAATTAACACATATGCTAAAAACACCTTTTAGTATCCTGCTATAGAAGGTCGTCAAGCATCTGCTATAAGAACTAACAGCAAAATAAAAACTGCTGAAAAACTGATAAAAGTTGTTGAAACATGAAAAACGGGAGAACATGGAAAGTAGAGGAAACATGGAAAAATATAGGTCTAATATAATTTTTCAGCTAACACACACATTTTCTGCACAAAAACATAATTGAATATATAAAAACATCACATTAACTTAAACTAAGAAATGAAAATTAACAAGCATTCTGTTAAATTTGTTGTAGCAAAATTGTAGAAAAACCTATCATAAAAGTCCTCCTTCTATGCTTGAAAGTGGACCCATGCTTCCTGATCTAGAATAATATGGAAAATTTTCTTTTTAACTAATTAAACACTCACTCATGAATAAAATTAACAAAAGCACTGCACTTTTATTAATTGTTGCACAACATTACAATGTTGTAGGAAATTCCTGCTAATTGCTAAAGATCAATTACAGTCTATTCTAATTCTCTATTCTATTTCACTTAGCTCAACCAACTAAGGGAGATTTTATTTATAATAAAATATTACAATTGTATCATGCTCAATATTAGTTGGGTGCTATTTCCTAGTGATTTACCAATAATTTTGAATCTGAATAAGTCCAAATTATGACAAAACTACTATAGCATATTTTATTGGCCCTTGGAATGCATCTCTAGTAGTGAGAGTGCATTGTATGAGGTTATAATATCTTTATATGCCTATATCTACTTTCAAATATCATTTCCCTACTCTTATGGGCACTCAAACTATTGTTTGACTAAAACTGGCCACTTTTCCCCCTTATTTCAGAGCATATTCGAAATATCAGGAGCAGAATTAGAGTTTATGCTCAGCTGCAATAAAAATAATTGACAAATCAAGTTTAACTACATAATACATCTTATCTATCTCTCAAAATTTGGATCCAATAGGTTTTACACGTAAATGTTGACAAATTCCAAGACTTCTAATAAAGTGATAGCTTGTTGGATTTTATATGCACTATTTTCTACAGTTGATAGTTTTGTTGCACAGTCATAAAAACTTGGTACTATTTTGCACTTTAAACCAGTTGGAGGGTGGTAAAATAATTCAAACACCATTTTGAGGTGATAGACATCATCACACAATATACTGTAGTTGAATTTACACATTTTAACCACTAATTAATCAAACTAAAATAATGCAGAAAATACTGCACAACTATACTTATTTTGTGATGCCCTATTGCTGTCCATTTAGACCATGTGGGAATGCATCCAAGTAGGTCAGAAGTCTTATTTAGTCTCTGTGAACACATTCCATCCATTTTTGCTTGATTTTTCTGACAACTTCAAGGTGCTCCTTTAATGTGATAGCTGGCTAATTTTTGTATGCTGCACAAAACTTGTCACTGCCCTGTTTTGCAGCAGAGATGATTTTCATGCCAAATCACTTGATAACTTTGGTTTTGAAATGGTATGACACTTCAAACATGCTAGAGTTAGCCAAATATCTGAACATGCTTGTCTGCTTTATTTTTCTATGTTATTTTTATCAACAAAATCATGTACAAAACAGTCACAAAATGCTTGAAAATAGTCAAAACAGGGGTATAGTATTCCTAACATAAAATCATGCAAATAATTAACAAATAATATATTCTAATAAGCTATTTTCCAATTAAATTTGTTATGTTTGGTAATATGTCAGTTTTTTATATGTCAAACATAGTGTAATAATGAGGTATTTCTAGGCCTCATCACCACATGGCAATCACCAATGCATATCCTCTAGCATATCCCAACATGATCATTGAACCTAGTTTTCATAACAGGTTTTAGTCCCATGTGGTTGTGGTACTTTGACACATGATATTACATATATCGAGGAGGTGGGTATCCACTCTTTTTTTAAGGTAGAGTTGAGTCAGCTAAATCAGACCGTCCAACTTAGCAAACGGTTTTAAAATATGTATGATAATAAATGAGTATATCAGCCCACCACCCATAATGCATGCCAAAAAATAAAATTTGAAAATTTAATTATATCATCATGTACCACATGTTTGATTGATGTATGCAAAATTAGTATGTTTAGCTCCATATTTTAAATCTAATTTCATATACCAAATCCATAAACTCCTAATATTTGTAACCATCAAGAATAATACGGACAAACTAGCTTTGGGATCTTCTCCATAACAGGGTTACCTAATTTGTGCAAGATGAGGTTAATGAACACACTTGCACACACACAAGTTTTTGATTGCCTAGAGTCACTACCATCTTTCTGATTTGGTTAATGAACTCACATGCACACACATTTGGTCCTAGTTGAATTAGGCAGTATTAGTAAGTTTGTTTGATACCACTAGCATGTTTGAGTCTTTGTAAAACAGTCTTCCTCCATATTTTTTTTTTCCATATCAACCTCCATATCTTCTTCCATATTCATGTCATTCCATACGTCATTCATTCACAAGCTACCAAGTTCGGTGCCCCTGAGTAAACAATTATGACAACAGTTGGCTAAATCTAACTATCTAAAAGTATGAGTGCTTCGTAGTGCATATTTTTATTTACTTAGTCTCGCATTAATCATCTATAACTTTGCATTCCATATCCATCACATATGCATTAAAACATATAAAAACATGCATCACAAAAACATAGGCATTCACACAAAAGAAAGTAAAACACTAAAAATAAAAGCCATGTATATATATGTATAAAGATCAAAACGTACAGTGAATGCCAAAAGGCTACAAAATACAATAGAGCACCAAGGCTCATAAAGAGTGCATATAAGCACTAAGCTAACCATCAAAAGAGGACCCCTGTGACCTAGTAGGAGCCCTAGACCTAGTGGTGTGCCTAGACTCACTACGCCTAGAGACAGAAGAGGATGGAGGATCAGGCAACACAATGTGATGCCTAAACAATGTGTCCTCCAGAGCCTCAATGTAACGATTCCTAGACCTAAGTCTAGATATGTCTATCCCGTGTCGTCGCTCTCGCTCCACTAGCTCTGCCTGGAGTCTTGTCACCCTATCATCCTGGGGCACCCTAGTCGCTCCATCCAAGTCTTCCTACATCTGGGCCATCCTCCCCTCCTAAACAGCTATCAGGGCATCCCGCTCTGCAACCTATTGCTCCAGCCGAGCTATCCTCTCATCCCAAACCACTAGCATAGCATCACACTCTGCTATCTGCTGCTGTAGCTGTGCCAAATCATCCTTGTGCCCTCTAGGGGGTACCTCTCTAGTCTCTCCAGTGGCCTCTCCTAGGCCCTCGCCATCATCATCCTCGTCATCTCCACTCCTCGATTCCTACCGCACCATCTTCCCCTTTTGCCTTTGACTGTCATCTCGAAGGTGGGGACCCTCCCTGCGCTTGGGAACCTCTATGATTCCCTCATCCTCTCCAGCTCCAACAACCACTAATGGTGGCTCCCACCTCGGCTCTGCGGCCATCCATGCTGCATACTCAACTGTTACCCCGACGTCTTCCACATCAGGGATCTCTATGTCCTCATCGTCCTCTGTCGCCTCTCTCCATGGCTCGGCACACGGCAAATCCCCCTCTAATCTGTGCCTCCGATAGTGCACTGGCTCACCGGGGACATCCTGTCTCAATCTAACCTGGTGGAGCACTCGAGACATCTGTATGTACTCCGCATCGTTGTGGCCTCGACCCACTACCCATCTAGCCTATCGCACCCGTCTCAGATGCTCTCCATCATCGATCCACCTCACCTCTCGCCAGGGCCTCCAAATGACTTGGGCATCTATCAATTCTGCCCATAAACTCCTATACCATTGCCCCGATCTCACGGGGCGGCTCAGCTGTCTCTCCTCTGCCACTAGCCATCTCCTACCATAAGCCTAGCTCATGTCCCAGTAAGCACATGGCAACCCCTCCGGTCGAGCCACTCTGAAGTGCTCCCAGCCCTAACACTGGAGAACCAAACTACAGCCTAGGCCCTTTCGGCATCATCTTCGAACCTCATACAACTCTCGATACACCTGCGCCAATAAAGTGGGTGCCCAGGCATACACTACCCTATTAGTGAGCATCTCGCTCACTACACCCATTAGGTTCCATGGAAACCTGCACCCGATGCTATTCAGGGCCACAATGTTGGCCAATACGAACATCATCAGAGCCTCCACCGCTACCAACTCCTTGGCCGTATACATGGCCAAGTAAGGAATCCCCTCGCTCTCCGTCCGAATCTCCCTCCAGTCATCCCCAAACAACTTGGCCATCTTCGTGGCCCTATCTCGTCCAACCTCCACCCGCGCCCCCTCCACGGGAACCTTGAGGATGCGGTATACATCCTCAAGCGTCACCGTCATCTCTCCAGTTGGGATCTGGAACGTCCCCTGATCTGGATCCCACCTCTCGGCCAAAGCCGAGAGGTACCCCTCATCTTCCTGAACTACCTCCAACCGGGCTGCCTTCGCTAGCCCTACTGCTTCCAATGTCTCCCAGTATTACTGGTACAATGACCTCCTCATCCCCGGAATGATAGGGGAGAATCGGTGTCATGCCTCTAACACCCTAAGCTGCAAAACAACAAAACAAAAATTGGTTACAAATTTTTTTTCCAAAAAAAAAAAAAAAAAACTGCAAAAAAAAAAAAAAAAAAAAAACAAATAAAAGTACTTTCTTAAATAAACAAATACCTCAGGTGGATGCACTGGCGCGTCCACTCCCATATCCACCATATCTCCCGCGTGCTTCACTCTCCCACACAATCTTTCACTTCACTTCATTTCATTCCACTCCCTCAGACGCACTTCTCTCAAGCTTGAACGCACAAATGAGCGAAATTCTCGCTGAAACTGTTTAAATAGCTGGTTTTGGCGCCCTGAAACGTAGTGGGGTGTTTCATGGTGCATTCAGATGCAGTGGGGTGTTTCATGATGAATTCAAACACCGACGGGTGTTTCTGCCACCTCCAAATGCATACCGACGTTTGATGTCAGTATGGAATAAAAGAACAAAACTTACAAAATTGAAGCTTACCTACTCCAAATTTCATCAAATTGCATCCATCCATTCTTCTTATCATAATAAAACATTTTGTGAAGGTTACAATAGTTTTGGAAACAAATTTTGTCATTTTTCTCAAAAAGCGCATCATTCATCATTGATTTACAAATTGGGTTAAAAATGTTCAAAACCTTCACAAAATTAACCACATTCATCAATTCTTCTGATCTATCGTTAATTTCATTCATTCTTCTTTCATCATGCATATTTTTGCCAAATTAAATTAAAGTAAACCTCGTATCTAGTGGTATATTCTATCACCTTGGCGATTGCAGCGATTTGCATCCATGCAATTCGGTAAGAGGATTAAACCACCATAAGGACACTTACCATTTATCATCATCAATTATTTCACCGTTTGAAAATTGGAAATCAATTCTGGGTATCCTACTTTTTAAGTGACCTCATACCAAGATCAATTTTCTCAACAGTTGTCATTGATGGCCTAGTTCATGGGGCCTTAAACGTGGACAAATCTTCAATATCATCATTATTTTGAGTCTTGCTAGAGATTAAGGCTACCTAGGTTGATTGGTTTTGACCCGAGGAATTATCCATACAGTCACTAGGAGCATCTCTGAAGTTTTGGACTCTTTCATATTGCATCTCTGCATATCAATGGCACCAACAAGGCAATTTCATCAACAGTATGGATTCACCCACAGGAGTTGGGGCATTCGTTATCAATTTCTAACTTCCCTATAGTGGAATTCATCTTACATGATCATGGAATTTATAATTTGGCAAAAATCCCTTTATAACCGTTGGGGCAGAAAAGGGTCAATATTTCACATCACTCATATCATCTTCAATCATATTCTTTTCTGGTTTGTACACCAACCCCTTTTCTGTTGGGACATAAATAGATGGTTCATACACCAACCCCTTTTTCATCGTTGGGGCAAAAACGGTTCATTTTCTTTCAAATTTCTTCCAATTGGCTTGTGAGAACCATTCTCACTCGCCAATTGAGGGGGTAAGCTGATAAATCTTAAATATTCTTTTTTTTTTTTTTGGTCTTCAAAGTTGTGCTTTAATCTTGAGAGAGAGTTGCGTCTGATCCGGCTTTTCAGGTGTCTTAAGTTTTTTATGCTGCATTGTGTCTTCACACAAAGAAACTCAAAAAGGGGCATCTGTAGACACCAAAATCCAGCCACTTGCAAGTCATCTATACCTTCCTGTCAGCCACATGTCAATCATCCATCTTTCCTGCCATTATTTGGCCCAATTTCACCTTTTCCCGCCATCATTTGGCCCAATTTTACTTTTCCCACCACTTTTTATCCCCAAATTTATTTAAATTAATATTTATATATATATATATATATATATATATATATATATATATATATATATATATATATATATATATATATATATATATATATATATTTTAATATATATATTTAAATAATAGTTTAAGTGATTTAATCTAAGTCGTCCATCCTTCATTTAATCTCATCTGTCCATCCATCTTAATCCATTCCACAACCAAGATTTATTCTCTACCCTTGGATCCGCTTTAATCTTAGCCACACGTTCAAAGTGTCGTTAAAACCCTAAAGTGTGCCCTAAGAGTAGATTATAAATCGAGTCACTTTGATGGCTCAAACCCTATCTATGTCTGCTACCTATCTTCTTCGCCTAGGTCTTTTGCTACTTCTATCTCTGATTCTAATTCTTCTACCGTTATCTCCTCTCTTCCGCTACCCTTTCGCCGCATCCATCGCCGCATCTATCACCTTTTTTGTCACTGCTTTCACCGCCATTCCTTCTGCAGCACTCTGCAGAATCTCCCATTCCTGTCGCAAGTGCCCACGGGTGTTTACCCCTTCACCAAGTGCCCACGGGCATTTACCAAGTTCCCACGGGCGTTTAACAAGTTCCCACGGGCGTTTACCTTCAGCCATAGACTCAGACCGATGTCTGTAATCCAGATCCAGAAGCACACGGGCGTTCGGTGAGTGCACTAGGGCACCTTCCGTAGCCTATTCTGACAACAACATTACTTCCAGGTGTCGCCTGGTCTAGCTACGTTAACAGAGAACAGGTATAAATTAGTTTAAAGCAAGTAGCCGTATTTTGTGTGTTAATTTGTTATTGATTTCCTGCATTCCATTTTTATAAGGTTTTAGATTGTTTCTGAGGGCTCACGCAGTGGAGCCCTCTCATTAATTTCTAACTCCTTGATAGTGTTAATGTGTGCGGTTTTTGATAACAGATCTAGTTTATTGATGGCAGCTGATTAAGCTGGAGTGGTCCAAGCAAGGGATACGACAAAGCCCACTCACTCTGTTGGGATTGAAGATACGTTCTTCGGAAGTGCCACCATTTGTGCCAGCTAGGGTTTCGGAGAACCCTAGCATAACTTGTAATTTTTGTATCACATAAAGGGTTACAGGCCCAGTTGTATTCAAAAAGAGTTTTTAAACTCCATCGATTAATATAAATCGTCTGTTTTGTGCAACTTTCCTGTATTCCATTCTTGTGGTTTTATCTTTCTGTTTGGCATGTATTTTTAATCTACAATACCATTTCTAGAAAATTTTGATGGGCATTTTGAGGGTTTAGTAGCCAAATTTGCCCACATCCTTCGGAATAATATAACAACCATGAGTGGAATTAGGATCGAGGTAACTCCTTTAATTTTAATTCAAATTATTGAATGACCTTTACAAGGAATAATTATTACCAAAACTACTAAGAACATACTCCTTGAGGTAGTTAACGTATTATTAGTAGAGGAGGATGTGCAAACTGTAATGCAAATTAATAATAATATCTATAAAGGGATAAAAAAGTAGTAGTATTCAACCACTATGGGATCATATTGCAATTTGGGTTATTGACTATTTAACTTGTGAGGGACAATATGCAGTATTATTTGGTTATCACATAAAATTGCTCAGTCATTTGATGTATGGCATATAACACCATGAAATGAGGATAAATATTCCCTTATATTTACATGAGGAATTACATAACATGGAAAAAAGATACCAGTAGGGCTAGGGATCTCCTAGAAACCATGGTGTCATTAAATTAATATATATATATCATTCTAGATATAATATTCAAAGTTTAATTATATTCTTTACACCTTGGGATGGGTAGGTTTTCATTGCATCAGAACTAGAGAAGGAAGAATAAGAAGCTAAATATGAAGGAAGGACACCTAAAGAAAATGCTAATTAAAGGGTAATCTATAATTTGATAAAACCCCTTCGTCCACTCATGGTCCAGCATCTACTAGGACTAAGGCATAGGGAAAGAGGAAATATTATAGCCTTGCAGAACAACCAAGGATAAAGAAGTCACTTTATTGATAGTATTAATGAAATTTCTACTCAACTAGAAGTATCTACATAGTCAAAACTCTCAAATTTTGTAACATCTAGGTCACTGGTTGAACCAAAAGATTTAACAGAGGAAGAGGAAATATATTCTAGTCTTTCAAATTAGTCTACAGAAAGAAAAACAATAGGTACAAGGTAAACTAGTGAAGAGATAGGGAAACAATAATTGAGAAGATCTTCTAGACTAAAAGCAATGTCTATTATAGAGGAGTTTGTTAAAGCAAAATAAATAGAGTCTAAAATACAAACACAACCACCTTCATCCCCTTCTATCAGAAGGATTGTAAGGAGGAAACAACAAGATGTTGTTGCAACTACTAGAACCACATCTCCTACATCATAAAAGCCAAAAAGAAGAAGAAATTTAATAATATAGGAAGATGGAGATGAAGCTAAATAAATAGTTGTAGAAGACACACCCAATCATGAGAAATAATAATTTGCAGAAGACACACATAATTATATGAAGAATAATTTACAAATGACACACCTGATCAAGAGGAATGATCACTTGCAAAGGGTAAATATCTTGACAAGCCACAATCACCACCTATAGTGAACTTTCCTATATATTTTCTTCAAAATATGAAAAATATGAGGGTTATGAGCTAGAAGATCCAATGAAGGTTGCTAGGGTAATAATTAAGACCTAGAAAACCTATATTGAGAAGGGTGAAGAAATAATTAAAAAAAATTATGAGTATATTAATCAATTATTGTAGAAAATATATAAGTTGAAAAGAAGACTAGCACCATTAGAAGAATTGCCCTCAATTCCTAATTCTAGAAAGGAGATAGCAAAAATTTTGCTTGAATTGGTAGAATAGGTTCTAAAAATGGTAATACAAGAAAAAATCATACAATTTCCCCATACATATGAGGAATATAACTTGGAGCATGCACCTAAAATTACTATCCCTATCTTAATTACTATTGCAGCAACACAACAACATGCAGAAAAAGAAATAACACCTAAAATGAAGGATGGTAAGGAACTTATGGGTGTCATACATAGATCACATCAGAAATAAAATACTCTAGATATGGACCAGCAATATAAATTTTAGGAGTTTAAAAAAGGATCCATCCCAACACTTTCAGATACAACTCTGAAACGTTATGGGATAGCTCTGAAACATTCTACAACTAAACAAGCACATTTTAGAGTAGCTTCAGAATTTCTAGAAATTATGCCAAAATGTTAGGATACAACTCTAGAACAACAAAAGGATCACAACACATCAAAAATGAAGGCCCTAAATTTTGAGGTATCCCACTACAAGTTGGTACATCACTTCAGGAATATAAAACTCAAATTTATACCAATTCTGTTCAAAAAGTGAAAACTACAAAAATAGAAAATAAGGTTCATTTATTATGAGACCATAAAACTCCACTAAGGTGGATTACATGCTACCATGCTCTAGAGTTGCACCTTGCAACACTTAAACACATGGAGAGCAGAGTAAGACACGGGTTGTAGAAATTGCATATTTGTAGGTGAAGGTGAAGAATTTATGTCAAATTGTAGAATTCCTAGTACAATGTAGACAACCTACTAGGTTATACAACTTACTCCTCAAGGAATGATTCCTTATATGGTTGGTAATGCATATCTACTCTAGTTTAACATATGATTTAATTATTTCTAAATATTTTTTGGAAGCATATCTACAAAGTCCTAAAGGAACAGAAAAATCTATTGTGTGAAATTATTTTTGCACAAATTTGTCATGGAAAAAGAAGTAGAATTTCTACCACAAATATATACAGGTGATGTACAAATCCGATCCTTTATCTCTACTTTGAAAAATCAATAATATTGTAATTAGGAGAAGAAACAAAATAAGGAAATTGAACTAGGACTTGGATTTTTGTTAAGGCATATCAAGCCCAATCCCTCAGTAGTGATAAGCCAAAATTTTATTCTAATGAATAGACCCAACATAAAAACCACTTATCTTCAGAATCTTCAAGATAGTTTGGATTGTTTTCAATAATTTTTTAGGGATAATTTGTTAAACTTCTTGGCAACATGTAAAACTAGGTGGGTAGAATTACCCATATCATTGCAAAAAAAGGAGCCCATGTCACCAACCAACCTATTGTGGTCACATAGGATGGTAGAGGTAGCAATGTAGATGATTTAAACACTAAGATATTAGTGCATAGGCTTAAGATTTAGGCCATCCACCATTATCACACTGATCCCATTTTATTTTGACTTTGACCCTCCACCTAATCAACAATTTCAGAATTGGTTGAGAGATTTAAAATAGAATAGAGGATACTAACCTAGAAATTAAATTTTTTGGAGGAATTGATATAAGGATCTAGATCTAAGTGCATTTGTAGCCCAGTAAAATGCATGAGGGCATGCATCAGGTCAAGTTGGTGGGAATGATGAGGGCAAGAAATACCTCATTTTTACTATATTATTAACATATAAAACCTATTATTTTCCAATATTTAATATCATTTTGTTCCAAATAGTTGATTAAATTATATTATTTGTTGATATTTTTATGATTAGATGTTTATAAATATTGTACCCCTGTTTTGACTATCTTTTTGCATTTTGTATATTTTTACATGATTTTATTGGCAAATAGAACAACAAAATTAATTTTAAATAAAAGTGTTGTGACTTGTTATTTAATGAAGTAATTTGAAATTTTTCCTACCTTAAAACTAATTTTTTGAGGTAACATATCACCAAAACACCTCATCTACTGTAAAACGGAGCACTATAGACTGCACACAACATAAAAAAAACTAGCTACCTATAAAATTAAAGGAGTACATTGAAGTAGTCTAAATCAATGAGTTAAATTGATTGCAACATGTTCAAGGAGACTAAGTAATACCTAATATTTATTTTTATGTATTTCTACATAGTTTAGGTTGATGGCAACAATATATCCCAATAATTTTACCTTATATTCTAGAGCTCTTCGGAATGAGAGGTAAAAATAGTTTGTTCTAACAAAAAGGCACAATTTGCATCTATTTCATGGGTAATAAAATAATATAGTATGATGATAGATGTAACAACTAGAAATTACTTATTTTTTACCTATTCCCATTAGCTAGAATATGCACGAATAACTAGTATAGTAGATTCTATCCTAAAATAGACCAAGTTTGTTGCAACAAAATATCAAATCATACATGGAAAGCTCAAAATATTGATTTTGTAATTACAATTATGTATGTAGTAAATAATATAAATAGACCACTAACCCATTGGTTAAATAAGTCAGAATAAAAATCAAAAGTTAGATAGTGAAAGTTATAACAGTCACCTTTTGTACTAGCAATTTTTAAAAAAGTGTAGTTTTTATCCAAATGTGTTAATTTATGAAAGTGAGAGTATTTATAATTTATGATTTTTGTTATATTACCTTATTCTATACTAGGTATCAAGTTCCCACTCTTAGGACTAGAGGAAGGAGCATTTTTATAGGTTTTTGTGATAATTTTCTATTTCAATAGTTTTTGTCCAATTTGTTTGCTAAAATCTTCTAACAACAGTTTCTTTTGTTTTTAGCATATTTTTTTATTTTTTTCAAGTTTAATATGTGTGATTTTATTTACAACTAGTTGATACTTGTTTTGTGTGCATTTATTTCCCCTATTTTCTGCATTTCAAATTTAGCAACACATTCTTGACAATTTTTGCAACAACTTTTCTAACAAGTTTTTGCAACAGTTTTCTAACAACTTTTTACTTTTTTAATTTAGCATGGTTGAATTAATTTTATTTCAATTTATAATTTTCCATTGATTTCATTTAAATTTAGCAAGCATAAATTAGCTTTTGCTTTAACAATTTTAGTTCTACAATTTAGTTAAAATTCTACAAATAAGAAGTAATTTTAATTGCAAATTAAGTTAGTTTTAATTCTGCAAATTATAAGTAGTTTCAATTCTACAAAGTTAAGTTAGTTTTAATTATACAAAATAGGATTTAGTGTGACCTTTAAAATACCAAATTAACCTTTATTTCACCAAATAAAGCTTGTGAACTAATGACTAAACTGTAACTTGACAAAATCTTCTATCAAAGATAGCCTTGGATACCACCCTAGATTTGAAAAATATTAAAAATTAAATTATGACAATAATGAAACTCATTAAATTATTTATGTTAAGGCTATAAAATAATTTGTACATCATTGAGAGATGGATGGTTATAAAAAATACATCACCCAACAACAAATAGTAGAGGAAAATGGCTAAGGGTGGAGGTCATTAAAAAATTCACCCCCTTAGAGGAGATGAATGGGTACACAAAACCCATTCCCTAATGGCATGCAAAATAAGAGGTTAAAGTTATCCCTACGACCAAAATATTGTATCCAACCAAGTAAGGAAGAGGTACTAGAAGTCTATTGCCTAGTTGTAAAGAGAGCAAAAGATCTAAAATTGTCCAATTATTGAAGTTTCCAAAAATTAGGTACCTAGAATAATAGTGAAAGGGATAGATGAAACTTATTACCTGGAGGAAATTTAAGTGTAAAAAATGACTAAGTACTGTTGGTCATCAAATCCGCACAGGAAAGGACTTTCGATGGGTTTGTGCGCCCTGGACCTACGACCAACATTGAAAGGCCGAGAGGAAGAGATGCCCCTCATGACAATTTTCGAAGAAAGGCTGGATCCTATACTAATCTACTTTTGGGGTTTGAGACAAGAGTGCAGGAAATAAATAAATAGAGTAAGGGTTAGGAAAAGAAATAAAAAGGGGTAAGGGTTAGAGAAAGAAATAAAAAGAGTAAGGGTTAGAAGATGATGATTTAAGGTGGGAGAGAACAGGAAGCATGATTACTTGCTAACAACTCGAATAGCAACAAGAAATACCAAGAACAACATGAAAGAAACAAAATGCCGAACTTCCTATGTATCCTCTGGATGGGTTCATAGGGTTCTCCTTTCTCTCTCGCTGGAATTCAAGATTCAGAGTAACAGCGATTGAGATAAGGGAATAACATAAACCTCGATCCACTAGGCAGCATAAAGGAAAGTGACAAGGTGTTTTTCCTCTCCTATGTATCCTTCAGGGCAAATTTTAGGGGTTCAGTCCCCGATCGCACACCGGATTCAAGATTCAGAGTCTCGATACGCAAACGAGAAAATACAAAAGAATTAAGCACAAAAGGCATCATAAAAGAGAGAAACAGAACACAAAAGGTCTTTAGTATTAAATGTAGGACATCAAGTTATAGCAGCTTTCTAGCAAAAATTTCTCCCCATTTTTACATTACATGCTTGGGTTTTTATAGAGGACCCGACCCTCTGAATCATCATTAGAAAAATGGTGAAGTACATCCTCGGGCTCTGAGAAATCAGCTCCTCATGGTTGCTGCGACTGATTTTTCAAATTAGTTGTCGAAACTAGCAACTGTAACTGGGTCAACCATGGAAACATTCATTTAATGTGCCACCCAAGTGTCCCTAGCTTCTGGATGCTATGCTTGAGTGATCGTCACGCCTGTTGGGTTTTACTTCGAGGGCTATTACGTCCCTTTCGTTTGCCAAAAATGGTTAGTGGACTTATCAGGCAAGAAAGGGGATATTTATAAGGGGCTTTCAATCACCTTGGGAAGCTACCCACCTTGGAACGTGGGCCTGTAAAGTGCTTCGCTACATCTCCACCTCGACGAAGCCTTGGGCCGAAGTAGATTCTCCTTGATTTGTTCTTCATAAAATAATACTTTGCAAAAACTACTTCGGGCATGTCGAGTGTCGAGCGAATTCCATCTTTGAAATGGGGCTCTTTGTCCTTTGCTGGTGAAACTGCTTTGGTTGGAAAATGTTTCGGCCCGATTCTTTCTCAAAACTGTGGTTCGAGGAGTATCCTCTCGAAGAACTGCTCTGTTTCTAACACATTGTCATTTTGCTTCGGGCACCACTGCTTCGGGTGAAAACTGGCCAAAGTAGGTGTTAGAAATACTTCGGGCCCAAAGTAGTTTCCTTACCTTAGCTGATTTGGATTATGCTCTCCTCCTTCGGCAAAGTCGTTTGGATGCTATTTCACAAAACTTCTGCCTGAAGCGGTTGCTGAAAATGCTTTGGGTGAGAAGGGTTATCTTTGTATTTTCTTTGGAAATATTACTTCGCAAGGCTTTCGCCCGAAGTGGTAATTTAAAGTGCTTCGGACCCGAAGCTCTTTTCACTTTCTCTTTTTTTATATAAAATGGGGCGATAGGGAAAGCCAAAATGTTGTAACTTAAAATTACAAGAAAAAACTTTCAACAAAGAAATATTATACAAAATTTTACTATTCTTCTACCCCTTGTATAATGTGACAAAAAGGTGTCAACATTCTTGGCGGCTCGCGGGATGACGAGCTCATCTCGATGGAAGAACCATTTGGTCTTGATCCATTGGGCTACAGAGTCACTAGTCTCCCCTAGATTCTTCTCTCTTTTCCATATCTTGGGGTGTTTCCACAGTATGCCCTCCCTCCTGTTTCTCTTCTTCTTCTCCTTCTTCCTTTGGTTCGGGCTCTGGCTATGGCGATGGTTCAAGGCGATCATGGATGCGCTTCATCATTATTCGGACATGAGCCCAGGCACCCTTTTGGAATGGTTCTTTATCTTGTAATGCCTTAACCAAAATGTGAAACCGATCAATTTGCCCAATGTCAGCATGTTTGACCCTGATGAATAAATCGTTTAGGCATGCTACCATCTTGCAGTATCTCAAGATGAAGCCGGTTATCTGCCCTTCAGAGATCAGCTTCGCCCACCCGTATATCTCCGAGACATCACCCTCGAACTGGAGCTAGACTGGTTTGAGGTCATCTTTAGTCAGAAGGTTCCTGTCATCATCTGTGAAACTCGAGAAACCCAAGGAAGAGAGGTCTTGAAAATAATTCATCGAGGTGCACTGCTCATTGTCAACAATTTCTTGGAGCCTTCTCGCCTTCTGAGCCTTTTGCACCTTGGAAAAGAAGGCACGAACTATGGCCTGGGCCATGGACCAATCCCTAGCCGTCTGAGTCATCGCAGTGACCTACAAGTCTTGATATTTCACATTCTGGATGTCAAAGGCTAACTTGAGTCGGCTCTTGGATTTCTGTGTGACCTCATCAATGATTGGCCCTTCTTCAACAATAGTGCGCTAGGCTTCGGTGATGAAGGTTAGTATCGTGAGGGCGCTGGAACACCGAGACCTAAAATTCTTGAGCAAATGGGCATGAATCTCCTTAATTCTGCTCCTATCAAACACCGTTAGGTCTTCCTTCTCGTACAGCTGGGCTTGCATTTGTGCAACTCTGCCTTCTAGCTCCTTGGCCTTTAGATCATTTTTGGCTTGTCTCTACACTTGATTTTCTTCAGTATTTTGGAGCTATAGAACTTGCAGCTTTATGGCACGTGTTTCCTTTTTCATGGCCTTGCACTACTCCTCGGCCTCTACCAACTTGGAGTAGACCCTCACCAAATCTTCCTCTAGCTTAACATTGGTGGCCTCGGCCTCGATCCTGCACTAGTTTGCGATGACTGCATGATCCCTAAAGGTCTTAATTTGGACATGCATGGATGTCGATTCGTTGTCTACATTTAGATACACCAGGTCCTTAGGTGTTTCCTAGTAATCATAGTCTGCTGGATTCATTTCATCCAGAGGCTTCTATACCTTAGGGACCTTCTTGATCTTGTGCATCTTCCCAGCTTTCAAATCAAACACTACACATTTTTCAACTTGAGCCGTCGCTCACCCTCTTTTCTTTCTCACCTCCTTCAGGATTTTATCAGTATTCTATCGGGCTTGGAGCAGCTTCTCGGCAAGGGGGCACTCCTTGATAAAGGACATCTCAGACTCAAACAAGGCTGGGTCACCAGTCAAAGGAGTGGACAAATACAGGGAGTGGATGGGGGATGTCTCATCAGAAGGTTCGACGATGGGTGTATCGGGTATTTTGGCAATGGGGGCCACTTTATGTGAGATTAGGGATCGAAGGGTGGTAGGGCTCAGCATCGAAGTGATACCTCTGCTTCTGCTAAGAATCAAGGGAGTGGTAGTGTGAGTGGGTGAAGTTACTTCAATGGACTTATCTCGATCGAGATCGTGGGACGAACTTGGACTAGCCACGGGTGACGCGTGAGGGGATGAGTGGCCCTGCAAGGGAGACTGATGGGAACCTTCGGTCATGGCTACAGTGGACACGGGTGAGTCTTGAGCAAAGGGTGGAGAATGCGTACCTAAGTGCCCTCCTAGAAAAGTGGTTGTAGTGACTTCAAGTGCAGCTTTCTCCTACTCTTTTTCTGCCTCGGCATCCCCTTTGGGTTGGAGGAGTTCCTCCATGTTGACGATGTTGATATCAGGGATGGTTTCGGTGCTTGGTGGTGTCACACTCTCAACATTTGCTTCGGATGGGCCCAATGTAGGTCGTCCAGTGGAAGGGCTCTGAAACCCTGTACGGAGCTGCTCTGGATGTCTTGGAGGCACTTGGACTGATTCTGGCCTCTTTCTCTCTGTTTTCACTAGTGGTTGCTCTGACTCTTCAAATCTCGTGTCTTGCCCTCCCATAGGTACTTGAGGTGGCCTCCATGGTGTGGCTTTGGCCTTCTTCCCTTTCTTTGGCTCCGAAGTAGTTTCCTCTCTCTTTGGGCTTTCGCCCGAACCTGGGATAGCCAGGGGAATGAGGTCGGTGAAGGACAGGGGCTTCCATGTTCCAGCATTGGCCTCATAGACCACCGCGAAGTCCTTGTTAGTCATAAAAAGTCTGTAAGAGTTCATATTTTGGTGGTGGACCCTCATTATCCACCACTCTCTTAGCCGAGCCATGTCCCAATATTTCATTGCCTCTTTCAAATCATCTTTTGCCTTCTTCTATAAGGTGGAGTTGGGGCTTGGGAGAGGGTGCCGAACTGGGTCATATGCAACCTCCATCGGGTAGAACTCATGCTAGGGAGTAGCATTTCCATTTTCTCCAAGTGCCACTCTAGATCCCTCCCATTGGGATTGTTCCTCTGCTCTACAATTTCTAGATAGGGGTAAGCGTGGAAGTTCTTAAAACGAAGATGGTCCCTCATTACCCCCATGGGGTCATAGAGCCATTGCTAAGGAAGCTAGACTAGGCCAAAATTGGTGAGTTTCTCCTCCAAGAAAACATTTTTTTTTAGGGAAAACACCTCGATAACTCCCATTTTGAAATGGAAATCATAGGTGTGAGCCCATTTCCGTCCATGGCCATAAAGGGTGTTTGTTGCATCGCTCTGTCGAGCGACCTCCAATGCGAATTGGTATTCGGAGGGATAGACTGGCAGTAGGAAAGGTTTCCCTATGAAGCTGAATATGTGAATTACAAGCCCTTGTGTCAGCTAAAAAATGTCTCCCCTATTTTATTGTACCACCTTGTCCCTTAGGAGGAGGGGAACCCGAGGGGAAGACCCTATTAGCATGTGCATTGCGGGTCCCAAAAATTGTTGGTTAAAAGAATAATAGGACTATGTATTTAATAGGAGAAGGGTCCACTGGTATATAGGTAGAGGATTTCCATCCTTGCCACTTGCCGTAATAGCAACATAAGGGAAACTCTTATGTACATGAAAGAAAAATAACCAAACAAGAAGAGAACAAGGCGAGAAGTACTTATTTGTCCTAGCATTCTTCATGCTGGTGAGCCACGTATGTAGGGCCCTGGCCACCCATTCTACCCAGTCAAAAAATACTGGGTTGGTGCTCAGCCTCGAAGCATTAGGGGCATAAAATTCCCCTCTGGAAATACACTCAGCCAAAGACACTTGCCACGGGTGCATCGAAGTGTCGGTAGATAGGCCTGCCACCCATGCAATGATGGAGAAGATGTCATCATTTTTGAAGGCCTCCAAGGGTAGGGGCATTTGGGGCAATTTGCCTAAAGGGAGCCCGCTTTTGAGGCTCTGCTACAAAAAATTAATCATGTAGTTGGAGGACGTGAACCTCTCCATTTGTTCACTAAGAATAACATTGCGAACTGTGTACCCCTTAGGAGGGCCCTGCTGTGGTACAAAGGCTGCATGGACATCTTCTTTCAGAATGGAGAACAGCTTGTGTCCAAAGGCATATACCACTTTCCTGGAGGTAGGTTGATAGTTCCACATGTTGGCATCAATTAGCTCAGGGAAGTGATGCGTGGGGGGCATTAGATACCAGTATATCTAGGAGTAGTAAGTGACAACTCTTTTGTTGTTTGTCGAGAGCCTACTTTTCATGAACTCAATGGTGCTCCTGAGTTCAGCTATGCTCCTCGACATCTTGGTGTCTTTGATCCTATCCCATGCATCAACTGGTAGTTCTTTAGGTTGCTCATCCTCAGAATCCTCTCTTTCTCCCATGACTTTTTTCTTAGGGCGATGGCTAAAATCAACTTTCTTTGGCCCTTTGTCATGGCCCTTTGCCTTTGGCTATTCGAGGGCTTCCACTTCTGGTTCCTTCCCCTTTTCCTTAGAGTTCTTCTTTCCCATAGTGCTAGGGGTAATGGAGAAAGCAATGTGGATGGCTTTGGGATTGGAGGCTTCGAAGCACAAGATAGGAGAGCTTGAAGGCTAGCAGCGAAGTTTGCATAAATTATCAAGAAAATAGTTTCCTTACTACTGGAGCCTACCTTATATAGCCATAGAAGGAAACTACCCTTATTTATGGCACTTACCATAATTAAATATGCGTCGCTTCATCTAATTCACCGCATGGTGGAGTTGTACACAGGGCTATGTGTTATGATGATTATGGCTTGCTTTGGAAGCATGACCCTCTGCCACTCTGTACTCGAGCATGAACTTTTCTCCTAACTGAATCCCTAGAGGATGTACCCACCACCTTTTCATTTAACTCACCTACTTCAGACACTTTTGAAGGTGGTTGTCAGAATGTTCCCCTAGGCATGTTTTAAATGCCCCTGCCTTTTCTGTCGTTGTGTTGGTGAAGTCGAGGTCAAGGTTGAAAAGCTTCACAGCAAACCTTTGGTGTGAGCCGATTTTCTACGCTTCGGGCCCGAAGTAGTTCTCTTCGCAGAAGGTAGTTTGCCAGTCCTCCTTCAGAAACTTTTTCGCTTGGAATCCTTTTGGCTAAGTATCTCTCGGACCCTAGTCTGAGTCATTGCTATGAGCCATTTTCCATTGGCTACTTTGGGGAACCTTTTCCCGAAGGAGATTTTTTTTTTTTTTTTGGAGCATAGCCGTCGAAGTAAAACTCGACCTGAGTCCCTAAGCAGCACTTTATTTATCAGTCAAACTATTTATAGTATCTACACAAGCTTGCGGCATAATTAGCATGCCACCACTATGGATTCACTTCAGGTGATTATCCGGTAAACCTACAGTGATCCGACCAGATCAAGTTGAACTTTATCTGACCTTCGGAGTTTGGATCATTTCTACCTGAAGTTGTTCATGCTGCAAACAGGAAGCAACATAGCCGATTTTCATTTCTGCCAATGTCGAGATTATTGGCAAAGAAGTTCGCCACTTGAAAGCCTTCTTGGGGCATTGGTCTTAGGGATAGCTGGAACCAATACCAGACCCAATGCCAAAATTCTATAAATTATTCCAAATGAAGGCTAGGTACAGGTTCTTCCATCCCATTGATATGGTAACAAAGTTCCTCCGGTGAAGAGTAGTCCCCCAGAATCCCTTAGGGCTCATCCTTTGAATCAGATAGGCTTGATGAGTTTTGGTTGAACACTTGCGTGCCATATCTTGGGATACAAAAAGGGTGCAAAAATGTGCCCTCTTTGTTCTCAGGTTCTACCAGTCGAGTCTGCTTCTCTCCTCGGTTCACCTCTTGATGGAGATCACAAGCAGCCATGTTGTTCATTAGGTGGGCTATGCTTGAGTATTCCCATTGTTGGACTAGTATGAGGTCCACCTTCGAAGCTCCAAATGACTGCATCTCAGGCCTTGGCTCAGTGTGAGGAATGCCCCATGATGAGTACTGCGTTGGCCAGACAAAAGCAGTAATTATCGGAGGAAGCAATGGAGTTTCTCTCCACTACCACTTTCTTGATAGGAGCAAAAGTCATTTCGGTCATATTGCCTCCTCAAATATTTGAGGGAACCTTCATTCCCCTAATTGCAGTAGAATGAGGCTTACATCCGAGTGAAAGGCTCGAACATAGAAGATATGGGCTTGGGCGGGCATCGGTTGGATCTCCAGTGGAATTATCTTCCAAATTCTATAGAATCAGACATTGAAGTCCGTGATACCTTCTGAAGGTGTTCTATTGATGGTGGAGAGGTATGCAAAGAGATGGAAGGGGTCCTAAGAGCCATTGAATGTTTCCATCAATTCCCCTGCTAAGTCATCCTATGAGCAGATGCTTTTGGGCCTAAGCAATCTATACCACCATAGCGCCCTTCCTTCTAGATATAGAACAAGAAGTCTGATCATGACATATTCATGGATAATGTCATGGAGGGTCGCTAAATTAGAAACATCTTCAAGGTGCTCTCGGGCCATTCCCATGGTGCCGCTGTATTTCATCAATTATTTCAAAGCACTTTTGGGAATCTCGTGGTAGCTTTGGATATTCAGGGGGCCTAGATCATTCCAGCTAGGAAAGCTTCTCCTAGCCATTACGATAGCAGCCTATGGAAATCATGGTTGTCACCACTGAGTTGGAGTCGTTAGGTGGACATTCTTTCTCCGCTTATGAGGTCAAGGCTGCTCACTGAACCTTCATTCCTCTGGGATATCTTCTTTCAGATTTAAAAGGTGCCTACGACCAAGAAATCCAGATCTTCAACTCAACTAAGTCGCTAGGTGATTTTATCAGATGAAGACAGGCCAGAGATTCACCGAACTCAGACCTTCTTAAGACATAGGGGCTCTTGGTTATGAAAACCAAGTTTAGGTACTAGTCTTCATGACTTCATAGATTCTCAGGTAAAACAGAGTCGCCATATGCTAAGAGTATTTCGGTAATGAGGGCATCAATTCTCACTACTACTCAGAAGATGAGACTGACCGGATCTCACCGGGAACTTATTAGAACTACTAGCTCCGGTGAAGATAGGCTAGAAATTTTCTCAAATATGGGACCTAAGGTCCCATCGGGCGTGCCAAAAACTATTGGTCATCAAATCTGCACAGGAAAGTCCTTTCGGTGGGTTTGCACACCCTGGACCTACGACCAACATTGAAATGATGATAGGAAGAGATGCCCTTCGTGCCAATCTCTGAAGAAAGACTGAATCCTATACTAATCTACTTTTGGGGTTTGAGACAAGAGTGCAGGAAAGAAATAAACAGAGTAAGTGTTAGGAAAAGAAATAAAAAGGGGTAAGGGTTAGATAAAGAAATAAAAAGAGTAAGGGTTAGAAGATGATGATTTAAGGTGGGAGAGAACAGGAAGCATGATTACTCTCTAACAATTCGAATAGCAGCAAGAAATATTAATAATAACATTAAAAAATGAAATGCTAAACTTCCTATGTATCCTCTGGATGGGTTTGCAGGGTTCTCCTTTCTCTCTCACTAGAATTCAAGATTCAGAGTAACAGCGATTGAGATAATGGAATAACAGAAACCTCGATCCACCAGGCAGCATAAAGGAAAGCGACAAGGCGTTTTTCCTCTCCTATGTATTCTTCAGGGTGAATTTCAGGGGTTCAGTCCCCGATCGCACACCGGATTTAGGATTCAGAGTCTTGGTATGCAAACGAGAAAAGACAAAAGAATTAAGCATAGAAGGCAACATAAAAGAGAGAAATAGAACACAAAAGGTCTTTAGTATTAAACGTAGGACATCAAGTTACAGTAGCTTTCTAGCAGAAAGTTCCCCCCATTTTTACATTACATGCCTAGGTTTTTATAGAGGACCCGACCCTCTAAATCATCATTACAAAAATGGCAGAGTACATCCTCGGGCTCTGAGAAATCGGCTCCTCGTGATTGCTGCGACTGAGTTTTCAAATTGGTTATTGAAATTGGCAACTGTAACTGGGTCAACCATGGAAACATTCATTTAATGCACCACCCAAGTGTCCCTGGCTTCTGGATGCTGTACTTGAGTGATCATCATGCCCATCGGGTTTTACTTCAAGGGCTGTTATGTCCCTTTCGTTTGCCAAAAATGGTCTGCAGACTTATCGGGCAAGAAAGGGGATATTTATAGGGGGTTTTTGATCACCTTGGGAAGCTTCCCACCTTGGAACGTGGGCTCAAAAAGTGCTTCACTACATCTTCGCCTCGTCAAAGCCTTATGTCGAAGTAGATTCTCCTTGATTTGTTCTTCGCAAAATAATGCTTCGTAGAAACTACTTTGGGCATGTCGAGTGTCTAGCGGATTCCATCTTTAAAATGGGGCTCTTTGTCCTTTGTTGGTGAAACTGCTTCGACTGGAAAATGTTTCGTCCTGATTCTTTCTCAAAACTATGGTTCGAGGAGTATCCACCCGAAGCACTTCTTTTTTTCCAACACATTGTCATTTTGCTTTGGGCACCACTATTTTGGGTGAAAACTAGCCGAAGTAGGTGTCAGAAATACTTTGGGCCCGAAGTAGTTTCCTTACCTTAGCTGATTTAGATTATGCTCTCCTCCTTTGGCAAAGTCGTTTGGATGTTGTTTTGCGAAACTTCCGCCCAAAGCAGTCGCTGAAAATGCTTCAAGTGCGAAGTTTTATCTTTGTATTTTCTTCGACAATATTACTTCACAAGGCTTTCGCCCGAAGTGGTAATTTAAAGTGCTTTGGACCCGAAACTCTTTTCACATTCTCCTTATTTTTTATATAAAAGGGGGCGATAGGGAAAGCCAAAATGTTGTAACTTAAAATTAAAAGAAAAAACTTTCAACAAGGAAATATTATACAAAATTTAACTATTATTCTACCCCTTGTATAGTGTGACAAAAATATGTCAACAAGTACTAGGACCACTAAAAACTTTACCCCCTTAGTGGAAATAAATGCGTACAGAAAACCCATCGCCTAGTGATATGTGGAATGTAAAAGACCACTATTGTCAAAGTACCTTGAATGCTAAAAATCATGTACTTGACCATGTAGGGAAGGGGTACAAAAATTCCATCACCTGATAGCATGAAGTAGAAAGGAAGTTACCAAGTGCTAGAGCTATCAAAAATTGTGTACCAATTCATGCAAGGGATAGATAGAAAAATCTCATCATCCATTGACATGTTTCCATAATCTAGCAATAAAAATAAGGTATGGGTATATCAAATCTTGATGCTTAGTAGAAAATATGCCAGTAGGTCTTGGTTTCTTGGCATCATTTAGAGGATGGGTAGCTACCGGTATGGTATAGTCATCTATCAAAGAATATCAACCATCAACCCACTATTTGGTTGCTTGTGTGGGTGTGTGATCATGATGGAGGTTACAAAATAATAAAAGTGTTAGAGAATCAAATGGAACAAATAAAAACAACATGGTCGCTACATTTTTGGGTGATTCCTAATAAAGCGACATTAATGGGTCATAACTAGTCAATTATAACAAACTTACTATTGAATGTGTGTACAAGCGACTAGATAACCTAATAAAACAATAATCCATGGATGAGGAAATGATCCCTTGACAACAAAATTTATTGTAAAAGGCTATATACTATAATATAAGAATTTATAAATTTCCCCAAAGGTAATATCCCTGCCCCTGATTCTGAGGAGGAAAATTCTTCCTCATCACCCAATCCCAAAAATTCCAAACCAAAGAGGAAGGATAAGACTGATAAACCCCATCGTGATTTCAACATCAAGAAAAAGGTTAAATTTGAAAGCATGCCTATCAGATGTTCCCATAGACTTAAGCAAAAATATTTGGTTGAAACTCCTCCTTCCACTTATGTCAAACCCACTAAGGATCATTCCAATTCACTTGACCTAGTTGAAAAGTATATTCATAAACTGGTCATCCATACCACCTCTACTATAATTGATCACCTAGAAACAACTCAAATGGCCATTTTTAAAGCTATCACAAAGCTTAAGGATCAGCACCAGGCTAAAGTGACACAAAAGAATAGAAGGCTCTGAGCCTTCTATTCTTTTGTGTCACTTTTGATGACACCCCTAGTTTCTCTGTTGTGGATGTTCCTTTCGATGCCACAGGTGTATCCAAAGATGAGGATCTGGTTGAAATTTCCAAGGAAGCCTATTTCAATAATCTAAAGGAAAACCTAAAGGATGTTTTGAAGGATGAAGTGAAGGACACAGCATTGGACACTATTGTTGCTTCTTCGATGCAAACTGATGTTCCTATCTGAGCATGCTGGTGGATTTTCCTGTTGTTGTCTTTTTCCTTTTGGTTTCTTGGTCCTTCAGCCTAAAGGTTTTGTTCTGGTTGGGTTTTTCTGATTGTTAGTTCCTCTTTTGGTTCCTTTCTATTTGAGGAAATCTTCCTTTTGCTTTTCTAGGCTTTATACCTCTTTGTTGTGTTCCTCTCGAAGGTCTTCTAGTGTTCCTCTCTATGTTTTGCTGTTGTACAAGGTGTTGGGGCGCCTTTCAAATGCCATATTTTGAATAAAATTAAATTAACTTACCAAAAAAAATAATTTAAGAATTTCTAGATGTCGACTCTTAATATTTTACAATTTGTATGTATGAATGCACATTATACTCTAAAAAATAGAATTGGATTGTTATTTTACCTTTGGTTTAAATCTTTGCAGAACATGTATGTATGAATGGTTGTTTATTTCTATTATTTTCTAGTTGAATGAGCATAATATTAATTTTTTTCTCTAAATTTTTGTATATGTTCATTCTCTAGTTCTAGAATTTATAAAAAAATATTTCATCAAATAAATAAATATAATATTCTATGATTGACAAAAAATGTGTTGGTATGTTAGGTAGTTCATTGAATATCTCATTTGCATAAGTTTTCATATATTATGTATCTTTATGTGGCTTAATAAACACCATTATAAGTTCTAGCTTTAGGTTCATTTTTTATTTCAATAGCCTTTTCCCCAAAATTTTAGGAATATCTAGTTAGAACCCAATAGGAACTGATATACTCTAGATATTGACCTCTGAAGCTTCACATCTTCAAGTTCTTTTAATTTTGGTCAAATTCTTAGGGTACATAATTTATATGTAGTCATATTTTTAAACCAATATTTTTTAGCATGCCTGGTGGGATTCAAATCCCACTATTATGATAAAGTAGAGACTTGGTAATACCTTGTTCTAATAGATCATCTTTACATGTTTTTTTCATTCAAGAAGAAACCTAGTTTTATACATATCCACTTTCAAATAAATACTCTAAAAATATAGCTACCTTGTTGAGCCCAAAGCTATATGATAACACACTAGGTAGCTAAAGGATTAGAAGAGCTAATAGAATTTTTGGAATTATATTATAGTGGGATAAAACAAGAACATTATATCATATTTGTTGAATCATCGTCATCTTCAATCCTCACTGAATATCAAACCAATATTAACCCCACCCCTATAGTACCTCTAAATATACAAGCATCAATGGCTTAGAATCTGAATCAAAATAAAAATATGTAGGACTACCCCAATCAGAACCATACATGACCTCTTAATCTACTTGTCCAAAATCTAATTCCTCAAGCAACATTAAAATCATTTCTAACATATGATGGTACTAGGAGAACTGTTTATGAGCATTGTCAGGATGTTGCATCATTGGATACTATACATAATATTCAATATGAGGATGTTATGATAAGGCTATTAGTAATATTATTGAAAGAAAAAATATTATACTAGTATAGAACCCTATTGTATCTTAGTTTAACTTCATGGTCACAAGTAGCTAGAAATTAGTGGAGGAATTTAATAAACAAGTGGATCTATTATTTCTATTAACATAGTTCATAGTGATACAAATGCATCTATAAAAATAAATAATGGATTTCAACATTATATTTAGTAGGACATGGAAGAGAGTGCCTCAGGTTAATAGGCCAACCAATGAAAAAGAATGTACTACTATTTAAGGGCATTCAAATATGACTTAGGCATGGTCATAAGATAATATATTATCTTTACACTTCCAAATATTGTTCAAGAAGCATTAGAGGTATAAAATGACCTAATTGCAATAGGCATATTGCCTCCAAAGACTTTAATACCAATATTTCTTTAATTTTTTGAACAATAGTCATAAGCTCCTACTACAAGAACTTCCTACCTAGACATGACTCTAACCATCAATTTTCCAACATGTACTATATCAAAATCTCAAACATTACCAATACCTCCTACTATTCCAATGCTACTAGCACCCCATGTTATACCTACATTACCAACCTTGGATGATCAAAAAATTGCTATGCAAGATATGACTAGTGCTATGAAAAACTTACCAAATGAGGTGACCACGATAAAAATATGAGAATATTAGAGACAATTTCCACCTAGAAGGTTCCTTCATATGATGAAATATCAAGCAACTTCTACTAGTAGAGCTACTAAATTGCCCAGTATAATGTATAGCAACCAGGAGGATGAACCATCCACTTCAAGCGCAAAATCAAACTATTGATATTCAACCTATAATATTCCACACAATTATAGATATTGTATGATGCACAAACATCACATTAAAAATATTTCCATTGAAAAGGTAGAAATGAAACAAAAAGGGAAAGTAAATATGTTACGGAAAATTAATCATAACTTCATTATGCCCTCAATGGAATAGGTATCAATGTTAACAAGATCAAGGAAGAAACCCTTGGAAGTTGATCCCAATAAAATGGATACCTTTAAAGTACCTTCTAAGGAAAAGGAGTAGCCTAAAATGGATACTCCTCATAATTCCCTAGTCCAAAATATGGTTGGGCAACATCAAAAGGTAACAAAGGAAGGTGAATCCCAAACAAAAGAAGGCAAAACATAGGAGCAAGCAAGAAATAAACTTATATATCCCTCCCTTACTAAGCATAAAAGGATTGGGGTAACCCAAGAGTAATGAATAAAATTTAGAGAACTATAAAAATCTAGATAAAATAGTAAGAAATGTTTGTCTTTAATGTAGTTGAGGAATTGAAGAAGACACCTTCTAAAGCTATCATGTATGATGCTCTATTATTCTATGGTAGATTATTCTACTATAGGCTTCACTAAAGTCTATCAAGAATAAAGCAAAGAACCATCCTGAGATTAATTTAGCTCAAGGAAACCCATCTTCTATAATAGGAAAAATAGGCCATCACCATTTTATTTATCTCTTATGATGGAAGTATGGGTGGTGCATAATTGTAATATTAACTCTAGAGTAGCTATCATAGTAATGTCCAAAGCAATGTATGATATAATGGGTGTGGAATATATGAGAAGTAGCCCTAGTGTATTGTAGCTAGATGGCACACTAGTTGAATAGTATGGATAATATATGTGCCCATGGTGCTACACAAGATATCTCAAATCACTATTATCTAAGAGGTTGTGGTAGTAGATTTAGAACCTTACTTTGGGATGTGTCTATTAAGGGAATTCACTGCCAAATTGGATGGTTACTTATGCCTTGACTACTCACATATGGAAATTACTTATGAAGGCATGAGATTCAAGGTATTCTCTAAAAACCCACCTTTTTTTTTATATAGAAAGGATTGAAGATAAAAATCAGCAAGTTAACATAGTCAGTATGATGATTAAATAAGTTGACCTGATGGATGAAATATTGGATGAGCTCCAAATAGAGGATCATTTATCCTTATAGGAATTAAGTTTCATGATTGATATAGGAATTGACACCTATTCAACCACAAATATGGAATAAAATAAAATAGTAGCCCTAGCAAAACAAATTCCTTAACAAAATGAAATACGAAAGCTTTTCTTTAATGGGCAAGATGCAAAAATAGCTTCAAAAAAAGCATAATGCTAATTTGGCCATCTAAAATAGAAAATATATTCTCATATAGACTAGCATGTAGTTCCACAAATAATGTAGAAAAATATGAGGTATTATATTTAGGGCTAAATAATGCCATGAATATGGGAATTAAACAACTTTTTATCTATGGTTATTTAGGATTCATAGTCAATCAATTCATAGAGCGATGCACCAAAAAACATCATTACCTCAAAGCCTACCAATATAGAGTGTGGAATTTATTAGAGGGTTTTGAGGCAATAAATATTAAGGCTATCCGTAGAGAGCACAAAACTCATGTTAACATGTTAGCACCTATGGGATCCAACTACTTCCTAGTGTCTAATGTGATACAAAAGCCAAAAATGGTGAGGCTAGTATATAGGCCATATATGCCTAATAAATATACCTTTTGGCAAGTATTTAAAATGATTAGAAAGTAGCTTACTTCTTGATATATGAAATAAAATTTGCAAGTGACTAACTTCTAGGGGATGAAGATGAATACGATTTAATCTTAGCTTAATAATAATCATATTCCAAAAGTATTGATAACCTTAGAAAGCTTGCTTGATAGCAATGATTGATCAACTAGTCATAATATGGAGGTTGATAGCCAATGATATGGAGAGGTGTAGATTTAGCCTAGGAAAAATTTCAATGTGGGTGTGCATTGCTCAAAAGAGAAAGTTAACCAAATTATAAAATTATGTAAAGAGTTCAATGATATTATGTCATGGACCTATGATGATGTCAAGGTGTATAACAAGGAGACTATCCAACATACCATTGAACTAACATTAAATGCAAAACCATTTTGGCATATGTAAAGACCTATCAAACCAAAGATAGAAGCATTTATGAAGTAGTAATTGCTAAAGTTGCTAAATGCTAAGATAATATACCCCATCAAATATTCTATATCGGTTGCTAAAAATTTTTTAGGAAGAAATAAAAATGGTGATATTCACCTCTATGTGGATGTTTAAAACCTAAATAAAGCATCACTAAAATATCATTACCCTCTCCCATAGATTTATTATATCTTACATACTATAGCTAGGATAAAGAGATTATCTCAACTAAGTGAATTATTTGGTTTCATCTAAGTATGGTTCTATGATGAATACCAATATAAGATAGCATTCACCACTAAGTGGGTAACTTTTGCATATCGATGAATGTCTTTTGGTCTATCTAATACTGGTGCTACTTTTCAAAGAGCAATGAATTTGGTATTTGGGGAGTTGGTGAACAAGATAATAGTGATTTATTTAGATGACATGATAGTATTCTCTCATTAGAAGGAGAAATGTGTTGAACATATTTGATTGGTGTTTGAGACATGTAGGTAGTTTGGGGTTTTATTAAACATAAAGAAATCAGTTTTTGCTATGCAATAAGGGAATTTGTTAGGATATGTTTTATCTAAAATAGGGTTAGCTATTGAACTAGATAGAGTAAAATCCATTCTAGCCCTTCCTCTACCACTAAAAAAGAAGGGGCTTCAATCATTTTTTGGGTAAATCAACTTTGTGTAGAAATTCATTTCAAATTTTTCTCAAATAGTTAATCCAATGATTGAAATTCTTAAAGAAGAAGTGACTCCAAGTGGATATATGTCCAAAACATAATTTTGAAGAGTTAAAGCCCTTGTTCTTGTCAATCTAGACTACTCCAAGGATTTCATCCTTTATGTATTTGGAGCAAAGGAAAACTATGATGCTATACTTACCCAAAAAAGAAAGAGAATAATGAGTGGCATATAGTCTTATTGAGTCAAACATTGCATGACCATGAAGAAAGGTACAATTTTATGATAAAATAAGTCTATGTAGTGATTAAATAATTAAATAAGTTTAGACACATTGTGTCTCAAAGTAAGACATGGATATATAGTACACCCAAATATCTGGAACTTTGTAATTCATAGAGAACTATGTGATAAAATAATTAATTGGGTGACCAATATTTAGGAGTATGATATTTAGATCAAGTAGACCAAGTTGATAAGAGAAAGAGCACTATGCCAATAATTAGATAAATCTGTTATCTGGAATTTCAATCTATAGGTGGAAGGAGAGTAGTCCACCTAGCCAAAAGGAATACAATCATAGTCAAATACTTGGATTGAGCAATTGATACATTACTTTGAATCTCACAAATGTTCAAATGGTCTAACTACTTACAGATGTATATGCAAACTATAGGTAAGAATTTATGCACTAGTTTATGGTATTGTATACTAAAGAAATTTTGATAGGGTGTTACTAAGATGTTTTCATTTGGATAATTTTATCATTTGATGGTATATATTTAAGTGAATTCAACCACAGTGACTAAAATTAGCATGCAATATTAATTCTATGATAATGGAAATATATTAAGCAAGTAAAACTCATAGAAAACTTTTGAAATTTCTCATACGACTACCATTAATTAAAGATCACAAAAATAGCAACTTGATACAAAATATGGAGATCAAATACTCCATGCTTCTTATAATTTATACATTGTATCTACTCTAGTCTATCTTGTTCTACTTTACTCTCTATCTATCACATTTTCCATCTAATAAAGACCTATATATAATGAGATATATCTGGGTATTTCACCTACCTATGACTCTTCATATTTCTATTCTACGACTCATGTACATGTGGACTACATGTACATTTACATAATCAAGTACTTTGCACATTCTAACACTTGTGCATTTATTACATTACATAAAGTAAATACTAATCAATTTCCTAATCTAAAGATGCAACCATGATGGTACATTAGCAAGTACCAAATAATTTAATATATTCCAACACCCCCCTATATTACATTATTTTGTAATTAAATACTTTAGTCTTCAATATGGATCTTCATATTTCAAATATTATTCAACTTGATCAAGTTCTCCTTCTTCTTCTAGTTCAATCTTCATTTTATTCCTAGAGCTCATGCTATCTTTTCTTCTTTTCTTCATTTCACTATTTTTTTTGTGTTTCAAAATGATTGATAAAATATTTGTCCTTGATGTTTTCCAAGTATCTTTTATGAACAAGAGATCTCATTATATTTTAAGTTATGAGTGGATCATAATTGATCCATTTCTTTCCTTTGATTTTTTGGATGAATTGTCTACTTGTTCTTCAAAAGTTTTGAACTTGAATTCATTGTTAGTAGATGCTTTGAAATTAATATTTTGTAAGAGATAATCTAATATGAATATCAATATCTCTTCAAATCTTCTATAGTAGTTGTCTTTATAGTAACAAAAAAATGATGAGTGAAATTTTCCTCCACAATATTTAAATGGATGGAAAATCCAATAGTTTGCTTTTTCATGACTAGTATTATTGTAATAAGTACATTTTGAATATATCTCTACTTCCTTATTATTTGTCTTTTGGAATTCAAGTTTTTATATTTCCTTGATAAAATTGTAAAACCATCTATGTACAACTGAAGCAATTATTTCTTTACCTCTTCTATAAATATCTATAACATATTTCTAATAAATATTCTTTTTTACCTTTTGAGTATGGGTTTTGAGTTTATACCCAATATTTTCATTAATATAATGTTCATCAATTCCTTTCACCATGTTGTTGGAAGATATCTCTCTAGAATCTACTTTTGTCAAACTATCAGCTTGATAATTCTCAAAATTCTTGCTAAGCCATATTGGTTCTTCTCTTCTAATTACACTTTTTAGTTTATCATCTCTAGAATCAAGTATATCTTTAAACCATCTTGATTTATTCAATCCTGTATACTTAATAAGCTTTTACATAGTTCTTTGTAAAGTAATATTTCTTGTAACTCTTTGGTTTAAAAGGAATAATTTTTTATAGAATTTTAAAATATTTAAGCCTTTTAGGTTGAGTAACTTATGACTCCCTAGTGCTTTAGTATAATATGGTGTTGATAAAGTACGTAGCTTTCATAGTTTTCTTTGATTCAAATCCCTTTTGTCTTCCTAATGTTCAACTTCAATTCTTCACCTTATTTTTCCCTATGTGTGGATAGAAAGCTAAAGGTATTTTTGATGAAATTTTAAATTTGATAAAATTATCTATCTTCAATAACTTTGAAGTTGAATTCCTTGTCTCATTAATTTTGAGCAAGAGACTAATTTCATTGTAGTTTTCCAACTTTCTAGCAACTATATGTTTTGCTTATTTCATTTTTTCAATCGTATAATTTCTAAATTTCAATAATCTATATTGGTGTTGAACTCCTTATATCTCTCTAATTAGAAATTTAGAAAATATGAATATTTGCAAATCTCATTTTCCAAATTCTATGTAGAATTCCTCTCTCATCAAAATTAAGTTAGTTGCAAATATTTCTTATGCTTGAAAAAAGTAATTCCAAATTATTTTCAATTAAATCTTTATTGCTTCAAAAATATTTCAAATATCTCAATAATGCATTTAAGGTTATAATATATCAATGCAATTCCTTATACCTCTAATTATCTAATCTCAAGCATAAAATATAAACTAGTTCAACCTTAGCATTAATATTCATTATTTCCCATTTAGCTTTATAAAATTCATTTTAAATTAAATACTTTTAATACCTTCTCAATTGTGGCACATTGTGTATGCAATCCACTTCTCCTTTTCTATGCAACTTGTACTTGGATTAATATGTTATTCGTTTCTCCCTATTCAGTGCCCTATGACACCTTTCTTACAACATTACATGCTCTCCCTCTTGGATCTTTATATGTTGTTGACTATCTTACTTGAGTTGTTGGTTTCACTCTTCTTCCATTGTACTATGCTACATTCACTTGTATTACCTTATTATTGCATGAATAGTTTGTGAGACTTGTCATTCATGCAAAGAAAATATTTTTCCTTCTATTGGATTTGTATTTTACATTGTGACACTTGGAAACAAAACTCTTAACCTCCTTGTCCTTATAAATTATGGCACTTCTCTTATCTATAATATTCATTCACTCCTAACGTGTTGTCTCTCTTCAACATGGCATTAATTCTACTTTATTTCTCTCTACTTAGTACAATGCTAACTCACTCTACATAGCACTATTCTTTACTTTGTAATGCTCCTTCTATGTGGAACTATCTCTTCTCAACATGGCTTCCTTATTTTTAATATCCTTTATAATGTTAGTTTATTTCTTCTTCACTTAGTAACACTTGATGATGCACCTAGCTTCATTTGTTGTGAATGACACCTTTGCTTTAAATTGGTTGATATTGTTGGTTGGCATTTTCAAGATGGTGTTGTGTTTTCTAACCTTAAATGGTCGAATAACCATGGCTATTGCATTCCTTTACTTGATAATGGTGCTTTGGTGACTTTTCTTTGCCATTTTATGGCTCTTTTCTAGTTTTTTATGATTTACAATGCTTTCTAGTTTTTTTACGTATCTTTAAGAAAACACAAGCTTATGCCTCTTAATTGCTTCCCCTCTGTACTTTAAATTATCATCCTTGCTTTGTTGAAATGGTGGTTTCTCCTATTGAATTGGTTTGTGGCACCTCTCCTTCTTACTACTCCTCTGATAGCTCCTCTTTACCAAGACGTGGTAATTATGGTCTCCCTTCCACATTGTCTTTTCCCTATTGGATAATATTCAACTATGCCTCCTTCTTGGCTTAATTCTTGGTGATTTCTTCTATTGTGACTCCAATATTTTAATTTATGCTAAAATTGTTGCCTTTTGGATAGTTTATTGTATCCAATATTTTCTATATAGCATTGGCTTTATTATTTTCCAATAGTAGTAAGAAGTTGATATTTTATTTTCCTTGTATTATATATAACTTCTCATTTAGTTTATTCATGTTTTAATCCCTTTTAAATTCTATATTCTTCAAAATTGAAGATATAACATTGAGATCTTTCCTATTGCAACTTTAAATCTCAAATATGGTGTTTTTTAAGACACAATAATAAGCTATTTAATGAAATTTTATTCCACAATTATTTCATACCTTTTGGTCTCCATTTGTAGCTAGATTTCTTGTTGATTTGATTCACCTAATTTCTGCCCCAATTTAAAAAAAAAATTCAGCTATCCTTTCTACTTAATTTTTGCCTCAAAATTGTCAATTTTGCAGCTCTAATGGCTGCCCAAATTTTCTGCTTTTTAGTATTTAATTTTGTAATCCAAAAATTTGATTTTTGTGGCTCCAAATTTGTTCTCTCAGACTCTAGAATTTTCAGCTATTAGTGCTGCAAAAATACTGCCCTATTGCTGTACTCAATTATGTAAATTGCAGCTTTCAATGTTGTTTAGGAATTAGCTTATATGTTATCCAAAACTATTCTATTTTGCAAATTTTCAATGCAGTCAATTCTTCCTTCAATTTATATTTAAGGGCTATTCAAAATCTTCCCAAATATTATTCAAATTACAACTATATGCCACCTTGTATTTGTTGTCCTGTGACACTTCAATTTCTGCTATAAAAACCAATAGTCTTCTCCTTTGAAAATCAACCTTCTACTCTTTTATGGCTATCCTCAAAATCTCAAATTTGGTGATATATTCTAGATTTTTTCTTCTCCTATATCCTTGTCAAATTTTCAATTCAAATCGGACCTATTTTCTGGCCTTCTTCTCAATAATATAAATATCTTGAGGTATTCAAAAATCCTTCTTCCAAAAATTGACAAACTTCTTGCCAAATTCTTTTTTCTTTTGGTCTTCTTATTAGATGGTGACAATTATCCCAAATTATTTATTTTGGGAGCTACTTCTTCTCTCTTATTCTTTCTTTAACTTTATTCAAATCTTATCCAATGGTCACTTCTTCAATTTATTCAATGGGGCTTTTCTAACCTCCTTATCCTTTCTAAAATATTCAATAGTAATATTCAATATTAAATGAGGACTTCCTTATTGGTTATTCTCAATATTCAATCTTCTATGTAGATCTCTTTCTTCAATTTCCAAATTCTACTAGTTAAATCTATAATAGGACATTTTCTAGTACTTCTCTATCTTCAATCTTCTAAATATAGAAGTTCTTCAATGGGACCTCATTTGGGTCTGTTCAACTTCTTCAATATTTTATGGCACTCTTTTTCTTAGAGTCTCCTCCTTCTTCAATGTCTATTTTTCTGCAAAAAAGAACTCATCCTTGCACAAGGAAAGCACATAGACTTTCTGGAAATCCAGGATGAAATTCTTCTCTATCCATTGTAAGAAGCCTCTCAGCTTTTGAGAACTAATTTTATGCAACGAAAAAACTTATACAGTAGAAACCAAATTCATGCAAACCTCTAGATACTATAAATAAATAAACATCACTATTTATCCTTCAATCTAGTGGAAAGAGATCTATGTTGAGTCCTAGTCTTCATGAGTTTTCCTACAACCTTGTGGAAAGACTCTAGCCAAATAGAAATTTTAGAAATTAAAAAATAGAATTTCCTATCTCCTCTTAATATATCTTGTGGCTCTCTCTATCTCCCATCAATTTACCTTGTATTCTAATACCATTGTTATCATTTGATACTATATATTTAAGAAAATACAACCACAAGGACTAAAATAAGCATACTATATTAAGTCTATGATAATACAAATATATTAAACAAGTAAAACTCATAGAAATTTTCTAAAAGCATTCATAAAAATTCCATTAATGAAAGCTCATGAAAATAGCAACTTGATACAAAATGTGAAGATATCAAATGCTCAATGTTTCTTACAAGTTCTACGTTGTATCTACTCTAGTCTATTTTGTGCTAATTTACTCTCTATATATAACATTTCCATATATAAAATGTCTATATAAAATGAGATATATCTCTTGTCCTTTCACCTACCTATGAATCTTCATCTTCCTATCCTATGACTCATGTACATGTGGACTACATGCACATTTACATCATCAAGTACTTTGCACATTCGAACACTTGTGCATTTATTACATTACATACTGTAAATACTAATCAAAATCCTAATATAAATATGTACCCAAGATGGTACATTATAATGTACCAAATAATGTAATATATTCCAACAAATAAGATAGAATAAGTCCTTAAAAAATTTCATAGAGGTTTTTCAAGTGGACATTATTCTAGATAAACCATAATTGCAAAGATTCTAAGAGCTAGATATTATTGACCATGAATATTTTTAGATGCATTCAAACTAGAAAATGCTATGATAAGTGTTAGAGGTTCATGGAAGGAAGGAAGCATTTGACGATGCCTCTCTAGCCAATAATTGTAGAAGAACCCTTCCAACAATGGGGGCTAGATTTTATCGGGGTCATCAACCCTAATTCATCCACAAGAGATAAATACATCTTGATAGTGATGGATTATTTCAAAAAATGGATGGAGGATAAAGTTACCAAACATGTTGATCAGGATACAATTATTGAGTTTTTGGAAAGGCTGATCACATGATTTGGGATCCTAGCTACAATTTTTTTAGACAATGTTAGATAATTTATAGACGCTAAAACCATAAATTTTGCTAGAAAATATGACATATTCTAGAATGCATATTCAAATTATTATCCTTATGGAAATGTACTATTAGAATATACAAATAAGAATTTATTAAAATTAATTAAATGCAACATTGATAACAACCCCAAAAGCTAGCACTTGTTATTAGATCAAGCATTATGGATTGATAGGATCATAGTTAAAAAATCATTGAAGATATCTCCATATGCTTTGGTGTATGGAAAGGAAGTTGTTTTACCCATCAGCTTAGATCTTTTGATGCTAATATTCATTAATGATATGGACCCAAAAAAATTAGCCAATGGAGATGAGGATGGTGGAATTAATGCAACTAGAGGAAAAACATGAGTAGACATACAAGAACCTATGTCACCATAAAATAGTTGTAAAATGCTAGTTTGATAAAAAGAACAACATTCAAATATTTTAGTGAGGGTGATCTAGTTCTTAAATGGGATATGGATCAAACTAAGCTAGGATCACATGATAAATTTAAATCTATGTGGTATGGGTCATATCTTATTGAAGAAAAAAAAATTTAAATGCATTTGAATAATGTGATTTGGATGGTTAGGTGCTATAATTTTTTGTAAATGGATGATACTTAAAGCATTTTATAAACCAAGTGACACCCTACTTGTGTATATGTAAATAGAACATGTGTACATGCACCTATAAATAAAATCTAATATATCATAATTTTAGTTGTCATGATTGGATCACAATATTGTAAATTAGTTGTTGATTTTGGGCTAACAATTTGCATCCATTTTTATCATAGTTCCACTAGCTATCCAGTAAATTGGTTCATTATTTAACCAACCAGTTGTGTTTTGAGAAGGAATAACTAGATGGAAGGGCTTGGCTCACATATGCCATCTAAGTCCAACATTCCTTGAATTTTTATTGGCCAATCATATGGCTAAATTAACTATGCACCATTATTACTACAATGGTGGGTGATATTTAGTAATATTTGCCTAGGTTAATATGATTTCTCAAGTTAGAAGATTGATGTGGTAATTATTAGGGATATTAGTGATAGGTAATAAAGAAAGAACCTAGAGCAAAAAATCAAATTATCATGAGCTACAAGATGTTTACCATGATGAAATATTATTGGGTAACAACATGCCTCCCAAGGTGGCATATGTTAGAAAACTCTAGGTTTGCTCAGTATTGATAAAATCTCCCTAGACACACAATCTCTTGGATGTAAAAAATAATGGCTTTGCACTGGCCAAGATTGCAGTTAGAAATTATAAATAGAGCTTGAGCCTAAGCTACATGAACCTATTGTGATTTTTACTACAATGAGAAAACAAAGACTTTTGTGAGTTGAAGAGATCAATTGCAGAAAATAAGTGTAGAGTTTACAAAAATGGCTTGAGCAAAGAAAATTTTGATAATGCAAAACAAATCAAAGGAATTACAAAACAGAATGGTAGGAATACACGACACTAAGGTTATGATTAAGTTGAATTATAAGAGCTATTGGGACATGCCAAAGAAAAATGATAAAATACTCATCAAACTATCCAAGCAATGTAGCATGAAGTTCTAGAGTAGCTAAATTCATGCCTAGACTAGTCCATCTATGTCAAAAATTAGTTAAGTGAATAGTGGAATACTATGAACTAGATACTACCATAGATTACAACTCAAAACTTGAATTGTTATTCACATTATAAAAAAACTTAGTCATCGATGATTTTATATTAGGTGATATTCTAGGAGATAAACCAAAGATAATAGTTCTAGAGGAACAAATGAGGTATCTATCTAGGGATTCTATGAATAATGGATCACCGTCTTACTGAGAAATATCTCATATGATTATATGACAAATCCAAGAAAGCTAGGATAATTTGAGTTTCATGCACAGTCGATCTTGTATTTTCTACCAATGTTGGAGGGCTTACAGATAGATGCTTCGGTATATCCCTACCAATTGGGTTTAGCTAATGCTATCATTGAGATTCTCAACTATGAAGGATAAGCGACACATTCACCTATCATTTTTAACTAGGCAAAATTTTACTAAGGAATATACACGAGCAACTTATTTCCATGAAGAAAGGGCACAACAAGTTATTTATGTATTCATTATATCTAGCCTAGCTTATATTTTTCTACATGACCATAGGAAAATATAGCATAGATATACAAATAAAGGATGAAAAAGGTCAAGTGCATCCTATAATGAATTGAACCCCTATTTCGAGGGAAAACTCCTCATACATGGAGTTTAAAAAGCAATTTTTAGGATCTAATCTTGGTCAAATCTGTGGAGAATGCCCTTGCATTATACCCAAATCCGTAGATACATTAAGGGAAAATAGACAATAACTAGGAGATTGGTTCTTCCTAAAGAAAGGAATAATTATCACGTTGTATGGATTCCTTAGTAATCCATATTTATTATTATATTATATCACTAACTAGATCTTTGAGTTAGAAATATGTAGATAGATATATGTGATACAGTAGCATTTTGGCCCTAGATCCAAGAAGAATAAATTTTTGGCTTCCTATAAAATTTGAAAGTAATACCATGATGAAAAGGAATATGAAGCACTATCATGACTTGGAGGGTAAGCTAGCCATCCTATAACTACCAATAGTTACCCACATATAGCATTATGACCTAGATGGTATTTTCAAGGTAAATTTGTACTATATAAATAATAAGACACTTCTATTTGATCATGCACCAAATGCAAATATAGAAATATTTAGAAATATAACAGATAACTGGGTGGTGTCGTTTGACTATACAAAAATGCATGAGAGGCCACCATGGAGAACATGGCATGAGTATAAGTGGGTTTTAGAACTAGAGAGAAATAAAGACCAATTGATTAGCCTAAATCTTATTAAAAATAGAAAAGAGAAACTAAAGTGGGAAGATCATAAAATATATGAATAGTGGATCACATGATGTGAGCACAACCATATTAAGAAGGTCTTCCCAAACATGTCTAACAGGGAATTTATTTCAAGTTTTAATAATAAATACATTAGTTGGAAATAGAACCATAAAAGAGAGATCATCTCAAAGGTAAAAAAAATTGCTAAAATCTAAAGAAGAACAAGAACAAGAAGAATTGAAGATAAAAAAATTATCATAGTCACAAGCTCCTCTTATTAAAGGTGATGTTGAAGCTGAAAAGGAATCCTTACCTTAGATCCATCAATTTGTAGAAGAATATGCCATAGGTTCTAAGGAGGTGCAACTAGTTGTATACACTAAGAGATATAGAAATCCTAAACTAGTTGGACTATATTCAATGGAATAGCCTAGATCACCCAAGCAAGATCCCAAGTCAGGCAGGAAGTGAAAGGACTATCCTAGTTTTGGAAGTTCAATTACAGAGAAATCCATGGCTAGATGATAGGAATTGTAGCTAGAGTAAAAAAATTTGCACTCAAAATTTAGCAAGTGTAGCATGAGATACAAAGCATAGAAGAAACAAGTACACTAGCAGAGGCTAAGGAGGTGAAAAGGAAAAAATCTAAGTTGATTATGACCAAAGAAACCCAAATTAAGGAGCCAAAGTAGAAAGCATAAGGGTAATATATATCTACTAAAACCACTTTCCAATACCTTAAATATTCATCTTTGGTTATAAATTATCCCAACTATACCTCAGTATTCATTAAGCACATACCCTTCATCATTCACTCATACATATCCATCACACCCCATACATATCAACCCTCCATCCTCAAGTCATAAGTGCTAAGTAATACAATAAGGAAATACCCTTGCAAAAACAATGGCATCATAAACACTTACTCCATTACCTATGTTTTCAACCACCCCCATTCTACCCTCTACCTTTGAAGAGCCACTTTTGGAAGTGTTCTCCATCATCCAAAATATGAAATACAACAAGAAAAATTGGATGGAAGAAGAGAAACAATAATAGCTAGAGAAAAAAAAGGAGCAGGTAGTCACCATGACCTATGATATATTGGATACTATTGAGGGAAAAGAGATAAAATTTATTTCCAATTTTAAATTCAAAAAAGCACCTTCAAAAATAAATCCACAGGACTATCAATTAGAGATGCACAACATAGACATCTCTAAGATATACAAAGTGGAAGCACTTTGTACCATCCACACTGAGGTAGACACACTATTTTTGTAGATCAATAGAATAGATAAATAGCTAAAAGCTACCATAAAATATTCAGGCCTTAGATCTAAAGTTAAGCAATGAAAAGTTACATCAAGATGCTCTCAAAAATGATATTTGAAGGTTAGAAAGAATCATTGATAATTTTCCTTCAAAAATGATATTTGAAGGTTAGAAAGAATCATTGATAATTTTCCTTCTAAAATATAATTATAGTAGAAGGATGAGAAAATCAAGATCCTAGACACGGAGCTGCAAATGACATAAGTTACAATGCAACAACAATATTTAGGGTTGTTGGACCTTAAAACCAAGCTGCACCAATAAGAGGAAGTCTTAGCGTTGGATCAAGCTGAAATACAATAGGAGAGAGAAAATTCTCACAAACCAAAGATTTTAAAATATTAGCTCAAGCAGATCAAGGGCCATTACTAGGAAAATATTATAGGAGTGACTCTATAAACCTTACCTCCTTTCAGATAAAAATTACAAGAAACTGCCAAGATATCTATGGAGGCTAAAAATCAATTTAATAAAAGTAAGAGGGTCCTAATGAGTAAATTCATGCAATTAAAAAAATTGAAGGAATAGAAAGAAGCATCCTCATATTAAATAATAATCTAACAAATATATAGAGGAATGCAGACTTGTAACTCATCAGGTTTATCATGCAACTGAGTTAATCTATTAGGGAGAAGAATTGTTTATAGCTCTTAGAAAGGAATCTTAGAAGATGAGTAGTGTTACTATGTAAATCAATGCTCCTGGCTCTCTAGGTTTTTGGGATAACAATAAACAAATTTATTTGGAGGTGAAGTAAGGAAAAGTGGTGCACCAAATTATGTAAAACAATATGCATATCTACCCCATATCGCTCATGAGCATCAAAAAGGAAGCATGCATGTGAAAAGGAAAGAATACCAAACAAAATGAAATGAAGTAAATTTGTTGGATCAGATCCAAGGTTACATAGAATTCCCATTGAGGGCTCAAAATTTGATACAATTGTTACAATATTAGGTTCCCAAAGACCAACTATTCCATGGAATCAAGGTGCACATCCAGTGATTTTCCTCATACCCACCGTCGAGGTGGGCAAGCCAATGTCGCCGCTGCTTGTATCATCAATATCTGATGTCTGATATTTCTTCCCAATGCCTTATAAGAACTTGAACCTGCACACAAGGAAGCCAAAGGGGTCAAATAGCAAGGGTGTATGGTGGAAAACATGTAATCCCCATAGGGGTAAAATAACGCATATATTAAAACTATATCAAAACATTTCCAAATTACTTGAAAATTTTTAGAGATGTTAAAGAGGAGGTTTTGAGAGGACATCACCAAAAATAGATCAAAAATTGCATCTATAGACCCCTCGATTTAGTGTCACCCGCCTGCAACCTGTGAAGAAGAAGATAAGAAAATCCCAAAGCTAAACATATCCCAAACTAATAAAATTTGGATAGTATGCATAAATTGACATTTAAAGACAACCAATATGATTATATTTTCAAATTGGGTCCCATATCCACCTGCATCAAATTGGGGTATCCGGACGGGCCCTACGAGCCTACAAAAACTTAAAAATGCTATAACTTTGTCAATTTAACTTCAAATCACATAAAATTTGAACTGAAGCACCATGGGAAAATATAGAAAAACACCAACTAAAAAATTAGTGAAATTGTGAAAGAATTTACCCTCATACTGGGGGGGACGATGGTGAATGCAACTATTTGGGGGGCACCCTGGGAGGGTATACCCACCAATTCCAGCCATTGTTTGCTACCAAAATCACTAGAATATGTTCCTAAACAATATAATGTGTGTTTTCATAGAATTTGGTGAAGAAATTCACCCGAATGGAAAAGTTATGCTCGGATTACCTTCTTGAAGTAACCCGGTAACCTCCTTGGCTAAAGAGAGATTTTGGGGGTAAAAAGGTGCAATAAGGTGAGGGGAAATCTCAACAGCACTCCATGGCATATCCTAGAACTCCTATATATGTTTTTGTGTGGATATTGAATCCATTTTATAGCCCAAAGGGGCTCATGTGAAAAAAGGCATGCAAGGGCATGCATGGCAGGAGGTGCCACTTGTGAAAATGGAGGCATGCACTGGATGGGGAAGAGAATATCCATTTTGAGCCTCCATTAATAAGTGTTTCATAAGGCTTTAGTGCCCTTTGATCTGCATTCTCCATATGGCATGCTAAATGGTAGTTTTTGGGTGTCATTTGACCCATATTTGACTTTTTTTGGGTCAAACTTGCTCACAGTCCCACCCTGGGATAATGGCTCACCATCATCCCAAGGTGGGACGGTGGGAATCTACCACCATCCCAAGATGGTATGGTGGTTAATTTTGGGCCAAAACCTCCCAAAAATTTTCCAGTAGCCTCCAAAAACATTTATGGAATGGCTAGAACCACTGTGAGCCTCCTGAGGGCTACCCAAGAGGCCATATGATGCCAATTTGACCATTGCTTGTGGGTGCTTAATCGTATTAACCACGTTTTGGTGTCTATAGATGCCCCTTTTTGAGATGTGTTGTGCGCAGCACAGTGCTGAGCAAAAATAGATGACTAAAATTTTGAATTATTAAGGTTACTCGATAACCTAACCAACTTTAGATGCCCCAATCATGAAAAGGGTGTGTGTTCTTGAATCCTTGCTTCTAACTCATTAAATGAATGTGTCAATGTTTGAACATTATCCATCATGAAAGGATAAGGCCCATGACTTCATGATGCCAGTAATGTCAAGAGTTATGATGTGATATTGTGTGATTTTTTGATGGCCCAAGCAGGAGCATGATTGTATTTATCAAATATTCGTTAAATGAATGCACTTCGCATAATTGAGTGTGTGCTTGCTGATTTGGACTGAGTATGACTACCCCCTCAAGCGATGAGTTGATTAGGGAATGACCAGTGAGAAAATAAATGAGTCATTTGACCCAATTGAATTGTGTTATGCTTACCTTTAGTTTTATCCCTTGAAAAATAGGGCAATTTGGAGAGGATTTTGGTGACTTTGTTGAGTTTTCCTGGAGGAAAGGAGTTGAAAACTGCATGTTCAGGGGCAGTCTAGCCATAATTAGGCTCATTTTTTCATGATTTATTTGGAAAATTGAGAGGTGAGGAGTAGGAGAGTGATTCTGATAAGTGGAGAACTATCAAATTCTTCACACATTAACCATGATTCAATGGTCAGACTCTGCCAGTGGAGGAGATGATGCGAGACAGGTATGCCAAGTCTCTCTTATTATGTTTTTCTAGTGTTAGGAGTTGATTTTTTTGCTTTTATGGATTTTTTTTTTGTGTGGAATCATATCAAACCATATTTTAGGTAATTAAACCTAATTTATGAGATATGTACCAACTTTTGTGTTTTACCCATGTTTTTGTGCAATTAGATTGCATTTTATAGGTCCAATTTTGCATTGTTTTTGCTATTTTTGATGCTTTGAAAGACCTTTTTTAGCCCAATTTTTTGTAGTCATCCCTAGGTGGGATGGCTAGTTTGTGCTTGTCATAGCCCATCCCTTTATGGGCTGGCCATAGGGTTGGGGGCCATTCCTATGGGATGGCCATAAATCGGCCTCTACGAGGGGCAATTTTAAGTCTTTTCTTTTGAATATTTTTGAGGCCATGCAAGGCCATTTTTGTGGTGTATTATTGAATTGCTCATCCTTTTCAGGTGGTGATGAGTTAGTATCGATTACCTACTCTCTTTGATTCCATCAAGGATGCCTTGGCCATAGAGGACTAGGAGTGGCTAGATGCCATCGGCCTCAAGAAGGTGATCCGATTAGTGGTTGTTATAGGAGACCGTGCATATCTGATTGCCCTAATTGATTTATGGAATCCATGCACAAATACATTCCACCTACCTACTAGGGAGATGACGATGATGTTGGAGGATGTCTATCAGATTCTTTGGATTTTGATAGAAGGGCAGCTGATCCGCACGACACCACGAGACCAGAGACAGGCAGTGCTCGAGAGGTACTTCAGTTATGATCTAGAGATGGCAGAGCTAGAGTGCTTGAAGGGGGGTATGCTGGTAGGATTATGGAATGAGGTGGAGGTATTGGGGGTGAGGCATACACTACTCATGATGCTCATATCCAATATGCTACTACCAAATTCTTCTACAGTGACCTAGTCGAGATAGTGTTTGCGTTGGTGAGGTATATTGTGGCAGAGCCAATGGTGATGGCATGGGGTACTACACTATTGGCACAACTATATGATGAGATGTACGATATCCACTACTATCGATGGAAGGGTGTAGGGTTTAGCTTTTTGTTGCAGTGTTGGGGATGGTAGCACATAGCTATGGGGTGACCATAGGGGTTACACTGGATGACTCAGGCACAGCTGGCAGATAGAGATATAGGATATGGCATCCTATGGAAGAGGGCTTAGGAGAGGGGATAGAGTTGATGATTCGTAGGAGATGTGGGTCACTATGCAAATATATTCTCATGACTCAGGGTAGACCAGGTGTTCTGGAGACCATACAAGGATTTCCAAGAGTGGGGAGATGCTACTATATAGCTTCATAGGGTGCGGCAAGGAAGATGATTGGTTGGATGACATGGCATAGAGTACGAGTACTTCCATTTTTCTCGGGTGATGTGATAGTTTGGGCTATTCCAAGGGGTGCCTAGTTAGTCGATTCCTTATCGACATTACAGGGATGAGAGGACATTGGCATGACCGATGGTAGAGGTAGTGGCATGGGATACGGATCCTGTAGTAGACATTCTAGATGTGGATGATGTTGGGACTACAGTGAAGTATGATGCTTGGTGGGTGATATACCAGGGGTGTGGAGAGGGGCCACTAGGGAGAGGTGCAGTTAGGGAGGCACCTTAGAATTTTTCTAGTGAGGACTAGGGTGAGGCAAGTGATTTTCAGGGATACATGGTAGGGGAGCATGCAAATATCTTGGACTTAGGAGATCGAGGTGACTTGGGGTATGATGATGTTGGGGATGAGGAATTGTAGGCACCACCGATGGAAATAGGGGACATAGAGGTAGAGTTACGATATGAGCTATTTAGGGTGAGGTGGGAGAGAGATCTCCTATGAATACAAGTGCACGATGTACAAGTAGATCTAATAGCACAGTGAGCCGAGGTACAGGTGGCTCAGGCCAAGATAGCATCTCTTCAAGTATAGTTGTGATCTCGAAGCCCTACATAGGATAATTATAGTAGTGGGGAGGTGACTAGGCTATAGGCAAAGGTTACACGACTCCATTTTGTGGTGGAGACTTACCAGGCATGGTGCCAATGGGGGTAGGCTTATGCGAATGAGTTTGAGACTGAGATAGTGCACCTTGGTGGGCATCTATGGGATGATGCAGGTGCTAATGGGTCATACCAGATTTGCCACAGCAGGATAGGGCAGTCTTCCTCTAGGCTAGAGGTACTAGGGTCTAGGCAAAGAGCTGATAGGGTAGGTGGTAGCAGGTATGGGATTTCACAGAGGACTCCAACTATAGGTGGGAGTGCAAGTCATAGTACCGGTCCTATGTGACCATGGTAATGGCTCACATGACTATTTTTGTGGTTTTTTTTTTATGCTTTAGCAGCGTGAAGTCTGAGGACTCACTTTATTGTAGCCTATGGGCAACATGATGTATCTTTTTTGTCTCATACATACACACACACACAGACATATATATATATATATATATATATATATATGAGATTTTTATGTGGTTTATCATCATGTGTTTATTTTTTATGAAATGTATGCAATTTTATTTATGCAACGATGATGAATGCCTATGTATGCATATTTTGTGATTTTGATTTTATTTTATTTTGTACATGCATGGATGTATAGTGAGATGGATGATTTATTGATTTTAGAGGATGCAATGTGTAGACTATATGTTGTATTATGCTAGCACCATAGATGATGTATTTTGCACCAACTCATATGTAATGTTGTCATGAGACTTATTTAATGGATTTGTGAATAATGTAAGTGAAATGAATGTGGTGAAATGATATGAATTACATGCCATTTAGGGAGTGCCCATTAGGTTTTCATGGGACTCAAACACTCTAGTCAAATCATTTTTGGCAAGGTATGAATATTCTAGGATGGCCAAGGTACTTCATATCCCTGTGTGTGCAAGTGAGTTCATTCCTATGAGATGCATATGGATATCGCCAGTGCCAAGCAGGATCTCAACCAAACATGTACTGAGGATCACCAAATGAATGCCACCATCGTAGATTTTGTACTAAGTATGACTAGACCACTAGCCAATCTAAGTTACCAAAGCTAGCTCATCCACATGCAAACATTGGTCTACACATATGCTCAAAAGCTAATATAATAGACATATCATCATGCAGGAGGCTACCACCATTGATGGATAGGCTATCCACAAAACCTGTAATGAGGATTACCTGATTGTTTTCCAAATGCTGAGAGTTCCATGGATTCAATTTTGACTCCCTACTTTCTTGAATTTGATTCGGATACTTGCTCTCATATGAAGTGATAAGAATCACTATTTATTTATTTCTTTTTAGTGATAATAATCACTATTTATTTTGATTTTTTTTTTCTCTGGAGCAAGGGAGTTTAATTTTGGGTTATGAGGATCATTGTTTCTTGTGCTTTTTTATGTGTGCACCTTTTGATTTTTGTACTTTTGTATTTGGAATTTTTGCTTTGTGGGGGTTTACAAATTTAGACTTTTGCAAACATATGAAAATATGGGATTTTGATGACAGAAAGGGGGGGAAACCACTTATTTTTGTGGGGGGAATTGGGTAGGGGAAAACTTGTCCTTTTGCAAACTCTTAGAACTCTTGAACCATTCGCATAGGGGGATGAGCAGGATGACCTTTTCGCTTAAGGTAACCTAGACCACTTCATGGATTTCATCTATATTTGTGAAAAGCTTGTATTGTTAATGATTAATTGTTTTTGGAATATGATGTATGCAATGCATAATCAATGCAAGACTCTACCTCCTAAAAATCAAGCTAGCCTTCTACAAAATCTGAGTAGAGACTAGATATGACTGAGTGACCGAAATCCTACTGACATTCTAAAACAAATGGCTAAGTGAAGGGAATAGACACGACTGTGGAAACATGAAAAATATGGATGAAAATGATAATTGCGGCTTTGATCTATGAGCACTTTCACAACATTGAATTGAGTGGTAAGTAGTGTACCATCATGGTGCTAGACATATATGAGCAATTCTAAAATTTAAAGTGCTAATGCTGCCTAAATACGAGTGATAATAAAATGCAGTGGTATGCAATGTAGTGTGATGCAATATTTTTGAATTTTTGAAATTTTGATGATGTTTTTTGAATTTTTGATTGATATGTTTATACATGTGACCAACGAGCTTATTTGGGGTGCATTAGGGCATTTGGGGGACCAAAGGGCTTATGGATGCCTTTGGGGCTTTTAGGTTTGACCTAGATGATCATAGATAGTCTAGGAGTGTTTTTTCTTGACCTAGATGGTGAGAAACTGCTAGGATCTGTTGACAATATTGTCACATTCCACCAAGAGGTAGAAAAATTGAAACTTTGTATAATATTTGTTTTGTTGAAAGTTTTATTTTGTTTATAAGTTATAGCAATTTTAGTTTTCCCTATCACCCCCTAGTGGACAAAATGAAAAGAAGAGAGCTTTGGGCCTAAAGCGCTTCAAATTATCACTTCGGGTGAGAATTTTGCTAAGAAAGTACAAAGAAAATGCTTCGCACCCGAAGCATTCCCAGCAGCTACTTCGGGTGAAGATTTTTGTGAAGCGGCATCCAAACAACTTCGTCGAAGAAGAAAAATATAGCCCAAATCAGCTAAGGTGAAGAAATTACTTTAGGCCTAAAGTATTTCTAAAATCCACTTCGGCCAAAACTTCCTTGAACCACCGTTCCAAAAGAAGATCGGCCCGAACCATTTTCCCGACCTGTCAGCGAAGTAGTTTCACCAGCGAAGCAACGAAGGATAGAGGGAGATTGGCTTCGGCACTCCACACCCTAAAGTAGTTTTGTGAAGCAAAAATCAGTGAGGCACTTCCCAGGAATGCTTCCCAAGTCAGGCATTTTCATGAGGTAGTCATAGAGCCTCATAAATGCATATTTTCTTGCCCGATAAGCCCGTTGCTCATTTTTGGCAATTGGATGCAAAGTATCAGCCCGAGAAGAAGAGCCCGACAAGCATGGCCACCACTTAAGCACTGCACTTGTAATCCAAGGACACCCAGGTGGCTCATTTAATGCATATTTCCTCGGCTGACTCGGTTACCCTTACCAATTTTGGTAGCTGATTTGAGGGATCATCCATAGCATCAATGAGGAGCCAATTTCTCAGGGCTCGAGAGTGTACTCTGCCATTTTTGTAATAATGATTCAGAGGGTCGGGTCTTCTATAAAAACCCAAGCCTTACAATGTAAAAGGGGGGGAACTTTCTGCTAGAAATTTGTTGTAACTTGATGTCCTACATTTAATACTAAAGATCTTTTGTGCTCTATTTCTCTCTTTTATGCTGCCTTCTGTGCTTAATTATTTTGTCTTTTGTTGTTCACATACTGAGACTCTGAATCCTGAATTCGATGCACGATCAGGGGCTGAACCCCTAAAATTTGCCCTAAAGGATACATAGGAGAGGAAAAACATCTTGTCGCTTTCTTTTATGTTTCCTGGTGGATCGAGGTTTCTGTTATCCCCTTATCTCAATTGTTGTTACTCTAAACCCTGAATTCCAACGAGAGAGAAAAGAGAACCCTGTGAACCCATCCAGAGGATACATAGGAAGTTCGGCATTTCGTTTCCTTCATGCTATTATTGGTATTTACTACTGCTATTCAAGTTTTTAGTGAGTAATCGTGCTTCCTGTTCTCTCCCACCTTAAATCATCATCTCTAACCCTTACCCCCTTTTTATTTCTTTTCCTAACCCTTACTCCATTTATTTCTTTCCTGCACTCTTGTCTTAAACCCCAAAAGTATATTAGTATAGGATCCAGCCTTTATCTAGAGATTGGCATGAGGGGCATCTCTTCCCTTCAGCCTTTCAATGTTGGTCATAGGTCTAGGGCACACAAACCCACTGAAAGTCCTTTCCTATGCAGATTTGATGACCAACAGGAGCCTTTTGGGTGACCTAGATGTGCGACGGCACTTAAAAAGTGTCTACAACTACCTATGGGTATTTTTCTATGACCAAAGGTCTTATGGATGCCTTTGGGGGATTTTAGGGTTGACCTAGATGATCGTAGATAGTCTAGGGGTATTTTTTACTTGACCTAGATGGTGAGAACCCGCTAGGAGCCTTTTGGATGACCTAGACATGTAGCGGTACTTAAAAAGTGTCTACGAATGCCTAGGGGTATTTGGTTGTGACCAAAGGGTTTATGTATGCCTTTGGGGCATTTAGGTTTGACCTAGATGATCATAGATAGTATAGGATTATTTTTTACTTGACCTATATGGTGAGAACCCACTAGGAGCCTTTTGGGTGACCTAGACGTGCGACGACACTTAAAAAGTGTCTATAACTTCCTAGGGGCATTTGGCTATGACAAAAGGGCTTATGGATGCATTTGGTGCATTTAGGGTTGATCTAGATGATCTTAGATAGTCTAGTAGAATTTTTTACTTGACCTAGATGGTGAGAACCCGCTAGGAGCCTTTTGGGTGACCTAGACATGCAGTGACATTTAAAAAGTGTCTATGACTACCTAGGGACATTTGGTTGTGACCAAAGGGTTTATGGATGCCTTTGGGACATTTAGGGTTGACCTAGACGATCATAGATAGTCTAGGAGAATTTTTTACTTGACCTAGATGGTGAGAACCTGTTAGGAGCCTTTTGGATGACCTAGACCTATGATGGCATTTAAAAATTGTCTACGACTATCTAGGGGTATTTTGCTATGACCAAAGGGCTTATGGATGCCTTTGGGGAATTTAGGGTTGACCTAGACGATCGTAGATAGTCTAAGAGCATTTTTTCTTGACCTAGACGATGAGAATATGCTAGGAGCCTTTTGGGTGACCTAGATGTGTGGTGGCACTTAAAAAGTGTCTATGACTACCTAGGGGCATTTGGCTATGACCAAAGGGATTATGTATTCCTTTGGAGCATTTAGGTTTGACCTAGACGATCATAGATAGTCTAGGAGCATTTTTTACTTGACCTAGATAGTGAGAACCCGCTAGGAGCCTTGAAGAACACAAGCTTATACTGAGAGGGGGGGTGAACAATATAAGACCTCTTTTTACTTTTTCCATTATACTTCAAAATAGTAAAGCAATATACCCAAAGCAATATCAAAGCAATGCACAATATCATCCACAAAGTGACACCAATTTTAACGTGGTTCACCTAGAATGGCTGGGCTACGTCCACAAAAATTTTCTCTAAAAGTTATCTCAAAGTTCTTTGGGAATCCTTCCCAATTACAATGTTTATGAGCCTCGGCCCAAAGGAGATACCTTCCCCCAATCAGAATTTATGAGCCTCTGCTCAAAGGAGATACCTTCCCCCAATCAAAATTTATGAGCCTCTGCTCAAAGGAGATACCTTCCCCTCTACTCTAGAAATGATCCCTTAGAAGATCAACTACCTCTACCTCTTGCCAGCATGTGGAACTCCTTTCCACCGAAGACCTCCTGTCCTCAATGCTTAGCCTAAGAGACCTTTGCCTTCTATGATCACGTCCACAACAGCTCAGCAACCTGTACCAAACACAGTCAGTCGGTCTAGTACAAGTCTTCCTCTATCTGTCAGATCTGTCCAACTCTTGAACAAATCAATCCTCTGCATACAAGCCTTCTCAAAGACTTGCCAAATATGTCCTCAGGTTCTTCTCATAGAACCAGTGCACCTCTGTCCTCAAGTTCTCTGATAGAACTATCAAACTCAGCTCACAAGTCCTCTGCTAGGACCTGTCCAAATCTACTCACAAGTCCCCACCGAAACCTATCCAAAACTGCTCACAAGTCCCCACCGGAACCTGTCCAAAACTGCTCACAAGTCCCCATCGAAACCTGTCCAAAACTTAGCAAGCTCACCAAGAAAAACTTTCTTAGTAGGAAATCACAAAGTGAATTGTTAGAGACCCAATGTGATTTGTCAAACTCATAGAAGCATAAAGAGAATTGTTAGAGACTCAATATGTTCTATACTCAACTCCCAATCTCAAAACTCAACTCAAATCAACTCAGCTCAATCTCAATCTCAAATCTGAAAACTCAACTCAATATCTAAAATGGATAGGATAGAATGCTTTCTTTCAAGAACATGAAACCCCAAAAATTGCCAACTATGCAAAGAATCACATAACAATGATACTCATGTTCTTTTCACCATCAATTAGGGCTTCAACAACAATGCTCATCAACCAAGGTTCAATCAACACCATTCAACTCAAAACACAACCTTGAAGCATTTCACAATCAACATCAAAAAAGGAAACAAGTAGAACTCCTTTTCTCTCCAACATTGTTTGAACAAAAAAGCATCCACCAACTCAAATCACAATAGCACAAAACAACTTTTCAAATCATCAACAAAGGAGTAAGCCCAACACTTTAACCAAGTAAAGAATAGCTTGATTATAACCAATTTAATGAAAGCTAATGTCAATCTCAAAGCTGCCCACTTAAGGTTTCACAACTTCACACAAGAAGCAATTCTAACCTTAAAACATCATGCTTTCATTTCCATAATCAACCAAAAGCACTCTCAACATTACAAGAAATATTTATCCCTTATACACCTTATTTCTCCCTTATAGTCTTATCAACAATAAACTTTATCTCTCATAAGAATGCAATAAGATAATGCAAACAACACCTTCAAAAGAATATTTTATCAAAATAAAGCAAGCTTCAAACTCCTTATAACTCCTAAGCTATTTTTCTCTCTAATAAACTTCCTCCATCCGCAAAATACACTAGCAAAAATTAATTTCGAAAATACCTTGGCCAACACCAAAAATCGTGCTATGGAGAAATTGTGCACGAACTCTAACACCACCCGCTGCGTCCACTTCAATGAAGAAAAACCCTTTCACGTTATTCGAACGTGGAACCTCCCGTTCGGGTAGCACGCCAATAGCCTAGCCGCTATCGATGCGCCAAAGGCGTCCGGTGAGGTTTAAACCTCACTCTATTTCCCTTGTACCTTCTGTGCCAGGGCTAAAATAAACAACAGGCCTCCCTGTCTTCTGATGCGAACGACGATGATGAAACCTTATGGCGGATACAAAAAATGAACGATGGATATCCGAACAGTGGATCACAAAATCACAGCGAGGAAGAAATCGAACATCAGATCGCGAATTCACAGCGAGCAACACTTTTCGAAAATGTGGATGGGATAATCTTTGATCTTCATCGTGGGAGATTTATATGCATATTTCCCATAAACTCTTGACGTCGACGAGGAGTTTAACACGTCGACGGAGGAGTTTAACACGTCGGTGGAGGTCTTGGCTAGCGCCCACAATCTTAGAACATAGCGCCATCATAGTTAAGACATTTGCGCCATGGGTTAGGAGAACCCAATGCAAACAATAAATTAATATTTATTTAAAAATAATTAAAAGGAACCTTAACAAGGTTTTTAATTATTTAAATAAATACTTCCTCCTGGACCCAAATGCATTAAACTAATGCATCCACCTGTAATCTTTAAACCTGCCAACTTGGGGTTTACAAAAGACCTTTGAAACTGTCATGTCGTAACCTTCATCAAAACAAATTGTTTGACATCAAATCAAATTCCTTCAAGAGCTTCTTGACATCAATGACAACTTATACACTTGAGCAAAGGCAATGTACCCAAAGTACCCAAAATTGCCAACAATCTCCCCCTTTGTCATTGATGGCAAACCTTTATCTGAAAACACTTCTCAAGAGCCAAAACTGAAACCAATCTGTGCTAACAACTGACCAACTATGCCCACAACTGAGAATCTTCCTTTGAAGTTTTGCTCCCCCTGACTTGAAGCTCTCCTCTTCACTTTGAAGCTCTCCCCCTTACTCATATCTCTCCCCATTTGTCATCAATGGCAAAGGGTCACCTTTGGGGATCGGGACTAAGAATGAGCCTCTTAGCTTAGTCCCTCCCCCACCTCCTGATGAGGTGATTAATTCTGGGGTGGGAGTAAAACTCCCATTAGGCACTGATCATCATCAGTGTCTATAACTTCCTTGCCAGGCCTTCTCTTGAACTCTTTGCCCATATTCCTATTCTTGTCACTATTCTTGTTCTTGTTCTCATCCCTGTTCTTGTCCATGCCTTGATCCTTGGACCTGATCATGCCACTTGTTCTCTGTTCTCGTATTCTGGAATTTTAGCTCTACACTGTCTCATTATGTGACCTTCATTGTTGCACTTGAAACACTTGACGATGTTGTTTCTCCGAGGTAAACCTGATATTTGAATCCACTAGTTCTGACCAAACCTATTCCGACCAAACTTGTTCTGGCCAAACCTGTTCTGACCAAACCTGTTCCTGTTATTTGCCTTGCAATAAACTGCCTTGTGCCCAAACTGTTGACAAGAGTAGCAATACCCTTGAAAGTAACTAGCACTTCTGAAACTGTCATTTACCTTCTTCACTTGAGCCATGCAATGTGAAGCCATGTGACCAAACCTATGACAAGCAAAACATCTGCCTTGAAACTTTCCTTTATTTGACCTCTTAGGTTCTGAAAACTTCTTCTTCTCATTCTGAATTATGTTTTCTATTTCTGTGCATCTATCATTCAAGGACTCCTTTTCTGAAATACTTTCCTCATCAGAACTCTCTTCCTTTTGGAGTCTCTTACTAGACTCTCCAACTTGTTCCTTGTGTGGCTTAACAAAACCAAGGCCTATTTTATCTATTGTCTTTCTTTGACCTTTGATGAGTGACTTAACATTTTTGGAGCTATCTTGAAACCTGTAAAGCTTATCCTTGTACTCTTTAGTTTCCTCTTTCAAAGAAGCCATTTTCTGTTCTAACTCACTATACTCAAGAACCTTAGACTCTAACTCATCCTTGAGTTCTTGTGTCTTAGCTATAGAGAAGTCAAGACTTTCTATAAGATCATCTCTCTCCATACAACATTCATCTAACTTATCCTTGAGTCTAGCATTCTTCTTTCTTTCCTTTTTCAAAGCACTAAGAGCACTAATAAGTTCACCTTTAAGATCTACTTCTCCTTTCTCTATATCTTCCTCTATTTGTTTGCTTTTTGAATCATCAAAGCCTTTTTCAGATTTCTTATCACTAGAGGTGCTACCCTTTTCAAAAACCATACATGCATCTTCCTTATAGTTTTTTGAAGCATCCTCATACATACTAGAAACCAAATCATTATTTGTGCAATCATCCTCAAGGTGACCAAAGTTTCCACATCTAAGACATTTCATGATAATGAATCTATGTTTCAGTTCTTCCTCCTTTTCTGATATGAACAACATCTCATTTTCATTATCACTTGAAGAACTTTCACTATCACTACTAGAACACTTACTTGCTTTGTCTAGGTAGAAACTCTTCTTGTGCTTGTGAGAATACCTCTTTCCTTGATTGTTGTGCTCATCTTTGTTCTTCCTGTGATGCTTGTGCTTTTCAGAATCCTTGCTCTTAGAATCATGTTTATCTTCATCACTTTCATTCTTGGGAACAGTACAGTCAGTAGCATAATGACCAAACTTTCCACAATTGAAACATCTTATATTTTTCATACTTTTGTGCTTTCTAGAGAACTTGCCTTTCTTGCTGTAATATGCCTCTTCATCACTAGAAGACTCATCACTATCTTGAAGCTATTTACCCTTGGATTTCTTGGTAGCCTTGAAAGTCGCCTCTTTCTTGACATCAACCTTCACTTGAGTTCTCAACTCAAATGTTGCAAGTATACTATGGAGCTCATCCTTTTTCAACTTATCCAAATCTTTAGCTTCCTCAATAGCAGAAATATTTTCACTAAATCTATTAGGAAGAGATCTTAAAATCTTATCACAAACATCATTTTCAGCAAGCTCAAGACCTAAGTCTTTCATGGAGTTAACAACCTCATCCATACGAAGCATGTAGTCACTAATATTTTCATCATCATTCATCTTGAGTTGTTCAAACATACCTTTGAAGTGTCTCAACTTGGCCTTTCCGACATTTGTATCACCTGTATGAACCACCTTCAACTGATTCCACATTTCACTAGTTGTCTTGCAGTGAATTACTTTGGTGAGATCTACTTTCTGTAAGCCTTTCAAGATTGCATTCATTTCTTTTGAATTGCTGTGATGTAGGAGCCTTTCTTCTTTAGTATTAGGACCATGTTCAAGAATAGTGTACTCATCTTCAATCACTTCCCAAACCTCATTCCCAAGTGCCATTAGATGAACCTTCATCCTTGCACTCCAAAGACCAAAATTTGACCCATCAAGAATAGGTGTTGCATTGCCACTTGAATGATCCATTGTGTTCTTTACTAGCTTTTCCTTCAAGCTATTAAACTTTCCGAAGGCACCCGCTCTGATACCAATTGAAGAACACAAGCTTATACTGAGAGGGGGGGTGAACAAGTATAAGACCTCTTTTTACTTTTTCCATTATACTTCAAAATAGTAAAGCAATATACCCAAAGCAATATCAAAGCAATGCACAATATCATCCACAAAGTGACACCAATTTTAACGTGGTTCACCCAGAATGGTTGGGCTACGTCCACAAAACTTTTCTCTAAAAGTTATCTCAAAGTTCTTTGGGAATCCTTCCCAATTACAATGTTTATGAGCCTCGGACCAAAGGAGATACCTTCCCCCAATCAAAATTTATGAGCCTCTACTCAAAGGAGATACCTTCCCCCAATCAAAATTTATGAGCCTCTGCTCAAAGGAGATACCTTCCCCTCTGCTCTAGAAATGATCCCTCAGAAGATCAACTGCCTCTACCTCTTGCCAGCACATGGAACTCCTTTCCACCAAAGACCTCTTGTCCTCAATGCTTAGCCTAAGAGACCTTTGCCTTCTATGATCACGTCCACAGTAGCTCAGCAACCTGTACCAAACATAGTCAGTTGGTCTAGTACAAGTCTTCCTTTGTCTGTCAGATCTGTCCAACTCTTGAACAAATCAATCCTTTGCATACAAGCCTTCTCAAAGACTTGCCAAATCTGTCCTCAGGTTCTTCTCATAGAACCAATGCACCTCTGTCCTCAAGTTCTCTGATAGAACTATCAAACTCAGCTCACAAGTCCTCTGCTAGGACCTGTCCAAATCTACTCACAAGTCCCCACCGAAACCTGTCCAAAAATGCTCACAAGTCCCCATCGAAACCTATCCAAAACTGCTCACAAGTCCCCACCGAAACCTGTCCAAAACTCAGCAAGCTCACCAAGAAAAACTTTCTTAGTAGGAAATCACAAAGTGAATTGTTAGAGACCCAATGTGATTTTTCAAACTCATAGAAGCATAAAGAGAATTGTTAGAGACTCAATATGTTCTATACTCAACTCCCAATATCAAAACTCAACTCAAATCAACTCAGCTCAATCTCAATCTCAAATCTAAAAACTCAACTCAATATCTGAAATGGATAGGATAGAATGCTTTCTTTCAAGAACATGAAACCCCAACAATTGCCAACTATGCAAAGAATCACATAACAATGATACTCATGTTCTTTTCACCATCAATTAGGGCTTCAACAACAATGCTCATCAACCAAGGTTCAATCAACACCATTCAACTCAAAACACAACCTTGAAGCATTTCACAATCAACATCGAGAAAAGGAAACAAGTAGAACTCCTTTTCTCTCCAACATTGTTTGAACAAAAAAGCATCCACCAACTCAAATCACAATAGCACAAAACAACTTTTCAAATCATCAACAAAGGAGTAAGCCCAACACTCTAACCAAGTAAAGAATAGCTTGATTATAACCAATTTAATGAAAGCTAATGTCAATCTCAAAGCTGCCCACTTAAGGTTTCACAACTTCACACAAGAAGCAATTCTAACCTTAAAACATCATGCTTTCATTTCCATAATCAACCAAAAGCACTCTCAACATTACAAGAAATATTTATCCCTTATACACCTTATTTCTCCCTTATAGTCTTATCAACAATAAACTTTATCTCTCATAAGAATGCAATAAGATAATGCAAACAACACCTTCAAAAGAATCTTTTATCAAAATAAAACAAGCTTCAAACTCCTTATAACTCCTAAGCTATTTTTCTCTCTAATAAACTTCCTCCATCCGCAAAATACACTAGCAAAAATTAATTTCGAAAATACCTTGGCCAACATCAAAAATCGTGCTATGGAGAAATTGTGCACGAACTCTAACACCACCCGCTGCGTCCACTTCAATGAAGAAAAACCCTTTCACATTATTCGAATGTGGAACCTCCCATTTGGGTAGCGTGCCAATAGCCTAGCCACTACAAGTGTGCCAAAGGCATCCGGTGAGGTTTAAACCTCACTTTGTTTCCCTTGTACCTTCTACGCCAGGGCTAAAATAAACAATAGGCCTCCCTGTCTTCTGACACGAATGATGATGATGAAACCTTACAGCGGATACAAAAAATGAACGACGGATATCCAAACAGTGGATCACGAAATCACAGTGAGGAAGAAATCGAACATCAGATCGCAAATTCATAGCGAGCAACACTTTTTGAAAATGCGGATGGGATAATCTTTGATCTTCATCGTGGGAGATTTATATGCATATTTCCCATAAACTCTTGACGTCGGTGAGGAGTTTAACACGTCGGCAGAGGAGTTTAACACGTCGGCGGAGGTCTTGGCTAGCGCCCACAATCTTAGAACATAGCACCATCATAGTTAAGACATTTGTGCCATGGGTTAGGAGAACCCAATGCAAACAATAAATTAATATTTATTTAAAAATAATTAAAAGGAACCTTAACAAGGTTTTTAATTATTTAAATAAATACTTCCTCCTAGACCCAAATGCATTAAACTAATGCATCCACCTATAATATTTAAACCTGCCAACTTGGGGTTTACAAAAGACCTTTGAAACTATCATGCCATAACCTTCATCAAAACAAATTGTTTGACATCAAATCAAATTCCTTCAAGAGCTTCTTGACATCAATGACAACTTATACACTTGAGCAAAGGCAATGTACCCAAAGTACCCAAAATTGCCAACAAGCCTTTTGGGTGCTCTCTAAGCACGAAATGGCCATAAGTGAAGGATTTTCAAGGGTTCAGGATCCTCGACACCTTCAAGTGAAACTATGTGTTAAGTTATAGGCCATATTTAACTAGTGATGACAAAGGGAATTAACCAGTTTACTGCAAATTTGTCCCACAGGTGGGGCAGTAAGCTAGAATTTTGTTGGTTCTCTTTCAGGATGAGATCACCAACCTGAAAGTCTCTAAGATGTACTTTCATATTGTAGGATCTTTTGAGCTACTATTGATACATGCGTAGATGCTCAAGTGCATTAATGCAACGTTCATCCAACAACATAAGCTGATCTAGGTAAGCTTATCATGCAGTATCATCATAAATAAACTCTTACACGGATATGCGTAGTGATGGGATTTCTAACTCTAGAGGCATGACTACCTTAACACCATACACTAGTGAAAATGGATTTACCCTAGTGGGCATCCGAATGCTAGTGTGGTAATCCCAAATGGCAAGCAGAATTTGCATGTGCCAATCGGTATGATTCTCTTTGACTATTTTCTTCAATATGGTAATTAATATTTTGTTTGATGCTTCTACTTGCCCATTTTCTTGTGGATAATAGGGTGTTGAAAAGTTGTGTTGGATGTTATACTTTGATGTAAAAGCACACACATATTTATTCTTGAATGATGTCCCATTATTCAAAATTATCTTTGATGGAATACCAAAACGACAAATGATATTATGCTATATGAACTCCGCTATGCAGGGTCCTATTGTAGTGGTGAGGGGGATTGCTTTCACCCACTTTGTAAAATACTCGGTAGCCATGATGATAAATGTGTGATGGCCCAAGGATGTTAGGAATATTTTCCCAGTTAAATCCAACCCCCATTGCAAAAATGGCCAAGCCGATTGGATCGATTGTAAGGCCTGAGAAGTTACATGTGTCAAGTTAGCATGGTGTTGACATTTCACCCACTTCCTCACATATGTGAAACAATATCGCTCTAAATTTGGCCAATAATAGCCCATGTGAAGAATGTACTTTGTGATGGCCATGCCACTAAAATGGCCACCATAAGTACCATCATGTGTCTGGGCCATTACCCAATTTGATTCTTGATACTCTAAGCAATGGAGGATTCCTTCGTAGCTCCGATGGTATAGGATGTATCCTAACAAGACAAACTTTGTTACCTTCTGTTAAAATGTCCTTTTGGCAATGTGTGATAATCCAAGATGGAGGTTACCAAGCTTTAGGTACTCTCTAATTGGTGTGGACTAGTCTTACTATGTGGAAACCTTGATTGCATGAATTGTCTGTCCTTCATGAAGTTCATCCTAAGAAAATGCAGACTGGGATAGAACTTGTAAGAATAGCATTGTCCTGCTATCAAAAGGGGTTTGGGGGAACAAAGTCCCCCAAGCAACAAGATTCAAGCACTTGTGAATGTGTGAGAATCTCTCTTGATGAGGTTTTATTTGAATCAAGTGGACTTCTAGCGTGGCTTGAGTGCTCTCACACTCAACCACTAATTGTGATAGCATCTTGATTTGAATGGTTGGCATCTCCCCTTTGGGGTCTTATGGAATCAAGGATCCTAAAGAGGCCATTGTATCCACAAAATTATTATATGATCGAGGGAGTGCCTCGATGTCATACCATTCAAATTTTTCTAGGGATTTATCCACAAGGGCTTTGTAGGATTGCAAAACTGGGCACTTGCACTAGAAGATTCCCTTGACCTGGTTGACAATGAGCAAGGAGTCACCAAAAATGTTGAGCTTGGTGATTTTTATGGTGATAGCCATTTTAAGACCTATGATTAAGGCTTCATAATCATAATTATTGTTTGTGTAGGGGAAATCAATTTTAAATGACAGGGACATGGGAACCCCATGTGGTGTGAAAAACATGATCCTTGCACCACCCCTTTGCTCACATTTGGAGCCATCGAATAAAAGAGTCATATCTACCTGTGACTTAGGCTCATCGAAATCAGTCAATTCTAATATTTGGAAGACTCCATCATTGGTAAGTTCCATTCTAAGAGGCTGATCCTCCTGGAGAGGATCCTCTACAAGTTTATCATCAATGACATTACCTTTGATTGACTTTTGTCCTATGAATTCCAGGTCAAACTTTGTCAACAACATGATCCATTTTACCATGTGACTACTATGATAAGTATGACTCATCATGTATTGGAATGGATTCTCTTTAGATACAACATACATAGTGTGGCTGAGAATATAGTGTTGTAGCTTCTTGGTAGTGAAAACCATTGCTAGAAATAACTTTTAAATGTATGTGTACTTGATCTCATAGCTCACCAGGGTGTGATTGAGATAGTATGTGGCATGTTCCTTGTGAAATCCATTATTTTGGACTAACATGGCACCCAATGCAATCTCAGTAGCTAAGATATATAATCAGAACAACACCCTTGGTCTAGGTGGAGCTAACACTAGTGGCAAAGCCAGGTATTTTTTAATTGCGTCAAAGGCATCCTGACACTCATCGTTCTAGTGGAATGTGACCCTCTTGTGTAAAAGTTTTTTCATGGGTCTACACTTGTCTGACAATTGTTCTATAAAGCATTTTATGGATGCAATCCTCCCCTGCAAGCTACGAAGTTGCTTAATGGTTGTCGAGCGAGGCATTTCAAGGATTTCCTTGACTTTGTTAGGTTCCACTTTGATGGATCATTTGGAAACTATAAATCCCAAGAGCTTTCTAGATGTGATGCCAAAGACACACTTCTTGGGGTTCAGTCTCACATTATGTTCAATAAGGCGATTGAGGACTTTGCACAAGACATCTAGGTGCTCATGAGATAATAGATATTTAGCCAATAAGTCATCCATGTAATCTTCCAAAAAAAATTGCATGTAGTCATGGAAGATATATGTCATGGCACGCTGGTAGGTGGCACCGACATTCTTAAGTCCAAATGGCATGATCTTGTAACAAAATGTTCTCTAAGGAATTTTGAATGTTGTTTTGAGCTAGTCTTTAGGGTTGATACGAATCTAATTAAACCTAGAGAAGCCATCCATAAGGGAGAGTATTTTGTGTCCTACGATGGCATCTACCAAGGTATCTATACTTGGCAAAGGAAAATCATCCTTAGGACTCGATTTTTTCAAGTCTCAAAAATCGGTGCAAATGCAAATCCTCCCATCATGCTTCTTGATAGGGATCATGTTGGACAACCATGGTGGATAGTCTACAAAAATGACAAAAATGGCATCCAACAGTTTATGTAGCTCATATTTGACCATCAAGGCCACTGTTGGGAGTATCTTTCTCAACTTTTTCTTGATAGGTTTGACTGTAGGATCAAGCGTTATATTATGGGTGACCAAATTTGGATCTAGTCCTGACATGTCTTTATAAGACCATGCAAAAGCTACCTTATTATTTGTGATAAGGACTATATAATCGGCTTGCTCTTTAGAGGATAGGCTTTCCCCTAGCTTGATACATTGTGGGTTTTTAGGATCTGAGCCAATATCTTTGTCAATCATAGGCTTGATTGACATATGAGACCCCTCCTCCAATTTATGGGGGGTAGGGATCAAATGGATTTCATCAGTTGGATTTAAATCCTCGATGGGAACTTTAGGTCCCTCCTTAGCATAGAAGACATCATGAGTTGGGCCAATGGGAAAGTGAAACAACCCATTGCAAGCCCAATACTCAAAGGGTGATGGGGGTGAATCAGCACGATCCCAATCAATAGCATCTAGATCTAGATGAAATGGCTTGGAAGGATCAGTTGGGTTGTGAAGTGGTGTGGTAAAATAAATGGAGATCATATTGATGTAATATTTTTGCTCTCCAAGACCACATGCATGTGATTGTGTATTGATGTCATCTCTCACCCCTAGATGTGGTTCTAGGGGAATGGGGATCTCCAGATCCTATCTGGGAATAGACTTTAGGATGGGATCATTAGGCTCAAGGAGCTCCATGTGTGTGGGTGGGTCAGGAAATACATCATGGTGAATCTAGAATAAATTGATAGGCCTTGATCTCAAGCAGGGGTTAACATGCAACTGACAATAGACTTCATCTATGTCAACGGGCTCGTGATGATGGCGCAAGTAATGAGGACCAAGGTACACCCTCTCTGTTTCATCCTCATAGTCACTGTCATACATGGGAACCTCATTGTTGCCCCTTGGGATGAGGCGATCAGGTAGGTGTGGTCCCATATATTCTAATTCCTCATAATCATCATCATGGATGAGGATTCCTTCATTCTCATATTGCAGTGCCTCAGGTTCATGAGGATCCAACTACTCAAGTAAATTAACTGCTCCCCCCAGGAGGTATATCTTCCTACGGGTAAACCAGCTCTTTAGGAGGAAGGAGCTACTGCCAAACAAGATCAAGAAAATGGAACAGGTGTATGAGGTCTTCCTGTTGGTCATTAATGATAACAATTTGTGAATGATCACTATCCAACTCAAAAGGGTCATATTGTGCTACCTCATAACCCGACTCATCCTCTAAGGTCCATTCATATGAGGTGCATTGATCTGACTCATCACAGACATGGGGACAACTCCACGAACCTTTCCCTCTCTCAAAATATGGGGGAATGTCACTGGGGATCCTGAGGTTCCCATCTAGCCATGGAAAATAATCCCCTAGGTAGTAGATTGTATTAGGATTGGCATAAGGGTCTCGGGCCAACCCGCCCTCATAGCCTATATTCAAGAAATTTAGGCTATCTAAGAGGACATCTAGAGGCAAGGGATTGTTATGTCTCACTATCGACTTGTCATAGGGCATTTGATATTGTGGTTAACAAGGGATTCTAGTGCCTTGCTCGTATAGGCCTAACCCATAACCATGCCAGTTGCATAGTTCAAGGTCCTTCAGGGCAAAGTTAGGGTTAGACAAGTAGTTAATATCTTCTCCAAAATGTTCTTCATCCTCCTATTTCTTTTGGTAAGGTTCGATGCCATAGTCAAGGCCCCCATAGAAAAAATTCATTTGATTAGGGGGAATACCAAGAGGCACGATAGTGCCTATGGGAATACGGGGTCTACCCATGTCTTGCATCGACTCTAAAGTAGGAGTAATGGTAACATTCCTAATCATGTATTCCCCTAATTTGGTAGAAGCTAGATGTACTATAACCTAGGGTTGTGGATAGAAGAGGGATGAGAGTGAGACTTGATCCGGCTCATTGTTTGCCTTGTGTGGTGTCTCTTCATCATCCAGGCTAAGTATATCTTCTATAGAGATAGTGGATATGATCAGTTGGTCCTCCTTAATGGGTCACTTCTCTTGGTTCAAAGGCAAAGGATCCACTGGTGTATTAGGCATCTAGGGCGGGGCCGATGATGAGGAGAGCATGGTATGCTATAGTGGTGGGGTCGAATATTTAGTCAGTTGAAAATCCAAATGTATTGATGGCAAGGTCGACTCAAGTAACTGCTACACCATGTTGTAGTACTTTAAGAGCTCTAGGTCCACAGGGACATGTACTTGAGGCATTAGTGAGCGATGTAAGGGACACACTTCATGTACCTGATCCATGGTCTTCCTAACAAAATGTTGTATGCCATCTCACCCTCTAGGATGTGGCACATCATCGAGATGATATTTTTCCCTACTTCAATAGGTACGACGATTTTACCAACCATTGAGCATATCGCATCATTGAATACTCAGAGGGTGTAGGTAGATGTGACAATATGAGATGTTAGAAGCTTCAGGTGCTTTAGAACTATTATAGTTATGATGTTGCTTAAATACCCAGTATCTATCAACACTCTATTGTATGGTTTCCCATTCACATGTGTGATAGTGTGTAAAGGGGGATCCACTATATCATGTGGAACTGTTTTAAGTTCATCTTCTCGAAAAGTAATTACCGGTTTAGTGCATTGCCTCACATGCCCCATAAATTTTTTGAAGGAGTTAGAATCCTGGAGCTAAAGCTCAATTGCCTTAAGGATCTCCATCAAGGCTTCTCTATGAGGTTGTAATTGCTAGATAAAATCATATATGGAGATCCAAGTAGATGTTGTTCTTAAGCTCTGAGCGAGTTGCTCTTAATGGTGACTACAAGACTAGGTGGGAGGCTCGGTCTAGGAGGTAGTACAGGCTATGAGATTGAAGGGACATCACTCTAAGCCCCAGGTGGTGTAGTTGGACTTGGATACCACCTATTTCTTGTCACAATACTGACCATGCCAACGTATCCTTGCTTAGGATGGGCATGGTGAACCTCATTCACCTAGGGCACTAGTTTGGCCTACTCCACATGGGTAGGCAAGGGGTCCTTAAAGACCTCCATCTATTGGTTTTTTGGTGCAATAGGGTTGTATACCTGGAGGGCATTCCTATCAATTAGATCTTGCACCAAGTGTTTGAATTTATAGCACATTTGCACATCATGCCCATTTTGCCTATGAAACTTGCAATATAGGTCTTCTTTGTATCATTTGGGCTTAGGTGCATTAGGTTAGATAGGTTGACTGTCAGGTAGATGCATCACATTTTCCACCAAGAGGTGATCAAAAACTAAGTCCATAGACTCTGCAATGGGTGTGAATTGTCACTTTGGGTGATGCTGTTGATTTTTCCCTTAACCATTTTGGTTATCCTTGGCATAGTTCCTAGGGGTGGCCTAATAATTAGGCTTTTGAGGTGGCACGGTTGGCGTTGGTCCTGAGACACTAATGGAAACCTGATTTACTATTATTGACTTAGGTTGCACTAGGGTGTTCTTAGTGTTCTTTTTCCACTCCTTGCAAGGCTTCGCAATCTCACCCTATTGAATCTTGATTTCTTCAATGATCCTAGCCTATGCTAAGGCATATTTAAGAGGGGGGTATTGTTGCAACTACAACAACAAGGATATTGGATTTAAGTAACTTTTGGAGAACATCTGATTCAACCCCAACATAGGGAGAAGATAAGATAGCTTGGCAAGCAAGGTTCACCATCTATTTCCATAATTTTTTATTGACTCATCATCATACTGTTTCAACCTAGCTACATCAACCAGTGTTTCCTTCCTTTTGGTATTAAATACAAAGCATTCTAGGAATGCATCCACAATTTGGTCCAAATCATGGATGCTATGCTTAGGGAGTTGGTAAAACCACTCAGAGGTAGGGCCAATGAGGGTAGTCACAAATGTCCTCAAAAGCAAACCATCATCATCATGAATATTGAAGCATTGACCTAAGAACCTAGTGACATGTTCTTGTGCATCCTCTTCTCCCTTAAAGGTGGCCAACTGAGGTAACTTAAATTGCTCTGGATAGGGAGGCGTAGGTACTGATAGATGGATGGGTTGACTACACAGTTGATGCATAGTGGGATTTTGAGATCCTGACCTAGAGGTCTTGTTCTCTACTGACTCCAGGCATTCTAACAATGCTTTATAAGGGCTTGAGGACTTAATATCCTCATATTTATTCACATCTTATGATGGAGGTCTAGGATCCTCCAATTTAGGGCGAGGCGGTGGTAAGTCACCCCCTACCTCGATAAGGCATATCAGCATACGCTACTTTTGGCTCATGCTTAGGATAAGACCCATAAGGCATATCTCGAGCTGGCCTATAAATGGGGGTATCTGCCCGTAGTGGATGCCCTATTTTTGGCCTAGGAGGCATCTCCCGATCTTTCCTAGGAGGTCATGGAAGAAAAATTTGATAAGGTCTCGGGGACCTCTCTCAAACGAGCATGGGTTACCTCGGATGGACTTCCTACCTATGTGTCTTAGGGGTAGGGACCCTCTCTCTTAAAGTATTTTGGAATAGCTCATTGGTCTACCATTTGATCCTTTCTTTCTCAAGTTGGTGTAAGCGGTCTAGTTGCTCTTTATCTCACCGAAGCTACTTGAACTAAGCTTGGCATTCTGTATATCTCACAACTGCTTGCCTAATTTTATCCGTAGTGTGATTCCTAGGGGTTCTAGGAGTCTCACCTTCAGGTTGACCTTGTCCAAGGTACTCTGCCCTATGAAATATCTACATACCGAGAACACTCTTCCAAGTAATGCTCATCATCCCTTGGGGCATCATGGAGAGGATCCCTTTTGATATGAGGCTCATGCCTTGCTGTCTTGGGGCTAGGCAGAGTGGAGACTCACCAGGGAGGTATAACCAAGTTCTTAGGGCTATATTGAAGATGATTCATGTCTCCTAATCCACTCTCCATAGCTTCAGCCTATGATTTGGCTTGGTTGTGGGTGCACACCATTGTGCTTCTCTATTAGTACCCCAAGTGATTATTTTCTTTACAAATTCTTAATGAAATAGTATACAATAAATAAACACACAATAATATAGATGATTATCCCTTTTATGTTTTAATTGTGAATCCCTAAATTGTTTTATGTGTTTCATATGTGTTGTTTTGCAAAGAATGACCTTGTGTCACGTGTTTGAAATATTGTTGGATTGTAATCTCATGTTCAATTGGATTTCACCTATATACTCATATCTCAAAAACCTAGCTATGTACTCCAGGTTGTGTTATCCTACCTATAATGTGTGGTGATGAGATCCACATGGCCAGGGAGCACAGGTCCTACCAGTTCCTCACCTAGTTCACCCGTAGTTTGCGATACACCTCCCCGAAGGGTGATGCGTGTTATAACCCATGGGCTATGACATATCTTGGAACCGGCCTTGGCAAGATGGATCGGGTTCATGGTATTTAATCCAAGTGGATGGAGATGAAACCCATCGTCACTTGCACTCTACTAGTAGATGGTAATGAAGTCCACATCACTAGCGTTTATATGAATCATGGTGTGTGTGGTTCTTTATTGTCCAAGAAAGCAAGAAAATAAGAAATCAATGACCATTCATTAAATTCATGCAAATAAGTGTATTTTACTTTCAGAAAGTTAGGATAAAGAACCTACAAATTGACTTTATGAATGCAAATCCTAAATGCTAACTTACCTAATGAGTAAGCCAAAAGCAATCAAACCAAATAGATGCATTGCCACTACAAGTTCTTTTTTATTTTTCTCCTTATTTTTACTACTTTATGTGATAATAAAAGTAAAAAGTGACATTTAACCTTTATATGCAAACAAAATAATGTGAGAAAAGCCAATTTTTTTAGTCTCTGTAAATGCAGCAGAAAATCAGATGGTTTAGGCACTTACCTTGTCCATTTTGAGCTCTCCAAATTCTAATTTGTTGGGCATAAATATCTCTGTTTCACCACCGCTCTAGGGTGGGGTGAGTATAAGCCTCACCACCATCCTAGGGTGGGACGGTGAAGTCACATTCCCAGGGTATACCAGATAAAGCCTCTGCCACCATTCCAGGGTGGGGAGGGGAGCACCTGCAACACAAAAAGGGCAAAAATACAAGAAATGGGTTAAATTTTCACCCAAATAAAAAGGGAAAAGGGTCCCACCATGATCACCACTGACATATGGAAAATTTGTGCACTAAATGATGTAAAAAAATAAGTGTATCTACCCCATATCGCTCATGAGCATCAAAAAGGAAGCATGCATGTGAAAAGGAAAGAATACCAAACAAAAGGAAATGAAGTAAAGCAAGTTTCTTCTCATTAATTTTTTGGATCAGATCCAAGGTTACATAGTATTCCCCTTGAGGGCTCAAAATTTGATACAATTATTACAATATTATGTGCCCAAAGACCAAGTCTTCCACATAATCAAGGTGCACATCGAGTGCTTTTCCTCATATCCACCATCGAGGTGGGCGAGCCAATGCCACCACTACTTGTATATTCAATATATTATGTATGATATTCCTTACCAATTCCTTCTAATAACATGAACCTGCACACAAGGAATCCAAAGGGGTCAAATAGCAAGGGTGTATGGTGGAAAACATGCAATCCCCATAGGGGAAAAATAATGCATATATTAAAACTATATCAAAAAAATTCAAAATTACTTGAAAATTTTTAGAGATGTTAAAGAGGATGTTTTGAGATGATATCACCAAAAATAGATCAAAAATTGCATCTGTAGACCCCTCGATTTTGCGTCACCCGCCTGCAACCTACAAAGAAGAAGATAAGAAAATCCCAAACCTAAACATATTCTAAACTAATGAAATTTTGAAAGTATGTATAAATAGACATTTCAAGACAATCCATATTATTATATTTTCAAATTGGGTTCCATATCCACCTGCATCAAATTGGGGTGCCTGGACGGGCCCTATGAGCCTGCAAAAACTTAAAAATGCTATAACTTTGTCAATTTAACTTAAAATAACCTGAAATTTTAACTGTAGCACCATGGTACAATATAGAAAAATAAAAATTAAAAAAATTAGTGAAATTTTGTAAGAATTTACCCTCATCCTGGGGCAGGACAGTGGTGACTGTAACTATTTGGGGTGCACCCTAGGGTGGGATACCCACCAATTCTAGCAACTTTTTGCTACCCAAAATCACTATAATATGTTCCTAAACAATATAATGTGTGTTTTCATCTAATTTGGTGAATAAATTCACCTATATGGAAAATTTATGCTCGGATTACCTTCTCGAAGTCACCCCGTAACCTCCTTGGCAAAAGAGAGATTTCAGGGGCAAAAAGGTGCAAGAAAGTGAGGATAAATTTTGGAAGAACTCCGTTGAATATCCTAGAACTCCTATATATGTTTTTATGTGGATATTGAATCAATTTTATAGCCCAAAGGGGCTCATGTGCAAAAATGCATGCAAGGGCATGCATTGTAGGAGGTGCCACTTGTCAAAATGGAGGCATGCACTGGATGGGGAAGAGAATCTCAATTTTGGGCCTCCATTAAGAAGTGTGTCATAATGCTTCAATTCCATCTAACCTGCATGCTCCATATGGTGTGCTAGATGGCAATTTTTGGGTGCCATTTGGCCCATATTTGACTTTTTCTAGGTCAAACTTGCTCACCGTCCCACCCTAGGATGATGGCTCACCACCATCCTAGGGTAGGACAGTGGTGAATTTTGGACCAAAACCTCATAAAATTGTGTCGGTAGCCTTAAAAAACATTTTTGGAGTGGGTAGAACCGTTGTGAAACTCCTGAGGGCTGCCCAAGGGGTCATATGATGCCAATTTGACCATTTCTTATGGGTGCTTAACCACATTTTAGTGTCTACATGAGGATATCACCCAACTATTAATTCACCAAATCCATGATGAAAGTGAAGTTCAGTCACTATTGAAACCACTCATAGTAAATAGAATTTTTGCAATCATCCATAGACTCTCCTATCTCCTAGCCAAATCAAAATAAATAACTAGAAGATATAGTGATAACCCTTATCGAAACAATTTCATATTGTAAAATATCTTGTCTAAGCTCAATGGGATTCTAGTACCTCCTACGAAGACCTGGAATAGGATGTGTTAGACATTTTAGGTCCCTATAAATCCAATAGATCAATCAACTACTCATAAATGTGAGTCATAAAAAATGGATTAGAAAGTACAACCCCAGTATGAGGAGGAGTCAACACACTCTCTAAAGTAGGATTATGTATATTAGACATGTTACACAATAAATCTTTGTACTTTTAACATTTTTTATATTGTATAGTTTTACTATAGATTTTATAGCAATTATGACTTTGTATCTCAATGGATTAGATCAAAATAAGCTAGGAATAAAGGTGAAATAAGAAGAATTGACCAGAATTTCATCACAACATAATCTATCCAAAAGCATGATGTAAGTAGAGTATAGAATGATGGAGTTATCAGAGATTTGATTTGATAAGAAATATCAAGTAGGGAAGGAAGCAGTAAATTCACATAGTTTCCAAATTGTAATCATGATATAATTATCAAGAGGTATAAGTGTGGTCCAAGGCTTAGTACTATATAATAAAACACCCATTTCTTAACTCTAAAAAGAATTTTTCCTCAAGAATGATAATTATGAACAACTATCATCAAACGAAAGTATCTTCAAAATATGGAATTTTTAAGTGACTCAGTTCCAATCAGAGGTTCTGCTTTTTGGAAAGCTATTCTTAATTGTAAGGAAATCATCAAAAAAGGTTTAAGATGGATTTTAGGCAATGGTGAGAAGATAAATTCCTGGAATGACAGGTGGGCTAAGGACGAACCACTGACGCAATATCCTAACTTATCCTGAATTAGAGATATCACAAAATAACTCATTGGCAGAAAAGTCTTCGATTATATGGTTAAGGACACAGGTAGAATGAAGTGGAAACAAATAAGAATTCAAGGATTTCAAGTAGAATCAAATGATCTTTGTAATATTCTTGGGAAATAGTTTATCCCCATGATACCCAAGGAAGATCAAGTGACCTGGGCTCCTACAAAAAATGGGTAGTTCACTGTTAAATCAACTTACAAGCTTCTGCTTGATGACGAGGATTTTGTCCTCCAAAAGGACTTATTTTGGATAAAAAATTTAATTCCAAAAATTACAGTCTTTTCATGGCTGGTTATCCAAGGAAGAATTCTAACCATTGATAATATGATGCGTAAAGGTATTTGTATCACTAATCGTTGTTATCTATGTAGGGCTAATTGGGAGACCATTTATCACATTTTCCTTGAGTGCCCTTTTTCCTTGACTGTCCTAAGTGGGATTTTTTAGGCCTTCAATATTTCATGGGTTAAACCAGCCATCGTACCTAATTTTTTCATCCAGTGGCCTTGCCACTTTTCAATCCAAAGACTTAGATACATGTGGAAAATTTATCTCAATCACTATATTTGGTAGGTGTGGTTAGAAAGGAACCATAGAGTCTTTAATGAGTCTCTCCATGATCATCAACCTATCATTGCTAGGATCATATCCTTTGCCAATGAGAATGTGAACCTTATCCCTTTTGATAGTTGTAAACCTCATCTGTATGAGACCATGATTGCTCAATATTTAAGCTTAACCTTGTTAGATGAGTCTGTGCCTAGGGTATTCAACCCCAGAGCCAATGTTAAGTGGTCTCCACCTCCTATGGGTTGGTTTAAGCTTAATTTTTATGGAGCGACTAAGGAAAATCCTGACAGAGTAGGCGTTGGTGGCATTGTGCAAGATCATAATGGAAATATGATGCTTTCATTTTTTGAATATTTGGGAACAAGGATGAACAATGAAGCTAAAGGTAAAGCTATGTGGAGAGGCCTTCAAATGACTCAAGACTTAGAAGGCAATTTGATCATAGAAGGAGACTCTATGCATGTTATAAATCTCCTCAATAATTGGAAAACACCTCCTTGGAGGATTAAAACAATTTTTGAAGAGGCTAGGATCCTTTTCCAGGGAATACAGGATAGAAAAACCCAACATGTCTTTTGGGAAGCTAACAAAATTGTTGATAAGCTGGCCAATTTGGGTGTCGATGGTGATGGACTTTTCAAATGGGAACACAATGTCCTGAGTGAAGTAGAGGATCTTATTCAACAAGAATGCCAAGAATGATAGTTGAATTTACCAATAGGGAAGGCACTGTAAGTTCGAAGGCTAGGAGTATTCCCGTCTCTTTTTGAACTAGACTCACAATAAAAATTATCTGAGTTGTCAGTCTTCATGGATGCTACTTGGAAATATCACAAAGACTAATGGGGACAGTCACATGTCAGATAAAATGGCTCCTAGTCGTCTTAGTAATTTGAGGTTGGTTGATAATCATAGGGAAGGAAAGAAACGACAATATAAGACTTCGAACCAAAGCCACGTGGACCACCAGATAGCCATCGCCATAAATCTAGCCAATAGGTTCACTTCTCTAAGGCTGATTGGCAAAGATAGTATGTGGTACCAAAGCATGTCATATACGGAAGAAAGCAATTGCCAAATAATTATTAAGAGTAACTATCAATACAGAGATTGTGGGAGGATTTTTTAGTACTCTGCTATGTGTGTCTACAGCTTTTTGTTTCTCCATTGTCTCAAGGAAGGGATCCATGTCTTTATTTTTTGTAATTACGATGCATGTGTGTTTTCTCGGGGTATACCCAAAATTTTGTATGGGAAGTTTCTTTTTTATAATAGGCTATGTGCCTTACTGGATGTAATGGCTTTTGCGGCATGTAGATATTACATATATAGGATACTTAGTAAGGATATGTTCATCAACAACCTTGGGCTGATTTTTGTAAAAGGTTTTGGGTCAACCTGTAAAACCCGATATTAATGCTATAGTATCTTATCTACCAAAAAAAAAATAATGAGCTTGTTGAGAAAGATAAATATTCACATGATTTTGGGAAACAAAGAGGAAGAGTTCCTTCTCAACTATGTGAGGAAGAGAAGAGAGCATGAGAAGATCAAAGAGTAGAAGAATGGTGATTTACTAAGGTATCATGCCTAGATCTAAATCAATAATAATCCCTAATGATGTTTGCTCATTGTGATACGATTTTGTGGGAGTGTCCCATTCTCTAGGTATACCTATGCACCATATTTTATTCATATTTTTCATTTCTTTCCTTGTCATCACCTATAAAATTTACCACATACTCTATCATCCATATCATTTTTAGTATTTTATCTTCTCTTTTATCTCCAAGTGTTTTCCATGTAATAATATCCCTATCTATTTCCCTCAACATTTCTTTTGTGTAATTGGTTTGCCATATTTTTATGCAAGCTTTATGTTGGCTTGTAATCAACTATGGGTCTCTTTTATCATGAGGTATTTTTTGTGAGATAGTGTCGCTATTATTATCCTCAATTACATTCTATGCACTACCATTTTGCCTCCTTTTTGCATGTCAGTTTTTTTTTGTTTGCATTTACCCACATAATTATCTTGTGTTTCTTTTTCCGTAACATATAGTCAATTTCTCATTTCCTATCACTAGTAAGAAAATATTGGACTAAGTGCTCATTTTCCACTAAATAAAAGCCCCTATGAGTCACAAAGAATGTTGGTAATTTTGGTCATCACCCCTGTAGTAAATGTGCCTTTTTTTGGCACTTCCACATCTACATTTTTACTATCAAAACCATATTAGAGTAGTGCATGTAATGTATTATAATGTTTGTATAATAAGGCTTTTTAATATAACTTATTTTGCACTATATTTCTAGATCTGAAATTCTGGTTTTGTGGTATATTTTTCCAACAATGCAAGGGTTTTGAGGTTGTATTTTAAGAGTAGGTACACCTTTCCTTTTTTTCTTGGACACTTTGATAACAAATCCAAGATTCAATAATAGTAGATAGAAGATTTTCAATTGATGCAATTTATTGCACTTTTTCTTGCATTCAACTTTGTAATGATTTTTGATTTGAGACTCACTAAGTCTCACTTTCTTAAGCTTCTATTTTTGGTTTTTGTTAGTTAACCTCTTATACAAATTCTAGAGGATTATAACCATTTTTGGTGGCTTCTATTGGCCACTACAAGTTGCAAATTTTTGTGCTTCAATAATATCTTTAGACACTTGATACAAATCATATTTTGTGCCCTTCAAGAAACACAAAACTAAATTCTTTTTGAGATTGGTATAATAGTACACGTTTTTCACTTCTAATGCACTAATATTACACCTTATCACTCAAATCAATTCTCAAAGTCATGCACTAATAATTTTTTGCAACTAATCAAGAATAACCTAAAATGAATATTTAATAGTTATTATGTAATTTCACTACAATAAATGTTGTAGGACTTAGTATTATTTTTTCCAAAAGTAAATAATAAGTAGTTGATAGAAGCTAATCTAAAATCTACTCAACTCCTAATAAATGTGCAAACAAATCTTTAAAAAGAATATGTTTCCTTTTGTAGGCACTAAAATCATGTAAATTGGATAAAATATCAAGGCACCACTCTTATAAATATCTTATCACTCCATTGGGCAACCTTTAGGTATTAATTTGGGTTCCCAACCACTTTTGGGAAGGTTTACCCCACTTTTGGAAGGTTTTGGACCATGTAGCAATGATCGTCCCAGCCCAGGACGGCCACAGTTCATGATCATCCCACCCAGGGATGACCACAAGAAACTATCCTTGGGTGGGATGACCATGGTCCAGACCCCTCAAAATTCAAATTTTGGGATAAATGGAAATAAATTCCTACCATTTATCCCATCCAATCACTCATGACATATTGGAAGACTGTCATGGCCATTAGGGACTACAAATTGGAGGTCTAAATGGGAAGCCTTATCCACCCTATGCATGGCAAAGGCATTGCTAAGTGGCGGCACTTGCATTGCATGCCAAAAATTTCACCTTTTCCTCATTTGATATCTTGAGATATAAATTAGAGTGCTTGCACTCAAATTTAGGGAGAGGTTTTAGCAATTATTGATCACGAAGTGCTATCGATATTTACCCTCATCTTTTGCCCTTGTATTTTCCCTTGGAAACCTCATCAATCAAAGGCATTTTCAAGGCATCCTCAAATATTCTCATCCTTTTCAAAACCTATCAATTCGATTGATTTAGTTTACCAAATTTAATGAAAAAAATCCCTAGGAGGATTATAGACCAAATCCAAGTGGAATTGGTGGTAAAAACCACCCTATTTTGTGGTCATCCCCATGAGAGATGGTTAACAATCCCAGTTGTACTCTCAGGGATGGCCATGAATTGGCCCATAATTTTGACCCAATTTTATGATAGATCAATTTAATAGCTTTATATTATCATCATATTCAATTTTGGTGAAGTTTGGAGTGGTTTTGATATGTTAATTAATGTTTTTGTGATTACAGTCCTAGTTGGCCCTCCCAGGGATGACCATAGGTTTTTATCATAATATCACTTTTATTTCTACTCAGATCTTTACAAAATCATATAGTAGACATCATGCTAAGTTTTCAAGTCATTTGGAGTAGTTTAGATATGTCGATTGCACTTTTTCAATTCAATATTGCATGCATTTCATAGATTTTATCATCATACACATATGCTATTAATATATTTTAATTCCTTGTATGTAGGTATAGATATTCTAGTGCATGAGAGAGGATCTAAAGATTAGAAGAAATATATCTCAAAGTAGCGACAGTGCAAGCCCAATCTGCAATCATGAGTGCGAGAAGAACACTGAAGGCACGCCATAGGTCCATTGAGGGATTGGATCCCTCAAACTTTGTAACTTGAAATGTATAAAATTTAAAGCCCTCAAGGGGATCTATTGTAACCTTATATTTGATAAATTTATGAATACAAATAGATCCCCCATTTATCTCAACTTATTTGTCATTTACTTGTTTACTTTATCACTTCTTTTGCATGGTTTAAGAGGACATTAGATGCATTTCAAATTTGTTTGTCAAGTGCATTGTTTTTCACACTCTTTAATGGTGATCACAGTGGTACCCCTTTCCATTTTCAATTTTATTTATTTTTACCTTGTTTTTGCACTTTTTTTATTACAGGTTCTGGCCATTCTAAGCTAAAATAACCCCTGAATTCCTAATTGGAACTCTTAGGGATGGCCATAGCAACCATCCCACCCAAGGACCCCCAAATTAGCAGTAATCCCATCCAGGGATGGCCACAAAACTAGGGGTTTTCTGCTCAAATTTATAGAATCAACAACCTCTAGAATAGGCAAGTTAAGTACCTAAATAGTCAATATGTAGTTAGGTTGTTCGTAAAAGGGTAAATTTGAGTTTTTCATGTTTTTTCTTAGGTGATTGCAAGATAGATTCCCCATTTACTAAATTCTAAAATAACAAACAAAAGAAAAATAGGAAAAAGAACAGACTTAGATATGCATTTGAGTTATTTTCTTGTGTGTGACCTACCTAAGGGTTAGGTTTTCATATAGCTAAATATTTTATGGGTTCCTTATTTATTTATGCATCTAATTCTGAAAGTAAAACACTTCTTATGCACTTAGTGAAAAGTCATTGAATGCTACTTTGTTTACTTTCATTAATTGTAAAAGGAACCACACACACCGCATCACTTTTAAATGTTAGTGAATTGGAATTCATCCCAACAACTAATAGAGCTCAACGATGGTGAGTTTTATCTCCACCCATTAGCTCAAATCCTACGAACCGTATTTTGGCCAAAACTAGCTCCAAGAACCATCATAGCTTATGGAATATAGTATGTATCTCTCTTCGAAGAGGTATATTACTGACCACGATGAATTGGGTGAGGACTGGTAGGACCTGTATTCCTTGATTTGGTAGGGGATTCATCTCCGTACTTTAGTTGGTTTAAGTTACCAGAATTTCATTTTCGATTGTCGAGTTGTGAGTATACAAGTGAAATCCCTTTAACAATTTGACTATTACATCAACCATTACAAAACATGATAAGGACTCAAATTCTATTGAACACCAAATCAAAACACACCAAAAAACTTAGGTATTAAAAATTAAAACCTAAAGGAAATAATCACATTATTTTCTTGAGTGCTTCTTTGATCGTTTGATGGTGTGTTTCTAAAATTTAAAAGAGATGATCATGTTGTTTACTTTGTGTGTTTTTGTATTGTTAGGATAATCAACATAAGATCCTTGATCTAGGACCAAACCCTAGTTTCTCAAAAAAAAAATGAAAATCATGCAAATCGGAGTTATAACAAAAAAATTATATTGCTTTTATGATTACTCTATTTTTGAGTGATTTTAAAGCCAAAAATAGGGAAAATTGCACTAAAACGGGCATAAAAAGCTCTAGGTAACCCCAAAAATTACCAAATTTGTTTTTTTTTTTATCTTAGTTAGCCACTTATGCACCTCTCACAAAAATTTATAACTCTTTATTTCTCAAAATTTCCCAAAAACCCCTAAAATTGGGCTTTTTTTCACGAGCCCCGGTTGGCCAAATATTCCAAAAATATAATTTTTGCATAGGAAGTCATTTTTTGGATCCCTAGTCCATTGTGATCAGCTCGTTGTGCTAATATTTCTGGTATATAACACCCATAAAATTTTTGGAGGTCAAAATTTTCTTTAGTGTGGGTTTCCTTTAGGTTTTGCCTAGTCAACACATCATGACAACTATGCATAGCTGAGCTCAACCATGAGCCAGTGAAGTGGAAAACTTAAGGAGGGTCCCTGATAATTGCCATTATAGGTATGAGGATCTCAACATTTCTACATGATGCCCTGATATTCATCATGAAGCTAATCCATATGAGAATCTCCTCATCCCTGCATGATGCCCTAATAGTAGTTGTATTCTTTTCTCTCTTGATGATCTCATCATTCCTGCACGATGCTCTAAAATCTATCGTGAGTTTAACCCCTCACTTATAGGACCTAACCACAAAGGTACCTCTTCCAGAAGAACATTAACGGGTTCTTCACATGATCAAATGAACCATTCGGTTAGCCAACACCGATTCCAAGCCCAAGACAAATATAATTAGCCTACCAAGAGGCCTAGTAGGGAAGTATACACTTCTACATCATGGTCTTCACCACCTAAAAATCCCATCCAAAAAGTGTTAACAAGCTAGAGTAGGCCTATGAGAATTTTGCATACGTCATCAACCAACATGACCATGGGAGAGTTAATACAAAAATCCCCCAAGCATTGAGAAACTCTCATGGAGGTTTTAAATTCAATCAAGTTACAACCTCACGATCTTGATGCTTTCACCAAATTTATGGGATACATACAAATGCACAAAGATCCTATTATATCCTTTCAAAATCATGGGATCAAATCCAGGTTTGCCAGTTTACCAGACTCTTCTTTGTACATCATTGTGTGCATCAACATGATACCCTATAACTGAGTGTTGATTGACATATCTTCCACAATAAATGTTATTACCACGACTACACTGAAACATCTCAACATCCCATATTCACACATTGTAAAATCCATATTCACCTTAAAAGCGTTTAATGATGCTTTGTTCTCCATTGTGGGCACAATAATCCTACCTATTCAAGTTGGACCAAAGACTATGCCTACATTGTTCTACATCTTGGAAGGTGCAATACAATACAACATATTATTAGGAATACCTTAGATTAGGGACATGGAGTACATCCCCTCCATCATGCACCAATGCATTAAATACATTCATGAAGACCAGGTCCATGTGGTTGAGGCTGACCCATACCCCTTCAAGTATTAAAATAAGGAGTATCATTTGTAAGAGTCTACTCTTACATCCACACACTTGGACACTAAACCCAAGTATCTTATTCAAAATCCAAATTCAACCCCACGGTTAATTGTAAAGCTATCTTCACCACCGTTTGTACCATCAGTTTCTACTACCACTCCCCCTTCATCCTTGGTTTCTCTAAGTGATAAAGAGTCATAAAGGCCAACTGCAAAGGCTATAATAGCCATCTTCGTCACATCAGTAGAATACCTTTCCACTCTTATCAACAATGAATAACCCATAGTTGATACAGATGAATTAGATCATATCATACCATCTTCATCCATCACACTTGAGGACATATTGCCCTTGACAAATCCTAAACTTGGTGAGTACATAATGCAAAATGTTACATACACACCTATCATCAAGTCGATCAAGGATCTAGGTCATCCTCATATCAAATTGCCACTCATTGATAGTAGTTTTGATGCACCCCTTGAATATGGGGGCCAAGCAGATCATCTTGGACAAGTTAATGAGGCAGCCATGACTTGTCCAAATGAAAATACATCTTCTCATGAGTTTGTGGGAATGATCAATGTGATTATAGATAATCAAATCTCTCTAAATCCATTTATGTCACTTGCAACTCCATCCAACATTCTATCCATAACAAAAGAGATACCATCAATGGATGTGGTCACACCTACTCCATCTCACTCAAAATATCCACAAAATTGAGAACAAGTGTACCCCCTACACCAAATAGGGGGTACTCTAGTTACCATAGTTAAGCACTCTAATTTGGAACAAAAGCATGAGCTAAATCAAGAACAAGAGCATGTGCATATACTCACTACCCATAATCATCATGAACCATCCCCATTTTCTCAAACAATTTTGATAGGCTAACCAATATTGAGTTACAAGTGAGCCACCAATACAATGATTTACAATAGATCTTGAATCGACTCACAAGCAAGGAGTTACAACTAAGTCATTTAAAACCTCAACCCCCTGATTGTCAGGACTAACCCCCACCTTTGCAGTCCAAGGTTAAATATCAACATAGTCAAAAGCAAAGGCAACATTGTCATCAACCTTGCACTTATACACCATTTTAAGAATATTGGACATCGTTGTTTAATCGATTATGCAAGGCCAATGATATCACATCGCTAGATATTTACCCCTTGGATCCCAATAAGCCAATATGGTATATAGAGGATTAATATTCTCCTTATCATCAAGTAAATGGTCATGAAATTTAGTCATGTATCACATTCAAAAACAAGGTATAAGATATTCTTGATAAGAATGATCTTCAAATCAACAATCAATAAGTTGACATATTTCAAGAACTATTACCTACATATGGGAGTCAATAAGAGCAACCTAAATAGGTGATTGAGATGCATACAACCCCATAACCTCATTGGAAGCATCAAAATCATACCTATACTACATTATCTGAACCCATGTCAATCATTTTTCACAACCTGTAAGAAATAAAGACAATCGTCTTGTCGTATATACCCATGCTCAACCCAAACAAGTCTAGACTTAGATGATACAGGAATTCTCATTCTTATCTCTATCACCAAATAAGAGGGCATGACATTAGTGATTGTTATACTTTTAGACACATAGTCCAAGATCTTATGGATAAGAAAGCTTTATCCACAAATGGGTCACTCATTTTACCCCATCAAGACATGGGCATTACCAATAATTCCCTATCACAATAAGGGGAGTTAGTCTCCATCACTCATCCTAGATAAACAAATAATATTGCATCAATAATAGTACATACTAGGGGTATCGAATGTGTCACACCTTCCCCACTATTTACATCACAAGAAATAAAGCAAATTGAGGATCCTAAAGGTATCACACCTTCCTCGCTTCCTTTGATGACCACAATGTTGGGGGTACATAATGTATTGCACCTTCTAAATAACATGTGCTTATAATTAGAGGGGGGTGAACAGTATAAGATAAAACTTTTTGCTTTTTAATCCAAATAATAGCATCAGCAATATTAAAGTAGTAAATATTACACAAAACATCACACACATGAGAGACATGATTTTATGTGGTTCACCCAATGTGGGCTACTCCACGAAGAAAATATTTCTTATAATTTTTTCTCAAATAAATTCTCTTGGAAATCTTTTCCCTACAATGTTTATGGTCCTTTATCCAAAGGATATACCAATACCCCAAATCAAGTTCATGGATCTCTATCCATACGAGACACCAATATCCTAACTCTGCTTTGGTTGGTGATCCTCTAGAAGACTTATGCCTCCACTACCCTTAGAAAATGGAACTATATCCACAAAAGATACCTTTATTTCCTAATCTATCTGGAGATATCTGTCATCAAATCTATCACCTCCAAATATCTATCTAAAATCTATACTAAACACAATATGTCATTCTAGCACAAATTTATCCTCAATCTTTGTCTCTGTTATGGTACAAATATGTCCTCAAATATACACCAAAATTTGTCCTCTGATCTATCCTCAATATCTATCCTCAATATCTATCTTCAAGCCTTAACTCAAAGCTTGACTCAATCTCAAATCAACTCTGCTGGATTTGCCCCAAACCTTAACTCAAATTTTGAACATATCAATCAATCAATCAACTTTTCTCACAAGCTTTCTCAAATACTTGACTCAAATCTACACAACGAGTCCACACTAGAATTGTCCAATCTCATAGAAACATAAGGAGAATTGTTAGAGACTCAATATGCTTCAACTTAATCACTTTCTCAATTCAATTCATAATTTAGAATAGTTTATTTTATGGAACTTGAACAATCACTTCACACATCCACTTACTAGGCTCAACCAAATCTACTTAGTCAATCACTTAATGAAATAATACTTTATAACAAACTCTAGTCCAAGCATATGAACAATCACTCAAAATGTTTCCAATAATGCTTATCAACCACTCTCACATAACAATAATACTCATGTTATTTTCAAACTTTAGTTCAAGTTCATCACTCAACAACTCACTTCAACAACAATGTTTATAAAATAATCTTCACATAACAATGATACTCATGTTATTTTAAAACCTTATTTCAAGTTCTTCACACAACCAATGACTTCAACAACAATGCTTATAAAACAAGGTGTTAACAACAATTCTTTATTCCAAAAAATCTTGAAGCATTAAATCAACACACTCAATAAGGAAACCCTAATCAACTCCTTTTCACTCCAAAATTATTTTCCAGAAAACCAACCAATCAACTCAACTATGAAAGAATGTGCTCATACCTTTTTTCTTGATGAGAAGTAGACCACACAAATTTATCACAACCATAAGCATCACTTTGAAAATCTCAAGGAAGTTAGACAAACAATACAAATCATATAATCACTCACAAATACACCTTATTACTCCTTTCTTAAAATAATATTCAACACCATAATAGTTTAAATATTCACTTCTCAAAAACCCTAACTCATCACAAATTTATCTCAATCAATCATATTTGACATAAGCCACTTCAGAATTTTATTCTTCAAAAATCAATCCAATTTCTAATTATGATTCCCTAATTTAACATTGCATTTTTAAAGATAATTCTTTTAAAAAATAATGCAACAACTAATATTTCCTTTTCTAAGGTAAAAGACTTTTTACCCACCACTTAAATTTTTAGCAAGCACTTTATAAAACCCACAAAACTTCCTTTTTAACGTAGGTAAAAATCCAAAATCATTTATCTCCTTATTTCTCCTAAGAGTGTTACCACTTTGCATTGCACGAAGATTCAAACTGAGCGATTCTCTCCACAAGCGCTTTCATCATGGCTCCCAACATCGTGGAGCCATGTGCTTCCTTTGGAAACTCCACTACCTTATGCCCTTTGAATTCCACTATTTGTACGACCCACGAATTGGCTACTTCACTCACACCGTCAAAAAACTTTGCACGAATTGCTATCACGAGGGAATTATGCACAAAAAATGGTGTTAATTATTTTCAAAAAATGTGAGTGGATGCCTTACCTTTAATAAGGCTATGGTATTTATATACCATACGCCTTCATTGCTCCATGTCGGCAGTGAGGACGTCATCTAGAAAGTGATGATGTCAGTGAAAAGGGGGCAACTTTACACGCAAATGAATCGATGCCCAAACTTTAGCTTTGGCAATTTATTAAATATAATAAATTAAATTCTTTAAGAATTTAATTATTATAATTTAATAATTAACATGGTATTTTGGATTTAAACCAAACTTAAGGGCCTATTTAGGCTTTTAGAAAAATCTTACAACTTTCTCACATGGTTTTAATGGAAAAACCTTTTATTTTCTGCCACCATCAGTTTTAAGAAAAACCTTTTACTTGTGCCACCATTGATTTTAAGGAAAAACCTTTTATTTTTTCTCACACATGGTTTTAATAAAAACTCTTAATATGCTTCCACATAATATTAAAAATATTATGAAGCTTTTTTCCATTTACCTTTGCATTGTTCCTTGACATATTCCTTGACATCAATCATGACTTCATTCCTTGACATCAATGACAACTTTGACTCAAAATGTCCAACAATATCCCTCTTTGTCATTGATGGAAACCCAAATTATTTTTACCAGAAACTTAACATTTTATTGGTTCTTCTCCCCCTAGTACATTGCTCCCCCTAGCTCAATACTCTTTTCAGATCTCTCCTCTTTACTCAAATACCAAATCTCTCCCCCTTACTCAAATATCTTACCCTTTGACATCAATGGCAAAGGGTCACCTTTGGGGCTTGGGGCTAAGAATGAGCCTCTTAGCTTAGCCCCTCTTTTGAGGTGGTTAATTTTGGGGTGGGAGTCTTACTCCCAGTTTTCCTTGAAGATACTTGTAGATTAAAGATACAACGGCAAACAGAAATAAAGAAATCACAATAAAGGAATGCAGAACAGTTGTACAAAATGAATGATTTTTATTAATCAATGGAGTTTAGAAACTCCTTTTAAGTACAACAGGGCTTGTAACCCTTTTCGTGATACAAAGTTACAATTTGTGCTAGGGTTCTCCGAAACCCTAGCTGGCACAATGTGGTGGCATCTCCGAAGAATGTATCCTTAACCTCAACAGAATGAGTGGGCTTCATTGTATCCTTTGGCTCGGACCACTCCAGCTTAAGCAGCTGCTATCAACAAATCAGATCTACCACTAGAATCCTGCACACATTAAAATTATCAAAGAGTTAGAAACTAATAAGAGGGCTCCACTGTGTGAGCCCTCAGAAACAGTCTAAAACCCTAGATTTATGAAATAAAAATAAACAGAATGCAGAATTCAATAGCAGATTAATACATAAAGAAATATTACTTGCTTTAGACGAATCTATACCTTTTCCTGTTAACGCGGCGAGACCAGGCGGCGGCGATGGATGCGGCGAAAGGGTTTAGTTCAGACTTAGGGCCATAGAAGACTCAGAAGACTCTGGATTAACAGCAATAGCCAACTCCAGACTTAGATAGGGAAGATAAGTAGGTTTAGCCGAAGAGATAGATAGGGTTTGAGCCATCAAGGTGACTCAATTTATAATCTACTCTTAGGGCACACTTTAGGGTTTTAACGACACTTTGAACGTGTGGCTAAGATTAAAGTGGATCCAAGGGTAGAGAATAAATCTAGGTTGTGAAACGGATTAAGATGGATGGACGGATGAGATTAAATGAAGGATGGACGGCTCGGATTAAATCACTTAAACTTTATTTATATATATATATTAAAATATATTAAATATTAAAATATATATATAAATATTAATTTAAATAAATTTGGGGATGAAAAATGGCGGGAAAAGTGAAATTGGGCCAAATAATGGTGGGAAAGTGTGGATTTGGGCCAAATAATGGCGGGAAGGATGGATGACTGACACGTGGTTGGCAGGAAGGTATAGATGACTTACAAGTGGCTGGATTTTGGTGTCTACAGATGCCCCTTTTGAGCTGCTTTGTGTGAAGACACAATGTAGCACAAAAACTTAAGACACCTGAAAAGCTGGATCAGACGCAACTCTCTCTCAAGACTAAAGCACAACTTTGAAGACCAAAGAATAAAAGAATATTTAAAATTTTTCAGCTTACCCCCTCAATTGGCGAGCGAGAATGGTTCTCACAAGCCAATTGGAAGAAATTCGGAAGATAATGAACCGTTTTTGCCCCAACGGTGAAAAAAAAAGGGTTGGTGCATGCACCATCTGTTTATGTCCCAACAGAAAAGGGGTTGGTGTACAAACCAAAAAAGAATATGATTGAAGACGATATGAGTGATGTGAAAGATGGACCGTTTTCTGCCCCAACGGTTATAAAGGGATTTTTGCCAAAGTGTAAATTCCATGATCATGTAAGATGAATTCCACTATAGGAAAATTAGAAATTGATAACGGATGCCCCAACTCCTGTGTGTGAATCCATACTGTTGATGAAATTGCCTTGTTGGCGCCATTGATATGCAGAGATGAAAGATGCATGAAAGAGTCCAGAACTCAGAGATGCTCCTAGTGACTGTATGGATAATTCCTCGGGTCGGAACCAATCAACCTAGGTAGCCACAATCTCTAGCAAGACTTAAAATAATGACGATATGAAAGATTGTCCATGTTTATGGCCCCATGAACTAGGCCATCAATGACAACTGTTGAGCAAATTAATCTTGGTATGAGGTCACTTGAAAAGTAGAATACCCAAAATTGATTTCCAATTTTCAAACAGTGAAATAATTGATGATGATAAATGGTAAGTGTCCTTATGGTGGTTTAATCCTCTTACCGAATTGCATGGATGCAAATCGCTGCAATCGCCAAGGTGATAGAATATACCACTAGATACGAGGTTTACTTTAATTTGATTTGGCAAAAATATGCATGATGAAAGAAGAATGAATGAAATTGATGATAGATCAGAAGAATTGATGAATGTGGTTAATTTTGTGAAGGTTTTGAATATTTTTAACTCAATTTGTAAAACAATGATGAATGATGCGCTTTTTGAGAGAAATGACAAAATTTGTGTCCAAAACTGTTGTAACCTTCACAAAATGTTTTATTATGATAAGAAGAATGGATGAATGCAATTTGATGAAATTTGGAGGAGGTAAGCTTCAATTTTGTAAGTTTTGTTCCTTTATTCAATACTGACACCAAATGCCGGTCTGCGTTTGTGGTTGGCAGAGACGCCCTCCGGTGTTTAGGCGCTCTACAGACGCAGGACTACGTCTGAATCCGCCATGAAACGCCCAACTGCGTTTTAGGGCGCCAAAATCAGCTATTTAAACAGTTTCAGCGAGAATTTCGCTCATTTGTGCGTTCGAGCTTGAGAGAAGTGCGTCTGAGGGAGTGGAGTGAAGTGGAGTGAAAGGTTGTGTGGGAGAGTGAAGCACGCGGGAGCTATGGCGGAGATGGGAGCGGACGCGCCAGTGCAGCCAGCTGAGGTATTTGTTCATTTAAGCAAGTACTTATTATGTGTTTTTTTTTTTTTTTTTGGAAAAATTTGTAACAAATTTTTGTTTTGTTGTTTTGCAGCTTAGGGTGTTAGAGGCACGACACCGATTCTCCCCTATCATTTCGGGGATGAGGAGGTCGTTGTCCCAGGTAGACTGGGAGATATTGGATGCAGTGGGGCTAGCGGAGGCAGCCCGGTTGGAGGTAGTTCGGGCGGATGAGGGGTACCTCTTTTGATGGTTAGCTTAGTGCTTAGATGCACTCTTTATGAGCCTTGGTGCTCTATTGTATATTGTAGCCTTTTGGCATTCATTGTACAGTTTATCCTTTATACATATATATATATACATGGTTTTTATTTATTTGGTGTTTTACTCTCTTTTGTGTGAATGCCTATGTTTTTGTGATGCATGTTTTTATATGTTTTAATGTTTTTGATGCATATGTTTTTATATGTTTTAATGTTTTTGATGCATATGTGATGGAATGGAATGCAAACTTATAGATGATTAATGCGAGACTAAGTAAATGAAATATGCACTAAGAAGCACTCATACTTTTAGATAGTTAGATTTAGCAAACTGTTATCATAATTGTTTAATCAGGGGCACCGAACTTGGTGGCTTGTGAATGGATGACGTATGGAATGACATGAATATGGAAGAAGATATGGAGGGTGATATGGAGGTTGATATGGAAGACTGTTTTACAAAGACTCAAACATGCTAGTGGTATCAAACAAACTTACTAACATTGCCTAATTCAACTAGGACCAAATGTGTGTGCATGCGAGTTCATTAACCAAATCAGAAGCATGGTAGTGACTCTAGGCAATCAAAAACCTGTGTGTGTGCAAGTGTGTTCATTAACCTCATCTTGCATAAATTAGGTAACCTTGTTATGGAGAAGACCCCGAAGCTAGTTTGTCCGTATGAGCATTCAGAGGTCTCTTTTTGAGGAGAGACATGTCGCCATGCAATGAGTATACTCCACTGCCAGTCAAGCGTCTATAGCCCCGGTGAAGGTTAACTCCATAGTCCATGTTGTTTTTGACCTTTGTAAGCCTTTGGGATGACTACCTATCCGTCTGACTGGACAAGTAGTACGATCCTTACAACTTATTTGGGATCAATGGTGTGTGAAAAATGTTCATTTCCTTAGAGCTTTGGGGAATCGGATTCTCAACCGAAGTATGATGAGAATTTTACCCTATCCTTACTACTCTGTTTATATTTATATTTTGTGATTGCTTGTGATAGTGGTAAGAACCACTGTTTTATGGACTATGTTTGCATGATAGGACAAACGAGGATTACCCTTTTCACTTCAAGGCACAACCCAAGGATGGTGTTATCTCTCTTTGACACAAGATGTTTTTAAGATGTGAAAATGTGATAGGTTCAAGACCGCTTTTGAAATCATTTCCCAATACTCAAGATTTTATTTAGTGTAATTTGTGATATGGCCCTAGAGAACTTTGACATGCATTTCGAAGTTTGCTTAAAACACTAGGAATGGCTGAGTGACTGAAAACATTTTGGCAATGTAAATATGTGCAAATGGAAAATGGGTGTACGAATGACAATTCGGTTTGATGGATTTTATGAAGGTGCCCTTGATTAAGGCAACATGACTTTTGCTTGACCAAATTTTATATCCAAAAGATAGAATGGTCTCTAACATGATATGCAACTATGGCTGAAAATGAAATGTTATGGTTTTCAATGAGATGTATGCACATGAAATGCAATGTTTTTGAATGAGATGTATGCAACTAACAATGAAATGCAAATTCTTTTTATTTTATTTGTTTTTTTTTTTTTTTTGTTGTACAAGCCATGTATATATGTACATATAAAATTCAAACTATGCGTAGAATGCCCTCAAGTGTATAACATTAAGTGGTTCGGGTTCTTCCTCTCCCTCTAAACTGGCAAGTCTATAAGTTCCATTACCCACTCTTTCAGTGACCATATATGGACCTAACCAATTAGCCGAGAATTTATCTCGAAGATGCGGCAATGCATTGGTGTTTTGTTGATTCTCTTTAAGGACAAGATCCCCTACTTGAAATTCTCTTAGATGAACTTTGGCATTGTAAGCACGTTTCAATCGGTCTTGATAAACTCGCAAATGCTCTAAAGCATTGATTCATTTTTCATCTATGAGTGTGAGTTGATCAAGTCGTGCTTGTCTAGCATCTTGAAGATTTCAGGCGCCATGCTAAGACAGCAAACCCCCCAAGAAAGAATCATTTGCTCTGTTCCCCGATGATAGACTAGCCACAATTGGGTGCCATCTTGTCGACTAAGGTCTACATCGATAGTTTCTTCAATAGACATGTGGGAACCTTCCTCAAGTGATGGGGAGAGGGATCGATTTATGTCATCTAAAATGTCATCAGGCCCTCGCCTTGCTCTCGTCTATGTCTGCTGGAAGACCTCGCTTAGAATATGAAGGTGAATGTGGAGGTGAAGGAGGAATGTAGTTGGCGGAAGCCCTTAACAATTCCTCGGAAAGGATGAACTCGAAATAGATGGAGGAGATGAAATCCGATCCATGTCAATCAAGTTTGGGTTGATCGGGATTGGCTTATCCGGATCATATGGATTATGGAGCGGGGTGAATAAGTCTTCAAAATTCATTGTCGACTTATGAAAGAAAGGATGGGCGGAATGGAAGGGAATACCGGTGAAGACCTCGGAAGACCCGAAATGCAAAACAACATAGTTTTTCAGTTTTTTTTTTTTTTTTGTAGTTTGAGTTTTTTTTTTTTTTTTTGTAGTGGTGAAAACCACTATTACACACATACATAAAGCAATAAAGTATTTTTATATATTTTGAATTTTTTTTTTTTTTTTTTTTGGGAATTTTCTGTTTTTTTTTTTTTTTTTTGGTAGTGGTGAAAACCACTATTTTAGTATATACATATAATACAAGTTTGGATTATGGCTTATGGATGTGGCGGAGGGGGTGGTTCACCTCGTTCTTGTGGAAGAAGCAAGCGAAAGATGGCCTCTTGGAGAGGGAAAAATTGGAGATAAAACTCGTCTTGTTCAGTAGGAGGGGAACAATGGGCGCCGACTCTTCTTCAGATTCATCACCATTTGACATGACGTCAAATTCTTCATAGGCTTCATCTTCGGATTCGTCGGGGTGGAGGATTTCTTCTTTTGAATTAAGATTAATGCTTTGAAAAGCTTGTTCAAAAGAAGAAAGGGATGGAAGTGGTTGGTAGCCCAGACCAAAACGCTCAGTGGGTCTCTGGTATGGCATATCGATGCGTTCAGTTACCCCTTGCTCGTATCGACCTAGGCCAAATTGCTGCCAATTATGTCTATGGAAATAGCGAGAGGGAAAACCCTCCATCCTTTCGATATTGGCAGGGACTGGATGCTTGGGTTCTAGTATGGTGGTAGGACTAGAAGATGACTCTATTCCCCCATATACAAAATTAATGGAATTTGGCATAGAACCCATGTTATAAACCGATCCAATGGATAAATGTTGGTCATGTGGACGACCAAAATCTTTAACTGTTTGCACATTGAATGGTGTGATGTGGACATCTTGGATGGCATACTCACCAATACCTGCATCGGTGAGATGGACCTTGACTTGGGAGGGAGATGGACTAGATGATGGAATAGAAGAATGTGGGATAGAAGAATTGGAAGGATTTGGTTGGGTTGATGCTTCATTGACTTGTGAAACATCAGCTGGTGATGGTTGGGAAGATGGAGGAATAATAGGTGATGTTGAAGAAGGTGTAGAAGAAGGGGGTAATGACGTGGAAAGAGATGATTGGTCATGGCCACATGTGCATGTGGTCACTGATGAAGAAGAAGGAAGATTAGGAGATGAAGAAAGTGGTGAATGAGATGGAATAGCGGAAGAGGAAGATGGTTGCGATATGATGGGTAGCTCCTCGAGAATGGGAGCTTTAGAAGAAGATGGTATAGAAGAAGTAGATGGGGTCAAGAAAAGATGAGTGGATGGCAACACAATCTCATAAGGATTTGAGACATAGTTGCAATGTTTGAAGGGTTCAGTGTCAGCAAGTACACAATGAACCTGTCCCTCATATACATACTTCAAGACATTGATGCAGTATAGAAGGGACACATCTCATCTCCCTAAGCCAAGGCCGTCCAAGCAATACATTGTATGCCATGGACCCTTCCAAGATGTGAAACAAGGTATGCAAAGTTCGGGCCCCTACCTCAATGGGCAAGATAACCGTGCCAATCGTGGAAGATAAAGCATCATTGAATGCTTTAAGAGTAAAAGTCGACTTGGTGATAAGGGATGGCGACAACTCTAGATTACTCAACGTCGATGTTGTAATGATATTGATTGAGGAACCGGTGTCAATTAAGACTCTCTTGAATGGCTTGTGATCGATCTTGGCCATGATATGCAGGTGGAGGATCTATACTTTTGTTGACAAAGGTTTGATTTCAAAATCATAGAAAGTGATGGAGGGCTCCATGCATGTTTGAATACTCCCCACAAAGTTGTTGAAGGCATTAGTATCTTGAGTTTGAAGCTCGATTGACTTTAATATTTCCATTAATGCCTCTCTATGTGGGGGAGATTTTTGAATGAGGTCATAGATCGATAACTTGGCAGAAGCCATTTTTAAACTGGTAGTTAATCGGCTACTCAATGACATGATGGGTCATTGGCGTTGAGTAGAATGATTTAGCGGTTGTTGAGAAGTACTAGCACGTCGTTGGGTCACTGTTACCTGAGGTGGACTGGGAGTTTGTACAGGTGGTTGTGGTTCAACTCGATTTGGTTGGTTCGCCCTTTGACCCCGGGTTACTATGTTAATAGCACCCACAAAACCTTGGTATTGTTGTATATGGTTGACTTGATTAGGAGGAGTTACCCGAGTTACTCCCCCGAAGTTGTTGGAGCTTCCTCCCGATGTGGAAGGGGTGTTTGAAATACACCAAGATTTTGATTTTGTTGGGCTAAGGGGCTATCCAATTTAATGGCTCCAATCTCAATAAGATCTTGGATCACATGTTTGAAAGCTGTACAATTATTGATATCGTGTCCATTTTGCCTATGATAAGGACAAAATAGGTACTCCTTGTAATACTTCCCCCTTCTAGATGGTTCTAAAGGTTTAAACTCAGGTAAAGTTAACTGATTTGTGCTATATAACTTGTTGAATATGACCGCATATGGTTCATCTAAAGGTGTGAACTGTCGCTTGGGACGATTTGTTTGCCAAGGTCGAGTTTCCATGGTTGGCCCAGTATTGTGAGCTGGTTGAGGAGGGGCGGGTACCGCATGATAAGCAATTGGTTGCGGTTGACTTTGCATTACTTGTTGTTGTTGAGCCATTACGGGCTGGCTCGCCACCACTTGATTAACTTGGTTAACATTTGAGGCTGAACTAGCCTGTGCTTGTTTGTTTTGGCCATAATTATTATTTCGTTGTTGGCCCTTTTGTTGCCATTCTTTTCTACGGGGTTTTAAAACACCCTCTTGGACTTTAATGTCTTCTATGATACTTGCTTGGGCCAAAGCCTCTTCAAAAGTCCTGTATTGTTGTAATTGGAGTAACCAAGAGATAGGTTTTAGACAACTCTGGGTGAACATTTTGGTTAACTCCTCCATTGGTAGGGAGAATGGCAATTTATTAATGATAGCCCTCCAACGGTTTCCAAAGTCATAAACAGTCTCATCGTCATGTTGCTTGAGCTTGTATAAGTCGGACAATGAGACTTTCCTTTGTACATTTAGGGAGAATCGTTCTAAAAATAGATTAATCAATTGCTCGTAAGCATAAATGCTATGGTGAGGTAAATGATTGTACCATTGTACAACATCTCCTCCTAATGTCCGAGGAAAAGTTCCGAGCATAAGAGCGTCATTATTTTGGATTCTAAAGCGGGCATGCATGAATGAGCTCACATGTTCGTGAGGATCCTCGGTTCCTCAAAATTTGTCAAACTTCGGTAATGTGAAATCGATCGGATATGGCGGTGAAGGTACCGAAGGATGAATTGGTTGATTGATCAATGACCTTAGCGTAGGTTTCGACTAGATGAGCCGGGCATGTTGAGCATAAGGTTGTCAATCTGTTGTTGCATAGCATGGAGTCGAGAATCTTCATGAAAATTTTGATTCGTTTGATGATTATGATGATGCAATGGAGGAGTGGAAAAATGATGAGATGGGATGAAATTGCCTGGATTAGGCGGTGTGGAATGGACGAGGTTGTTGGTATGGATGATACCGAAAAGAAGGTGATTGGGGTGAATGATGAACTAGACTGGGTTGGGAGAAAGGTGGGGTAGGAATGGACACCACCGAAGATTGGGGTACCCAGGTGGGGCCTGAGCTAAGAAAAGCTGGCTGGGTAGAAATTGGTTGGGGTGTAGGATTTACTACGATAGGTGGTTGGGCATTTTGTTGTTGTTGTTGCTGAAGCAACTTGTCGAGGTACTCCCTAACCTTATTAATTTCTAACCCAAGGGATGTGGGATGATTGGATGAAGGTGGAGGGCAGGCTGCCATGGTAGTCACAGGAGACGCATAGCGGGGGCAATGAAGGTGGCTGAAGTAGGCGGTACACGGGAAGAAACAGATGAGCTGTGCCCTAGGTAGGGTGAAACCATAAATGGTTTGGGAAGAAGAGGGTTGAAATTGGTCATGGCTAGAGGAGGTTCCACCGGCCTCATAGAGAGAATTGGTGTACACCGGGGTAAATGGAGGAGAAAGTGGTCGGGAAGACACTACATTTGTCTCCAAAGGAGGACAATTGAGCATCCGGGAAGATGTTGGAGATGAAGCCGATTGAGCAGATACAACATTAGCCTCAAAAAAAGGGTTAGTGTAGACCTGAGTGAAACCAGCGGGTATGGTTGATGCAATATCCTGCTGAAAAATAGAATCTTGCATAGGGGAATCTTGGATTGGCTCAAGGATATAACCAGTGCCATCTCTTAAGTGAGTTTGCACTTGGGCCATATCAATGTGGGTAATATGACAAGAATTGTCTTCCTCCATGGGCATGGCCATGCGATAGATGGTAGAAGGACGTGAAAGACCTACAGGCGAACTTGCCTGAAATTCACTAGGATAAGTGGTCATGTTGGTGGTGGGGATGTTCTGTGAATTATTCATTTGATTATTTAGATTTAACACTTTAGATTGATTCCTTGTTAAGACCATAACGCAATAAATCTAAACAAATTCAGAAAAGAAGAATGCAAAACTTGAATGATAAATTTACACTAAAGAAATTATCAAAAAACAGTCACAACCTAGGTTTCAACCAATGTGTCTTACCTGCGGTTAATTACTTATTTTCTGATCTTAATATGTAGTAAATTTTAAGTGTCCGGTTTATGAGTTTTGCATGTGATCTAATCTTGAATTATTCACAAAAAAAAGGTAAAAACTATGGCTAGGAAAGGACAACGAGATTCTTACTTGGTGATGAAATCCAGCAAGTTTGCTCGGGGGTGACCTATGGTGTCCGAGGCAGAAGTTTAATGGATGGAGATGAATTCCACCGTCACTAAACTTCAAGCAATACCCGGTGATGAAATCCGGATATTACTTGTTTTAAATGCAATATGAAATGCAATGAATTTTATTTTAAGTGTTTTAGTTGTCTAATGTATACATACAAAGCTATAAATCAAAAGTTCTAATGATCTAAGCAAGAGGCCACCTGAAAATATGCCATTTCCTCCGAAGAAGTGGAGTACACCGTTTAAAACCCCCTGCCTACCAATGATATCAGATATCAAAGGAGCAACCGGAAGGTTCGTCCACTTCTCTACCTGGAATCACCCAATGGCAGGAGTACTATTGACATCCAATCAATAGTCCTACTTAGATAACTAAAATAGATAATTCGTAGCTATTCTAATATGCAGCTAGGTATGCAATTTTTTTTTTTATGCAAGCAACAACCAATAATGCAATGCAGAAAAATGTAACTAAAAATGTAACAAAAAAAATGTATATACAGCTTAACTGTTCTTTTCCAGATTACTTAGTTTTTGTTCATTTTAAAGCAATGATCTGAAAAAGAAACAGAATACAGCAGAAAAACCAAAAACGTAAAAAGTACAGTTTAACAAAGAAAAAAAAAAAACGCACTTACTCGGAAGCCTACGCTTTTTCTATAAAACTGCCTTCAAACGCCCAAGGGAGTCTGCGCAGGCTGAAACGCACCTCTGCATTTTGGATCGGACTTCCAGACGTCGCTCTGCGTCTGCTGCATTTTCTGCAAACTCCTCAGAAACCCTAGTTCGTTGGAACAATGAATTTCACGATTTCTGGAACCTGCAAAATAAAACAAAAATAGGAATAGATCAGTAAAGCAAGTATTAAAAACATGAAACCCTAGGGGGTCCCACCGTGATCGCCATTTGTAGATTAAAGATACAACGCCAAACAGAAATAAAGAAATCACAATAAAGGAATGCAGAACAGTTGTACAAAATGAATGATTTTTATTAATCAATGGAGTTTAGAAACTCCTTTTAAGTACAACGGGGCCTGTAACCCTTTTCGTGATACAAAGTTACAATTTGTGCTAGGGTTCTCCGAAACCCTAGCTGGCACAATGTGGTGGCGTCTCCGAAGAATGTATCCTTAACCTCAACAGAATGAGTGGGCTTCGTTGTATCCTTTGGCTCGGACCACTCTAGCTTAAGCAGCTGCTATCAACAAATCAGATCTACCACTAGAATCCTGCACACATTAAAATTATCAAAGAGTTAGAAACTAATAAGAGGGCTCCACTGGTGGGCCCTTGAAAATAGTCTAAAAACCTAGATTTATGAAATAAAAAAAAAAAAAAGGGGGGAATTCAAGTAGATTAATACATAAAGAAAGATTACTTGCTTTAGACGAATCTATACCTTTTCCTGTTAACGCGACTGAGACCAGGCGGCGGCGATGGATGCGGTGAAAGGGTTTAGTTCAGACTTAGGGCCGTAGAAGACTCAGAAGACTCAGGATTAACAACAATAGCCAACTCCAGACTTAGATAGGGAAGATAAGTAGGTTTAGCTGAAGAGATAGATAGGGTTTGAGCCATCAAGGTGACTCAATTTATAATCTACTCTTAGGGCACACTTTAGGGTTTTAACGACACTTTGAACGTGTGGCTAAGATTAAAGTGGATCCAAGGGTAGAGAATAAATCTAGGTTGTGAAACGGATTAAGATGGATGGACGGATGAGATTAAATGAAGGATGGATGGCTCAGATTAAATCACTTAAACTTTATTTATATATATATTAAAATATATTAAAATATTAAAATATATATATAAATATTAATTTAAATAAATTTGGGGATGAAAAATGGCGAGAAAAGTGAAATTGGGCCAAATAATGGTGGGAAAGTGTGGATTTGGGCCAAATAATGGCGGGAAGGATGGATGACTGACACGTGGCTGGCAGGAAGGTATAGATGACTTACAAGTGGCTGGATTTTGGTGTCAACAATACTTAAAGGTTTAATTTTAAAGTGGCTTAGTGAAAATATCTACTATTTTTGCCTTTGTAGTAACATATTCCAACCTAACTTGTTTATCTGTCACCTGTTCTCTCAAAAAATGATACTTAATCAGAATGTGCTTTGTCCTGGAGTGCATTACTAGATTTTTTGAGATACTTATAGCACTTGTATTATCACATAGTATGGTAATGGGATGATCATGTTTTATCTTGAAGTATTCTAGAGTTTGCTTCATCCATAACACCTATGTACAACTGGCTACTACTGCAATATATCCTGCTTCCATTGTAGATAAGGATATTGAAACTTGCTTCTTACTTAGCCAAGAGACTAAACAGTCCCCAAGAAAGAATGATCCTCCACTTGTGTTTTTTTTGTCATTAATGCTGCAAACCCAATTTGCATTTGTATATGTTGTTAGTGTGAAACTGTCACTTTTGGTATACCAAAGACCAAATTCCATAGTCCCTTTTAAATATACGAAAATTCTTTTTACCACTGCCACATGTGTTTCCTTAGGTTCTACCTAAAACCTTACAACTAATCCCACTGACTGTACTATGTATGGTCTTATAGCTGTAACATACAATAAGCTACCAATAATAGATATGTATAATCTCCGATCTGCCTCTGGAGATTCATCATCCTTACTCAACTTGTATCCTATGACCATGTAGGTACTTACTGGTTTACAATCTTCTAACCTTAATTTCTTTAAAATTTATTTTATATACTTGGCTTGTGATAGAAATACCCCTTTCTTTGATTGTGAGATTTGAAGTCCAAGAAATAAGGATAATTCACCAAGCATAGACATCTCAAATTCATTTTGCATGTTCTTAGCAAATTCTTTACACATCTTATCATTGTTTTGCCCAAAAATTATTTCATCAATGTAAACAAACACAATTAGTAAATCATTCCCTTCATTTTTTATATATAAATTACTATTTTCTATTCCTTTTTTGAATCCCTATTCCTGAAGATACTTATCCAATCTTGAGTACCATGCTCTCAGATCCCACTTTAGACCATACAATACATTTTTTTAATCTGCATACATGATCTGGTTTATCTGCTAATATGAATCCATCTAGATGTTCAATATAAGCTTCTTCTTCTAGAACACCATTTAGAAATTTTGACTTGACATCCATCTGATATACCTTGAATTTTTTGAAACTTGAGAAGTCTAAAAGCATTCTTATGGCTTCAAGCCATGCAACTGGAGAAAATTTCTCATCAAATTCAATTCCCTCTACCTATGCATAACCTTTGCATACTAACCTTGCTTTATTCCTGACCACTTGTCCATCTTCATTTAACTTGTTTATGAATACCCATTTTGTGCCGATCACATTTTTTTCCTTTGGTCTTGGACAAAGTTCCCAAGATTTTCTTTTCTCTATCTAATCTAATTTATCATCCATTTCCTTAATCCAAAATTTATCCTCACTTGCCTGAGTGAAGTCTTTTGGCTCAATATTAAATAACAAAAAAAAAATTGCTTGTTGAGATGGTGTTATTATTCTTCTCCTTGTCTATCTTTCATCTAAATTCCAAATGATTTTCTCTTTTGGATGATGCTTATATACATACCTGGATGCAGTTTTGGGAAGAATTATTTGTGTTTCTTCTTCTTCTTTATTTTATTCCTCACAAAACTCTTCTTGACAACATCCATCTTCTTGATACATAGTTTGTTGAACTGGTTATCTTGAATCTATCTTCTCATAAATTGTTACATTTATAATTTCCACCATAGTACATGTTCTATTGTTGAAGCATCTATAGGATTTACTCCTTGAGGAATAACCAAGCAATATTCTCTCATCACATCTTAGGTCAAACTTGCCTAAGTTTTAATCTTCTTGTTTTATGTAACACTTGCTTCCAAAAATCCTAAAGTGTTTTATAGCGACAGGTCTTCCTTTCCAAAGCTCATATGGATTTTTTTGATGGTTTACCCTCATTTGAGCCTTAGTGATTATGTAGACTGATATGTTGAATTATTCTCTCTAAAATCCATCTGAGATCTTAGATTCATTTAGCATAGCTCTAGCCATATTTTCAACAATTATATTTTTCCTTTCAACTACTCCATTTTGTTGAGGAGTTCTTGTTGTTGAATATTCTCTTTTGATTCCATGTTGTTCACAAAACTCTAAAAATTCATTTGAAGTAAATTCCCCTCCTCTGTCAGATATCAAACACTTAATCCTTTTGTCGGTTTCATTTTCAACTAATTCCTTAAATGCTTTGAATTTTTTAAAAGCCTTTAACTTCTTTTTTAGGAAAGCTACCCAAAACATTCTATAATAATCATCTATAAATAGTATAAAGTAGCTATCACCCTAAATACTTTATGTTATGGTAGGACCACATAGATAAGTATGTATTAGACTCAATGGCTCAAATGAAATTTATCCTTTTGATTTAAATGTTGTCCTAGTTTTCTTTCCATGTTGATAGGGTGCACAGATTGTGCTTTGAGATCTTCTTATTTTGGGTAAATATATGATCATCTATTTGTTAATTATGTTGACTATGTTTTCAAAATTCAAGTGACCCAATATTCTATGCCACAACCAACTCTCATATTCTTATGATAGGAAGCACTTCCCCCCTTTGATCTCATTGAGCATGTATAAATTGTTTGGATTTCTTCTTGCATTGGTAATGATTTTTCCAGTTTTTGATCTTCTTATCTCACATCTATCTGGATGGAAAGTAACCATGTACCCTTGATCACAAAGTTGACTTATACTTAGCAGATTATGTTTTAACCCTTTGACATACAACACATATTCTATTTTTCTTTTCCCATTATCTAAACTTCGAGTTCCTCTTCCACCAATCCTTGTTGATCCATTATCACCAAAACTTATTGATCCTCTATTGGTTTCTTTCAGTACAATGAATTTGTCTTTGTATCCTATCATGTGACTAGAGCAACCACTATCAAGATACCACTTTTCTTCTTTATCCTGAGCATGAAGAGTTGTTTGAACTAACATTGATCTAGCCTTAACATTTTTCCTTTCATCTTTCCTAGTGGTTGAATTTTTTTTCTATACTTAGGAAATATCATTTTACACCATCTAGCCTTGTGCCCAAAATTGTTGCATTTGTAACATATAATATCATCATCCATAAGAGGTGCAAAATAATTGAATTTATATTGACAGTTTTTCTTGCATGATTAATATAGTCTACAACTCTATGACCATATTTATTACAATAAAAGCAATGACCATGGAAGAAATTATGTAACCTATTTGGATACCTTGGAGTTTGTGGTGAAGCATTATTTCTCTTGTGATTAACTCTTATCCAAGGTTCTTCTTTACTTTCTTCATTTTTGATATCCTTTGCTTGCTTATCCTTATTTGAGTTTTCTAATTTTTGAAGACTTGGTTCCTCTTTCTATTTATTATATTCTACATCTTATAGTGACTTCATTCTTTCAAATTCATTCCTTAGGTAGAACATTTTTGCTTCCAATATTTCACATTTTGTTTCTCTTGATCTTAACAGATCTGTTATATCCTACTCAATGTTCTTTCCTTATTCTACCCTTACCTTAAGTTCTATGATATTTTGTAGGAGTTTTATCCTTGTTTCTTCCTCCTCTTGAATTTGTTCCTTCAAGATTGAATTCTTTTCTCTAATCATTTCCAATTTTCTGAGAGTAGCAAAGAATTCTTCTTTTATATCAAACATGATATCTTCTTCATTTTCTGAATTCATATGTGTTTCTGATGGATCCTCCTCCAAGTTTTTAGTCTTTTTACGAATAGATCCACTCTGATACCAATTGAAGAACATGTGATTATACTAAGAAGGGGGGTGAACAGTATAATATATAAAAAAATATTTTTAATTCAAATAATAGCATCAACAATATTAAAGTAGTAAACATTACACAAAACATCATACACATAAGAGACATGATTTTAGATGGTTCACCCAATGTGGGCTACTCCATGGAGAAAATATTTCTTATAATTTTTTCTCAAATAAATTCTCTTGGGAATCCTTTCCCTACAATTTTTATGGACCTCTTTCCAAAGGAGATACCAATACCCTAAATCAAGTTCATGGATCTCTATCCACAAGAGACATCAATATCCTAACTCTAATATAGCTAGTGATCCTCTAGAAGACCTCTGCCTCCACTACCCTTAGCAAATGGAACTCTATCCATAGAAGACACTTGTCTTCCCTGCTCTAGCTAGATATATTTATCATCAACTCTGTCACATTCAAAGCTATGTTTGAAATATATACTAAACATAGTCCATTTATCTAGAAAAAAATTGTCCTCAATCTCTATCTCTGTTTTGGCATAAATCTATCCTCAAATATACACCAAAATTTGTCCTCTGATCTAGCCTTAATTTTTGTCCTCAATATCTATCTTCAAGCCTTAACTCAAAGCTTTAATCAATTTCAAATCAAATCTGTTGGATTTTCCCCAAACCTTAAATCAAGGTTTGAACAAATTAATCAATAAAATTTGCTCACAAGCCTTCTCAAAGACTTATCTCTAATATACACAAGTCCACACTAGAACTTATCCAATCTCATAGAAACATAAGAAAAATTGTTAGAGACTCAATATGCTTCAACTCAATCACTTTCTCAACTCAATTCAAAAGTTAGAATCGTTTGTTTTATGGAACTTGAACAATCACTTCACACATCCACTTGACTAGGCTCAACCAAATCTACTTAGTCAATCACTTAATGAAATAATCCTTGATAACAAACTCTAGTCCAAGCATATGAACACTCACTCAAAATGTTTCCAACAATGCTTATCAACCACTCTCACATAACAATAATACTCATGTTCTTTTCAAACCCTAGTTCAAGTTCCTCACTCAAAAACTCACTTCAACAACAATGTTTATAAAATAATCTTCACATAACAATGATACTCATTTTATTTTCAAACCTTATTTCAAGTTCTTCACACAACCAATGGCTTCAACAACAATGCTTATAAAATAAGGTTTTAACAACAATTATTTATTCTAGAAAATATTGAAGCATTAACTCAACACACTCAATAATGGAACCATAATCAAATCAACTATGAAAGAATGTGCTCATATATTTTTTCTTTATGAGAAGCAGACCACACAAATCTATCACAACCATTAACATCACTTTGAAAATCTCAAGGAAGTTAGACAAACAATACAAATCATATAATCACTCACAAATACACCTTATTACTCCTTTCTTAAAATAATATTCAACACCATAGTAGTTTAAATATTCACTTCTCAAAAATCCTAACTCATAACAAATTTATCTCAATCAATCATATTTGACATAAGCCACTTCTAAATTTTATTCTTCAAAAATAAATCCAATTTCTACTTATGACTCCCTAATTTAACATGGCATTTTTAAATATAATTCTTTTGAAAAATAATGCAACAACTAGTCTTTCCTTTTCTAAGGTAAAATAATTTTTACCCACCACTTAAATTTTTAGAAAACACTTTATAAAAACTACAAAACTTCTTTTTTAACTTAGGAAAATATACAAAAACATTTATCTCCTTATTTATCCTAAAACTAACCTTAGCCTAAGTCAAAAATCAAAATATTTTAATTTAAAAGAGTGTTACCACTTTACATTGCACGAAGATTCAAACTTAGCGCTTCTCTCCACAAGCGCTTTCACCATAGCTCCCAATTCCATGGAGCCATGTGCTCCCTTTGGAAACTCCACTAACTTATGCACTTTGACTTCAACTAATAACACAAGCCATGAATTGGCTCCTTCAATCACGTTGTCCAAAAAAATCACATGAACTACTATCGCAAGGGAATTGTACATGAAAACAGATTTTAATTATTTTTGGCAGATGTGAGTGGATGCCTTTCCTTTGATAATGCTATGGTATTTATATACCATATGCCTTCATTGCTCCACGTCGGCGGTGAGGACATCATCTAGCAAGCGGTGATGTTGGCAGAAGGGGGCAACTTTGCACACGAACAAACTGGTGCCCAAAATTTAGATTTGGCAATTTATTAAATATAATAAATTAAATTATTTAAAAATATTATTATTATAATTTAATAATTAACATGGTATTTTGGCCTTAAACCAAACTTAAGGGCCTCTTTAGGTTTTTATAAAAACCTTACAGCTTGCTCACATGGTTTTAAAGAAAAAACCTTTTATTTTTTGCCACCATTGGTTTTAAGAAAAACATTTTACTTGTGCCACCATTGGTTTTAAGGAAAAACCTTTCATTTTTTCTCACCCATGGTTTTAATTAAAACCATTCATATGCTTCCACATAATATTAAAAATATTATGAAACTTTTTACCATTAACCTTTGCATTGTTCCTTGACATATTCCTTGACATCAATGATGACTTCGTTCCTTGACATAAAGGACAACTTTGACTGAAAATGTCCAACACATTCCTCATAAAATCACAAAGTAATCAAAGTTACAAAAATATCCAAATGCATCTATAAGCCCTTTGGTCACCCCAAAATGCTCCAAAGGTGTCTACGAACCCTTTTGTCACCCTAAAATGCTCCAAAGGTATCTACAAACCCTTTGGTCACCCTAAAATGCTCCAAAGGTGTTTACGAACCCTTTGGTCACCCTAAAACACTCCAAAGGTGTCTATGAACCCTTTTTTCATGCTAGAATTATCCAAAGGTGTCTACAAACCTTTTAGGCACCTTAAAACACTCCAAAGGTGTCTACAAACCCTTTGGTCAGCTTAAAATGCTCCAAAGTTGTATACAAACCCTTTGGTCACCCTAAAACACTCCAAAGGTGTTTACAAAGCCTTTGGTCACCCTAAAATGCTCCAAGGTGGTCTATGATACCTTTGATCAATATAAAATGGTCCAAGGTGGTCTATGACCCATTTGGTCAGCCTAAAATGCTCTAAGGTGATCTACGACCCCTTTGGTCAACCTAAAATGCTCCATGACGGTCTATGACCCCTTTGGTCAATCCATAATACTCCAAGGTGGTCTATGATCACTTTGGTCAACCTAAAATGCTCCAAGGTAGTCTATGACCCCTTTAGTCAATCCAAAATGCTCCAAGTTGATCTACAATCCCTTTGGTCAACCTAAAATGCTCCAAGATGGTCTACGACCCCTTTGGTCAACCCAAAATGCTCCAATGTAGTCTACGACCCCTTTGGTCAACCTAAAATACTCCAAGGTGGTCTAAAACCTCTTTGGTCAATATAATATACTCCAAGGTGGTCTACAACCCCTTTGGTCAACCTAAAATGATCCAAAGTGATCTACGAACCCTTTGGTCAATCTAAAATGCTCCAAAGTAGTCTAAAAATCCTTTGGTCACCCAAAATGCTCCAAAGGAATCTATACACCCTTTGGTCACCCTAAAAGCTCCAAATGTATCTATAAACCCTTTGGTCACCCAAAAGCCCCAATGGCATTCACTAAGCCTATTTGTCACACTGTATATACATGTATATATCAAAAATCTAAAAACATCATAAAAATATTAAAAACACAAAAATATTGTATTGTATTATATTTTATATCATTTCATTATAACATCACTTACATTAGGCATACCCATAATTTCATTTTACATTTTAGAGTTGATCATACATGTATAGCACCAGGTATGTACACTAGGTATTTGTCAAAATCAATGTTGTCAAAGGTCATTTTAACCACCTGTTTGCATTATATTTATCATTTCCATCCAAATTCCATAATGTGTGTCTATTTCCCTTCACTTAGCCATTGTTCATAAGGCATATTTAGGGTTTTATATCACTCAGTAATATCTATTTTTATTTTCAAAGTTTGTAGAAAGCTATCATAATTTTTAGAATGTAGGATCTTGCTTAGATTATACCTTGTATATGTCAAAATTTCAACATATTTTCACACTAATAACTCCAAGTATTACACAAGTAAATATGAAGCCTACAAAGTGGTCCATTTTACCTTAAGTGAAAGGTTACATCACTCATTCCCCTATGTGAATGTTTCAAATATGATGAGAATTGAAAAAAGGACAAGTTCCTCCTTACCCAAAATAATCAAAATCCCTCGCTTCACGTTAAATTGGGGAAAGTATCCAAAAGAGAAACATAAATAGTGGTTGTTACCACTTAATAATATTCAAAATAAAAAGTGGTTTTCACCATAATAAAAAAGAAAAATAAATAGTGGTTCTCACCACTACCAAAATCCTTTCTCACCAAAACAAAAATAAGCAACTTCCTAAAGCAATTTAAATTAAAAGAAAAGAGGAGAGTACTAAAATTGAATCCTTAGAATTATTAGCATTTGAAAACCATAAGGTGGTACTAATTAAAGGTTAGGTGGCATCAAGCCTACCTATCAATGTTGGTATCCTTACGCATGACGATATGTCTATCACATAAGAAACTTGTTTTTTATATAGACCAATGTTTGCATGGAGATGAGCTATATTTTGGTAGCCTGTATTGCCTAGTGGTCTAATCCAACTACGTACAAAAATCAAGATAATGATACTCATATGGTGATCTTCAGTACATATGGGTTGCATAAATCATGTTTGGTACTAGATAACTTTATGCGTTATCATATCAATGAACTCACATGCACACAAGGATGTTGAATATCTTGGTCATCCTAGAAGATTTATACTTTGCCAAAAAGTCTTGTATGGTTAATATAAAACTTTTGATTAGGTAACTAGAGTGTTTGGATCTCCTAAAAATCCCAAACACATCATATAACATTATATTATTAATTCCACTACATATCATCTTATCCCATGTTTGTCAATTTACATTTTCACAATCCATTACATAGTCTTATGTTAAAGTTAAAATGAATAGATGAATTTTGTATAGTCTATGATTCTAGCATCTAGTGTATCAAATAGTATTCATATATCATTAGTACATATCAACAAATCATCCATTTCCTTATGCATGCACACATGTACATATCTTCAAATCACATCAAATTACAATATATGCATCCATGATAAGCATTCATAAAATCATTAGTAAAGCATACATAAGTATTTCATACATCTAATAAAACAGTAAGGAAAAACTATGCAGCCATCCCACCCTAGGACGATCACTAAAAAACCTCACAAAAACAACAAAAAAAGATCACAAGAAGGGCCTAAAAGCCATAAAAAACAAGTCAAAATTGATGAATTTTATAAAGGATCAAGATGACATTCAATATGTTCATGGATGAGTTTAAAAGTATCTTATTCAATCCCTAATAAGGCCATTGTGTCTAGACCGCTCTGTGAGAATGAGGTATTCAATATTTTTCTTCCATGAAATATTAACAAAATGATCAAAATCTTCACAAAATTGATAAATCTTATGATGGGTAAAACTGACGGTAATCCCAACCAATTCATATGGGTCAAGTGACTCATTGCTTTATCATTGGTCATGTCTTAATTGACTCATCATTTAAGGGGTATTCATAATAACAAATTCACAATCCAAATCAAAACTTAAACACTCAAAAGTGCAACTCGCATACATTTAAAATAATTGTTGCCAAAGTCAAATTTTCAAGCCTACGTTGGGGTAAATAATAAAAAATAAATCAACAAAAAAAATTCTTGGTATACTTGAAGCCTCAAGTCATGTATCCTAATATAGGCAATATAAGAAACCAAGACCAAGTATACCCTAAGCCCCTATGACTACCATTGCAAAGTGGCTAAAAGGTATACCAAAATTAGTCCTTCAATTATGTCAAAAGCAAGGATTCCAAGAATGTATGCTCTTTCCACAATATAGGCATCTAAAGTTGTTTAGGTTAATGAATAACCTTAATAATTTAATGATTTAGTCATCTATTTTTTCTTTGTGCTTTGTTTCACACAATGTATCTCAAAAAAGAGTATTTGTAGACACTAAAATCATGTAAATCGGATAAGATTGCAAAGGCGCCACTCTTATCAACATCATATGGCCCCATTTGGCAACCCTCATGGGTTAATTAGGGTTCCCAACCACTTTTACGAAGGTTTACCCCACTTTTGGAAGGTTTTGGGCCATTTAACCATGACAGTCCCACACCAAGACAACCACAGTTCATGACCGTCCCACCCAGGGATGGCCACCAGCAACCATCCCTAGGTGGGATGACCATGGTCTAGACCCCTCAAAATTCAAAGCGCGGGATAAATGGCAATCAATTTAGTCCATTTATCCCACCCAATCACTCATGATATATTGGGAGGCTATTATGGCCAATAGGGACTACAAATTGGAGGTCCAAATGGGAAGCCTCTTCAACCTTAAACATGGAAAAGGCATTGCCAAGTGGTGGCACTTGCCTTGCATGCCTAAAATTTCTCCTTTACCTCATTTTCCCTATTGGGCTATAAATTGGAGTGCTTGCACTCAATTTTAGAGAGAGACTTCTACAATTATTGACCACAAAGTGTTGTCGATATTTGCCCTTATATTTTCCCTCGTATTTTCCCTTGGAAACCTCATCAATCGAATGTGTTTTCAAGGTATCCCCAAATACTCTCATCCTTTTCAAAACCTATCAATTCAAGTGATTTATTTTATAAAATTTTATTAAAAACCCCTAGGAGGATTATAGCCCAGATCCAAGTGGAATTGGTGGCAAAAAATACCCTATTTTTTCATCGTCCCCATTAGGTACGGTTAACAATATTAGTTGGAAATCTTAGGTATGGCCATGAATTGGCAAATAAATTTGACCCAATTTTAGGATATATCAATTTAATAGCTTTATATTATCATCATATTCAATTTTGGTGAATTTTGGAGTGGTTTTGATATGTTAATTAATGTTTTTGTGATTACAATCCTAGTTGGTCCTCCCAGGCACGACCATATATTTTTCTCATAATATCACTTTTATTTCTACTTAGTTTTTATAAAATCATATTGTAGACATCATGGTAATTTTTCAAGTTATTTGGATTAGTTTAGATATGTCGATTGCACTTTTTCAATTCAATGTTTGCATGCTTTTCATAGATTTCATCATCATACACATATGCTATTAACATATTTTAGTTTATTGTGTGTAGGTGCAAATATTCTAGTGCATGAGGGAGGATATAAAGAGTATAATAAAGATAGCTCAAAGCAATGGTAGTGCAATCCTATTCTGCAATCATGAGTGCAAGAATAACACTGAAGGCACACCATAGGTCCATGGAGGGATTGGATCCCTCAAACTTTGTAACTTGAAATGTATAAAATTGAAATCCCTCAAGGGGATGTATTATAACCTCATATTTGACAAATTTCTGAATATAAATATAACTCTCCTTTATCTTAACTTATTTATCACTTGTTTACTTTATCGCCTCTTTTGCATGCTTTAATAGGACATTAGATGAATTTGAAATTTGTTTGCTAGGTGCATCATTTTTCACACTCTTCACCTTTTGCAATTTTAAAAGATTATAATATTATTTTATTTTTGCAACTTTAATCCAAATTCAGGTGCTCTAATAAATTTTATAAGTAATCCAATTAATGAATCTGCTTGCACCAAAATTTGCATAACTTTTTCTGTAGCTCTTCTCCCACCATTGTAGAGGATGTATAATTTGTTTTCCAAATTCACCAACTTGTTGCTTCAAGTAGGATGTCCTAAAAAAATCATTCTTCACCAAATTATGATGTTGAAATTTCTTTCATGAGCCTAGGATTTTGTGGCTTGTTCTCCTTATTTTGCTATATATTTGGAGAAGTCTATGTCTCTAAAGCAATACCTTCTTGTTGTGAGAGGTAATCTTCAAATATCCAATATTTGGTGAGTTTCTTCTATATTCAAGTATTATTGTCAAATTTTGACTTCAAGTAGGATCCTCTTCTAGGGTTTGGAACTCCTTGCCAAATTCCTCTTCACAAATTTGGTACTCCTTCCCAAATTCTTCTCTTGGGCTTTTTTTTGGATGACGATAATTGTCCCAAGTCCTTCACTATCAAGGACTTCACCTTGGTAGTGGATCTCTTCAATGATTTCTCTAAAGAACTCTCTTCATCTTCAAAAAGTTTCTCCTAGCCTTTTTTGAATGCTCAGTGAGAACTGTAAAAGGTCTTTTATATAGAATCTTCTTATGGTCTTCCTTGAGAACTTTTCTTCAACCTTCTACTTATGGAAGTTTTGGTGGTGAGATCTTCTCCTGGATCTTCTGATTCTACCACTCTTGGCTTTGAGCATGATTCTCCTAGTTCTTATTCTTCTTCCTCTTCCAAGACTAGAATTATTTCAATGATATCTTCTTCTGATATCTTCCTTTTTCTTCAGGTTTGAGTTGATTTTTAAGAATATACTCTTCCTAAATTACTTGTAGGAAGTCTCCCAACTCACTAAATCTTCTATTATTGCAACAAAGATACTAGTGCTGAAATATATAGTCTACTTCTAAATCAGATAATCTTCTCGAATTCTTCTTTAGGATCAAGGCTTATATAGCCTATTTCAATATAAAGGCTCCTATGACATTTTCCAATACCAAGTCTTGTATGACATTTTCAGTATCAGGGCTTTTGTGTCCTTTTCAATATCAAGGCTTCTATGGACTTTTTAGTATTAAGGCTTTTGTGGTCTTTTTAGTATCAAGACTTATGTGGCTTCTTCTTCAAGGCTTCCATGGCCTTTTTGTCTCAAGGCTCCTATGGCCTATTATTCAACTATGAAATTCTACAATCTAGAAGTGGAGATCTTTAGTCTCCTATCTTCACCACAATCCTTAACTAGAAGTCTTCTTTCGTAGTATTCTCCTCTTGCATAATGAACTAACCTCTACACTATGAGGGTGCGTTGACCTTCGGGAAACAAAGTTGGAGTCTCCTAGCTTTCTATCGTAGGAGGAGTCCCAATCCTCTAATAATTAATTTGCTACAACAAAAGAAACTTTAGGCACTAGTTAGTAAATTCCAGATAACTTGGATGGTCTTCACTAGATGATTTTTCAATCTAGTGGGTTGAGTGTTGTGTCCTAGTCTTCACGATTTTTCCTAAAAAATCTATGGAAAAGACTCTAGATAAAAATTATTTTAGTATTTTTTGAAACTGAGATTCCTTTTAGTCCTATCTTTGTGACTCTCCCGAAACTATACCACCTAGATTCTATTGAGATTTTTTGATAGTGGTTGGTCTAATGATGCATCAATTTGATAAAAATCTTAGGCTAACTAATAATGGTGGTTTTCCTATTGACCTACATAGACTAGATCTACCATGGCTCTGATACCATTGTTATATTTTTATGAATTAGCCTTGGGAGATAACAAACACAAGATGTAGAATAACATAAAAGATAGTAAATCTACTAAATTACTGAAGTATGCTATAAATATAAATCATATAAAATATTACAATGTAGCTATGGAGGAAATGAACACTTCATTAATAAATCTACTTATCTACATTATAACCATCACCAATGATTGGTGAGGCACATATAACTACACTATCCACTAAGCTACACTATCTGACTATGTCCCTCAACTCTATATATATCTATCTAAGAGGCCATCCTTATATAGGTAAAATATGATACTTGGCCAACACTCTGTTTAGCTATGCAAGAGACAACTTGCAAATGTACAACATGCACAATGACACTTATGCATTTATTATATTGCATGAAGTAACTAGATAGGTTGTATAGAAATTAATCTAGGTATTTATCTTGGAGAATATTTACATAACCCAAATAATGGAATAGACTCTATTTTCAACATAACTCCTATTTCTTATTTGTAGGTTAATATTATAATAACTATATTTCAATTCCTTAAATACTTAAAACTTCAATGTGGTGCTTAATGAAACTTAATACTGAACAAGGTAACTAATGTTCAAGTAGTAAAATTCTTGCACCAAATTTGCTTACCTTTATGACCTCTATAGATGTTAGATCTCTAGGTTATTAGATTCACCTAAATTCTAACTTGTTTATGAAGTATTTGTAGATCTTTCTTGTTGTATAAACCAACTCTTTAACTCACCAATTTATATCTTTGAAACTCCTCTAACTTTATTTCTAAAAAATATATTTTGATGGCTTTAACTCTCCTTTAGGATGTTCCCTAGAACTCAAAAACTTAGCAGGTAGTAATGTTACCCAAATTGCTAATCATAACTCTAAAACTTTTAGATTATTACATAGTTAATTTCTTCTCTGAAATGATGTTCTTCAATCTCTCAAAATTGGTAGAAAACTCCTCCAATTTGTAGCTAAATATTTCCTTCCAAGAAGCTTCAATTTTTTGCTATAAAAATCAGCAAACTCCTTTCTATGAATGATCCTTTTAAACTTCAATGATAATATTCAAATCTCTCAGATTTTGTGGCTTCTTCTATATTATTTCTCCTTCAATATCATTGTATAATTTTGACTTTGATCTTGGCCTCTTGTTGGCTTTCTTCTCAATAATCTAAATATCTTAAGGTCTTCACTACTCTCCTTCAAAATCTGGCAAACTCCTTGCCAAATTTTTCTTCTTTGGGCTTGTTATCAGATGGCAACTATTGTCCTAAAAACCTTCACTGTTAGGAAATTCACCTTGCTGGTAAATTTCTCCAATGAGTTCTCCATGAAAACTCTTTCAATGGCCTTCTCCAAGGATCCTTCTATGAGAATTTCTAGCCTTATCCAAAAAACCTTTAGACTTCTCCTTCTAGGTCTTCAATATTGCAGTTGCAAATTTTTACAATGAGATATCTTCTCTTGGATATCTAAAATTTATCACCTCTAGAATATAGAATATAACTTTTGTTAGTGCTTCTCTTTATTCAATATTCCAATATTGGAAGTTCTTTTAATGGTAACTCTTGTGGGTCTCTTTAGATTCTTGAGCTATTTCCTCTATAATCTATAGACTTTAGTATTCAATGGATACCACCAATCTCCAATATTCTCCTAGACTCTTTTATGGAGTCTCTGCTTCCTTAAATCTATAGTAAGGCTTCACTAGCCTTTTTCCTCTTCTACAATATGTAGATCTGTAATATGATCTTTTTCTTAGGCCTCTGAAATCTTCAATATTCCACTTGCTGCTTCAAGTATTAGATTGATTCAAAAATATATATTCTTCCTAGCTCTATGTAGGAAGCTTCCCAACGTCCTTTAAATCTTCTTTTTCTACAACAAAGTATAAGAAATTGGAAATGCTAAATATTTAACTTTAGATATTAATGGATCTTCACTAGTTGATTTGTCAATCTAGTGAAATCAATGTTTAGTCCTAGTCTTCATGAGTTTTTCTACAACTTTGTGGAAAGATTCCAACCAAATGTAATTTTTAGAAATTTTGAAAATGAAATTCCGATACCACTGTTAGCTTTTTATGGGTGTATATTAAAGGAAATGCAACCACAAGATGTAAAATAAGTAAGCTAAGATAAATATATGATAATGACAATGTAAAATGTAGGAAAACTATAAGAGAAACTTTTGTAAAAATATGCCATTGATGAAAGCTTACAAAAATAGTACAATGTTATGTAATTGAGGACATGAACACTCTAAAATTTCAAAGGAATATACATAGTACCTACTCACTATACTCTACTACTACTATAATGACTCTCTCCCTCTCTTTTCTCAAAGGCATATATATAGGAAGATATATCTCTTGACCTGTGATTCTTCATATACCTATCCTATGACTCATGTACATGTGTAATACATGCACATTTACATCATTGCACATTCTAACACTTTTGCATTTATTACTTTTGTATGAAGCAACTACTGAAACCTTAACCTAAGATTAAATTCTAGTCTAATAATGTACCCAAGGTGGTACATTGGCATGTACCAAATAATATAATATAATCTAACACTTGGGTGACCTGGATAACCTCTATTGATGCTATATATGCTTGGTTGGTAGTAGATAAATTTATATAAGAGATGAAGGTCATCTCCACTAGATTTGTGAATGCTTGAATGGTTGTGGAGAAATGCAAAGGTAAATCTTTATGAGTGATATCCCTAATAGTCAAATTTCAAGCAAAATAATGGAATTTTGATAAAATTCAAGAATAACAATGAATGCACAAACCACACACCTTAAATCTAAAGAAAATAAACATCTATTTTCTATTAAAATTACAAATCCCATGTTTTTTAATGTTTCTAAGTGATTTATATTTTGCTTGTTTAGGTTTCCTTATTTTCAAGCTCGGTTCTTTATCCAAAATGCTTAGGAGAATTTTTTAGTAGAGTCACCATTTAATGTTGCCATTGCACAACCTAATCCAATTGAGAACCCACTTGAAATTTTAATTTATATACAAAGGTTTTTTACATATATCCTTTTAAGCTTTCTTACACTAAATTTCAATTGTTTTTTAGAATTTGAAAAATTAAGCTACTTTTTAGGATTTTTAGAATTTCACCACTTTTGTTCCTATAATTAGATTTAAGTTTTAAATGGCCATAAAGTTTACTAGAAATATTTTTTGATCTAATTCAATGCTTTATGGAAAGATATAAATATTATATTTGCAATGGTACCAAATTTACATACACAACATCAATATTTTAGGAGATTCAATGAATATACAGTTCAACAACATTAATTCCCCATAATAGTCCATGAATTTCAAAAGGCTATATATTTTGATCCACAATAAATTTTCTAGTTATTTAAACTATTATAGATACTCATTTGGCCAAATTAAAAATGTGGAAAGTTTCAAAAAAAATTGGGCACTTTGAAATTTTACCCTTTTTTACACTATAGAACTATTTTGAGCTCTTGATCATGCATTAATTTCATGGCTTAAATAAGATAAGGTTCATCCTCCACTAAATTAGGTTTAAAACCATCTTTCTAATGAAATATATATATATATATATATATATATATATATATATATATATATATATATATATATATATATATATATATGCCTAGGTTAATTTTCTACCTTATCGCTAGCTAAATCACCCATTTTAAATCCTTGTTGGTGCTAGAAAATCAATTTAAAGTTAAATTCAAAATTTCTAACCACCAATGATGACATCATATATCCCTCCAATGTCTCATAAAAACATATACACCCTTTTTTAATTCAATAAGGTAAATTCCTTGAATAATCCTAAGCTTCTAAGTATGTGCAACTCCTTTATTTCACTAAGGGTGGAAAGCCTTTAAGTGTAATAAAATTCAAGTTAAATATCTTAAAACATTTTCATGAGTAAGCTCTAAAATTTTAAGTCTGAAAAATCAAAAGTTATTTTTCTTTGCTTAGATGGGTTCATGAGAAAAAAAAACATGTGGTTCATATCTCATCCACCTCCTACAAACTATTCTCATCTAACTCTCTTATTGGCTAAAAATGGATAGCTTGGAAATTGCTTCAACAAATTTGATAATTAGAAATGTTTGCCAAAAATGCAATTACCAATGCTACAATTTTATTGACCAAAAATGGATGGCTATGAATCATGGAAAAAAATCCAATATCTCAAAATATTACTGAAATTCATAACACACTAATTTGAAAACTCATTAAAGGTAAAATTGATGGTCTAGAATTAGATCTAATAGATCTATGGCTAGGGTGAACCTGAGAAATCAATAGCTAGGAAAAATTGCTGATGAGATTAATGGCTTAGAATTATTCATGAGGAATGAATTGCTAAAATTTGATTGGTTGTGATGGTGTCATTTAATTTCATTTAATAAGGTTCAAATTTTAGAAAGAAATTTCCCCTTTTAATATTCCAATTATTCCAAGGTTTTAAGTTTTTTTCCTATGTCCATGCATCCTTTTCCATTTTCACACTAAGGATTAAATTTTCCTATGCACTCATATATCTTTGGTACTATAGTTTAGAAAACTTAAGGTAATAAAATAAAAAATTTCACCCCTTCATCATTTTTTTGGATACATAGGGGAGTTAGTTACATCCACATTATTTTTAGTAACTACCAAGTGCATGGTTCAAACCATAGGGTCTTCTCCCAACAAGCCTATACCACCTCATTATTGATGACCCGACGTGAGAGAAATCACCGATCACCTAATATTCATACCATCTATGTTGCTTTTGCATGCACTTAGAGGATTCAAATTAGACTACTATATTTACAATAGGTATATCCCCAAGGTTTCAATCTAGGTCTCTTCTTGGTAAGTGATTGGTGATACAAAAAATTACTAATCCACCTAGCCCTTGCAAGAAAAAATCTTAGGGTAGAGAGAAAACTTTGAGAGCTGCTCTTAGGTAGCAAAAAGTGTCATCCCATCTAGGTATACCACTATCTAGAGGGAAAACATAGGAGATTTTTTTGTATCCCTATTTCCATCATAGAGGTTTAAACCATGGACCTCCCATTCAATGGGACTAGGCTCACCTTCTCCACTTTTCCCCTTCATCCTTATTATCTCTTTAAAATCATGAAATTTATTGAATAATAAAAATTGTTAATTTTTAATCCACATATTAGATGCTTGAACAAATCCTAAAGGAATATGTAGCTTGCACACCTCACATTTCATATAGTGGATCACATTAATTTTTACCACATCAACCATCAAGTTCCTAAGTCATATCAAGTCAAAATGATAAACATTGAGTTTCTTGTCTAGATCTACGACTCAGATAGATCTCTAAAAGTTTTACAATTCACATGATTCAAAGATAAAAGCTATTTAACAACTAGTCATAGATGTTTTACTGACTTCATCATATGATTCATAGTGCAGGTGCTTTGTTCCTCGACTCAAAACCAAGCCATCCATTCCATGATGTAATCCTAATCATGCAATTTTTGAAAGCAAGCCTTAGGTACAACTTTAATATGAATAATTTATGTAATCCTTAGACCTTAATCCTTAGTCATGGAAACTCAATGGGCATGAAGGGAAAGGGATGAATTCTAAACATAACCTAACCCTTTAGTCTTTAACCAATGAACCTTAACATTTTAGGTATGGAATTAAAATTGAAAAGGGAGAAATTTATTCAATGTATACCTAACCCTTAGATCTAAATATTTGACTTAATACTTGGCATATGAAATTAAAGTAAATCAAAGCGAACCGATGAAAGCATTTTAGAAATGAATTCTTTGCTCAAAAATATTAACAAAGGAAATTAAAATATATAATCAAAGAAATAAATTTTTAGAGATAAGAGCAATAAATAAAATAAAATAAAATATAAATATAAATAATAATTAAGGGCTAGCACATTCCCAAGAAATAAATTCAATATATCAAATATTTTAAATATTTTCCACAAACCATTGCAAAAGATAATTTACCGCTAAATATAATTTGAAATAATTCTTGTTTTCCTTTTGAGATTGTAGGTGACAAAAGAGAAGACGAAGGACAAAATGAATAAGGAGACATACAGTGAATCTGGACATGATTTTAGATGATATGGTGTAAGACAATTCATCTTGTCTAACTTTAAAGGAATGCTACTGAAGTAATTAGAAAATCTATGGGCGAAATAAAAGATACAAACCAAGAAAATCCTCAAGAGGACACATCCTCTATTCACTCAGTTGAAGAATACTAATCCATACAACTATAAAGCATTGAAATACCACTGTAAAGTACTAAAATTTTAAAAGTGTAAGGCTATAAATAGCCATGAAGACCCCATTTCAAAGGGTGGAAATCCACTTTAGTGATAGAAAGTTTTAGGCTTTATTGTTTTTGTAGTTGGTGTATTTCTACACCCCTATCATTGTCCTTGGAAAGGTAAATTTGTAGTCACTTGTAGCAAGCAATTCTAAGAATGTGATCCTTGAATATCTTCATGTAGTGCAAAGTACTATAATTCTTGGTGTAATATACACATGATGGTGGTGGTTGCATTTAATTTTATTCTAATATTCTCTACTCTCTCCCTTTGAATATGGCACCATCTTAGTTTTAAATTATGTGATATTTGATCAAACTAAGACTAGTTTTATTCAGAATTGGCTACTTAAACCAATTCAATATAAGGCATCAAGATACAATGGATTGTTTTCTATCTTTTCCTAACCCTTAATTTTAAATATATTTAATATTTTATTAGATTATAAGTAGTTTAGCTTGATAGTTTGAGGCTTTACGTTGATAGATATGTGTTTTACTATTTTGAGTTTTAGAATATTTCTTTAAGAATATTTCAAGATCATAATTAGAAGGTAGAAAGCCTACAATATTGATTTGATATACAATTTGATGTGAAATCTATAAATATTAAGACAATTGACTTAACAGTTGTAGCAATTTAACGCTTAAATTAGACCCTAAGATCAAAGTTAAACACTCACCCTTTTTACTAGTTATATAGAACCTTGAGTTATCCACCTATTTTACTTCTTTATTACTTCTTTATACTTTGATTTAAAATATAATAATTAGCATATTTGTCACCCAAACATTGGGGGAGAAGTGTTCCCTTTCAAGAAAGAAATCGATATTCTAACCATTGGTGTATGTTGGCAATCAAGTCAATATATCATTCAACATGAACCAAGGTAGTTCTCTCTCTTTTCTTGACCAGGAAGATATCCTTGTACTAACTTATGTTGTCTAGTAAATCTATCTTATAGGTTTATATGAAACAATTTATGGCTTTGTTCCAAGCAATGATTTTATAGAGAGCAAATTTGTATTTTTGATGATGATTTTATCTCTACTAAGAAATTGGTTTCTCTTGTTCCCTAATGTATACTTCTTGGTTCTATAACATGGTTATTTTATTTTTTATTGTAATTTTAATCCATTTTTTTTTTCAAATAATAATAAGATGAAAATAAGGGAACCTAGCATAGGCAATGACCATTTTATTTTTTATTAGGCATCAAATCTAAAAGGCATATAGTTGCATTAAAATATTTTGTTATTTTATTTATTTTGTTTCATTCTCTTCTTAGAGCCTTTTATGTAGAAAAAGGATGGAAAACTTTACCTTCTTGTAATCATTCAATCTAAATCATCATATAGGCTAGAATTTGTATTCTTGTAGTATCTTATTTTTTTGTATTTCTACCACTATTAGATTTTGTAAGGTATATGTCAAAAATAATTAAGGTTAAACATCTTAGTGTTTTTAAATTAACCCTTAAAACATAATTTATATTTACTCATATATCTATCTATCTATCTATCTATCTATCTATACACACACACATATAATCATATTGAAAGTAAGCAGGAAAAATAGGAGTTATTTTGATTCTTGAGAAAGGTTCCTCAATCTCGTCTTATAGAAACCCTAAGGTGCAATAGAAAAACTCCATACTATATTCATTTTTATTGTGTGGAGAATATTCTATGTTACTTGAGAAAAATGAAGGTGATTTACCTATATTAACCTTGACCTCCTTCACCTACTTCTGATTAGATCCTTCCCTCGATTCACTCTCAAACTGGATGGAAAGCACCATTGGATGGTTGGGCTAAGATTAATTTTGATGGTGCAGTAAAGGGTAATCCTGGGAAAGCTCATGCTGGTGGAGTTATTAGAGATAAATATGGAATCTTAATTGTTGCCTATATGGAAGGTCTAGGATATCAAACCAATCATTTTATAGAAGCACAAGTTCTATTTCAAGGTGTTAATTTGATGAAAAATCTAATTATAAAAATATTTATAATAGAATATGACTCTCTAAATATTATAAATTGTGTCAAAGACTTGCATCAACCCATATGAAGCACAAAGAATATGTTTATAGAGGTTATAGAAATTTTACAAGTCTTGGAGAATAATGAGGTTAATCATATTTATAGGGAAGAGAATGCTTCAGTGGACTGTACGACCAACCTCAAGGTGTAAATTAAGGAGCTAATAGTGTGGGTTTAAGATTTTACTCCTATTTTTAGAGGTATTTAGAAAGGACACTCATATGGTTGATATGAATGGCTAAGTGGTTCTTTGAAGTTATTTTTTTTAATCTCCCTGATGGGAATGATAGGCCCAATAAATTTAGCTATGATGATGGAAGATTTTGTAGTGTGTTTAGGGGTAAAGTTTCTCTTTACCCTAGCCCTTTCTTGTTGTCTAGGGTGTTTTTTTATCTAGTAGGTATTTTTGGGCGGTTAGTTCATTTTTGGGTGCTTGGCTAAACCTCAATGCTTCTCTTACTTAGATTTTTTGGTTTGGTTCCCTACATTTATCCTTCTTGTTTTTTGCTTTTAGGATGGAAATATTATTTTGATTTTGGCTTTAGATTGAAGAATTCAGAGTGTTTTCATTTTTGGGTTTATTTTCTCCCTTTTTGGTGACCTTTAGGTACAATGTTTTTTTAGTGGGTTCCATGTCCTGTAAACTTGAGTTTTTAAATATGGGTTCTTATATTGGGAAGTGGATTCTTGTTTAAATCAATGTTGTAGGTTTTGGTGATTTGTTAGGTTGTTTAGTTATTCCCAATATCAAAAGTGGTTTTATTTTTCTAACCTTCTACTATAGTATTTTTAGTAAAAAATTAAAAACTATGATTTTTATTACACTATTTGAGAACAAGTTAGTTTTCTATGGCTAGAATAAAATAAAGAGATCTAGAGATGACAAAGCAACCACAAACTGCTACAATGATGATAATTATGAAGTAACCACAAACTACTATGATATCACCAATGGCAAAGAGAAACCACAAATAGTGGTGATTGTAGAGCAATCACAAACTATAGTGGTGGCGGTAGCAATTGAGCAACCACAAACTACTACAATAATAATTATGGTAGTGCTAAAGCAACCATAAACTACAACAGTTATGGAGAACCCACAAACTATTATGGTAGGGATGATAATAAAACAACCACAGGTGTCAACTATTCCATTACTCCTTGTAGTGGTTTATTCCTTATCAACCACAATTTTTTGTGGTCAATCGAATAGTAAAAGTGGTTTTATTTTTCTAACCTTATACTATGGTATTTCTAATGGAATAATAAAAATTATGATTTTTATCATACTATTCATCAATAGGATTATTTTCTATGGTGACTAAAAAAAAAGGTCTAGATATGTGCCTCATAAAGGTTGGAGCTAGAATATTCAAATTTCAATGGGGATTTGGGATGTGAACCATTCTTTTTTGGTCTATGCAACAACTATATAATAATAAAATATTTGAATGACCTTTTTTTAATAATTAATAGAATGGTTAGTATGATGATTGAAGAGGTGGTTGTCCATCAATAAGACGTTAAAAAATGACATATGCTCCAAATAAGAGCTAAATAGTCTAGAAAAGAAGCAAAAAATAAAGAACTGAATCTTACCTAAGTGTTTAATCCCTCATTAGATTTGCATCTAGTTGGTTTATTTTTCTTTCTTTGTTGTGTCTTCCTTTAGCCCTTGCTTGATGGTTCAAGGCTTATTTTGATTTTTATCCTATTTTGTGCTTCTCTTTGACCTTATGAGGTTATGTTTAAACTTTGTATAAGTTATTGGGTCCCTTTCAAATCCCCTTCTTTACCAATCAAAATCAACTTTATTTATTAAAAAATAAAACTAATAAATTATAATTTAACATTTTTTTCTCTTTTTAAACATGCAAAAATACTATAAGAACAATCAAGTTTAGTTATGCATGTGTAGTACATTAATAGTCAAAGAGGGACTATGCATACAACTCAAGGCTTTATAGAAGGTAAATACACAACCATTTTTTAAATCAACATATATTAGGCATAATTTTACTATATATTTAACATTTTCAAAGATAAAATATTTAGATATAATTTTAATTTATATGAACTAAAATAGTTATATTTATGATTATTAATTATGGTATATATTTATGATTTAAGGAAGTGTGAACTAGGATTGATTTCCATTAGGTAGAATTGAAGGAAAGTCATATTGAAAATACCTATGAAAATTCATAATGCACTCGATAAAAATTATCATGTGCAAGTTTGAGATATTCAAAACGAATAAATTAATTTTGAGTATCATATATATATATATATATATATATATATATATATATATATATATATATATATATATATATATCTTAGATGGTTAATATGTATATTCCATGGATACAATCTAGATTTTTTACGTTTTAAAATTGGATAAGTAAAAGTGGATATTGAATTCAAAAAATCTCTGACTTTTCTTCCTAACATTTTTTCTTGTCATATTTCTTAGGTAAAAAATTCATAAAGGAGGGATTAATCATTAAGGAACTAAAGCATAATATATATAAAAAACCTGAATATGTGTTTCTAGAGATATTTTAAATCCTTTCATTAAGATTAAATTTGAATCAAATGAATGGGATCAATATTTGGATTATAAAAATATTGTATTTTAATATCATAATTGTTATGAGAATGACACACAACTATGAAGAAAGTGATAAGAAAATTTATCATGAGATAAACTTCAAGGTGAAAGAGAGAAATTATACTAAAATGAAATCCAAATTAGAGCAAGGATATTCTTCTCCAAAAGAAGAGGTAAATAAATCCTATCTACAACATCACATGCCAAAGTCCACTGAAGCTCACTTGATAAAACATTAAAAGAAACAAATAAGAATATAACTGATGATAAAGTACAACATGTAAGTTTAAGTTTAGAATGAATTAAAGGTTCAGAAAAATTCTAAAATAAATACAATTCTTTTTTATATATATTCAAGTAAATCATCTTTAGTTTCCTAAAGTAGTATAGAATCCTCTTTTCTAATAAAATTAAATGAGTATAAAATTTATACCTTCTATTTAGGGTTTCCAAATAAGAAAATAGGAAAGACATTGCAATTTAATATTTTAAGAATCATAAAAAGGTAATTACTTTAGGGTTTTCACGGTAGCATAAATAGAATGTGCTTTTGATGTTATTCATTGTACTTTAGGATAATAAATTTGACTATAAGCAATATAAGAAAATTGAAAAGATTGATGATATGAAACTGTAAGAGGGAATGGGAAAAAAATACCTAAGAAAAAAAATCAAGGAGGAAAAAATAAAGAAGGATATTGATATGGGAAAAGAAAAGAAAATAGTGCAAGTGCTAACTAAATGTGGGGCCAAACCCAAAAATAAAGATAAGTAGTAACTATGAAAATCATCTCTTGGAATATTAAGGGCATGAGTAGGACCCTTTAAAAAATGTATTAGAAAATTTTCATGCGGCTATAGACTATATTTATAGATATGAAAACTGAATAGAAGATAATTTAACCATTTGCCATGTTGAATTTTATTTTTAATTTTTAAATTTATAGATATAAAAACTGCATAGCAAATAATTTAACCATTTGCCATGTTGAATTTTATTTTAAAAAATTTAAAATTTTGGATGAGACTAATTTTTAAATATTTTATTAAGAAGGTCTTGAGGGTTTGGTGTAGTGGTCAAAACACTCCCATGGAAGCATGGGTTCCAATATCTTAGACTTTGTAATACCAAAGGGCATGGTGTACTAGTATTGTTGGCTATGGTAAAAATTTTAACCAATGCAACTAGAGGTTATAGTGACAGCAACACAAAAAATCTTAGAAAATTGTAATGAGTTACGAATTCCTCTAGTATAATAATATATTTAAAAAATTGATTAAAAAACTTAACAATTTGATGAATATAGTCAATTTATTTCATAAAAATACAAATAAACAATATGAACTAATTAAATTGGTCACTCTTATAAAAATATTTTTTGGTTAATTTAATAGAACTAACCTTCATTTTAAACTACATAAATTTTTTTTTTTTTAATTTAAAAGTAATTTTATTTACATTATAATAACTTAACAATTACCCAGGTGTTGTAGGTGAGTTGGAGAGGAGAGGGAAATCCTCCAAGGGAGGTCCTAGGTTCAAATTTCCACTCTACCAAAAAGTTAAATTGGGTGTCTAAAATCCAATTGATAATGTTGGTGCGGGCAGGGGTCGGGTGTGACCCCCGAGTGACTTTGATGGTGTAGTACCCCCAGTTCATGGTCTCTCAGACCAAAGCAGCTCCGCAAAGGGTTTTTTTCTTAAAAAAATAAAAAATAATAATAACTTAACAATTATATAATTTTAAAAAATAATTTTAATAATTTATTTAAAAACCATACAATTTTTTTTTAAAAACTTTTATTAAAACAAGATCATTTACAAGTTGGGATGAGACTTCTCCTAGCCTTAGCCAAAGAGAACACATGTTTACAATAGTAAAAGACGATTTGAATTGGAGCCAAATCTCCTAAACCATATCTCTACAATGGTTGTTCACCTGTTTACAACTATAAAAGAAAATCTACATTGGATCAAAATTTTCTAAACCATATTTCTAGAATGGTTATCCAAATTAGCTAAATACTATATTTGCTTACCAACCTGCCTAATCATCTCATCCTCAATAGTTGTGTCATTGTGCCATTTAACCCCTACCTCCTTCTCAGTACCCATCTTAACCAAGAAGTCTTCCACTTTATTTATATCTCTACTCACATAAACTGAAATTACATCATCTAGTTCCCTCCACAATTACTTAATTTGAGTGACAAGAATCCTCAACCTCCATATCTTCAAAAAAAGTTCCTCATGCAATCCAAAGCTCCTACCATTATTCGAGAACCCGATTCTAAGATTATCTTCCTGTAACCATGTTTTACTGCTCAAATAGAAGCATATTTGATAGCTAATGCTTCTGCTTCATTGTTCATGGACCTTCTAAGGCATTACAATTCCTAATAGAGCATTGTTCCAACATGATTCCTGCAAACCACTCCAATTCCAGCTCTACCCGGACTACCTTTTGCAACTCCATCAGTATTATTTAATCCAACCTTTTGGGGGTAGTTTCTAACTAGAATTGTCCTACCCTTCTTGTAATTCAAATTCCTTCTTGATTGTCCCTATAACAACTTGAGTTTTCTCTTTAGCATGCACTGCCAGAGTTCCTATGACTTTTCTCCAAATGACCTGCCAAACTCCATCTAAAGATGAAAATTTTTCTCTAAAAATTTTGCCATTTCTCTCCAACCACACTTGCCACCAAATGAATTTTAATCCAAAATCCCAACTTATACAAAGAGCTTTAGATTTAAATCTAACCCTCTTCCATATTTACCAAATATTAGTCCATTTCAAATCATCATTAACTCAAATTTTATAAGATAGAAATCATCTCTCCCAAATATGGCACATGAATGGGCACTCTAACATCAAGTGGTCAAATGTTTCCTATATCTTGTAGCATAAAAACATTGATATGGATCAATGACTCCCCTACATTGAGATTATCAAAAGTAAGAATTCCATTATGAATGAACTTCCAGGGAAAAAAAGTTTATCAAAAGTAAGAATTCCATTATGAATGAACTTCCAGGGAAAAAAAGTTTACATTCGGCCAACCCTTGGATTTCCAAATATTTCTCCAATCCTCAACCTGATATGCATGTGGAGGAGGCTCTAGAATAATATTATCATATACATCCTTCATTGTAAGGCTCCCATAGCCCCAAGCTAATTCATCCTTGTTATATTTACCTATGAGAAATATTTTTTCCAATATTTTAGTCATGATGAGTGTAAATTTTGGAGGGATTGAAATTAGCCACTCATCCAACTTCTTAAACTGCTTAAACAAATAGTCCTCCAACTGACTAATGTTAAAATAATTTTCAATTTCGACCCAAGCCCTAGTTTCCATGGCTATTTTTATTGGTTGTAGTTCTTGGATTTCAACAATGATAGGTGGGTATTGATCCCATGAATCTATCCAAAATCGTGCCTTCTCCCTTCTTCCCACTTTCCAAAATAATCCATATTTCACTACTTGAGATCCTAACTTTAGATTCTACCATAGTAAGGACCCATTACCATCCAAAGGAAAATGATCCACCTCATTTGGATTTATCTGTCCCAAATATTTACTAGTTAAAACTTTACTAAATAAAGAATTTATTTTGGAAATCCACCTCCAATAAATATTTTTAGCTAAAGCTTTATTATTTAGCTTTGATCTCCTTAGTTCCAAAAATCCTTTTACCTTGGGTTGGCTTACTTTATCCCAACCTACTAAGGCCCATTTCCTCTCTCCTTTTACTCCTCCTCATAAAAAATTTCTAACCATCTTGTCCAAGTCTTTCCATATGGTATGTGGGATAGCAAGGATGGAAAATTTATAAATTTTCATGGCCTAAATGATTGAATCCAAAAATATTAATCTACCCCCATAGCTTAACCATTTGTGAGACCAATGATTGATTCTTTCCTTAATACAATATAAATTATTCCTCCAGATATCTATTTTCAATTTTTTAAAATGCAAAGGGACCATAAAGTATACCACTGGGAGAGAAGTCCTCGTGAATTCCAAGATCTCTAAAATTTTGTCCTAAAGCCTTTCATAAATATTGAAAAATACCACTTTGGATTTTTATCATTGATGACTTGGTTTGTGGCCCTAAGATAGACATTAAGTGTATCTCTAATTATTCTTTCTTCCCTGAAGTTGGCCACTCCCACCAATCGTGTGTCATCCACAAACCATAGGTGAGTTAAAACTTCCTCACCCACATTGATACCTATTAGCAAACCTTTTTATCTTCTACTTAAGATGATTCTACCCAAATATTTATCCGATATGAGAAAAATATAAGGGGAACAAGGATCTCCTTGAGGAAGGCCTCGAGTAGCTCCAAACGGTGGTGAGGGAAGGCCCTTGATTAAAACTAAGTATGTCATAGTAGAAACATGACTCATGACCATTCTATATAATCCTGAAAGAAACCAAAGGCTACCATCATATTTGACAAGAAGCTCCACTCCACCCTATCATAAGACTTTGATATATCCAATTTTATGAACATTCCCCTATTTCTAGATTTTTTCATTGAATGGATTGCTTCCTGAGCTAGAACCACACCATACAAGATCTACCTACCCTCTACAAAATCCCCTTGATCTGAGGAGATAATGCTATGTAGAAGAGTTTTTAGCCGCTCAACCATTACTTTTTCTATTAATTTATATATGACATTGCATAAGGTAATAGGTCTATAATCTGAAATATGCACCCACTCCTTCCCTTTTGGAATTAAGGTAATGAAAGTATGATTTAATGATTTAAGAATTCTTTTACTACCCTTGGATTACTCTATAATAGTCATTACATCATCCTCCATGTTGTCCCAAAAGGCATGAAAAATTTTAATTGGAAAGCCATCTGACTTAGAGGTTTTGTGGTGCTCATTTCAAATACTGCTTTCTTTAGTTCCTCTCTATCAATGGGTTTAAGTAGAGCCTAATTTTCTTATTCATATATAATAGAGGGTATGACAGCAAAAACTTCTTTTTGATCCTCTTCATCTTGCACCATACTTTCCTTAAATATTTTAGAAAAATAATTCGTTGAATATAAATGCATACCTGGATTTGTGTCAAAGGAGTGTTCGTTATCATCTTGAAGACCTTCCATATTCATCTATCTCCTAGCACAAGCAGTCCGATGGAAAATTTTGGTATTTTTTATCACCTTCTAATAACCAAGTGGTTCTTGATCTCTATTTCCAGTAGATATCCTCTTGGTTGTCAATGTTCTCAACCAATTTATGCAATGCATCATCCTCTTTATTTAACTGCTCTGTAATTTTTCCTTCCCTAAAGTATTTTTAAACCTCATCTATTTTACCCACCAATGGAGCTCTTTGGACTTGGAATTCTATCTTGTTAGCTTAACTCCATTGTTTTAGTTGATACCTAGCATAATCAAGCTTCTTGTGGAATCTAAACATTGTTTTCCCATATTCTGGATGATCCTCTTCCCACCACTATGGAATTTTCTTTCGAAGTTCCTCTTTTTGTAACCAAATTTTTTTAAATTTGAATGGTTTGTGATGTTGCACTATCTTGATCCCCCTTCCAACAAAATGAAAAAGTGATATGAAATTGGACCCTCAAAATTTTGAAATTTTATATTCCATTTATAGAAGGCTATAGAGACCACACATCTATTAATATTATAACAGAAAGAACTAAAAACATGTAATCTAAGCATACATTTGATAATAAGAAGGAAATAAAAAAAATGGAAGCTCTCTTCATTAATTAAATGGGTCTTGTTACATATTTATACCTCTTGGGGATACCAAAATATTGATACAATTGTTACAATTAACAAGTAACCCCAAAATGGGAGAAGATGTGTTTCAATTGGTCATCATATGTCCATAAAATTGCTTAAGGGCTTATAAGGATACCTTCTTCTCTATTCGCCAAGAGGAAATCAATGTTATGGATTCTTTGAAGCCTACAAGATCCTGTTACTTATGTATATGAAACAAAAAACCACAATTAAAAGTATATGAGGCCTCTCATGATGAGGCTTTGATCAAGAAAATGCAAGAAGTATAGCCACACTTGAAATAAAGCACTAGGATACCCAAATATAATCAAGAAATAGCTGAAATAGTACAAAGCATAGAATAAAGCATCAAAATTTAGTTAATATATCATGAAATTTGCAATAGAAATATGAAATAAATATAATATATGGATGTTAATTAAATCTAGTAAATGTGACTAAATGAAGGTAAAGATACATAAAATCTTGCTAATTGACCATGTAAATATTTGAGGTAATTCTTGGTGAAGACTTGTTGAGCATATTGAGCAAGTTCTTGAGAGGACTTGTGGATAGATTTGAGGTATGTTTTTTAGAATACTTGTGAGCAGAGTTGATTTATTGATTTGTTAAATCTTTGAGTTAAGGCTTGGAGTATATCTAAGTAGAGTTGATTTGTGATTGGATCAAGATTTATGTTAAGGCTTGAGGATATATTTGAGGATAGAGTTTGGTGTAGATTTGAGGGTAGATTTGTGCAGACCAGAGACAAAATTGTGAGAAGATTTGTGCTAGACTGAGGATAGTGTTTAATGCAAATTTGATACAAATATTGAGCAAAGCTAAGAGATCCAACAGCTAGGGTAGTGAGGATAGAGGTATTCTGAGTTAGGATAGAGGTCTTGAATGGAAAGGTATCCACAAGCCAATGTAATGGAGGTAGTAATATTATAGAAGATCATCAACCAAAGTAGAGGAGAAGGAGTTCTCATATGGATAGATACCCATGAACCAATAAAGGGGAAAGAGTTCTACTATGGATAAAGATCCACAAAATTTATTAGGGTATTGGTATCTCCTTTGGACAGAGCTCTATAAATATGGTAATAGGGAAGGATTCCAAAGATATTTGTAGAGAAAATTTTGGTAAAATATTTTCTCCATGAAGTAGCCCACATTGGGTGAACCATGTTAAATTGATGTCTTTATTGCATGTGATGATTTATGCATTTATTTTATTATTGCTATTGATATTGTAATTGTTATATTGGATAATATTGTTTGGGGAAGAAAAGTAAAAAGTGGTATTATATTGTTCACCCCCTCTCAATATAAGCTTGTGTTCTTCAAATGGTATCATAGCGGGTTCCTCTGAAAGAGTTTAATAGCTTGAAGAAAAATATTACAGGAACACAAATGGATTATCAAAGTGGATCTTCAAGAAATAAGGAACCATTGTGCGATGGGAAAAATTATACTTTTTGGAGTGTAATAATAAATATTTACCTAATGGTATAAGGAAATGATATATGGAAAGCATTTTATGATGGGTACACACCACCAGCTATTCCTCCTATAGATAAATATGGTGAGCTCCTACAATTGAATAATTTAAATGTAATGAATGGAATATTAAGTGGTTTACATGAATCAAAATTTGTAAAATTTATGCATTGCACATCAAAAAAAGAGATTTGGGACAAGTTGCAGAAAATATATGAGGGAGACAAAAGGGTTAAGATGGCAAAATTGCAAAATCACAAGAAAAAATTTAAGGACCTAAAGTTGAAGGATGAGGAAAATATTTCTATATACTTACTTTGTGTGGATGAGGTTGTTAATTCCATGCAAGGACTTGGGTTTAAAGTTGAAGAAATAGATGTTTGTCAAAAAAATTTAAGGTCACTTCCTAAGAGGTATAATGAAAAGGTTTCAGCCATAGAAGAGTCAAAAGATATTGAAACTTTGACAAGGGATGAGTTACATGGAACTCTCACAACTTTTGATATGAGAATAAAAGAGGAGTCTATTCCCTATAAAGAAGCAACCTTCAAAGTTACAAAGAATACAAAGGGTAAGAAGTCAGATTCAAGTAATGAGTTATCCAGTGACAAAGAAATAAACTATGGCAGAAGGAACAAGGTCATAAGAAATTATAAAGTTACAAAAATAGTTAAGTTTTTTAATTGTGGTAAATATGGTCACTATGCATCTGATTGTCTAGAAGCTGGAAGTAACAACAATGAAGATAAACAGGATCATAAGAACGGGGAAATAGGAAAATATAAGTATCAAAAGAAAAGCAAGGATGCACAAGTCAAGTAAGGAAAGAAATTTTTCCAAAGGCATAAGAAGAGATTTTATGTAGATAATATAGGTAATATTTCAAGTGATAGTGATGGAAGATCTTTAGATAATAAGGAATAAGAAATTATATTTCTATTAGTAGAAAAATAATATTTCAAGGAAAAGGTAAAAATAGAACCAATAATTCTCAAATATTTTAGGTGTGGTGATTTTTGTCATATTGAAGATCATTGCACAAGGAATGGGTTTTAGTTTTAGTTAATATGAATATGAAGATGCTCTTGAAGACCTAGAAGAAGAAATTCTTCTTATGGCAATAGAAGAAGAAAGAAATGCTCCTATTGAAGATGAATAAAAAAGGAATGGAGATGATCTTAAAACAAAAGGAGTAGAGAAAGAATCAGAAAATTAAAAATGAGAAGTTGATCTTGAAGGTGAGCTTATTTTTGCTCTTAAGGAATTAAGGAAGGTAAGAAATTAGAACTCAAAATTCAAGTTTCAATTTCAAGAATGTGATGAAGAGATAGTAAATTTTATAGAATATCTAACCAACTCAATAGCTAATACAAGGAGATTCAAAGAGAGGATAAAGGCAAAATTCTTAAAATGTGAGATTATAGCATGACGTAGCTTCACTAAGGAAGGAAGTAAAAGATTCTAAACACAAGCTACATAGGTTTGGGTGAAGCTCAAAGAACTTGGATAAGATTATCAAGGTACAAAGATCTTCATCAAAAAATACAAGACTTGGTTTTGAAGGAGAATATAAAGGATGAGGAGAGAAGTCAATCTCAAGCTCCAAATAAGAAGAAGCTTTAGAAGAAGAGAGAAAGTGAGACTTCTGAGGATGATTTATAAAATAGAAAGTTCAACAAGGAAAGGAACAATGCACAAGTAAAGAATGGATGAAACATGAAACATCATAGGGAAGAAGAGAATAAAAGACCAATGGGGTCAATGCAAGGTTTATTCAATGGATGGTGCTTCTCATGTCATAGGTTTGGTCACAAGGCTTCACAGTGCAGGACACATGAAAAACAAGGATATGGTTTCACTAAAAGAAATTTCAGAAATGGGCATCTATTTCAAGGGTATTACTACTCTTGTAATCAGTTTGGTCATAAGGCATTAAATTGTAGGGTTCATGACAAGAATGGATATGGCTTCACCAGGAGGAATTTCAAGATAGTTGCACCTTCAAGGAACCACAACATTAAGTGTTATAAGTGCAATAATATTGGGCATATGGCTAAGTGGTGTAGAGAAAAATTCTAGAGACAAGCAGGAACAAAAATATGGAGAAGAATCAAAAGGATCAATTGAGGAAGAAGGTGGATAAAGGTAAAGAGCAGTGTATGCTGGGAGTAGAGATACTCCCACCCCAAAATTAACCACCTCAAAGAGAGGAGGTGGAGAAAGAGCTAAGCTAAGAATCTTATCTTTAGCCCCAAGCCCCAAACATGGCCCTTTGCCATTAATGTCAAAGGGGAAGAGATTTGAGTTAGGGGGAGAGCATTCAGTTAGGATAAGCAGTTTCTCGGGGGAGCATAATTTAAAAAGGTAAAATAAATGGTTAAAATAAAAAGGGTTTCCATCAATGACAAAGGGGGAGATTGTTGGAAATTTGAGCAAGTTTTGTTGTCATTGATGTCAAGAGATTGTTGTTTCAATTTTGTCATCATTAATGTCATCAGGTGGTTTTTCCAAAATGCAAGGAAGGTTTTAAAAGGAATAGGATATAATATTTATTTTTAATATTATATGCCTAAAGAGACCTAAAATTTTGAAGACCCAAGGAAGGAGAAGTAGGTTTAAATTAAAATAACGATATCATAATATTTAATATTATAATATATTGGGCAAAAGGATGAGGTGAATAAAACAAGGTTCATGGACTAATTAAAAATAATTTATCTTTGAAAAGACCCATTGAGCAGTTTGCAAAGGATTTAATTTAATTTATTTAAATTAAAATATTTTAATCTATTGGTTAAAATTTTAATTTAATTTAAATAACTATGGGTGCCAAAGTTAAAAGGTTAAAAATTAAATTTATAATTTGAATTTCAAAATTCAAATTTGGGCCAACATCAAGCGCAAAAGGACAAGGTGTATTTAAAGGGGAAATAATTTTTATTTTCCCCCATCCATGCATTCGATTAACAAAGGCTATGCAAGAAAATTGTGTGTTGCTTTGTGTGTTATAAAAGAGGTTTTCATGAATTTTAAAAAGCTTTGAGGGTAGATGTTCATATAAGTGCATGTGGCATGGCCAAAGTATTTCATAATGCTAGGGAGAACAACAGTGTTCAAGTGTTTGTTAAGTCTATCGCAGGGCTTACGTTGGAGTTTCGAATCCCCACACGATCATTTTGTGAAGGAAGAGGTTTTGTTTTTTGTTCACCGAATTTGTGGAGGCATAAGAGGGGTTACACAAGTTTAGGTCCTTGTGTGGGTGTGTGGCCCAACAACTGCCTAGCCTTTGTCTAGAGCACTATGGTGGCAGTTGGTCATAGGTTAAAAGCATATCCAAGGCATGTGTTATTGTTTTGAACGTGGGCCAAAGGTGTATGAGGTAAGCACATTATAATTTTTGTTTATTTTTTAATTGCACCAAGGTTTGGGAAGTGCATACATTATAAAGGCCACGTGATATTTTAAATAGCACCTTGGGTGAAAGATAGGGAGTCATAAGGTTATTTGGAATATTTTATATTTTTGTGCTTAGAAAAATAAATAAAGGTTGGAGTAATAAGGGTTAAATAAGGAATTTGTTTTTATAGGTTGAATATTATTTTTTGAGTTTATAAGGTGTTTATAAAGGAACTTGGTCTTCTATGCATTGAATAGTTTGGAGTTAATAAAGGAAATTGATTTGTATGTGTTGAGTGATATTTTGAGAAGTTTGGAGATAATAAGGTGTACTTGAGACTTGATAATTTTTGTATGGTGATTTAATTTTTGAGGAAAATATTTGTGGAGATTCTGAGATAAGTTGTTATATAACCTTGAAATTGGTAAAGATGATTTGATTGTGATTGATACATGTTTTGAATACATATCTCAATCAAAATAAAAGGTATAGACACATCTTCCTTATGAGTGAAATATTGTTTGATTGAATGTTGTGAAATGCAAAGGTGGAGTGAAAAGGATTGTTTGATAATTATTGTTGGAAATGTTTGAGTGAGTTTTCATGTGTATGATTTGTGGATGTTGAAAGATCATGAGTATCATTGTTATGTAAAATTGAAAACTATATTGAACTAGGGTTTGTGAAATATCATGAGTATCATTGTTATGTGAAATTGAGAACTATTTTGAACTAGGGTTTGTGAAAGATCATGATTATTATTGTTATGTGAGATTGAGAACTATCTTGAACTAGGGTTTGTGAAAGAACATGAGTATCATTGTTATGTGAAATTGGAATCATCTTGAGTCAAGGTTTGAGTTCCATAGTGTGAATTGTTGTAATTATAGTTAAAACACTTGGTTAGGGTTTGTAAGCAAGTTGTGTTTCGTTGAGTGGATGTTTGAGTGAAGTTGGTTGAGCATTATTGATTGAAAGAGTTGAAGTGATAGTTCAAGTTTTGTAAAACAAATTATACCTTATTTCTGAATTTATTTGAAAGTGAGTTTGAAAGCGATAGAGTGATTAGTGAGTGTGAAACATATTGAGTCTCTTACCATTCTCTATATGTTTCTATGGTTAAACAAGATTTTGAGTGAAACTTGTTTGTGTGATTGAAGAGGTTTTCTAGAAAATGTTAAGTTTAGTTTTGTATGTAAGTTTTGCAATTTTTTGAGTAAGTCCTAGAGAGGACTTGTTGAGCATATTTGAGGTAAGTCTTGGTGAAGACTTGTTGAGCATATTGGACAAGTTCTAGAGAGGACTTGTTGAAAATATTTGAGGTAAGTCTTGGTGAAGACTTGTTGAGCAGATTGGACAAGTTCTAGAGAGGACTTGTTGAGAAAATTTGAGGTAAGTATTGGTGAAGACTTGTTGATCATATTGAGCAAGTTCTTGAGAGGACTTGTGGATAGATTTGAGGTAAGTCTTTGAGAAGAATTGTGAACATAGTTTATTGATTGATTTGTTCAAGCTTTGAGTTAAGGCTTGGAGCAGATCTAAGAAGAGTTGATTTGTGACTGGATCAAGCTTTGTGTTAAGGCTTGAGGATAAATTTTGGTGCATATTTGAGGGCAAATTTATGCTAAACCAAAGACATACTTTTGAGAAGATTTGTGCTAGACCAAGAACAAATTTTAGTGTAAATTTGAGATAGATATTGAGCATAGATGAGATTAATCTTTGGAGGTGATAGAATAGAGGATAGTAGTCTCCAGTGGATAGAGATCCATTAGCTAGGGTAGTGAGGACAAAGGTATTCTAAGTGAGGACAGAGGTATTCAGTGGAGATATATCCACAAGCTAGTGTAGTGGAGGTAGTAGTATTCTATAAGGTCATCAAGCAGAGCATAGGAGAAGGAGTTCTCCTATGGATAGAGATCCACGAACCATAAAAGAGGAAATATTTCTCCTGTGGATAGAGATCCATGAAACATACTAGGTTATTGGTGTCTCCTTTGGACAGAGGTCCATAAACATTGTAATAGGGAAGGCTTCCCAAGAAATTTTTTGAGAAAATTTTAGTGAAATATTTTCTCCGTGCAGTAGCCCATATTGGGTGAACTATGTTAAATTGGTGTCTCTATTGTGTATGATTATTTGTGAATTTCTTTGATTACTACTATTGATATTGCCATTGATATATTGGATAATATTATTTGGGAAAGAAAAGTAAAAGTGGTATTATACTGTTCACCCCCCCTCTTAGTATAAGCTTGTGTTCTTCACTGAGCATCAGTGACTGGTCTGGTAGTTTCTCTAATTGTCAGCGACAGCCTAAATACAGTAAAACTACCCTAAATGAGTAGTTAATACCATTGTTAGCTCTTGTAAAGGTCCAAGATCATTCATATGGTTTGCAAGGATACCCATATGAGTAGTCTTCTAAACATGACGTATTTTAGGTGTCTATAGATGCCCCTTCTAGGATGCATTGTGGGAGAACACAACATTGAGCAAAAATAGACCACCTAAAGCCATGTTGTAGGTTGAATGATGATCATTGATCTGATTAACATTATATTCCCAGTACTACCAAAGGATGCACATCTAAGAATCATTGTTTCCAATGGGATGGAAGGCTTAATTTTGCAAAGGGTAGCATTAGTGCTACTATTGTTCTGATAGGTGGAGAGATTCAAGCTTTAAACTAACATAAATGCTTTTTTCCCCAGAAGAAGAGTAATATTATGATAGTTGTTACCAATGATTCATAATATGAACGAAATTTGACATGATCGAGTGATCCTTTTTTTATTTTGATTATGATTTGATATTATGACTACCCCCTCAAGCGATGAGTCAATGAGGAAAGGACAATTTAATTAAAGCAATGAGTCACTTGACCAAGATGAATAATTTGGATGTTTTAAGAGTTTTTACATTTTTTTATATGGCAGGTCCTATCACAGGCATGATTTCAACCCTTGAAAAATTTTATGTCTCTATCCCGCAGAGCAATCTGACCACAATGGCCTTCTTAGGGAATCAAGATGATAGTAATTTTATTTAGCATGTGATAAATCACTCAATGATCTACTAAAAATATCATAGAAGAAATGAAATGAATGCCTCATTACCATGGGGCAGTCCTACTGTCATGGCCTTCTTTAGGATTTGAAGTGAAGTGTTTCAATTCAACGATGACTAATTTGGCTCAAATGACCTTATGGTAATTTACTCATCTTGTCGAATTTCATGGAGTGCAAATCGCTGCAACCACCAAGTGTATAAGGTAAATAACTAGGTATGAGATGCATTTGAAATTTGATTTTATATGACTTTTTTTTTGTTAATTTTTATGATTTTTTAATTGTTTTTGAAATTTTATTTTATAATTTTTGTTTTTATTTTTCAATTTTTAATGATTCTAGATTATTAAATATGCTTAATTTTCCATTTTGAATCTTCCCATGGTGATAAATTGAGGGCATTAATTACTGATACTTAGCCACTATCAACAGTAGCAACCCACTTTTGCAACTTTGTAGCCATTGTCAGCATAGGCGGCTCGCACTTCCTAGCTACTGTCAACATTAGTGACCACAAAAAAACTTAAAAATATAAAGAAAATTAGGATTTTCAATTTCATTAATTTCTAGCTATCATTTTGCAATAGTGAGCTTTAAGAAGAAAAGTGAGAAAGTGACCCAAAATGCTACTGATTTATTAGACACCATGGTGGAGCACAACGAGGCTTCTATGAGTGGAGGAATTGGAGCTTCACAAGTATTTCTCAAACCCTAGTCTTGTTAATTTCTAGATAAAAATGAACCAAACTAAGAAATTGGCTAATTAACCTCATTAAACATATTGGTAGTGAACCACACCCGTAGATAGGCTTAGAACTAGGCTAATATAGGTGGATATCCTTTAGATTTTAGCATTAGTTAATTCTTTTAGATTTTTTTGTGAGGGGTGAATGTCATTGGCATATCACCTCATGGCTGCTATCACTTAGGATAGCCCTCGATTGGCAAAGAGGGACCACTATTGCTAAGTGTGGTTGGTTTAAACCTCCAACGATAAAAAATTTGACTATTTGCAACTAGTCATTGTTGGTGTCGACGGTTGCTATAGCAACCACTTTCAGCATAAGCAGCCATGAAGCTTTATGATTTTTTTTTTTTTTTGCCTAGTTTTTATTTTAAAGTGCAAGTGCATTTTATTATGCATTTTTTTTGCACATTTAGCTCTTGAAAACATAGGCTCGGGAGCATGAGTTTCTTGGTGAGTTACTACCCCTCATGGGTCACATAGACTGGACTTGGTTTAATGCACGGGTATTGATGTACGTTACTAGGCTACCAACAATGATGTCAGATCAAGCCTACATCACTACCTTGGCCCACATATGGGACTATTAGACCAACACCTTCCATCTCCTGACTGGTAAGATGATGATTACTCTTGAGGATGTTTACAAGATCTTTAGGATCCCTTTCCATGGATAGGCCATTGTTTCATCACCTACCAAACATAGGGTGATGGTTTTTGATAGGGTGTTCAACTATCAGGTACATGCCACACTAGCTGACATTCAGCATGGCAGGGTTCTTGTCACCCACTAATATTGGGGTGATGTGTTCACATGGTGCCAGGCCATTTCGATGTATGTTATATATAATGTGCTCTTACCAGATACATCAAAAGTGAGGTTACCATGGAACCTCTTGGCTATGGTGTAGGATTTACTGGATAGCCTTAGGTTGATCATTATAGCTTAGGGGAATGCTCTGTTGGCACAACTCTATGATAAATTGTATAGTATTTAGTGATGGGACTGGGATAGGATTACTTATAACTTGCTTCTACATATCTATGGTTGGGAGCATATCAGAGTAGACCACCCAATAGGCTTACCATAGGATATCACTACTATAGCAATGAGGTTGCAATTATATAGAGCTAGGTGGTCATGAGATGCAAAGGAGCGATCAAGTTGCCATCATGCAGAGGACTTGGCACACTATGCAGGCTCATTGATTGGATTATAGGTAAAGACATCATATGGAGATCTTATTTGGATTGCCCTTCTTGGCTTTAGGTAGACTAATTCTTGGCATGGACAAGACACAATTAATGGGTCATCAGTCACAAGGTAGGGGTGAGGAAGTTCTTCTATTTATATCACATTACCAGGAATTTTGGGATACAATAAGACATCCCACTAGATCCATTTTCCTTTAGGTAGGTTCAAGTCGAGAGAGATATTCTAGTGCCTTGGGTCATGGATTTGATAGAGGAGGCAGATCCTCCTATAGATGATGTCAGTATAGCATATGTTGACACTATAAATGTGTACACCCAATGGTAGGTGACATAGCTATGGTAGGATTACAGTAGCCTAGGGTGAGTGAGGGATGGGGTAGCTACAAAGGATCCTGATGGGCAGTGAGTGTGGCCCAAGATAGAGTATGACCAAGCTATAGAGGAGTAGGTAGCACTAGATGAGGAGAAGAAGATGGCTTCAGAGGCTCATGAGTCTTCCCTTTGAGTAGAGTTACACAGCCTGGAGGTTAAGCTTTAGATAGCTCAATGATAGATCCTAGAGTAGGATACCTCTCTTAATACGACACAGATCCAATTGGTTGTAGGGCAGGCCAAATTGTGGGGGTATGATGGGGAGAGGACCTCACTATAGGCATGCCTTGATTTAGAACTACTCAAGATAGAGTAGCTCACATCATCAAGAGACTTTGCACAGGCTAACATAGGTGCACTTACTGCTAAGTGAGACCTTATTTGGTTATGGATGGGGACTACTCCTATGGGAAAAGTTGTACTAGATACTCTAGCTACTCAGGGGCTAGTAGGATTAGATAGTGATGTAGATATCAAGTGCCTATAGGGACTTCTATATGATACTTCTGTACAAATGTCTACAAATATTGGGTATATTGTAGCTCTATAGGGTCAGATTAGGCTTTTGGGTGACACTCCTAGAAAGCATTCCATAGTAGGAGGCTCCCACCATAGTAGGCAGAGTGAGTCAGGGTAGTCATCAGTGCAGCCCAACCACAAATTAGTTGGTAGAGTAGAGATATCGATAGGCACCATATCTAGACAACCTTGCAGAGAGGGTGAAGAGTGTGGAGGTGTGATGGAGAGCCGAGATTCACCATAGAAAACCAGATCTAAGATTTTGTATTTTGTTCGCAAAAGGATTACAGCACTAGACCGCAGGCGTAGTTTTCATTTCTTTTCTCCTAATCCCTAGCTCACCATCCCTACTTCTATTACATTTTTTGGGTTTTATCGAGGTCCTGACCCTCTAGGCCATTAAAGAACCATGTGGAGGAATACATCCTCAGAATCTAAAAAAATTGGCTTTTCTCAGCTTTCATGACTGAACCTTCACATCTTTTACCCTAACTAGTAACTACCACTAGGTCAGCCACAAAAACATGCATTGATGAGTCGTATGAACGTCTCTGACCTCTGGGCATAGCAGTCGAGTGGCCGCCATGCTCAACAAGCTTACCGAGAAAGAAATCATGCATTAATGAGGCCTTTGACCACCTCAAGAAACACCATCTTGGAATGCATGTCCTTTTCGAATTGTGAACCAGAAGTATGTCGCGATATCGCAACATGTCATGATATCATGACATTTCTCTTCCTCGCTGCCTTTCTCTTCTTTGGGTCACGATATCACAAAATGTCACGATATTGTGACATATTTCCTTTTCTGCTCTTCTTTCTCCTTGTCGATCATGAGATCATGACATGTCACGATATCACAACATCTTTCCTTTCTACTTCCTTCTCGTCGCTTCAGGTCACGAAATCATGACATGTCGCGATATCGCGACATCTTTCCTTTCTACTTCCTTCTTGTTGCTTTAGGTCATGAAATCGTGACGTCACGATATCATGACATCTTTCCTTTCTACTTCCTTCTCACCTCTTTGGGTCGCGAAATCATGACATGTCACGATATCGTGACATTTTCCTTCCTTGCTTTCTTGCTTCTCCTTCGGTCGTGATTTTGCAACATGTCCTGATATCATGAAATTTTCTTCTCTGACCCTTCCTATATTCTATCGATCGTGATTTCGTGACATGTCTCGATATCACAAAATTTTCTTCTCTGGCCCTTCCTGTCTTCTGTCGATCGTGATTTTATGACATGTCGTGATATCGTGATATTTTCTTCTCTGGCCCTTCTTGTCTTCTGTCGGTCGTGATTTCATGACATGTCACGATATCACGACATTCTTCTTCAAATGCCCTCTCTCTCCTATTTTGGTCGCAATTTTGTGACATGTCGTGATATCGCGACATTCTTCTTCGGATGCCCTCTCTCTCCTATTTTGGTCGTGATTTCACGACATGTCGCAAAATCATGACATTTTCTTCAGGCACCTTCTCTCTCTTGATTCTGGTCATGATTTTGTGACATGTCGTGAAATCATGACGTTTTTCTTCGGACACCTTCTCTCTCCTACTTTGGTTGCGATTTTGCAACATGTCATGAAATCATGACATTTTTGCTCCGTGCCTTCTCTCTCCTTCCTGAGTCACGAAAACGTGACATCTCACGATATCGTGACACTTTTTTTGTCACGATATCGTGACACCAAGGCAAACACTTAAATTTTTTTTTTTTTGATGCAAGATTGCTCTGTAGCCACCGGATGCTCCTGCATCAGACACCTGGGGTGGATTGAGAAGTGTCCTTCACTTCTATACTGTTAGAGGAAGACCCAGGCGGTCGACCTCTATTTTTGACAACCAAGTTGCATCTTCGATAGGTCTGCCCTTCCACTTGACCAAATATTCATAATACTTCCTGTTCCTAGTACTTCTACTTGCTTGAGTGTCTAGTATTTCCTTGATCTCGTCTGTGGCTAGAGTAGACGTTGGAATACTCCATAATTTTGTACTTGGTGGCTCGCTACTGCCTCCTTCATGATACTCTACCAAATCTGCAATGTTAAAAATAGGTGATATGTTAAGGCCACTTGGCAATTCCACTTCATATGCATTACCTGAATCTCATTTTCCTATAATTCGGCATGGTCCAAACTTCTTCATCTTCAGCTTGTTATAGGTTTTAGCAGGAAATATTTCTTTTCTCAGATGGACCATGACTTCATCTCCCACTGTGAATTCCTTAAAACATCACTTCTATTCTGCCCTTGTCTTATATTGGTTATTCATCTTAGTAATTTGCTTCTTCACTTCTTCATGTATGCTCTTCAGATGCTCTGCAAAGTCCTCAGCCTCGGCACTATGCTTTTCTCCTATATCCATCTTCCTCAACTCAGAAGCATTTCTTGGATTGCTTCCATATACTATATGGAATGGAGATTTGTTAGTACTCCTATTGACAGAATTGTTGTATGCAAATTCTTCCTGTGGTAAAACCAAATCCCATCCTGTGGGCTTATCTCCTATCAAGCACCTCAATAGATTTCCCAGACTTCTATTCACCACCTTCGTTTGTCCATAATTCTGTGGGTGGTATGCAGAACTGAATTTCAAATTTATCTTCAATTTCTTCCACAAGGTTCTCCAAAAATACCCCACAAACTTGGTATCTCTATCAAAAATGATACTCTTTGGTAGACCATGAAGTCGTACCACCTCTTTGAAAAATAAACCTGCAACGTGAACTACGTCACTAGTTTTATAGAAGGGAATAAAATGTGCCATCTTTGAAAACCTATAAACCACCACAAATATGGATTCATTCCTCCACTGTGTCCTTGGTAGGCCAAGAATGAAATCCATGCTGACGTCCTCCCATGGTCTCTTTGGCACAGGTAATGGCTGATATAATCCAGTGTTATGGATCACACCTTTTGCCATCTGGCATACTCTACAGCTTTGCACAAACCTCTTCACATATTTTTGCAGTTACAACCAATAGTAGTTCTCACTAACCAGGGCAATGGTCTTATCCCGACCAAAATGTCCAGCTAGCCCTCCACTGTGTTTCTCCTTGACTAGATTTTCCCTCATTGAACTCCTTGGAATGCATAATTGACTTCCTTGAAACAACATTCCATATTGGATCAAAAAATCCAACCACTTGGTCCTATCCAAAGTAACAAGTGCCAAGCAAGCCTTCCAAGATTTTGCAAAATTAGGATCTTCAGGGTACAAACCCTTCAGTTCATCAAATCCTACCACTTCCACCTTCATTTCTATCAACAAACACTGCCTTCTACTTAAGGCATCTACAACTCTATTTGACCTTCCGCTCCTGTGCTTCAACACAAAGGTATAACTTTGTAGAAACTCAACCTACTTCAAGTGCCTCTGATTTAGCTTCCCTTGGCTATTAATATACTGTAAGGCCTGATGATCAGTATATAGAACAAACTATTTTGGCAAAAAATAATGTCTCCACTTCTTTAGAGCCTGAACTATAGCATAAAACTCTTGATCATAAACTGAATACTTCTTCCTAGCATCATTGAGTTTCTCACTAAAGTAAGCAACAGGTTTACCTTCTTGACTCAATACAGCTCCTATGGCACTACCACTAGCATCACAATCTACTTGAAATACCTTATTAAAATTTGGAAGTGCCAAAATAGGTTGCTCTGTGACCTTCTTCTTCAACACATCAAAGCTCTTATCTGCTCCTAAGGTCCACTTAAATTATTTCTTATCCCCTCTCATTGTTTCTTTAAGGGGTGCACAAATACCGCTGAAATTCCTAATGAATTTCCTGTAAAAACTTGCTAGACCATGAAATGATCTTACCTCAGTTGTGCTTCTCATAGTAGGCCATTCAATGATAGCTCTCACCTTTTTTGGGTCCATTTTTAGACCTTCGATTGAGATGACAAATCCCAGGTACACTAACTCCTTCTTCATAAAATTACACTTCTTCAGATTAATTAACAACTGCTCCTCCCATAGCTTCTCAAAAACCCTTTTGATATGCATCAGATGCTCCTCTAGGGTTCTACTAAATATTAAAATATCATCCAAATAGAAAATGACAAATTTTCCTAAAAATTCTTTCAATACCTCATTCATCAGCCACATGAATGTGCTTGGTGCATTGGTTAGCCCAAATGGCATGACCAACCACTCATACAAACCTTCTCTGGTCTTGAAGGTTGTCTTCCACTCATCTCCTTCTCTGACATGAATCTGATGATAACCACTCTTTAGATCGATCTTTGTGAAGTACTTGGCTCCACTCAAACAGTCCATAATGTCATCCATCCTCGACAATGGAAATCTGTATTTTATGGTGATCTTGTTAATAGCTCGAGAGTCTGTACACATTCTCCATTCTCCATCTTTCTTTGGTGTGAGTACTACAGGTACTATGCATGGACTCAAGCTCTCTTGAATCAGTCCCTTCTACAACAATTCTTGGACTTGCCTATTTAGCTCCTCGGTTTCTGTAGGAGTCATTCTATGTGCTGCCTTATTGGGTAAACTAGATCCTAGTACCAAATCAATATGGTGACTGATCTTCCTCACTGGTGGTAAACCCTTAGGCACATTATCAGATATAATTCCTAGAAATTCTTCTAACAGACCTAAGACTTCTACTGGGGTATCCTTGCATTCTTCCTTCCTAACTCTAGGAATTAATGCATAGCACATATGCTCATGCTTCAAACTATCCAAAAATCTTCCCCCTTCAACTAAGCAGATTCTAGCACTGCTACATACCTTTTCTTCCACCTCCTTCAGGGGCTTCAGCTTATGGCGCACTCCATTCTTCGTCACTGAGTAAGTGTTGGCATGACCATCATGCACTGCACACCGATCAAAATTCCATGGCCTTCCCAACAACAAACAGCAAGCATCCATAGGTAGGATGTCACACAGGACCTCATCACAGTAATTCCCAATATTAAATTTCATCGAGCATTGCTCACTGACCAAAGCCCTATGGTCCTTCTATAACCACACGATCCGATATGGATGCGGGTGCCTCCTCCTCTTTAACTGTAACTTAGTAACCATTTCCATAGAGACCAAGTTATCAGTACTTCCATTATCAAGAATAATATTGCAGACCTTACCCAAACTTCTGCACCTTGTGTGGAACAGGCTCCTCCTCTGGTCTGATCCTTTCTCCTCATTCAACAAGGTTCTCCTTGTTACCATAACTTCTCTTTTTGCCTCCTCAAAATGTTTTGATTCAGCACCTTCATCTACTACAGCAGCTCTGGCAAGACCCTCAAGTCTCTTATTCATCCTCTCTCGATGTTGTGGACACTCGTATGCTTGATGTCCTTCTTTGCCACAGTGGAAACAGGTTCCATGAAATCCTCCTCTTCCAAATCCACGTCCAAATCTACCTCTCCCTCTTGGGTAACCATTGTTCTGATTATGGGGTTGGTAGGTGTTCCCCTCTTTCTGATCCTGGGTATTACTGGTTTCACCACTCTTCTGCTAATATTTATATTTTTCTCCACTAGTCCTTCCACCAGTTCTTCCACCATGACCTCTTCCTCTTTGCTTGCCCTCAAACCGTCTATTCAGCTTCTCTTCGACTTTTAGGGCAAACTAGTAAGCATCCTCAATGGTGCTCACCCTAACCAGGATCAACTCTTCTTGAATACTGGTTCTCAACCCATTGATATAACAAGCCACCTTCTCCTTGTTAGCCTCTGAATGGCCAGTTTTGATGGAGATCTTATAAAACTCCTCCGTGTATTCTTTGATAGTTTTGCTTAACTGTCTCAACCTCTGCATTTTCCTCAGTAGATCTAATTTGTAATCTACAGGAATAAATGATCTCTTCAACTTATCTACCATTCTATCCCATCTTGTTATTCTCTCTTTTCCTCTTCTATTTCTTTTCAGTTGTACTCCCTTCCACCAGATGCTAGCATGACCCTTTAGCTTGGTCTTAGCAAATCTGACCCAATCAAGATCTTCAACCTCCTCATATTCAAAGTATTCTTCCAAATCATTGATCCAGTCAATCAACTCCTCTGGATCTAGGTTTCTAGAATACGCAAAAACCTCCATATTTGGTTTCTTTCCAATCTAGGAGATGGCTCTGTATAACCTGGCTTGTGTAGGATCTACAACCTCTTCTTCTTCCTCAAATTGGTCCTCTTCTTCATCAACTTCATCTTCACTTCCTTCTTCTCCTCTAGGTTCAAGCCCTCTGCGTAGCTCCTCTTGCAAGGCCTGAACTTGCCTCTGCAAAGCTCTAAAATCTTCTACTGGCACCATATTTCTTCCACCACCATGGTTTCTTCATGGAGGCATTATGCTTGTTTCTCTTACAACCCTTCCATAGATCCTGGTGCAAGTTGCCTCACTTTCGACGATCTGCTCACACACTCAAGAACTCCCGCTCTGATACCACTTGATGGAGAGCCGAGATTCACCACAAAAAACTAGATCTAATATTCTTTATTTTGTTCGTAAAAGGATTACAACACTAGCCCGTAGGCATAGTTTTATTTTCTTTTCTCCTAATACCTAGCTCACCATCCCTACTTATATTACAATATCTGGGTTTTATCGAGGTCCTAACCCTCAGGCCATTAAAGAACCACATGGAGGAATACATCCTCAGAATCTAAAAAATTAGCTTTTCCCAGCTTTCGTGACTAAACCTTCACATATTTTACCCTAACTGGCAACTGCCATCAGGTCAACCATAGAAACATGCATTGATGAGCCGTCTAAACGTCTCTGACCTCTGGGCACAATAGTCGAGTGCCTGCCATGCTTAGCAAGCTTATCGAGCAAGAAATCATGCATTAATGAGGCCTTTGACCACCTCGAGAAACATCGTCTTGGAATGCATGCCTTTTTGAATCGTGAACTAGCAGTATGTCATGATATCATGACATGTCACGATATCACAACATTTCTGCTTCCTTGCACTTCTTCTCCTCTTTGGGTCGTGATTTCATGACATGTCGTGATATCATGACATATTTCCCTTCCTACCCTTCATTCTCTCTTTTGGTCATGATATCACGACATGTCGCGATATCATGACATTTCTCTTCCTCACTACCTTTCTCTTATTTGGGTCGCGATATCGTGACATGTCACGATATCATGACATCTTTCCTTTTTTGCTCTTCTTTCTCCTTGTTAGTCCTGATATCACGACATGTCATGATATCACAACATCTTTCCTTTATGATTCCTTCTCGTCGCTTCGGGTCACAAAATCGTGACATGTCACGATATCACGACATCTTTCCTTTCTGTTTCCTTCTCACCTCTTTAGGTCGTAAAATCATGACATGTCACGATATCACGACATTTTCCTTCCTTTCTTTCTTACTTCTCCTTCAGTCGCGATTTTGTGACATGTGATATCACGAAATTTTCTTTTCTGGCCCTTCCTGTCTTCTATCGGTCGCGATTTCGTGACATGTCACGAAATCGTGACATTTTCTTCTATGTCCCTTCCTGTCTTCTGTCAGTCGTGATTTTGTGACATGTCACGATATCATGACATTTTCTTCTCTGGTCCTTCTTGTCTTCTGTCGGTTGTGATTTTGTGACATGTTGCGATATTTCGACATTCTTCTTCAGATGCCCTCTCTCTCCTATTTCGGTCACGATTTCGTGACATGTCGTGATATCGTGACATTCTTATTTAGACGCCCTCTCTCTCCTATTTTGGTCGTGATTTCATGACATGTCACGAAATCGCGACATTTTCTTCGAGCACCTTCTCTCTCTTGCTTTTGGTCATGATTTCGTGACGTCACGAAATTGTGATGTTTTTCTTTGGATGCCTTCTCTCTCCTACTTCGGTCGCTATTTCGTGACATGTCACAAAATCATGACATTTTTGCTCCGCACCTTCTCTCTCCTTCTTGAGTCGCGAAAACATGACATGTCGCGATATCGTGACACTTTTTCTGTCGCAATATCATGGCATCAAGGCAAACACTTAGAAATTTTTTTGTTGATGCAAGATTGCTCTGCTGCCACCGGATGCTCCTGCATCAAGGTGACATAGGTGGTGCAGGCCACTCATGATTATATCTTGATGACATTGTATCATTTTGGAGTGTAAGGTCAAATGACCTACAATATTGTATCTTGCAGGTATTTTTTATGTACCTTGATGTACTTTGACATACATATATATATGATACTATCTTTTGAGACTCATTATGTGTACTATGTGTTTACCTTTATGTTGATGTGCTGTAATATGAATGCAATGCCTATATGATTTTATTATTGCTATATGATGTGATGTATTGATGACATGCACTAGCTAGATGATTTATGTATGGTTATATGCTATGATCTAGATGTGTATATGGACTACTGATGTATGCATATATGGATGCAATGTTTATTGTTAAATGCATGTTTAAATTTGATTTAATGCATCTAATTTGTGTTGTTATGATATGATGTATATTGTGTGGAATGCAATGCACTAATTATGTGATGATAATTTAATGTAAATGAATCTGTATGCTTTAATCACTAAAAACATAAGAAATAATGCAATATGTGTTTACATACTAGTGGATGATACCATAAAATATATAAAAATCATGAATGTAAATGTTAAATATTGTCATAATAAATAATCATTCAAGCATCCATCCTTGAAATGAGATGGTGAAAGATGTATGATTTTATTTTGCGAGCTTATGTAAATTAAAATATATGCACAAAATAATCAGTGATCATCTAAATATCATTGTTGATATCCATCTGGTATCTATCCTACTTCATGACTACCCTTAATAAATAAAAGTTCACAATAAAAATTTATGATTGATTGACATGTCTTGTTGTTATAAGGGATTTTTGAGGTTTTCCATGAGACTCAAACACCCTAGTTGACTTTTCAAAAGTTGTATACTCACTATACAAGACTCCTGAAAGATAAATATTTTTGGTATGAAGACCAAGGTATTCACTATCCTTGTGTGTGCAAGTGAATATATTAGATGAGACATAAGACTACCTCATTATCATCTAGGATTCATTCAACCCATTGTTGTAATGAGGATCACCAAATTTTCATCATGATCCTAAGTTTGGATGCAGTTAGACTAGACCACTAGGTACTACAAGCCACCTAAAGCTAGATCATTTGTAAATTTCTTAGACATACCCCAATTCTAGGAAGGATTCATTCAGCCCATTGTTGCATTGAGGATCACTCTATGGTTTCAAGTAGTGAATATTCCAAGGATTCAAGCTCTTCACCCCCTTCTTTTATTTTGATTTATTGAGATACTTGCTCATGCATACTGATAAAAATTACTGTTTATTTTGTATTTTTATTTTTCTTTTGTTTTTAGCAAGGGATTTTCTTTGATTTGGGGATTTTTCTCTTTTTAATGTAAGGGATTTATTGGATAGGGGAGAGCTTTTCCTTTTGCCAATTATCAACACTTTAGACCATGTGCATCACAATATGAGCAATTAAAAACATTTTGCTTAAGGTGACTAGGATAACTTTGTAGTGTTCATATTTTCTTGTCCTAATTAGGATTGTTAATGTGTTTAATTAGTGATAGGATTTTGAAATATGCAAGGTACTATCAAAACTAGACCTCATATTTAAAAGCAAAAAAATATTTCTAGAAAATATGAGATCACTAGGTATGGTTGAATGACCGAAAAACCTTAATATATTCCTCATAACAATAGGAGGGGTTGTGTTGAAAAACACAATTACTCACAAGGGTGATGGATGATGATGATGAATAGATGCATGATTAAAATATAAATATTGTGTCATTTGTAGAGTTGTAAACACAACTTATTCTAATACAAGTGCAATGGATGGAAATACCTAATGCAATGCAATTAAATGAATGCATGTGCAAAATGAAATGCATAATGCAAATGTTTTTGTATTTATGATGTTTTGTAGTGTTTTTGAATTTTATTGCTTTTTTATTTTTTTGATCTTTTTTTTATGTTTTTTAAATGTTTTTTTGAAGTTTTGATTATTTTGAATGTTTTTGAATTTTTCAATTTTATGTGTGGAACGCATTAACATGAAGTATGTTGAGAGGTTCAAGCTCTTCAAGACCTTCAAGCGATGTTAGGCGATATGTTCTAGGTCATATCTTCTCTAAGATGATATATGGACCTAACTAGTTGGCCACAAATTTATCTCGTAAGTACGATGGTAGATTTGAGTTCTGTTTGTTTTCTTTCAGTACAAGATCACCAACTTTAAAGTCTCTCAAATGGAATTTTATTGTTATAAGCTCATTTTAGGTGTTCCTGATAAACACAGAGATTCTCAAGGGCATTCATGCAACATTCATCAAGAAGTGTCAATTGGTCAAGGTGAGCTTGTTGTGCAGTGTCATCATTCATAAACTCTTTCAATGTGACGTGCAGGGTTGAAATTTCAAACTCTAAGGGCATAATGGCCTCAGTTGCATAAACTAGTGAAAACGGTGTTGCCCTAGTGGGATTACGTATGCTAGTCCTATAAGCCCATAATGCAAGCGATAGCTGGATATGCCAATATTTATGGTTCTATTGAACAATCTTCTTCAAGATAGATACGATTGTCTTGTTAGAAGCTTTAGCTTACCCATTTACTTGTAGATAGTATGGAGTCACAAAATTGTGTTGTATATTATACTTGGACATTAAAGCCCTTATAGTTTTATTTTTGAATGATGTTCAATTATCTAATATGATCTTGGATGGTATCCCAAAATGATATATAGTATTATGGAGTATAAAATCTATAATACGTGATCCTATTGTCATTGTTAAAGGGATTGCTTTCACCCATTTTGTAAAGTACTTAGTGGCTATTATAATAAATGTATGTCATTTTTATTATGAAATAGATATCTTACCAATCAGATAAAAAACCCACTGAGCAAATGGCCAAGCCACTTGAATGGGCTATAAGGCCTATGATGGCAAGTGTGTAAGATTAGCATGATGCTGAAATTGACACATTTCTTGACATACATTATGCAATCCTTCTCCATGATGGGCCAATAATAACCCATTCGAAGGATGCACTTGATGATGGCTATGTCGTTGAAATGACCATCACATGTATCATCATGAGCCTGTGAGATTATCCAAGTTGATTCTTGGAGCTCAAGGAAATGAAGAAGAATTCCATCATAGCTTTGATGGTACAAGATGTCTCCTAGAAAGATATACTTAGTCACTTTCTATTTGAATGCTCATTTTGCGGTATGCGATAATCACTGGAGGATTATACCAAACTTAAGAAAATTGCATATTTGTGACATTCAATCCTGATAGGCAACAAATTCAACTGATTGAATGACATGTTCCCCTTGTAGTTTGAATTGTACAAAATTTTATTGGAAAACTAACTTATGGAGAATAGTATTACCTTTATCTATAGGACCTTGGAAAAGCAAAGATCCCCAAGGCACCTTTTTTAAAAAGTTTTTGGATTTGTAGAACTATTCGTGGGTTGGTTCTATTTGAATCATGCAAACTAATTCTTGACTATCAAAATCCGCATGCTACATCATAGATTGTGAGAGCATCTTCACATGAATGGTAGTAAAATCAATATATGGATTTTGAGGGATAAAGGATCCCAAAGATGCCATGGTGTCTACAAATATGTTGTATGTTCAAGATATTACCTTGATGTTATACCATTCTAGCTAGGCTATACATGTGTCCTCAAGCTCTTTATATACCTTTAGAATGGGACATATCCACTGATATATCCATTTAACTTGATTCACAATGAGAAAGGAGTCACCAAAGATGTTTAGCTTTCTGATATTTATGGCAATCACTATTTGGAGACCCAATATTAGAGCCTTGTATTCAGTGTTATTATTGGTACAAGGGAAATTGACCTTAAATGAAAATGGCATTGGAGTACCTTGTGGTATGAAGAACATAATTCCTACACCACCTCCTTGCTCACACTTGGAGTCATTGAAGAACAATAATATATTTGCTTGATTATCAAGTTCTTCGAGTTTCGATGACTTTGATAATGCAAATACTGCATCATCAAGAAGCTCTATCACAAGAGGCCTATGATCTTGAAGAGGAGCCTCTTCCAATTGACTTTATATGACTTATCCCTTGATAGACTTTTTACATGAATTTAGGTCAAATTTTATCAATAGCATGATCCCCTTTGCAGTACGAGTATTATCATATGTTTTACTCATCATGTACTTCAAAGGATTTTGTTTTGATACACATATGTCATCTGGCTTAACATGTAGTCATGCAACTTCTTCGTTACAAATACTACTACTAAGTATATTTTATTCACATATGTGTATCATAGCTTGTAGCTGACCATAGTTCGGTTGATGTAATATATTACCTATTATTTGCCTTACACATTCTTTTGGGTTGACATAGTTCCCAATGCAAAGTCAATGGTAGATATATAACATGAATGACACCTCTAGTCAAGGTGGAGCTAAAATTGGTGGCATTTCCAAGTACTACTTGATCTTAGAAAAGGCCTTTTAACAATACTTTTCCCACTTGAATGGGATACCCTTGTGTAGCAGTCAATTCATGGGTCAATATTTGTCTAATAATTATGAAATGAATCACTTTATGCATGCTACTTTGCCTTGTAGGCTTCTTAATTCCTTGATATTAGTGGGAGGACACATTTCTAAAATGGCCTTGATCTTTGCTGGGTCAACTTTGATCCCTCATTTAGAAACAATAAATCCTAAGAGTTTTCTTGATGTTACACCAAAGATGCATTTATTGGGATTCAACCTGACATTATGCTCTATCAAACAATAAAAGACTTTCTTGAGAACCTCAGCATGCTCTAAATGCGGTAATGACTTCATCAATAAGTCACCGATACATTCCTCTAGGATCTTGTGCATGTAGTCATGAAATATATATATCATGGCCCATTGGTATGTAGCACCAATAGTTTTAAGACCAAATGGCATGAATTTGTAGCAAAATGTCCCCCATGGTGTTGTGAAAATGGTTTTATGTTGGTCTTCAAGTTTAATCCAAATTTGATTGTAACCAAAAAAACCATCCATTAGGGAGAGCATCTCTTGACCTATAGTCACGTCTACTAGAGCATCAATATTAGGCAACATGAATGAATCCTTTGGTGTTGCCTTATTGAGGTATCTAAAATATTTACAGATACGGATCCTTTCATCAGGTTTTCCTACGTGTACCATGTTTGATACCCATTCTAGATAGTTTATGGAAATGATGAATACTACATCCAATAGTTTTTGCAACTCGTATTTAACGATCAAAGTGATGGTTGGATGCATTTTCTTGAGATTTTTTTTACTGGCTTCTTGGTAGGATATAGCGAAATCTTATGAGTAACCAATTTTGGATCTAGAACCAACATATATTTGTAAGTCCAAGAAAAGAGATTAGGTCTCTCTTTCAATAAAGGAATGAGGGTGGCGCGCTCCTCAGGAGATAAGCTCTCTCTAAATTTAACCTTCCTTGGATTGGTGGGATCATTATTGATAGCCACTTCTAAGGTTTCCTCTATCAACATGTGTGACCCCTCCTCAAGCTGGTGATACGTACGGATTAGGTGGATGTCATCTGTTGGGTTTATAGATTCCACATTGTAATTACCCTCAGCATGATAAACATCATATTTACAACCTAGTGCAAAATGAAATGGTTGTAACATTTATTTGTTAGGGAAGAAATATTTAGGCTCTAAAGGTGAATTTATGTGATCAAAATAAATGGCCTCAAGAATAAGGTACAAAGGTTTTGAGCGGTCACATGGATTGTAGAGTGGAGTGGTCAAATAAATGGAGACCCTGTTGATGGAATGGATTAAGTCTCCAGGACCACATGAATGCGACTCACTACTTTCAAATTTCTCCCCCTGTACTAGATGTGGCTCTGGTGAAATGGGGATTTTTGGGTCTAGCCTAGGCATAGACACAACAATTGGATCCTCGGGAGAAAGCAATTGCCTTAAATTCGAAGGGCCAGGAAAAACCATGCGATATATTTCCTCTAGATTGACAGGACTTATTTGAATGGGAGGACTTGGGAACACCTCACGATATATGGGTTCCATATCTATAGGTTCCCTAAGATGATGTTACTGGTGACGCCCAAGATAGGCCAACTCTATTTCATCCTTATATTCTTCATATTTTGAGGCATGCTCATCATCATATTCTCCAAAATTGCATTCTGGTCCATCTCTTTTGGAGATGAATTCTGAATCTCCTTCCTCAGAAGTAACTTCTGGTTTAGGATCTACTATTGTACCAATATTTTGGGTTTCAATACCACTGTCATTGACATCTTCATAGTTTTCAATCACCAATTCGGTATATTGAATACCTTCTAGACTAACCTCCATCCATATATTATCATGATAGATCAAATATGGTTCTATGGCAACCATAATCATTAGCTAGATACCCCTTCATGAATAAGAAGGGTTAGGATGATAGGGATTCCAATCTACATCATCCCCTAAGATCTGGTTCAGGTAATCTAGAGATATCACTAGAAGCTCATCCTAACCTCTAATATCATAACCCAAACTAAACTGATCAGTTGGAAACTAATATCATGGTTCATATGAATTTTAGTACCCTTGCTTGAATAGACCCATATTGTAACCATGCAAATGGTAATGCTTAAAATATTAAAGGATAAACTCTAGGTTAGACAGATAATGAATATTGACTACAAATGATTCATCATCTTCATTTATAGGTGTACTATCTACAAGTTGATATAGGCCTCCATAGATGAAGTTGGTTTGATTGGATGGCACCCCTAGTGGTACCATTGACCCTATAGGAAAGCGATGGGGCTTGAGGTCTGCATATTTTATATGTAGTTTCGATGAATGGTGTGAAATTCACATTCTACACTACGTATTCTACTAACCCAGGATTAACCAAATGAATTGTCACCTACGATGCAGATGACCCAGCTGAAGATGCAGGTGAGGTAGGTTGAGGTACCTCCTCGACTTCTTTCTATGAGTTTCTCTCCTCCATGGGATTTGAGACCTCATAAGTTGCTATGTTGGGAATTTATTTAGACTCTTTCTCACCCAGTACTACCTTGAGCTTCTAATAATTATTAAGCATCATTTATATCATGGTCTTTGAAAGATTTGATGTTGTATGTGCATATGGTCATGGTACCAATGTTGAAGGACCGGTGCACACTTCTTTTGATTTACCCTTTGGATGCCCGATAGGTGATGTAGATATTACATCTAAATATGTTGATGAGAGGATAAAGTCTCAAAAAAAATCTACTTTATTAACATACTGAAGGGCTCCTCATCCAAGGGAACCACGTGCACTTGCCTCTCGTGTACATATTTTATACACTGATGTAATATCGAGGGTACACATTGCATCTCTTATCCAAGGCCTACCTAATAGAATATTGTATTGCATCACACCTTTAAGTACATGACACATCACCAAGATGGTCTTCAATCCCACTTGGATAGGTAGAATTATAGTACCCACTATCGAGCATAATGCATCATTGAATGCAAGCAAAGTAAATGTCGAAGGCACAATATGCGATTTAGGCAATTTTAAATGTGCCAAGGCCTTTGTAGTGATAATATTGATTGAAGATCCTGTGTTGATCAACACCCACTTGAAGGGTGTGTGGTTCACACAAGAAATTATGTGAAGTGATGGGTCAACTATAGCAGCAAAGACTATGCTAATTTCATTATCATAGAATTATATGATAGGCTCTTGACACTACTGCACATGTCCCCCATAAAATTGGTAAATGCTTTTAGATCTTGGGATTGTATTTTTATGGACCTTAGTATGTCCATTAGCATATTCCCATACCTAGAAGACTGTTGTATTAAATTGATATCTTTGTTGAGGTTGTTTGTAGTATTTTAATAAGCCTATTTCTTATGGTCACCATCGGTCTAGTTGGTGGGCATGGAAATTTATTTTGTACTGGCCTTTGAGGAGGATATGGTTGATTATATCTCTAGTTCTTTGTGACAACATTCACCATGCTGACAAAACCTTGTGTAGATGGTTCAATATACACTTGATTCACTTTTCTAACATTATTCCTCAGAGGCTCATGGTTAAGTAGGGTATTTTTGAATATTCCTATTTTTTGATTATCTAGAGCCTAATGATTATCAATGATTAATGCATTCCCATCAATCATGTTTTGCATCAAATGTTTGAAGCTATGACATCCTTCGATGTCATTCCCTTTCTGTCTATGGTATGAACAATATATCTTCCCTACATGCTTTCTATTTAGGTTAATTAGGATTTATTAATTTGACTTTGGGTAAATTTATGGTGTTAGCCTCACATAGTTGTTGAAAAATTGATACCATAGTCTTCAACAGTGGAATAAACTGGTGAGGAGGGTGTTGATATTTGTTTTTACCCTGTTACCTAATGTTGACTTGCTTTGTTTTTTCTTTAGTTAGGATAGTGCACTTTAAGGGGGAATGTTAGAGTTAAAGTGCACTATGCCTTAAGTTTGACACTTGTCAGCTTCATTAACAAGTGTCATGTTCATCATATAGGCCTTCTGCCTATATATGTAACACATTTTTATCAATAAAAAATCCCATTAGTTTCACTCCCAACATTTGGTATCAGAGCGGGCTTTTCCTGCCCTGTGAAACCTCTTGAGGGGGGATTTCCCTCATGGAAATCCTCCCTCCCCCAAATTTTTTTTTCCCACTATTTTTTTATTTTTTACCAAGGGAGTATGCTCTCCATCATTTGATGGATCAGAAACCAGATGGTAAAAAAAAATTAATTTGGGAAATATTTTCAGATTTTTTTTAGATCTGCAGAATGAAGGTAGCACTGCAAGGATTGCGAGCATTCTACCTCGAGCATTTTGCAACCCAAATTCAGATTCTTGAAACTTGTAGTGCTTGGCTTCATTTTTTTCCATCCTTGGTAATGCAAATGGAGGTCATGCTGGTTCGTTGCTCATGTGGTAGTTGTTGGAGCAGTCTGGTGGTATTGGATTTTTTTATGCCCAAGAAATCTGATGCGGTTTATGCATGCAAATTGTGCGGCAAAAATTTGTACAAGTTGTTTTGTTTTGGTGGCAGAAATTTGTATGTGTAGATCTAGGTCATGGGAGTTGACTGCTGCTATGATGCACATCGCAAATTGTGTTGATGGAGAAGAGAAATTTGGCACGATCCAGGAAATCACAGCTAGCAGACGTAATATTGAGGAATAATTTAGTTTTATCCTGTTGCTAGTGGTTTTTTTTTTTTTGGGTTCATCCCATTAATAAGCCATCATTTTAAAATCATTGCATGGGTTCCTCCTTCGACGAGGGTGTGGAAGTAGCAGTAGTGGTCGAGCAACTCATCCAGGGAGGAGGCATGGATTCGAAGGCGGGAGCAGTTCCATCTGAATAGGAAGTCCAAGAGTCTGATGGACGAGGATCTGGACAAGCTTAGGGGATGCATCGACCTAGGTTTCAAATTCGGCTACGACGAGGAAGACCATAGTTTGTGCAACACATTTCTGACGCGGAGATCCTGGAAAAATAATTTTTAGGAATTTTTCTTTTTTGAATAGTCCAGGCATGGCCATAATGTCAAGGAGGCTAGCTGGAAAGGCATCAAAAATAGCTCCGCCACTGACATTAATGAAAGAGTCATCGTTTACTTGCTACTAGGGATGTGAGAATGCATAGGAAAAGTTTTCGTGAAATCTTCCATCGAGAATCTCAGTAACCAAATCCGCCTGCCTTTTTTGCAAAGGAGCTCATGCTTATTCCTCAATCCAACCCATTGTTACCCGCGAAGCAAACGACGACCATACCTCTCTTGATGGCCTGAAAAACTCTGATGGCTAAAATGTCTTTGAAATATGGTGACGCATCGAAGCTGAAGGACATGGACAACATGTCGGCTTCGTCATTGATGGCACTGTCGATGCCCACCAGAACATCAGATTTTTTTCTATCCTCGTCGCCTGTATCTTCTTTGTCATCGACAAAGGAGCAAACCTTTTTCTGGCGAGCCTTATCATAACCCAGCGCAATCCATGGACCCGCAGAGTGTCGCAGTGCGGCAAAGGTGAATGCATTTTAGTTGAGGAGCACAGCGTGTCCAGAAAAAATGTCATCTGCATGTGAGCAGTGAGTGCTGGCGACTGCTATGGAACGTGGTGGAGGGGTTGCACCAAGTTTTTTTATGAATTTTTGAGGGCGCTCGCCAGCTGTCCGAGTTGGAGATATTCGCTGGAGTCTCTCATCCGTGCGATCCGCTGATCGACAGAAGGTTTGGCCCATTTGGCATGTCCTATGTGAGACTATAGCTTTCTGCCAGTCCCCGTCCTTTTATCGAAAAATTGGCGCCCATGTACACAATTGGCAGTGTTCATAATTTTACGGCGCTCATTGGCATGCACAGGTGGAAGTTGATAATTATTTAAAACTAAATATTTTTTAAATGAGAGTGGGGGCATTATATTAAATGGGCCATTGATTTTTCAAAGGCTCCATTAAGCATTTATGATTTTCCAAACACGGGGTACAATGATTTTTTTAAAATTGATTGTGAATTTTTATTAGGAGACTTCGACGGAGTGAAGGCCCACATGATTGATTCTTGTAATTTAAAACATGACGACCTACATGGTTCCTGTAATTCCCCTACGAGGGAAATTGATGCTATTTATTCTGCCTGAGAGCGATGCCGCCATTGAGCGATGTTTTCTTTTGCTGCCTAGAGAGGCATGTTGTTGTTTTTCATTATGATGAAGGCCCCTTTGATGGTGAAATATAGGGGTATTTATAGTCGTTGGAAATGGATTTCCATGACGGACACATTGGTAGTCTCCATTTGTACTTTTGAGGTTATTTCAATTGAGTTTTTTTTTAGCCTCAAAGTTTTTCTACCTTGGAGTGCACTTTCGGTTGTACCCGACACTCCCAAGGTAATTTCATTTGTGATCCTTGTACCTAGTGACATTTTCTATACACTTGGCGAATGCAGCGGCTGGTTACCCATGCATTTCGGTGGGATGACATGGTCACCATAAGGACACTTATACTAGGGACTACAGACAAAGACACCCTAGACTCTATCCGAGGTTTTTTCTAGATCTACTTTTGAAGACTACAAACGAAGACACTTCAGAATATTCTCTTCTTTTCTTCTTCTCTCCTCCTATTTTGATCTATGGCTCATTTTTATTGTATTGAGTGCATTTTCAGCAGAGACTAACACTCTTATATGGCTCATTTTTTCTTTAATTAGGTGCATTTTTGGGCAGATACCGACACCTTCTAGATTGAGTTCACCATGAGGAGGGATTTCATACTCATGGTGAATCTAGTTAGTGACCTACGAGTGGCAACATCCTCTGAGGATGACCTACAGAGGCAATAGACCCAGATGTGGCTGACCCTAAGGCACCCATGATGGCCTTGAGGCACTTAGACGGCTGACCCAGTGGCAACAGACCCGTTGAAGTGGCTGAACCTGAGGCAACAGACCGAGATGTATACACAGTGGATCTAGCATTATTCATAGTTGGAGAGCCAAGCGCAAAGAGCACGAGCCTAGACAAAAAAAAAGAGGATGATAGGTTATTTTTTTAGAGAAGTCAACATTAAGGGGGAATGTTACCTAATTTTGACTTGCTTTGTTTTTTCTTTAGTTAGGATAGTGCACTTTAAGGGGGAATGTTAGAGTTAAAGTGCACTATGCCTTCAGTTTGACACTTGTTAGTTTCATTGACAAGTGTCATGTTCATCATATAGGCCTTCTGCCTATATATGTAACACATTTTTATCAATAAAAAATCCCATTAGTTTCACTCCCAACATACCCTACTTTTTGTTATTGCGTTGATTATACTACATAGGGGGAGGTTGAGCCTGATAATTTTGAGGTTTTTGGCCCTAATTCCCCTTTTGTTGATTCAACACCACCTAGTTTACTTATGCAGGCTTGCCTACTGATATTGGTTCTTAGTATTTTTATTATTCCACTCCTTTTTAGTCCAAATTTTCAATTCACCTTCTTGTAACTTGATGTCCTCTATAACTTTGGATTGCACCAAAGCCTCCTCAAATATTTTATATTGCTGCAATTGCAATAACAACAAGATGTGTTTTGCATAACTCTTGGTGAACATGTCATAACTTATCATTGGCTCTTCTCCATACTACTTTAGAGTTGCCAAGTCAGTCAGATTGGTCTTTGTCTTGATGCCAAAGAAAAAGTATTCAAGAAATGTATTTGCCAGCTATTCAGAGTTGGTAATATTGTGCCTCTTCAATTGGTTGAACCATTCTAAGGCGGGGCATAAAAGGATCATTGTGAAGGTTCTTATTAATAGTGCATTGTTACTATGTATTTGGAAGCACATGTTCATAAATCTTATGACGTGCTCTTGTACTTCTTCATCACCTTGAAATTTATCCAGCTTGGGTCTCTCGAAATGATCAGGATACACTAGGCTAGGAACTGAAGAGCACAAGGGTGTGTTGAAAATTTGAGCAAGTTTTGTTTTCATTAATATCAAGAGGTTAATGTCCAATTTCATCATCATTAATGTCATAAGGTGGTTTTTCCAAAAGGTAAGGAAGTGGTTAAAAGAAAAAATATATAATATTTATTTTAAATATTATATGCCTAATAAGGCCTAAAAGACTGAAGATCCAAGGAAGGAGAAGCAGGTTTAAAAAGAAATATTATGATATTTAATATTATAATATTTTGAGCAAAATGTTGAGGTGAAGAAAAACGAGGTCCAAGGAATCATTAAAAAAAGTGCTTGAAAAGACCCATTGAGCAGGTTTTAAAGGTTATTATTTAATTTATTTAAATTAAAATATTTTAACCTTTTGTTAAAATTTTAATTTAAATAAATCATAAGGTGTCAAAAGGTTTAAATTTAAATTTGAATTCACTAAGCTATCGTTTTGGAGTGTAAATAAAAGTGTAAGTGGGGCAATGATTTTCATTTAAATCATCTCATGCTAATGTTCGAATGCCTAAGATAAAATATTAATTGTGTGTTGCATTAAGAGAGAAGAAGATATTCACGTGTTTTAAATATTACAGAAGGAGACTTTGCATTAAATTTATGTGGATCACAAAATTGATCCCAATGTGCTGGGTAGCGTAGATGGTGGTCAGAGGCTAGTTAAGAAGTTTGTGCAGGGCAGGTCAGGGGTTTAATTTGCATCCCCTTCATTTTTGACACAACAAGATTTTTGGTTTTCCAAAAATCATAGAGGGCAAGGCATAAAGGGTGGATCATGCACTTTGAGTGTTGTGTGGGTGTATTTCCCAATGACAACCTAGCCTTGGGCTAAGGAGATACGGTAGCGGTAGGTTTTGGGTTTTATTTTGGGCACAATTATAATAGGGCACAATATTTTTGAAGATGTGGGTAGCATTTATAAGGTAAGTGCTTGATTTTAATTTATGCCAAGGTTTTGAAAGGTGCTAGAGGCCACGTGATTATTTTTGCAAAGGTGAAAGAATAGGAAGTCATAATTTTGATTAAAATATTTTATTTTTTATTAGAAGTATAAATAAAATAATTGGAGTTATAAGGTGTTAACAAAGGAATTATTTTTATTTTATTGAATGTTATTTTGTGAAGCTTAGAGTTTATAAGGTGTTAACAAATTTTATTGTTTATGTATTGAATATTATTTTTAGGGTTTGGATATTATAAGGTGTACTTGGGACTTGATATTTTTGTATGATAAAAAATTATTGGGAAATATTTGAGTGGAGATTTTGAGATAGACTGTTGCTATCTAACACTAAAATTGGCAAAGAGGATTTTATTGTGATTAAGACAGGTTTTGAATACATATCTCCATAAAAACAAAAAGGTATGGGCACATCTTCCTTATGAGTGGAATGTTTTTGGATTGAATGTTGTGAAATCCAAATTTGGAGTGAAAAGGATTGTTTGATAAGCATTGTTGGAAATGTTTGAGTAGGTTTTGATGTGCATGATTTTTGGATGTTGAAAGATCATGAGTATCATTATTATGTGATATTGAGAACTATCTTGATCTAGGGTTTGTAAAATATCATGAGTATCATTTTATGTGAAATTGAGAACTATCTTGAGCTAGGGTTTGTGAAAGAACATGAGTATCATTGTTATGTGACATTGGAATTATTTTTAGTCAAGGTTTGAGTTCCATAGTGTGAATTATTGGAAGTATAGTGAAACACTTGGTTAGGGTTTGTAAGCAAGGTGTGTTTCATTGAGTGGATGTTTGAGTGAAGTTGGTTGAGCATTATTGATTGAAAGCTTTGGAGTGATAGTTCAAATTTTGTGAAACAAATTATACTTTATTTTTTAATTGATTTGAAAGAGAGTATGAAAGTGGAATATTGTTTTGTTAAGTGTAAAACATTGTGAGTGTGAAACATATTGAGTCTTTGATCATTATATATATTTTTTTATGGTTAAACAAGATTTTGAGTAAACCTTTTTTGTGTAATTGAAGAGTTTTTTTTTAAGAGATTAAGTTGAGTTTTGTATGTAAGTATTGTAGTTGTTTGAGTAAGCTTTTGTGAAATCTTGTGAGCATATTTAAGTAAGTCCTAGAGGAAACTTAAGGATAGAGTTGAGTAAGATTTTGTGAAAGCTTAAAGATGAATTTGTGTGAGATTTTGTAAAATATTACAAGCAAAATTGAGGTAAGTCTTAGTGAAGACATGTTGAGAAGATTAGACAAGTTCTAGGGAGGACTTGTTGGATAGATTTGAGGTAAGTATTGATGAAGCCTTTTTGAGCATAGGATAAGTTCTAGGGAGGACTTTTTGGACATATTTTGTATAATTCTTGGTGAAGACTTGTTTAGTAGATTGGACAAGTTATAGGGACGAATTTTTGGATAAATTTGAGGTAAGTCTTGGTGAGGACTTGTTGAGAATATGGAACAAGTTCTAGGGAGGACTTATTGGATAGATTTGAGTTAAGTCTTGGTGAATACTTGTTGAGAAGATTGAACAAGTTCTTGAGATGAGTTATTGAGAAGATTTAAGGCAAGCCTTTGAGAAGACATAAGAGTAGAGTTGATGTGTGATTTGATCAAGTTTTGTATTTAGGATTGAGGATAGATTTTGGTGCATATTTGAGGGTAGATTTGTGCCAGACCAAAGATAGATTTGAGCGTAAACTTGTGCTAGACATAGGATAGTGTTTAGTGCAGATTTGAGACAAATATTAAGTAGAGTTGAGAGAAGTATTTGGAGGTGATAGAGCAAAGAATAGTATTCTCTAGTGGATAGAGATCCATTAGTCATGGTAGTGAGTACAAAGGTATTCTGAGTGAGGATAGAGGTCTTCTATGGAGAGATATCCACAAGTCAATGTAGTGGAGGCAATAGTCTTCTAGAATACCACCAACTAGAGTAGAGGAGAAAGAGTTCTCTTGTGGATAGAGATCCATGAACTAGTAAATGGGAAAGAGTTCTCCTATGGATTAGTGTCCACAAAATTTATTAGGGTATTGGTGTCTCCTTTGGATATAGGTCCATAAACATTGTAATAGGGAAGGATTCCCAAGATATTTGTTGAGAAAATTTTAATGAAATATTTTCTCTGTGGAGTAGCCCACATAGGGTGAACCATGTTAAATTGGTGTCTCTATTATGTGTGATGATTTATGCATTGCTTTGATTAATGTAGTTGATATTTCCATTGATATAATGGATAATATTATTTGAGAAAGAAAAGTAAAATTTGATCTTATACTATTCAACCCCCTCTTAGTATAAGCTTGTGTTCTTCAATTGGTATAAGAGCGGGTTCCTTCGGAAGAGTTGAACAACTTGAAGGAAAATCTTGCAGGAACACATATGGATTAATAGAGTGGATCTTTAGTAAATAAGGCACCATTGTTAGATGGAAATAATTATGCATTTTGGAGTGTAATAATGAAGATTTACCAAATGGTACAAGGAAATGATATATAGCAAGAAATTAAGGATGGGTACACACCTCCAGCTACTCCATCTACAGATAAAGATGGTAAGCTCCTACAACTGAATAATTCAAAGGCAATGAATGTAATCTTAAGTGGTTTACATGAATCAGAGTTTTTCAAAGTTATGCATTACTTATCAACAAAAGATATTTGGTAAAAGTTGAAGAAAATATATGAGGGAGACAAAAAAGTCAAGATGGAAAAATTGCAAAATCACAAGAAATCTTTTGAAGACCTAAAAATGAAGGATGAGGAAGACATTGCTACATACTTAATTTGTGTGGATGAGAATGTTAACTCCATGCAATGACTTGGGTTTAAAGTTGAAGAATTATATGTTTTTCAAAATATTTTAAGGTCTCTCCCTAAGAGGTACAATGAAAATATTTCAACCATAGAGGAAAAAAATGATATTGAAACTTTGAATAGGGATGAGCTACATGAAACTCTCACAAATTTTAATATGAGAATAGAAAATGATCCTATTCCCCATAAATAAGTAGCCTTTAAAGTAACAAATAAGACAAAGGATAAGAAGCCAGATTCAAGTAATGAGTTATCCAGTTATGAAGAAGCAAACTATGGCAGAAGGAACAAGGACACAAGAAAGCATAAAGGTACAAAAATAGTTAAGTGTTTCAATTGTGGTAAATATGTTCACTATGCATATGATTTTCCAAAATTTAGAAATAACAGTGGTGAAGAGAAACAAGATCATAAGAATAGGGAAGCAAGAAAATATAGGTATCAAAATAAAATCAGGGATGGACAAGGTAAGCAAGAAAAAATATTTTTCCAGAGGCATAAGAAGATTTTTTATGCAGATAAGATAGGAAATAGTTCATGTGGTAGTGATAAAATGTCCTTAGATAATGAAGAAGAAGAAATTCTATTTCTAACAGTAGAAAAAAATATTTTAAGAAAATGGTAAAAAGGGAACCAATAATACTCAAGTGTTTTAGGTGTGGAAACTTTGGTCATCTTGAAGATCATTGCACAAGGAATGGTTCAGTTTTAGTGAATATGAATATGAATATGATCTTAAATTTCTAGAAGAAGAAATTTTTATTTTGGCAATAGAAGAATAAGGAGGTGCTCCTATTGAAGATGAATCATAAAGGAATGAAGATGATCTAAAAGACAAAGAATCATAAAATGAATAGGAAGGATAATTTGATCTTAAAGGTGAGATTATTTATGATCTTAAGGAATTAAGAAAGGTAAGAAAGTAGAACTCAAAACTCAATATTCAATTTCAAGAATTTTATGAAGAGAAATAAAGGCTTATACAAGATCTAAAAAACTCAATAGCTAAAACAAGGAGATTTAAAGAGAAGTTAGAGGTAAATTTTTTAGAATGTGAAGGATTAAAGCATGAGGTAGCTTCATTAAGGAAGGAAGTGAGAGAGTCTAAATACAAGCTACATGGGTTTAGGAGAACCTCAAAGACCTTTGATAAGATTATCAAGGTACAAAGATATTCATCAAACAAGACAGGACTTGGTTTTAAAAAGGAACATATACAACAAGGAGAGGATTCAATATCAATCTCCAAAGAAGAAAAAGATTCAGAAGAAGAGAGTGTAAGAGAAAGTGATAATTTTGAAGATAATTTGGAAAATAGAAAGTTCAATAAGGAAAGTAACAATGCACAAGTAAGGAACATATGGAACAGGAAACATCACAGGGAAGAAGAGACTAAGAGACCAATGGGGTCAAGACAAGGTTTCTTCAATGGATTGTGCTTCTCATGTCATAGGTTTGATCACAAGGCTACATAGTGCAGGATACATGAAAAATATGGATATGGTTTCACTAAAAAGAATTTTAAAAATGGGCATATATTTCAAGGGTATTGCTACTCTTGTAATCAATTTGGTCATAAGGTAGTTAATTGTAGGGTTTATAATAGGAATGGATATGGCTTCACCAGGAGAAACTTAAAAATATTTGCACCTTAAAGGAACCACAAAATTAAGTGTTATAATTGCAATAATATTGGGATTATAGATAAGTGGTGTAGAGAAGAATTCCTAGAGACAAGCAAGAATAGAACATTCAGAGGAATCAGAAGGATCATTTTAGTAAGAAGGTCGACAAAGGAGAAGACCAGTGTATGCTAGGAGTAGAGATACTCCCACACAAAAATTAACCACCTCAAGGAGAGGAGGTGGGGAGGGGGCTAAGCTAAGAGTCTTATCTTTAGCCCCATAGGTGATCCTTTGCCATTGATGTCAAAGGGGGAGATATTTGAGTTAGGGGAAGATAATTAGGTCATGGGGAGCAGTTTCTCAAGGGGAGCAGAACTGAAAAAGGTAAAAGAAATGGTTAAAGGAAAAAGGGTTGCCATAAATGACAAAGGTGGAGATTGTTGAAAATTTGAGCAAGTTTTGTTGTCATTGATGTCAATAGTTTAATGTCCAGTTTCATCATCATTAATGTCATAAGGTGGTTTTTCCAAAAGGCAAGGAAGTGGTTAAAATAAAAAGGATATAATATTTATTTTAAATATTATACACCTAAAAAGGCCTAAAATATTGAAGACCCAAGGAAGGAGAAGTAGATTTAAAAATAAATAATAATATTATAATATTTCAGGCAAAAGGTTAAGGTGAAGAAAAACAAGGTCCAAGGAATCATTAAAAAAATAAATCCTTGAAAAGACCCATTGAGCAGATTTTAAAGGTTATTATTTAATTTATTTAAATTAAACTATTTTAACCTATGGTTAAAATTTTGATTTAAATAAATTATAAGGCACCAAAATGTTTAAATTTAAATTCGAATTAAAATTCAAATTCACTAAGATGACATGTATTACGACCTGTTACCCTCGAACCCTATCAATGGGACATTAATTGGTCTTGTGATCAATTAATGTTCCATAGAAAGAGGTCATAGACCCTAAGGAATTCTACAAAACTCCAATTTAGGTATTTTGAAGGGTTCTAGGAGAAAAATAATAAAAATATAATTAGGCATGTATAATGTTTAACGACTAGGATAATTGCATATAAATTTTAATGCAATTAATAATCCAATTTTTATTGGACCAAATTAGGCACTAGTATTGTTTAATACTAAAAGCCTATATTATTTTCCCTCATGGCATAATCTGATTGGTAGAGTAAAAAGTGAGATTCTCTTATCTATTTTTTAAATAGAGGTGTCTTGGAGGGATGTGAACCATAAGGGACACAAAACAAAAATAAGGACACTCACCTTATCTCTAGTGGACACTTTTCTACTTTTGGTTATACTATACAAGACATGATAAGTCATAATGGGTCCAAGGCATCTTTTTAATATTATTATAATGGGACCACTATTTGTTCCATGAGTGGATAAGTACCCTATAAATAGAGGGTATTTTGTGAAGAAAGAGCTATCTAGGAGCAAGGAATTTTGGAAATGCCTAGGGAGCATGCTCTCCATATTGGGTGGATCAGAAACTAGAAGGCCTGAGAGACTACTTAGTTATAGAAGGAGATAATATTGGGAGACTAGAAGGAGCCAACTCTTGAGGTGAAATATGAGGATTAGAGAAGCAATGAAAGGATGCTAAGAAGGAAATGGATCAATTTGGATCCTTAATTGCTATTTTTATTGATTATTAGGTGATTGATAGTCATCTTAGACTTTCTTGATTGTTTTTAAATTATATTAGATTTAATCAAAGTTTACCTTTAACTATTCCATGAAGTTTAAGTTGTTATAATTTAGGAATAATTGATTAAAAATCTAGTTTTAATGAAGGATTGTGTAGATTTAACTAATAAGGGTGGGTTAACCTGTGTATATTCTAGATTATAAAATACTTTGATTAAATACCTTGATTTAATCAAGGATTGTCTAGGCTAATTAATGAAGTCAGCTAGACATAATTTATGTTACAAAATGATGGTTCGGCCTGAATACTGGCCTGGTCCAAGGGAGGTCAAACTAGTCAAGTAGGCAAACATTAGGAGTCAAGCAAGTCAAATCTCTACCTAGCCAATGTTTCCACTGGCGGAACCTCTATAGCCACCGCTTGGTGGCTATCTCTTAGTAGCATATAATTTTCTTTTATATTTTTGAACACTCTCATCATTGCCTATGTGGGATATATATATTTCCATGCACAAAGTACTCTCTTGTTAATGTTTTAATTTACCGAACATAGTTGTATAGACCTACCCTAAACCTCGATGAATGGACCCGATCATGGGTGATCAAATTTTAGACAAAAATTGAATGGGAAAGTAAAATTTAATTATGGTATACTCCACAATCGATTGTACATTTTGCTACTACCTGCACAACCACCAATGCATTGTGGTCCAATGATGCATTGAGTCAAGTGCAGGGATAATATCTATCGGTAACCATAGGGAGGAAATGAGGTCTAAATATTCAAACATTGTCTACTCAACCTTAACGGACAAAGGCTACACTTACCCCAAATAGAACGGATAGAATCATTTTATCACATCCCTACTACTTATATGTACATATGTTGGACACATAAACCCAAAAGTGAGGGATGGATTGGATCCAATGTTGTCTAATCAAAGACCATAAATGTTTGGAATGTCATGCAGATCACCTATTAATCCATTTTTCTACCCTTCCAAGAAATGTAAACAAAACCATGTTTATCTCATATAGATTTCTCTAGCACAAGGGTCATTGGAGAACCAATAAAGGTAGGACATGTGGTGTATTAGAGATATACATTGGCAATCTAGGGTCTCATTTAGACACCACTAAACCCCTATCGACACATAACACAAGATTATCCAAACCCCTGTATTCAATGCTCCACCTTGACTTCAAAGGGATATCGAGAGGGTCACAGGGAAGGTAGAACGTAATACCATCTTAATCCTAAGTCTAATATTATAGTCATCGATTCACTTTGACCAGTAGGTCAAGCTAAAATTGGTCGAGCAATAGGTCAAGTTAGACCTTTATAATTATAGATCGTACACTCTCTATCTGAAGGATTGTGGACCAAATTTCCCTTTAATATGGGTATAAAGGATCAATAGTTTGTACGTACCCTGGATTATATATTAAACTAATATTGGATGCTAGTACTAGAGAGTGTCTAGTGAAAGCAATTTTGGTAAGAAAATCTTTACAAGTTAATAGGTATTTAATTTATAAATATAAGAAAACTAACTTAAATCATAAACTAAAACAAGAAGGTTTTGGTTTGAATAAAAGACTTAGAAACAAATTGGTTGTAGTAATTTCTAGATTAGATTGGAAGTTATAGGACCAATCTGATAAGGAAATTATGATAGACATTTAGGGAGTTAGAAGAAAATTATTAACATAATAATAGGATGAATGCTTCATTAATTAAGGGTATGGAACTTTAATTTATGGAGTGAAGGATGATCATTTATAAAATCGAAAGAATGAATTTGGAATTCCTTTTTGAGGAAATTATGAAGTTTCCCCTAGTGTCAAAGAGTCATCTCCAAAATACCTTAATATTAACATGACGTCTTAGAGAAAGGAATTAAATAAATCCTTAATTGCATATTGTATGTGTATAGGAACAATAGCATTTCGTGAATTGTATATTGAGTAAAAGGGATTCGTTGAGACCCTTATATACTTGTAATATTTAACATCTTGAGTTTATGAATATGAGGAAATATCATATTTTGGAGGTTGGGTTTATTCCCCATGAGGGTTCCCAAGATAAACAATGTGTCAATAATTCATGGTTTGCTTTATTATTTCTTGTGGATGTTGCATTTATTTCCAAAATGAAAATGATATAAGTTAATGAGATGTTAGATGCTTTGATGAAATGTTAAGCATATATTAGATTATGAAAATGTGTTCATTTGGTAAACATGATGTAAAGGATGTATGCTTAATTTCCAATATGTTAATGATATACGATTGTGTCATTTACTTTCTGAAATGTAATGGATAATTATGAATGATGTACTTAGTTAATTTTACCTTTCAAGCAACTGGAACTTGATGTACTCAATGATCATATGGATGCATAATATAAAATGTAATGGAATGTAATCCTTGTTTGGATAGAAATATTATGTGTTTAAGGATATGATGTAATAATATTTAATCCTTAAGGAGATAATTGAATGAGGTTGACCTGAAATTTACATAAAAATTCATGAATGGTATAGTCTAAGCAACTTGATTACAAATTATACATTGATCCAAATTAAAACTTGGAATGGGTGGAACCCATAAAAATATAAATATGATTTATGTTGTGGATCAATTCCTACCTTATATTTTGATTTGATAAATTGAGTAACCTAAGGCATACTAACTAATTAATACCCTTTTGGATAATCACTTAATTGTCTCATGTGCTATACATAAGGTATGCCTAAAATAAGGAAATAACAAATAAGCCTTGATATATTTCAAGCAACATAGTCATACTTAAGGGAACATTCCAAGGATTATGTAATTTGATCATATTTTTCTATCTTAATGACCCCATTGAAAGGTTGTGGGAGGGATCTAAGAATCATGAGTAACCACTATTGAGGTTATTTCATTTAAGATGGTTTTTCCATCTTCAAGGTATTCACTAATATACTGGTCTTGGTGGACCATGGTGATTTTCCTTTTTATGAGGTACGAAACCTAACGCTTGGCCAGCGTTTTTATTTCCAAGTGGTCGTAGAAGCTAATCTCTTGATGCTATTGCCTTGATAACTTATAGTCTAGTTGGAATGATTCTACCTTAAATCATGATTATGTCCCCTGTCTCATGAAAAATAAATGTATATATATAAAAAAATGGTTGACTAGTGACAACATGGTTTGTTACAGTTGGTATCATAGCCCATGCTAACTAATAGATTCTAGCTAGATCTAAGTTAGTAAAATATTTGGGCATGAAATAAAACTTGAGAGAAAACTCAAAACATAAAATTCACAATTCTAAGCAATTCACACTTGGTAAGGACAAGGTCAGTGCTTTAGATTAGGATGTCTGAGTTTCTATCCCCCATGAGTAGATCCACAATTGTTCAAAAGTGGAAGAGCTAAGTGAACCCTCCTGCATGGGTTTTAAGCGGTGTACCATATACTCTTTTGGGAAATTACTCATCAACTATATCTTTTGACTTACACCTCATTTTCAAGTGTAAAGGTTCATATTTACTAAGGGTTCACTTGAACTATGATAGTCAAACCAATTTGGACAATTTAAATGACTATAGTCCTGAATAGAAGTGAAACCTTAGGATATGTAAACATAAACTCAACCATGTAAGTTAGTCGAAATCTAACTAGTGGAAGTGCAAACAAAACAATATTTTCTTTATTTTTATGTTTGATCAATGTTACAAGACACTAGAATTTTCCAATTAGAGGTTATGGTGCAATGGCGAAATAAGTTGCCCAACAACACCAGAACCTGACACTTCATTATGTTGGAGGAGAACAAGGACATTGAAACCTCACATCTAAGTATGTAAATCCCCAAAATCTCACTAGAATCATCTCTGACATGAGTATTAGGGAACTCCACCAAGTAATCCCTGGAATCCCAAGTGTCACAGCCACATGTAGCTTCGCCAACCTCTCTAAGTATCCTGACTCCTCAAAAAAGTATGCACTCGGCCACCCGAGTGGTGGTTGAAAGAAATAATGGGTTTTAAGCTTTTTAAAATGGTAATTGACCACTATGCCATGCATGTGGTATTAGAACTTATAAGAAAACTAAAGTGCAGTTTTGCAACAGTTGTTTGGAGTGTAGAAAAATGTGTATATGAAACCGATGTAAACCAAATACCGAAGATAAAAGTAAGATGATATAGAATTAACTATAATTCTACCATATGACAATAAATTCAATATGGGTACACTTTATAGTAATAGTATCGTTTGATAGACAAATTTTTCCAACAGAGAAATAAGGTACAAAATTATTTGTTGGAGTCATTGAAGGGTCGATGATGGGATGCTATAAAAATTAAGGGAAGGACACGTGGGTTATGATGATGTGTTCTACATACATAGAAATAATATTACTCCCTTTGAAATTGGAGAAGAACCCAATAAATCAGTTTTGTTGATCTACGAATCTACAAAAACAAATGGACCTCGAAATACTATCCAACAAATGAAATCGAGGTAAAACTCCAACATCACAGAATGGATAAAATGGTGTAGATTTTATCCTAGTTTCAGATATAAAAATAACCTAATCACTATTCATGGTAGTGAATATCATATTACTCATATTAGGGTTTACCCTATTAGTACTAATGATCTCAGGAATAGACATCATAGTGTATCTCATAATTATCTTATTCCTGCTAGTCGATCTGTTGGTTCATACTCTTTTAATTATGGATTCTAAAAATGTTAGAACCGATAGAGGCAAACATATAGAAACATAAAAAAATTAATCATTAAATATCATCAGGGCACGATATTTTTTGAATATGATCTTTCAGAATGCCACGGATAAGCTAGATGTGAGTGACTGGTAATGGTTGAAAGAAGTAGGATTTGAAGGAGTGGCTCGACTAGAGCCAATACATGTAGACAGATGCTATATGTCTACCCTAGTAGAAATATGGGATCATAGTATAGGGATATTCCAGTTACCCACTAGAAAAATGATTATTACATTGGAAGACGTATACAGGATATACTAGATATCGGTAGAAGGTCATGTAGTAACCATTGCCAATGAAGCAAAAATAGGGCATATTCTAGAAAGAGTGTTGAATTAGAATGGAGGAGTGTGAACACCGATAAGGAGAGTATAGAACATGAAATTCACTATATGTAGGGTAGACTGATACATAAGCATGTGGTTATAATGGAGATCTTATCGGGTGTCATTTTACCCAAATCAAGAAGTGCATGATTTTCATATAATTTATTAGGAATCATGCAATATATAGTTGAAGATTCAGTGGTGTATGCATGGAAACTAGATTTATTGGACCAAACCTATAGAGAGTTGTTCGACTTAAGAACGATGATGAAAATTGGATTGAACTATAGCACCTTTCTATAGGTTTGGGTATGGGAGAACATAGCGGTAGCAAGACCCCAAGGGCTACTTTATTATGCACATAAATTTATGGGACTAGAGATACCTTATTCATTAAGGTAGTAACAGAAAAAGGAATGGTCTAACCACAAACCACCTAAAGGCAATAGAGAGTGATTTCGCTCTATTTGGGAGAATCTACACTCCTATAACATTATTTGGAGACCTTGGAGAGAGGGCCCAGTTTGGTCAAAAGATGATTTACAACTCACTTGTGTGATATGAGCAAGATGGATGATCAGACGTACAAGTATGCAATACAAGTATTTTCAATATACTCGAGTATTGTGATAGTTTGATATTATACAATGGATATCGGACCCGTCCATGGTTTATACAAGAAAGGGGTGAATAGTCATGATACCTCCACCAATGGAACCACTAGCTTCAGAGTGATGTAGGAACAATCGTATGAAGCTACTTTATTCATGAAATACAAGTAATATATAGGATTACATAGGAATCTCACGTAGGTTAAGTGGTTGCAACAATATACCAAACATGGCCAACCACTTAACTACTAGTTAACAAAATGCTAACTATGGATGCCCACTAACTTCTAGAATACAAACAAGATCTCTAACAGTTAACAACCATCTAACAACGTGCTAACAACCTATTTCTAACATGGGCATACTATGCCTCACGTGAATACAAAGTGCAAGAAATAGGAATAGTAATAATAATAATAATTAACTTAGGATTAAGTGGATAAGCATAAGTTATCCTCAACACTCCTCCCAACCATATAAGCATTGGACCCTAATGCTCTCAACAAATGTGGAAATTCATGGGCCATCTCATGGTGAGTAATCCAGCGAGCCATGTGTGGAAAGTGACCACGACGAGCGACAAGGTAAGTAGTGGAAAAACCCTATCTAGTGTGATGAGTATTCATCTTGAAAACTCTATCTAAAATGAGCGAAAGCTGACGATCAGGTGCCACTATTGCTGTAGGACTAAAAATAGGATTAGGTACCAAAAGAGGGTCCTAATATGGTGTCTCTGGAAAGCGGCACTCATCTAAAGGAACCCAAACTCTGCCTCCAACCTGTGGTGAGTGAGGATTGTGATGCTTTCACACCACTCCCTGTGGAGTCTCCTGCAAGTCTTGTGGTATCTTGCCTAGAAGGCTCTGCTGGTGCTCAGTAAGGGAAGTAACCTTAGCTTTCTCCTCCATGTGTGCAATGGTGGGAGTGGGCAAAGACAAAGGTAACTTCTGTGGAACAAGTGGTTCAGTAGTTGTAGGTGTACCCAAAATTATACCAATGGAATCAATGGTATCTTTCTCATGAGTGAGAATGGTGGGTTCCTTGACCACTTGCTCTTGTGATTGTTCATCATGTGGGAGTGAAACTTCTTCCTTTGCATGTTCCTTAGGTGGTGCTTTTTCTTCATTTTGTGTGGGACAAATGCTAGTAGGAGCTAAAATAAGTGCTTGACTCAATGTCTTCCTTACTTGCCTACAACTTAACATCAAATTGGAAGTAGGTGTAGTGCTTTGTATCAAGTAGTTTTTACCATGCAACTCCAATGTGTAGGTGTTCTTTTTAGCATGATAAATATCATTCCTATAAAATTGATAGGGTTTACCTAGCAAGAGTCCACAACAATCCATATCTGTGACATCACACCTAACTTTGTCCACAAACTTGTCACCAAAAGCAAAAGTCAAGGTGCAAGTATGGGTGATGTTGGATGTGGAGTCTACATCTTTCCACCCAAGTGCATAAGGTTGGTGATGTGGTTTGATGGGAAGTTTCAACTTCTCCACAACGGACTTCGCAATGAGGTTCTTTTGTGATCCGTTATCAATGATACAATCAACATAGAAATCATGCGTCAAGTGGGCTCTAGTGACAAACAAATGATCATGCCCCCCTTGAGCAAACACATTGGACATTAGGGTAACTTTGTTCAGTTTACCCTTTAAATCAGGATATTCTTCTTCTGTCCCTGTAGCCAAAATGGGACCATCTTGTGGTTCCTCATGTGTAGGCTGTACAATTAGGGATTTCTTCTTCTTATACTTCTCAAAAGTATAGCATTTGGATTTTACATGTCCATGCTTTTTACAAAAGTCACAATACAATGAAGAAGAAGAATCTTTATCATGAAAGGAAGAAGAATGTGCTTTAGGAGAAGTGGGAGGGGAAGAAGAATGAGGGGAAGATTGAGAATTGTTCTTCACCTTCTGTTGTTGTTGATTCCCACCTTTGGAAGTGTCCTCCTGTGATGAACGATACTTTTGATATGCACCAACTTTCTCCTCTGCAAGAATGACATGATTAAATGCCACATCCAAGGTGAGGAAGACATTGAATTTGATCTCCCTAAAAATCTGATCTTGCAAGCCATGAGTGAATTTATTAATCAAATCATCTTCTGAATCTTTCAAACCAAGAAATACCCTCAACCTATTAAATTGGGAAATGAAATCAGAAACTGACATTCCATAGGTTTGCCTCAATCTATACCACTTGGTAGTGAGGTCACTTTGGTAGTTTGGTGGAAAGAAGGTGTTTTTAAGAATTTGAGTTAATTCTTTCCAAGTCATGGTGGCATTATGACTCTGTATTTCTACAATGAGAACTTTTGCTAACCCTGTGAGTTTTAGTGTAGCAAATGTGGCTTTTTCATCCTCTGGAATTTCAGCATAAGCAAACCAAGTTTGCATATCCAAAATCCATGTAGATAAGACATCGGGATCCCTAGATCCATCATACATTTTAACCTCACATTTAGCTTTGTTGGCATGATTATGGTGGATTTTGATTTCACCGGGATTGAATTGCACAACAATATCTCGTACCTTCTCTGCTAAAATGTCTACTATAGAAGTAAGGTTTTCCATGTTTGTTCTGAGGTCTTGAGCCATATTTTTCCTAGTATATGCCAGACTAGGAGGATTACAAAATGGTCTTGCAAAAACTTAATCTAGGCTATTTTAGTGCTTTTACAAAATGGATTTCAATTTTGCAATTACAAAGTGCACTAAGAAAATGCTGAAATTTAGCCCTTTTACAATGCCAAAATTTGTATTAGGAGGAAAATTTAGCAATCTTCAGAAAATTTGCAAAAGAACGCAAAAAATTTGGTCAAAAACGGACCAATAACGAGGAAGATATCACCTCTTGAAGTTGCTCTCCTTTTTGCTGGTTGGTGCCAAAAAAATTTGAATTCAATTTTTTAAATTCTGCCAATGATCGAATTTCCCGCCAAAAATTGAATTGGGTGGCAAAATTTTATTTTATCTTCGAGCGCGCGATCGAATAGTCTATGGCCAATCAACAACGCACACAAGTCGAAATCGGTTAAAGTCCAATGGGTCGATCAACGTTAGAGTCGAACAGAGTCAAGTCTGCCAATGAGCCAACAACTGGCAAGGCAAATCCCCTCCACTAGGCACTGCCTATAGTGGCCTCAAAGGTCGAGTGCCCTGTCACTGGGAGCTGCCGCATGCGAGCGCGATAAGGGTGACGACCGGGAGAGGTGGTCAACTCCTTATTTGCATGCGGAGGCTTATAAACTGTTGAAAGCCTCCCTCCTCACAAATGTGGAATTATTTCCCATGATGCAAAAACTACTCGCTGGTTGCCAAAGAACTCGAGATTTCACTGCAAGGTCATCTGCGATCGTCGGGAAAACAAAAAACTCTCGCCCGAGAACCTGTCATAAGTCTGAATTCGTTGCTGTTTCTTGCTGGAAAACACAGTAATCACCGAGAATTTCACGTACGTCACTAGAACTGGTATGGTGTCGTCAGCTGGTCTTCGAAAGTTCCAGGATGTGCTTTCTTTTGTTGCGAGTGGTACCTCCATGAAACTACAGATCGATCATCGGGGTGAGCTGTGGTGTTGGAGTTCACATCCAGCGATGCCTGTGATGACAGGTGGTCACGACCAGTCAACAATAGGGTTGGCCGTCGGTAGTGCTTCGACTTCTGTCGATGGTCGTGTCGACAGTGGCCGGTGTAGCTGTTTCCACCGTGTGGTGGCTTACGTTGGCTAACCCTATCGATGTCGGGGCTGGTGGGTGCTAGACTGGTGGTCGACCAGGCTTTGGTGGGCTCCGACTGCTTGGCTGTCGTGTGGGTGGCCGATGGTGGCCGTCGGCTACGCTGCTGCTGCATGCTACCAGCTGGCTGCCCTGCGGTGGCTAGTGGTGGCCAGCTGCTGGCCAGTGGGTCGGCGTTGGTTAATGCCTTTTTTTAGGTGGCCCAAAAATGGGTGGCCACTATAGTCGCTAGGCTTCAAGGCCTAAAAAATATATATATATTTACATGCGACTCCTTCTTATTCTTTCTTCTTTTCCTTTTTTTTAAATAGAACTAGCCCCAAAAAATTTCGCCGTCGCGAGCTTTTTTTAATAAAATATTAATATTTTATAAGAAAAACTCTTTCATGCAAAAAAAAAAGAACTTCTGTCAAGATAAACTTAACTCCTTTTTTAATGCAAATTTGAAGCTCCAATTTGAACTCCACTTGAACTGTTGAGATTAACTCAACTTCTGCTTTTCAAAAAGATAATTGGTGCAGGGGTAATATCCTCCCTCTGCCCTCAGCTTCACTTGGTGTTGTAGGTGACTTCAAGTCAACTCCACTCAACACCTCCTAGGATCTGCAATGAAGTGGCACTGAATCCTCCTTCCTGCACTTAACCTTAGGCTAACTGATACCAATGATGTAGGAACAATCGTATGAAGCTACTTTATTCATGAAATGCAAGTAATATATAGGATTACATAGGAATCTCACGTAGGTTAAGTGGTTGCAACAATATGCCAAACATGGCCAACCACTTAACTACTAGTTAACAAAATGCTAACTATGGATGTCCACTAACTGCTAGAAGACAAACAAGATCTCTAACAGTTAACAACCATCTAACAACATGCTAACAACCTATTTCTAACATGGGCATACTATGCCTCACGTGAATACAAAGTGCAAGAAATAGGAATAGTAATAATAATAATAATTAACTTAGGCTTAAGTGGATAAGCCTAAGTTATCCTCAACACAGAGCCTGATGAGGCTATATGAACACAAGAGGAGGATGATGTAGGTACAACCCTTGACTATGATATTTTGTGGACCATGCAGCAGTAATGCTAAGGGGAAGATTCCAGTGAGGAAAACAACAATAGAGAAAAAACCAAGGATGTAGAGGAGGAGAACACATATAGAAAGATATATGAGGAAGAATCTTCCAAAATATGTGTATGCCAACGATTGGATATGGGAGCTAGACCATCCAACATAGGAGAAGATTCACCTATGAGAAAAGTGCAACACAAAGTGGAGGCACTGAAGAAGCAAATTCAACTATTAGAGATCCAACAGTTGAAGTTAGTAAAAAAATGGGTACAACAAAGGTTTAAATTAGAGACTACGAGAGAAGCTACCATCTCAGAGTGAGAGAGGCTTTGATTATATTTAACACAATTGTACTACTAGAGAGATACAGTAGTGATAACCTTGCAAGAATAAAATGCACAACTATGCCACACAAGGGATATCTACAAAATTGCATTCTTGACTTCTTGTAGATGCACTTATAAGCTATGGTTTACTTCTTCAATCGCAACCAGATGCTGAGGGACAATGTAAACATGGAAATACAACTTGAGAAACTCAATTTACTAGTCAAAATAGAACCTAAGCTACCTCTCGAGTAGTTTCTCAAATATTTTCTCAAACTGGCAATGTAGGTATAGATATGCCGGGTGAAATATCCGAGAAAGAACAACCTTGAGATCTGAAGCCACTACTCTAGGAACTATATGTATTAGTATGCCAAGGGATTTGGCCAATTGTAATTAGAAATAATTTGAATTATATATTCTTGTTGTAAATATGAAATATTGTGAACTTAAAGTCTTCTATCATAAAACTCATAGTAGCTTATGAATATTTGTAGATTTTGTTTATATTCATAAAGTGAACTTGTTTAATTAAAAGAAAACTAAATGAATTTGAAGAATGGATTGATGTCCATTCTTGGAGAAGGTATGGGACTTCTCCATGATGATATAAACCAAGATACATATGGGTGGATGCTCTGGTGTTGGCAAAAATATTGCCAAAATACATATTAGGATATATGTGAATATCCTACATTGAGATTATGAAATTATGATGTGTCCTTGTTGACACTTAATTTTATCAGGTTAACTCATGTTAGGGGGTTAACAAATTATACGGTGATACTCCTTGGTGGGATTTTTGATAAAATTAATAAGAATTTTTATGTCTAATAAGGTAAATATGCATAATTTCATGATATATTTGTAACATCATTTTGCAAATTCTATTATTGCAGTGCTTTAAATTCAGTATTTGTGCAGTAATAGATGGTTTAAAACTGTAATATTTGTGAAGATATTATGTTTTGATGATGTTTGCAATACTCGTTATTATGCAGAATTGATGTTTATGTTGTTTATAAGGACATGGTACTGCTGATAGTTTGTATTTTTGCAGGTCCAGATACTCTCATGGATGGAATATGAAGCTTACCATCAAGATTGAGGTGCTGGAAGAAAGAAAAATCTGATGTCACAAAATTGTAAAATAGCAGGATGAATTCTAGCCTTGCTAGCTACATATTTTCATTAAGGTAATTGTTCAAACATAGAGGACTATGTTTAATCTAAGGGGGGTGTATGTCATGACCTGTTACCCTCAAACCCTATCAATGAGACATTAATTGGTCTTGTGATCAATTAATGTTCCACAGAAATAGGTCATAGACCATAAGGGATTCTACAAAACTCCAATTTATGTATTTTGAAGGGAGAAAAATAGTAAAAATATAATTAAGCATGTATAATGTTTAATGGCTAGGATAATTGCATCTAAATTTTAATGCAATTAACTCAATTAACCTCCCTTACCTGTCTCTTCGAACTCTTCATTGAGTGAAACAAAGCAGGGAAGCCAAATTAGGCACTAGTTTTATTTAATACTAAAATCCTATCTTATTTTCCCTCATGACATATGCTCAACCAATATATCAATGATACAAGCCTCACTTACAACCCTAGTCCAAGCATATTGGTAGAGAGAAAAGTGATATTATCTCCTTTATTTTTTAATTAGAGGTGTCTTGGAGGGATGTGAACCATAAGGGACACAAAACAAAAATAAGGACACTCACCTTATCTCTAGTGGACCCTTTTTCTACTTTTGGTTATACTATACAAGACATGATAAGTCATAATGGGTCCAAGGCATATTTTTAATATTATTATAATGTGGCCACTATTTTGTCCATGAGTGAAGAAGTGCCCTATAAATAGAAGATATTTTATGAATAAAGAGCTATCTAGGAGAGGAAGTCTGGAAAGGCCTAGGGAGCATGCTCTCCACCTTGGGTGGATCAGAAACTATAAGGCTTGAGAGACTACTTAGTTATAGAAGGAGATAATCTTGGGAGACTAGAAGGAGACAAATATTAAGGTGAAAGATGAGGATTCGAGAAGCGATAGAAGGAGGCTAAGAAGGATATGGATCAGGTTGGATCCTTAATTTATATTTTAATTTATTATTAGGTGAATGATAGTCATCTTAGACTTCCTTGATTGTTTTTAAATTATATTAGATTTAATCAAATTTTACCTTTAACTATTCCATGAAGTTTGAGTTGTTATACTTTGGGAATCATTGATTAAACAACTGGTTTTAATAAAGGATTGCCTAGATTTAACAAATAAGGGTGGGTTAACCTATGTATATTCTAGGTTATAAAGGAATTTTATTAAATACCTTGATTTAATCAAGGAATGTCTAGGCTAATTAATGAAGTCGACTAGACATAATTTATGTTACAAAATTATGGCTCAGCTTGAAGACCGACCTAGGACAAGGGAGGTCAAACCAGTCAAGTAGCCAAACCCTATGTTAGGAGTTAGGCAAGTCAAATCTCCACCTAGCCAATGTTTCCACTGATGAATCCTCTATAACCACCGCTTGGTGGCTATCACTAAGTAGCATATAATTTCCTTTTACATTGTTGAACACTCTCATCGCTGCCTATATGGGATATATATATTTCCATGCACAAAGTAATCTCTTGTTAATATTTTTATTTACTGAATATAGTTGTATAGACCTACCCTAAACCTCAATGGATGGACCCAACCATGGGTGGTTGACTTTCAAGAAAAAATTGAATGGGAAAGTAAAATTTAATTACGGTATACTCCATTGTCGATTGTATATTTTGTTGCTACCCATGCAACGACCCATGCATTGTAGTCCAATAACACAGTGAGTCAAGTGCAAGGATAATATTTTTTGGTAATTATAGGGAGGAAATGAGGTCTAAATATTCAAACATTGCCTGCTCAACCTTGACAGAAAGAGGCTACACTTACCCCAAATCGATTGAACAAAATTGTTTCATCACTGCCCTACATGTACATATTTTGGACACATAAACCTGATAGTGAGGGATGGATTGGGTCCAATGCTTTTTAATAAAATACCATAGATGTTTGGAATGTCATGCAGACTGCCTGTTAATCTCATTTTCTGCCCCTTCGTGAAATGTAAAAAAAAATATGTTTATCTCATCTAGATTTCTCCAGTGCAAAGGTTATTGGTAAACCAATAAAGGCAGGATATGTGGTGGATAAGAGATATACGTTGTTAATCTAGGGTCTCATTTAAATGCCATAAAACCCTACCAAAACATAACACAATATTATCCAAACCCTTGTATCCGATACTCCACCTTGGCTTCAAAGGGGTATCGAGAGGGTCACAAGGTAGGTAGAACATAATACCATCTTAATCCTAAGTCTAATATCATAGTCGTCGATGCACTTTGATCGATAGGTCAAGCTAAACTCGATTGAGCAATAGGTCAAGTCAAAAATTTATAATCATTAATCATACACTCTCCATATGAAGGATCGTGGGTCAAATTTCCCTTTAATATGGGTATAAAAAATCAATAGTTTGAATGTACCTTGGATTATGTATTAAACTAATATTGGATGCTAGCACTAGAGAGTGTCTAGTGAAAGCAATTTTGATAAGAAAATATTTACAAGTTAATAGGTATTTAATTTATAAATAGAAGAAAACTAACTTATATCATAAACTAAAGCAAGAAAGTTTTGGTTGAAATAAAAGACTTGGAAACCAATTGGTGATAGTACATTCTAAATTAGAATGGAAGTTATAGAACCAATCTGATAAGGAAATTATGTTAGACATTTAGGGAATTAGTAGAAAATTATTAACTTAATAACAGGATGAATACTTCATAAATTAAGGGTATGGAACTTTAATTTATGGAGTGAAGGATGATCATTTATCAACTCAAAATAATGAATTTGGAAATCCTTTTTAAGGAAACAATGAAGTTTCTCCTAGTGTCAAAGAGTCATCTCCAAAATATGGAACCAATGAATATCATAAACTTACACAAGATGTTATAAAATCCTAAGATGACTTAGAGAAAGGAATCAGTGGATTCCTTAAATGCATCTTTAATTATGAAGGAGCAGGTGGTTTCCTCCTTAGTATGGAAAATACCTTAATATTAACATGATGTCTTAGAGAAAGGAATTAAATAAATCCTTAATTGCATCATGTATGTGTATAGGAACAATAGCATTCCTTGAATTGTATATTGAGAAAAAGGGATCCGTTGAGACCCTTATATACTTGTAATATTTAACATCTTGAGTTTATGAATATGAGGAAAGATCATATTTTGGAGGCTGGGTTTATTCCCCATGAGGGTTCCCAAGATAAACAATGTGTCAATAATTTATGGTTTGCTTTATTATTTCTTGTGGATATTGCATTTAATTCTAGAATGAAAATGATATAAGTTAATGAGATGTTAGATGCTTTGATGAAATGTTACACATATCTTCAATTATGAAAATGTGTTCCTTTGGTAAACATATATAAAGGATGTATTCTTAATTTTAAATATGTTAATGATATACGATTGTGTCATTTACTTTCTGAAATGTAATGGATAATTATGAATGATGTACTTAGTTAATTTTACCTTTCAAGCAACTGGCACTTGATGTACTCAATGATCGTATGGATGCATAATATAAAATGTAATGGAATGTAATCCTTGTTTGGATAGAAATATTATGTGTTTAAGGATATGATGTAATAATATTTAATCCTTAAGGAGATAATTGAATGAGGTTGACCTGAAATTTACATAAACATTCATGAATGGTATAATCTAAGCAACTTGATTACAAATTATGGATTGATCCGAGTTAAAACTTGGAGTGGGTGGAACCCATAAAAAGATAAATAGGATTTGAGTTGTGGATCAAGTCCTACCTCACATTCTGAGTTGATAAATTGAGGAACCTGAGGCATATTAACTAATTAATACCCTTTTGGATAATCACTTAATTGTCTCATGTGCTATACATAAGGGATGCCTAAAATAAGGGGAGAACAAATAAGCCTTGATATATTTCAAGCAGTATAGTCACGCTTAAGGGAACACTCCAAGGATTATGTAAGTTGATCATGTTTAGTGATTTTGCTATCTTAGTGACCCCATCGAAAATATGTGGGAGGGATCTAAGAATCATGAGTAACCACTATTGAGGTTATTTCATTTAAGATGGTTTTTCCATCTTCAAGGCATTCACCTATATACTGGTCTTGGTGGACCATGATGATTTCCCTTTTTATGAGGGATGAAACCTAACACTTGGCCAGCGTTCTCATACCCAAGTGGTATGAGGGTTTTGTAGAAGCTGATCACTTCTACTCAAGAGTGACTCTGATCAAGTCTTATAATCTCTTGATGCTATTACCTTGATAACTTACAATCCAGTTGGAATGATTCTACCTTAAATCATGATTATGTCCCCTATCTCATGAAATATAAATGTATATAAAAAAAAAATGGTTGAGTAGTGACAATGGGGTTTGTTGCAACGTGTTGGAGTGTAAATAACAATGTATAAAATGGGGAAATGATTTTCATTTAAATCATCTGATGCTAATGTTCGAATGCCTAAGATAAAATATTAATTGTTCGCTACATTAAGAGGGAAGAAGAGATTTGCATGTTTAAAAGATTAAGGAGGGAGACTTCGCATTAAATATGTGTGGATTACCAAATCAATCCCAACATACTAGGTAGTACAGACAGTGGTTGGAGGTTGGTTAAGAAGTTCACGCAAGGCATTTCAGAGGTTCAATTTGCATCCCCTTCATTTTTGACATATTAAGGTTTTTGGTTTTCCAAAAATCATAGAGGGTAAGGCATAAAGGGTGGATTGTGCACTTTGAGTGTTGTGTGGGTGTGTAGCCCAATGACAGCCTAGCCTTGGGCTAAGGCGTTGTAGTGGTGGTAGGTTGCAGATTTGATTTTGGGCACAGTTATAACAGGGCATAATATTTTTGAAGACATGGTTAGCATTTATAAGATAAGCGCTTGATTTTAATTTATGCCAAGGTTTTGAAAGGCGCTAGAGGCCACACGATTATTTTTGCAAAGGTGAAAGAATAGGGAGTCATAAGGTTGATTAAAATATTTTATTTTTGATTAGAAATATAAATAAAGTAATTGGAGTTATAAGGTGTTAACAAAGGAATTAATTTTTATTTTGTTGAATGTTATTTTGTGAAGCTTGGAGTTTATAAGGTGTTAACAAAGGAATTTGATTGTTTATGTATTGAATATTATTTTGAGAGTTTGGAGATTATAAGGTGTACTTGAGACTTGATATTTTTGTATGGTGAAAAATTATTGGGAAATATTTGAGTGGAGATTTTGAGATAGACTGTTTCTATCTAACATTGAAATTTGCAAAGAGAATTTGATTGTGATTAAGACAGGTTTTGAACACATATCTCCATAAAAATAAAAGGTATTATCACATCTTCCTTATGATTCAAATATTGTTGGATTGAATGTTGTGAAATGCAACGTTTGAGTGAAAAGGATTGTTTGATAAGCATTGTTGGAAATGTTTGAGTAGGTTTTCATGTGCATGATTTGTGGATGTTGAAAGATCATGAGTATCATTGTTATGTGAGATTGAGAACTATCTTGAGCTAGGGTTTGTGAAATATCATGAGTATCATTCTCATGTGAAATTGAGAACTATCTTGAGCTAATACAGATATGATTTGAGTTGTGGATCAAATCCTACCTCACATTTGGAGTTGATAAATTAAGAAACCTGAGGCATACTAACTAATTAACACCCTTTTTGATAATCACTTAATTGTATCATGTGGTATACATAAGGGATGCCTAAAATAAGGGAAGAAAAAATAAGCCTTGATATATTTCAAGCAGCATAGTCACACTTAAAGGAACATTCCAAGGATTATGTAAATTGATCACGTTTTACTATCTTAGTGACCCCATAAAAAGGATGTGGGAGGGATCTAAGAATCATGAGTAACCACTATTGAGGTTATTTCATTTAATATGGTTTTTCCATCTTCAATACATTCACCTATATACTGGTCTTGGTGGACCATGGTGATTTCCCTTTTTATGAGGGATGAAACCTAACGCTTGGCCAACATTCTCATACCCGAGTGGTATGAGGGTTTCGTAGAAGCTGATCACTTCTACTCAAGAGTGACTCTGATCAAGTCTTATAATCTCTTGATGCTATTACCTTGATAACTTACAATCCAATTGGAATGATTCTACCTTAAATCATGATTATGTCCCCTGTCTCATGAAAGATAAATGTATATAAAAAAGAATGGTTGAGTAATGACAACAGGGTTTGTTACAACATGTTGGAGTGTAAATAACAATGTATAAAAGCGCATAATGATTTTCATTTTAATCATCCGATCCTAATGTTCGAATACCTAAGATAAAATATTAATTATGCACTACATTAAGAAATAAGAAGAGATTTACATGATTTAAATATTAAGGAGGGAGACTTTGAATTAAATTTGTGTGGATCACCAAATTAATCCAAACATGTTGGGTAGTGCAGATGGTGGTTGGAGGTTGGTTAAGAAGTTGATGCAGGGCATATCAAGGTTTCGATTCGCATCCCCTTCGTTTTTGACATAGTAAGGTTTTTGGTTTTCCAAAAATCATAGAGGGTAAGGCATAAAGGGCAGATTTTGCACTTTGAGTGTTGTGTGGGCATGTAGCCCAATGATGGACTAGCCTTGGGGTAAGGCACTATAGTGGCGGTAGGTTTTGGATTCAAGTTTGGACACAGTTATAACAGGGTGCAATATTTTTTAAGACATGGTCAGTATTTATAATATAAGCACTTGATTTTAATTTATGCCAAGGTTTTGAAAGGTGCTAGAGGCCACGTGATTATTTTTGCAAAGGTGAAAGAATAGGGAGTCATAAGGTTGATTAAAATATTTTATTTTTGATTAGAAATATAAATAAAGTAATTGGAGTTATAAGGTGTTAACAAAGGAATTAATTTTTATTTTTTTGAATGTTATTTTGTGAAGCTTGGAGTTTATAAGGTGTTAACAAACAAATTTGATTGTTTATGTATTGAATATTATTTTAAGGGTTTGGATATTATAAGGTGTACTTGAGACGTGATATTTTTGTATGGTAAAAAATTATTAGGAAATATTTGAGTGGATATTTTGAGATAGATTCTTGCTATCTAACACTAAAATTAGCAAAGAGGATTTGATTGTGATTAAGACAGGTTTTGAAGATACATATCAATCAAAACAAAAGGTATGAGCACATATTCCTTGAGTGGAATATTGTTGGATTGAATGTTGTGAAATGCAAAGTTTGAGTGAAAAGGATTGTTTCATAAGCATTGTTGGAAATGTTTGAGTAGGTTTTCATGTGCATAATTTGTGGATGTTGAAAGATCATGAGTATCATTGTTATGTGAGATTGAGAATTATCTTGAGCTAGGGTTTGTGAAATATCATGAGTATAATTTTTAAGTGAAATTGTGAACTATCTTGAGCTATGGTTTATGAAAGAACATGAGTATCATTGTTATGTGACATTGGAATCATCTTGATTCAATATTTGAGTTCCATAGTGTGTATTATTGGAAGTATAGTGAAACACTTGGTTAGGGTTTGTAAGCAAGGTGTGTTTCAATGAGTGGATGTTTGAGTGAAGTTGGTTGAGCATTATTTATTGAAAGCTTTGGAGTGATGGTTCAAATTTTGTGAAATAAATTATGATTTATTTCTGAATTAATTTGAAAGAGAGTTTGAAAGTGGAAGATTATTTTGTTGAGTGCAAGACATTCTGAGTGTGAAACATATTGAGTCTTTGATCATTCTCTATATGTTTTTATGGTTAAACAACATTATGATTGAAACTTGTTTGTGTAATTGAAGAGGTTTTTTGAAATATATTAAGTTGAGTTTTGTATGCAAGTATTGCAGTTGTTTGAGTAAGATTTTTTGAAATCTTGTGAGCAAATTTAAGTAAGTCCTAGAGGGGACTTAAGGATAGAGTTGAGTAAGATTTTGTGAAAGCTTAAGGACATATTTTTGTGAGCTTTTGCAAAATATTGCAAGTATAATTGAGGTAAGTCTTGGTGAAGACTTTTTGAGAAGATTGGACAAGTTCTAGGGAGGACTTGTTGGACAGATTTGAGGCAAGTCTTGGTGAAGACTTGTTGAGCAGATTGGACAAGTTATAGGGAGGACTTGTTGGATAAATTTAGGGCAAGTCTTGGTGAAGAATTTTTGAGTAGATTGGACAAGTTCTAAGGAGGACTTGTTGGACAGATTTGAGGCAAGTCTTGGTGAAGACTTGTTGAGAAAATTGGATAAGTTTTAGGAAGGACTTATTGGACAGATTTGAGGTAAGTCTTGGTGAAGACTTGTTGAGCAGATTGAGCAAGTTCTTGAGAGGACTTGTTGAGTATATTTGAGGTAAGTATTTGAGAAGACTTGAGAGTATATTTGATTTATAATTTGATCAAGCTTTGTTTTTAGTCTTGAGGACAGATTTGAGGATAGAGTTTGATACAGATTTGAGGGTATATGTGTGCCATATCAAAGATAGATTTGAGAACATATTTGTGCTAGGCCAAGGATAGTGTTTAGTGTAGATTTGAGATAGATATTAAGTAGATCTGAGAGAAGGCTTTGGAGGTGATAGAGCAAAGGCTAGTAGTCTCTAGTAGATAGAGATCCATTAGCTAGGGTAGTGAGGATAGAGGTATTCTATGGAGAGAGATCCACAAACCAGAGTAATGGAGGTAGTAGTATTCTAAAATATCACCAACCAGAGTAGAGGAGAAAATGGATAGAGGTCCATGAACCAGCAAAGGGGAAAGAGTTTTCCTATGGATTGGTGTTCACAAACTTGATTAGGGGATTGGTGTCTCCTTTGGACAGAGGTCCATAAATATTGTAATAGGGAAGGATTCCACAGAGATTTGTTGAGAACATTTTAGTGAAAAAAATTCTCCGTGGAGTAGCCCACATTGGGTGAACTACATTAAATTGGTGTCTCTATTATGTGATGATTTGTGCATTACTTTGATTACTAAATTTGATATTACCATTGATATATTGGATAATATTGTTTGATAAAGAAAAGTAAAAGTTGATCTTATATTTTTCACCCCCCTCTCAGTATAAGCTTGTGTTCTTCAGGGTGCATTATGAATTTTATTCAAGGTAGGATTTTTATAAGTTGTAACTTATTTCTCAATAGCTCTCACCTTTTTTCTAAGGCTTTGTATGCTTGTGAGGACAATATTTACTCTTCCCTAAGAGGTCTCTACGAAGCTATTGGAGGTAGATTCATCTTGGGTCAAGGTGGATGATTGGGCTCTTCCTCCATGTCTACTAAGGAGATCTCAGGATACTTCTACTCTTGCTCATCTCCTTATAAATATGTGTACTAGGTATGCCCAAATTGTTTTAGTTATTTGAATTACTACATATTTTGGGCCATACATATGGTTTTCTGCTTGGTTAGGGTGCATTTTTGCCTGAAACATAGCATGTATTTGATTTTGCTTCCTATATTCACTTTGAGGAGGAATATTAGCCCTAGCTAGTTTATCTTCTCTCTCTACATGCTCCTTTTGATCCATGATGTGTTTCTCTCACATGCGCTACTCGTACAAATGTTGCCTAAGCAACCTTTGATATCTAGAACCTCATTCTTGAGGTGCTCACACTTTGTGTGCACATATTCCAATTGGTCTTGTAAGATACACTATCTCTACTCTGATACCAACCTCTGAGTTAGATATATACGATCAATAATGTGAGGCCTCTTATTGTTCAACTCTATTTGAGGGGCTTTATTAGTGTAAGCCTCAATAGACTTATCTACAATACTCTTGCACTTATCTATGTAGAAAACATTTGTGTTATGTTGTAGTTTTTTATCTATGCCTACCTATGTGGATGGCAAACACGTGCTATGGGAGAACTTTGAGCACTCTCCTAGCTCCCTGGTATGCCTATGTGTGCTCTTGCTACATGAACTCGTAGAGTGAGAATGTGTAGAAGAGTCTTTATACCCTATTTGTCCTAGTAATTTTTCTAGTCTATCAAACTGCCTAGTTCTCCATGGTTCATTTGGTGGCATACCATTAACTCCCAATGTGGCAAGATCTATAGTGAACTTGCCAGGTCCATTAGGGTTTGGATTTTTTATGGGTTTGCACTCTGGTGCAACTCTTTCTTCCTGCCCCTAATTGGGTGGATTTTATTTTTGTTTACCATGGGATGATGGGGGCCTTGAGCCACCCTTAGATATATCCTATGAAGAGTGTGTGCCACATCCTCTAACTGGGGTATTCTGAATAGAATTCCCATGTGTTGAATTATCATCTCTAATACTTATCGAACATCATTTTGGAGAATCCTATGGTCGAGAGTCCAACACATTCTTTTGTGTGTATTATGGACCTTAGACATCCTTTTTAACTGTGCATCAAGGTCAGCCTCTTCATGTGGTGACCATTATTTGAATTATCTCTTGTGTAAATTTTAGAGAAAATAAAGTATACAAGGGCATTTATCTCTGTTAAAGTTTCTTTGTGATCCCTAAATTCTTTTGTGATTTTTTGGTGTGTTGAATCATAAACTATCTCTCATCGTGTTTTCAATTTTATTGATGATATACTTGTATAGTTTAATGGTTTTCACCTATATGCTCATAGCTTGACAACTGACAATGAAATTTTGGTCACATAAACCCACCAAATTATGCATATGAAATCCATACCTGATCAGTGAGCACAGGTCCTATCGGTCCTCACCCAATATCACTTGGTCAACGTTATACCCTTTGAAGATAAATACATGTAAATTTTCCATGCTATGTTAGATCTTGGATCTGACCTTGGCCAAAAATAGGGTTCATGGGAATTTGAGCCAACAGATGGATATGACGGCCACTGTCATTGGTCTCTATTACTGGTTAGGTATGAATTCAAACTCACTAATGTTTAAATGTAACATGATGTGTGAGGTTTCATTTTAACTTTACGTAAAATGGAAGATGCATAATAAAGCATCCATTATTCTTCCTATATGCCTAAGAAATTGACATTTTAATTTCAGAAGGATGCAAAATTAAATTTTATTTCGAAAGAATACAATGCAAAGTTACATGAAAAACTATCCTTTAGACAAGCCTCGAGCATGCAAACCCTACCACACAATCTAGGCCCCTGCTCCTAGCAATGACTAATAGAAAACCTAAGAGATTATAAATTTTATTTTTAAAATTTCTCTATGCTCTTTTTTTAACCTTCACCTACTACATTTCATATGATAAAAACATATATAGAGAAGTAAAATTACAGGTAATTCCAATCAACCTATAATCCAAGTCTGTTAAATATTTTACTATCCGTTGTTTACAAGTTTTTTTGTCAAACGCTATCACTCAGGGTAGCTCTATTCCTAGATACTATCTTTAAAAGTGGCTAAGCTCTGCTATCTACTATAAATCAGAGTGGATAGACCTGCATACAAAAAACACTCAACAAATCAGTAAAACAACATAAAATACAAGTGTATCCACCGTGATTGCCACTATAGAAGGCTACAAAGACCACACATCTATTGATATTGTAAAAAAAATAAAGAAAACATGTAATCTAAGCATACATTTGATAACAAGAAGAAAATAACAAAAAGGGAATCTCTCTTTATTAATTAAATGAGTCTTGTTACAGATTTATCCCTCTTAGGGATACCAAAATATTGATACAATTGTTACAATTAACAAGTAACCCCAAAATGGGGGAAATATGTGTTTTAATTGGTCTTCATATCTCCATAAAATTGCTTAAGGGCTTATAAGGATGCCTTCTTCTCTATTCACCAAGAGTAAATAAATTTTATGGATGCTTTGAAGCCTACAAGATCTTGTTACTTGCATATATGAAACAACAAAGAATAATTAAAAGTATATGAGGCCTCTCATGATGAGGCTTTGATCAAGAAAATACAATAATTATAGCCACACTTGAAATAAAGCATCAAGATACCCAAATATAACCAAGAAATAGTTGAAATAGTGCAAAGCATAGAATAAAGCATGAAAATCTAGTTAATCTACCATGAAATTTGCAATAGAAACATGAAATAAAGCTAATCTAAGGAGATTAATTGAATCTAGTAAATGTGACTAAATGAAGGTAAAGCTACCTCAAATCTTGCTAATTGACCATGTAAATATGTAAATGAAGACTAATCTAAGCTAGATTAACCTATTTTATTAATTGGAATGAAAATCCTATGGATAAAAGGAAGTGAAACTGGAATTAAACCCTGATCGCTATCACTTAGAGCAGTTTTTCTACTAGCTACTACTGATGTCAGTGATGATGGACTGTGATCCACTATCAATGATAGTGGCCACAAACTGAATACTCTACCTCTTGATTCAAGGTCTATGGTGCACAATTTTCCATCTATATTGATGTCCAAGGCTCACCTTGATGTTCTAGAACTTATTGGTAGTGTAATTCATCAAAATTCACAATGGATGGTGACAATTGTCAAGCTTGATCCTCAAGAACTTGAGATATCCATTACTTCAAACACAATCATGATTCTACAAATGGACAACAAGTATCCACTCCTTATAGGTTGCAAATGGATCTCCTAATTGATATGGTTTTATTGCATTAAACTTGGAATATCTTCTAGAATTTTCACAAATTTTGAGGGGGGTCTTATAGCCTCCCCAATTCCTCATCCTAGCTTCCTTGAGAAGCCAAGATGAAGAATTGGGAGGGTTAAGCAGTTAGTAGGAAGCATCCATAATATTCCTCACCAAAAACCACCCAAAATCAGTTGTCCTAGTTATTACAACCGATTTCTAGCTCAATCCTTGGGGCCAAGTTTATTTTAGAGCTAGCCACTCTCACTCAGGGTGAATAGATCATAGTCACTCTAAGCGTCAGTTGCTAGTCTATTAGCCACTCTAATTATCAACGACTGAGCCTAGATAGGGAAAAAATACCCCAAATGAGTGGTTAAAACCACTGCTAGCTATTGGAAAGGTCCAATATCATTCATATGGTCTGCAAGGATCCCATATGAGTAGTCTCCTAAATATAACATATTTTAGGTATCTACACCATTTTACAAATACCTCCTCTAAAATAAAAAAATGATCTAACTTCACCTTCTTGTTATGTGGCTCCCTCCTCTTATTACTCCAAGTGTAGTTGGTTCCAGGGCATTTAATATCCACCAAGTGTAATGCATGGACTTGGACAATCATAAATTGATCCCCTGGGTCTAAAATTGGGGTTCCCACTTCCTAATATCTAGAGGATAATTTAGCATTAAAATACCCAATAAAAATCCAATATAACTCCTCCCTTGAGAATATCATGTTATGCACTACTTTCCATTGATGCATCTGACCATCTAGGTTTTGAGCCCCATAAAAAATTGTGATTAAAATTTGCTCAGCTATCACATTGTTCCTAATATACGATGTGAGGAAACCCTTCAAAGCTATATGTTCTATTGTCATCCATTCATGAGAGTTCCAAAAATAAACTATCCCCCTTGAGGCTCCTTGGGCAGCCACTTCCATATGACCAACACCCCTACAAATTCTATATAACGTTTTACACATAAGATCCAGTGATATTTTTATCTCATGGATAAGCAAAAAATATGTTTTACATATTTCTAAGAGTCTTAAAACAACAAATTGATAGGTTATACTATTTAAACCCCTAACATTCCATAATTTTATATTCATTGGTTACCTTGAGAGCAGACTAAATTTATTGTTCTCATCGATCCTCCTATGACCATTTTGTCTCCTTGAACTGCTATCAATTTTTTTATTTTATTTTCTACCCACTCCTTGAGGGCTGATATTTTTCTCTTTTCCACCCGAGTTATCCCTAGAGTTGACCTTTCTCTATTCTTTTTTGTTATACCCATGATGACATCCTTAATTATCAACTACTCTTGGTTATGCACTATCAATGCCCCTACAATATTTGATTGTGGTAACTCACTGTACTCAATTACCTGCTCTAGGATGGGAGGAGGTGAAAGAGGGAATTGAACATGGTTGTTATTGTTGTTATTATTCCCATCCACTCCTTCCATGAATTGTTCTTCTTCCTGGTACACTAGTGTCTTAAAGATCTCATACCTATTGAAGGGCTTGAGTTGGGATTTCTCTATACCATATTTTTTCTTTTGCCTTATCCTTCTTTTGGGTTGTTCAAAATCATCTCTTTGTGCTTATTTACCTTGATAAATGTTGGTTGTTTCTTTATTGAGTGTTGAATTACCCTCCTTAGGAATATTTGACATTCCTAGATGAGCCTCCATTTTTATGTTCATATTTTTTGGAAAATATTGGGCCAAATGCCCATATTTATGGTAAACTCTACACTTGAAAGACAATACCTCATAATCTAGTTGTTGAATCCAACATAGTCTTGCAATTTTGATTTCAAATCTAAGAGTAAAAATTGGCTAAGATTCATTTCCACACATAATCTATCATAAAAAACTATGTTTTTTTCCATTGTGTCTTTGGAAATATCCAAATATCTTCTAAGGGAATTCCTTATAATTTTCAATACATGCTCACTCCAAAACTCCATTGTAAGTGCATACAAATGGATCCAAACTAGGATAGTAGTGGGTTCAATTTGAGGATCAAATCCCATTCTCTAGGTCTGAACAAATAATCCTACCAGACCATGATTTATCTTTTCTAATTTTAAATACCTATTTCTATTGGCAAGTGAAGAAAAACTAAAAATAAAATATCCATTGCTCATAAACCACAAATAATACTCACCAAGAGGCTCCCAGTTTTAACGAATCCATAAATACAAAAAAATTAGGGTAGGGCAAATACCCATGAATTTAGAAATAAAATTGTGATTGGCTATGTATAAACTTATTTCTTCTACCATAATTTTCTAAATGATAATATTGGCCTTGATTTTGACTATGGCAAGCATCCATTAACTCGTTGAGATGTTGATCTATTTCCAGTAACCATAAAGAGCATTTTTAATGCAATTTTTTTTGCTTCTTTAGTCTTTGTTGGAGATTTATGAACTATGTATCTCTGAAAAAGGATTTGGAGGTGTCCCCATTGGGCCCTCCTATGGCAGCAATCTTGTCTTAAATTCCATAGCAACCAAAAATCTCTTTAGCTACCCAACTGATGGCCTAGTTTTCTCTTCTAGAGATCTCCCAAGGTTAACGTTCAAATTGGGTTAGATCAAAAAAGCCATACAACTTAATTAATTAAAATCATATCATTTAATATTCATATTCAATATATTAAAAAATAGTGGAAATATCTTCTTTTGAAGAATCTATATAATACGTTTAGTGCTTAGAAATTTTGAAAATGGTGGAAGACTATCATCTTTGAGGGTTGAATTTGAACATAAATTTGCATTGCACTCTTTAAGCTAGACAAAAATCAAGCTTGTATTGTTTGCAAATCCAAAAGAATGGTATGATATGAATTATTAAATTTAAAATATATGTTAAAAAAAAATTATTAATAATTAAGTAAAATAGTTTTGGCAAGTTGGTGTTTCATTTTCATGATTTAGTTTCAATTATTGAAAAGAAGATTCTTTGTTGCTATTTCTTTTGTTCATATGTAATCTTGTTATATATATATATGGAAAAATATTTGTTTTAATTCATTAAATATTTTAATTTAAAAATGTTATACATAATAATTTATTTATTATAATTTCATTACATAATTATTTTAAGGTCTTGAAGAGGAGACTAACTCCAAGTTTGGGCTTCTTATAGTTATACCAATATTAGCGTTTGGCTTCTAAGTATGGACAAGCAATCTAGCAGTCAGGTAGGAAGGGCGAGTAAGTTTGGCAGTCATGGTCAGGGTGGTAAGGGGAGCAAGATTATGGGGGTGGTTAGGCCAAGGATTTAGGTGGTAGTTTGAAAGTTATTTAGATTAATAAGTTGGCTTATTCTAGTGTTCCTTGGTTCTCAAGATCATGGCTTGCCTTCTAAGGGCATCTTTTGTTCTCTTGCCACTATGGTGGAACATGGATTGTCACTTGGAATAGCAAGCTCTAGGGGCACTCCTCTAGGATCCAAACCTTCTACTTGACGTGAGTCATCTTTCATGGTAGTTGTATCAAGTGGTTTTGGTTTCAAGAATATAAATTTTTATTTGACTTATCTAGAGTATAATAAGCTTCTCATTCCCAAAGGTCTAGTGAAACTTACTATGGACCAAGGAGATTCAAATCTGGTGGGTATGTTTCTAGGGGTGAGGCTAGATCTAGATTCAATGAGAACATGATCTATTGCTAAATGGAGACCCTTATATTAGCTAGAGGTTGTAGCTCTTTCAAAGGCCTTATTCTTATTCAAGCTAAATTGTGAGGAAGACTTAAGGTATATTATGGGTAGTAGCCCTTGGTTTTTTTGAAAGAGAGATCTCTTCCTTCATCAATAGAATCTATATTTCAATCCAAATATTAAAAATATTAGCTTTGCTCCCTTATATATTAGGCTCCTAGGTATGTCAATCCAATATTGACACGATGATATTTTGGAGGAGATAGCAAAATAAGTGGGGGACCTTATTTCAATTGACCAAGATACGAGATATAATTCCATAATGAATTTAAATATAAATGCATTTATGTAGACTTAGAACCATATTTACCATTTTCCATCGAGCATATCTTGATTTTGAGTTGTTTGGCTCAACCCATCATTTATGAAAATCAGTCACTTTTGTATAACAACTATAAAAAACTAGGGTATATCCTTGAGAATTGCCCTACAAAGAATATAGAAAATAAATCTTGGACTAATATTATCCTAAAAGGCAATAATTTCCTTTTGGAGAAGGGGGCTAGACCCTTGGTTCAAGGAGATAAGGTTATTGGATCTTTGGTCCCAACTCCTCATTCTATTGACTCAATTGCTTTGAATTGGGAAGATCTATTTCATCTCTTATGAACCTAGTTTCAGAATACCTTTTGAGAGAATATGGGGGCTTGTATTATCCCTTGCTTAGTTATCCCATTCATTTCCCTTGTCTAAGGTGCAAAACCCTTTTAATTGCTTCAAATTAGAAACTAATATCTAGATTGATTTAGGAAAAATAGTAACTTCTTACCCAAATATTCATCTTGTAGTCTTGGTGATGGCTAGAAAAGGTTATTTGAGGTTGGATAAGGATTCCCCAATCCAAAAAAATTGTACCCATAAGAAACATATGGTCAATTTGGGGGTGGAATGAAAGCCTAGAAAACCATTTAATTGGGACCTTAGGAAGAAGAAGACAGAGTCAAAAATGATAGATGGAACTCAACTCCTTTTGGGCTTGAAACAAGGAAAATGGGTTAGTGAAAAGCAATTAAATATTACCTCCTTTGGATTACTCTCACCCATAAAAATGGGGGAGGCAAAAAACCCTCCACCAAATATCATAAATTAAACTTATATCCTAGAATATAAGGGGTTTGAATGATCTTAAAAAGCAACAAGTGGTGGCATCATTGAGGAGAGAATTTTTTCTTGATATTTTTTATTTAAGAAACAGAGTTAGAGGGGAAGATCAAATTAGTCAAAATAACTATTTGGAGTGCAAATTTTGTGGTTAGCCTAATTCCATGGGATTTGGAGGGACTTTTGTATCTCTAGGATGGGGTAAAACTAGTGGGCTTAGTTTTATCATCCTCAGATAAAGTTATTAACAATCTTTTTTGCTACAAGGATTTCAATCGTTAGAGGGTCATTTCTAATATCTATGCTCCAAACTCATATACTAATAGGAGCCTACTTTGGGACTCACTGAGCACTATGAGAGAAGTCTTCAAAGGAGAAAGTTAGATTTTGGTTGGAGATTTCAACTCTTCACTTTTCCCTTCTGATAAAAAAAGGGAAACTACAGGTATTTTAAGAGGTATGGACTATTTTTCTTTGTTTGTGAATAAAAATAAATTAATGGATCTCAATCTTAAAGGTAGTAAATATACATGGAGTAATAGGATAAATTTTGAACAACTTATTTAGATTAGGTTAGATAGAATATTTATTTCTAAGAAGGCCTTACCTATTTATGGTAATGTTTCTTTGTGCTCTCTCCGTAAAGTGAGGATAAGACCATAACCCTCTACTAATGTGTTTGGATTAGCCTTCCAAGTGGTTTCCTAAGCCCTTAAAATTTAAGGTGATGTGGTGCCAACACCTTAATCTAGAATAAAATATTAAGGACTAGTAGTCCCAAGACTTATCTGGCCCTTAATTTCCCAAATAGCTTCTAATATTATGTGGGTTAAATCAAATATTAAAATATAGAACAAGGTCATATTTGGTAAAATATCCCAAATAAAGGATTATCTACGATCTCAATTGGTAAAAACTGAGAGATTAATCAATGTTGAGGACCAATATTAGGAGATTAGAGATAAAGAGAAAGGGATGCTTGTTGAGCTCCACAATACTCTGGTTGAGGAGGATATTCTTTGAAAATAGATGCTGAAGGAACTATGTCTCACAGTGGGAGGTAAAAATACAAAATACTTCCATGCATCTACTCTAAGGCATAGATACTCCAATAAAATTAGAGAAATTTTGAAGGTTGATGGATCTAAAATAGATGATATTGAAGAAATTAGGTTGGAGGCTTTTAGTTTTTTAATCCTTTCTTTGTGACATGGAGGAAAATGACTTCTAAGTTGAGGATCACTTATTACAAAAAATACCAAGCCTTATTTTTTGGGATATTAACTCATTATTTTTTAACCCATTTAATGATGAGGAAATCAAAAAATAAGTTTTTGAAATGGGCAGTTTGAAATCCTGTGGTGCAAACGGATTTCCAATAATTTTGGCACATTGTGGATAATGACATAGGAGATGCCTTGAAATATATTAAGAGATCTGGCACCATTCCTAGGGATGTAAAATCCACATTCCTAGTTCTTGTTCCAAAATCCCAAAGAGCTATGGTCTTTAGCAACTTTAGACCTATTAGCCTTTGTAACACCATGTACAAATTTTTGATAAAATTTTGGCTAACAAGATCAATCTATTTCTCCCTAGAATTATTGATCGATCTTTGAGTATATTTGTGATAGGAAGGCAAATTCTAGATGGAATTATTTTAGTTCATGAACTTATTTATTCTATGGAAAACAATGGGAGAACTAGGTTTTTTCTCAATCTCAATATGAACAAAGCGTATGATAGGGTTTCATGGAGTTTCATCTTGAAAGTGTTGAACAAATTTGGGTTTCATCAAATATGGATAAGCTTGATCAATGCTTGTATCTTTTTAGCCTTCTTCTTAGTTATCATCAATGGTTCAACTATGGGATACTTTAAAAGTTGCAAGGGCCTATACTAGGGTGACCTTCTTTTGTCCTTATTCTTTATCATTATGGCTAAAGCATTGGGTAGATCTATAAAAGTGGAACCAACCATAGTAGGTATAAAACTAGCTCTTTCAATGGATCTATTATCCCACCAAAAATTTGTTGATGACACTCTTATAGCCACCTCATATTTTATTCTATAATATAGGAAGATTAAAGAGATTTTGACATCGTTTGAAAGGGTTGCACGCCAGAAGATCAGATTTTAAAATTCAATCTTCTTCCTTAATACCTCAATAAAAAATAAAGAGTTATCTCTCAAAATTTGGTCTATGTTATGGCTAAATTTCCCTCTAATTACCTCAGGATACCCTTATTTAAGAGGATATTGAGAGAGAAATTATGGGACCTAGTCATTGAAAGGATGCAAAAGAAAATGGTTGGTTGGAATGGGGCTCTTCTCAACTAGGCTGATAAAGCCCAATTGGTTAAATCCATTATTTAGAGTATTAATTTATTTTTTATCTTGCTTTTCAAAGCCATAGCTAAAGTTATTCAAAAATTGAACTCATCCATAAGTCCTTTCTTTGGTCTCAAAATGAGGAGAACAAAATTATTCACTTGGTTTCCTAGGAACATGTATGCTCTAGAAAATAATTTAGTGACATTGGTATTAGAATAGTTAAGATCATGAGTATCACTTTACTATCCAAGCAAGAGTGGAAGTAATTCAAGAATGAGAATGTTGATTGGGTCTACATTTTATCAACCAAATATCTTTATAAAAATAGAGACTCTGGTTTATCATTAATATTTGTCATGTAATTTCAAAGGGCCATAGATGGAAGCTAGGAGATGATAAAAATATTAATTTTTGGAAATACACTTGGGTGGATTATGCTCCTCTAGCTCACATTCTTGAGGCAACAATTGTGAAACCCATAACATAGGTTCACCTTGGAGCTAAAGTTGTAGAATTCATTTAGGTAAGTAATGGGGTGAAATCTTGGCAAAATATCAATTTTCCAAACTTGAACCAGGAGGAAATAAAGGCTATGGATTATCTCAATCACATTCTAAGCTTACAAGTCGTTAGATGTTTTGATGTTGATGATTTCATTCTATAGAAGGTGGAGAAGGATGACTCCTTTTTGATTAAGTCTTCTTATTTCCTCTTTGAATATGATCCTATGGACCCACCTTCTTTCAAAAATATCTTGTATAAATTTCTTAATCCTAAAGTCATTTTTTTCTATGGCTTGCTATCCAAAACAAGATTCTCACTATGAAAAACCTCCAAAAAAGAGGTATGACCATCCCTAATAGGTTCCACCTTTGCAAATGTGATTTTGAGTCTACTAACCACATTTTCTTACTTTGTTATTTTTTTTCTTGAGGTCCTATATCTCCTTTTTAATACTCTGGGGGTTTGTTGGGTTATGCCAAACTAGTTTTTTTATGCCTTTGATCAATGGCCTCCCTCATTTGCTAGCCTGAGGTTGTGCACATTTTGGTCATTTAGTCTCTTGGTTTGGAGTATCTGGAAGGAGAGAAACAATAGAATTCTTAGGGGATTTTTTAGAGATGCTACTTCTATCTAGGTTAAATTCTTGCCAAAAATTGTTGAGAATGTGTTCATCCTATCTCTGGATGATTCCAATGGCCTAGAGGTTGACAGTCTCATTGAAGTTAATCTTGATTTCCATAAAGCTAGAAGATGATCTATTCTAATGTATGAATTTTCATAATGCAATGGTATTATAAAATAAAAGGGTTAGATAGATCATAAAAATATAATAAAATAATATAGAGATAAAACCAACCAAATTGGTCAAGGGAAGAGCACTCTATGAATAGTTAGAAAATTTTGTAACACTAAATTTCAATTTATTAATTGATAAATGAGAAGAATTGTAGTTGGTATAAGTTTTAATATATAAAGCCTAGTATAATTGTGTCCAAGCATTCTCCTAATAATCATAATATTCTATTAGATAATATCAATAGGTAAAAATTCTCCTAACTGACACCTATTCTGATATAGCTAGAAAAGTTGTGAGGTAACCAAAAGCAAAACAAAACTATTAGATAATCTTGTGGATTAGATGAAGATAATTTAGTCATAACTCTTTTATATGAATCAAAAGAAAGCCACATCAACATCACGGTGGTAATTCAGTTACAAAAAAATGAGCTACAAAAGGATGCAAACATGCTATATCAACATGATAAACTTGCAGTTCACTATTAGAGCAATCATGCTAAATTGAATAAATAAATTGTAGAGCTATATATATACTTGAATGTAGATCATTTAGGAGGTTGAATATTTAGAATTTACAACTACATATTATTTTATGACTATATTGTGTGCCTTTAAATATAAATTGTATTTTTGTGTTATTTCTTACCAAATTTATTGTAAATCATGTATGTCAATTTAGTTATTAAGCATTTTTGTTAAAGCTAAGTGAATGGTTTATTCTACTATAGTTATTCCACTATATGGATTTCTATTTGAATTTATCATTCATTAGTTCTTGGAATATTTAGTACTTCTTAGTGCTTAATTCTACACCAAAAAAGGATAGTAATAACCCTATTATATGAAGAAATGACATGATCCTAAAACTTATTCTTATCCCAAAAGAAGACAAGACCACCAACCAAGCCAGATGCTTCAGAAGCCATAAAACCTAAATCTTTCCAGAATACTCTCTGAGTTTCCTCCCAAGTAGAGGCATCCAACTTAGACTCCTGAATACACAAAAAATCTAGGGATTTCTCCTTTCTCAAAGAAGCAAGTAATCATTTTTTAGAGGCACTATTAAGCCCTCTAGTGTTCCAAGAACACACCTTCATTGAGAATTAAAAGGAAATATTTTTACCAATACCCCCCAACTGAGGGGATTTAAAACCATCAAGCTTAAGCTGCTTGTCGTCATTTTCAACTTTCGCAAGAAGGTGAGCTTGACCATCATTTTCCAAAGCCTCCTCCATAGCCCTTTTACTCTCAAACTTCATTAGGGGTCTACCAACTTTCTTTTCTAAACCAAAGTCCACTAGCCTTCTACGTTGGCTCCTAGTCTTGGGGACAATCAAATATTTCTCCATAATATGCTTAGGTGAATCACCCGAGCTAGAGGCATAGCCAATGGGAGAAAACATCAATTCTTTAGGAGGGGAGGCCAATTTCAAATGAGATGACTCCTGAACATGAACCTCTATAGAATCCTCATGCCCAATTAGGTCAATTCCTTAAAAATAATTTGATAGAGGAATGTCATTGCCAACCTCAATAGGATTTATAGACAAAACCACTTCCATATTACTCTGAAGTGACTGAGTCTTTGGCGGAGGTAGCAACTTTAAAGCACATTTTGGAGGAACAACCGAAGGACCACCCCTAGATGAATGGGGTGGTTGAGAAGAGAGAACACTTTTACCTTTCGAACCCAAAGAATGCTTCGGAGTATTTTTTTTCCAAATCCTATTTTTCTTGGTGGGGGTCCTCCATTCATTCAATTTCTCTTAATTGGGGTTAGCATTCGCATGGGATTTAGAAGGAATTATCCATTTCTTCTATGGACACAAACTTTGATTATGCCCATCCAAGCCATAAAATTAGCAAGCCTGAGGCTTGTTTTCATAGCTGACAGATTGAGACCAAGTCTCTAGGTGGGAAAAAAGCTCCACCGCACTAGGAAGCTCTTTCTCAATATCAACCATTAAACACATCATGACAAAATGACGGTGAGAGTGAGATAATGAAACTTTGTCAAAGGAGATAAAGTCCCCTATGGTTGTTGCAACAACCCAAAAAACACTCTCATGCCAAAGATAAGTCAAAAATTTAGGAAGGTAAACCCACATAGGGACCACATTAACTCTTTGAAGCACCGGGTTGAAATCATGGCCCCACCAATGGAGGAACAAGCCATGTTTACCAAAGAACCAAGGTCCACCCTCCATAATCTTCCTTGAATCCTCCTCACAAGAAAGCCTTATGAAAAAAAATACGAGAAAGTAAAGCAAGGTCAAGGGAACCTTTCGGATGCCATTTAGACAGGGCCCAATGCTTCAACGCTATAGAGAGTTCAACTTCGGATGACCGCTAACTAACTTACCCACCAAATCCTAGGACCCCTTCCTCAACAAAGAATTAACAATAAAATATGGAACAAGAATCTTAAAATAATTTCCATCAACCTCACACTGGGGAAACTCAACCCCAAGAGCATCTTTGAAATAGCCTGGGCATAGGAAGAAATGGGAGGAGCCTTAGAAGAGGCTCAATCTTCAGCAATCCCATGCTAAAACTTACCAGGATCCCACCATGGACAAACACCATTAAAAGTAGACTTACCTGACCAGAAAGGATCATCCAAATTAATCTCATCCGCCACCAAAACATCGCCATCAACCTGAATTCTCAGGGTACCACATCACTCATATTCCCACAATTGAATATAATTTAATTAAATTGATAGAACTTTAATAAAAAAAATATTTTATTATTTTAGTAAAAATGTTTACATGTAAATTATTTTTAAAATAAGTAATATTTTAATTATATTTATATTATAATAACTTCAAAACTATTTATATATTTTAATAAAATTTATATAATTTTTATAAAATTTTAAAAGTTAAAAAAAACTTAAATAATTGAAGTTATATATCATTTGATATTTACTAAGAAAACAATGGAAAATGCTTATTTTAAATACACTGTATAGTAGGCTAAACTTTAAAATTTTGGAAAGAGTCTAAAACATTTATCTTTGAGGGTTAGAATTGAACATAAAATTTGCATTGTAGGACCTACTTGAGCTTGGATAAAAATCAGATCGGTTATGGCATATGAACATTTATTTATTATATAAAATATATTATAATAATATTTTATATGTTAATATTATTTATATATTTTTTAATATATTTAATTAAAATATTAAAATAAATTTATTAAATTTAAAAAATATTTTAATAATTAAAATATATAGTTTAAGATACAATAAAATAATCTTTTATGGTTAAAACTTTGGTTTTTATAATAAGAGTCTAAAGCCACATAAATACACTATCTAATTGTAATATATTTGAATTGCATTGATATGTCTTTTTAGTTTTCATTAAGGATATGAATGATAGACAAAATAATTTTTATTATATTTTAAGTATAATTTATATTTTACTTTATATACATATTTATATTTATATATTTAAAAATAATTTATTTAAATATATCCAAGCATCTTATATTGATATGATTGTGTACATAAGATATAATAAAGTTTGTTTAAAAATGCAAATGTTAGAAAATAACATTAATTTATTCTAGGAAATTTAAAAAAAAAAAAATTAATAATTTACAATAATTTTATTAAAATATAATGAATATTTATCACTAATTTTTTATTTATTTTTATTTTTTAACAATATATTCACATTACATATTATAATAAAATTATAAAAATAAAAATAAACCATATGAATCATATACAATAAAAGACAAGAGTATCCAGAAAACATAGGAAAAAACTATTATGCATGACAAAATAAGAAACTCAAAACATAATACAATTTTTTATTATTTTTTTTGGTATTATTAAGAACGGAGAGGGTTTTGAAGAGATCCGACAACTATTACACTCAAACCACCATTTGAGAGATAAAGATTAGAACTAAACCCCACAAGAAACCAAAAGCAGACTAGAAAAAGACTGCACAAAACCAACCCAAAGACACATAAGAAGAGGAGAATTGAGATAGTTCTACCCCAACCTACCCATCTCTTGAGCAATAAAAGCAACCAGATGAGAGATATCTTGATACAGCAACTTCAGCAAACTCCATATCTTTCTTTGATTAATATCGATAAGCTTTAAATTATGAAAGACTCCCTTTTTCTCCTTAGAGACCTCCGGGACAAAAACCTCATCGACCGGCTTCTCCCGGTGGTGGTGGTCATGTGGAAGAATGTCCGAGTCAGGAGGGGGAAAGAGAGAGGGGAGGAGCCATCTTCCTCACACACTTTGTTGTGCAAGTGTTTAGATTTACAAGTGTCACTTCCCATAGCAACACAAGTGGGCGTCAAATCCACATCCACAAGCTCATCACCTCATCTTGGGAAACAAATAAAACCTAACAAAGGGGCCAGTCAAGGGAGCCCGATTACCACCTTCAGAAGCCTTGCCACGAACCCGTTTAGCAGAAACCTAAATCTTTCTAAAAACCTTCTCAAAACCCAAGCCAAAGGTAAATGAGTAAATGGCATCACTACACTCAGAATCATCATCTGAAACCACCTTAAAGTTACCAACAGCAGGACCGAGAGAATTCGCGAATGATTTGAGGATATCATCAGCCACCCAACCGTGCTTCAAAGCAGCATGTTCAAATACAAGGAGAACTAGGCCTTGATGAATGGGAGCCTGACCACGGCCACCTTGCACATTCACAAAAGACTTCTTCAAAGACTGAAAAAGAAACAAAGGAATATTGGTTTAAGAACATAACATGGAAACTCCTAATTATTTATAAGAGGGGTCTAAGGTGAAATAATCCATAAAAAACCTAACAATGGGATCCCAAGGAGGGGGCAAAACTCCAGCACTAAAGTCATTTTGGATTTTAGGAAGAAATTCCTCCTTATCTAGAAACAAACTAATCTCTTATAGCAGAGAGTGTCTATCATTATTGTGATAAGTGAAACCAGTGATTCTACTAATAAGCTCTGTCGTGGAAAGACAATGAACCAATCCGAACCCAACCATCATTCCACGTAGCCACCATCCAATTAGTGAGCTCTGGATTGTACCCATGAAACTTCTGAATGCACTCTAAAAGACCTCCCTTCGCCAAAATAGACTTCACTTCATCATCGAAGGTAATCGAAGCAGGTTCCAATCGGGACTTACTCAACTTATGTTTAGGAGAACAAATTTTTCGCCTTATGTTTAGGAGAAACCAATTACTCCCAAACGCAGACAGAAGAGAAGAAACACCACTGACCAAAGAAGATACAAGCGGAAGAGTCCCGTAACGGACCAAGATACTAAAACATGATCGCTTCCATCAAAGTCAAACCCAGAAAAATGGAGGAGGAGTTGAAACCCATCAACAAGGGAAACCTGTGAATTTCGGGACTCCATACGCAAAAAGAAAAACCATACCCGGAAAAGAAAGCCCAAACCAAAGGGAGGACACGCAAAACCAACCCGCGCTCACGGGGAAGAAAAATTTTATTTAAAAAAAACTATTATTATGCATGGAAACAACAAGAAACTCAAAACATAATCCATTCTGAACGAAATTTTATTAATATTAGCATTAAAGTCTGAACTACATTTTTATTATAGAAATATGTCCCCGTAGACAGAAGGGAAGACAGATACTTTTTAAAACAGATCCAATTTCACAGATTAGGAGGTGGAGGGCAAAAATCACCCTGACTACATGGGTCGGGTTCCGACGGCTGTACAGGTCCTTTCGGCTTCTTGGCCCAGGAAGCCAAACCGTAAGCAGACGTTTTCTCTAATTCTCGCCCATGCTTTTCGTTAAGCATGCGAACAGAATATGCACCTTGAGGATTTGCCATCAATATGATTAAGCAGCAGTATAATAACACTATTACACACTTCTTCATCCTCATCTTCTTTTCCACACTGAAATCTTTGAAATGAGAACAGTACGTAGAACACCAAACCAAATGTTATTAAATAGTCACAGCAGCATGTTCTCGTAAATTTTTACGGAAGTTGTTATTTTTCCATGGCGTATATTATTCAATAAATTTATATATTTATATATAAACTGTTATTCTCACTGACGTGCATTTCTGTACAAACTATTAATAACGTCATAAGTGTGCTTTTTAAAGAATACTGATAAGCTAAACAATACAAGATTTAGATATGACGTGGAAGGATTATATAAATTGCTATAGGTTAATTAATTAAAATTACTAACATTAATAGTTTCTGATCTAAGAGTAGGAGTAGTTTAAAAGAGGAAGTCAAGAGACTAAAGTTAGCATACAAAGGTATAGGATTTTTATTAATTAATTTTATTTATGCTTATAGTTTGTGTTGGTTTTTTAAAGTTAGATTTAATTATATGTTTAAATATCTAGAATCATATTTTAAATCTTAGATAATGTGATTTTAAATACATGTAATTACATCTAATTTAAAAAAAATCAATATAAATTATAAATATAAATAAAATTAATTCATAAAGTTTATATTGGGTTTCAATATTTTTAGTCGAAATATATTGGGTTTTAATATTTTTTGTTTTTTCATGAATCACATTGAAAACTTTTTATTATCACAATTTATTGTTATAAGATTTTTTTTAATTTTTATATTTGATAAATTATATTAAATTAAAGTGTTTTACATATTACATCTTTGTTACAAGATATTTTGTTTATGTTGATGAAAAGACCATTACATGTTATTTCTTACTCTACTAAGAAATAGGTCCTAATCCAAAATAAAATATATTTCTTGAAGTTGATTTTATATCATATATAGATCCAAGATAATCAGAATTTGATTGGAAACAACAATTATATTCAACAAAATAAGAGAAGTTACAATAAAAAATGAGTTGAAAATTTTGCAACTCAGGATACAAGACCACCCAAACGATCAACATCGTAAAGACGAGGTCTAAGGTCAAAAATAAAACCAGCCCTTAAAAGAGTGAATAAAAAACATAACTAGGCAAAGGGAGCCACTCCTAGAGGAGATCGAGCTCTATTGTGGGCACTAAAAGAATGGACTAAGATTGGATGACATTGTCCCCTCAACCGGATATGTTGAGGTCTCAAAGAAATAGAGGGACCTTGAGGAAAAGGGTGTTAGAATTTCACAATAATAGATATGCAAAGTATTACACAAAAGATGAAGAGAAGAGTGGAACTGATTGATTTATCTCTAGGATCAACTCTGTATAAATAGTAGAGTTGATCATTGAGAGCCGTTAGATTACAACAACTCATCAAACCTGATGAAGACACAACTTAGAGTTCTCCGACACATGGAGGAGTGGAAACTCAAGTGTGTATCCTAGTGAACTTAAGAGAATATTCACTTATTCTAACACCCCCCTTAAGTGATACTAGGGGAGATTCTATAAATGAGTCCCGACAACGAGGCCTGATTAGGTACTCATGTACAACATAGATAGTTGGTGGAAAAAACCCCTGTGGGGAAAAACCAACTATCACCTCTTTGTTTTGAAATGATGGTAAAAACCCAGTGGGAAAAGCCACCAATCAAAAGCAAAGAAGTATGAAAGAGGCTTGTCTTCGGATGGCGAAGATTGTCCTCTTTAACAAGTAAAATATGAGTCCCGGCAAGAAGGCCTGATTAGGTACTCATGTACAATATAGAGAGAGGTGGAAGACCTCTTTGTCAATGCAGTTTTAACACTCCAAGTTTCTCTCACAACTGAAGGTATCGTGGAGAAGGAAATGACTTGGTGAAGATGTCTGCAAGTTGATTCTCTGTTGGAATATATTCCAAAAGTATATCCCCATTTTGAATATGTTGCCTGATGAAGTGCATGTGGATCTCAATGTGTTTGGTGCGCTGATGCTCAACTGGATTGCGTGCAATATGAATTGTGCTTTGATTGTCACACCATAGAGTTATAGGCACTTCTTGGAAAAAACCAAATTCTTTGAGAATTTGATGAAGCCATAGGGCTTCCTGACTGGCTGTAACTGTTGCTCTGTATTCTGCCTCTATAGAAGATAATGCTACTATTTATTGTTTCTTGCATAACTAGGCTACTGGTGAAGAGCCAAGGCAAAAAACATATCCAGAGGTAGAACATCTATCATCTACTGATCCTGCCCAATATGAATCTGTATAGCCAATGATATCCATGGAGTCTCCTCTATAGGTGAGCCCAAAGTTTGTAGTACCCTACAAATAATGAAGAATTCTTTTAGTTGCTTGCCAATGACTGAAATGAGGGTTATGAGAGAACCTGGATATGAGCCCAACAACATATGAGATATCTGGGTGAGTATGAGTGAGGTATAACAGACTACCTACAAGCTGACGGTATAGGGTAGCATCACAAGGAGGGGATGAGCAGGAAGTACTGAGATGAATGCCAAATTGAAAGGGGGTAGGAGAAGGTTTGCAATCTATCATTTTAAACTTTTTAAGGAGATCTTGAGTGTACTTTTGTTGACATAAGGTGATCCCTGCTTTATTTTGTTTTATTTGAATCCCAAGGAAGAAATGAGCTAGACCTAGATCAGCCATTTCAAATTTCTTAGAGAGGGAGTCTTTTATATTCTGAATGTGAGTGAGGTTACTACCAGTGAGAAGGAGGTCATCAACATAAAGAACAAGAATGGTGATATTTCCTTTACTTCTCCAAATGTAAACTGTATTATCAGACTCACAATGAGAAAAATCTGCTGAAAGAAGGAAGGAGTCCATATTTTCATACCAAGCTCTAGGGGCTTGTTTGAGGCCATATAGAGATTTTTTAAGCCGAAAAACAAGAGAGGAGTCTTGAGTAAAACCAGCGGGTTGTTCCATGAATATTTCTTCTTTTAAATTTCCATGTAAGAAGGCACTTTTTACATCCATTTGGTAGACTGGCCATTTATTGGAAGCGGCCAGAGCAAGAACCAATCTAACAGAATCCATTTTAGCAACAGGAGCAAAGGTTTCTGTATAATCAATACCCTCTATTTGAGAAAAACCTTTGGCTACAAGACGAGCCTTGTGTTTATCTATTTCCCCATTAGGCCCATATTTTGTTTTGAAGATCCACTTACATCGAACTAATTTTCTTCCCTTAGGTAAGGGAACTAAATCCCAAGTATCATTTTTGATCAAGGAAGAAAATTCGTTATCCATGGCATCTTCCCATTCTTTTATACCTGAGGCTTCTTTGAAGGATTGAGGATCAGAGGAAATGGATTGACATACAAGACTAGAACCTGTGGGGTTGGATGATCTGTTTGAAGGAAGATTTTGAATGTAGGGAGTAGCTTCTTTAACAATTGTGCGGGCCCATTTTGGCATAGAAGAGGGAGTTGAAGGAGTTGAAAGACTTTGAGAAGGAGTTACAGGATCTTCATCTTGATTATCAATAATCAAATTAACTTCAAGGGTTGGTTCTTCATAATATTGAGGTTCCACTATAGGAGAAGGCTCAATGGAGGAAGAGTCCTTTGGAGGTTCTTTTTGAGGGAATGTTTCATCAAATTGGACATTCCTATGAAAGAATACCTCATGAGTTGAGGGATCAAGAAGCCTGTAAGCTTTCAATTCTTCACAATAACCGACAAAGATGAGTTGTCTACTTTTCTTATCAAGAGCCTTCCTTTTCTTCTTTGGAATGTGAGCCCAAGCAATACATCCAAAAATCTTGAAATTGGAAACATCTGGTTTTAAGCTAGTCCATGCTTCTTCAGGGGTTATTTGGTCAAGAGATTTATGAGGTGTGCGATTTTGAATATAATTTGCATAGTTAATAGCCTCTACCCAAAAATTTTTGGAAGATCTCTTGAATGGAGCATACAATTAGCCATCTCTTTTAATATCCGGTTTTTCCTTTCTACAATGCCATTTTGTTGAGGATTATGGGAGACAGAATGTTGATGAATTATACCATGATTAGAAAGAAATATGGAGAACTCATTACTGCAGTATTCTCCCCCATTATCAGTATGAATCTTCTTGATTTTGCAAGAAGCCTGATTTTCAACTAAGGCTTTAAAGATTTTAAAGTGGGATAACACATCACTTTTATATTTGAGGAAGTAGACCCAGGACCTTCTAGAAAAATCATCAATAAAGGTAAGAGCATACTTTGCTCCCTTAAAAGAAGTTTCAGGAAAGGTCATTAAGTCACTATGGATTAAATCTAGAGGAGATGAGGATTTTAGAGAGCTACTTGGGTGGAAAGGATCTTGATGTTGCTTTCCAAGAGCACATCCAGAACAAACCCCATCATTGGAAGAGACTTGGGGTAATCCTTTAACCATATTATGGGTGTATAAATCCTTTAGGTAGTTATAATTAATATGACCAAACCTTTCATGCCAAATTTGACTTTCAAGATTACTATGAGCCACAAAACAGGAGGCTCCTTCTAGATTTTGAAAGCTTTTGAAGTAAAAAAGATGAGATTTATGATCAATATCCCCTTTTGCTATAAGCAAATGAGGGGGTTGAAAATATCTTATCTCAACTCCTGTTGGGGAGAAGAGAACAATTTTCTTATTTCTAGAAGTACAAATTTGATAAATGGATAGGAGATTGGTGGCAATGTCTGGAACATAGAGAACATTGTTTATAGAGCCACCATCAATGGTTATATCCCCTTTCCCTTTGACAGGAATGAAGGAAGAGTCTCCTACTTCTATGCTATGAGTAGAGCTAGAGGAGATAGAAGAGAAAGACTTCTCTGAAGTAGACATGTGATGAGTTGCTCCAGAATCTAGGACCCAATAATTAGAGGAAGATTTGGAGGTTTTTCCTTGAACATTAAGGGCTTTTCCTATTTGCTTATTATTTTCTATCTTTTGATCTTTTATAGTTGCCTCTAGTTGTTGTAATCTTTTCCAGCATTTGTTAGCAGAGTGACCATTCTTTTTACAGTGGGTACAGGTAATGGGAGTCTTTTCCTTCTTTTTGAATTTTTCTTTGGAGGATGTGGAGGCTACTAAGGCTTTTGAAGAAGAGTTTTCATATCTAGCAAGTTTGGTCTCTTCCCTAGTTAATCTATCACAAAATTCTTCTAAAGAGGGCATTTTAAAGGTTGCACCAAGAGCATCTTTAGTAGATATGAAGGTGGTTGCAAATATTTGAAAAACACCATTTAGTTTTGAAAGGATTAGATAAATACATTCTTCTTCTGACTTAGTCTTCCCACTGCCTTTATATTGAGTGAGGATTTCTTTGAACTTAGTGAGGAAATCAATAATACTACTAAAATCTTCAGGAGATAAAGAAGTTAATTCAGCTTCTAGTTGCATTGATCTCATCTGATCTACTTTTCCAAATAGGGTTTTTAATTTCTCCCAAATTTCATGAGGAGTTTTGCAATATGTAATATGAAACCACAAGATTTCATGAACATTGGTGCTAATAATACCCATAGTTTCATGCATTTTCCCTTTATGAACAAATATTTCATATTCTTTATCAAATTCTGGTTGATTTTCTTCTAATAAATGAGTAAGACCTTTTTGAGAGATGAGATTTAGAATTTTAGGTTTCCAAGTGTGAAAATTATGAGGGGTGAGAGGCTCAATTGAATTCATTTTTGAGGATTTTAAGATTATTAATATACCCCCTTTAAAACTTCAAAAATGGAATATAAAGAATAAATTATGAAATGAAGCTTGTTCAAAAATAGGTAACTCAAATATACTCGCCCTTACTAGAGGGAAACTATAAGTATAAAGAGGCCTATGATTGTTTGCTTTAGATTGCCAAATCTTCAATGGATCACAGTACCCGCCCTTACTTGAGGGAAACTATAAGTATTGTGAGCATAAGAAGGGTTTTGGTTTGAAATGCATAGGGGCAAAAAGTTTGAAAGGTGATCTCAACAACCTGCCCTTACGTGAGGGAGACTATAAGTTGAGAGATGTCCAAAGTAAAATTTTTGATAGGAAAATATTTGTCAGGCCTTTATACCAAGTTTCCAAAAAACCCGCCCTTACGTGAGGGAGACTATAAGTTTTTAGGACCTTGATACATGGAACGTAGACAAAAGATATTTTGGGGTAAATATAAAAATTATGTTGTTTTAAAAAATATATATATAATTTTCTTTGAATAAATTTTAATTTTTAAATGAAGTACTTTTGAAATGCTAATACTGAATCAAAATTAGTTTTGAAGCTTTGAGAAAAAGAAGTGCTAAACTATTTGATATGATTCAAATATTAGATCCTTATTTGAAATAAGAAAATAAAGTACGTACATGAACTAATTGAGGAAATAAAGGCTACTTAAATTTGATATGATTCAAATATTAATTACTTATGAAAAGTAAAAAGGAAGTAGCTACTTAAACTATTTGAGGAGATAAAAGTAACGAAAATAAAACCCCCCGTTGACTCACAATAGTGCAGAAATTGGCACTATAAGACCCCCCAAAAAATTTTTTTTATTAAATCTTTACAAATACGAGTCGTCTGTCATTTTGGAGAGCCACAAATAAATGTGGCCTGCCTAAAATAAATGAAGACAAGGAGCCGAAAGAACGACGATTCGTAGAATCGAAGTCTAAAATGAAAAAGAGAAAAATAAATACACCAATATGCCATGAAATAGAAGTGGCAGAAATTGTATCCGTTGAAGAGTCCGACAAATGGCAAAACCAAGCAATCGTCCTTGTAGCGCCACTGAGAATCAGGATAAAAGGAGATTCCTCTAAATTCCAATACCGGCGGATGTTTCCATGAAGCACTGCAGAAATTTAGATAATATATTCTTCGATTTGTAAAAGAAATTAAAGGAAATTAATATAAAAAATTCTTATATGGCAGAGAAAAATATCAAGAACCCTACAGAAAACTTATGGATATTTAAGCATATAAAACTTTTGAAAAATAAGAAATTTATAACTTCAATATGCTGCCTTGGAAGCCTACAAAATACGTTAGTGCAGAATAAATTGAAATCAATGTATTGGAATTTGTTTCGAAAACTAGAAGAAGCCTGCAAAATACGTTAGTGCAAAATATTTAAAACGAAATCGAAATGGAGATGTATTGGAATCCATTTCGAAAAATGAAATGAAGCCTGCAAAATACGTTAGTGCAGAATATTAAAACGAAATCCAAATGTATTGGAATCAATATGCTGCCTTGGGAGCCTGCAAAATACGTTAGTGCATAAAAAATTGAAATCAATGTATTGGAATTCATTTCAAAAACTAGAAGAAGCCTACAAAATACGTTAGTGCAGAATATTAAAATGAAATCCAAATGGGTATTTTTGAAAACCAGATAAATATAATGCCCCAAATCAGAAATCCAAAAAAATTTAAATTCGAAAAATGTTTTGGAGAAATCTTCAGAACTTTGAAATGCCTACAAAGGCTCTCAAGCGCTTGGTTCGAGCCCCACGTTGGGCGCCACGCTTGGGAAACCTGCAGAGTAAATCTAAAACCAAGAGAACTCTTCACAACCGCTTCAAATAATCAAAAAAATATTGAATGCAATAAGTTGTTTGAAATGATTTTAGGGAAGAGTATATATAAATACCACTGAGGAGTGCACCGGCGAACAAAGCGGAGTGACCCCTAGATTTCTTAGAGTGCACCAAGATAAAAAGATGTTGCAATGGGCCAAACGTTCATCGAGTTGACTAAGAGTGCCAACGATGTTGCAATGGGCCAAACGTCTTTTCGAGTTGACTAAGAGTGCCAACGATGAAGGCGCCAAAAATGAAGAGTTATACTTAAAAGGTAAACTCAAAAAAGGAATCCTTTACATAACACTTTGAGTTAATCGGAGTTTCACTTTTAAACAAGCCAAAAATAAATGATTTAACCGAGTGTTAGAGGTACATGAATACGTTGAGGAATAATTTAAAAATTTAAGAAAAAAAAGGGGCTATTTTCCTTTGAAAAAGAAGGGCAAGAATCTTGCGCCTTCACAGAGGGTAAAATAGCTAAATTTTCTTAAACGTTATCCTTCAACATGCATTCAAAATAGAAATGAAAGAATATGCAACATAAAAAAATATGCTGATAAAAAAATAACAATGGATAAAAGTAGACTAATGCAAACTTTGAAGTTAGATAGCCAAAAAAAATCCAAAGTAAATGAATCAGATCCTAGAACCTTCAAGAGAGAATACTAGCAAAATCTATCCTGCTCTGGTACCATGTTAGAATTTACACAATAATAGATATGCAAAGTATTACACAAGAGATGAAGAGAAGAGTGGAACTGATTGATTTATCTCTAGGATCAACTCTGTATAAATAGCAGAGTTGATCATTGAGAGTCGTTGGATTACAACAACTCATCAAACCTGATGAAGACACCACTTAGAGTTCTCCTGACACATGGAGGAGTGGAAACTCAAGTGTGTATCCTAGTGAACTTAAGAGAATATTCACTTATTCTAATAGAGATAGGTTAGTTAAAACCCTACTAATATTGCATGGAACCTCATTCTAGTACTTGATAATATTTATTAAATGTACCAACTCTTGAGTCAATTTGGAAGTCTTCGAATGGATTTGAATAGGAACTATAGAAACTATCGTATTCTTTTCATGCATGGAAAATAACTGGAAATTGAATCTTCATAATAGATAGTATCATTCCTAGCTTTCCAAATTTGAAATAAAATAATAGCACAAAATAATTTCTATAGAGTAGTAATATACGTAGGTCAACAACTATTATCTCTAAAAAATTTCATCTACTATTTATAGAATATAGGATGAAATATCTTGAACAACGAGTGAATCCAAGACTAAACAAACTGAGCATGAGGGAAGAACCAAATAGATGTTTAAAAGTCTTAAAATAACCACAAGCCGGATAATTAGGATTAGAAAGACCAACGTTTCTAATTCCCTCTTCCATAGGAAGTCCTTAATAAATAAGAGACCAAAGAAAAAATGTAATCTTTGCGTCATGGTTAGACTGCAAAATATGATTCAGATGAGCAATCCAAGTATATGGGGTAGAGTGAGTCTACCATATCTCTTTAAGTTTTTCAACACCAAGGGAAACATGACTAAGAAGCTAATAAAGCAAGGAAGAAGAGTAGTTCTTGAAAGGAATATTCATATTTCAACACCAATCCCTCCACCAGGAACTCAAGGGTTGAAGGCCAAGCTTATGAAGCATGACATTAGACATAAGCTCTTGAATCTTAAGAATAAAAATATTTGAATTTTAAAGATTAAATTTATATTTGAGATCAGGTTAAGGAATCTAGTCTTGACAGTGCACTAAATATTTAATAAAGTAGATACCCTTGTAAAACAACCTTAAATATACCATATTTATGATGGTCATCATTATTTATCAAATAATAATTATGGTCATACTTATTTTCCTGCAAGGTACCATATCTAATAGGATCATTATCACTTAGTTGATAATGATTAGGGTCTCACTTGTCCCTTCCTACAAAGTACCCATTTTTCCTTATCCACAAAGGAAGTTAGGTTACAATTTCATCCTCGAATTGCACTAGTAACCACTAGTTAGTTATATACTTTATATAAACTAACGACTAGTATCATCATCAATTTATAATATCAATAATCTCACTTACCTCTATGTGAGATGTCATTTCAAGAATATTATCAATATTTCGATAATATATTTGATCACACTTGCTCCATGTAAGGTGCTCTACTAAGAGTATATTTAGTCATTCAATTAATGATCAGCTTTAATCCATGTAAACTACCATGCCCATGGGAAGGTTTGTTTCTTCCAAGAAGCACATCAAGTATAACCATAACTGGGTTTTCTCCATGAAAGCTACTATGACCTAGATCTCATCGTAAGGAAGCTTGTAGTCTTATGACCATGCTTTGATACAAATTGTAATGTGCCTCAAATCTAATCCAATTTTTTTTTTTAGGATCTAGTTTACGTAAGATAATCCAAATAAATTCAATGAAAGCTTCTAACACATTTTGAGTTCTAGATGTTGCAACATCCTTCTAGTGGATAGTGGTGGCCATACTCCTATAATAATTTTGGGTTTCACCTTGTACTTTGTCCATACAATTTAAATGATAACATTTGAGTGGTCTTCCCATTTTCTTTATTTTCTTTGAGGGATATTTTTGCCATGACACGAGGATTAGCCCTTTCATGTTCTTTCGATAAGGGATGTCAATTTCCTTACCAGTATCATTCAATATTGACTAGTATCTAGGTGTAAGGTTCTTATAGTATTACCCACTACACCATGAGTAAAATTATTATGCTCAATCAAACCATCCTCTGATTGTTTAATTGAGGTAACTATCACTTATATGAAATCTCTTACCTAGATGCCCAACATTCATTTAGGGTTTCCAATGACTATCACACCAAGTGGCATCCCTCATAGGGATTCCCTATCATTTGAATCCTTATGATTATAAATTTCATGATATCTCTCACATGGATACTTCACCATCCTTTAGGGTATCCATCACATGAATTTAGTTACAATGGAACCTAGGCTTGCCCACCTTTAAGACTTGCTTTGGTTTTTTGTTACCAGTGTACCCATTGTAACCTTAAGATCGCTATGTAGTTATCTTAGTCCTAGTAGCTACCTCTAGGATATCTCTAGGCTAGTTACCTATGGATAAAACCTTCCAAGGATGAATCCCTTACTCCAAGGTAAACTAAGGAATAGTATTTTCTTCTTTCTCATTCATTCTATCTTTAAAATCCACATTTGCATAGTCCTTATTCTATTGCAAGTATAAAATAAATGCATAACATTCATATTACTCTATCAAAGCATAAGTATTTTTATTATATAAGCATAACATGATTAAATATACAAATCCATTTTCTCTTCATATACAATTTATAGCAACTCAAATAATCATCTAGATACTTTCATGCATATAATAATTCAAAGCAATATCCATAAATTATACACATATAACACATCATTTATCCTAGGAAACCCTTTTGGGAAAATCCTAGCCATGACAACATTACTTTTATTGCACAAGGTTGGTAGTCTTCAATACATATATACAAGGAACCACATAAGAATCTCATATTTCTTATGTTCCCATAAAGCATGAATATTTGTAATTCATTTTACAAATGGTGAGGGAACCCCATAATTCTCTCATATGAAATCCTCATCCCTTTTTCTATCTACAGATACTTAAGATCCCCATTTTAGATATTTGTTTCTCAAATAGAATAACAATGGAACCCCCATAAGTTCCAATATATCTATTGGGCTCCATGCCCAATCCCTCATTCATATTTCATGATACAAAATATTTTCTCAAAATAAACTTCCACATTCTATTAAATAAAAACATAATCTCTTAATCAATTTAAAGTTCCCAAACCATAAGATGAACTTAAATCATTTAATAAATTCATTCTACCCATAAGGAAACCCCATAATTTCCTTATTTAAAGTGGACTCCATACCCCATTTAAAGTGATCATGTGGGAAGCCTATAACATTCTCACTATAATGGACTCCACATCCATTATTTTAGAACTTAGTATGAACACCCAAATATTCAAATCATAAATTAAAAACTCTTATCATAACAATAAGCAACATTAAGACAACACAATCCTTATCACAAGTGTAACCCTTAACATAATTGCATCCCTTAATACAAGGGTAGTATTTAGCACAAGTGCAACCATACAACCATTAACATAAGAGCAACAATAACACAATTGTAGTCATTCACACAATTACAACCCTTAACATAATTGCAACACTTACACACAAGTTCAATCTTTAACATAAGTGCATCCATGCAACCATTAACATAAGAGAAACAATAATACAATTGCATTTATTCACACAAATGCAGCCCTTTAACATACTTGCATCACTTACACGCAGGTTCAATCTTTATCATAAGTGCATCTATGCAACCATTAACATAAGAGCAACAATAACATAATTAAAATTGTCCACATAATTGTGGCCCTTAATATAATTGCAACACTTACACACAAGTTTAGTGTTCAACATAAGTGCATCCATGCAAGCATTAACATAAGAGCAATAGTAACATAATTGCAGTCATTCATATAATTGCAGCCCTTAATATAATTATAGCACTTACACACAAGTTCAATATTTAACATAAGTGCACCCATACAACCATTAGTATAAGAGCAACAATAATACAATTGGATTCATTCACACAAATGCAGCCCTTTAACATAATTTGTAGTATTTATACAATTTCAATATTTAATATAAGTGCATCCATGCAATAATTAACATAAGAGCAACAATAATACAATTACAATCATTCACAAAAATACAACCCTTTTCTTAGTTGTAGCCCTTACACACATAAGTGTAGTCTTTAACATAAGTACAACCATACAACAATTATCATAAAGAAAAAAATAAGAATACCACCCTTACCACAAGTACAACCATTCACACAATTACATTCCTTAACATAATTGCTGCCCTTACACACAAGTTCAACCTAGAAACCATTGACCAAGCTTATCTTAATGGTAGTAATGCAACCATCAATTCAAGAAATATAGTCATAAAAATTGTAGACCTTTAATCAAGAAAAGCAAATTTTAACCATGCTTATCTTAAGGGTAGCATTACAACCATAAAACCAAAGCATTTTTACAAACACTTTTCATTCTTTGTAAAGTTGTAGCAGTAAAACCAAAGCATTTTTACAAACACTTTCCATGCTTTGTTAGTAAAAATTGCAATAATAAAAAAAAAAACATTTTCATAAATATTTGTCATGCTTTGTTATCAAAAACTACAGCTAATAAAACCAAAGTATTTTCACAATACATTCCATGCTTTGTTATCAAAATTTGTAGCAATAAAACCAAAGCATATTTACAAACACTTTTCATGCTTTGTTAACAAAAATTGCAGCAATAAAACCAAAGAATTTTTATAAAAACTTTCAATGCTTTGTTATCAAAAACTATAGCAATAAAACCAAATCATTTTCACAACACTTCCCATGCTTTGTTATCAAAAGTTACAAAAATAAAACCAAAGCATTTTCGCACACTTTCCATGCTTTGTTAACAAAAATTGCAGCAATATATTTAAAATATTTCACAAATATTTTTCGTGATTTATTCTCAATAATTGCAACAATAAAATCAAAGTATCTCACAAAAATTTTGCATGCTTTAATCGTCAAAAATTGTAGCAATATATTCAAAGTATTTCACAAACCCTTTGCATTCTTAAATCCTCAAAAATTACAGCATTAAAATCAAAGTATTTTACAAACACTTCTCATGCTTTAATCCTCAAAAATTATAGCAATATATTCAAAGCATTTCACAACCCCTTTGCATGCTTTAATCCTCAAAAATTGCGGCAATAAAATCAAAGCATTCCACAAAAATTTTGTAAGGAAAGAAGGCATAACCTGGAGGTCTGTTGAATAAAGTAATCTAGTCAATGTTCCATAGCATTGCTCAAAAAAGCCATTAGTTCTACTAGGGCCGTGAATTGAAAGCAATCTCCTTCGAAACCCTCAACATCCTCACCAAAAACCCTAGCTTATTTTTTTCTTGTAACCTTCTCCTTTTTCTTTCTTTTATTCACTTTAATCTCAAAGAAGGCCATGGATACCAGACTGCTCCATGGGAATGATGTATTCATTTCATTTCTCCTATGAAGTTTCATCAGATCATCAAAACACAGTGATTCATCACATGCTTAAATTGAATTGTTATCATCTTGATTCTCTAAGAATACCATTGTGAATGAAATGCTCCATGGGATAGAGATGTATAATAACTATTAATGGTTGAAATAACAGCTATAATAGGACCTACCTTACAACAAATGATTTTCCAAATCAATCATCTTTTTCAAATGACTCATCACTTTTATCACTTGTCCTTCCTCATTGACCCGTCGCTTAAGGGGGTAGTCATATTAACAAAATTCATAATAAAAATCAATAATTGAACACTCAATCATATAAATCATGTTTGTCTTAGAAATCATTGCTAAAAGCTATCATAAGCTTACCCTTTTGTTAGGGTAAAATTAAATATGTTACTTTAAGCCTTTTAGTGATCCATCTATCAGATCTATTGTAGCCCTAATACTACCTGATTGTATTTGGACAAGTAAAAACTTTACAAACATTAAGCCTTTCATCTTGTTGAAAGCAATGATTCTAAGATGTGCACCCTTTAATTTATTGGGGCATCTAATATTGACCAGATCAATGAACATCAATTAACCTATAATATGGCTTTAGATGGTCTATTTTTTCTTAGTGTCATTTTTTCCACACAATGCATCCCAAAATAGGTATCTGTAGACACATAAAACATGTCATGTTTAGGAGACTACTCACATGGGCACCTTTTTAGACCATATGAATGATCTTGGATCTTTCCAAGACCCAGTAGTGATTCTAATCACTCATTTAGGGTATTCTAGGCCTATGAAACCTTAGCCGCTGAAATCATTAGAAACTAAGATCCTAATAATTGACGATCAGGATGGTTAAGTGCTAGTTGTGACTATCTATAGTGGCTAAGGGCAGCCTACTCCTAGCCACACTGAGTGAGAACGGTTATCCCTGTAATCAAATCAGACTCCTCGAGCCAAGCAAAATCATTTGCAACTAATCAATTTACAATGATTCTTGGGTGGTTTTGGTTGCGAAGATTCCAAAGGTTTCCTCCTAACTTCTCAAACCAACTTATTATTGATCTTGGCTTCCTTGAGAAGCCAAACAACATAAGCCCCAAAAATAGATGAATCATAAATTTACTATAGCAAAGCCTTACCATATTGGAGAGCGATTTTATATCCCTTGAGGAGTGTCAAAGTGTTGTTCAATTGTGGAATGATAACTGTTGTTGTTTCAATGGAGCTTCCAAAGGCTTGATGATAAAGCTTGTAGTTCTCAACCAATTAACCATGAATTCGAGATAATCCACCACCAATTCTATGTTTTGAGACACAGGCGACCCTTGACCATCAATTTATCAAGGAAATCAAGCATCAAGAAGTTGGGATTTCAAGAGCAAAAAACCTTACCCATGATCGCTATTTTCAATAGTGGCCCGCAGGCTTAGCTATCGACTTCGACAGTGGCTACCAGAGCCAGCTGCTATGAGCGATAGCGACTAGGGTTTGACATGCTAGTTTCCTTGTTTTAGCCTTATATTTATTATTTCTTGCATGTATTTTGTTTTATCTAGTCTAGATTAGCCATCTTTACTACATTTCCATGGTTTATTTCTAGTTTCATAAGCCCATGGTTTATTTCTAGTTTCATAATCCCCTTTGCATTCATTTACAATATTTCATGTTTCATATTATCTTTAGGTATTTCTTTCTTATTTGCATTTACTTTAAAACTAGCCTCATCTTGAGAGGCATCATGTGCTATTGATATTTTTTGTAGTTTCTTTGTGTATAGGTGATAGATCCATTCAATATTCAAAGCATCATCAAGATTCCTAATATCATAATATCTCTTGACATCAAATAAGGAGGCAGCTCATAAGCCCTCTCATAAGAAAATTAGTTGGAAGAGTAAAAATATTTGCAATGCATCTCTCTCTTTTGAGGAGCTACACACTTTGTAATGATTGTATCAAGTTGAGGGATTCCCTAAGAGGGAAATATTGTAATCGTAACTCATTGTGATTAATAAAGAGCATCTTATTTGCAAATCATTTCTTTATCTTGCAATAGTTACTTTATCTCTTGCTTTCAATTTGTTATATGTTTACAAACAGTTAGATGCATGATTTTTACTATTTATAGATTTATTATTGGAAGAAGGTGTAATTCCTTGAACATACCCAAGGTATTGTGATGGATTTGATACAATTTATGGGGAAGGTACAATACCTTGAACACCCCAAATTTTATTATTGATGTGACTGATAGTGGGAGAAGTTGTAATAGCTTGAATTCCCCCTTGTTGGTTGAATTATTTAATGTAACTAATGGGAAAGGGTGTAGTATATTGATGTCCCTAATTTATTTGATTGTTTATAGGTTTGATTTGTTGGCAATTTGAGTTATTTTATGTTGTCATTGATGTCACATGGATCATTAATGTCACATGGATCACATTTGAGTTTTGGTGGCAAAAGCACTTCATAAAATATCATTTATGATATTTTGGAGAGCATGGATATATACAAGGTTTTTGTGAAAACCAAGGTAGGCAAAATAAAAGGTTTTATTTAAAACCATGGATGGCAGATTTGAAATGGGTTTTTCTTAAAACCCAGGTTGGCTTTCCGTTTCATCGAAAAAGGTGCCCCGGTGATGGAGATATTTAATTTTAAATATTTAGTTTAAATTTTAAATTATTTAAAATTTTAATTTTAATTTTAAAATTAAAAATAAAATTATAGCGCCGACGTCTAAAGAAAGGAGGAAAGGCATATATTAAAAATAATAGTGCCGATGTCTAAATAAAGGAGGAAAGGCATATATATATGCCACCAAAAGCTTTGATAAATTCTTGTCCTCGATTTTCGAATGCATTCGAATTGATAATGTAATGCGAAAAGAGCCTGTGTGTTGAAGCGTGTGTAAAGAGGCGTGTGAAGGGTTTATGAAATTTGGGTCCATTGAAGAATCATTCATGGAGGATAACCAAACACATAGGCACCTTTGGCCTAGTGGTTTGTGTGTTGTGTAAGAAGTAGGAGGTCCTATGATCGAGTCTCGCCGGGGATGCTTTGTTGTGTTGAAACGCTCGAAGTGTTTTTGAGTTTTCGAAGGGCATAGAATATTGAGGTATTTGTTTTGGTTCGTGCCCCTTTGAACACGTGAGGGCATGTGGCCCAATGATGGCTTGGCCACGGTTAAGGCTTTGAGCGAGGAGGCATCAAGGGATCGAATCCCATCAGGGACAGAGGCAAGTTAATATTTTTTAATATTTTAATTTTCTAAAGTTGCCCTAGGAGAAATAAGGGTTGTGGTGCACTTTAGGAAAAAGAGATATTTCTGGTGATTTTCTTTTTAGAAGTATATCATATTATATATCGTTGGAAAGCTTATTTTGAGGGCTATTTTATTAACTTGCTTAGAGGGAGAAATAAGGTGTGTGTAAAGAGATATTTCTGATTTTGTAAAGAGGTTCAAAAGTGAAGGTTGCTTTGTTCTTTTTCAAAGAGGATTAATTCTTTCATGAGGGGACATGATGTATTTTATTGAGTAGGAGTAATAAGGTGTTATTTGGATATTATTGTTGTGTTATTAATCATGATCCCTAACCCTTATTGAAAGTTGAAAAAGAAAGTTTGTTGAGTGTGGCAGATTTAGTGGACAACTAATAAGGCATCAAAAGGTATGAGCAATATTCTCCATTGACTTTGTTTATGGTGGTTGATTTCTGAAATATCATTGGAGAGAAAAGGATTGATTGTGGTTTCCTTTTCAAAAGTGGTTGGTTGAATGCTTCAAGGTTTTCTAGTTTGAGAGTTGTGTTTAAACCTTGTTTTATAAGCATTGTTGTTGAAGCCATTAGTTGTGTGAAAAACTTGAGATAGGGTTTGAGAAGAACATGAGTATCATTGTTATGTGAAGAATATTTTATAAGCATTGTTGTTGAAGCCCATTGATTGTACAAAGAACTTGAACTTGAGTTAGAGGAGAACATGAGTATCATTGTTATGTGAGATTTGTGGTTAAGCATTGTTGGAAACATTTTGAGTTGGTTGATACATGCTTGGACTAGGGATTGTGAGAAAGAGTTTTTCCTTGTTGTGATTGGTTGAGTAGAGTTGTTTGAGCCTAGTCAAGTGAATGAGTGAAGTGGTTGTTCAAGTTCCATGAAACAAACTATTCTATATTCTGATTTGAGTTGAGATCATTGTGGATCATTGTTGTCATCCATTGTAGAGTGCATTGCCATTCATTGTTGAGTTCATCATTGAGCCTTGCCTTCATAGATATGTGGATGATATTTGAGTGCTACTTGAGCATGATTGATTGAGCCTTTGAGAAGGCATTTGGGATAGATTTCTGGACAGATTTGTGGTAGCTTTTGTGCATGATTGATTGAGCCCTTGAGAAGGCTTTTGGGATAGATTTTTGGACATATTTGTGGCAGCTTTTGTGCATGATTGATTGAGCCTTTGAGAAGGCTTTTGGATAGATTTATGGATAAATTTGTGGAAAATTTTGTGCATGATTTATTGAGCCTTTGAGAAGGCTTTTGGATAGATTTATGGAAGCTCTTGTGCATGATTTATTGAGCCTTTGAGAAGGATTTTGGATAGATTTGTGGATAAATTTGTGGACATATTTGTGGAGCAAATTTTGAGCAAGTTCTTGGTGAGCTTGCTAAGTATATTTGAGCAAGTTCTTGGTGAGCTTGCTAGAGTAGATTTGAGCAGGTTCTTGGTGAGCTTGCTAGAGCAAAATTTGAGTAAGTTCTTGGTGATCTTGCTAGAGTAAATTTAGGTAAGTTATTGGTGATCTTGTTGATGTATATTTTGAGTAGGTTCTTCGTGAGCTTGCTGAAGTAGATCAGTGGATTACCTATCTAAGAAAATCAATGGATTGCCTAGCTAAGCAGATCAGTGAATTACCTTACTGAGTAGATCAGTGGATTACCTACCTAAGCAGATCAATGGATTGCCTACATGAGTAGATCAGGATTGCCTACCTGAGTAGATCAGTGGATTGCCTAGCTGAGCATATCAGTGAATTACCTTACTAAGAAGATCAATGGATTGCCTACCTAAGTAGATCAAGATTGCCTACCTAAGAAAATCAGTGGATTGCCTACCTGAGTAGATCAGTGGATTACCTAGCTGAGTAGATCAATGGATTGCCTTGTTGAGTAGATCATTGGATAGCCTAGCTTTGAGCAGATCAAAGTAATCATTTGTATTGGGATAAGGATCCCTATTTCTTTATGAAATATTATAAGGATATTATCTTGTGGAGTACCCCACATTGGGGGAACCACGTTAAATCTTGTGTCTCAATTGTGTGTGGTGATTTGTGCTCTTGCTTACTATTGCTATCTATGTCATTAATGCACATTGCTATATTTGGATATTGCAATTAAGGACACTAATTGATATTGGTTTGGAAAGAAAGTAAAAAGTGGGTGCTATACTGTTCATCCCCCTCTTAGTATAAGCTTGTGTTCTTCAATTGGTATCAGAGCAGGTTCCTTCGAAAAGGCTAATAGCTTGAGGGCAGATTCTACAAGAACATAGATGGCTTCACAGAATGGATCATCTACAAGTAAGGCTCCATTATTTAACGGTATTAATTATGCTTTTTGGAGCATGAGAATGAAGAACTACTTGATATCACAAGGATATGAGGTATGGCAGATGGTTGAAAAAGAGTATAAGGTTGAAGGTGATCCCGAGGTAGATAATACTATCATAAAATTGGTTGAGATCAATGCAAGGGCAATGAATTGTATTTTGAGTGGGCTACGTGAGACATATTTTGCAAAGGTCATGGTATGTAATTCAGCTAATGAAATGTGGACCAAGTTGTGGAATACCTATGAAGGAGATTCCAAGGGTCACAGAAGAAAAGAAGAAGGAAATCATAAGCATGACAAAGATGACAGGTACAAGCAAAGCAAGCATGAGAAGAAGAAAAGTTTTCGTAGGACAAAGAAAAATTTCTACATTGAAGAAGCAAATGATAGCTCAGATCACAGCAATAGAGACAAGTCAGATGATGAAAAATAAGAACATCTATTCCTAGGAATAGAAGGTGAAAGATAACATTGCTTTGTGTGTGGTCAAAGAGATCATAGATCAGGATATTGCAATGGCTTCAGTGATAGTGAAGATGAAATGACACATCAAGGAAACAGGCATGGTCAAAGAAATCATGAGAGTTTGTTTGCTATAGAAGATGATAATGATCTCAGTGACAATGAAGATGAAGAAGGGTTTTTCTATGGGATAAAATAAGTAGAAGAAGAACTTCCACTCCAAACAGAACACCTATTCCTAGGTATTGAAGTTAAAGAAGAGGATATATCTATCGAAGAATGACATGAAGAACTTGCTATAGCCATTGAGAAAGCAAAAAGGTACAAGAAGGGTCTAAGAATACTAAAATGCTTCATATGTGGAGACTTTGGGCATTTAGATGATGATTGCATGTACTACAACAATTGCAACAAGAAAATTTTATTTGTGGAAAAAGAAAGCAGCAGTTCTAGTAATAGTTCTAGCAGCAGTTCTAGTGATAATTCCAACAGTAGTGATGTTGAAGAAGAGGAATATTCAGATAAAGAAAAGGAGGAAGCCACTCTTAAGGAACTTGTTGAATTGAAAAGAGAAAATTCAGAATTGAAGGCTCAAATACAAGAAGATGAGAAATGTAAGACAAAGCTTCTACAGGATATATCTGACTTAAGAGATAAGGTTGAAAAGGCAAGAAGAGTTGAAAAAGGTGTGGTTGAAGAGTCAAAGGTAAAAGAGATAGAATGTGAAAGGCTTATGGTTACTCTTGAAGAATTAAAAAGGGAGAACTCAGGATTAAGGGTTCAAGCTCAAGAAGATGAAAAAGCAAAAGCAAGGTTTTTATAGGAACTCACCAACTTCAAAATCAAAGTTGAAGAGACAAGGAAAATTGAAGAAGGTATGGCCAAAAAATTAAAGACAAAAGATCTAGAGTGTGAAATATTAGAGCATGAGATAGTTTCACTAAGGATGGAAGTAAAAGGTTCTAAGGACAAGCTACACAAGTTTGAGGAAAATTCAAGGACCTTGGAAAGGACTATCAATGCACAAAGGTCATCGATCATCATAACAGGACTTAGTTCTAAAGAAGAACAAGGGAAACAGGAAGCAGAAAAAGGAAAGTCAAGCTCAAACACTAGAAAAGAAGAAGAGTCGAAAGAATTAAGTGAAAGAGAGAGTGAGACTTCTAAGGATAATTTGGATAATAGAAAGTTCAACAAGGAAAGGAACAATGCACAAGTAAGAAACAGATGGAACAAGAAACAGGGAGAAGAGACTAAGAGACCAATGAGGCCTAGGCAAGGTTTCTTCAATGGAAGATGTTTTTCATGTCACAGGTTTGGGCACATGGCTTCACAGTGCAGGTCATATGAAAGACAGGAATATGGGAAAGGATAGCTTTTCCATGGGTATTGCTACTCATGCAATGAGTATGGTCACAAGGCAATGAATTGTAGGATTCATGACAGAAGAGGATATGGCTTCACCATAAGATATCCTAAGACATTTGCACCTCCAAGGAATAATAACATTAAGTTTTTTAATTGCAATAACTTTGGACATATTGCAAAATGGTGTAGGACTCAATTCCAAACAGGTTCAAGGCAAGAAGGTCAAGCAATCTCAAGGCAAGAAGGCCAAATAGGTTCAAGACAAGAAGATCAAGTAACTCATCAAGAAAAGGATATCAAAAATATGTGGAAGGAATTTGACAAAGGAGAGAAACAATGTAATATGGGAGTAAAAGTACTCCCACCCCAAAATTAATCACCTCAAGAGAGAAGGTGGTGAGGGGGCTATGCTTAAGAGTCATATCTTTTAGCCCCATAGGTGTCCCTTTTGCCATTGATGTCAAAGGGGGAGATATTTGAGTAAGGGGAGCAGCCTCCAAAGAGAGCATTGAGTTAGGGGGATCAGCCTCCAAAGAGAGTATTGAGTTAGGGGGAGTAGCCTCCATAGAGAGTATTGAGTCAGGGGGAGCAACTTTGATTCTCAGAGATGGTTTTTGTAGTGATTGTGGTGATTTGGATTAGAGGTGTTGCCATCAATGACAAAGGGGGAGATTGTTGGCAATTTGAGTTATTTTATGTTGTCATTGATGTCACATGGATCATTGACATCACATGGATCACATTTGAGTTTTGGTGGCAAAAGCACTTCATAAAATATCATTTATGATATTTTGGAGAGCATGGATATATACAAGATTTTTGTGAAAACCAAGGCAGGAAAAATAAAAGGTTTTATTTAAAACCATGGATGGCAGATTTGAAATGGGTTTTTCTTAAAACCCAGGTTGGATTTTCGTTTCATCAAAAAAGGTGCCCCGGTGATGGAGATATTTAATTTTAAATATTTAGTTTAAATTTTAAATTATTTAAAATTTTAATTTTAATTTTAAAATTAAAAATAAAATTATAGCACCGACGTCTAAAGAAATGAGGAAAGGAATATATTAAAAATAATAGCGTCAACGTCTAAAGAAAGGAGGAAAGACACATATATGCCACAAAAATCTTTGATAAATTCTTGTCCTCGATTTTCGAATGCATTCGAATTGATAATGTAATGTGAAAAGAGCATGTGTGTTGAAGCGTGTGTAAAGAGGCGTGTGAAGGGTTTACGAAATTTGGGTCCATTGAAGAATCGTTCATGGAGGATAACCAAACACATAGGCACCTTTGGCCTAGTGGTTCATGCGCTGTGTAAGAAGTAGGAGGTATTGCGATCGAGTCTCACCGGGGATGCTTGCTGTGTTGAAACGCTCGAAGCATTTTTGAGTTTTCGAAGGGCATAGAATATTGAGGTATTTGTTTTGGTTCGTGCCCCTTTGAACACATGAGGGCATGTGGCCCAATGACGTCTTGGCCACGGTTAAGGCACTGAGTGAGGAGGCATCAAGGGATCGAATCCCATCAGGGATAGAGGCAAGTTAATATTTTTTAATATTTTATTTTTCTAAAGTTGCCCTAGGAGAAATAAGGGTTGTGATGCACTTTAGGAAAAAGAGAGATTTCTGGTGATTTTCTTTTTAGAAGTATATCATATTATATATCGTTGGAAATCTTATTTTGAGGGCTATTTGATTAACTTGCTTAGAGGGAGAAATAAGGTGTGTGTAAAGAGATATTTCTGATTTTGTAAAGAGGTTCAAAAGTGAAGGTTGCTCACCGGTAGGGAGAGGGACCAAGGGAGGCCGGAAACCAAAGGGGGGGAAAAAAAGTGAAGGTTGCTTTGTTCTTTTTCAAAGAGGATTAATTCTTTCATGAGGGGACATGATGTATTTTATTGAGTAGGAGTAATAAGGTGTTATTTGGATATTATTGTTGTGTTATTAATCATGATCCCTAACCCTTATTGAAAGTTGAAAAAGAAATTTTGTTGAGTGTGGCAGATTTAGTGGACAACTAATAAGGCATCAAAAGGTATGAGCAATATTCTCCATTGACTTTGTTTATGGTGGTTGATTTCTGAAATATCATTGGAGAGAAAAGGATTGATTGTGGTTTCCTTTTCGAAAGTGGTTGGTTGAATGCTTCAAGGTTTTTTGGTTTGAGATTTGTGTTTAAACCTTGTTTTATAAGCATTGTTGTTGAAGCCATTAGTTGTGTGAAAAACCTGAGATAGGGTTTGAGAAGAACATGAGTATCATTGTTATGTGAAGAATGTTTTATAAGCATTGTTGTTGAAGCCCATTGATTGTACAAAGAACTTGAACTTGAGTTAGAGGAGAACATGAGTATCATTGTTATGTGAGATTTGTGGTTAAGCATTGTTGGAAACATTTTGAGTTGGTTGATACATGCTTGGACTAGGGATTGTGAGAAAGAGTTGTTCCTTGTTGTGATTGGTTGAGTAGAGTTGTTTGAGCCTAGTCAAGTGAATGAGTGAAGTGGTTGTTCAAGTTCCATGAAACAAACTATTCTATATTCTGATTTGAGTTGAGATCATTGTGGATCATTGTTGTCATCCATTGTAGAGTGCATTGTCATTCATTGTTGAGTTCATCATTGAGCCTTGCCTTCATAGATATGTGGATGATATTTGAGTGCTACTTGAGCATGATTGATTGAGCCTTTGAGAAGGCCTTTGGTATAGATTTTTCACATATTTTTGGTAGCTTTTATGCATGATTTATTGATCCCTTGAGAAGACTTTTGGGATAGATTTTTGGATAGATTTGTGGTAGCTTTTGTGCATGATTGATTGAGCCTTTGAGAAGGCTTTTGGGATAGATTTATAGATAGATTTGTGGCAGATTTTTTGTATGATTTATTGAGCCTTTGAGAAGATTTTTTGATAGATTTTTGGACATATTTGTGGCAAATTTTGTGCATGGTTGATTGAGCCTTTGAGAAGGATTTTTGATATATTTGTGGACATATTTGTGGACAGATTTTGAGCAAGTTCTTGGTGAGCTTGCTGAGTAGATTTGAGCAAGTTCTTGGTGAGCTTGTTGGAGAATATTTGAGCAAGTTCTTGGTGATCTTTCTAGAGAGTATTTGAGCAAGTTCTTGGTGAGATTTCTAGAGCAAATTTAAGCAAGTTCTTGGTGAGCTTGCTGGAGCATATTTTGAGTAAGTTCTTGGTGAGCTTGCTAAATCAGATTAGTGGATTACCTAGCTGAGTAGATCAATGGATTGCCTAGCTGATCATATCAGTGAATTGCCTTGTTGAGCAGATCAATGGATTACCTACCTAATCAAATAAATATTGCCTTGTTGAGTAGATCAGTGGATTGCCTACCTAAGCAGATCAAGATTGCCTACTTGAGCAGATCAGTGGATTGCCTAGCTGAGCAGATTAGTGAATTGCCTTGTTGAGTAGATCAGTGGATTGCCTACCTAAGCATATCAAGATTGCCTACCTAAGTAGATCAGTGGATTGCCTACCTGAGCAGATCAATGGATTGCCTAGCTGAGTAGATCAATGGATTGCCTTGTTGAGTAGATCAGTGGATAGCCTAGCTTTGAGAAGATCAAAGTAATCATTTGTATTGGGATAAGGATCCCTATTTATTTGTGAAATATTATAAGGAGATTATCTTGTGGAGTACCCCACATTGGGGGAACCACGTTAAATCTTGTGTCTCAATTGTGTGTGGTGATTTGTGCTCTTGCTTACTATTGTTATCTATGTCATTAATGCACATTGCTATATTTGGATATTGCAATTAAGGACACTAATTGATATTGGTTTGGAAATAAAGTAAAAAGTGGGTGCTATATTGTTCTCCCCCCCTCTCAGTATAAGCTTGTGTTCTTCATGATTGTTTATTGAACTGATATAGATTTGATTGGTTTGTGGGTAAGGTGTGTTACCTAGAATATATATACATTGTTTGATGATTGGTTGGTTGATTAATCAATGAGAAAAGTATGATACCAGGAGTTCCCCAAGTTGTTGACTTGTTTTATGTGAATAATGAGGAAGGTGCAATACCTCATTTTTCCTTGAATTATTTAATGGTTTAATTATTTATTATTAGGAGAAGGTGTGATACTTTAAAAATCCCTAGGTTGCTTGATTGATTGATTGATTATTGGGGAAGGTGTGATACCTTGAACACCCCCAAGTTGCTTGATGACTTTATGTGTCTTGTATGTGCTTGTAATGTGATAAAGTGATTTGTTAAATGAATTTTTATGGATGCAATAAGTGTATGCTTAGGATTTTGTTTATATTTCAAAATAATGTTTGTACACGTATCATTATTTATAATTTTAATAAATTAATCAAGGGTGTCAACCCACTAATACTGATACATATATAACATGTATTTTTTATAAATGTAATACTATGAATGTGATGAGACGATGTGATGTTATGGATTCTAAGTTGACATGACTTGTTATTTTACTTATATTAGGGAAGAATAATCTGAAACTACTTTCATGATGCTCAAACGCCCTAGTAACCTCAATCAAACTCATCTTTTGATCAAGTAGGCACTTGAAGATACTTATTCAAGTTTTATATAAACCAACTATGTGTGCAGTGAATGTTCATTTTCAATCTTAGGCTATATTAGACTCGTAATTTGTGACTTACACAAATAAGCTAGCTCATCCGAGATCAAATATATATTTGTACAAAATAAGGTTGCTAATATAACAAATGTGTTACCATGTGTAAGGCTAATCCATTGCCATGCTGACATTATATCCCATTGTTATAATGAATATCACCCCATGGTTGTCAAAGACTAAGAATTCTAGGGATTCAAGCTCTTTAATCTCTCTGGTCAAATTTAATCTAAAAAGCTCCAAAGGCACCTAATCCCTTTGGTCAAATTTAGTTCAAAATGCTTCAAAGGCACTTAAACCCTTTGGTCAAACCAATTTCAAAATCTCGAGTGAACCTCATACCTAGTGATTTACTCTTTTCACTTGGTTTTTATAGTGATTAGTTATCCATGCAATCTAGTAGGATGAGTAAATTAACATAGGGCAATTCATAATAAAAAAAAAGATCATAAAATTACAAAAAAAAATGAATTGGGTCAAAATTGAGCTTGTCATGGATTCTAAAATCCATTTACACATAGAATTAACCTAGTTAAATGCAAGTACGATTATCTTGGTCAAGAGACTTGTCACTTTCATCATTTTCCATCTCCTCTATTGACTCATCACTTGAGGGGATAATCATATAATTACAAAATTTATACTCAAATCAATAATCAAACACTCAACAATGCAAATTGTGTTCATTCAAGAATAATTTCCAAAAATAATCATGGACCTTTTTTATTGGAGTGAATAACAAGTAAAAAAATAAACCAAATAAATAATGGGCTAAAACAACTACATGTTTGGTATACCTAAAATCGTGTGTCTTGTAGACCACTGAGATCTACCTCTAGTTAAAAGGGTACCAAGACAAAACCAAGTCCATTAATGAGTTGGAAGAAATGATTCAAAATCACATGCTTTTTCCATGATTGGGGCATCCTACGTTGATTTGGCTAATGAAAATTATTAAACTTCAAATTGACCAATTGTAGGTGATCTATTTTTTCTCTGCATTATGTTATCACACAAAGCATCCTAAAAAAGGGTATCTATAGGCACCTAAAACACATCATATTGAGGATAAAACCTAAATGAACTCCTTATTAGACCACCTAACCCACCTTAGGTAGCCTCAAGGCTAAAAAAGTGGTTCTCACCACTTAACGGGTATAGTTACCCATAAATCATGGCCATCTCACCTTGAGATGATTTTTAAATCGTGGCTATATCACCCTGAGATGGTTGCTCGACCATGGCCATCTCTACATGAGTTGACCATCAAAAACAAGCTTAAAAACAAAAAGATGCTTAATTGATATTTGAAACTACTAGTTAAGCCTCTGCATGATCCCGAGGAAGGCATTAAATGCCCCACATTTCTAAAATAGAAAAACTCATATAAAATATCAATTGCATGAAATTTTAGAGATAGGTATTCACTTTTCTTAGTGTGAACTACTTCTTTGCTTTTTCATGCAGAGTGCCCTAAATTTTTACCAAGATTGTATAAATTGACACTCACCCTCCAATTTTAAAGGGCTCTCAATGTTTGATTTTATGCAATGAAATGCTACCAAAATAAATCCATGGTCATCAATATTTGAATTTGTGCAATGAAGTGCTACTGAATTCAATCCCTAACTTTGAGCAATGAAATGTTACCCTTTTCATCCTCCAAGCCATCCCACTACTGAAATCCATGCTATTAGACTACTAAAAGGATAGGAAATTGTGCTCTCATTTTTCATGTAGTTAAATACCCTTGCCTTAGTGATTGATATGACCCATCAAGTTACTCTAAAAAAATCTTGAAAACACATCCAAGACATCTCATAGGCTACCCAGGATTGGTTTTGAAAAAACAAAGTCCAGCAATAGTAGTTGTCTCAACTCGATATGACCCGCAGGCAAGGCCATTTGACCCTAAGATGGCTCTGGTTAGAGATATGGTTTTTACTATTTTATTTTAGCATAGCTTAGATCAACAATTTTTTTCATTATTTGCATTTAGATAGATTTTAGATTTCACATGCTTTTGTCTAATTTATCTAAATTCATCACATTCAATTTCATTTATCATGCATATGTTTTTTATTTGTTTCTAGTTTCTTTATGTGCAAATTATAGGATCCAACCTACGACAAAGGAGTGCAAGAACCACATCAAAATCATTTCAATGATCATGATAAATCCACTCCCAAATGATTTGTAATTGCAAGAAGATAGTTTAGTGCACCTCAACATTTTATTTTTATTCATTTTATCATGGGTGGCATCCCCTTAGAGGGGACTTGATTGTAATGCATTGAAAAATAATTATTTAATATAAATAGATCCCCATATATTTATCATTTTATCATCTTGCTTATAGTTACATATATTGTTATCTTTACTTCACTTTATTGGTGCACGATTTTCAAGCATATCACTTAAGATCTATTGAACTGTAGCCAAAAGACCCTAATTCTTTCATTAATTTTGTGGGGCATGTTCAAACGTGTCAAGATCCTATGATTACATTTTAGGATCATGAAATTTAGATGATATCCATTGAGGTACTCAATCCACCTATTGTGGCCATTCCACAACTTACCCCAAAATTGGAGACCCACCTTAAAATTTTGATTTTTTGGATTTTTTTTGTTCTCTTTGAGCAATAATGTTGGTACATCCTTATCCTTGAGGTGTAGTGTAGGTTGTTTGTTGGTATCAGTTGGTGCCTCTTTGATTTTATTTTTGAATTATCTTGTGTATTTTTTAGATTCTATATTGTTTTGATTAATTTAAGGTTTTGAATTAAAACAATTCAAATCTTTGAAATTAATTAAGTAGGTTTTAAAGCTTTTATAAAATAAATAAATAAATAAATTTTAAAAAAATTAAAATAATATATATATATATGACAATAAGGTGAAAGGTTTAGTGTACTTGGTTTCTTTGTCCTCAGTTTAGTTTAATTTAGATTTTGATTTGGGTTTTTTTAGCTTTATAGTTTTAATTGTGTTAAGGTTTTCTTTTTTTTTAGTTTTATTTTTAAATCATTAGTTTATTTTAAATAGTGGTGAAGCTGTTGATTTTAAAGGGGTTTAATTTGCATTTTTTGTATTTCATCAATAGGGGCTCCCATACAAAGTGGTTGACTTATGCTTCAACATCATCGTGGATACACAATCATGGGATAGACACTGGCTTGTGTGCAAAAGGATGTGATGTACGAGAGATCACGGCTTGGGGAATACATAGATGTAATGATGATCGAAGGCTTTGATGGTGAGTGGTGACTAGATGATGACTTAGATAAATCATGACTGAGGTGATTGTTGATATGGTAGGCCCGTGCAGTGATAGGAGATAGATACATGATGACATAGCATGGACAATGTTGACATGGATTGATCTAGACCCAAATTGATTGGTTGATTGTTCATTGACTTGGATACGACTACCAACTTGGATGAAGACTTGGAGCTCAAATGGAAATCAAAGACAAAAGTGGTAGAGAATGGGCGTAGTTTGAACGATAACTCATACGGATTACAAATTTGAGAATGTGATAAGAAATGATGTGGACTATTAGAGCCATATGAACGATGGCATCCAAAATAGAATTGTCAATCCCTTGCAATTATTGGAATTAGTAGATAATAGGATTGTATATAGGTGTTCTCGTGTGAGGTGCTAGGCGATGAGCAAGCCAAAGTTGATGAGAATATCGATAGGTTTTAGACTGATGGGTAGCATAACTTGATCATGGTTGTCCAACATTAGAAAGGATATAGGGTTATAAAATTGGATATTCTTAGAAAGTCTAAGTCATGATGGTTACGAACTTGACTATCATCACACTGAAAATGATATTCTTGTATGAGGCAAGATTTTAATTTAGTAGGTTTACTAGTAAAGGGGGTGTGGGATGAGGTGAATGATATCATTGATGAAATATAACCAACCTAATCGTAGTGATACAAAGGTAGACTTGCCTATATTTAGAATAAATTGTACGCATAGAAACCAATTCCCATTGGTATATTTTGGGAAGCCATGATGTGGATCGATCAGACCAACGTACCACCCAACAGCGTGACGACGAAAGCTAAAGAAGGTTGATGAAATCAAACTCTAGAGAGCACATCTACTACTGATAATTTTTAAAATGAGCATCATGTTCAAATGAAGGAAGTTTTCATCACCTCAGCTATCCATCAGGGGCATGAGTGCTTAATTTGAAAATCTAGGGGATCTTCATCAAAGATCACCAAGTTTTTATTGATGAAACTCGAAAGGATGTTAGGGAGAATCTGCATCATCAAATTTTTATTGATGAAACTCATTTTTTTAAAAGGTAACCTTGAAGATTTTGACATCGTCACCAATGATTCACAAAAAATGTACCAGCATGGTAGAGGAGTGAATCAAACATAAAGCATGTGCACCATACTAGACTCCTATAAGCAACTTCATGACCAAATAAAAATATATGTGCAAAATATATTTTTTGGTGTTTCTACATGGCTAGGAAGAAAATGGTCAAAATCATTGATGTTCGACGTAATGGCGTTAACAGGGTTGAATCTCTATGTAAAAGTGAATATGAACATAATATGAACATAAGCTCGATAAATTCTGTAGTCACTACATCTTTAGTGGAGACAACAGAAATGGAGAGATGGTTATCTAAAAGGGACATAGGCATTTAAACCAAATAAACACTTGGTTTGCCTAAATTCTAAAAATTAGACTCAAGATTTTCTACCCATGGCTAAAGGGTTACCAAGAATCAAATCGAAATTCATCAAAGTGTTGGAAGCAATTATTTAAATATGTGCATCATTTTTATGATTAGAGCATCTCACGTTAAATTTTTCAACTTAACATCATACATCATCAACTCCACCATTTTAGATCATTTATTTTTTCTCTACATTGTGCTTAGGTACAAAAGCATTCCAAAAAGGGGCATATGTAGACACCTAAAATGCGTAATCACAAGGAGACTCTCCAAAAGACCTCCTTCTAACCTATATAAGCCATATAGGCTAGCCTCATGGCTATATAGTACCTTTCCCTAGCAAAAGGGCACTTCTCCTCATGGGAAGCAAGACCATATCACCTGATATGGTGTCCAAATCGATATCATCTCATAGTAAGACGGTGGTAGGGTACCTAGGAATAGACATTTAGGGATATATTATTATATTGTATAAGGGTTGGCATGGGCCATGCATAACCCTAGGTTGATTGCATTATAATATTATATTATATTATAATATAATATTATATTATAATATAATATTATATTATAATATAATATTATATTAGTAGTAGGCTCCCCAAAGTAGAATAAGAAGATGGATATATAAAGAAGAGATATTTATCATTGTAATCATCATGGAGATCAATCATATGTAATCATATTTACCCATGAAGTGGCTTATGGTACTTTGACCTCCTTATGTGGCATCTCTCATGTTGGGAGATCTTGTGGAGTTATTCCTTCCTTAAGGATTATTATTGGTTTTTCCCTACCTTAAGGGTATTATCTATTTCTCTCTCATTTGTGGATAATTATTTGTGGATGAATGATTTGAAATTTTTGAATATTGGTGAATAATTTATGTTAATATTAATAAATGTTTACAACAAGTGGTATCACAGCAACAATTTTGGCAAAGTGGGGATTTTTGTGTGAAATTGCAGAATTAGGGTAGAATTTTTTTGGAAAAACATCTCATCTTTCAAGAGTCATATCTCTGTGAAATTTTATTTGATTCAAGCGATTCTTAGATCATTTTTTTTAGAATTTGAAGAGATTTAAAATGAGTGTTCATATGAAGAAATATGAGCAGTATTGAAGGATATATGACCTTTTGAATTTAGTCATATGAAACAAGGATAGTGATGAATTTTGCAATTTTTTATGGAAAAACATCTCATATTTTAGAAGCCATATCTCTACGAAAGTTTATCCGATTCAAGTGATTACTGGATCAGTTTTTGCATAATTTAAAGGGATTTAAAATATGTGGTCATATGAAGGAATCTGAGTAGTATTAAGGGATATACGACCTTATAAATTCAACTATCTAGAATAAGGGTAGTGACAAATTTTCAATTCACAATTTTTTTCGAAAGACAAAATTTGTTTAGTTTGAGTTCAAGCAACAAAAATTAAGGACACACATCTTAAGGGTGATAATTTTTAGATTTTTGAAGATTTGAATATCACCATGGATAAATATGTTTTACATTCATATTTTTATGCTATTCAAATGGATGATGAGGATATTGTTCTTGGTTATCCTTGGTTAGATTCTTTGGTTACTATTAACATTAATATGCAAAATAATTTTATAAAGTTATGGTAGATGAAAAAGAAGATAACATTGCAAAATATTTCTCGGCTTAAGGAGCAAGAATCCAAGGAAAATCAAGAAGTGGTTCTATAGAAACAAATTGAAGAACCTGAAATAGAATCCAAGAAGGTAGTAGCAACAACAAAGTCCATGGAAGAAGTAGTAATAATTGATTCAGTGGAAATAACAGTAATAGAGTCCAAGGAAGATTTGATAGAAGAGCAAAAGGACACACCAAACAAAGATAACATGAAACAATAATGTCTAGAAGAATTTAAAATAATGGAGCCAAATATTGAGAAGTCAAAGAAGGCAAATCATCAAGTTACTGTTGCACTATATCGCCATCCACACCACCATGAGCGGCAACATTCTTGGAGGTATCTCTCAAGATAGTAATATTATGGTTCCACATGGAATCATAAGGGCACCAACTATGGCAGAGTTTGGCAGAGAAAGCATAGTGATCCTAGTTTTCAGAGTGGTTCATCAACATCAAGGAACAAGTGGACCCATCATTCAAGTTATCAAAATACAGTAGTAGAAGTGTGAAGTGTAGATTTGGATACTCAAGTAACAAAATGGTATACCAGCATCAACGTGTTTCACTTGGATGGATAGATGGATGATCAATATTGGTATCAGTTGCTAACATTACTTAGCAAATCATATTATCATGTTTCTTCATATTTTTCAAGGATGAAACATTTGTAAGGAGGGTGGCATGGTAGGGTACCTAGGAATAGATATTTGGGGATATATTATTATATTGTATAAGGGTTGGCATGGGCCACACATAACCCAAGGTTGATTGTATTATAATATTATAGTATATTATATTATATTATAATATTATATTAGTAGTAGGCTTCCTAAAGTAGAATAAGAATATGGATATATAAGTAAGAGATATTTGTCATTGTAATCATCATGGAGATCAATCATATGTATCAATATTTACCCACAAAGTGGTTTATGGTACTTTACCCCCCTTAAGTGGCATCTCTCATCTTGGTAGATCTTGTGGAGTTAACCTACCTTAAGGGTATTATCTATCTCTCTCTCATTTGTGGATTATTATTGTGGATAATTATTTTTGGATGAATAATTTGAACTTTTTGCTTATTGGTAAATTATTTATGTTAATAATAATAAACTTTTACAATATATGGTTGTGCATGTGCTAGTTTAAAAAGGAATAATCAGGAAATGAGATTGTCTATTAATGCGACAACATTTTTTTTCACCCTAAACAACCTACAGTTGTCCCTCCTACCTGTAAATTAATAATCAAGCTACCCCTAATTACCACTTACCACTTTTGGTTGCATGCTAGGGAGGCTATAAATGGAGGCTTCTCCCCTCTATTTAAGAATCTAGATTTTGAATTCTAGAGCAGTGAAGTGATACTGAGACCACACCATGCTTTTTGTTGCTTGCATATATGTTGTTGGATTATCATGCGAGTTTTAAAGCTACCTCCCTCATCCATGCTTGATCAAAACTATTTCTTTAAATTACATAAACCTACCTACTCACCTTCGGATTCACCATCAATCTATCAAAAAAACATCCTTTGATCACCTTCAATGCTACCGAACCTAGATTCCATAAGTTGTAGGTCTACAATAGCAATCATATCACTCTAAGATAGTCCATAGATAGATATCATCTCACTCAATATGGTCCCAATTAGATGACCAATTTCATAACTATTTTGGTATATTTGTTTAGATTATCATATGCATTCTTGTTTTAGCTATAGATAATTTATTTCATGCACTTTGTTTCAATATAATAACGTAGGTTTCCATTATTTTGCACATGCATTCATTTTATCTGGTTTTATTTCTTGATTAATATGGGTCCAACTTTGGTGGGTCCCATAGATACTATTTATTACTCCTTGTGTTTCTTTGCATGAAGGTTATAAGATTTAGGATGATGAAAGAAGTCTCAAGAAAACCCGCTCAAAATTTCTTTGTGGTGGTTTCAATAAAAACCACTCAAAATCATTGTTGTGGGTACAAAAATCATTCAGATTGCACCAAGAATATTATTGTAAAATTGTATCATTGGTAAAATCCTTGAAGGGAACATTATGTAACACATTTTAAAGAAATCAATGCAAGTTTAATACAGTTGGATTCCATTGCCATTTAGGTTTATTTATTCATATTTTGTATCATGTATTTTCTTTTGGTTTGTTTTATATGTTTGTTTACGATGCATGCATTTTTGCGCTTTCACTATTGAATACATTCCCTGGATTTTTTTGACTTGGGGTATTCACCCAAATCATAAAATATGGTGGATCAAGGTTGTGGGGATAGGGCTTCACAACACTAGGGCTTAGATCCAAATGGGATTCATGTAGGGTGGTGCATTTATAAAAACTATGATGAATGCTCATGTCAGTGATCAAGATGTTGCATCTATAAAAACTATGAGGAAAGCTCATGAGAATCTGGTGTCTCTATCTTCCCCAACTCTCCTTAACCCATGGTAGTTAGAGAGAATTAAATTAGTTTAGTAAGAATAGATATATGTTGGCTAGAGTGACTTGCTAATGGGGGATAATAATCTTAGAGTTGAGCCTCTGCTTCTAAATGTGGATCAAGAGGCTCAAGGAATCCTTGAGATATGAGGTTTGTTGTAGTTCTTGATAAAATTTGATAGGTATGGCCTTAAATTATCAAGACAAATCACCCATTCATGGTCTAAGGGAAAGGTAAGAGTTTTTGTTGTGATTTTTCCATCAACACTACCTTGATTGTGGAAGTTTTGGGCTTAGATATAGAGGGGGAATGTATAAGGAGAGAAAAACCCTCACTGATTGGGGAGATGGAGAGATTTGTCTTTATGGATCAGCATCCAAGAAGGTTGGAGAATGGGATGTCTTGGGAGTCACTTCCTTAGCCCTGGAGATGGGTGGTTCTACCTATTATGGAATAAATTATACTAGATTAAAATCCTTCTATCATTAGAAGCTTCCATTTCATGTTTTTGAACTACATTCGAAGAGGCCTAAAGATGAATATTCCAGCTTTCCTTTTCAAATTTATGGAAAAAATGATAATGGATGTTCAACTTGGTAAAGCTTCAGATCCTCTTCACCAAGGAATTTTTCTTGTAATTTTCAAACATGTGTTGGGTAAATAGGGAATGCTATGGAAATTTTTATGGGATCCCAAAAGTAGGAGGCTCCCAAGGGTAGTGGAGAACCCAAAGTTTCCTAGGACAAAGAAAGCCTCATCAAGTGTACATGGTAAGAAGGGGAATAGAGATGACTCATAGCATACCCCTTTGAGAATAAGGAGGAGGATGCATGTGCCTTTGGAGTTGTCCCAATATATGGATAAGGAGGAAGATAGTCACCCTATGGAATCTCAAAGGAGCTCAAGTAAGTGTGTCAAAAAAAAATTCAAGAAGATAAAGACGATCAATCTTCTAGACTAGGATATGAAGGAGGTTAAATCCATGAAATGTGATGGTGTTATAAGGGAGTCATTTGTGTTTTATTCCTTGCCTAAGTATCAAAATCACCTCAAGAAGGAGCACAATATGGATAAGATAGATGTAAGTAGGGATTTAGTTGGTGATCCCTCGGTGAAGCACATGTTGGAAGTTTTAAAAATAGTTATTTCATTCTAAAGGATCTTTAAAAAATAATGAGAAGAGTGATTGAATTTTTGGCTTGAAATGTGGATGAGTCTGAAATTCATCTTGAAGACCTGAAGAAAAGTATTAGTTTTTTGAGCTCCCAACAAGATATGATGAAGCATGGGCGGAATGTGAACAATCATTTTTTATTCTTCTCTCTTTGATTCCTTCCTTTATTGCTTTTTTCTGTTATAATTAATCTGATTTCATCTTTTTTAGTTAGTTGGTTTGATTTTTGAGGCTAATAGTCCTAGTTTTAGATGGTTTTTGTAGCCCTGCTTGGTGCTTTGTTGTTTTTCCTGTGATTATATTTGGAGCTTTATTGTCTACTCTTTTGTAATTTTTTGTTAAAAGGTTTGGTGACCCTTTCAAAACCCCTTATTCTATATATATATATATATATATATATATATATATATGTATATATATATATATATATATGTATATATATATATATATATATATATATATGTATATATATATATATATATATATATATATATATATATATATATATATATATATATATATATGTATATATATATATATATATATATATATATGTATATATATATATATATATATATATGTATATATATATATATATATATATATATATATATATATATATATATATATATGTATATATATATATATATATATGTATATATATATATATATATATGTATATATATATATATATATATATATAGCATTAAACAACAACCCAACAACCTAATACGATTTATTTACAAGCCACCATTTCACTAACTAAGGAATGACCCAAAAGAAAAGTATCATTGACAAATTGGGAGTGAGATACAAAGGGACCATTTATTATAACCTAAATACCTTTGATTTTTTTCTTCCATTTTTGGCTTTGAGAGAGCACTTCTCAATTTTTGAGCAAGAATAATAAATAGATAAAGATATAGTGGGTCACCCCAATGGAGTCCTAAATATGATTCAAAGTATCTAGCAAGGGATCCATTAATAAAAATAGAATATTTTGGAGTATTATAACATCTATTTCTCTCATAGTAGTCTTAATTGATATCTCTATTCAAGCCATTTTTTTAAAGAATATCATATACAAAAGTTCATGAAGCCCTGTAATATTCTTTTTTCATATCTAATTTTAGAAGAATACCTAGTTTTTCATGAAATGATGAGAATGGATGGGATCTTGTGCAATGATAGCACCATAAAGGATTTTTTAACCATAAACAAAACCACCTTGTTCCTTTAATATTAAATATGTATAATACATACTTATCTATTTGTCATACATTTTGAATTATCTTATAAATCATATTATAAAATTTTAGTGGATAAAAATTATTAAAATATTTTGTCACCTTTCTTGAAACATAATACAATAAAGATAGAATTGATATCACTGATCATAAAAAAATATTCCTAGCCTCTCCAACCACAACTAACATGTCACTCTTCAAAAATCCTAATTTTTCTGAAAGAAAATTGTAGGAAATACATTGGGCTAGGGTTCCTTGCTAATGTGGTATGAGAAAATTATCTCCTATAGCTCCTACATAGATATCTTCCTCATTAAGATATTATTTTATCCATGTGTGATAATTGATGGAATATTTTTCAAAACCTTGCCTTTGAGCCTCTTTATCTTACCTAACTTTTGATAATATATCTTTGAAATGTGTATTTATTATATTTTTAATATTTTATTCTTTCTTAGTGCTTATTTTATTCGATGTTGAAATATTTTTTATTCAATGAAAATACAAATCTATTTTGGTTGTAGCATAATTTTTTTAGTATTTCTATCCCCTTAAGTCATCTCCCTTTAAATTTTTGTAAACCATATTTGGTTTTTCTTTATATTATGATAATAATAATGTAACTATTTTTCTTGCACATAAGTATCTTGGTCCATTTCATAAACTATTGTTATCTCATATAATTCATTGAGATTGAATTTAATTTCCTCTTTTATTTCAAATATGTTTTCAAAATATTTGACATTCCAAATATTCATTTAGATATTTCATCTTTTAAAAAACTTGTATATGCATGATCCTTCAAACCTTGCTTCATCCTACCATAGCATAAATTAGGGTCTTAAAACAACATAGACTAATATTAAATTGGCTTTGGATGACCAATGTTGAGTAGATCACATCTAAAGAGAATGGGTTTGTTATTTGATCTTGTTTATATTAAATGTCTAAAAATATTGTATACTCTATTTGCAACCATGTATTATTGGAGAAATCAACTTAAATTGTATTCATATTCATCGTAGCTTTATATAACGTATATGCCAATATTAGCTATTAACTGCCAATCTCGAATAGCATTCAAATTTGATTGTATTCTCCTAAGTATAGCTCACAATACTAACAATAATATATTCTATATTTTTTGTGAGCTTCTAGATAGATAACTATAGGTTATCTAAATCACTAAATAATGTAATAATATTTTTCTAACATCCCCCTTATTACATTATTTAGTACAATATGTTACTATCCCCGCTTAATGTAGAGGACAGAATAATGAAAGCTGACTCCTGGCTTGGGCTACTGGCTCTATCAATGGGCATAGTCAAAAGTTAACAAATAGGGGTGCATATTTTAATGGGTTGTGCCAAAAAAGTCAACCAACAGTAGTCAATGATGTAGTCTCCAACAACAAGCAATGACAAGTGGGAGGGCCCATGTGGGCCTCTCAATGTGTGCATAACGCATAAAGGATAACTCTACGTGTTGGCATATATAAAGGGCTTAATAGCCATTTCCACTATCAATGTGGGATTAAATACATATTTAAATACACGGCTCTCCTACTTATGCACAAAACATCTCCAACTGCCATGTGGTGGATCCTTACTAGCTAGAACTTCGAGATTTTTGATTGGTGGTGTGTTAAACCTTAGTAATTGGGGTTTAATTTTCCAATTCTTTCATTGTGTCTAGTTCTTGTGTGCATGATCTATGCATTTGCTCTATATACCATAGTATCTAGGCTTACAACAAACCGATCAATGCCTATGGTGATCAATCTGGGTCTATGGTTCCTGATCACAATCAATGCAGGAGCCATGTTACTACATCCTACAACCTACACGCTAGTGGCTACGTAGTTGTAGCTAGGTCGTGGTACAACTACTAGGTTGATCGGGTATAGTTGTATCACTATATGGTTGTGTAGGGTCCATTGGTTGTGGTTGTAACCCTATGTGGCTTTGGGGCTACGCCTTATGTGATGTGGGCTACCATGCAAGTTAGGGCTATAACTGATGGTTGTTGGTGGCTCGCAAGGTTGTGCGCAGTAGTTGGACCTTGCACATATTGGATCGCAATCTGTGTTGGCTATGATGATCCTATGGTTATCGTAATTCAAGTGTATTGGAACTTTTTTTGAAAGACCCATAATTGAAATAATGTAATGTAACAATATAGCTTCACACACTGCTCCTCATGTTGCGTGATATTCTACCTCTATAGATGAAAGTGCAACAATTTGTTACTTCTTGTTGTGCCAAGAGATAAGTCTAGATCCAAGATGAAATTATGTATCCTAATGTTTATTTTCTATCATCTATAGATCTAGCATAATTTGAATATATGTATTCTTGCAAGAAGAACTTATCATTCTTCTTATAATCTAGGTCATATTTTGTTGTACCATAGACATAGTATAGAATTCACTTCACTGCTTTCCAATGACTGGCCTTATATTCCTGCATAAACCTCAAAAGATAGCTTCCAATAAATTTGATATCCGACCAGGTATTCATCAGATATATGAGACTCCCAATCAACTATCGATAGAGATTTACATCTACCTGAGGAGATTTGTCATATTGAGATAGTTGTAACCCTATTTTCATTGGATTTGCTTTGAGCTTACAATCTACCATTCAATTTTTTTAATTAATTCCTTGGCATACTTCATTTGTGTCACTGTAATGTGGTTATTTTCTTGCAAAACTTCCAAGACAAGATAATAATGGAGAAGTCCAAGATCTGTCATTTTAAATAATTTATTCAAGTCACCCTTCACTGCTTCAATCATCTCTTTTGAACTATCAGTGATGATCAGATCATCAACATAGAGCACAAGGATCACTATTTTAAAACTAAATTTTTTGAAATAAAGATTGGCATCTAAGGGACTTCTCTTGAAACCATGCTGCAAGATGTTATTATCAATATTTATGTACCAAAATCTTGGAGCATGTTTCAATCCATACAAGGACTTGATCAATTTTTTAAACTTTTTGTTCTTGTCCTTGTACTATAAATCCTTCAGGTTGAGTCATGCACACTTCTTCTTTTAAATCACCATTTAATAAGGTACTCTTCACATCCATATGATGAAGCTTCCATATGAACTAAGCTACCATTGCATAGAGTACATGAATGGTTGTCATTTTTGCAGTTGGTGTGAATGTCTCTTCATAATATATGTAGTCTCACAATGACACTGAGAGGGGGGGGTGAATTAGTGTAGCTTTTTAAAACTTAAATCTTCAACTCTTAAAGCTGAAACAATGAAAACTTAAAACCAAATAAAGCAAGTATAACAAGAGAACAACACACAACCCAAGATGTACCAAGGTTCACCGATTTGTCTACTCCTCAAAAATGACTATTTGGACTCCCATCCAAATCTAGCCTTTGCAAAGCACCAACTTTAAAATCAATTTACCAGCACCCACTAGAAGGAGCACCAACCCTTGATTTATCTACACCAACAGAAAGGAGCACCAACCCCTGATTTATCTGCACCAACAGAAAGGAGCACCAACCCCTGATTTATCCGCACCAACAGAAAGGAGCACCAACCCTTGATTTATCTGCACCAATAGAAAGGAGCACCAACCCCTAATTTATCTGCACCAACAAAAAGGAGCACCAACCCCTGATTTATCTGCACCAATAGAAAGGAGCACCAACCCCTGATGCCAAGCCCCAACTTGGACTTTTTGAAGCTAGAAGATTGACATAAAAATGCCTTCACTTTTACAAGACCTTGACTGGTATATTGCTTTCCCAACATCTCCCCAATTCATAAAACACACATGCTTATCACCCGTGCTGAAATCACCGACTGCACATCTCAAATTCTCCAGGCAACACTCCTTTTATAACAATCCTTTCTCTTCGTAACTCTAGTTGTAAATCCTTTGTTTATATTCTCATATGCCACTTGTCAATTGTAACTCCTTCTTTATGTAACTCATTTTGTATATATTTAGAAGGCATTTCGTCAAACACATCACATGCAAATAATTGACACATGTTTATTCATTTTCTCTTTGCATGACTGTTCATTTTCTCTTTGCATGTCTGTTCGTTTTCTCTTTGCATGACTGTTCATTTTCTCTTTCATGACTGTTTATTTTCTTTTCCCTTGTGCATGCATTTTTTTTCTCCTTCATGATTGTTCATTTTATCTTTCATTACTATTCATTTTCTCGGTCATGACTGTTCATTTTTTAGTCACGAAAATGTGACATGTCACGATATCACGACACTTTTGTTTCTCTGCCTGCCTGCCATTTTTGAGTCACAAAAATGCGACATGTCGCGATATCGTGATACTTTTTCTTTCTCTTCTTGCCTGCCCTTTTTGAGTCATGAAAATGCGACATGTCATGATATTGTGACACTTTTTATTTCTCTGCCTGCCTGCCCTTTTTGAGTCACGAAAATGCGACATGTCGTGATATTGCGACACTTTTTCTTTCTTTGCCTGCCTACCCTTTTTGAGTCACGAATGCGACATGTCGCGATATCGTGATATTTTTTCCTCCTTGCTCTTTCTCTTCGTTTTGGACCACGAAAATGTAACATGTCACGATATCGTGACACTTTTTCCTTCTTGCTCTTTCTCTTTGCTTTGAACTGTGAAAATGCAACATGTCATGATATCGCGACACTTTTTCCTCCTTACATTTTCTCTTTGCTTTGGACCACAAAAATGCAACATGTCGTGATATCGTGACACTTTTTCCTTCTTGTCCTTTCTCTTTGCTTTGGCCTGCGAAAATGCAACATGTCATGATATCGCGACACTTTTTCTCCTTGTTCTTTCTCTTTGCTTTGGCCCACGAAAATACAACATGTCGCGATATCATGACACTTTTTTCTCTTTGCTCTTTTGGCCACAAAAATGCAACATGTCGTGATATCGCGACACTTTTTCCTCCTTGATTTTTTGCTTCTCTTTTGGCCGCAAAAATGCAACATGTCGCAATATCGCGACATTTTTTCTCCTTGCATTTTCTCTTCTCTTTTGGCCGCAAAAATGCAACATGTCGCGATATCATGACACTTTTTCTCCTGGCATTTTCTCTTCTCTTTTGGCCGCAAAAATGCAACATGTCGCGATATCATGACACTTTTTTTCCTTGCTTTTTCGCTTCTCTTTTGGCCACGAAAATGCAACATGTCGTGATATCACGACACTTTTTTTTCTTTGTTTTTTCACTTCTCTTTTATCTTTAGCATATGGGCCACTTCGGTCTTCTTGGACAACCTATAAAAACTTCACCCAAACATCAAAAACATTCTCATAAGCATTTAACTTCACTGTACATACTCTGAATAACCTCTGAACTCATGTCTACTGCATCAACCGGTCTATCTGACTGTGTTGACAACAATGACAATACTGTCACTGCACTTTGCTCAACAATCTCCCCCTTTGGAATTTTTGGCAACACACATGCAATTTCCTGTAACTCTTGTGCAATTTCTTGTAACTCTTCTCCCTCTTTGACAATAATACCAAAAGGGCTGAGTAAAATCCCCTTGAGTCCATGCACAACATTCTCAAGCAAAAATTATTACACTTAGCAAAAATCACAAACATGAGCAAAAATATAAACAAATACACAAATGCTCCCCCTAAGAATGTGGTCCCGATAGCTAGTCAATTCTTGGGAAGCATGACCACTCCCAATTTATTGCGAAGATACTCAAAGACTTTCTTGGGTAACGGTTTTGTGAAGATATCCGCTACTTACTCTATTGTTGGAACAAAATCCAACTTAACCTCACCTTCCGCAACTTTCTCCTTCAAAAAGTGATATCGGATAGCAATATGTTTTGTACGATAATGCATAACCGGATTCTTTGAGATGTTAATGGCACTGGTGTTATCACACTTAACTGAAATTGGTTCACTGAAGTTAATACCAAGATATTTCAAGGTTTGTTTCATCCATAATACCTATGTACAACACGTTGTCACTACAATATATTTAGCCTCTACTATGGATAAGGATACTGACTCTTGTTTCTTACTGTGCCATGCGACCAACCTATCTCTAAGATAGAATGCACCTCCACTGGTACTCTTTCTGTCATCTACACATCCTGCCCAATCTGCATTTGAATACGTAATAAGGATGAAGTCCTTACCTTTCGGATATCATAACCCATACTCCATAGTACCCTTGAGATACCGAAGAATCCTCTTCACTGATGTCATATGAGTCTCCTTGGGACTAGCCTGAAATCGTGCTACCATGCATACTACCTACAAAATATCTAGTTTGGTAGCTATCAAGTACAGTAAGCTCCCAATTATAGATCTGTGCATGATTTGATCAACATGTGGAGATTTGTCATCCTTGCTCAACTTGCAACCTGTTGTCATAATAGATCTAACAATCTTCACATCAATGTGTAGTAAAAATACACACTACTTTTATCGAAACATGTATATGCAGCTAGGGAAACATTCTTTCACTAAACAAAATTATCAGAACTGTTATAATATATAACTTTTAACAATGGCAGTAAGAACCATCAAAAGTACAACAATAACATATAGCAATACTACCAATGGTGATAACTCTCAATTAAATCACCACCCTTCACGGCACCTCCACAAACAACTACATGAACTGAAACACACTTTGACAACTATACGATAATTCCCCCTGACTACTTGCCTTTCATCCTCAAATAACCAAACAAATACATAGGAGCATTAAAATAAAAATTTAAGATTGCTCCCCCTGAGGATGTGCTACCTGGAGTTGCTTAGTGCAATAGAGGAGTAGTCTCCTTCGGTCCAAGGAGACACGATTTCCTTTCTTCTTTCTTTCTCCACTCTAGTTTGATTACCGTTTTGGGCTCTTGTTTTGACTTTTCTTTTTCAGTAGCTTGTGCATGTTTTTCGAGAAATTTTCTATTTTGTCTCATTCCATTTGGTTGAAATTTTCTTCCCTGAAATTGATTTGATGCAGATGTACTTCGATAATTTCTTGCAATGTGATCAAAATTATGATAGTTATAACATTCTACAACATAATCCATCAAAGGTGAAAAAACATTTCTATTGGGTGGTTGTCTCTTATGCATCCTTGATGGATGATTATTTTCCTTTCTTTGATGCACCTGATTTCTTCCCTGTCTGTGTTGCATTCTTTGTGTCTGATGAAATCTATTGTCTTGCCTTAGATTAGATACAAAAGTTCTTGGACAAAACCTTGCTATGTGCCCATGACCATTACATTTAAAACATTGTACATGGTGTTCAATCGGAAAACCAGATGTATTTCTACCAGCATAACTCTTTGATCTATTATTCAATCCACAATAAATTGCCTTGTGACCATAATGGTTGCATCTAAAACAATAGCCATTAAAAGCATTACTATGAATAGAGTGAGAGTGATATAACCTCTTTTGTTGTGGTTACTTTGTTGTAGATCTCCTTTGATATTTTCTTCCTTTTGAAGATTCAGCTTCAAACTTTTCTTGCTTCGATCCTTCAATAGTGAACTTCTCTGCATATTTGGAAGATGAAGGTTGTTCAGCTTCATATCCAAGACCAAGCTTAGTCTTGGAGCTTCTTTGTTGCCTTATCATTTCATCTAGCAACTTTGTGCTCTTCTCAAATTTGAGATTTGTATTGGCCTCTTCTAGTTGTTTCTTCAAAAAAACAATCTCTTCTTCTTGTTTGCAGCAAACAATCTCTTTCTCATTGATCTGTGACCTGAGATTTTCTTCAATCCTTTTGGACTCTTCTACTTGCATCTTTAGATCACTAACAACTTTGTTAGATTCATCTTCACATTTGCTACATACATCGACTTTATCATCTAGGTGTGACTTCAAGGCTTCTTCTATTTTCTTGGCTTTATGAATTTGTAATAAGAGATCTTCAATATTATCCCCATATTCTTCCAACTTCTTGGACAGTATTTTTTTCATTTTCCTTTCTATATTCAATTCTTCAAGTGCAGTGATCAACTCACCTTATAGATCTACTTCAACCTTAAGATTTTCATCACTTATTTCAGAATTCACTCCTATCTTTTGTAGTTCAATTTTCTCTTCCACAGGAACTAAAACTGACTGAGATGCCTTATTGGAGGAGGATATATTCTTCTTACCCATTGCATACTAATCCAAGATCAACCCTAGCTGATTTAGCCTAAAAATGGAAACTGGCTCTGATACCAATTGTTAGTCTCACAATGACACTGAGATGGAGGGAGTGAATCAGTGTAGCTTTTTAAAACTTAAATCTTCAACTCTTAAAGCCAAAACAATGAAAATTTAAAACCAAATAAAGCAAGTATAACAAGAGAACATCACACAACATAAGATGTACCAAGGTTCACCGATTTGGCTACTCCTCAAAAATGACTATTTGGACTTCCATCCAAATCCATCCTTTACAAAGCACCAACTTTACAATTAATTTACCAGTACCCACTGGAAGGAGCACCAACCCCTGATTTATTTACACCAATAGAAATGAGCACCAACCCCTGATTTATCTACACCAATAGAAAGGAGCACCAACCCCTGATTTATCTACACCAACAGAAAGGAGCACCAACCCCTGATTTATTTACACCAACAAAAAGGAGCACCAACCCCTGATGCCAAGCACCAACTTGGACTTTTTGAAGCTAGAAGATTGACATAAAAATGCCTTCACTTTTACAAGACCCTGATTGGTCTATTGCTTACCCAACATCTCCCCCAATTCACAAAACACACACGCTTATCGCCCACACTGAAATCACTGACTGCACATATCAAATTCTTCAGGCAACACTCCTTTTATAACAATCCTTTCTCTTCGTAACTCTAGTTGTAAATCCTTCTTTTATATTCTCATATGCCACTTGTCAATTGTAACTCCTTATTTATGTAACACCTTTTGTATATATTTAGAAGGCATTTCATCAAACGTGTCACATGCAAATAATTGACACATGTCTGTTCATTTTCTCTTTGCATGACTGTTCGTTTTCTCTTTGCATGTATGTTCATTTTCTCTTTGCATGACTGTTCGTTTTCTCTTTCATGACTATTTGTTTTCTTTTCCCTTTTGCATGCATTTGTTTTCTCCTTCGATGACTGTTTGTTTTCTCCTTCATGACTTTTCATTTTCTTGGTCATGACTGTTCATTTTCTTTTCCCTTGAAATGCATTTGTTTTCTCCTTCGATGACTGTTCGTTTTCTCTTTCATGACTGTTTGTTTTCTCGGTCATGACTATTTTTTTTTAGTCACAAAAATGCATCATGTCGTGATATCGTGAAACTTTTGTTTCTCTTGCCTACCCTTTTTGAGTTGCAAAAATGTGACATGTCGCGATATCGTGACACTTTTTCTTTCTTTGTCTGCCTACCCTTTTTGAGTCATGAAAATGCGACATGTTGCAATATCGTGACACTTTTTCTTTCTCTGTCTGCCTGCTCTTTTTGAGTCACGAAAATATGACATGTCGCGATATCGTGACACTTTTTCCTCCTTGCTCTTTCTCTTCACTTTGGATCATGAAAATGCAACATGTCGCAATATCACGACACTTTTTCCTTCTTGCTCTTTCTCTTCGCTTTGGACCACGAAAATGCAACATGTCGAGATATCGCGACACTTTTTCCTCCTTGCATTTTCTCTTTGCTTTGGACCATGAAAATGCAACATGTTATGATATCGCGACACTTTTTCCTTCTTGTCCTTTCTCTTTGCTTTGGCCCGCAAAAATGCAACATGTCACGATATCGTGACACTTTTTCTCCTTGCTCTTTCTCTTTGCTTTGGCCCGCAAAAATACATGTCGTGATATCGTGACACTTTTTTCTCTTTGCTCTTTCGGTCGCGAAAATGCAACATGTCGCGATATTGTGACACTTTTTCCTCCTTGCTTTTTCACTTCTCTTTTGGCCGCGAAAATGCAACATGTCGCGATATCACGACACTTTTTCTCCTTGCATTTTCTCTTCTCTTTTGGCCACGAAAATGCAACATGTCGCAATATCGTGACACTTTTTCTCCTTGCATTTTCTCTTCTCTTTTGGCCGTGAAAATGCAACATGTCGCGATATCGCAACATTTTTTTTCCTTGCTTTTTCGCTTCTATTTTGGCCGCAAAAATGCAACATGTCGTGATATCACGACACTTTTTTTTCTTTGCTTTTTCGCTTCTCTTTTATCTTTAGCATATGGGCCACTTCGGTCTTCTTGGACAACCTGTAACAACTTCACCCAAACATCAAAAACATCCTCATAAGAATTTAACTTCACTATACATACTCTGAATAACCTCTGAACTCATGTCCACTACATCAACCGATCTATCTGACTATGTTGACAACAATGACAATACTTTCGCTGCACCTTGCTCAGCAATATATGCCTTCTTTTTAACATAGCCCTTTGAAAAAAGGTAGTTTTTATACTTATCAATTGTTCCATCTACCTTATACTTGACTTTGTATGCCCATTTGTAGCCAATGGGTTTCTTATTAGCATGCAGATAAATTAACTCTCATGTTTTGTTCTTTGTAAGAGATATATTTTTTGCATCTATAGTTTTCGTTCATTGAGGTACACTAAGAGCATCTTGCACTGAATTGGGTTCATGCTCTACAACTGTAGTCATAAAATTATATTTTTTCTCTTCACTCCCATCTTCTTATTGATCATATTTTGTATCTTATGTATAGTCGTCTTCTTCTCTTGCTTGATGAGACATACTTTGAGTACATGGCCAATCTGTATTGAGATCAGGAGGTGCATCCAAATTCACATCTCTTACAGTGCTAGTATACCATTTTGGAATTTTCTTCTATTTTTGGGAAGTCCTTTCCTTAGGCTCCTCAAAATCCAGGTATATAGCAGGATATGTGTCTTTAATATTTTTTGGTGTATCTAACTTAGGAGCTTTTCGTCAAATACCACATCTTGGCTTATATGAATCTTCTTGGTTTTAGGGTTACATTTAGGTTATTACTTTTGGGACTACCTCTAGGTCTGCCTATGGGTCACTACCTCTGGGTCTACCACTCGATCTATCTCTGGATCTACCTCTTGATCTACCTATTTTATAGAAGCCATACAAAATTTCTTTTATTTTTTTCCATTGTATGATATTTGTCCATCCACAATCAATGTGAATCTTGTTGGTGATTTTATCTTTGTACCAATAATTTGTAGGGGAGTGATTAGTAAATACACATGTGTCACAAGGATGTAGGTTCCAACACCTAGTTAAATTTCTAGTTCTTTCACATTGATTGCAATAATTGATTCTAGGAGTTGTATGGAATTTTGGTTTTACAAACATAGTCTTACTGCTTCCTACTTGACCATCATATCCAAGGACTTCATTCTTTGACCTGATATTTGACATTATGGAATTTCTTATGCCTTACCCATTTTTACCTAATCCTTCACCATCGTAGCTCATTCTCTGCATTAGTTTTGAAACATTACCTTTTGTATATTTTTCAAAACACCTAAGTTCATCATCATCACTGCTTTTAATAATATTGCATTTGTCACAATTAACAAGATCATTGTGCTCATTGTTAGGACTATCAGTTAAGTCACTAGTATCATAAGAAAAATATTTTCTTGTGATAAGGTCACCTATGTAACAACTGATATCTTCCATTATAGGCATGAGGTCACTAGTATCATAAAAAGTATTTTCTACCAAGGGCTCGAGGTCACTAGTGTCACAACAAGCATTGGTCACAATGGGATTAACCTTTGAATTAACAAGATCATTGTGCTCATTGTTAGGACTATCAGTTAAGTCACTAGTGTCACAAGCAAAATATTTTCTTTTGATAAGGTCACATATGTCACAACTGATATCTTCCATTATAGGCATGAGGTCACTTGTGTCATAACAAGCATTTTCCACCAAGGGCTCGAGGTCGCTTGTGTCACAACAAGCATTGGTCACAATGGGCTTGACCTTTGATTTCTCATTTAGTTCTTTTTTCCTTCTAGGCTTATAGATGTCAAGGGTAATTAATAACATGTATACTTCCCTTACAACATCTATAGAAAATATAACACCATTCATTTGAAGGTCTTCACAAGATTCAACATCTCTGAGAATGACTTGTACACCAGTGAGGAATTTTTCATCCTCATAAAGATCCACCCCTTCTGGAAAATAAGGACCTTTAATTGATGTGGCACATTCATCAATTTGTTGGGGGGCATGCTTTTTATTGGATTTTCCCATGTTTTAAGGTGTCGATTTCCACTAAAAATGCACCTTTACAATGTAATTTTGCAAAATATAAAATAAAATATCTATAAAATTTATTAAGGTGTTAGACTCTCTCTCGAAAAAATACCATATTACAATACACTTACAATGCAATTACAATCTACTTTATAATTTTGCAAAAATCTATTTTACAAAAATAGATAAATTTGCCCCCCCTTTTGGAAAATATGGTCATGTGGAAGAAATAATTATCCCCTTTCTCCACTTTAAAAAAAAATACCTCCAAGGGAAGTCCCTGGTTTGAATCTCCACCCTACCAAACGCATATCTAATACCCAAAATCCAGTTAATAATGTTGCTGCGATCAAAACCAGACGCGACTTTCGGGTGATTTTGATGGTGTAGAACCCCCCGGTTGTGATTTCTCATACCAAAGCGCCTCCACAAAGAGTATTTTTTTTTTGCTAAATTCAAAAAAATAAAAAAATGCCTCCAATTTTTTAAATATAATAAGGCTTTTCTTTGTTTTTTTTTTAATCCCTCCAAAGTTTTGTTTTTAAAAAAAGTGCTTTTGTTTTGTTTTTTAAATAAAGCACCGTTCTAAACAATAAAATAATTGGAACAAACCCAAAAACAAATAACGTGGATGCTTTGTTAAAAAAAGAGCCAACGGGATTTCAACCTTAATGTCCCGGTCGGAAAGCTATTAACGCTCGTGCACTAGTCGCCTGGGTAAACCCGCTCATCAATTTTAAAAGTCACATGACTTTTAATTTAAAAATACCTCCCACGGCCACTTCCCACCACCGCCACAGCTCCACCATATCGTTGTTACTCCACCCACATTCCACCACACGTTCGAGTTATGTGATTAGCCAAGGCTCCATTGCATGCAATTGATTAAAGGTAAAACCTGTAGAAAAGTTTAATTTTTTATTTTTTTTTACACCTACGATGGAGTTTCTGTGTGCACCTGTGCAAATTTCTTTGTAGATCAGCTCGATCTAGCTACTATGGCTGCATTCGATGAGGGTGAGTGATAGGAATCTCTAGGTGAGCGTGATCGGCAATCAGGGCTACGAAGAAAACCTAGTATTTCTCCCTTGCATGTGATTGAGGTTCTTTTTTTTTATTACATAGAAGAGTTAGTAACTGGTCAACGCAAGTTCAAATCAGGTTTTTTTCATTGCTATCTATAATTTTATTTTTCTTCTTGTTAGCACAAGGTTCAAACCACATGAACTGCAACCACCAAACCTATCTATCTCCTTAAGGAAGCGGTCGCTCTGCGTTGCACTCAGAGAATTCTTAACAGATTACTACCTGAAACCACCAAAATTTGAACCCAAATCTCTTCTCAACAAATGTCCATCCAAACTTGCACTTACCAATCCACTAGCCCTTAATTTTTTATTTTTATTTTTTTTGGTTGCCCTGGCTTGTTGCTTTGTAGGGCCGATGGTTGTGATCGAGGAACCGGCTGGATTTGAAAGCTGCAGACAAAACAAATTTAATTGTTTTTTATAATTTTTTTAATCAGTTTGATTACACATGATGCTTTCCTCCAATGGATTTCAGTCTTCTGTGCAGTACAAGGTGCTACAAGGGCAGCGTTGGCCTCCCTGGTGCTTGCTGGATGTGGAGGAACTACGACCTAATTTGGTCGCAGGGTCACGTGTCGAGATTTTTTTTGCTTTGTTGCATGGCCTGCACAATCCTCCAATGTGTGGTCTGGCGATGGTTTCTCATGGTCGTAGGTGTTGCAGCGGCTCTTCTGGTTGCACGGGTTGCAGCTTTGGGTTGAGAGATTGTTTGGTGGATAGCCCTGTGGCGTGGGCTAGGCACAATGGCTTATTTAGGCCATACAGTGGTCTGTGGGCTATGCAGTGGCCTGCCTCTCAGCCTTCGTAGGCTGCTCTACAGATATCACCGCTTTCGGTTAGACGGTGCCTCTGGTCAAACTGATTGGGAAGATGGTGCACCAATTTTGATGTTGCATAAAAGGGCTCAGATCCGTGTAATATTTTTTAATTTATTTTTTATTTTTTTGTACGTGTTGGTAAATAAGGGATGATCAATTTCTCAACAAAGAATTGATCTTACCTCGATCATTCAGTTGTAATACTATGCTTTCTCTATCTAGTTGTAGGTTCGCCAAAATGAGCTCATGTTCAGTTATTGGCAGAAACAAAAATTACAAAGAGATCCAAGAACACTGTCCACATCTTGGTGCATAGGCTTGCAGCTGGGTGTGCAACCTGATCTAGCACGCGGTTTGTTGTAAATTTCTTTATTGATTGATTTGGTTTGGTTGAAAATATGGGAACAAGACCAATAAAAAGTTTCTAATTTAAATTCTTGATCATAGAGAAGTATTGTGAATTAGATCTAGTAGGCCTCTAAAACATCCTTCAACTCACTTTCTACTTCCTATGTCAAGTTGCAGGCTCACCAAGGTGAGCTCACAATCAACAGGCAAATGTAGAATGCAATACCCTATAATACCCACTCTATACCATATTGGAGAAATCAACTCAAATTGTATTCATCTTCATCTTAGCTTTATACAACGTATATGCCAAAATTAGTTATTGTATTCTCCTAAGTATAGCTCACAATACTAACAATAATATTTTTTTTTTTTGTGAGCTTCTAGATAGATAACTATAGGTTATCTAAATCACTAAATAATGTAATAATATTTTTCTAACATGTATTAGATAGCAAAAACATGTCCAATCCTTTTCATTTATGAGTTTTCCAAATGTGCTTATTATCTTATATATTGAAAACTTGAAGGAATAGTAGCTCAAAGGCTATTTAAGTTGACAAATGAAATAAAACCCTCCATTAATTTAGAGTACCTAAGAGTACCACCCTTATTTTTAAAGGAGATATAATTGTGTTGAAGTTCCCCTAAGAAATTATAAATGAATTTTCTTACAAATATATTCAGGTCCTTAGAATATATTTCATGAGGAATAACTATAGTTGGAGTATATAAATTTATAACCCCAAGTTTGATATTTTCCTTTTTCTAACAAAATAAATTCAACAACCCAATTACTTTTTGTTTCTAACAATTTTCCATCCCATTTGTGTTTGTCCCATATCATTGTTGTACCTTTAGATCTCATACAACAACTACCACCCAATCCACTCTCTTCCAAATGCATACTTATTCCTCACTAAAATTTTATTTTATTAATATAAATTCAAGACTAACTTTTTAATTCCCTAGTAACTATTTTTTCAAAGAATTTATTCATTCTTCTAACACTCCAAGATATAATTTTCATCATCACTTTTTAATTTTTATTTATTGGTTTAGTGCCTCTTCTTATTAATAGTTGCAATGCTTGATTTTGTTTTTCCATATCAATACTCACTCTCTCTCTCTCTACACAAACACACACTTTCATATTCATCAATCTCTTTGAGACTATTCATAATGAGACCAACAATCAATAGAATTATGCTTCCCTAGAGTATCTAAAGTGAAAAAGAAAAAAACCTCCAAAATACTTATTTTTTATGTTTTTATAGAAACCCTAAAGTGATGCAAATATGATCCTCCATAGTAATGACTTTCTTATGCCACATTGAAAACATTAAGTTGTCATGTGTAGCTTCCATAACCATTTTCTATTATATTGCTCTTGGAAACCTAAAGTGCAAGGGATGAACTCTACACTACTTTCATTTTTATTGCAAGAATATAATTTTTTTACTATTTGAAAAAATGATGATGATTTGCCTAGATTAAAGTTGACCTCTTTTGTCTCCATTATTTTAAAATTTATCTTCATATCTTTCTTTATAACTTAAATTCCTTTAAAATTTGAACTTAAACATTCTATTTCCTCATCCTATAATGACCCTCCTTGGAGGGACTTGTTCTTGATATTTGATTTATGTATTGATAAGTGGATACCTAATACATAATCTCATTTTTTGTTACCAAGATACATTGTTAGTTGCACCTTATGCTTTGATTATACTATTTTAGGAATATGGTATTGTTGATGATCTGTAGTTGTAAGACAAGGTACTCTAATGGGTGCATTGGTATGGAACAACCACCAAAGTTGAGAAAAAAAGGGAAACGATGGATGGAATTTATCATCAACAGCCCAAGGGTAAAAAAATATCCTTAATATAGATGCATTGTATATGTGTTTGTTGTGATTGAATACACCATTGGGTAAGGATATCAAAAGAGTCATCCTTAGTAGACAAGTGATAATGTCTCATTATCTTAAAAAATTTCTACTCAAGGAATAACTTTGGTTGTACCTAATGATGTTTTGCATTGAACATTTTATGCATTTGTTTGAAGCATGAAAAATTATGGTTATTACATTCATTCGATTTCGTATTAATATTAACGTTGGTAATATTAATACCTAATATATTAATATCAATGTTAATAGTTAATATTAAAATTTTATGAGATATATATTTTTTAATTTGTTAGATCGAAAAATGACTTCCATAGCGACCTCTGCAACTATGATGTCTGCTGGCGGGTTTTCTACTGGTGGGATTTCTACTGGTAGCCCCCTTTGGGGACCTGGAGTAGGGGGAGATTCCTCCATTAGAGGATGGCCCCAAGGGCCCCGACCCGAAACCTGAAGGGAAGATCAATGCCCCTCTGACGTACTTGGAGAAGGTTATGGGTAAGGCAAAACCTAACCCCATAGAAAACACAAACCATCCCCCTATGACCGTATCAGGGGATAATATGGTATTCCATGTCTCGTTCATGGAAGAAAAACTCTCTAACGAATCACTCTCTTTGGTGGGTAAGTTCTTGGGAGGGAGACCTGATATGGAATCCATACGAAGATGGGTCAATTTCAAATGGTGAATAATGGGAAGCCTTCATTTGATGGCCCTCACTCAGGTTTTCTTCTTGATCTACTTGAAAAACTAGGATTATTATGCTCAGATCCTCACTGGGGGACCCTCATTTTTTGGCAAGAAAATTCCATTTTTAAGAAAATGGGGGGAAGACTTCAACCCCCAAAATTAGAACATCAACTTCACACCAATCTGGGGCCATCTCCCAGATCTCCCCATCTAGTTCTTCTATGAATATATTCTTCGATGGATAGGGGATTACATTGGAGAACTTTTGGTGATTGACCCTGCAACAAAATCCTGATCTCGCATGGGCTATACCCAAATCTGTTTCAATGCCAACCTTACCTCCCAAATCCCCACCCGCGTAAACCTTATTTATGGGGACTTCCAATGGTGTCAAACTTTTGAATATGATAATAAACCCACGTTCTGCATTGAATGCAAGTCCCGGTGGCACCTTCAATCTTAATTTCCATACCTCAAACCCCATCAAGAAACTCCATTTAAAGCTCCCCCCTCCTTGTTTCAAGAAAAATTATATGGGAGAGCACAACGATAGTTCCAAAGGATTCGGGAGCACCCGACTGAAAAAATATAAATGGAAGTAGGCTACTCACCAGGAACTCCTCATCAACAATCCATATTCAAACTCTGATCAGGTATGTTCTATGTTCACTTTCCCTAATAGATTTGGGCCCTTAAGCCTTGAAAATGATGAGGTTCTCTTCCCTAAATCCATTCTTGTGCAAAATCCCTCCACCAATCCCCATACCCTCCCAATTTGGGTCTTATGTTCCCAACCCTAACATATCCCTCCCTCCCATCATTCCCCAACCCAATCCCTTATTTGATCCCAAAACCCTCCTCTAGTAGGTTTTCCCTCTTACTTATCCCTCGAAAGAACCCTTGTCCCCATTCGGTTCCTATCCTAAATCCTTGGAAGACACTTCTAGTCCCTCCCATTCCAAAGTCAACATTAGCTCCATCATCACAAGAAGCAAAAAAGGCCCCATAGACACTGGGAGTGAAAAGAAAAGAGGTTCAAGAGCAAAATAAGAAGGATATTGATGACCAAATCGTGAACGAAGTGCAGTTAACCCTGTGCCCTATGTTGTTCAACCAAACTAAGGATGAGACCAAGAATCCCAAACCTCCCCCTCTTCAGAACAAGGGAGGCAAGAAACTAGCTAAAACATCTAGATGAAGATCCTCTCCTAGAACATCATAGGTCTTAATAGCATGAGCAAACAGAGTTTAGCTCGTACCATGAGGAAAGAGTACAATCCTTCTATACTCATCCTTCAAGAAACTAAAATAGCTACTAAAAGAACTCATAACATAGTTCAAAAAATTTTGAAGAAGGGCCAATGGGCTTCATCCCCAGCTGAAGGATCGATAGGAGGCCTCTTGTGCTTTTAGGACCCTAAAAAGGTAGAAGGCAGAGTCATCTCCTATTCCAATAGGACCCTAAACTTGATTTTCAACTACAAAGAAAACAAATTCACTTGGGTGTTGTCCAACATCTATGCCCTTAAAAATCCCATGGAAAGGTGCAACATGTGGAGATCCCTTTCTCTTATGAAGGATGCTTTCTCCAACCTTTTGTGGACGATAGCGGGGGATTTCAATTACCCTCTCTTCCACTTTGATAAGAAAGGGGGTGTATGCACTTCCTCCAAGAGCATCATGGACTTCTAGGAATTTATCTCTAAGAATGAGCTTATGGACATCCAGATCAGAGGTAGCCAATTCACCTGGTGTAATAAAAGGGTTGTGGATGAGCACATCTAAGTAAAATTGGATTGGTTTTTCCTATCTCAATAGGTCATTCCCCTGTTTGGAGACACGTCCTTGATCCCTCTCCCCAGAATCGGATCTGATCATTCCCTACTCCTCCTGGAATCGAATAAGGATCCATCCTTTAAGACTCCTTTCATATTTAAGAACATGTGGATTCATCACCCAGACCTAAAGTAGAGGATTAGGGAATGGTGGAATACTCCTATCCCAAGATCAGCCATCTCTCAGGTTTTCCAAAAGATGAAGTCCATCAAAGAAAACCTAAAAATTTGTAATATGGAAGTGTTTGGGAATATATTCAAGGCAAAAGAGGAAATTTTGAGCCAACTCAAAACGTTAGAATAGAAAATCCAGCATGATCAATGGACCCCTTAGCTGAGGAATGAGGAAATACAGCTTCTAGAATAATACCACAACATTCTAACCAAAGAAGAGACCTTTTGGTGACAAAATTCTTGGGCTCTCTAGCTCAAGGATGGGGATGCTAATACAAGGTTCTTCCATGCATCTACTTTGCGTAACAGAAGCACAAATAAGATCAAGGAGCTCACCTTGGAATATGGAACTGTCACTCAGGATATCTTCAAGATCCAAGAGGAAGCCTCATCCTTTTTTAGTAACATGATGGGAGCTGCCATCCCCACCAACATCGCAGCCTAAGAAGCCCTGCTGGAAAATATTCTCCCCTTGGTAACCCCTAAAATGAATCAATATCTGATCCAATCCCTATTTGAGAAGAAAATCAAGAGTGCCTTATTTTCCATGAAGACTAAAAAGGCTCCAAGTCTGGATAGGTTCCCCCTTGTTTATTTTAGATTTTCTAGGATATATCGGGGAAAGATGTTTGCAATGCCATCATGGAGCTCCAACACACCAAAATCATCCTTCGAGGGACTAACTCCACCTTTATTGCCCTGGTCTCTAAAATCCTCCAGTGCAAAACCCTGAATGACTTCAGGCCCATCAGCTTGTGCAACATCATCTACAAGATCCTAACCAAATCCTTCACTTAAATATTGAAGAAAATACTCCCCTCCATCATTTATCCTTGCCAAGGAAACTCTGTTGAAGGAAGATCCATTACTGATAGCATCATTTCCCTTCATGAAATGCTCCACTCAACCCTCTACAACAAGAAAGATGCCATGTTCCTAAAACTGGATATCAGCAAAGCTTTTGACAAGGTGGACAGGGACTTTCTTTTGAAATTTCTATCCCGGTTTGGTTTTCACACAGAATGGATTAACCTCATTATTTTAGATCCATGATTCTTAGTTTTAGTCAATGGTTCAGCTGTTGGTTATTTCCCTAGCCTCAGAGGAATCATATAGGGGGGTCCCTTATCCCCTTTCCTGTTCATCATCCTTTTTGAATCCCTGGGCATAGCTTTTAAGTAGGTGTGTGTGATAATGTGTACTTCAGGAATCAAGGTTTCTTCAAAGTTCCCTCCCTTGTCCCATTAGTGGTACTCTTTGTCCAAGCCAATTCCATAAAAGGGATCCTTGATACCTATGCCTCTGATGCAGGCCATGAAATCAACTACCTCAAGAGAAAAAAAAAATTTCTCAACACTCCAGGCAACAGGAAGTGAAATATCGCTCGCATCCTTCAATGTTGCATTGCGTATCTCCCCACCTCTTACCTAGGTCTTCCCCTGTTCACCAAAAGCCTAAAAGAGTCAATGTGGTACAATGTTATTGACAGGATCATATGCAATCTTGTAGCGTGTAAAGACTCCATACTATCCCAAGCAGCCAAAGCAACCCTTACCATAGCTATCCTCCAAAGCATCCCAATCTATTTCATGTCTATTTTAAAAGCTCCAGCTTTGGTTTATTTCAAAATTGAGCAGATCCATAAAAAGTTCCTATGGGCGGGTCCAAAAAACACCAAAAAATTTCATCTTGTGAACTGGGATAAGGTCTACCAACCAAAGTACAAAGGAGACCTTAGGCTGAGGAGGTCTGCCAAAATGAATCTAGCCCTCATGGAAAAATAGGTCTAGAAACTATTTACCAACTTCAAAGTAGAATGGGTTTCAACTGTCTAGAGAAAGTATCTCAAAAATATGTCTTTTATGGACAGTAGCATCCCTATTAATGGATCTGCCTTTTGGAGGGTCATTATTCAAGCAAAACCTCTCATCATCAAATTCCCCCGATGGTAGCTAGGTAAAGGATCATCTATCAACTTTTGGGAAGACACGTGGCTTAAAGATAAACCCCTCAAGGAGTTCCTTGAGTTTTTTGATATCAAACCGAGTCTAGAGAGAAGATGGGGAAACAAGGTGAAGGATTATATAGACAGGCAGGGTCAGTGAAAGATTTTCCCAGGTAGGGTAGGGGACCATCTGTCTAATTTGCTTGAAACTACCATAATTCCCACCTCAGCCACCCATATCTTTCGATTTGGGCAGGAATGGATAGTGGGGATTTCTCGGTAAAGTTAGCTCACTCCCTCCTGGTTAACCCTCATGGCTCCCCGATCCCTTTCACAGCTATATGGATTAAATGTCTTATCCCTAAAATTGGTTTCTTTTCTTGGACTACTATCCAAAATAAAGCTCTCACCACTAATAACCTCATGAAGAGGGGAATCTCGGTCCCCAATAGATGCCACTTATTCTTATCCAATTGGGAATCCATCAACCACCTACTATTTGAGTGTGATTTTTCTAAGGAGGGCCTAGATTTCATTTTTTCCACCTTTCAAATTCAGTGGGCCCGTCAAAAATCCCTTATGAATTTGTTCATCCAATGGACCACCCTTTTTTGACATCCCAAGGTGGATTTCTTATGTAAAATCTACCTCCATCACTTCATCTGGCAAGTGTGGCTAGAACGAAATCGCAAGATTTTCTCCACCAACATAAACAACCCTATTTCCATGGCCATTAAATCCCTAGCCTATGCTTCTGAGAATTTTCAACTTCTTCCTTGGCGAAGCTTCCTGCTCAGCCAGGTTGAAGACAATATCATCAATTCCCTCAACATTCCTATTCCCACCATGCCCCTTCCTACTCCCCATCCCCATCTCAGAGCTTGTTGGAATCCCTCAATGGAGGAATGGTTAAAATTCAATTTTTATGGGGCATCTAAATGAAATCCTAGTCTGGCAGGAGCAGGGGGTGCAGTTAGAAACCACCTTGGGAAGATAGTCTTGGTCTTCACAGAAAACCTTCACCATAAAACCAACATTATGGCTGAGGCTTGGGCTCTATGGTGAGGGATCCAATTGATCAGAAACACTCACCTTAAAATTCACATCGAAGGGGATCCTTTAAACATCATTGGCTACATTACATCTAATAGAATTCCCTCATGGAATATTAGGCCATTGATCCAAGAAAGTAGGGAACTGTTGTGTCAGCATGTCCAGGTGGAAGCTAACCACGTGTACAGGGAAGAAAATAGGCTTACTGACAGGTTAGCCAACTTGGGCATAGGTCAAATGCCAATGATGGTGTGGCACAATTTCCCCCTACCATATCTTCTCCAGTTGGCGCTTACAGAAGCACTTGGTAAGTCCTCTAAGGTTTCCCATGCTAATCAATGATGTATGTTTCCAATGTCGTGCAGGTAATAATCCAAGTCTTCCTCCACCATTTTTCCCTATGGAGTGTGGAACGATGCCACCTCATGATTGGTCAGCCTACTTACATCCATTCTAATCATAATAATGAGTGGTACTCTTTGTCCATCGTTGATACCTCCCAATGCTTTTCACCACATCTAGTAGTATATATTCTTTCCCTCCCACCATCGGCCATGTCTGCTTCACCAACCCACATCATCATCGTTACCTTTGCGGATATCATCCCAATGTACACACTCTATCCATGTCCTCCCCAGATTGGCAATCGGTCATCCACCTGTATTTCATCTGCTCTCCTTGGCATGACCCTTCTACTTCCCTCCTACCTTTTATACCATGCTCATCGTCTGCTCATCGACATTCCCTACAAGCCATTACTGTAGCCAATTTTTGTCTCCCCTCCACCACCTTTCATCTTCATTCCATCCCCTTCTGCCATGGCCTTCATAGAGCCAAGCACTCTCCAACTTGACTCTATGTCCATTGCCTATTTGTAAGGTTGCAGACTCATTACCCTGCTATCCAAGTTCCTCGGAGTCGAGGATGACATTACTACAGATTTTTTTCACACATGGTCGAATGCCCACGTTTGCATCAAAAATATTTACTTCAAGGTTACTCCTAAATTGATTGGAGAGATTACAGCTTTGCCCCTGTTGAGTCGACTGGTCCACTGAGACAAGCATTGTTGGGAACCAAAATTGGAGGGGTTCCAAAATTACCAGAACTTCGTATGGTATGGTGTGACCCTGAAGAGAGAGTCCCTCCTTGATCCTTTCCCCACTATCGCTATCCCTATCATGTATTATTTGGTGTGTGATGACCCAAACAAACCAATGGCCAATTTTCACCTTGCTTTAGTTAACCATATTAGAGGTTACAAACCCATGAATATCCCAGGGTTTCTTCATTGCTCCATTCACCTTGCTGTGGTTGTTGCCCACAAAAACATTATCCCTCCTATCCACAAGGGTTTATTCATCATTATATTTTACCATGTCATGCCCAATCCCCCCATTGCAACGACCCCCTTGCATATGAACCCCCCTTGTCCACCTCCCCCCAAAGCCCTGCTCACTCTCTATCCACCAGGGTTTATTCATGCCACCTCTGCCACTAAATCTGGTGCTGCTACTTCTCTAGCCAAACCCCTCAGTTCTAACAATCCCTTCGTTTCCCTTCCCAAGCCTTCTGCTTCCCTAGCCAATTCCTTTGCCTCCCCTTCTAAGGTTGCTACCTCCCCTCCCAAAACCATTGCTTCATCGTCAAATCCCACTCCTCGGCTGGCAAAAGGACTCCCCTAGGCAAGTGTAGGGTGAGAACTATAGAGGCTACCCCTCATGTTCGAAGATCATCCTACATCAAGAAACCTAAGGCCGAGTTGATCCAGAATTCCCCCCCTCCTATAGAGGGTGACGGCGTCAGTGGGGATTCGGCTCCGACCTCTGGCATATCGAACCGACTGATAAGAATGTTCCTTAGAAGCTTCATCATGGCATTTGAAAGTGTGAGCTCAGCTCTAAAATGGGCCCTCCAACAAAACATTGAACATGCATTCGAGGAGGTCTTGGATATTGATCCCTAAATTTCTTCAGAGCTATAACTTTTTGAAGGTGTCCAGAAATCCCTGTTCGAGTGGCAGTGCATAGGTTTTTGACTCCATGGTTTTTTGTGGTTTGGGATTATATATCTTATCATTAGTAATGGATTTATCCTTGGTCTTTGATTGTTCCATTTTGTGTCTTTCAACCCCTGCATGGGCTTGCAGTCTGCTTCTACCCGCTTTAATCTCCCCTACGAGGGAATTTTGTTTGTTGTTTCCCCTATGGGGGAATGGTAAAATTTCAGTGGTTCCATCCCTCTTAGAAAGTGATTTTGTAGTTTTGGAAAATTCCCAGCTACTACAAATTTCTATACATCTAGGGTGGGGACCCAGTTAAAACCCTTATAAATAATATTTCCAACTTACCAAAAATATATATTAAAATTTGATACTAACTTAATTTATAGGATGGATAATTAATTATTAATATCCTAATGTCTTGAGACTTTTTGGAATATTAAATTTTTTAATTATTAATATTTTATCTTATAAATGGGTAAATTATATAAAGAGATAATAGCATTAGTCAATGAAATTGGTGAGGTTCTTTATTATTATGTTTTATGAAATTTAGAAAGTTACATTAATTTAGATTAATTAAGGAGCTTCTTTTCATTAAAATCCTAATTAGATGTAAGGTGGTACTTTGGTAAAGTGAAGATTTGGGCATAACCTCCTTTGGAAGCCAATCAGTAACATCTAAGGGAATGGGATGGTTGGTAGGATTGGGGAGGAAAGATATGTTTCTAACCTCAAAATTTTATGAGCCCTTCGGATGGAAGGAAAAGAGTCTAGTGAGAAGAAGAAAAATGTAGTAGTTGATGGAGGTTTGAGGAGGTAGTACTAGAAGCGAAAGTTGTAGATTCATTTTCTATAGATAAGGTAAGCTCGAATAATTTTTTTGTTATGTCATCTTCTCCTAAATATTCTTTATTGTGTTCACCATGGTTTTCCAAAGCCCACTTTAGAGTTGACTGGCTCTTTAAGTTTTCTTTGCTCTCTATTTTTGTAAGACTTATTTTAGTCTGGTTTGCTATTTTTCTTTTGAAGCATTTGTAGCATTATTATCCTTGTTATAGAATCCTTTCCAAAAGGTAATATTAGTTATTTAAATAACTTAAGAACCTTGTCTCTGCATCTAAGTGGTGTAGTATTTTTGGTTTTGTTTGGAGCTAGTCTATTTTTCTTAGCTATTTTAGGAATTGGTCTTGTATTTCCTCACCTTGGTTTATTCCCTTAACCAATATTTGTTTTTGTCCCTTGCTTTACCTAGTAGTTAAGATTCACTATTCTATCTGAGATAGCTTAGTGCATGGTTGTTGTAATCCCAGTTTTGTGTTGTTTATGTTGTAGTTTTGGGTTGCTTTTTATTTTTCAATGAGCGATCAATGCTTGTAGTGCATCCTTAATTATATTAAGGTTGGTGGATTACCTTAAGTTGAGCCTATGGCTAGGTTCTTAGAATATTTTCCTCTTTTATTTGAGGATGTGTGCTATGTTGTTTTTGTATGAGTAAGCATGTGTTATAAGGTAAGCTTGGTGCTATCGAAATTGAACTTGATTCTTTATTATTTTGAGTGTTTATAAAACATTTTGGAATTTAGTTTTAATTTTATTATAACTTATGGAATTTGTTGGTTTAAGTATAGAAGTTAAATGTGTCTTTGGTAAAAACTTAGAGAAGTAATCTTGTTGTATTTATAGATTTAATTTTATAATTTAGAAGGGTTCAAACTTTGGTTAATGTTGGGATATATCCATGTTGGTTGTTTAATACAAAAGTTAAGAAATAGTTTTAGGAATTAAAAAAATATATTGCTATGAGAATTATTTTAAAAGTTTTAGTAATGGATTCTTAAGGCTTGGGTAGATAAAGGATTTCCATTATAGAGAGAAGTATGGAATTCTCTTAGTGATGTTGTATGGTTATGTTTTCTTAATGTTCTTGCATCTATATTATGTATCTTGTATGGTTGTGTTTATGCATGATGCATGTTAAGTTACATGTGCATGTAAGAGTTGTCCTAATCCTTAATCTATTAATCTAAGTTTATGGGAATGAGCAATCGGATGAAGATCATGAAAATATTATTGAAAATATGAATTCTTTGTATAGCTATGTAATAGTATTTTTGAAGAAAGAATGGTTATGAAAGCAAGTGCATTGATTATGTATAGTCTTAGGAAAATAAAAATATGCTTTGGTTAATCTCTACTCGAGTAGAAATTTCCAAGAAATGTGCTAAAATGAAGGATTGTATATGGTGATTCTCCTTTTGTATGAAATGAAAAGGCTATTATGTGTTGAATGGAAAGTATATGTTTAGCAAAAAGGATGGTGGAATGTAATTCCTAGATTAAAGGTTATTTTCCATTTATTTAATTAAGGAAATGCTAGATGAGAGTATTATGAATTGTAAAGTATTTGAAATTTCTTCAACAATGTGCCATGTGAAAATACTAATGTATTACCACTTTATTTATTTTTGGAAAAGATGTTGATATTTTGATATATGTGTATTTGATTCTCAGGTTTGTGGAAAAAACTTGGGAAAGAATTAGAGTCATATTAGAACACTTGAGTCAAGAAGATAACTCAATTATGGGAGGATTTGTGGTGTTGTAATAACCAATTAGTTGTGAAACTTGGGAGTTATGGTGATGTAATAACCAAGTATTCATGAATCTGGGAGGAGTTGTGATGATGTAGTAATCAAATATTTGTGAATGATACATCTTGAATGGTGAGGATCAAGTGTTTCAAAGTGGTGAGGTTTTTGGAATCATTCATAAAATAGTAATGATGGCATCTTCAATAGTGAGGTTCAAGTGACCACATCCATTTCTAAGTGAGTGGTAGTGGCCTTAGTTAGCCCGCAAATGTGTGGTAACTAAGCATTAAGTCATTACGTTAGAATAATTTTACATAGATGGACTTATGTAGGGTTAAGAAAAAAGGTTTTCTCCTTTAAGTGTTATGGGCCTTAAAGGATTTAAAGGATAATCCCTATGTCATGGTCAAGTTTTTGCATATCGTAAAGGGTATAGGAAAGGTAGTGGGACCACTATTAGCATCATTTTTAAATGGTGATGTTTAGAAAGGTGAACCCCAATAATACAAGATGTTAGCCACTCCTACCACTTGAGGGTCATCTATAGTGATATTAAACTCAAAATGTGGTTATGCCTTAAGTACTAGAAAAATATTGGGACATCTTGTGAACCTTGTGAGGAAAAAAATATCTCTCTCCCTTGGATTGAGTTGGTAGGTTGTTACAGTTGGTATTAGAGCCTAGATTGTAGGACTAGAAGCTTTCACAAAGAGAACCTAGGATAAGCCTTGACTTGATGTGCTACTTTGGGGAGAATTATTCTTCTAGGGACCTTAACGTAATTTGGGATAAGAGAGGTATTGCATACCATTTGGACCAGTTAAACCAAGGAGTAAAAATCCTAGGGAGTATAGTTTCTTATTGGGAATGACACCTTGCAATGAGGCAAGTGTGACCATGATCATTATCAAGTTAGTGATAATGATCTATGTTAGTTTATTAAAAAATGAAAGTAACTGATTGAAGGTATAATTTAGGAGAAATTTTAACTTATCCAGCTCTTTTTTATTAATAAATGATACCTATTTTGAGAGGATGATCATCCAAAAATATGGTGTTAGCTACATAGGAGGAAGTTGTATTACATCCCCAAAAGGATCCTAGAAGAACAATGGACTCGAATAAGAATTCTAGAAGGACAATGGACTCCAACAAGAAAAGTAGAAGAATAGTGGAATTCAGTGAGAGGGAGGAAAACATTTCTTCAATAATAAAGTTGCTCCAAGAGTAGATGGAGCAGCAATAGAAATTGTTGGAAACTTTGGTTAATAAGGAAACTAATAATAGGGATTCAAAGGGTAGGTAGGAAGGGAATCCTACTAGAGGAATTCTAGAGGGTAGAGCTTCAATCAAGGTTGAGCTTGTCAAGGACCTTAATAATGTTAAGGTATATAAAGTTAATAGAAGAGAAGGGGGTGATGTAGTAGAGTATTGGTTGAATGAGTTGGAAACTTTATTTTCTATGAATAACTACTCACTCAAGACCTAAACAATTTGGGAAACCCTTCATATTTAGTATGTAGCCTTATAATGGTGGAACAAATTCAAAGTAGGCAAAAGAATCTAAGCCATGGACCTTAAATGAGATAGTTTTGTAAGGGCATTTAAGAAGAGATTCCCATTAAATATGTTTTATGTAGAGAAGTTTGAGGAATTCTCTACGCTCCAATAGGGTACATTGGCGATGGAGGTATATTATCAAATATTGATTAAACTCTTGAAATATTTGACTAGATATAATATCAATTAACAATTTAAGGTGCATAAGTTCATATTAGGGATGGATCCTAAGATTAGAATAGTGATTAATTTGCTCAAGCCCAAAACCCTTCAAAAATATTATGATTTGGCTTGATAGGAAGAGACCAATATACAAACCAAGAATACTTTCTTCAACTATGAAGGGTTGACAAAAGGAGAAAAATAGGAATTCAAGAAGAGGAAGAGTGATAGATTTATGAAATGGGATAAGAATCAAAATAATAAAAGTAAAGGGAACCCAAATTTTGGAAATAAGAACAATGGAAACCAAGGGAATTATAAGAAGAATTTATAGAATAAGGATAATTCAAAACCTCAACCTCAAAAGTAGAATAAATTATCTTAAAAAGAGAGATTAGGGGATAAAAGGAAAGAAACGCCTCAAGCATCTAGAATATATTGTTTCATTTGTGGGAGTCATCATTATACATATAAATATCCCTAACAACCAAATTCAAGTAATAGAATTGAGGGGAGGGTTTTGATGGAAGGAGCAACATCTAGGGTTTCAGGTTGGTGCTAAAAAATTTTGTAAAAACCAGTGTGTTGGCTGGTGAAAGGTGTGTTGTAGTTTGGCTTTAGATATGGTAGCTTCGAGGAATTCTGGTGACCCCCAATATTTGTCTTTTAAGGATGTTATTTTGAATAAGTATGCATCTTCTTTTGATCATGCAAATGTGATGAATTTTTTGTTGCATGCAACCCTTGATCCTGTTTCTAATTCCTCTTTGACTTCGAAGCCTAAGAATAATGGATGTTTGGAGAAAATCAAAGATCGTCCTATCTTGGTTATCAGTCTTGATTCTATTATAGATGATGTTTTCTATTTGTTTGAGCATGCGCTCATCTGCAAATTTATGGATCTCATAATTTCTATGTCTTTTTTAGAAAATTGGGTTAGGAGAAATTGGAGCCCTGAAGGTGATTTGGAGATTATTCTTGCAGCTAATGGGTATTTTATTGTGGTGTTCTCCCATATGGCATATCGTAGTAAAGTGTTCGATGGGGGTCCTTACTTTCACAATCAATATGGATTATTTATCAAACCCTGGCATTTAGGATTTGATTTGATGGAGGAGAGGCCTTCTAGGATTCCTATGTGGGTCTATTTTCCATGACTTCCTATGGAATATTTGAGGTTGGATATTCTTTATTCTATTGCAGATATTATTGGGAAACCGGTTGGTCCATCTCACCAAAATTTAGATATAAAATTTGCTTCTTTTGCACAACTCTATATTGAAGTAGATCTGAATAAGTCGTTACCTAAATCATTGGAGATTAAACTAGAAAACATATCTTGGGTGCAACAATTAGATTATGAAGCTCTCCCATTTTAATGTCGCATATGCCATGAATATGGGTATCTTCAGATAATCTGTAAGAAAGTGAATTCTTAGTCTTCATCCTATTCATTTGACTTTCAAGATGCATCTACAAAGGCAAAAGGAAAAGCTCTTATGGTTAATGAGATGCCCGATTCTGATGGATTTATTTCTATTAAGTCTCGTTCAAGATCTAGGCCTTTTGTTCATCATAATAAAGGTGTTGGGAAGGGAGGTTTTGGTAATAGATTTGATGTGTTTGAGACTTTTGAGGAGTCACATGTTGAGGAGCAATTCTAGAATAGAGGTGATATGGATCCTTGTATTCAAGAGTCAGGTACTTGTTCTTTCCTAAATTCTTCTTTGGAAATGCAAACTTCTGATAAGGAAGGGATGGTGCCTAATAACCCTCTTGTATGAAATGAAGATAAGTCCAAAGAGGTATTATATTATCTTGATAAAGTTCTTGATCATTCCCCTTTGGCTGAAAACTTGATTGAGGGAAATGAGGATGAGACTAGGTTTGAACCCTCCCAAGATAGGATTGTTAGAGAGGAAGGGAAAAAGAAAATTTCTTCTGTGTTAGGTATTCACCCAAAAACTATCAAAAAAGGTGGGGTGGAGAAGGTAGTAAAAATAGGAAGAAATAAGGATAAAAAAAAAAGTGAAATTGATAGTGGAATCCTTAGTTGAGTCTGGTGTTGTTAAGACAATAGATTCTCTCTTCTCTATTTCCCAAAAATGAAAGTGATATCTTGGAATTTTAGGGATTTTGGTAGCAGCCCTAGACAAAAAGCTACTCAGAATTTGATCAGAGATCATAGACCTAATATTATTTTCATCCAAGAAATAAAATTATCTTGTGAAGATATGGTTAGAATTACTTCTAAGATATGGAAAGGTGGTCATTGTCTTGCTATTGGAGCCCAGGGTTCAACGGGTGGTGTTTCATGTTTGTGGGATCCACAAAGCTTAACTCTCTCTTGGTGTGTGGGTAGCAGTAACTATCTCTCTGTGGTTGCTACATGCTTTTCATCTGGATCTTCTATTCTTCTATCTAATGTGTATGCCCTCAATGATTTATCAGGTAAAATCCTCTTATAGAACCATCTTATATTCATTCGATCTCTTGATCCCAATTATCCTTAGATTGTGGTTGGGGATTTTAATTCTATCATGTCCCTGGAGGAGAATGATGGTGATGTGGAGTGTTTGGGCTCTTCTTCTACTTTGATGCAGAACAATATTTCTTTCCTTAATATTGTTAATGTGAAGCCTCAAAATGGGCTCTTTACTTGGACTAATAAAATATCTGGAATGGAATTTATTTTTAAAATATTGGATTGGTTCATTACTTTAGATAGTTCTTTTGATGATAGTTAGACTTCATTCTCAGATATTCTATGCTGGAGGGGCTCTGATCACTAGCCCATTCTCTTTCAGTCCTTGAGATTCTCATTGCCAAGAAATAAGCCTTTCAAATTTCAACTTATGTGGCTTAGGTATAAGGATTTGTATGAATGTTTGGAGAGGTAGTGGGTCAAATGGAAACCCAAATTTGGCACTAATATGTTTACTTTTTCCAAAAACCTCCAGTTTGTCAAATTCAAACTCAGGCAATGGAACAAATTTCCTTTTGGAAATATTTTTCAGAATAAAAAGCAACTACAGGATAGCTTGGAGGAGATCACTGTTAAAATTAAATATGAAGGATTGAAAAATGATCTGTTGGAAATGGAAGCTTCCCTTTCTATTCAAATTACTGAATGGGAGCTTTGTGAGGAGATTTTTTTGAAGCAAAAATCTCAGATTGACTGGTTGTTGGAAGGGGATGGAAACACCTTTTTTTTCACAATTTGATTAAATACCGTAGTAATGGTAATGTTATACTCTCACTTACTTCTGATCAAGGGGAAACTCTCTCATCCTTTGAGGATATCTCTAATTAAGAAGTTGTGTTCTTCTCCTCTCTTTTCTCTGAGCAGGGTCCTCATGATGTTGTTAATATGAAGCTTATTTTGTATTGTATTCCTAGGTTTGTCTCTAATGATATGAATTAGATGCTAATGGACCCCATCTCGATGGAGGAAATTAAAGCAGTGGTTTTTCAAATGAAAAAATTTAAAACACCTAGACCTAATGGTTTCCCTATAGACATTTTTCAAGAATTTTGGGAAGTGTTATCTTTTGATCTGCTAAAATTTATTCAGGAATCCCAATTTAATAAGCAAATGCTTAAAGCTATTGATTCAACCTTCCTTGCTCTTATTCCCAACTATAAAAATGCTAGCTCGTTGGGGTATTTCCATCCTATTTTCCTATGCAATGTTACAAAATTATTACCAATATTATTGCGGATCGACTGAAGAAAGTTCTTGGTTTTATTATTTCTCTTGAGCAAGGTGGGTTTGTTAAGGGTCGTCATATTTTAGATGGTGTGGTGGTTATTGCTGAAGTTATTTACTCTATGGATATCTCTAAGAAAAAGGCTATGTTCATTAAGCTTAATATGTCCAAGGCTTATGATAGGTTAGTTGGCCTTTTTTGCAGAACATCCTTCAAGCTTTTGGGTTCTCATATAATTGGATTGAATGGGTCATGAGTTGTGTGACTTCGACCTCCTTTGTAGTTTTAATCAATGGTTTATCATTTGCTTTCTTCTCGGCCTCTAGGGGATTTGTCAAGGAGATCCCTTGTCCCCCTATCTTTTTATCCTTATGGTTGAAGTTTTGGGTAGACTTCTCAAGAGTTTTCAAAATCATGGTGCTATCTAGTGATGGTCTTGGATGGATAATTCTTTAGCCCAGTCTCATATTCAGTTTTTCGATGATACTGCTCTGATGGGGAGGGCAAAATTTGAGGAAGCAATGAATTTTAGGAAGGCTTTAGATATTTACTTATCTAACTCTAGTCAAATGATTAATGAAGAGAAATCAAATATCTTATTCTTCAATACGGATGGTCGGATTCAATGTAGGATTGCTAATATTCTATGTTTTTAGGTGGGTTGTTTGCCAATGGAGTATCTGGAGATTCCTATTTCTTCTAAAAATATTAGAAGGGCTTACTGGAAAAGTATTTTGGATAGATTTTGATCAAGGGTTTATCATTGGACTTTTTTATGGCTATCCTTTGTTGGTAGATTAATGCTTTTGATGTTTGTCCTTCATGCTTTGCCTATTTACAGGTTTTCTATCTTGGTTGCTCCTAAGTGCTTTCTCAAAGAATTTGATTCTCTTTCTAGAAAATTTCTATGGGCTGGAAACCTTGACTGTAATAAATGGAACTTGGTTAGTTGGGATACTTTGTGTTACCCTAAATATATGGGAGGTCTTGGTTTGAGGTAATCTAATTTGAATAGTCTCGCTTTGGCTGCTAAACATTATTGGAGGTGGTGTTGTAATCGTGATAAAATTTGGGCTAAAATTATTAGCCTAAAATATTTTGGTGGTGCTTTGATAGATGAGATTCTGAGATTGGAGTTGAGGGGGAAAGGTTCCATTGTTTGGGACACTCTCAAAAAATGTGCCATGCTTATTAAGCATAGTCTCTTTCAAATTGTTAATAAGGGAAACAATGTCTTATTTTGAGAAGATTCTTGGGATAATCATCCTCCTATCCTTTCTTCTTTCCCCCACCTTCATCTTCTTTGGGATTTTTTTTATGATGTGGGTTGGTCTAAGGTGGATGACTTCAAGTGATAAAGTCCTCTTGGAAGTTCTTTTAATCACTACTGGTGGGATTTGTAAGGCTGGCTAGAGGGTGGCTATCCTGAGGATCGTGACACTTTGACTTCTATTTTGGATGAGATATCATGTTGTTCTATTGAATACTTTGATATTCTTGCTTGCGGACATAATTTGAAATGGAAATACATTATTTCTCTGGGTTATCAAACCCTTATTATGCAAAGAAGAGAGGATATTGTATCCCCCTGGTGGAAGAGGATTTGAAATAAGTTTGGTTGGCCCAAATATAATTTTTTCTTTGGAAAAAAGTGTCAAAAGAAATGTTCAACTTGGGATAATATTTAGAAAAGAGGTTTTCAGGGTCCTTCACTATGTTTTCTTTGTGGAAAGAATGAGGAAACAATTCTCCATATTTTATTCCAATGCTCATATTCCCTGGAGGTCTATAATTTGTGGTGGAAGATTTTTAAAAGGCCCATCATCCATGCTACTTATATTTTTGATTTTTAGGAAGGCTTGGGTAGACCCCCTACCTCTTATTCATGTCTTAAAACTACCTGGGATATTGGTCCTTCATCTTTTGGTAGATTTTATTGGAATGCAATCGAAGAATTTTTCAGGGATGTCAACTTGGAGCCTTATAGGTATGGCTCAGAGTCAAAAGGATGGTTAAGGAGACTATTAAGGCCAAGTGTGTTTTGAGTTCTCCTCTTACTTTCTCCAACTAGCATATTATCAATAGATTGGAGATTTCTTTATCATCACCAGTTGCAAACAAAAGCCCTATTAGGGGGATTGGTTCATTGAAATTCAATAGATCTAGGAAGTAGAGTTCCCCCCTAGGGATGTTATAAGAATAAACAAGGATGGTTATTCCAGGGGCCACCCAGGTAATTTTGGTATAGGGGGAATTGTTCATGATAGTGAGGGTGTGGCCCACCTCTTTTTATCTGTGTACAAGGGAATTGATTCGAATAGTCATATGGAAGCATTGGTAATTCTCCATGCGTTGGAAATAAATTTTTCATTGGGATGGAGAAGGGTTATTTTTGAATCTGATTCCATGATAGTGGTGTATCTTTTTAACAACAAGCATTTTTAGGATGCTTCCTGGTTTATGGCTAGAATAGTGAAACAAATTTTGAGCTTGGTTGGGAATTTTGTTGAAATTTCTTTTGTTTATATCCCAAGAGAATGGAATAGAGTGGCTGATTTTTTGGTGAAGTGGGCTTCTAAAGGATTCCCTTACTAGAAATCTGATAGCTAGAATGATCTTGATCAAGAGAAATCTAGACTCCTTAATCAGTTAATTCATGAGGACCAAGAAAGATAATCTCAAGGTGGAGGAACCCGATTATCATGGTTTGTTGTGTCCTATCGAAGATGTTGTCAGAATGATCTATGGATTTTCTTAGTGGATTTATTGTATTTCATATGATGTACTGGCTTGGATCACTTGGAAATCCTTGTGGAATGTATTGTTTTATATTTTGAATAAAAAAATTCCCCCTTCCAAAAAAATTAATAGAGTTGAGGAGAAACCACATCAAGTCTATGCAACCATAGGAAGTCAAAACCTAGATGGACAAGTAACTCTTATGATACTGAATCGTAAGTTGTTCAATAAGAATATTAATATTTTAATTGATATTGGGGCTACATATAGTTTTATTTCTAAAATTATTATAGGGGATATGTTGAAAAGACCTCGATTTTTTGCACAAGGGTAAAAAGTTGAGTATGGGTCTAGATAGACTTACTCAGTGGATCAACATTTTCCTACAATTGAGATCACCTTAATTAATGGATACACTATTTCATACTTACATGTATCACCACTACATGCCTTTGATATTATATTAGGAATGGATTTGTTAAAGGCTCATGGGACCCTAATCAACTTCCAAGAAAAATATATGGACTATACTAATAAGGATAAGAAGAGAGTAAGGGTTTAAATTATGCAAGGGTCTTTTCAACCATATTTTTTGTCAACTATGCAGCTAAATAAGAAAAATATAAAAGTGATATGTTGTATGTAGTAAACATAAATGGCAAGATAGACAATAATGTGGATGAGGAAATATTTAAGAAACATCCAATTCAACATGAATTTAGGGATGTATTTCTAGAATATCTCCTAGGCCTACCACCTCAGTGTGAATTTGAATTCACCATTGAACTAATGCCAAGAACTAAACCTATTTCAAGGACACCATATAGAATGATTCCTATTGAGTTGCAAGAGATTCAGGTGCAATGTCAAGATTTGTTGGAGAAGACTTTAAGTAAACCTAGTTTGTCGCCTTGGGGAGCTTCAATTTTATTTGTGAAAAAATAATGATGGTTCCTTGAGGCTATGCATTGATTATAGAATATTTAATAAGGTCATCATTAATAATAAGTATCCATTGCCAAGGATAGATGATATATTTGACCAATTAAAGGATGCCACTATATTTTCAAAAATTGATTGAAGATCATGATATCATCAACTAAGAATTTATGAGGAGGGTACTCATAAAACAACCTTTAAGACTAGGTATTGACACAATGGGTTCATAGTGTTTCCATTTGGGCTAACAAATGTGCCAATAAAATTCATGAATATGATGAAGTGTGTTTTATAAATAGCTGGATTGGTTTATTTTGATATTTCTAGATGATATTTTGATATATTTATGCACTAGAGAAGAACATGACCAATGTTTGAGGTTAGTGTTAGAGGTGCTGAGGAAAAACCAACTTTATGAAAAATTTTCTTAATGTAAATTTTATACCTCACAAGTTCAATATTTGGAGCATATTATATCTGCAAAAGGGATTGTTGTAGATCCTAAGAAAATTGAGGTTATTCTAAGTTGACCTACACTCAAAAACGTGTTTGAGGTTAGAAGCTTCATGGAAATAACCAGCTATTATAGGTATTTTATAAAATACTATTCAAATATTGCATATTCTATTACTAATATTTAGAGAAAAGGAAAAGAATTCAAATGGATGGATAAGTGTGAGGTTGCCTTTAAAACTTTGAAAAATAAGTTGACTAAAATGCTAATTCTTAGGATACTAGATCTTATTAGGAATTCATAGTATGTACAAATGCTTCCTTAGAAGGTTTGGGAAGGGCATTATCCCAAAATGAAGCTATAGTAGCATATGAGTCTAGGAAACTCAAGAAGCATGAGTTGAATTATGCTATATATGACCTAGAGTTGGTAGTGGTTATGCATACACTAAAGTTCTAGAGGCACTATTTTTTGTAAAAAACACTTGAGCTAAGGACAAACCACTAGATTCTAAGGTATATCTTTACCCAATCTATGTTGAATGCAATACAAAGAAGGTGGATAGAGTTCCTAGCTAAATATGAATTTGGTATCGTGTATGTCAAAGGAAAGGAGAGCACTAACCTAGAGTCATATAGACTTGATGGATAAAGTTAGGGAGATGTAGTCACAGGATCAATATTGCATTGAAATCCAGGCTAAAATTGAGAGAAATCTTGAAGAAAATGAGGATTTCAACTTAAAATATGGACTTTTATTTTTCAAGGTTAGGGTTGTCATACCTAAAACTGGTGATTTAAGGAGAATTATTATGCAAGAGGTACATAGTTCTCTATATTCTACTCATCTAGGAGGTGTAAAGATGAGAGAAAACATGAAAAATACCTTCTATTGATCAAGAATAAAATAGGATATTATGGGTTTCATTGTTAAATACTTAGAATGTGAGAAGATTAAGGCAAGACATCAACATCCAATAGGGAAGTTATACCCACATTATATACCTACTTAGAAGTGACAGGTCATATCTATGGATTTTATTGTGGGTTTACCTAGACTAGGAACCAACATGATGCAATACTTGTGATAGTAGAAATTTGACTAGATTTGTACATTTTATACCAAGGAACATCAAGGATGATGCACTAGATGTGGCAAATAGGTTTGACAAGGAAATTTTCAAGATACATGGTTTTATTGATGTGATCATATCAGATAGAGATTCTAGGTTTATATCAAAATTCTAGAAGGCTCTTCATCATGTAGTGGGTACTAAATTGAATGTCATTTCTACTTACCATGTAGAAAAAAATGGGAAAATAGAGAGGGTGAACCAAGTTTTGGAAGACATGCTTCGCATGTATTGCATGGATCAAAAGTCTAAGTGGAAAGAATTTTTGCATCTGGTTGAATTTACCTATAGTAATGGATACCATAAATCCTTGGGAATGGCTTTGTTTGAATCCTTGTATGATAGAATATTTATAACACCTTTGACATAGGATAATACAAAATATCAGGTAGTGATTAGACTAGACACTATCAAAGAGATGAAGGAGTAGCTTAGAGTGATTTGACTAAGGCTCAAAGAAGTAGTCGAGTGCTAGAAGAGATATGTTGAACTAAAGATATCACCAAGAGAATTATCTATGGGATATAGAGTCTTGTTGAGGGTAAGACGCATGAAAAGTGTCATCAAGTCATCTAAATCAATTCTTATTTTTTTGGGTCTTTTGATATCATTGATAAGATTATTCTAGTAGCCTATAAGCTCACCTTGTCGCCTAACATATCAAATATCCATGATAATTTTCACATATACCTACTTAGAAAGTATATTGTTGATCATTATCATGTTTGAAATGTTTTATAATTGTTTATGGTAGATCCCTCAACCATTTAGATGCAACTGATAAGGATTCTAGGGTTTTGTTAAGAAATTGAGAGAATGAACTCTAGATCAATATAATGTCTAGCTAGACCATTATTCTAAAAATTATGCAACTTGATAAGATGTTGAAGAAATGATAAAACAATTCTCATATTTGTTTGAATGAAACATATGTTTTTTTTAGGGAATGCAAAGGACTATGTTTAGTCCAATGGGGGAGTATGTAATGACCCTCCTTGGCAGGACTTGTTGTTGATACCCGATTTATGTATTGATGTGTGGATATCTAATGCATGATCTCATTTCATGTTACCAAGATGAATTGGTAGTTGCACTTTATGCTTTGATTATACTATTTTAATAATATGGCACTATTGATGAATTTGTGATTGCATAACTAAGTACTCTCATGAGTGGATTGGTATGGGACAACCATCATAGTTGAGAGAAAAAAAAAATTATAGATGACATTTATCATCAACATATTTGTTGAACTAAGCATGACACTGAGAGGGGGGTGAATCAGTGTGTATTAAAAATTTAATCCAACTATGAAATAAAATCAAAACAAGCAATCACATAAACATGCATCACATAATACCAGATTTATAGTGGAAACCCGATGTGGGAAAACCACTGTGCCAATGGACTGTTTGGACTCCCATACAAATACAACCTTTAAAATATTTGGTATTTACAATATTTTTGTAGTACCAACTACAGGAATGACACCAACCAACCCGGACCCAACTGCAAGGAGCACTGACCCCTATTGCCAAGCACCGACCTAGAAAATTTAAAAAAAGCTCTGATAAAAATTTTAATTCTCATAAAAAGACCCTGAGTGGTCTAGCTCAAAAATATTCTCCTCTAAAATATTTTGTCTAACCTTTTCAATCTTCTCAACTTTGCACATTTATTATCTCACACCTTGCACATTTTTTCAATCAAAATGCCAAAGAAAAAATTCTTCACAACATGCACCGATAGTGCTTTCTACAAAAAGTCCACCTCTCCCTTTTCTTTTAAAACATATATATGCTTCACATTAATAAAAAATGCAGCTATTTTTTTTTCAGTTACACAAAAGTAACACTCAATCGTTATATTCTTAGAAACTGCCAAAATTGCCAAAAAGAGTTGATAGGGCTTTTTGTAACAGTCATAACTTCCTCCTCAAATTTCCAAATGGGTTAAAAATTGAAACATATATTCTTGGATAAACCAACTACCTTTATTTTAAATTTAAGATTTTAACTCTTCACGGATTATTCATAGTACCTCCGAAAAAGTGGCCTCTGATGCTGATTTTACACCTATCACATAAATTGGAAAAAGTGCTCTAGAGCCATTTTTCAACGCTCATCATTTCTTCCTCTAGACTCTGTTTGGGCTGAAATTTAAAACTTAATCTCTCAGTATATCCAGATACCTCAATTAAAACATTTGAGGTCTAATTCCTCATGTATTGCTTAATATTCCTCCCACAAAGTGACCTTCGATGCAGATTTTACACCTATCACATAAAGCATGAAACTGACCAACAATGCATCGGTGAAGCAACCGGTCATTCCAACACTACAACCACACTTGCTAATGATAAACAAACCTCCAAATAGTATCTTGGGTTTTCCAACACATTCCATTGATGTTGTTGCAACTTTGACAATTTTTGCAACTTTGACGATTTTTGCAACTTTGACAATTTTGCTACTTTGACAACTTCCTGATGATTTTTGCAACTTTTACAAATTTGCATGAACAACTTGTAACAAAATCAACCGAACATCAAAAAAATCCTCATAAGCATTGAACACCATTGTACATACTCCGAACAACTATCCACTACATCAACCTGTCCATCTAAGTGTGTTGACAACAATGACAATCCTGTTGTTGCACCTTGCTCAACAATATTCCCCTTTGGAATTGTTGGCAACATGCACAATTTCCTGTAACTCTTCTCTCCCTTTGACAACAAGACTGAAGGGTTGCTACAAACTCCCCCTGAGTCCATGCACAACATTCTCAGGAAAAAATTATTACACTTAGCAAGAATCACAAACATGAGCAAAAAGATAAATAAAGACACAAATGCTCCCCTAGAGAATGTGGCCCCAATAGCTAGTCAATGCTTGGGAAGTGTGACCACTCACAATTTCTTGTGAAGGTACTCAAATACTTCCTTGGGAAATGGTTTGGTGAAGATATTCGCTACTTTCTCTGTTGTTGGAACAAAATCCAACTTAACCTCACCTTCCGCAACTTTCTCCTTCAAAAAATGGTACTAGATAGCAATATGTTTTGTGCGAGAATGCATAACCAAATTCTTTGAGATATTGATTGCACTTGTATTTTCACACATGATCGAGATGGGCTCACTAAAATTTATTCCAAGATCCTTCAAATTTTGTTTCATCGAAAGTACCTATGTAGAGCATGATGTCGCTATAATATACTCTACCTCTATTGTGGATAATGAGACTAACTCCTACTTTTTGCTATGCCACACAACAAGATTATCACCATAATAGAATGCACCTCCACTGGTACTCTTCCTGTCATTTACACATCTTGCCCAATCTGCATCTGAAAATGTAATAAGGTGAAGTCCTTACTTTTCGAATACCATAACCTATACTCCATAGTACCCTTGAGGTACTAAAAAATCCTCTTCATTGGTGTTACATGAGTCTCCTTGGGACTAGCCTGAAATCGTGCTACCATGCATGTTACCTACAAAATGTCCAGTCTAGTAGTTTTCAAGTACAGTAAGCTCCCAATCATGGATTTGTACATAGTTTGATCAATAGGTGGAGATTTGTCATCCTTGCTCAACTTGCAACCTGTCATCATGGGAGTGCTAACTAGCTTGCAATCCTCCATTCTAAACTTTTTCAACATCTATTTCACATATTTAATTTGAGAAATAAATATGCCCTTCTCCTTTTGATTAACTTGCAATCCGAGGAAATACGAAAGTTCACCAATCATTGACATTTCAAACTATTTTTGCATCTTATTTGCTAAATATTTACACAACTCATCTTTGTTGCTGCCAAATATGATATCATCTATGTATATAACAACAACAATATGATGACCATTTTATGTTTTGACATACAAATTATTGTCCACCATACCTTTCTTGAACCCTTGCTGAGTAATATAGCTATCTAGCCTTGCATACCATGCTCGGGGTGCCTGTTTTAAGCCATATAACGCTTTCTTCAACTTGAAAACCAAGTTGGGATCATCACCAAGCTGAAAATCATTTGGTTTCTCAATATAAACCTCTTCTTCAAGTTTCCCATTCAAAAATGTTGATTTCACATCCATTTGATAAACTTTGAAATTCTTGTAAACTTCTAAAGCAAGAAACATTCTAATTGCCTCTAGTCTAGCCACAGGTGCAAAGGTTTCCTCAAATTCAATACCTTCAACTTGCGCATACCCTTTGCATACCAATATTCCTTTGTTCCTGACTACCTTTTCATCTTCATTCAATTTGTTTTGAAATACCCATTTAGTACCGATTACATTTTTATTTGCGGTTCTTGGTGCTAACTCCAAAGTCTTGTTTTTCTCGATCTGATCTAATTCTTCATTTATTGTCTTTACCCAACTTTTATCTTTGCTTGCTTTGGTAACACTTTTGGGCTCAATGTTGGATAGTAAAGAGTAGTTATTTACTAATCTTCTTCTTGTCTGAACACCAACTGTGGGGTCTCCAATTATTTGCTCTCTAGGATGATCTTTATGCTAGCTACCTGTTTTGAATTTCTTGTTTTTTTCCAATTCTGAATCACTTTTCGAATCCTATGAGTCAATTCTTGGTTTCTTTTTTGTTTCCTCATCCTCATCTTCTTCAATGACCTCTTCATAAATTGGGTAGTTATCTTCATAGATAATTACTCATTCCCTTCCTTCATCAACTTTAACATCGGCACTTTTCACAATTTTTCTTAGCCTCTTGTTGTAACATTTGTAAGCTTTGCTTTTTGAAAAATAACCAAGATAAATACCTTCATCCACTCTATCTTCAAACTTACCAAGGTTTTTTTCAGTTCTTTTGATGTAACACTTGCTGCCAAAAAACTTTAAAATATCTTGTTGTTGTTTTTTTACCGAACCACAACTCATAAGGATTTTTGCTTTCATGTGTCCTCAACATGCACCTATTTTGGATGTATATCGTAGTATGGACTGCTTCTTTCCAAAATCTATTTGCTACTTTGCTCTCAGTAAATATAGTCCTTGCCATTTCTTGCACTGTCATGTTCTTTCTTTCTACCACACCATTCTACTAAGGTGTCTTGGTTGCTAAAAACTATCTCTTGATGCCATATTTTTCATAATACTCTGTGAAATACTCTAAAATGAACTCTCCTCCTTTTTCTGACCTTAAACATCTAATCCTTTTTCCTCTTTGATTCTCAACTTGGTTTTTGAAAACCTTTAACATATCAAAAGCTTATTATTTATGCTTCAAAAAAAATACCCATGTCATCCTGGAATAGTCATCTATACACAACATGAAATATTTGTCACCGTTTATGCTTTGCGTTCTCATGGGTCCACATAATTCATTATGTACTAGTTCCAAAGGTTTGCTCATGTAGTACTATTTTTTTTTAAATGAGACTCTAGTTTGCTTCCCTTTTTGACATGAAGCACCAATGCTATTTGATGGTTTGCCAATGGTGGAAATATCTCTCACTGCTTTCTTTGAACTGATTTTTACTAGATTTTCAAAACTGATATGACCGAGCCTCTTGTGCCAGAACCAATTATCTTCTTCCTTTACAATCAAGCAAGCTCCTTTTGAAGTCTCTGAGAGAATGTATAGGTTTTCAGATGTCCTTGATCCAACTGCTATCAACTTCCCATTGTTTACCTTTTTTATTTCATAACCCTGCTTCTTAAAGATCACATCATGACCTCTATCACAAATTTAACTTACACTCAACAAGTTATTCTTCATACCAACCACAAACAAGACTTATTTTGACCTAGTTTTTCTATCACTGATCTTATTTAAACATTTTCCAACTATCTTAGCTCCATCAGTGTTTTCAAATTTCATTGAACCACCTTCATATTGCTGCAACTTCTCAAATTTTTGTTTGTCACCTATCATATGACTGGAGCATCCACTATCAAGTATCCATGGTGCGAATTTATTCTGTACTTTAAATATCATCTGTACGATCAAGGATTCCTTTTCTTCCTTAGGTTGCTCTTTTTCTTTCCACTCTAGTTTGATTACAGTTTTGGGCTCTTATTTTGGCTTTTCTTTTTTCAGTAGCTTGTGCATGTTTTTCGAGAAATTTTCTATTTTATCTTATTCCATTTGGCTCAAATTTTCTTCCCTAGAATTGATTTGATGCAAATGTACTTCTAAAATTTCTTGCAACATGCCCAACGTTATGACAATTATAACATTCTACTACATAATCCATCAAAGGTGAAAATGCATTTCTACTGGTAAAATTCCTTGGTACTACATTATACTTGCAATATGAAATATTATGCCCATAACCATTGCATTTAAAATAGTAACAAAAAAATATATGATTGAACCTGGGTGGTGGTCTTTGCCATGTTGTTGTAGGAGCCATAAATATTCTTCTTCTTTGATGTGTGACATTGGTGAAACCATCATTGTCAATTCTCCTTTCGTGCCTTGCATTATTGCTTTCCTTTGCATGATTCATTTTTTCTTGATTAACTTGTTTATTTTCTTCATTCTTTGTGGATTCTTCATTTGTGACCTTTGATCCATTTGATGATTCTTCTTCATCAAAATCCAAACCAAATTTTATGTCTGTAGTCTTCTGGTTCTTTATGATCTTATCCAGCTTCATAGAAATCTCTTCATGTTTGTGATAAAAGCTAATTTTATGATTCATCTCTTCTAGTTGCATCCTTAAACCAACAATCTCTTCTTCTAACTTGCTACAATAATCTATTTTCATGGTTATTTGTACTTCGAGATCTTTGAAGATCTTCTTGGATTCTTCTATCTGCACTTTCAAACTTGTTATGATTTCATTTGCATCCTCAAGTTTTCTTGAAATTTTCTTATTCCTTTTTCTTTTTGTCTTCAATTCATCCAGAGCTGCAATTAGTTCCTCTTCCAAATTCACTTCTACATCAATTTCTTCTTCATCACATTCATGTTCTTTTTCTAGTTTTTCTTCTTCAAATGCCATGAAAATAGCTTCACTCATTTTCTTTTTAGAATCCTCACTGGAACTGTCTTCTGATGAACTGACATTCTTGGAGATGAAACTTTTCTTCTTGAAGTTGCCTTTTCTAAAATTTAATTTTTTCTTCCAATCACTTCTTTCTTCGTGCAATCCTTCATCACTTTTGTTCTTCTCATTAAGTGGAAATTTAGTTGTAAAATGCCCAACGCCTCCACAGTTGAAACATTTAAACGATAACTTTCCTCTATTATTTTCTTTTTTTATTTTTAGTTTTTAAACAAAGTTTGCTTCCATTTCATTTGATGTCTCTTCTTCCTCAGATTCTTGTTTTGCTTTCATATTTTTTTAGGCTTTAAAAGTAGCTTCTCTGTCTGTGGGTTTAGATTTTCATATTCTCATCTCATATGCAATCAAAGAACCATGCATCTCATCCATACTAAAAGAATTTAGATCTTTAGCTTCTTCTATAGCTAAAACTTTAGAATCAAATATTTGGGGAAGGGACCTTAATACCTTTTTCATGATGATAGAATCTTCCATTTCCTTGTCGAGTCCTCTAATCGCATTAATTACTTCATTAACTTAGCATATATACCTCTATATTCTCATCCTCATTCATATTTAATCCTTCGAACTGAGCTCGATGTGTTTGTAACTTGGCCTCCTTGATCTTAACGTCTCCTTCATGAATGCTCTTCAATTTGTCCCATATTTCCTTTATCGTTTTACAACCCATAATCTTTACCAGTTCGCTATCCACTAATCTACACATGATAGCATTCTTTTCTCTTGAGTCATTCTCAAACAGTTTCTTACTAACAGCATCGGTTGGAGAAGTAGTGGGTATTGTGTATCCATTGTTTATTGAATCCCAAATGTCGTATCCCAAAGCACAAAGATATTTCTACATCCTAAGTCTCCAAAATGCGTAATTAGTTCCATCAAACAATGGTGCTTTGTTTGATGAGAAGCCTTCACCACCTCCCATTGTGTCACTTCCAAGATCATCCTAGCCGATTAAGTCTATTCAAGAACCTTGCTCTGATACCAATTGTTGAACTAAACGTGACACTGAGAGGGCGGGTGAATCAGTGTGTATTAAAAATTTAATCCAATTACGAAATCAAATCAAAACAAGCAATCACACAAACATGCATCACATAACACCAAATTTATAGTGGAAACCCGATGTGGAAAAACTATTATGCCAATGGACTGTTTGGACTTCCATACAAATCCAGCCTCTAAAATGTTTGGTCTTTACAATATTTTTGTAGCACCAACTATAGGGTATGGCATCAACCAACCCAAACTTTAGCAGCACCAACTATAAGGAGCACCGACCCCTATTGCCAAGCACTGACTCGACAAATTTAAAAAAGCTCTAATAAAAGTTTTAAATCTCATCAAAATACCCTGAGTGGTATATCTCACAAATCTTCTCTTCTAAATATTCTATCTAACCTTTTCAATCTTCTCAACTCTGCACATTGATTATCTCACACCTTGCATATTTTTTCAATCAAAATGCCAAAGAAAAAATTCTTCACAACATGCACCGGTAGTCCTTTCTACAAAAAAGCCACCTCTCCATTTTCTTTTAAAACATATATATGCTTCACATTAAAAAAACACAATTTTTTTTTTCAGCTACACAAAAGTAACACTCAATCGTTATATTCTTAGAAACTGCCAAAATTGCCAAAAAGAGTTGACAGGGCTTTTTGTAAGTCATAACTTCCTCCTCAAATTTTCAAACGGGCTAAAAATTGAAACATATATTCTTGGATAAACCAAATACCTTTCCTTTAAATTTTGGATTTTAAATATTCATAGATTATTCGCAGTACCTCCGACAAAGTGACCTCTGACGCTGATTTTACACCTATCACATAAATTGGAAAAAGTTCTCCATATTCATTTTGCAACGTTCACCGTTTCTTCCTTCGGAATTTTTTTGGGCTAAAATTTAAAACTTAAGATCTCAGTATATCTAGATACCTCCAATAAAAAATTTGAGGTCCAATTCCTCATAGATTGCTTAATATTCCTCCCGCAAAGTGACCTCTGACGCAGATTTTACACATGTCACAAAGCATGAAACTGACCAACAATGCACCGGCGAAGCAACCAGCCATTCCAACACTGCAACCACACTTTCTAATGATCAATAAAACTCCAAATAGTATCTTGGGCTATCCAACACATTCCATTGACGTTGTTGCAACTTTGACGATTTTTGCAACTTTGATAATTTTGCTACTTTGACAACTTCCTGACAATTTTTGCAACTTTTGCAAATTTGCACAAACAACCTATAACAACGTCACCTGAACATCAAAAACATCCTCATAAGCATTGAACACCATTGTACATACTCCGAACAACCTCCGAACAACTATCCACTGCATCAACCTGTCCTTCTGAGTGTGTTGACAACAATGACAATCATGTCTCTGCACCTTGCTCAAAAATATCAAGGGTAAAAGAATACCCTTTATATAGATGCATTACATATGTTTTTTTTGTGATTGAATACACCATTGGGCAAGGAGTTTTCTATTAGCAAAAGAGCCATCCTTAGTAGATAGGTGATAACGTCTTGGTTATCTTAAAAACGTTTTGCTCAAAGAATAACTTTGGTTGTGCCTAATGATGTTTTGCATTGAATGTGTTATGCATGTGTTTGAAGCATGAAAATTTATGGTTTTTATTTTCATTTTGTTTAGTATTAATATTAACATTGAAATTATCAATACCTATGATATTAATATAACTGTTAATACTTGATATTAACATTTGATATTAATTTAATTTATAATATGGATAATTAATTATTAATATCCTAATGTCTAGAGACTTTAAAAATATTAAATGGTTTAATTATTAATGTTTTATCTTATAAATGAGTAAAATATATATGAAGAGTGAAAGCACGAGGATACGGAAACAAAAAAAGGAAAAACTCCAAGCGCGATGCAAAAACGGAATTAAACTCAACGCTAAATCCTACGAATTAAAAATGCATGAAATGGAGAAAGCATGAATTGAAACCCAAATGAAATAACAGCCCTTCTATTTTATTGATGTATTTCACAATTCGGTTACAATTCGCATCCTCCCTTTTCAGGGGCGAGGAGCGTTAAATTCATCTCTTGGTTACATCCATGGATCGCCTTCCTTCTTCCGCATGCCCACATGTAAGATGGGCAGACCAAAACATCACCGCCACTTGTGTCTACGAATTTTGATTCCTTGCTGCTCCTCCAATGTCCAGATCCTACGTTCAAAGGAACAAGAAATAGGTAATAGCACCTGCAGATGAAACAAAGCATGCAATCCCCAAGCCTACGATAAATGAATGAGAAAAATGAATTAAACTATGACTAAAATGAATCCAAATGCTCTAAAAATTTGATAGGGGCATCAGGACATCACCAGGAGGGCACTACAAAAAGAACAGTTGGGAAATTCCTCACCGATTTGAATTCACTCCGGGGCGGGACGAATTCACCTGCAACAAAATGCCGAAAAGGTACTATCCCAAATGTCCTACCTAGGAAGCTCCAAAAGATCTACAAATTTGGGGTTAGCTAATTGGGGGCATTTTGGGAAGACCCAGATGGTCGTATTTTCCCAATTTGACCTCCATCAATGGGAATCTGATGATGCTACCTGCAAGTTAGTAAAAGCGAACGAATACAGAAACATGATCAAAATTGTTCAAAACGAAACGATATTTAAATGACAACCTATCTAAGCATCATAGAATTGAATGCAAAAAATGAAAATGACAGAAAGCAAAATCTGCTACAGATTCCCAATCACTCCTAAAAGGGACGATTAGGCCTGCAACAGTGCGGGGGCACCCGGGCGGGCCGCCCACCGTTTGGGGCCTGATTTCGGCACCAATCCACTTGGGATAGGTCCAAAATCTCTTACAAGGTGTTGTCGGAAAATTGGGTGGTATACTGTGGTCAAATGTCAGGTTTTGGGTTCAAGATTCATCCTTCCAATAGTCACCCTATGACCTCCTCTCTAAAAGAGATCAAGGATGTGAAAGGCACAAATCGCACAAGGGTGTATGGGGGAAATAAAATGGCAGCACTTCGTTGCTCACAATTGCTCTTACTCTCCTCTCTTTGTTTGGGGTGAGAAAACCCACCAATTTATAGACCTGGAGGTCTCTTGGGATGAGCATGTAGGGGTGCCACTTGGCAGCCATGCCCTTCCAGGGGAGGGAATATTCCTCCCTGATTAGGGGCTTCATGACTACCCCTATAATAGCCTCTAACGCTCGAAAACGCTCACCCATGCTCCCATGAAATGAAGGAGGCGTTAAGTGGCGGATCCAAGCTGCCATTTGTCAAGATTTGACTTTTTGCCCGTCAAACCTGCAATTCGCCCCACCTTGGAGTGAATTATGAATTCGTCCCTGAGGGGAGCGAATCCCAATTTGAATTCGTCCCTGGGTGGAACGGATATTGAGCAAAGTGCCTAAAGGTGCCAAAATGATTTTTGACCTTCCAAAACTATTGTGAGAGTGGTTAGGACCACTGTTTAACCTCTGGGGGCTGCCCTTGGGGCTGTGTGTGCCAATGTGATCAGTGTTTGTAGTCACATAATCGGATTGGTGTTGTTTTGGTGTCTACAGATGCCCCTTTTTGGGATGTGTTGTGCAAGGCACAGTGTCGAGCAAAAAAATAGATAACCAAAGCACTAATGATTAGGGTTTCTTGGTAACCTAACCAAATTTTGATGCCCCAAGTATGAAGAGGGCATGCATTCTTGAATCCTTGCTTCTGACGAGCGAAGGAACTCAATTCAAGTGTTAACCTTTTTCGATGAGGTGTTACTTGAGCTTGGACATTGATCAGTCATGAATAGGCAAAGGGCGCAACCTTTTGTCTGTGGGAACCTTGAGTTCATGATTCACGAATGCCAAGTGATTGATCAGCTTGTGATTATTGCTTGTTTACTGCCCCAAGCGGGAGCGTGATTGTCTTTGTCAATGATTCTTCGAATGCATGCCATTTCCATGATTGGGTGTGTATTTGTTGATTGGTGACTAAGTGTGACTACCCCCTCAAGCGACGAATCGATGAGGGAATGACCAACATGAGAAAAGTGATGATTCGCTTGACCCAAGATGACTTAGGTAAGGGTGCCTTCAGATGTTTGATCTTTGAATGTGTGTGCAGTTTTCCCGACATTTAGACCTATTTTTGGTGGGTGTTAACCCTTTTGGTGATGCCTTTCTGGAGCTAAAATTGTCAAAAATCCATCTTCCTGTGGAGCGGTCCGGCCATGGTGGCCTTCTTAGGGAGTAGGATGGTGACAATTTATAACCCCAATGTCTGTTTTGGATGCCAAGAATGTCAGGCGCGAAGGCGCCTTCGTTCGGCAATGTTATTGCTATTTTTGGTTGGGTTTTGACCCTTTTGGCGATGTCGTTTGGGGATGAAATTCTCGAATATCCATCTTCTCGTGGAGCGGTCCAGCTATGGTAGCCTTCTTAGGGAGTAGGATAGTGAGAATTTGTGACCCCGACCTTTTTTTTGCAGCCCAAAAAAACAAGAGCAAAAACCACTCCCGCGCAAGTTTATTGCTATTTTTTGGTGCATTTTTGCTATTTTGTGAAATGTTATCTCTGGATTCGTTCCTGGGTGGGACGAATTCCTATTGAGCATTCGTTCTAGGGTGGGACGAGCGCTAACCAGAGTGCTCATCCCAGGGAGGAACGATTACAGGCTCAAAAAGCCTATTTAAAGGCCAAAACTAGGGTTTGGGCTCATTTGCACTTGTTTTTCTGGCGATTTGGAGCTCTGAGGAGGAGGAGGTCAATTATGCGAAGCGAAGCACTACCAAATTTTTTTGCCACCATGAGTGCACGAACCGGATTGAGTGGCGGAGCCGAAGCGAGACCAGTAAGTGAACTCCCTCTTTATTATTTTCTTGTATTAAATTTTGTTATGTTTGATTTTTTTTTTTTTGTTGTAATTTATCAAATTAAGAGTATAAACCCTAGGTTGACAAATTAACTATTGTTTTTCGTTTATGTGGTGTGTAGTTGTACACTATTTTTCATGATTCTAATGTGCTTATTTTTTTGTCTATTGTAGGTTGTGAAGAGCCGATATCGCGTGCCGACTGTGTTTGCTGAAGCACGGGAGGCGCTAGTTGTGGCTGACTGGGAGTGGCTTGACGCCCTCGGGCTCAAGCAGGTGGCTCGGCTCGGAGCCGGTGATTGGGGATCGGGCCTACCTGATGGCCCTGATCAACTTGTGGGATCCCTGGACTAATACTTTCCATCTCCCAATAGGGGATATGACAATCACTTTGGAGGATGTCTATCGGATTCTTAGGATTCCAATAGATGAACTGTCGATCAGGACGACACCGCGGGATCAATAGACAGTGGTGCTAACACACTGCTTCGGGCATGGGGAGGAGTTGGGGGTGGATGGTCCAGTGGAGATGGCAGAGGTTGACTTCCATATGGGCGGGATTCTAGTTTGATGGTGGTTTGAGAGGGGGGTGTTGGGAGTGAGGCATGCATTGCTTATGGGCCTCATTTCCAACATGCTGCTACCTGACTCGTCAGGTGCGAGGTTCTCGTGGAACCTTGCTGGATGTGGTCTATCAGTTGGTGGAGTGTTCGATGCAAGAGCCTTTGATCATGAGATGGGGATAGACACTGCTGGCATAGCTCTATGGGGAGCTATATGAGGTCCACTGCCAGAGGCGAAAGGGGATCAACTACAGCTATCTCAGAGCTAGGGCTGGCAGCACATAGCGGTGGAGAGACCTGGGGGGTTACCATGGATGATGTGGGCAGAGATGGCAGATAAGGATATCGGTTATGTGGCTCTATGGTGGTGGTCTGAGGAGCAAGGGCAGAGTCGACGGTGGGCAGGTGTCGTAGGGCACTATGTCGATGCCTTTGCTTGGCTTGCTCCGGGGGAGGTGTTCTGGCGACCCTATCGAGACTATCTAGCCTGGCTTGAGGCTGGAGAGTGGCTCCGGTAGGTATGCAGGGAGCGGTGGCTGATCGGGCGGCATGGGACCAAGCAGGAGTTCTTCCCGTACAACCGGGTGACACAATAGTTTGGGGTGCACCATGGGTTGCCTGGTGAGCCCATGGTCTATCGACACCGGGGGGATGAGAGGACTCTGGATCAGCCGGTCATCGCACCATTGGGTGAGGATTCGGATGCGATGATCGATGTCCTAGATGTGGATGACATCGGGACTACGCCAGAGTATGATCAATGGTGGATACTACGGTGATGGTAGGGAGAGGGACCACTGGGAGGTGCGAAGGCGACAGCAATAGGGGATGATGGTGCGAAGGCACCAGGTGAGGGTTGGGGAGCTCCGCTAGAGGATGCGGACATGGTGGAGGTGGATGACTTGGGCATGGATTTTGGGGCTCTAGTTCATCCAAAGATGCAGGACATCCCAGAGTAGTGGGAGCCAGAGCAGGATGCTATTCCCAAGGTGCCTATGCATCAGGACGTGGCGGAGGACATGGAGGTAGGGGTGCATGCTGAGAATGTGTGATTGGTGGAGTTGCTATGGAGGCGAGATGAGGAGTTGGGGGAAGCTTTGCAAGAGAGGGATCTCCTATGGGCTCAGCTAGTGAAGCAGGAGAGCATATTCACTACACACCATCAGGGGGATGGGGACACCAACGCTACACAGGAGAGGGATCTCCTATGGATGCAGTTGGCATAGCGCGACGATGCAGTAGCTTACTACCATCGACGGGAAGCAGAGTGGTTGTGGTAGGAGGCAGATTGGTCTCGACATCGAATGGATATGGAGGGAGAGATTATCCGTCTCAGTGGGCGGTTACCTGAGCCCCCTGGAGGTGGGTCTTCGCGTCGAACGAGGGGCAGTGGTACTAAGCAGTCAGCATCATCTCATCATAGGCGACTGGATGAGGGAGGGGGTAGTAGGCGTGATGTGGGGGCTAGCAGCAGCCGCCCTGAGGGGTCCCATAGGACCCACACCACGGGGGTAGTTCCCGTCGCACCGATCCTGCGTGATCATGGTGGCCGACGCCTTAGGCTTGGGGGTTTTGAGATTTTGGATTTTGTTGTGGTGTCACATGACCAATTCTTTGTAGCCTACGGGCATTTTTGATGATATATACATATGACTTTATTTTGTTTATGTGCATGTGATGATTTGATTTTATGCATGATGATTGATGAATATGGATGTATGCATGTTAAGTTATAGTGATAAATGCATATGTTGTGCTAAAAATGTGCATGTTTTTAAGTTATATGATATGCAAATGGAATAGATGAATTGATTTTGTGATTTTTGGCGGTCGTACCATAGACTGTTTAGAACTTTATGGCTTTTTGTCCTAGGCGATTGCTGCGGTGAATAGCTTTGTATGTATACATGTTTTTTTTTTTTTGGCAATGTGAGGATGAAAGATAGCAAGTTGGTTTAGAAGGTATGCAAGGTTTTTCAAAACTCAGATGTTTTAACTATCTAGCCATGACTGTACTTTCATCGTACAAGACTTTTGAACAAGGTATGAATCGGACTTGTCGTGGACCAAGTTATTTCACATCCCTGTGTGTGCAATTGAGTTCATTTATGTGGTGTTGGTCAGGATACCGCAAGTGCTATATAGGCTATCAACCAAACCTATATTGAGGATCACCTGATTAGCTCCACTAACTCCTTTGTTGTGTTTAGTCAGATTAATCTGCGGTGCTATCGTAGGATACCATAAGCTAGCTCATCCACATGCAAACATTGATCTACACACAAGTTAATGTGATAGATATATCATCATGCGGGAGGTTTACCACCAGTGACCGATAGGCTATCAACCAAACCAGTACTGAGGTTTGCCTCATGACCTATCAGAATGCTAAGAGTTCCAGGGATTCAAGTTCGACTCCCTTCTTTTCTTCAATTGTATTGGGATACTTGCTCTTTTGTAGTGATAAAAATCACTATTTATTTTTGTGTTTTTTGTTTTTTGTTTTTTTTTTGAGCAAGGGATTTTGAATAGTGAGTGATGAGAATCACTATTATATGTGCCTTTTGATGTATGCACTGTGGTTGTGATGTCAAATTTTGGAGTTTTGACGTTTGCAAATTTTTATGATGTTTGCAACTTTTTGAGAACTTGGGATTCTTGGGGAATTGGGTAGGGAGGATGCTTGTCCTTTTGCCAACTCTCAACATTCTTGGGGTTATTCGCACAGGGGGATGAGCAAGATAACCATTTCGCTTATGGTGACCTGGATTGCTTTACAGGGTTCATCTTTCGTTCACACAACTTGGGAATTTTGTTATATGTTTTAACTTGTGTTGGGATGCTACGTAACAAGGTGTGATCCAAGTAGAATTCTACCTGCATAAAATTTGTCTAATAAGGGGAGATATTTCCGATGAGATCTAAGCCCCACTATGAAAATGGCCAAGCCGACTGGATCATCTGCAAGGCCTAGGAAGGTACATGTGTCAAATTGGCATGATGTTGACACTTCACGCACTTCTTGACATATGCGCAACAATCTCGCTCTAAAGATGGCCAATAATAGCCCATGCGAAGAATGCGCTTTGCGATGGCCATACCGCTGAAGTGGCCACCGCATGTACCATCGTGTGCTTGGGTGATTGCCCAAGTGGACTCTTGCTGGTCCAAGCAACGGAGGAGAATCCCTTCGTAGCTTTGATGGTACAAAATGTCTCCTAACAAGACATGCTTTGCCGCTTTTTGTTTGAATGATCATTGTGCGGCATGTGTCAATCCAAGCGGGAGGTTACCTAACTTGAGGTAGTCCCTGATGGGTGTATACCAATCCTGCTGATCGAAAGCCTCGATAGTATGAACGACCAATCCCTCTTGAAGTTCATCCCTAGCAAAAGCTGAGCGGGAGAGAACTTGCAAGAATAGCGTTGTATTGCTATTAATGGGAGTAGGGGAGAACAAGGACCCCCAGTTGGCATGATTCAAATGATCGTGGATTCGAGAGAACCTATCCGTGGATGGCTCAATCTGGATCAAGTGGATTCCTGGCGTTAAATCAGAGCTTGCTCGCTCCATCGCTGATTGCGATAATGTTTTGACTTGAATGGTTGTCATTTCACCAGAAATGTCTTGTGGGATTAAGGACCCCAAGGAGGCCATAGTGTCCACAAAATGATTCGATGATCGAGGGAGTGCCTCGATGTCGTACCATTCAAGATTTTCCAAGAATTTGTCCACTAGGGCTTTGTAGGCCTGCAGAACTGGGCATTTGCATTGGAATACCCCTTTGACTTGGTTGACGATTAACAATGAATCACCAAAGATGTTCAATCGTTTAATGTTCATGGTGATTGTTGTCTGAAGACCTATGAGCAAGGCTTCATACTCTGCATTGTTGTTGGTGCATGGGAAATTTAATTTAAATGACAGGGGCATTGGAGCACCCTGCGGTGTGAAGAATACTATTCCCATGCCACCACCTTGCTCACATTTAGAACCATCAAAAAATAGGGTTATGTCGGCCTGTGACTCAGGCTCGTCAGAATCTGGTGATTCTGAGACATGGAAGACCCCATCATCGGGTAGTTCTATGACCAGAGGCTGATCATCTTCGAGAGGAGCCTCTGCTAGTTGATCGGCTATGACCTGACCTTTTATGGATTTTTGTCCGATAAACTCTATGTCAAATTCCGTCAACAACATGATCCATTTCATCGTGTGGCTACTATGATAAGTATGACTCATCATGTACCGCAATGGATTCTCCTTAGACACAACATACGTCTTGTTGCTCAGCATGTAATGGCATAGCTTTTTGGTAGCAAACACCACTGCCAAGCAGAGTTTTTCAACGTATGCATAGTTAAGTTCATAGCTGACCAGGGTGCGGCTAAGATAGTAAGTAGCCTGTTCTCTATGAAGTTCATTCTTCTGGGCTAACATGGCTCCCAGTGCCACCTCAGTAGCTGAGATGTATAAGTAGAATGGCACTCCTGGTCTAGGTGGTGCCAATACTGGCGATGAAGCCAAGTATTGTTTAATGTCGTCAAAGGCTGACTGGCACTCGTCATCCCAGTGAAATGCTACCCCCTTGTGCAACAACTTGTTCATTGGTCGGCACTTGTCAGATAGCTGCGCTATGAAGCGCTTGATCGACGCGACCTTTCCCTGTAGGCTTCTGAGCTGCTTGATGGTAGTTGGGGGAAGCATTTCAAGGATTGCCTTGACTTTGTTTGGGTCCACCTCGATGCCTCATTTTGAGACTATGAAACCCAAGAGTTTTCTAGATGTGATGCCAAAAATGCACTTCTTGGGATTCAGTCTGACTCTATGCTCCATGAGGCGATCGAGGATCTTGCTTAAGTCACCGAGATGATCCGGGCGCAAAAGAGATTTGGCCAACAAATCATCCATGTAATCTTCCAAAGTCTTGTGCATGTAATCATGGAAGATGTATGTCATGGCACGTTGGTAGGTGGCGCCAGCATTTTTAAGGCCAAAAGGCATGACCTTATAACAAAATGTTCCCCAAGGCATTGTGAACGTCATTTTTAGCTGGTCCTCGGGATTGATACAAATCTGATTGTATCCCGAGAAACCATCCATGAGGGAAAGCATTTCGTGACCCACTGTAGCATCTACCAATGCATCGATGCTCGACAAGGGAAAATCATCCTTAGGACTCGCTTTGTTTAGATCTCAAAAATCAGTGCATATGCGAATCCTCCCGTCAGGCTTCTTGACGGGCACCATGTTGGACAGCCATGGTGGATAATCCACGTAGATGACAAACTGTGCATCCAACAGCTTTTGCAATTCATCTTTGACCATTAAGGCCACTGTTGGGTGCATCTTGCATAGTTTTTGCTTAACTGGCTTGACTGTCGGATCAAGCGTTAGATTATGCGTGACTAGCTACGGGTCTAGTCCCGGCATGTCTTTGTATGACCATGCAAAAACCTCCTTCTTCTCTTTGAGAAGGGCAATGTAGTCGGCTCGCTCTTCGGGGGATAGACTTACCCCCAACTTGATAATCTATGGATTCATTGGGTCTGAGCCGATGTCTACGTCAGTCGTCTCCTCGACTGACATGTGGGATCCGTCCTCCAACTGATGTGGAGTTGGGATCAAGTGGATATCATTTGCTGAGTTTAGATCATCGTTAGGAACCTCGGGCTCCTCTTCAGCATGGAAGATATCCTGAGTTGGCCCAGGGGTAAAATGAAGCATTTCATCGAAAGGCCAGTACTCGGATGGGGATGGAGGGGAATTGACGTGATCCCAGTCTATGGCATCTATGTCGAGAGACAATGACTATGTTGGATCGGCCGGATTGTGGATGGGGGCGGTTAAGTCAATGGAGATCATGTTGATGGAATGATTTTGGTCTCCATTACCATGGGTGTGGGTGCTCGGACATCCTGGATGCTCTCTATGCTCTGGATCTGGCTCTAGAGGGACGGGCACGAATGGATCGGCCCTATGTGCGGATAAGAAGACAGGGTCTGCCCTCGGCACTGATGGCACTATAGGGTCTCTGGGTGGAAGGTATGCTTCGTATGCCCAGAGTAGCGGATCCAACACTTGGTCCCACCGCGCTGGGTCTACGTACCACTCATGCCCAAGCCTTATGTTTAATTGTTCGAACATGTCGTTAATCTCCAAGGGGTATGGTCGCCGCATTTGCCGCATGTGATTAAGATATGCCATCTCAGTTTCATCTTCATAATCACTATCGAAGATCCAAAGGCCTTCGTTGGCTCCGACTGCTTGCGGCATTAAAGGCTCGCCTTGCTCAAGCAAATTGATCTGGCCCCATTGGGGTTGTTTCGCTCTCTACGGTGGGGCCTGATTTCCTTGGAGTGGCGCCTGCTCGATTGGAGCATCTAAAGGGAACATTGTTAAGAGGTTTTCTTGATAATCATCCATGGGGATCACCTGTGAGTGATTGCTATCTGATTCGAAGGGGTCCCATGGTGCTACCTCATATTCCGATTCGTCCTCTGAGGACCCTTCTTGCCATTGTCTAGACTCTCCCTAAAAATGAGCTCTCGAGCTCTCTCCTCTCTCGAGCGAAGGGAAGGGATTGCTATGGCCAACAAGGTTGATTGCCATTAATGGGAGATAATCCCTCAACGTATATGTGGTATTAGGGTTGGCATATGGATCTGATGCCAATCCCCCCTTGTTGCCTATCCCTAGGCCTTGCATGTTCTCTACCAAGATGTCCAAGGGCAGGGGGTGGTTGAACCCTACTCCTGACTTGTCATACGGCATTTGGTATCTTGGTTGGCAAAGAACACGTATCCCCTGCTCATATCTGCCTAACCCATATCCGTGCCAATTGCATTGGCCAAGGTATCTCAGAGCAAAGTCTGGGTTAGACAAATAATTGACATTTTCAGCAAAAGGCTCTTCATCCTCGTCCTCTTGCGTGCATGGTGCAACGCCATGATCAAGGCCCCCATACACAAAATTTGTCTGGTTCGATGGGTAGCCTAGGGGAACAATAGTGCCAATGGGAAGGCGAGGTCTCCCCATGTCCTGCATGGACTCTAGTGTGGGTGTTGCTACAATATTCCACACCAGATACTCCCCTAGGCCCGTATTGGCCATTTCAACATTGATCATTGGTGGTTGAGGGGGAGGGAATGGAAGTTCTCCTTGAGTCCACTCCATGTCGGGTGGACTAGGAGCCTCGACTTCCATTCGGCTAGGCATTTCCTCCGTAGAGATAGTTGATACTGATGGCAGTGTCTCTTCCAAAGGTTTTGCCTCTTCCAGGGGTTTCTTCCCTTTGTCCTTCTGTTTGGTCCCCATAGATGGTGTCGTTGGTGGAGGACCAGACGATGAAGATGAACCTGGTTGGGGTTTTGAAGAACTTGCTAACGGGGATGCCTACGGAATCGGACCCTGTTTAGATGGATTTAACTGGAAATCCAAATGCGTCGATGGCAGGGTCGATTGCGGCATCAGCTGCACCGCATTACAATACTTGAAGGGTTCTAAGTCCGTCGGGACTACATGCACCTCCCCTTCAAATGTATACTTCAAACATTGGTGAGCTATCGAAGGGACACACTTCATGTCCCTGATCCATGGCCGGCCCAACAAGATGTTGTAGGCCATCTCACCCTCCAATATGTGGCACAATGTAGGTATGGTCTTTTGTCCCACTTGGATTGGTAGGACTATTGTGCCAACTGTCGAGCAGATTGCATCATTGAATGCTCGCAGAGTGTAGGTGGAAGCTATGATGTGAGATGTGGGCAACTTCAGATGCTTTAGGGCCGTAGTTGTGATGATATTACTGGACGAGCCAGTGTCTATCAACACCCTCTTGTATGGGATCCCGTTGACCCACGCGATAACGTGCAGGGGTGGATCCGCCATGTCATCAGTCACTGATCTCAATTCATCTTCTCAAAATGTGATGACCGGCTCAGTGCATCGCTTGACATGCCCCATGAAGTTGTTGAAAGAATTTGTCTCATGGGGCTGCAACTCGATGGCTTTCAATATCTCCATTAGAGCTTCTCGATGGGGTGTAGATTGTTGTATAAGCTCGTATATGGAGAGCCTAGCCGATGTGGTCCTCAAACTCTGAGTGAGTTTGGTCCGAAGTGTGGCCACTGGTCTAGGCGGAGGAGGTTGTGCAAGGTGCTGTTGTGGTTGGGACATTGTTGGCACCTCTCCTGCAGCTGTCGTAGGAGTATTCATGCTCGGATACCTCCTGTTTCGAGTCACTATACTTATCATCCCTACATACCCCTGCATGGGGTAGTTCTATGTGACCTCGTTAACTTGTAGGGTCTTTGCCTATGGAGCATGAGTAGGCAAGGGGTCTTTGAAGACCTCCATTTGTTGATTGCTTGGTGCGACGGGATTATCCACCGCTAGTGTCTTGTTATCAATCAGGTCTTGCACCAAGCCCTTAAATTTCCAACAGGCATTTAGGTCATGTCCCTGCCGCCTATGGAACCTACAGTACAAGTCCTCTCTATACCCCTTAGGCTTGGGTGCATTGGGATCTATAGTCTGAATCTCTGGCAGGTTGATCAGGTTTGCCGCTAACAAGCGGTCAAACAAGGAGTCCCTGGACTCTGTGTAGGGTGTGTATTGTCGCCTAGGGCGACGCTACTGATTCTGCTCTTGCCTCTGATTTTCTCTGTCATAGTTGTTGGGAGGCACTACCTGATAATTAGCCTTTTGAGGCTGAGTTGCTTGCATAGGCTTAGGGACGTTGATTGCAACTTGGTTAACCGCAGCGGGTTTTTGTTGCGTGGTCCCGATTTTAGTGTTTTTAGTCCACTCTTTTTTCTTAGGTTTGGCTATCTCGCCATCCTGTATTTTGATCTCTTCAATAATCCTGGCTTGCGCCAGAGCTTCTTCTAAGGTGGCATATTGTTGTAGCTGCAATAGCACAGAGATCGATCTCAAACAACTTTTTGAGAACATCTGAGTGAGGTCGGACATAGGAGGGAGGTAGGGCAGCTTCGAAAGCAAAGTCCTCCATCGATTCCCGTAGGCCGCCATGGTCTCTTCCTCATACTGCCTGAGGCTGGCTAAGTCACTTAGTGATGCCTTCTTCTTGGTATTGAAGGTGAAGCATTCGAGGAACGCATCCACTAACTGATCTAAGTTTTTGATGTTGTGCTTTGGTAATTGGGTAAACCAGTCCGAGGCAGGGCCTACGAATGTGGTTATAAATGTTCTCAATAACAAAGCATCATTGTCCTGAATGCCAAAGCATTGGCTCAGGAATCTCGTCACATGCTCTTGGGCATCTTCCTCACCTCTAAAGGTTGCCAACTGAGGCAGCTTAAAGTGCTCAGGGTAAGGAGGTGTTGGCACTGACGGATGCACAGGATGACTGTGGAGCTGGCGTAAAGTGGGCTTTTGGGGCCCAAAAGTTTTGGTTTCCACAGACTCCAGACGCTCTAGCAGCGCTTTATATGCATCTGAGGATTTAATTTCCTCCTCTTTGGTTTGCTCCCATTGTGGGTTGTGGGAGACTTGAGGCCTCTGAAGGGGTGGCCGGATGGCAACTCCTCCGCCTAGGTAGGGCATTTTAGCCCGCTCATCTTCTTGCTCATACTCCTCGTAAGCTGCTTGAGGAGTCTCTAGGTGAGACCTATGACCCAGGGTGGGTCCCCGCGGAGGGTACCCATCGTTGTTCCGGGGAGTGGCCTCCCGTTCAGGTCTAGGAGGTCTCGGAGGTAGCGCTTGGTAAGGTCGTGGGGACCTATCTCGCACCAAGGGATTGTGCCTCTCATATGGTTTCGCTCTTTGGGTACGAGGGGTTGGAACCCTCTCAGGCATCGGGTTATGTAGCAGCTCATCTGTTTGGTGCCTAATGCGCTCTTTGCTAAGGTGATATAAATGCTCTAGCTATTGTTGGTCTTGCTCAAGCCGCGTGATCTGCGCTTGGTGGGTGGCATGTCTGGCGACTGCCAGGTCGATTTGTTCTGCCATCTTGAGCCTAGGAGGCCTAGATGCCTCTCCTATGCACTTACCTCGGTCGTGATGATCCGAGATCTCAATAGGTCGCTTCCCTCTGTCGAGGTTGGCGGCATTTACCCGAGGCTCTGGCCTCAGTGGGTGATCATGGTATCTAGATGGTGCGGAGGTGCATGGCCCCCATGTTGTATATTGCTCTTGAGGAATGTAATCATCTTCCTCATGCTCCCTTTCATATGTGTGAAAGGGGCGGGCAGAGTTAGCTCACCCGGTTTGAAGAGCCTTGCGCTCTGGATTTTGTCTATTGGTTCTAACAGTGATGGGGGGCAAAGGAGGGATGCCATAATCATGTGGCCTCTCCTCATGGACACTATGCCGCTCTAGCACTTCATTGCACGGTGGCCACTCATATCGAGCTTCTAAGGGAGCCTTCTTATCTATGTTGAGTGCCACGTGTAAGGAATCCTCCTGAAAGGGGCTATGATGAATGGGCGTGTCCCTCAAAGGGGTGCCTCTATAGTCCCATTCTGAAATGGGATGATGCGGACTCTCTCGTGGGTCAGGCCGCCAAGGCGGTATGACCAAGTCCTTGGTGCTGTAGCGGAGGTGACTTGTGCCCCCTTGTACACTCTTCGCAGCGTCCGCCCGTGATTGGGCTTGGCTACGGGTGCACACCATGGTGGTAACTCTCTACAAGCTATGTAGGTTTTTATCTCTTTTATGATTTTTTATGCTACACTAAACAGAAAAGATCATACACACACACAAGCAGTGATTATCTCGTTTAAAGATTGAACGTGTGTCCTAGACCTGGTTTAGTGTGTTTTGATTTTTGTTTTGTTTTGTTTTTGGTTTTGAAGGTTTTAAAGAACGTTTAAATGCAAAATGATGGCTCTTATGACTCCCAAGAAATGGTCGCCCCTTCGATATACCATTGCCAGGCCGATATACCAACCTCTCTATATACCCGCCCTTACGTGAGGGAAACTATAGGTACGTGAGAGCAGATGGTACGTGGAACGTAGGCGGTACGAAAGGGGATCACCCTATTTATGACACCTACCATAGAAGACTTATCCTCGTGCATTGGGAATCACCCCAGCTACACTCGGTCAGCTTTCGTCAGGATTTACGTCTAGCAACAGTTGCGATCGGGGTAATGGATGCAAAAATCAAGCCAAGGTGGTGATGAAATCCACCGTTGGTCTTGATCAAGGGCTGGGGTTTTACGACCAGCGCCTTGGTTTTTAATTTGCCACGTGGTGTGTGGGGTTCTTTTTATTTTGCAAAAGGAAACAAGCAAACGACAAAAGGAAAACTTTCCCTAAGCAAACAAATAATCCAAAAATAGAAACACTAAAAACAGCAAATGACAGAGAAAGTGCAGAATCCTTACCTCTTCTCTGCCCAGACCTTCTGATCCTGAGTCTCTATCCTAAAAATGCGTAGAGAGCTATTCGTCCCTGGGTTAGATGAATAACAGAACTGGATTCGTCATAGGGTGGGGCGCATTCCCATTCGTCCCTGGATGAGACGAATTACAGTTCTGTGTTCGCCACAGACTGGAACGAACAGCAGTCCCGCGTTCCAAAAAAAAGAGATACCTGCAAACAAGGCAAATTTTGATCAGATTTCTGATCCAAAAAGTAGAGGACAGAGTCCCACCGTGATCGCCACTGAAAGCACGAGGATACGGAAACAAAAAAGGAAAAACTCCAAGCACGATGCAAAAATGGAATTAAACTCAACGCTAAATCCTACGAATTAAAAATGCATGAAATGGAGAAAGCATGAATTGAAACCCAAATGAAATAACAGCCCTTCTCTTTTATTGATGTATTTCGCAATTCGGTTACAATTCACATCCTCCCTTTTCAGGGGCGAGGAGCGTTAAATTCATCTCTTGGTTACATCCATGGATCGCCTTCCTTCTTCCGCGTGCCCACATGTAAGATGGGCGGACCAAAATGTCACCGCCACTTGTGTCTATGAATGTTGATTCTTGGATGCTCCTTCGATATCCTGGTCCTGCGTTCAAAGAAACAAAAGATAGTCAATAGCACCTGCGGATAAAACAAAGCATGCAATCCCCAAGCCTACGATAAATGAATGAGAAAAATGAATTAAACTATGACTAAAATGAATCCAAATGCTCTAAAAATTTGATAGGGGCATCAGGACATCACCAGGAGGGCACTACAAAAATAACAATCGGGAAATTCCTCACCGATTTGAATTCGCTCGGGGAGGGACGAATTCACCTGCAACAAAATGCCGAAAAGGTACTGTCCCAAATGTCCTACCTAGGAAGCTCCAAAAGATCTACAAATTTGGGGTTAGCTAATTGGGGGCATTTTGGGAAGACCCAGATGGTCGGATTTTCCCAATTTGACCTCCATCAATGGGAATCTGATGATGCTACCTGCAAGTTAGTAAAAGCGAACGAATATAGAAACATGATCAAAATTGTTCAAAACGAGACGAGATTTAAATGACAACCTATCTAAGCATCATAGAATTGAATGCAAAAAATGAAAATGATAGAAAGAAAAATCTGCTATAGATTCCCAATCGCTCCTAAAAGGGACGATTAGGCCTGCAATAGTGCGGGGCGCCCGGGCGGGCCGCCCACCGTTTGGGGCCTGATTTCGGCACCAATCCACTTGGGATGGGTCCAAAATATCTTACAAGGTGTTGTCGGAAAATTGGGTGGTATACTGTGGTCAAATTTCAGGTTTTGGGCTCAAGATTAGTCCTTCCAATAGTCACCCTATGACCTCCTCTCTAAAAGAGATCAAGGATGTGAAGGGCACAAATCGCACAAGGGTGTATGGGGAAATAAAATGGCAGCACTTCGTTGCTCAAAATTGCTCTTACTCTCCTCTTTTTTGGGGTGAGAAAACCCACCAATTTATAGACCTGGAGGTCTCTTGGGATGAGCATGCAGGGGCGCCACTTGGCAGCCATGCCCTTCCAGGGGAGGGAAGATTCCTCCCTGATTAGGGGCTTCATGACTGCCCCTGTAATAGCCTCTAACGCTCAAAAATGCTCACCCATGCTCCCATGAAATGAAGGAGGCGTTAAGTGGTGGATCCGAGCTGCCATTTGTCAAGATTTGACTTTTTCCCATCAAACCTGCAATTCGCCCCACCCTGGAGCGAATTATGAATTCGTCCCTGAGAGGAGCGAATCCCATTTTGAATTCGTCCCTGGGTGGAACGGATATTGAGCAAAGTGCCTGAAGGTGCCAAAATGATTTTTGACCTTCCAAAACTGTTGTGAGAGTGGTTAGGACCACTGTTTAACCTCTGGGGGCTGCCCTGGGGGCTGTGTGTGCCAATGTGATCAGTGTTTGCAGTCACATAATCGGATTGGTGCTGTTTTGGTGTCTACAAAGAGATATTAACATTAATCAATGAAATTGGCAAGGTTCTTTATTATTTTTTTATGAACTTTAGAAATTTAAATTAGTTTAGATTAATTAAGGAGATTTTTTTCATTAAAATCCTAATTAAAGGTAAGGTGACGCTTTGGTAATGTGAATATTTGTACATTACCTTCTTTGGAATCCAACCAATAATGCGTGAGGGAATGGGGTGGTCGACGGGCTTGGGGAGGAAAGAAATATTTCTAACCTCAAGATTTTATGAGCCCTTCGAATGGAAGGAAAAGAGGCTAGTGAGAGGAAGAAAAAACATAGTAGTAGATAGAGGTCTAAGGAGGTAGCATTGTAAGTGGAAGTCATGGATTCTTTTTCTACAAAGAAGGTAAGCTCGAATAATTTTGATATTATGTTATCTTCTCCTAAAGCTTCTTTATCGTATTCACCATGGTTTTACAATGCCTACTTTAGAGTTGATTGAATATTTAATTTTTCTTTTCTCTCTATTTTCGTAAGCCTTCTTTTAGTCTAGTTTACTACTTTTCTTTTGGAGACTTTGTAGCATTGATTGTTATCCTTGTTCTAGAATCCTTCCAAAAGGTAGTAATAGAGTTATTTGAATAACTTAAGAATATTATATCTAGATCTAAGTGGTGCAATCATTTTGGATCTCTTTGGAGTCAATTTGTTTTTCTTAGTTGTTGCAGGTATTGGTCTTGGAGTGCCTTGCCTCGATTTATTCCCTTAATCGAGCTTCATTTTTATACCTTGCTTTACCCAGCAACCAAGAGTCATTATCTGGTTTGAGATAGATTAGTGCATGTTTGTTGTGTTCCTAGTTTCGTGCTATTGTTTATGTTGTAGCATCAAGATGATTTTCATTTTTTAGTGAGTTGTCAATGCCTATAGCACCTCCTTAATTAAATTAAGGTTGGTGGATTACCTGAATTTGAGATTAAGGTTACGTGCTTAGGATATTTTATTCTTTTATTTGAGGATTGTGCTATGTCATTTTCATATGAGTAAGCATGTGTTCTAAGTTAATCTTGATGCTATGGAAATTAAAATTGATTCTTTATTCTTTTGAGTGTTTATAAAATATTTTGGAATTTAGTTTTAAGTTTATTAGGAATTATGCCTTTGATTGGTTTAAGTATAGAAATAGAATGTGTTTTTGAAAAAAACATAGAGAAGTAATATTTTTTGTATTTATAGATTTATTTTATAAATTAGAAGGGCTCAAAATTTGGTTAATGTTGGGATATATCCATGTTGGTTGTTTAATACAAAAGTTAAGAAATGGTTTTAGAAATAAATAAAAATATTGCTATAAGAATTACTTGAAAAGTTTTAGTAATGGATTCCTAAAGATAAAGGATTTCCATTATAGATATAAGTATGGGATTCCCTCAGGGATGTTGTATGGTTATGTTTCCTTAATATTCTTGCATTTATATTCTATATCTTGCATTGTTGATTGTCTTTATGCATGATGCATGTTGAGTTGCATATGCATGTAAGAGTTGTCTTGATCCCTAAGCTTTTAATCTAATCTTGTGGGAACGGGAAAATAAGATGAAATCAAAAATATTGTTGAAGATATGAATCCTTCATATTGCTATGTAATAGTGTTTTTGAAGAAATAATTGTTTGAAAGCAAATGTATTGATTTATGTATAGTCTTAGGAAAACAAAAATATGCTTTGGTTAATCTACTCGAGTAGCAATTTCCAAGAAATGTGCTAAAATGAAGGATTGTATATGGTGATTCTCCTTTTGTATGAATGAATAGGCTATTATATGTTGAATGGAAAGGATATGTTTAGAAAAAATGATGGTGGAAAAAAGTTATAATTTCTTAAAATTTTGTATCTTCCTTTCCATTTATTTAATTAAGGAAATGATAGATGATAGTATTATGAATTGTAAAGTATTTGAAATTTCTAGTTCAACAATGTGCCATGTGAAAATCTTAATGTATTAACACTTTATTTATTTTTGGGAGAGATGTTGATATTTTGATATATGTATATTTGATTATCATGTTTGTGGGAAATGCTTGGACAAGAATTAAAGCCACAATAGAATCCTTGAGTTAAAAATATAACCCAATCATTAGAGAAGTTGCGATGATGCAATAACCAAGTAGTTGTGAACCTTGGAAGGACTTGCAATGATGTAATAACTAGGTATTCATGAATCTAGAAGGAGTTAAGATGATGCAATTACCAGAAATTTGTAAATGATACACCTTGAACAATGAGGGTTGGTTGTTCCAAAGAAGTTAGGCTTTTGAAATAATTCACAAGGTAGTAGTGGTGGCATGTTGAATGGTGAGATTCAAGCGATCATGCTCATTTCCAAGAGAGTGGTAATGGTCTTAGTTAGCCATTTAAGGTGTGGTAACTAAGCACTAAGGCATTACACCAAAATAATTCTACATAGATGGACGTATGTAGGGTTAGGGAAATGAACGTTCCCTTTTAAGTTTTATGGGCCTTATAGGATAATTTCTACATTGTGGTCAAGTTATCCTATACTAGAGAGGGTATAGTACAGGTGGGGGACCATTATTGACATCCTTTCTAAATGGTGAGATTTAGAAAGGTGAACCCTAGGAATACAAGATGTTGGCCACTTTTGTCCACTTGAGTGTCATCTGCAACGACATTAAATTCAAAATGTGGTTATGCCTTAAGTACTAGAAAAATATGGAGATATATTGTGAACCTTGCTTGTGAGAAAAAAAAATCTCTCTCCTTTGGGTTGAGTTGGTGGGTTGTTACACATCCCTTGTATTATTATTTTTTTATTCTAATGGTTGCCTTGAGTGAACTATAAGGGCCTTCACAATATTATGATGCAAAGGAGCTTTCTTAACGCCTTTTTTAAGAGTGGAAATTCCTTGATCTAATCCATATTCAACTACAATATGATATCCTTGCTTCATCTTGAATTTTATCTCATGACCCTAAATTTCCTCTTTCTTCATCAATTTGACTTTGCAATCTCTTACAATATATCATGTCTCATAATATTTATTAGAATGCAATTGTTACATATCCACTTTTTGATCCCATTATCTTGATTCAAGTTTAATATTAAAGGATTGTGTTAAAGGTCTTGAAATATTCATGACAACATATATCTGGGTATATAAAAAATGCTCTTGCTCATTTTTGAATGAACTCTCTTATAGTATTTCTATTGTTCTTCAAAACCTCCTTATTGATAAGTTAATATGCAAGTCCATATTAAGACCCTCATAACATATAATTATAATTTTATTAATTAAATTCATATAGCCAAGGGTCATACCCCTTGGCCAATAACACCCTTTGAATGGGTATAATTACCCATTCAAAGCTTCACAATAATCATCAAAACATTTTCAAATATACTTATTTATTGAGTTCTCTCATCAATTTAACTATGATTCCTTATAAACAGTGATTCCTATTGTTATCTGTATACTACAGACTAATTCAATTGTAGGTACCTTCCAACTAGCATCAAAGCCTCGTCAAAGGGAAGTAATCAAACAAAAAATTTTCCTTCTTTGTTTTATTGCATAGTGCTAACTACAAATTTTTGGTGTGGATATATAATTCATAGCACCACAAATCCCCTACATTCATGATAGCCGATGAGCAGAAGAAACCAGCAGGTCAGGCATTCGTTTTTGTCTACAAAAAACAAAAACATCTAAATTCCTATGGTAGATCAAAAAATTTACTATAAGATCAATTCACAAAGTACACACTGATCATCTCCTACCGTCTCGGGTGTAAACATCTCAGAACAACTCCAGAATCCGACGACATTGTCATCGCAAGCGAACAGGGCCATATACCCTGCATACCCTGCCATAGACTACACTGTTATAATTATTTTCCTTGTTTTCTTCTTCGACTGTGATTACATTAGGTGACGGCACATCTCCGTTCAGCCAGTAAACTCCACAAGAAAAATCAGGACGAATGAGTAAATTACCATTTCAAACATTAAAATAATCTAAACCATAAAAATCACAACAAAAGGATCGAAGAGGTGTCTAAAATCATGGTTGAAAGAAGTCTGAGCCATTTTTCGGAAAGCTACAGGTTTCGCAGTAGAAAAAATATAAAAATTAAAGGTTAGCCAAAGTTTTAATTAAAAAATGACCGTCAGAAAAGGATCTCCAACGTCGAAGACGACAAGAGTTCAAAAAAAAAATTAACCCATTATCCCACATTGTTGTGGGAGGCAAATGCTTTGGGGTTTAAAAGGATAAACCCGCGTAAGTTAGATTTCCTAGCATGCTAGGCATAAGTGCCATGCGCATGGGCAATGCCAATTGTGGGCACCCATAAATATGTCACCTCGGCTCCGCTCCTCCCTCCGTCGTGGTTCCATACTGCTCCTGTTAAAATAGAATCAATAAGGGCAATCGCCCAACATTTTTACAACAACTGCAATTTTTCACTCCAAGAAACAAGTAAAAGTTGTTTTCAACCTTTTACAAAGTTGCAAATTTTTAAGTTGACAATCAATTCCCCAAAAGAGAACCAACTGCTATGGCCGACGGACGTCGATCACTGGATTCCATTCATGAGAAACACGAAAGGCTCGTCGAAGAAGTTAAACAGGAAAGAGAGGAGAATTCCCGTAACACAAGAGAACTCTTCGAGAAAATATTTGCAATGGATGTTAAACTTGATGCTATCAGTCAAAATCAGGCAATAACACATTCAAATTCAACCAACAGCGGGTCACCAAACCGAGCACTGTTAGGAGGTCCACAAACTTCCATTTTACCACGAACGACCAAATTAGACTTCCCAAAATTTGAAGGCGACGACCCTACAAACTGGATCTACCGAGCAGAGCAATATTTCTCACTAAATCAAATTTTGGAAATGCAAAAAGTGCATATCGCCTCCTTCCACTTGGAAAACGATGCCATCCAATGGTACCAATGGTTCGAGAAAACCAACGGCACTCCGACGTGGTTAACCTTTACATAGAATCTATTAGTGCGATTCGGCCCTAGCAAGTTTCAAAGCTTTACAGGGGCCCTCACTAAATTATGCCAAACCACTTCGGTAAGCGAATACCAAGCGGAATTTGAAAGGCTAGCTAATCGAACATCAAAAGAATATTAAGAATTTTAAATAAGAAACTAATCGAACATCTGGTTTAGACATTGCCTTCTTTCAAGAATGTTTTGTCAACGGATTAAAAGAAGAAATTCGAATTGAGGTGCAAATGTATAACCCTACAAACATGTTAGAGACCATCGGCTTGGTGAAATTAGCGAAAGACAAAATCAAGGCACAAAATCGGTTCACAAAACCAACCTTGGGGAAACCATCAAACACTTATACCAACCCCAAACCAATGCAAAATGGAAGAACCCAAAACTCCTACACAACCCCCAAAATTAACCCCGCTCTACCAATTAAGCGTCTGAGTTTCGATGAAATGAAGGAAAGACAAGCTAAGGGTCTTTGCTACCATTGTGACGAGAAATTTGATAGAAATCATAAATGCGCCTCACGAAAATTATATATTCTAGATGCCACAAATGGGGGGAATTCTACCGAAGAGGAACCTGAACTCGAAGTAGAGGTATTATCCGACACACTTGAAAGTGATGAAGAAAATGTACCAAAGGTTTCCTTCAACGCCCTTGCAGGATTTTCTACCCCTCGAACAATGCGAGTCAAAGGGTATTTTAAGAAACAAAACCTTACTGTGCTCCTAGATTCTGGTAGCACGCACAATTTTATCGATCCAAAGGTGGCTAAGCAAGCAAATTATTTTATCTACCCTTGCAATAATTTTGAAGTGATGATTGGAAATGGCGAGAAAATTGCATGTAAAGGAAAATGCAGAAATATAAAACTAACTATGGGGGATTATAACATGAAAGGCGACATGTATGTACTACCCCTAGGTGGTTGCGACATGGTACTAGGCATACAATGGTTGAGAACTTTGGGTGTAGTCCAATGGGAATTTGAGGAATTATGGATGAAGTTCACAGAAAAGAACCAAACCTATATTATCAAAGGCCTACAATCGGGACCCTCCCAAATCATAAGCTCGAATAGAATGGAGAAAATTATCCGAAGAGGAAACAAAGGAATGGTCACCCAATTATTTTCAATTCAACCTAGTCACCAAGATGAGAAGGTACCAGAGTTACAAATGATTTTAGACGACCATGATGAGGTATTCAATAAACCAAAAGGACTACCTCCACAAAGAAGTCACGATCACACTATTCCACTACTTCCAGGGCATCAACCCCCTAATATTAGGCCCTATCGTTATCCATACCTCCAAAATACCGAGATAGAGAAATTAGTACAAGAGCTTCTTAGGGTAGGGGTCATTAGACCTAGCATAAGCCCTTACTCCTCTCCAATTATTTTAGTTAGAAAGAAGGATGGATCGTGGCATTTATGTGTCAATTTTCGAGCGCTTAATAAAATGACCATCAAGGATAAATTTCCTATTCTTGTCATAGATGAGCTATTAGATGAACTCCATGGGGCTACTTATTTCTCCAAATTAGACTTACGGTCGGGCTACCACCAAATACGAGTCAACGAAAAGGATATTCCTAAGACGGCCTTTCGCACTCACGAAGGGCACTACGAATTCTTGGTGATGCCATTTGGCCTTACCAACGCTCCTTCCACCTTTCAAAGTCTAATGAATAAGGTATTTCACCCTTTCCTTCATAAATTTATCTTAGTTTTCTTTGATGACATTTTGATTTATAGCAAAACATGGGAAGAACATTTGGATCATGTTAGACAAGCATTACAAATCTTGAAGGAAAATCAAATTTATGCAAAAATATCAAAGTGTTCCTTTGGAAAACAAGAAATTGAATACTTAGGGCATATTGTCTCGAAGGAAGGAGTCATGGTAGATCCTCGTAAAATTGAGGAGGTGAAAAATTGGCCTATCCCAAAAACCTTAAAAGGTCTACGCGGGTTTCTTGGACTAACGAGATATTATAGAAAATTTGTCCAAAATTATGGTAAAATCGCTGCCCCTCTAACAACATTACTTAAGAAAAATGCTTTCAAATGGTCATCTAAAGCGGATGAGGCCTTTATTACCTTGAAAACTGCAATGTGTACCACCCCTGTTCTAGCCATGCCCAACTTTTCTAAACCATTCGTCATTGAAAGTGATGCTTCGGGAATAGGAATGGGATCCGTACTCATGCAGGATGAAAGGCCTCTAGCTTTTATAAGCAAAGCATTTTCTCCTAAGAATCTAGCTCGCTCTACGTATGAAAAAGAGATGTTGGCGATTGTTCACGCTATTCAACATTGGAGGCCTTACCTTATTGGCCAACATTTCATTATACACACGGACCACCATAGCTTGAAATATTTTTTGGAACAAAGGACTAATACCCCGGAACAACAAAAGTGGGTTACTAAACTTCTTGGCTATGATTATGAAATTACATATAAAAAGGGAAAAGACAACATGGCAGCCGATGCACTTTCTAGAAAATTTGAAGATATGCCTCAAGTCCATGCTCTTTCCTCCCTTATTCCTAAATGGGTAGATGAGGTGCATGAAGAATGGATAAATGATCCTACTATCCATGCCTTAATTCAACAACTTCAACATAATCCTAGTAGCAAACCTCCATACACTTGGGAGGACAATATATTAAGATATAAAGGAAGGATGGTCCTCACCCCCAATTCAACTTATCATGAAAAACTTCTTCATGAGTTACATACCTCACCCATTGCAAGCCACTCTGGTTTCTTAAAAACCTATAAAAGAGCCACTACCTCCTTCTATTGGGTAGGAATGAAAAATTACATCAAAAATTTTGTAAAAGAATGCGAAGTTTGCCAACGACAAAAGGGAGAGACCCTTGCTACTCCTGGATTACTTCAACCTCTTCCTATACCCACCAAAACATGGGCGGATATTTCTATGGACTTTATAGAAGGACTACCAAAATCAGGAGGAAAAACAACCATTTTTGTAGTCATTGATCGCTTATCTAAATATGCCCATTTATGTCTCGTGGCTCATCCTTATACCGCTAGCACTATAGCCCACCTCTTCCTAGATAACATCTTTAAATTACATGGTATGCCCTCCACAATTGTTAGTGACCACGACCCAACTTTCATGAGCACATTTTGGAAGGAATTGTTCAAATTACAAGGTACTCAACTTCGTATGAGCTCCGCTTACCATCCTCAAACCGATGGCCAAACAAAAGTTGTTAATAAATGCTTGGAAATATACCTTCGATGTTTTGTTTCTACTCAACCACTCCATTGGGTAAAGTGGCTTCCACTAGCGGAATGGTGGTATAACACTTCATACCATACGTCCATCAAAATGACTCCTTATGAAGCATTATATGGCCAAACACCACCATCCCTCACTTCCTATATTCCAGGGACTACAAAAGTCCACGCGGTGGAAACGGAACTCGCTACTCGAGATGACATACTACGAATCCTAAAAGAGAACCTACACATCGCTCAGCATCGCATGAAGCAACAAGCCGATCAACATAGAAGCGAACGTAGTTTTCACGAAGGTGATATGGTTTTCTTACGGCTCCAACCTTACCATCAATCCTCTCTTAAACAAAAGGGTTCTCAGAAGTTAGCACCCAAATTTTACGGGCCGTATAAAGTTCTCCAACGTATTGGGACCGTTGCTTACAAACTTGAGCTTCCTCCCTCTTCCAAACTTCACCCCGTATTTCATGTATCTTGCCTTAAGCTCACGGTTGGAGCCCATATCACGACACAAACTACTCTTCCTGAATTTTTTGATGATGGAGTACTTCTAGTCGAACTAGAAGCTATCTTGGATCGCCGCTCTCGTCACCTTCGTACTCACGATATCATGGAAGTCTTAATCCATTGGAAAGGTCTACCTTTAGAAGACGCGACGTGGGAAACTCTTCACGATATCCAACAACAATTTCCAAATTTCCAACTTTGAGGACAAAGCTCTTTTAAGGAGGGTGGCATGTTAAGACCCTCATAACATATAATTATAATTTTATTAATTAAATTCATATAGCCAAGGGTCATACCCCTTGGCCAATAACACCCTTTGAATGGGTATAATTACCCATTCAAAGCTTCACAATAATCATCATCGAACATTTTCAAATATACTTATTGATTGAGTTCTCTCATCAATTTAACTGCGATTCCTTATAAACAACGATTCTTATTGTTATATGTATGCTGCACACTAATTCGATTGTAGGTACCTTCCAGTCCATAAAGCCTAACACACAATATAAATATTTTAATAGTTTTTATCTCAAAAAAAAATTATGACTCCATAATCTTAAAGATGGGCCATCCCTTCACTAAACTTATGATCATCATTATTTAGTTTATTTTTGTATTTTTAACTAGGAAAAATGATAAAAACAAATCCTTTCAAAATAAAAGTCAAGAGTAATTTAAATTCAATCTAACTTATATTTGATCATATTTTGAATCTTCATACACCTTAGCATGTATCCATGAAACTTATATATTAACCATATGCTTTTAAAACTAGCATGTCATTTCCCAATTATCTCATCCTTGAAAATCACAAATAAAAACCCTCTTCTATAATACTCCTCCTTTGGGTGGAGGTAGTAGACCGGCTAGTTTCTACTAAGTATTAGATAGTTTGAGGTTGGCAGTTCCAATCCCAAGTTCCTCTGGGTCCCATCACTTCAACTAAAAGTTATCTAAATAGAAACCAAGTTCTAGTAGTAACTTTCCAAATTCCAACTATGCCCACAAAAATACTATGCAGGAGAGTGAGTTCCCAATTCCCTAAGGGAAATAAAATAAAATAATACTCCTTTAATGTCAGGAATTCAACTATTCAATACGGTCCACCTGGTCTCGTGTTTCGAAAAGCCAAATGATAGAATTTCAGTAAAATAAGGGCTGAAGTTTGAGAGCCAATTTCTGTGGTAAGAACTATTTATTTGAAATTCACATATCGATCTGTGTATGATGAGTCCAGGCTAGACTATTGTTGTAGTAAATGTAATAAACCACTACTTGGTTTGATTTGTCAATGTCAGTTGTGGCAATAAAATTTCCCAAGAAATATATCTCATTGCCTTTTCACAGCTTGCTTGGCATCCACACTAAACCTGCAGAATGGGTTGGTGATCATTCCACAGACATACAGACAGATGTGAGGAGGCTCTGCAAACGTGGCCAAGTTATGGATGCACTTCACATATTACAAATAACGGGCGCCACCCCGAACAACTCCACATATGTTTCTCTTTTGCACGCTTGCATTAATAAGAAAAACCCATGCCAAGGCAAGCTGGTCCATGCCCACATAATTCAAACAGGAACTGATCCAGATTTGTATTTGTATAATGCGCTAGTGATCATGTACACCAAGTGCGGAAAAATGGTGGATGCCTGCAAACTGTTCGACGAAATGCCCGAACGAAATGTGGTCTCGTGGACTGCCCTTATTTCAGGCTATGCTGGCCGTGGATTTGGTAAGCAAGCCCTAGAATTCTTGCGTCAAATGAAACAAACAGGTGTCTGGCCAAATGAATTCACTTATCCTACCATTTTGTCAGTTTGTGCAAATTTGGTAGGTCTGGGACATGGAAAAGAGATCCATGGTGATATAATTAAAGCTGGTTTTGAGTTTGATCTTTTTGTGGGAAGCACCATTATAGATATGTACGTCAAATGCGGCAATGTTGAGGATGCACGCCAAATGTTTGACAAAATGCCTGAACGAAGTGTGGTGTCATGGACTGCGATGGTTGATGGGTATGCACAGAGTGGGCATTTCGATAAGGCCCTGGAACTCTTTGAGATAATGCCTGAACGGAATGTGGTGTCATGGACGGCTATGATCGCGGGATGCGTGCAGAATGGACATTTTCATGAAGCTCTGAATCTGTTTCGAAAAATGCCTGAACGGGACATTATGTCATGGAATGCAATGATCTCAGGGTATGCACAGCATAGCTATTTGACGGAGGCTTTGGAGTTTTTTAAACAGATGCAGTTGAGTGGGATGAAGCCAAATTCGGTTACTTTAACCAGTCTTCTTCCTGTTTGTGCCAATTTGGCAGCTTTGGAACAGGGTAAGGAGCTTCATGAAGACATAATTAGGAAAGGTTTTCAGTCTGATGTCATTTTGGGAAATGCCCTTGTGGACATGTATGCTAAATGTGGAAGTATAGAGGATTCACGCAAAGTGTTTGATAGAATGACTAAGCGAGATGTGTTTTCATGGAGTTCAATGATCGGAGGTTATGCAATGCATGGGTATGCGTATGATGCCCTTCAACTCTTTGAACAGATGCAGACATTAGGCATAAAACCTGACCATGTTACCTTTCTTGGGGTTCTGTCTGGATGCTGCCATGCAGGGCTAGTGAATGATGGTTGGCATTACTTTAATAGCATGAGCAGGGACTATTGCATCAGACCTTCACTAGAGCATTATAGTTGCATGGTTGATCTCCTTGGTCGTGCTGGACGCCTTAATGAGGCTCTTGATATTGTCAACATGATGCCGATAAAGCCTGATGTTATTGTATGGGCATCTTTGCTTGGTGCTTGTAAAACACATTCCAATGTAGAGCTAGGAGAATATGTGGCAGAGCGTCTTTTTGAATTGGACCCTGAAAATGCTGACCATTATGTGCTGATGTCAAATATATATGCCACAGTTGGCAAGTGGGATGAGGTGAAAAAAATCCGAAGAATAATGAAGGAGAGAAGGGTTGAGAAGACACCAGGATTAAGTTGGATTGGAGTCAACAACAAAGTAAATACATTTGTTATAGGAGACAGGTTGCATCCCCACACAATAGAGTCGTATTGATGAGACACATTCCAAGTGACCAGAGAAGCCAGAGTAAATACAGGATGAACTTTGTGTTGAGTGATTCGGAAGAGCAACAGACAAAATGTTTTCCCTGTTATCATGCAAGGATGTCCTTTAGGCATCAAATGACATGATGTCACTGGTTAAATACCTCAATTTTTAGGCAGGACACCTGGGTTGGAATCTTATGTAATTGATATAATAGGAGTGGGGACCATTTAAATCTCATATTACTTATTTAAAAAAATGATGTCCTGTGGGCAACAAACACATCCCCTTGACCATTTATGGAGAGGGAGGCAACGGTTTCAATATGTTCCCTTAAAGAAATATATTATCTGCTTGGCGACATGCTTATTGGCATCAATATGTTCCCTAGAGGATGTTCATATGTTCAATATGCTTAAAGAAACATTATGTCTTCTGTTGCATATTAATTTTTCTAGAGGATGTTTACCCCTGAGAAATTTATTTCTATGCAGTAGTTGCTCCTAATTCTGTTTTGGATTAACAATTTGCCTGGAACCACTTTGGGTTGAACTGTTGCCTCCTCTATGGGACCTTCAATGGCCACCAATATACTCTTACTCACATCTTTGGGATTTGTTAAGTGAGTAATGGTTCATAGAGATATTCTACACTTATGAAAGATGGTTGGTATTCCACTAGGGATAATGTCTGATGCTTTGTTAACAACAGAATTAAAGGTGTTCCTATCGTGGATATTGCTTTCTTGCAGAGAAATCTGCACCTATCTTCAACTTTCATGGCAAGCAACCCTGATAAGGAAGCTGGAATTCTGCAATTCTTTAGAAATATCTCCTTTTGATATTGTTGACTCTCTCTCTTCCTAAATACTTTTATATATATAGACAAGCACACCAATGTCAAATCTAACAGGCACAGTCTTACATTTATTTCCACAGGGATTTGGAATGCAAGCTGTCATTCACATAATGCTTCCCTTGAGGGACCTACTAGAATAATCACTAAAGGAAAAATATGAAAATATATGACGGTGACATTTTTTGGAAAAGCTTGAAGCCCTTCTTTGTTACAGAGAAAGCTATGTAACAGTATTCACACTTCCAAGTTTCCAACTATGATTTGAGGGATGCCATAAATTTTCATTTCAGACTATATACTTGCTAATTGGCCACAACTACACAATAATGATTTGGTGATAAGTCTTTTTATGGTAATAAACACAATGCAAATGCTTCTATTTCTATTATACTGTCATATCAAAAGTACCTCTAGGCCTAAGAGAAGTAATATTTAGTCTAATGGATAGAGTTTTGAATTTTGGTAAGTTTTTATGGATGATACTTGATCCTATAGTTTTAAGATCAAGTTTCTGTATGAGAGGGAACTTTAAGAATTCACATGAGCGAAGTATGAGAGGGAACATTAAGAATTCACAGAGGCTGTTTGCTTGCAGTAGTTTCTAGCAGTTTTTATAATGTTTGTAAACAGATACATTGTTGTTTGTTTCTCGGACATTGTTAAAACTTCTGGCCCTATAGACTGTTTTGGTGTCATGGACATAATTAAAGTCCTTTATTTCATTTTGTTTCAACATTGCAAAAAAATTTGGTTCAGATGCCCTGGTGAAATTGGTTACTTGTTAGTTTCAAATTTAAAGGCCATTAGCTTGTTCTTCAAAGAGCTCCTGCCATTTTGGAAAACTGAACTTTTAGATGAGATTTAGAATTAGGTGTGACTGGCATCCAGTCTTTGAACTTCTAGAATGAGGTATAGAATTAGGTTTGACTAGCATAGAGTCTTATATAGATATTTCAACTCTTTTCTAGGGCATACTGATATGAATTAAAAATGAGATTTTGTGATTTGCAAATATTGTTATAGGAAAATCATGGATCTCTTCTATAAGATGAACAAACATTTTTTTGCTCTATGTCAACATAGTACATAACTGTCTAGGTTGAATCCATTCAGCACAATTAAGTGAACTGACAAGGCCAAGTAATGAAAATACATTAACTTTTACATCTACCATGGGGATTGAACCCGGGTCACATCACCGATAATGCAAGTGGCGTCCTTGCCAGTAAAGAAGACAAGCAGGCAACTAAGTGAAGGTAAAGGTGTATTTTTAAGTGATTACAATACTGGCATGCCTAGAGTGAATAAGACCTTGTGGGAGCAAGGAAACATTTTCACTCCATGTGTGTGACTGTTTAAGTTCAATTCCATACCTATTTAGGGTTTGATCCTTTGACCAATCTCAGGGTAAATTGAGTCTTGCCAATCTTTCTAAGCCTGACGTAACATCAAGGCTCTATGGTCAAGAAAAGAAATGGTACTGTGAAAATAAATAACATGTCTAACAGCTATAAGGAAATAATTAGTGTATTTAGATAGTTTTCCATAAACATTGAACTAGGCTTCTAATTTGTGAAACATATATCTGTGCCCAGAGATTTAGGTTCTAGAATTCTCAATGTTATGGACTAGAACTAAAATTGCATTTCGGAGTTGTGTATTCTTAACTATGATCTAGTTGCCAACTTTGAAAATATTGAGTAGTGTCAACTATCATGCAATGCATCATTGTGCAAGAATTAAAATGTTGACTGAATCCAACATATAACATAGAGAATTCAAACCAATTAGTTGGAGAGTGCAAGCCTCGTTAAATATGCCAACGCCATCTTCTGGTTGAATGATTGATTATGGAAGAAATACTTATTAGAACATATTGTCCAATTGGTAGTACATTTAATTTAGTTTTGATTGTAATACTTAGTTGTCCAGTAGCCATACAGAGGTCACATAGGAGACGTTATAAATGTTTGTTGACTCCAGAATGTTGTTATATTGCTAATGATTGCAGTCTCACTAAAATGGTAATCGCACAGTCATTTCCACTGAGCTACATTCTATTGTTGTACAGAAAGAAAGAAAATAACTGGTGACTGGACTGAATCGATTGCAAAATTGAAATCAGAATTGGACTTTTTTCCTTCTGCAGGCCCAAACCAATGTTTGCAGGTCTGTGTTTTCATGGGCAAGGGCGCTTGCTCCCCTCTTTGACGACAAAAATTCCTCCCTAATGTGGGATATGTAAGGAACCTCTACAACTGGGGCAGTTTGGTCCTCTTCTAGAGCCATGTGACATGAAATGAAGACATCACAGGTGACCCTAAAGGCGCCCTCTGCAGGTTATGGCATTGTGTTACAAGTCCTGTAGCTAAGTCCTCATTGAAGGATTCTACAGGGGTAGTAGGATATAAAGTGGTTATAGTATTGAAAACATTATAGCAAGGAGAAATACCCTGCGATTGATTTAACTGTTATGGATGAGGCGTCCCTTTCCTTGAGAAATGGAGATATGCAGGTTAAAAAGGTGGGATGCGATTTAACCCCTTGTTTCATACCAAAATGAATAAAGTTAAGGGGACAAAAGGTGCATGCCAATTGGATTTTTGATGATACTACAGGGCAACACACCTAAGTTCTTAGATGTGGATCTTTCGGATCCCAATGCTTTTTTTTCCCCAAAGGCTTTTTAGGGAGTCATTATGGAAACACCATGAAATGAAGAACACGTGAGTAGATTGACAGGCTAAATGAAGAGGAGGCAAGGTGTCTACCTATAATTTTCAAGATAAGAAAGAACTTTATAGCTGAGGGACTCATTTGAGAAGAGTATTATAGGTTTCTTCTTTTTCAGGAGGATGCTGTTGGAGAATGACTTTCCAAAATGGTGTGAGGATTCTTCAAGCTCGTGGGATGGGACTTGCAATCATAGACAGGACTGAGATACATGTATATGCACCTTCTCTTCCATTCTCAGCAGACATCAAATGTTGTTCTTCAGGATGATTCTTCGATTATAGGAGGCTATTTTGGTTTGCATCCAATGTGAGGGGGAAGACTTTAATGCTGGAAACAGGAGGCCACATTTCCAATATGGATGGAACCTATAAGCATGCCTATGACCTTATGAGTATAGGTTAATGTCATAGCAGTGGACTTTGGAGGGATGCTAATTTTAGATGATAATTTGCACATCTATAAAATCCATCAAACCTGTGGGTTGAAGTTGATGCATTTTGTAAATTTCTACAACATGTAAGGATTCTGGCATATGGGAAATTTCATATTCAACAAAATGACTCTTTACATTCCCACATGTTTACCTTTTTGTCAAACAATGGATCATGGAATTTTTGAATGCTTGAATTGCAAGGTAGATGATCCTTGCAATGGACAATAACTGCATATCCATGCTATCTACCTCAAGAGTTTTAAGATTCATCCTACTTAGAAGAAAACACAAAAAGTTGGAGACTAGCTAATAAGGATTGGCAGATACAAAGGTTGCTAAGGAAAGAAAGGATCCTGTGCCACAATCACCGAGTCTAAAGGTCAACCAACCAAAACTGGCAAAACAAGATCGATAGTGCAGCCCAATATCACGGATAAACAGGTAACTTTAAATATCCCTCCTTATACACCCAGAGATAGTGTGGTTCAAGAGATTTTATTAATAGTAATGCATTGTTCTGGTTGTGGACGTTGGGCCAGTTTCCATATGCAATTAATTTCATTTTCCTCTAACATAAGGGGGACCCTAGATCTCATTAAGATGAGTAAGGTGCAACTTATTGCAGGGTAAATTGATGCATCATTCTTTCAGAAGGTTAAAGCCACATATTTGTCATTTGAGGGAAGATTGAATTCATATAGAAAAAGTATCTTCAAGAGCACACTCCATGGATGAGAACAAGATGCAGTTCTTTGCGTGTTTAAAAAGGTAGTACCTGTGATGATGAAACATGACATGGAACCCAACAACATACACATTTTGGTTACTTTGGAGTTGGATGGCTAAGGAGTTGGATTTTGCTCACTCGATGCTTGCCAGACTAGTTGGCATATAATCTCCTTAATGAAGAAAGGATCCCTGCAAGAGACGTTAATACTAAGTTGCGTCAAACTTGTAAACGGTTATGGTTTATGAAATAGAAATGTTTTTGAATCTTGACCCACCAAAACAGTGGGAAATATGGAAATGGGGAGATAGATGCCTAAATTGGAAACTTGAATCCACAAACCCCTCAAAAAAAAGGTGAAAACTGTATAAACAGAAACCATTATTCTCTCCACAGAATTTCAATGCTTAATGTCAAAAGCTAGCGCACTGAGAAATTCATGGGATACATGATAAACTTCATTAAAATCAATATCACTATCAAAAGAGCCAACTAGAATAGCTCTAACAAAAGGTCGATGAAGAGGATGTTCCTCATCCCTGAGAATAAGAGCAACCAAGAAATTTTCATGTTGAAATATTTGTTTTGTCACGTTGTATATTTCTTGCTTCTTTGATTCTAATCAAATTCATTTTTAAGTACTTTTTTTCATCTTATAAGATCGAAATAATCATAAACCTATTTGTTTTAGTAATAGGGGTTAAGTTATATGTAAGACCCACTTTAAGAACCTAAAGATAGATTTATTTTAGCTCAGGAAACCAGGAAAAATACAAGAAATTAACAATGAAAACATTGACATCTTTAAATAAAAACATTACTTTATAAGTTTCTCGGAGCTTATAAGAAATTTCATGGAGTTTAAGTTTTAAAAATCTTCATGATTTTTTTTTAAATGAGTTTATATAGGTTTCTATGAGGTGTCTCGGTCCCTTCATACTGATTGGGGTTTGAACCTTGGACCTTCCAAAAAGAGGCCAAAGCCCTTACCACTTGTGGCTTTAAAAATCTTTATGAATTTTAGAAATGAATGTATTTTAATTCTTGTTATAAAGCATACTATTAATAGGCTAATATGGGAAGAAAAATAAAAGGTCTTACTACTTACATAACTTTTAGAGGGTTATTACATGGTGTAAGTACAAGACCTCCTCAAAGACTTCTGGTCCTAATTGGAGACATAGAAACTTTTATAGGAGGTGATGATTTATGTGATCTTATGGGAGAAAGTGAAAGAATTGAATCAAGGATAGAATTCTCAATTCTTTAATTGTTTCCTTGTCTTTAGTTTTAAAAAAGGTATTCTATGAGTGTGATACCCTTGTCTTTTGATTGTCATTTGGCTATTGTCTACATGCTTGTGGAATCAACAATATGTTCTTGATTCAAAAACTCTAGTGAAATCTTCGTATGTATATAACACAATGTTAATGTGTAAGGTTGATCTAAATATGCACAATGTTAATGTGCAAGATTGATCTAAATATATACAATGTTAATGTGCAAGGTTGATCTAAATATACAAATTACAAAGTATTTTTCTATTGCTTAATATATTTTTTCTTGTTTTGTTTATTTCTTTTGCTACATGCAAACTTTGTTTAGTATTTTTGTTCCTATTTATAATTTTATTCAAATTTTGTTCAATACAAATAAGGGCAATGAATTTAAATATTATACAACCAAACCTTAGAGGTAGACCATAATCTTCAATATTTCAAAGAACATAGTGTAATTATGAAATAAATAGGTGAACTCCATATAAGCATATAGAAGGAATTTTCCATTCTCGTAATGAGGCTTGCACATAGAATATTCTTATAGATATTCAAAATAAGTAAATGCAAAGGTCAGGAGAAAATTGAGAGAGATCTATGTCAAAGGGTAATGGACAATGAAATGATTAGATGTCTACAAGGACAACCCAATGCTATGCAATGGTAAATGGAGGTGACCCTTGTACAACAAAGTGTCAACATTGAGAGGAGGTTATATCGGTGTTGGATTTTACCTATAGAATTGGTTCCATCTAAGAGTTGTGTATGACGAGAGGTATAATTGAGGCTACCTAATTGCTTTAAAAGAAAATGATGGATCTGAAGTAAATGAAGAGCTAACATTGATGGCCTAGTTGTGTAATACATCACTTGGAGGAAATACATTATTTCACATCAAACTTTCGATTAAAAAACTATTGCAACAACTAGAATTGTTCCTGAAGTAAAGAGAATAGTTTCATAAGCATTTTATTGTTTGTGACATGCTACCTTTTAGAATCCAAAAATAAAACATGAAAAAAAAATGATAATATTTTTATTTTGAAAGACATAATTAAAAAGCATGGAAAAATCAGATTCATAGGCTCAACTTTGGATAGCCATAATTGCCTCAATACTTCTTAGAATTTCCAAAATGATGAATCTTTTTTTTTTTTTTTTTAGTGTACTTGAAATAAAGAGGATGATCGGAAGGGAATTATGTAAATTTGACACTATTTATAAAAGTTATTCTTCTATGGAAAATATATGCTATTACAAAATTTTGCAAAACACTTAAAATCTAAATTATTAATTCTTAAACTAGGTTAATTGTTTGCAAATGAAGGGTTAAATATATAATCCAACTACTCTTGATCAATGCCACTTAAAAGAATGGAAACCAAGCTTGGAATTTGATAGGAATCCTTAGATAACAATTCAAAATTGAATGATAGTTAAAAACTTTTCATGTTCGTTAAATTAATGAAGGACATACCATTGTAACCATCTTCACTTAACTCAATATATACAACACGTTTATCATAATCCACTATAAACATATCAAACTACTTATTATTTTATATATTTCTCCTATTAAAAATAGCATGGATGCCATTTTAACTATCAAACACAAGGACTGTATTTTAGAGTGCTATAAATATCACATTTTCAGGGTTTATTGATGAAAGTATATAATCTATTTAGATGTTTTTATAATGTTATCCAAATACCAAAATAAACATATAAATGGCCTTGAATTTTTTAATGCTATAGAGAATATGGAACATCATTAAATCCAAATAAATTAATCTTCTTTATGGAAAATGGTAACTTGGAATATTAATAATTTAAGCTTATTGGCCATAGCCAACATTAATGAAGTTCCTATAGGAAAATTTGATGTTAGCCTATGGGAAGTACAATGTAAGCCTTTGAGCATCTTCTTTGTAAGCCTACAATCATCTTCTATGTAAGCCTATGGGCATGTTTCTATGTAAGCCTACAAAAATATTCTATGCAAGCCTATGAGCATCTTTATGTAAGCCTACATATAGTTTTTATGTATTTACCCTTAGTGATATTGGTTAAACCATCTATATGATTAACCTTAGTTGAAATTTTAGCTTTACAAGTGCAACAATGAGTGCAAGCACGAGCCAAGAGTAAGTGCAATAAGTAGTGTGAGTGCGAGCCGAGAGTAAGAGCAAAAATGAGTGCGATTGTGAGTTGGGAGTAAATGTAGCAACAAGTGTGAGCGTGATGCGAGAGTAAGTATAGTAGTGATTATAAGCATGAGTCAGGAGTGAGTGCAACCAGAAGCAAGTGTGAGTAAGTGTAGTTGAAAGCGAGTGTGAGTGAGTGCAGCCAAATGTGAGTGCGAGCATGAGCTAGAGTAAGTGCAGTAACGAGTGCGAGCGAAAGCTAGGAGTGAGTGTGCAAGCCAAGAGTGAATGATATTAAAGAGGGAGTGCAATCTAAGATTCAATCATGGCAGAAGAATGATGGGTTCATCTAGAGTGCACCAATGGTTCAAACCCTTACCATGAATGTGTAGAACATTGTTTCCTAAAAATATTGAAGCTAAGGAATACTTGCAAAAATAATAGATAAGGGTAATTATGAGCCAAGAGGGGGTGCAATATAGGATTGAGTGTGATGCAAGAGAGTGTGCAAGCCAAGAACAAGTGCCATCCAAAAAGAAGTGTAAACTAAGAGGGAGTGTGAGCTGGAATTCAGTCATGACAAAAGAGTGAGGTTATTTTGGAGTGCATCAATGCTTCAATCCATTACCACAAATGTGTAGAATATTATTTCCAAAAAACTACTAAAGTGAAGGAATATTGAGAAAAGAAGACACAGGTAATTGTGAGCCAGGAGGTAGTGTAAGATGGAAGCAAGTGTGAGGCAAGAGAGAGTGCAAGCCAGGAGCAGCAACGAGTGCAAGCCAAAGAGTGTTGCAACTGTAAATAGGGTCATCACAAAGGAGGCTTAGAAAAAACTAGTTCTCTAGCCTCCAGTGTGAAAACTCCTAAAAAATTATTTGTCGGCATCTCCTAAAAATATTTGTCGGCAATTTTTAATCCCCTAACTCCCTCCTATATTCCCTCTCCTTTTTTCCTCCACGTTTCCCTAACTCCCTTATCCCTCCATCTCATCTCCGTCCCCTTATTCCTCCACGTCCTATCTTCCTTATCTCTCCCACCACCGCCGCCCACGCTATCCCTTATCACTCCAAGCTTCCACCCACTCATTCCATTATTCCCTCCGATTCTTATATTATATAATAAGTCGCATTTGTAATATGTTTTTTAGTAAGGTTTAATTAATAAAATTATGCTGCTGCAATTTTAATATTCTGCTGGTCTTGTTTTAACTACTGCGCACGCTCTGTCCACATCTGGTATCAGAGCCGACGCTGTGCCAGTTCGGGCACGGATCTCGAGGCACGCGACAGCCGAGTTTGACCTGCAGGACACGGTTCCCGAGGTGGGCACAATTTTCGAGGCAGGCACGGAGGACGAGGTTCGACAGCAGGATCGACTCAGATCCTGAGGCGGATCGCTGATCGAGGTGACATGTGGCGGCGTGAGGACGCGACACGTGGCGATAGCAGAGCAGACGGGCAGTGCACGGATCGAGGTGGCTGGCAGCAACGTGGCAGTGGGTGGTTTGTCGAGGTCGGCAGCTAAAATTTTGCCACGCGGCGAAAGGCAATTGGCCCACGTGGCAAGCAGTGATTTGTCGAGGTCGGCGGCAAAATACGGTCGAGGATCGACTGCCCGAAGGCAGTCGAAAGTCATTGCACGCGTTTCGGGTTAAAAACCTCACTTGCGCCATCGCGCAACGAATGTGGGATAATCCCACGATATATTTTTTTAAAAAAAACATTTGCCCGCGATTGAAATAAATTGTCCGCGCTCCTTTTCATCCCCATCCGAGACACTTGGCGTAGCGGACAAGTTGTTCGCTTGTGTGGGCGAGGTGCTGGGATCGAATCCCGACGGGAGTTAGAAGGAGGAAAGTTTTTTTTTCTTTCAAAATTGTGCCGCCCAAAGAAAATAAAAAGGAGGAGTTCGTTGTTGGTTGCCAGCCGGGCTGCGTGGTGCAGCGGCGAAGGCGCTCCCCTCTTTGAGCAGCGGACGCGCGATCGATTCGCGCAAAGGTAAAATTTTAATTTTTGTTAAAGGTTTTAAAAATATATTTAATAATTTTTATATTATTTTTTTTATTATCTTTTTTAAATTAGATTTTGTTTTAACAAAAAAGGTAATTTAAAAAATAATAAAAAATTATTAAATTTATTTAAAAGGAAAACCTTTTATAAAAATTGTTTTTTGCAAACCTTTTGAGAAGTTTTTGAAAAGGAGAATTAATCTGCCCGTGGAAATGATAGATGTTTCGATCTGAAGGGTGCTATCATGCACTTTTCTCTCTTTTGAAGAGAGAAACGCCAGAATCCTTTGATGCAAGGGTTCATCGATCAGGGCTTCATACTGTGTTTTGTCAGTTGGAGAATCAGGTGATTTCTCACCTGAGAAAGCCGGATTCAGGGTACGAGGCAGATTCAGAAGACAATATCTTCGAAAAGAGAATTGAAGAATCTGAGACTGAGCAATTTGTTTCGGATGTACGATCAAGTGCTAGTTACACACCAGGTGTACAAGTAGCTGCATCGAGTGAGAGCTATACTCCACGCTCTCCTGAACCTGAACCTGAGGAAGAAGAGGAAGCAGAAGAGGAAGAAGAGGAAGAAGAAGAAGAAGAAGAAGAAGAAGAAGAAACAGCAGAAGAAGAAGACGAAGAAGAAGAAGACAAAGAAGAAGCAGCAGAAGCAGATCCAGAGGAAGTGAAACCTGAAATCATCATTATTAGCAGCAGTTCCGAAGCAGAACTGGAATGTACTAAAAAGGCGAGATTTGATTTAAATCATTAAATCTTTCTGTACTGCTTTGTATTTCCAGTTTGCCTCAATAAAAGTTTGTTTTTTAGAAATGGCTGCAAACACTAGTCTACCAATCCCTGAATTTAATGGTAGTGACTATGAATACTGGTCTATAAAAATGAAGACTTTGTTGATAGGAAAAGGTCTTTGGGATGTAGTTGAAGAAGGTTATACAAAACCAACTGCTGCTGAATGGGCAACATTTTCTAATGCTGATAAAAAGACAAGAAAAGAAGCACAAAAGAATAATGCTTTTGCCCTATATCATATTCATGCTGCCTTAGATAAAAGTATCTTCCCTAGGGTTGCATCTTATGTAATTGCACAAGATGCCTGGAATGCCCTCAAAGAAAGCTATCGAGGTAGTGACCAAGTGAAGCAGGTAAAACTGCAAACCTTGAAACGAGATTTTGAGAATCTCAAGATGCAAGAGAATGAAAGAGTCGGAGATTACTGCGTGCGAGTGAAAGCAGTAGTCGACAAAATGGTCACACTAGGGGAGGATATTAAGCCAGAGATGATGGTGAAGAAAGTGTTGAGAACACTTCTTCCTAAATGGAATTCTCGTTGCAATAATTATTGAAGAATCAAAAGACTTAACCACATTGTCTTTTGATGCATTAACCGGTTCACTTCTCTCACATGAAGAGAGGTTGCAGGAAACTCCTACCACCAGCTATGGAGGAGATGACAAAGCTTTTGCCACACATGAAGGAAGAGGTAGAGGCCGTGGCAGAGGTCAACAAAGAGGCAGAGGCAGGAATAATCAAAGAGGGGGAACTCCTAACAGAGGAGGATCATCCAACAGAGGTGGAAACCAGAATAGAGGAGGACAGCAGCAATATAGAGGGAAACAATCTGGCAAAGGAAAAGGAGGAGACAAATCAAAACAAGTTTGCTACAATTGTGGCAAACCTGGCCATTATGCTCGTGATTGTTGGTCAAAGACTTCGCAAGGAAGCAGCAACAACCAGAGCAGTCAGTTTGGGAATTTTGGAGAAGAGGAAGAGTCCTCAAATCTCTTTCTTTCTTATGGTCAGACAGAGCAAAATATGAATGATACATGGATCTTGGACACTGGGTGTTCAAATCACATGAGTGGCAAAGAAGAACTCTTTGCTAAGTTAGACTCCTCATACAAATCCAAACATCTGGTTGGGCGATGACAAGTCATTGGCGATTGAAGGCATTGGAGCCATGGAGGTTCCAACGAAAGAAGGCATCAAGCACGTAAGTGATATCTATTACACTCCTCATCTTCAACACAATCTCTTAAGTGTTGGTCAAATGCTTGAAAAGAATTATAAGTTGATATTTGATGAGGGTAAATGCACCATTTTTGACAAGAACAATAGTAATAGAATCATTACACAAGTGCCAATGTCAAAGAATAGATTATTCCCCTTGAAGTTTGGCCAGCCAAGAGGAAATAAGTTAGCAAATGTTGCAATTACCAATCCAAGTGTCCTATGGCACTTGAGATATGGTCACTTGAATTCAACAAGTTTGAAGATGCTAACTTCACAAGCAATGGTGACTGGACTTCCCAAAGTTCAAGATAGTAAGGAAGTCTGTGAAGGGTGTGCCTTGGGCAAGCATGCCCGATCGAAATTTCCTCATGGACAAGCATGGCGGGCCAGCTACCCTCTTCAGTTGGTACATTCAGACATCTGTGGTCCAATGCAGACCAAGAGTCTAGGTAATCACTCTTACTTCCTACTTTTCATTGATGATTACACAAGAATGTGTTGGATATATTTTTTGAAGCATAAGGATGAAGCATTTGCATGCTTTGTTGATTTTAAAGCAAAAGTTGAAAGTGAGAGTGGATATTCTATCAAATGTCTTAGATCAGATAGAGGAGGAGAATACTCCTCTAATCAGTTTTTGAATTTTTGTAAACATCATGGCATCAAGAGGCAGTTCACTACTGCCTACACTCCACAACAAAATGGTGTAGCAGAAAGAAAGAATCGCACCATTGTAGAGATGGCAAGATCAATGCTTCAGACAAAGCATTTGAGTAATGCATATTGGGGAGATGCAACAAGGACTAGTGTTCACATCTTGAACAGAAGTCCTACTTCAAGTTTGAAAGGGAAGACACCTTACCAAGCCTGGTATGGTAAGAAACCAAATGTGAAGTATTTCAGAGTATTTGGTTCATTGGCATATGCGCACATTCCTGATGAGTTGAGAAAGAAGTTGGATCCAAAGAGTCAGGCATGCATTTTTGTAGGATACTGTGAAAACACAAAAGGGTATAGACTCTACAATCCTACAACTCGAAAGATAGTGGTTTCAAGGGATGTGATTTTTGATGAAGGGGGAGAGTGGGGTAAGCCCCAAATATTCAGTGATGTTGAAGCCACTGATGTAGTTGCTCAGCAAGTGCAACCACAGCTACCACATAAAGGAAAGCAGTCTCCGCCCACACATCCACCAAGTCCATCTTCTGATTCAACTGCTTCACCAAGTCCTTCTCCACAGCGATCAGTAAGTTCCTCACCAATGGACATTGATGTTCCATCCAAAGGTAAGAGAACTTTACAGTATCATCCATCATCTCAGATGTTGGATAAAAATTTTTCAAGAAGATATACTAGGAGTCAAGCTAGTGAAATGGATTCTATTTTACACAGATTAGAAAGTATGCACTTGTATGGTGATGATGAATCTCAGCAAGAACCCAGAGGAGATCAAGTTAACTATGCTTTGTTAACTAGTGCACAGCTTGAACCTTCTAGTTATGAGAAGGCATGTACTCAGAAGATTTGGCAAGATGCTATGAAAGAGGAGATAACCTCTATAAAAAACAACGACACTTGGGAGCTCGTGAAGCTTCCTAAAGGAAAGAAATGTGTTGGCTGTAAATGGATCTTCAAGACCAAGTTTAATGCTGATGGAAGCATTGAGAAGCATAAGGCAAGGTTAGTGGCAAAGGGTTTTACTCAAAAATATGGAATAGATTATGAAGAGACTTTTGCTCCTGTAGCCAGACAGGAGACAATCATAACAGCTTCTTGCCTTAGCCGCACACAAAGGATGGAAAGTCCAACACATGGATGTTAAGAGTGCATTTCTCAATGGTTACTTGACAGAAGAAGTGTACGTTGAGCAACCACAAGGATTTGAAGTGCAAGGTAAGGAACACCTTGTTTACAGATTGAAGAAGGCACTCTATGGTCTTAAACAGGCACCAAGAGCTTGGTACTCACGAATTGATGGGTACTTCAAAGATTATGGGTTCACCAGGAGCAAAAATGAACCCACACTCTACTACCTAAAGCAAGGTAATGACATCCTCATAGTTTGTTTGTATGTGGATGATCTCATTTTTATGGGTAGTAATGAAAAAATGAATAGGGAGTTCAAACACTCCATGATGACGCAGTTTGAGATGAAGGATCTTGGCTTAATGCACTATTATCTTGGAATGGAAGTTCATCAGTCAGATACAGGGATCTTCATCTGTCAACATAAGTATGCTCAGGATATGATCAAGAAGTTTGCTATGGAGCATTGCAAACCAGTTGCAACTCCAGTTGGACATGGGATCCAATTAAGCAAAGATGATGGAGCACCAAAAGTTGACGTGACCACTTTCAGAAGCATGGTTGGGAGTTTGATGTTTCTCGCCAACACCAGACCAGATATTCAGTATGTTGTATCTCTTGTTTCTAGATTTATGTCTAACCCCTCTGAGTTGCATTTGCAGGCAGCTAAAAGAATTTTGAGATATGTAAAGGGTACATTGGATTTTGGAATCCAATACAATAAATGTAATACTATCAAGCTTGTAGGCTTTAGTGATAGTGATTGGGGTAGCAATATTGATGACAGGAAGTCAACATCAGGAAACTGTTTTAGTCTTGGATCAGGACTAATAACTTGGAGTTCAAAAAAGCAGATAAGTAGTAGTGCTATCTTCAACAGAAGCTGAGTATATAGCGGTTACATATGCAAGTACTCAAGCCTTGTGGCTAAGGAAAGTACTAGAAGAGATTGGAGAACAACAAAGTGGTCCAACCAAAATCTACTGCGACAACATCAGTGCCATTCAGTTGGCATATAATCCTGTCCACCATAGTAGAACGAAGCATTTTGATATGAAGTACCACTTCATCAGAGATATGGTGGAACATGAAATTGTTGAGCTTCAATATTGTCACACTTTGGAGAACGTTGCAGACATCTTCACCAAGGCGATGACTAAAGCTCAATTTGTAAAGCTGAGAGACTGTGTAGTCAGTCCTCTCAACTTTAAGGGGGAGAATGTTGCAAGTGTAAATAGGGTCATCACAAAGGAGGCTTAGAAAAAACTAGTTCTCTAGCCTCCAGTGTGAAAACTCCTAAAAAATTATTTGTCGGCATCTCCTAAAAATATTTGTCGGCAATTTTTAATCCCCTAACTCCCTCCTATATTCCCTCTCCTTTTTTCCTCCACGTTTCCCTAACTCCCTTATCCCTCCATCTCATCTCCGTCCCCTTATTCCTCCACGTCCTATCTTCCTTATCTCTCCCACCACCGCCGCCCACGCTATCCCTTATCACTCCAAGCTTCCACCCACTCATTCCATTATTCCCTCCGATTCTTATATTATATAATAAGTCGCATTTTTAATATGTTTTTTAGTAAGGTTTAATTAATAAAATTATGTTGCTGCAATTTTAATATTTTGCTGGTCTTGTTTTAACTACTGCGCACGCTTTGTCCACAAAGAGGGAGTGTGAACCAAGAGAGAGTGCAAGCCAAGAGTGAGTGTCATTATCTATTATGGAAAGAAAGTCATATTTGAACACCTTAATGGGAAGTCAGGATGTCCTAGCTAGAAATCAAAATGCCCTAGTTGGAAGCATGGAGGCCCAAGTTGGAGATAAGCAGAAGAATGAATACATGGCAAGTTCGATCTAGGTAGTATATGTTACACCAGAAGTAAGTATCAAGGATGAGATGATTGTGCATGATATAACGGTTATTAAAAGCAAAGGGTTAATATGTAAGTTCCATAGATCATGCCTAAGATTTTTGGAGATTCAAAATTGGATCAAGTGGAAGTGGGGATTGAATTCAAATTATTTTGTGACTTTTCTTTCTAAATGTTTTTTCCTCATAATATTTTCTAGTTCATAAATTAGAGATAAAATAATAGTTGGTGACCCATGTTTTAGGGGAAGAGATGCACTTTATTTGAGACCATGAAATGATTTTTTTTTTGTTGAGATAGAAACTTTTAAAAAGCTTCCAATGTGGGTTATGCTTTTTGGACTTCCATATCAGCTTATAAATAAGGATGTTTTTAAGAATATTGGAAATAACATAGGGGAATTCATCAAGGAATAAATGACAACTAAGGAGCAAAAGCATGCTATATCTACTCAAATATGTGTTGACATGGATACTTTAAAACCTTTACCAAAATCCATTAATATTAAATCTAAATCAAGAGAATAGGATCAATATGTAGATTATGGAAATATTGCATTTCGTTTCCACAATTGTTTTGAGATTGGACATATGACGAGTTTGAAAAGTAAAAACTATGAAGAAAGAGACAAAATTCTAACCATGAGATAAACTTCAAGATGAAGCAAGGAAATAATACAGTAATAGAATCTAGATCAAATCAAGGATATTCCACTCCAAAAGAAGAGGTAAGTAAAATCTATCTACAATATCATTTGGCAAGTTCAAAAGGAATTAAAGATGCAAAATATGTGGAGATAAAACTGAAAATAAATATGAAAAAAGAGGTCAAGTTTATTCTAAGTAAATCATCTTAATTTTCCTCAAGTAGTATAGAATCCTCTTCAGGTAATAAAAGTGAAAGTGGTGAAGATGTTATCCCTTGCACTTTAAGGTTTCAAGAGTAGAATAATATCAAAATAAGTCTAGAGGAAATCCATAACAATTTAGGGATTTTAGTGTAGAATAAGAAGGTAATTACTACTAGAAGAACATCCTTGTACTTTAGGGTTTCCATGGCAACATAATGAAGACTGTGATTTTGAGGTTATTCCTTGCACTTTAAATCCTTTAGAACAATGTAAACCTAAAGATGATAAATATTAAAATGAGTAGTATGAGAAGATTGAAGAGTTTGATGAAAAGGAAAGTATCGCTGGGAATGAAAAGAAAAGAGGAAGACCCAAGAAGAAAAAATAGAGAGAAAAAGAAACACAAAGGGATATTGATATGGAAAAACAAAAGCAAATATTACAAGTGTTAACAAGAAGTGGGGCTAAACCCACAAATAAAATAAAAAAGTAACAATGAAAATAATATCTTGGAATATTAAGGGAATGAATAAGAACCCTAAAAAAATGTATTAAGAAATTGTGAGGTTGTTATAGACAAGATATTTTTGGATATAGAAGCTAGGAAACAAATATTTTAGCCATTTGCAATGTTGAATTTTATCTTGACAAAATTTAAAATTTTGAAGGCATTTGATATAAAAGGACTTGATTGTGGAAACTTAGCAATTTGAGGAAGATGAAGAATATATATATTTTTGGTAAGTTGTAGTTGTATTTCAGAGGGTTTTAACTGGGTCCCACTCCCAGATATACAAAAACTTCATCAAAATGAAGTACATTCATGTTGCATAATCTTCTGCCTAGTAGGGATCAGTCTACAATAGTATAACCAATCTCGTGCAGGGGATATGTTTGCAAAAATTCTATCGTAGGGGATGTGGAAGCCAGTAATAAGGTGATGCTTGCCCTCGCAGGGGCTACTGAAGCAAACAAAAAATAATCCATAAATATTCACTAGAGCCCTCGTAGAGGCTGACACAGGGAGACCCAACTGGGTGGTTAGCCCAATGCTAGACCAGACATCGCCAAACATTGCATCAAAAATCCCAACAAACCTTAAAAACAACACAAAAAACCCATAGAACCGCAACAGCTCAAGGATCAATCTCTGTGATGTCCTCTTTAGGATGGTCGACACTCTGCTGGAGGGCATGCTTCAGAGTGATACTAGAACTTTCAAAGGCGATGATGAAACTTCGTAGAAACATCCGAGTGAGACGGTTGGAGATGCTAGAAGTGGGGGTTGATTCCCCACTAAGGTCTTCAATTTCCAAAGGAGAAATCTGACTGGATTTTATTTTGGGATTCTTTGCCCTGGAGTACCTGTGGACAGGGATTGTTGCTTCTTCAATTTTAGCTTTATGTTTTCCCATCGAAGGATTCTTACTGGTGGGGGTGGTTTTGGACGGGGGTGGGATGGGTTTGGAAGGGGAAGGGGTTGGATTTGAAGGGGAGGGAGTGGGGGCGAGGGGTGAGGGGATGGAATGGATGGAGAAGCAACAACAATGCCTTTCTCGGAGGTCGAGGTGTTGGGAACTCCATCGCTAGCCATAAGCTCACTCAAGATGGAATGAGCAGGGCTTTGGGGGGCTTGGGAAAAGGGGGGAAGCTTGCAAAGGGGTAGCCACAATGGGGGGATTAAGCAAAACATGATAGAAGATAATGGCAAAAAGCCCCTAGTGGGCAAGGGGGGTACCTTTCTTGCAAGCAACGACTACAGAGAGACGCATAGACCGATAAAGGAACCTTGGAATGTTCATGGGTCTATAACCCTAGATATGGTTGACAAGGGAAATGTGGAAGCTTGCCATAGGATTGTCGGGATCATCACAGGACAAGTACTAAATGAGGGGAATTGCAATAATTGGGAATGGGGGGAAGAGATTGACGGTCCAGCACATGGCCATCCCACGAGAAGTTTTGGTAGTTGGGGAAGCCTTACAACTCAGGTTCCCAGCAATGTTTGTCTCGTCGAACAAGACGCCCTACAACCGATAGCTCTATAATCTTGCCAATCATCTCTGGAGTGACCTTGAAGCGTAGGTTCTTGACACAGACATGGTCATTCGACCACGTGTGAACAAAGTCCTTCGTTATGTCATCCTCAGCTCCATAGAATTTTGATAATAAGGTGGCGAGTTGGGCACCCTCAAGGTAAGCAGATGCTATGTTTTCCAACTAGAGAGAGCTCGGTTCAAGGTAGTCCATGGTGGTAGAGGTGGGGATAGGAAGAGCGGTGGTGGATGAGGCCCACAGGATAGACTTGTAGAAGGGAGTGTCGTAGACTAAGCTAAAAATTAGAATTAAATAGGTCAAAGAAGGTGAACAGATCATGTCAGACCTTACGAATGGGTGACAGGTGGACGGGGGGATACCATGCCAAGGATGGCGAGGATTAAGGGGGTAGCCTAGGGACCATATCCACATAGGTGGAGGTGAAAACTTGGGTGAGGTCTCTAGATGTGGGTAGAAACATGGAGGGGAAGGGGGGTACGGCTAGAAACATGGTAGAGGTCATTGGCAGAGAGCATTGGGACACCATGGATGGAAAATCACACTTTGAATTTGTTCTATGAGAACCAATAGGGCAGCTAATCATCAGCGAGTGTTGGAGCACACATCACAAGGCTCTAGGACAATGGGACACCCGATGTAAATCTTGCACATTATAGAAACAATAAATCATTGGTTAGCGTGGATGGATTTGGAGTACCTACCGTGGTTGTCCGACATCGCAACTTGAAGGACATATAGCGGGAAGGAGTCTTGCCACATGGAGATGGGTGTTTGCCCTAAGCCCAAGTTGGCCAGCCTATCCGTAAGCCGATTGGCTTCCCTAAAAGTATGACTGGCTTCCACCTAGAAATGCTGATTTAAAAGCTTCCTGCTTTCTTGGATAAGGGATCTAATATTCCACGAAGGGACTTTGTTTGAAATGAGGTAGCCAATGATATTGAGAGAGTCCCCTTCGACATGGGTCTTGGCACATGACCCTTTTATGAGGTGCAAAATTTGCCACAGGGCCCATGCCTCGACCACATTGTTGGTTTGATAATAAATATTCTCTACAAAATCTATAACTATATTTCCTCTGTGATCCCTGATCACTCTCCCTACCTCAGCCAACCAAAGATTTTCTTTTGATGCACCATCGAATTTTACCTTTATCCATCCCTCAGGAGGGGGAAGCCAGCAAGCTTTGGTTCTGGGATGGATCAAGGGAGGGAGTAAGGTGGGGGTGGGGATGTTGAGGGAATTGATGATGTTAGCCTCATTCTTGCTCAAGTGGGAGCTGGACCAGGGGATGATATGGGAGTTTACAAAGGAGAATGAAATGGATTTGATGGCTAAGGAGGTGGAGTTGTAATGAGAGAAAGGAAAGACCCTACGGTTGTGTTCGAGCCAAAATTGCCAAATAAAATTGTGGAGACAAATTTTCCATAGGAAAGCTACTTTGGGGTTTCTGAAGGGAGTAGGCCATTGAATGAACATGTCTAATAGGGAGTTGGGGTAGGTCCAATGGATTTGAAATGTGGTGAACAACTGGTCTAATCCCTCCCTAGTGAACACACAATATAAAAGGAGGTGGTCAACGGATTCCCAATTGGAAATACAGAGGCGACATCTGTTAGGGATAGGGATACCTCTTTTCATAAGACTGTCTATGGTGAGGACCTTATTTTGAATGGCTATCCATGCAAAGAAATCAATTTTTGAGACGAGGCATTTAACCCAAACTAACTTGAATGGTATGGTGGGGACCCAGGATTTGACTAACATGAAGTGGGCATACTTGACCGTGAAATCCCCACTATCAGTTCCCACCCAGATGGGGTAGTCTTGGGAGACTATGGTAGGGATGATGGTGGTTCTCAGCATCTTAGACAGAGTCTTACCAGCCCGTAAAAGGTGCTCGCTATCCTCAAGGAGAATCTTCCATGTACCCCTATCTATGTAATGCATCACTTTTCTTTCCCATATCCTTTCGAGACTTGGTCTAAGTCTAGAAACCTCAGGAAGATCCTTTAGGGGTTTGTCTTTCAGCCACGTGTCTTCCTAAAAGTCTATGGAAGCACCTTAGCCTAGATGCCACCATGTCCCTCTCAAGATAAGAGGTTTCATTTGGATAACATCTTGTCAGAAGGATGATCCATTTGTAGGGATGCTATTGTCCATGAGGGTTAAGTTTTTGAGATATTTGCTTTGGAAAATGGTGACCCATTCTATTTTGTAGTTGATGAACAACTTCCATGCCTATTTTGCTAGCAGGACGATGTTTATGTTTGTTGATATCTTCATGCCAAATCCCCCTAGGTTCCTGGGTTGGCATACTTTGTCCCAACTGACAAGGTGGAATTTCTTTAAATTTTTTGGGCTGGCCCACAAAAACGTTTTTTGCATTTGCTCAATTTTAGAATAAACTCAGGCAGGCACTTTGAAGACTGACATGAAGTAGACCAAGATGCTTTAGAGGACTGCCACGGTGAGGGTTTCTTTGGATGCTTGGGATAGGAAGGAGCCTTTCCAGGCAGCAAGCTTACAGTTGATCCTTTCAATGACATTGTCCCACATCGATTCCTTTGGGTTCATTGTGAACAAAGGGAGATCTTGGTAGGAGGTGGGGAAGGTAGCGATACAGTACTGGAGGATACGAGCAATTTTCCTCTGCCTGTTACCTGGAGTGTTTATGAAGTAACACTTAATCTTGAGATAGTTGATATCTTACCCTACAGTAGAAGCGTAGGTATCAAGGATTCCTTTGATGGATTTAACTTGGACAATGAAGGCCGAAGTTACAACAATAGTATCATCCATGAATTGTTGGTGAGACAAGGGGGGAGAGTTGGAAGAAGCTTTTATACCTGACATGCCTCCCGAAGCCATGGCTTGTTTGAAATCTCTGCCCAGGGATTCATCCAAAATGATGAAGAGGAAGGGGGACAAGGGATCTCCCTGTTTGATCCCTCTGAGGCTAGGTAAATAACCTGCAGTAGATCTGTTGATCAGAACTGAGAACCAAGGAGAGGTGATGCATCACTTTATGAGGTGAACCTAATCTGAGTGGAAGCCAAAATGAGCTAGTACTTTGAGAAGAAAAGTCTTGTCCACCCTATCAAAAGCCTTGCTAATGTCTAGTTTCATAAACATGGCCTTCTTATTGCACTTTGATGAATGGAGGGTTTCATGAAGAGATATGATATTGTCGGCGATTGATCTACCTTTGATAGAGCTTCCCTAGCATGGATCAATAATGAAGGGGAGAATATTTTTGAGCCTGAGAGCTAGGGATTTGGCTAGGATCTTGTACAAGATGTTGCAGAGGCTGATAGGTTTGAAGTCATTCATGGATTTGCATTGGGGGTTTTTGGGAACCAAGGTGATGAATGTGGAATTTATTCCTCGAGGGATGGTTTTGGTTTTCTATAGCTGCTTGATGGCGTCACTCACATCCTTTCCAAATATGTCCTAGAAAGTTTGGAAAAACCTAGGGAGAAACCCATCCGACCTAGGAGCCTTGTCAGCTTTCATGGAGAATAAAGCACTTTTGATTTCTTTCTCAGAGAGGGGTTGAATCAGGGATTTTTTCATCTTAGGGGTGACCAAGGGGGGGATATTTTCAAGCAAGGCATCCTGGGATGCAATATTGGATGGATTTTTAGATCCCATGATGTTGCTAAAGAAGGTGGCGGTTTCTTCTCGAATCTAGGTGATGTCCTGAGTGATATATACATCCCTTAAGGTAAGTTCTATGATCTTGTTAGTGCTTCTATTAAGTAGAGTAGAAGCATGGAAGAACCTGGTATTGGCATCCCCATATTTGAGCCATAGGGCTCAGGATTTTTGGCACCAAAAGGTCTCCTCCTTGGCTAGGATGTTATGATAATCTACAAGCAGTTGTTTTTCTTCTTTCCTGAGCTAGTGGGTCCATTGATCATGTTGATTTTACTACTCTAGATCTTTGAGTTTGCTTAATGTTTTTGCCTTGAGATCAAAAATGTCCCCAAAAACTACCATGTTCTAGGTTTATAGGTTATCTTTTATGATCTTAAGTTTGTGAGATACTCTGGACATAGCTGAAATAGGGACATGAGTCATCCACCAATCTTCAATCCATTGTTTCAAATCTGGGGGTTGGATCCACATATTCTCAAACATAAATGAGGTTGGGAAGGATGGAGCCTTATTTGATTCCAACATGAGGGGGAGTGATCAGAGCCAATTTTGGGAAGGGGGATCAGGGATGTGTCTCCAAACAGGGGAATGGCCTATTGAGAGAGAAAAAATAGGTCCAACTTAACCTGAATATGGTCAACGCCCGCTCTTTTGTTACTCCAAGTGAATTGGTGGCCACAGATTTGAATATCCATGAGTTCATTTTTATCGACAAAGGCCTAAAAGACCACAATGCTTTTATATGGGGAGGATGCTCCCCCTTTCTTGTCAGAATGGAAGGGAGGAGAATTGAAGTCTCCTACAATCATCCATGGGAGTTGGGATAAGGCATCCTTCATGAGGGATAGGGACTTCCACATGTTGAATCTCTCCATAGGATTATTTGGGACGTAGATGTTGGACAACACCCAAGTGAATTTATTTTCTTTGTAATAAAACATTATGTTTAAGGTTCTACTGGAGTTGGAGATAACTTCACCTTCGACCTTCTTAGGGTCCCATAGACACAACATACCTCCTGTAGATCCATCCGCTGGGGATGAAGCCCATTGTCTAGTCTTCCAAAAAATTTGGACTACGCTGTGAGTTTTGTCAACATCAGTTTTCATTTCTTGAAGGATGAGTATAGACGATTTGTACTCTTTCTTGGTGGTTTAAGCTAACATTTGTTTGCTCATGTTGTTAAGCCCTCTGATGTTCCAGGAGAGGATCTCCATTTAAAAACTTTGGCAGGTTTCTTGCCTCCCTTGGTGGAAATGGAGGAAGGTTTGGGATTTTTCATTTCATCCTTTGTCTGCATGAAAAAGGCTGAACTTAGGGTTAGCTATACTTTGCTCATAGGTGGTGGGTTGACCTCTTTTTCTTTAACCCCCTATATCAATGGGGCATTTCCTACTTGAGGTGATGATAGAGATAATATATGTCCTGGACTAAGTGGGACTAAAAGCATCCTCATGAGAGTCAAGGTTGGATTCGAAAGGGGAAAGAGGTCCTTCTGAGGGGAAACCAACTGTAGAATGGGGGGGAGGGTTGGTAAGCAACAAGGGGTCTAGGAGGGGATCGACCTAGGATGGGGGTGGTGGGGAGGAAAAGGGGATGGAAGGCCCAAATCTGGAGGGAGAGGAATGAGGGTGGGGAATGGTGGAGGGTTGGTACTTAGGGAGGGAGATGAAAGGAAGAACTTCATCATCAAAGTCACTTAAAGGCCCAAATTTATTGGGAAAGGCAAACATGGAACATACCTGGCCTGCAAATGAAGAGGGTTTTGTGGACGGAAGGTCCTGTATAATGGCATGCTTTCCTTTGTCGTTGGTCGATCTGCAATTACTAGGTCCTCTATATTGGTCAAAGCATTCTCCTGTCTGGTGTTGTTGGGGAAGAGGGAGACCCTTTGAGCTTGGTGCTTTCTACTGGGGCTTGAAGGATGGGCACAGAGCTTGAAGGTGTCCTTGGGTATTGCATTTGATGCAAAATGTTGGTTTATTTTTGTACTCGATAGCTTGACATCAATGAAAATTCCCATAGATGAGGTTTAGGTGGGTTGGAAGCTGTGAAGCAATATTGGTATTGACATAGATTCAAGCATAGGCCATGCGGGACCTAGATTTAGTTGGAGGGTCAAGAGTGACCATGTCATCAATGTATGTTCCAATCCACCCTAGGATGTCCTCATGGAAAAACTGGATGGGGAGATCGAGAGGCAAAGCCAAATTGGAGCAATATTGATATCCTAGATCTGGGGATTGAAATCTTGCTTCCATTTTTTCACAAATAGACTTTTCCTCCCATATAACTAGGGGCCCTTGGTGAGGATTCAAGCATATTCATTCTAATTTTTTAAACATATCAGGAAGAAACCCCATGAGAGGGACACAATCTGAAGGTTCCCTACTATGCACCATTTGAATCTGGCCCATCTTCTTATGGATTTCATGTCAGGTCCCCCTCCCACAAACTTGCCGACCAGGTAGAGGTATTCTAAAGAGAGTTTATCTACCATGAGAGAGACTAGGAGGACCATATTTTCCCCATTGGTGATCACGAGGGGATGGTTAGGGTTACTAGAGGGGCCGAGTTTAGCCGTCCCTATTACCTTCTCTAGGTAAGTTGTCCCGCCCGGGTCCGGGTTGGGGTTTGTGGGAGCATCCTTCGAGGGAGGGATCTCACCTTGCTCCAGATCCCCAGAAGGGGCATGGGGAATCCCACTCGTAGTTTCAGAGGGAGTTAGGGACACCATCTACCTTCATCTAAATATCAATTTTTCCAATGAGTATCTTCAGATGAATAATATATTTGATAGAAGGGTAAATGAAGAATATCTCTGATAGAAAGATAAATTTGGATATGCTTTAATTAACTTGTTACAAATATAATGAGAGCAATGCAATTTTTTGTTTTTGTAATGGGAGTGGCCCCAAATAGAAGCCACACATAACTATTAAAAAAAACTTAGTTATAAGTTTAATACATTTATTATATTACATTTTAACCTTCAATTTTTAGGTTATGTTGCTTGAGGATAACATTTATTTGGGCATTAGATATCACTATAAATACCCCTAATGACTATTCCATTGTATCACTTTAAGATATGTGGTTATCTATAGGAATGCACATTTAATTCTTATTTTGTATTAATTTTTTATTTTATTTCATGCATATGCTATTTCTATTATTCTATTCTACTCATTTTGTATATGATTATGGTAAATGAATAATTGGAAAATTTTCTAGAAAGTATTTTGAATTCTAACATGGTATCAAAACCAAAAAACTTCACTCAATCATATAAAATGGTTTTGTAGGGAAAATCTTGTTAGATATGGATAAATTGCTAGTTCTATTGGATTCCTTATGAAATTATAGAGATTTATAGTTTAACTTTTTAGGTAATTTTGATATTTGATATCCCTATTTTATGTGTATAAAAGTTTGATCTTTTCCATTTTATTTTTTTGAAAAAATTAAGAATGTTAAAAGAAATATACTATTAAATATTACCTTCCTCAAAGATAAAATATAGTCGACTATAATTTCTTTCATGTGAGTTTTCAGAGCTATGACTATGGAGAGCTAGGGTTTTTAAATCTGTGACTATGGAGAGCTAGGGTTTTGATGCAAAGCTACTTCTCTATCTTGGCGCATCAATGGCTCCCCCTCGATCATTCAAGAATGCAATTTTTCATAGCCTATCTGATGATTCAAAAATCTCTATGTTGAATCAAATTGTTTTGGAGGCTAGGGCCTCTTGAAAATCAATTAAAGAGAGGGTATATTTGAGGATAGTTTAGTGTTGGGAGGATGTTCCTATGGTGGAAATCCCATTGTAGCACACTGTTGATATTTTGATCAATATTATAGAAATAGCTTTGGTTGGAATGTTCATTGGGGTATGGCCTTCTTCCAAGAATGTAGAGAAATGGATAGACAAAGAATGACAAAAAAAATATATAGTTGATGTGAAAATAGTAATGTGTGGAAGAGGTTTCTTTGTGGAAATATTTATAGAGAAAGTAGATAAATACTTGATATTGAGAATTGGACCTTGGTTCTTGGGACCTTGTGGGCTTTACCTTAATAACTGGAATCCTAACTTGATCCCTTAGAATAATTCCCTTCTAAGTCTCTTTTCTAAGGTTTTCTGCCCTTTCTCCCTTTGCATCTCTAGCATGAAGATATTCTTAAAGCCATTGGAAATACTATTGGTAATTTCAAAACATGGGCTGAACCTTCTAAAAAAAATTATTCATTTTCTTGAGTCTGTGTGGAGATAGATCTGGTAAAAGGCCTCTCGAAATCCATAAACCTAAAAATAAATGATATAACCTTCACATTAAAATTGGATTATGAGCATATTCTATTTAAATGTAATTTATGCCATGAACATGACCATTTCCAAAGAGATTGCTCTAAAATACCAAAGGAAACAAAGAAAACAAAGGATCAGAATGAAGGCTTCCAACAAGTGAAATTAATAAATCAAAATTTTATGACAAAAAAGGTCTATTTAACAAAACCTTCATCTTCCAATCCTTTAAGGCTTTGGATATTGAAGAAAGTGGGAACAAATAAAAACCAAATATTGCAGTAGAGAAGGAAGTAGTGCAAGAATAAGATAAAGGGACTAGGCTCATAGATAAACCAAATATTGTAGTAGAGGATGAAGTAGTGCAGGAACATGATAAAGGGACTAGGCTTCCTCCATATTCTCAACCTATAGAGATCATAATTCCACTTTAGGAAGAAGAAAATTATTTGGAAGAAGAGGACATATTCCCTTCTTTCAGCCAAAAATATCAAATAGGAAAAAGCAAAAAGAAAAATATTGAGGCTAAAGCTAAGGAAATAGCTAAAAATATTGTAGCTAACAAGCAAGCAACGTTGGATTCGACCATAAAAGACAAATCTAGAAAAGATAAGCAATGAAAGTTCTCTCTTGGAATATTAGAGTTCTAGGGGATAAAAATAAAGGAGTTTACTTAAAATACTTTATGAATATTGAGAAACTTGATATTTTGCTTTTTTCAAGAAAATAAGTTAGATAGTGCTATTACTAAATCCATTTATAAATAAAATTTGGCCAAATTGTGAATTCTTAGCATCCTCTTCTAGAGGTGCTTTAGGGGGTATCATCACTTGTTGGTCTACTGATTTTCACCTTGAGGATTATTTCCTATATGATAACTAGATTAGAATCTTATTGCATCATTTTTCTTCTAATATTTTTATGTTTACTACCAATGTTTACTCTCCCAACCACCCTATGGATAAGAAAAACTGTTGGAGCTCTATCAAAGAAAATGCTTGTTTCTCAAGGCCCAAAATTTAGATTCTTGGCGAGAATCAAAATTTGGTTTTGAATCAAAATGAGAAAAGAGGTGTGTTTTCTATCAGATATAGAGATAGAGGAGATGTGAAAGATATTATGTGTTTTTTTGACTTAGAATATCTCAATCCCAGTAAAGGTAAATTTACTTAGACTAGTAAGCTTATTGATTTAGCTAATATTGCAACTAGAATGGATAAATTTCTAATTTTTGGTGAACTCCTGGAAGATTTTCCTTAAGCTCGCTCAATAATTCTCCCTAATCCCATCTTTGATCATAATCCCATTAGCCTTTGCTTAAAATAGAGAATCAATTGAGATCCCATTTTTCTCAAATACTCTTCACTTTAGCTCAATCAACCTAGGTTTGTTCATATGGTTAAGAATTCTTGGTCTAATTCAACATACTCTCCTTTTCAAAGGCAACAATGGGTTAAAAAAATACAAAGTGTTCATTTTGGTATCAGAAACTAGATTAAAAAATAACAAAATTAAAAAATAGTAGTTATAAAACAACAGTTAGAGGAAATTTAGGAAAGGATTGAGATTGAGGTCCCTATAGAGGATCTCATCAAGAAACAATAGAAATGTTTCTCTTTTATTTTAAATTATTTAATTTTTGAAGAATATTTTTGGAGATTAAAATCTAGAATGACTTGGCTCTCAGAGGGTGATAGGAACACTAAGTACTTCTATAGGAAGACTCTCCAAAGAAGAAATTATAATTTAATTTCCAAACTAGACTCTTCAAATGAGCATGTTTTAGATTCTGTATAGGTTATAAAACTGAGTGTCTTTGATCATTTTCAACTTGTTTTCAAGGAATAAATTCAAGATAAATCTACCCATATATACAAACTTCCAAAAATTCCCTCCTTGGTATCTCAACAAAAAAATGAAGTGTATTTTAGATGTTACGATGGAGGAACTTCGGCAAGTGGTTTTCATTATGAAGTGCAACAAAGCTTATGGGCCAAATGGTTTCAATGTTAATTTCTACCAGGACTTTTAGGAATTAATAAAGGATGACCTTCTCCTAATGACTGAAGACTCAAAAAAGAAGTAGAAACTTCATGGTGGGATTAATTATTCCTTCTTGGATTTAATACCTAAGGAAGCTCAAGTTGAAATATTAGAAAATTTAGACCACTTTTGCTTTGTAATACTGCTTATAAAATTATTACAAAGCTAATAGCAAGGAGAATAAGAAAAAATATCCCACTTTTTACATCATAATAACAAACGGGCTTTGTTCCTCATCATCATATTTATGAAGGAATAATCCTCACACAAGAAGCCATCCACTCTTGTAAGCAAGGAAATAAAAATATAATGGCCATAAAACTAGATATGGCAAATGCATTTGATAGACTTAGTCACTAGGCAATCTTTGAAACTTTGTACAAAATGGGATTCAAGGAGGACATGGTTGAATGGATCAAAGCTTGCATAAGTAACCCATGGATTGCCCCCCTTATCAATGGAAACCCCACATATTTATTCAAGCTCTCTCATGGCTTGAGGTAAGGTTTCCCTCTTTCCTCCTTGTATATTTTAACTAGTAAAATTCTTGGTAGGAATATTGAACAACTAAGAGTGCAAAGATTATTTTTAGGTATCCCCACTTATAATGGTGGTAAAGATATCAACCATTCTCAATTTGTAGATGATACATTGTTACTTGGGCATGCCTCTCCTCAAATTGCTCATAGATTTGCAAAATCTCTCAAGGTTTTCTTGAAGGCCACAAGCAACAAAATTAATAACTCTAAGTTGATTATCTACCTCTCCAACCACTCTCAAAAGGAAATTGTTGAGATTTATAGAATTATTGGCTTCAAAGTGAGTATGGAATCTACTTTTACCTATCTAGGCATTCCAATTTCTTTCACCAAACCTAGTTTGATGATATGGAAAAAAATAATTGAAAAAATGAAAAATAGGCTCAATGATTGGTCGAATTGCTAGTTAACCCCTTCAGAAAAAAATCTTCTCATAAAATCTATGTTAGATGCCCTCATTGTTTACCAAATGAGTATTCTATGTGCTCCTATTGGCATCATGAAAAAATGGAATAACTTCTCAAAAAATTCATGTGGGAGGGTGGCAAAGAAGATAGTAAAAGGAAGTATCACTTAGTCAAGTGGGATTGTATTATAAAAAATAAAATGGGAGGGGGAATTGATCTTCGATGTATTTTTTATCATCAAAAGGCTCTAACAACAAAAATTGTTTAAAATAGGGTTACCACCAAATATTGTTGGTGGTCCAACCTTTTGATTCATAAGTATAACTATAAAATTCTTGCCAACATTTACACTAGGAAGAAATCTCTAATTTGAAGCAATACTAAAAGATACATGGAAATTATATCCAAGCATTTGTCTTGGATGCCTGAAAATGGGAAAAAGATAAAATTTCTTGAAGATAAAATAATGGGAAATTTCAGACCTACCATTTCATATAGATTACAAGATTGGTTAAATTTTTCTAACTTGTAATTCCTTTCTCAGGTGGTGAATTGTGTTTCCCCCCAAGAATCAAGTCTTACCATGAGATTAAAATACCTCAAAATTTAATTGAGAATTGGAATTGTTTTATTACTTCAATGGAGGGTAGAACTCCTCTCAATCCTTTGGCTAAAGATAAGTTAATTTGGGGGAGTATGAAAGGTTATGGTATTTATTCTATCAACAAAGGTTATAAACTGATCTAAGGTTCCTCCCCTTCTATGCCCAAATGGAGACACATTTGGCACAAAGGCACTATTCCTAAAATTAATTTTTCTTTGGCTCTTGTCTTTGAATAAGTAGTTAACCTGGGACAACATTTGAAAAAGAAATTTGGAGGGTCCAAGTTGATGTTCTTTATGCCATGTAGATGAAGAAAGTAGAGACCATCTTCTTGTGCATTGTTCCTATGTCAAGGAAGTTTGGAGATTAATTCTCTCTAATATTTCTCCTATTGTTCCTGCACCTAATTCCTTTGAAGAAGCTATGAACAAGTACTCTCTTATTTTGGGTTTGACTAATTCTACTCTTTGGCCCATATAGGTGAAGCAAATGATGCCTAGATATATTTTCTAGAGTGTCTAGAAAGCAAGAAATGATGCCATATTCAAGAACCAATTCTCTCCTCCATGGGCTACGACCTCAAATATTGTTGCCCTCTTAAATGAGGTTGCCCCAAGAATTCATGTCAAGAAGAAAACAATAAATTTTGATCTTGCCCCCTTGATCTTTGTTGGTTACTCCCTCTTCTTTGATGATGCATTAAAAGGAAATGCAATAGCTGTTAGAGGTTGAGGTATCTTATTTCTAAATGGTAAAATTAGTGTGAAGTTTGATGTTGGATTGGAGCCTCTCTTCAAACAACAATGTTGATGCTAATGCTCTAAAAACAAGGATTGATTTTAGAAAATAAAAGGGACATGACTCAATTAAGATATTTGGAAATTCAAAACTCATTATAAATACCATCAAATTTGATCATTGTAATTCCATTAACATATTGTATGTGACAAATATTATCAAGATTCTATTGAAGCAATTCTCCAATATAGAATTACATCATGTGTGCAGAAAAGATAACAAGGAAGTAGATAGCATGGCTCATAAAGATAACAATGTTGGACTAGTGAACTTGGGCCTCGACTATGAGAGCCCATTTGATTATGAAAATAAGTCTAATTCCCTAGAGTAAATTGGAATTAGGGAGGACGAATCACCTAATATTGGCTTTTCTAGCCATTCCCTCTCTGAGGATAGAGATTTGAAGTAGGAGGAGCTTGGTTTGGGAATTAAGTTGGTTGTAGGATCCAAAATTAGAGAAGATGCTCTAAAAACCTAAATTAAAAAGTGGAAAAGGTGGAGAGGATGCCCCATAGGATATTTTAGTCTAGAATTTTAAGGATTTTGAGGAATCAACTTTGACCTCTCCAAAAAAAATAAATCCCACTCTTCTTCTCTAAAAGTGGTGAAAAAATGAGGTGATTCCTTGGCTAAGAAGGCCCTTGTATAACCTTAGAATTCTCACTTGATTCATGACCTAGATGATATCATTAGCTCCATTGGGAGGACCAGTAAAATGATAACTTTCTATGCAGATGAAGCCACTCTCCTCTTGGGTGAACTTAGGAAAAAGAAGTATGAATCGAGGTCTAGTGATGTTGTGGAATTCCTTGAAGAGAAGGAGTCTTTTGACTCTTAGCCAAATATTTTGGTCAAAATAAAAGTTTCGTAGGGATCCCCTACCCTCCTCAGGATATGCCTTCTAGGTTAAAATTATCAAAATAAGATCTATTGTCCTTAAGGGATATAGGTGGAATCTAGGGGATAGGAAAAAACTAAATGTTTGAGAGGATCCTTGGCTCTTAAATTCTCTCTTTTTTTATCAAAATATGACAACTATGGAGCCTAAAACTAGGGTTATATTTGTTGGAAATTTTGAGTAGATAATTTGTCATTGATGTCAAGAGTTAGTGGTCATTGATATCAAGATTTCAACACTAGTCAGTGACATTTTCAGTGAAAAGAAGAAGCCAGGTGAATAATATTATAATATTTTTTTATAATATTATAAAGGGAAGTTTAAATTAATTATAAATTAATTAATATAATTTTTATTATAAATTAATTTATTAATTAATTTACTTAACTCATAAGTTATTTAAATTAATTATTAATTAATTTTAATATTAGTTATAAGTTAATTTATATTAATTTTAACTAACCCTAAGGTGGGTTATTAAATTAAATTCAAAATTTGAATTTGAATTATTAAGCGCCGACGTGGGGAGTAAATACCCATGTGTGTATAAAAAGAGGATTACACACCTTACCCAAACTTACCATACCTTCGAATTAATTAATGTGAGCTTGTGTGAATCGTACTGCAACAAAGAGAAGTGTTTTTTTATTTTCGTGGGAAGTCAAAGGCGCATGGAGGTATAAGAGGAATGAAGTCCTCCTTCCTTCACGTGGGCACCAATAGCCCACGCAGTGGGCTCCAAAGTGCTAAGGTTCTTGGACTTGGGAAGATGGTGGATCGAATCATGCCGAAATCCTTTTTGGGTGAAAACAAAGGTATGCTTTAAAGTTGAGTGCCAAAAATTTTGAGGGTATTAGTTGAGCATTTAAAAATTAATTTTTGCATATTTGATTTGGTTTGTAAGTTTGTAAGGGGAGTTATAAGACTTATGCAAAATTAAATTTTTGGTGTTATTTGCTTTAGTATTTGGAAAGGATAGTAAAGTGTTTTAGGAAGATTGTTTGAAGTCTTGTGGTATTGAATATTATTTTAAGTTGGAGTTTATAAGGTGTATCCAAGTGATTATTTTTATGTATGATTTGATGGATGTTAATTTTAAAAAGGGAGCAATAATGCATAATTGAGTTTTGATTATTTATGTGTCTAAGGAATATTTTGAGAAAGTTTTGGAGAGATATTTTGTTATCTAACCATTGAAATTGGATAGAAGAAAATTGTGATTGAGACAGGTTTTCCAACGACACTTTTACATCAAACGAAAGGTATGGGCACATCTTCCTAGTGAGTGATTGTTGAATATTGTGAATGCAAAGTTGGAGTGAAAAGGATTGTTTGGTAATCATTGTTGAGTGTGTTTTGAATTAATGCTTCAATATTTTCTAGAATAAAGAGTTGTTGATAAAACCTTGGTTTATAAGCATTGTTGTTGAAATGGTTAAGCTGAGTGAACTTGAACTAGGGTTTGCAAAGATCATGAGTATCATTGTTATGTGAATATTATTTATAAGCATTATTGTTGAAGTGATTAAGTTGAGAGAACTTGAACTAGGGTTTGCAAAGAACATGAGTATCATTATTATGTGAGATTGGTTGATGAGCATTGTTGGAAACATTTGAGTGAATGTTCATGAGTTGGGACTAGGGTTTGTAAGCAAGGATTATTTCATTGAGTGATTGGTTGAATAGAGTTGGTTGAGCCTAGTCAAGTGGATGTGTTGATGTGATAGTCCTATGAAATAAATTGTTCTATATTCTAAATTGAGTCGATAAAGTGATTGAGAGTTTGTGAGTGTGAAGCATATTGAGTCTCTAATAATTCTCTATATGTTTCTAAAAGAGTGATTGAAAGTGATTGAGCATTGTGATGAATGTGAAATATATTGAGTCTCTAACAATTCTCTTTATGTTTCTATGAGATTGAACAAGTTCTAGTGTGGACTTATTGAGTATATTTGAGGCAAGTATTTGAGAGGACTTGTGGAAAAATTTGTGTGATATTTTTTGGAAGCTTACAATACAGATTTGAGGATAGAGATTATTGAGCAGATTGGACAAGTTCTAGTGAGGACTTGTTGAGCAGATTTGGACAAGTTCGAGAGAGGACTTGTGGATAGATTAGTGTGAGATTTTGTGGAAGAATACAAAGCATATTTGAGACAAGTATTTATGAAGACTTGAGAGTGGAGTTTATTGATATATTTGTTCAAACATTGAGTTAAGGTTTGGGGCAAATCTAGCAGAGTTGATTTGAGATCAAGTTAAGCTTTGTGTTAAATATTGAGGACAAATATTTGAGGATAGATTTGTGTTATACTACAAGACTATGTTTAGTGCAGATTAGAGGGTAGAGATTGAGGACAGATTTGTGATAGACCAAAGGACTAAGTTTAGTGCAGACCAGAGGATAGATATTGAGTATAGATTTGTGCTAGACCGAAGGACTGTGTTTAGTGCAGATCAGAGGAAAGATATTGAGGATAGATTTGTGCTAGGCCAAAGGACTGTGTTTATTATAGATTTGAGGATAGATTTTGGTGCATATTTGAGGATAGGTTTATGCCTAACCAAAGACAAATATTGAGCATATTTGTGTTAGATCGAAGAACTGCGTTTAGTGCAAATTTGAGACAGAGCTTTGAAGGTGACAGAGTATAGAGAATGACAATATCTAGTGGATAGATATCAATAGGCTAGGGCAATGAGGATATGTGTCTTTAGTGGATAGATATCCATTAGCCGAAGTAGTGGGGGCAACAATTCTTCTAGAATATCACCAACCAGAGCAAAAGGAGAAAGGAGTTCTCATGTAGATAGAGATCCATGAACTTGATTAGGGAATTTATGTCTCCTTTGGATAGAGGTCCCTAAACATTGTAATAGGAAAAGGATTCCCAAGAGATTTATTGAGAAAATATTAGTGAAATATTTTTTCCATGGAGTAGCCCACATTGGATGAACCATGTTAAATTGGTGTCTCTATTGTGTGTGATAATTTATGCATTGCTTTGGTTATTGCTATTGATATTGCCATTTATTATATTGGATAATACTATTTGGGAAATAAAAGTAAAAAGTGATCTTATATTGTTCACCCCCCTCTTAGTATAAGCTTGTGTTCTTCAATTGGTATCAGAGCAGGTTCCTTTAGAAGAGTTTGATAGCTTGAAGGAAAAGCTTTCAAGAACACAATAGATTCTAAGAACGTGTCCTCAGATAATTCAACACCAATATTTGATGGAAGTGATTATATATTTTAAATCATGAGAATGAAGATTCACCTAATGGCACTTGGAAATGAAATTTGGAAAGCAATTGAAAATGGATACATACCACCAGTTGATCCACCTATAGATAAGGAATGTAAGCTTCTACAACATTACAATTCAAAAGTAATGAATGCAATTTTGAGAGGGTTGCATAGAAAAAAATCCATAAAATTTATGCATTTTAAAGATGTAAAAGGAAGTTGGGGTTAGTTGCAACGCATATATGAAGGAGATAAAAGTGTCAAAAAGGCAAAAATATGAAATCTCAAAGGAAAATTTGAAGAATTAAGAATGAAATATGAGGAAAAAATTAGTACTTATCTACTTCGGATTGATGAGGTTGTTAATGCTATGCAAGGACTTGGACTTAAGGTTGAATAATCAAATGTTTGTGATAAGGTCTTAAGATATCTTCCAAAGAGATTTAGTGAAAATATTTCTGCTACAGAAGAATCAAAATATGGTGATTCTTTGACAAGAGAGATGTTACTTGGTATTATTACAACCTTTGAGTTAAGAACAAAAGAAGAACCTAATATATGGAAGGAAGCAACATTCAAAGCTACTAAGAATACAAAGGGTATAAATTTAGATTCGAGTAATGAGTCATCCAGTGATGAAGAAGCTAATTATGGAAGAAGGGATAAGGACTCAAGAATATTTAAAGATGCAAAATCTATTAGATGTTTCAATTGTGGAAAGTATGGTCACTATGCAACTGATTTTCAAGAAGCTAAAAATAACAATGATGAAGAAAAACAAGATCATAGGAATAGGAAATCAAAAAATACAGGTACCAAAAGAAAGGCAAGGATGGACAAGGCAAACAAGGAATTTTTTTTTTCAAAGATAGAAGAGGAGATACTATGTAGACAAGACAAGTAAGTACTAAAGTGATAGTGATGCTAGTTCTTAAAGTAATGATAAATATGAAGTTCTATTTTTGATTGACGAAAAAGAAGTAGTTAAGAAAATTTCACCAGTAATTCTCAAGTGTTTTAGATGTGGTAATTTTAGACATCTTGAATATAGTTGTACAAAGAATGGTTTAAATTTTAGTGATGATGAATATGAGGATGCACTTGAAATACCAAAAGAGAATATTCTAATGGCACTAGAAGAAGAAGGATGTGATCCTATAGAAGATGTTATCAAAGGCAAAAAAATATAGGAAGAATCATAAAATGGGAAGTTGATCTTGAGGGAGAACTTATTTGTGCTCTTAAAACCTTAAAGAAGGTAAGAAAGCAAAACTTCCAACTTGAGATCCAGTTTCAAGAATGTGATGAAGAGAGACAAAATCTTGTAGAGGATCTAAACAAGTCAATGGCTAAGACAAAGAAGTTCAAGGATAAGCTAGAAGCAAAGGTCTTAGAATGTTAAAATTTAGAACAAGAAGTAAATCTACTAAGGCAATAATTATAAAAGTCCAAGGACAAGCTACACAAGTCTAGGAAGAGCTCAAAGATTGTAGATAAGATGATCAAGATACAAATAAGGTCAACAAAAAAAATAGGTCTTGGTTTTGAATAAACTTAAAAGAAACAAGAAGAAGAGTCAACCTCAAGTTTTGAAGAAGAAGAAACTTTAAAAGAAGATAGTGTAAGAGAAAGTGAGACTTCTAAGGATTATTTGGACAACAAAAAGTTCAAAAAGGAAAGGAACAATGCACAAAGAAGAAAAATATGGAATAAGAACAAAAATAGAGAAAAAGAGACTAAGATACCAATGAGGTCAAGGCAAGGAAATTTCAATGGATGATGTTTCTCATGTCACAAATTTGGGCACATGGTTTCATAGTGTAGGACACATGAAAGGCAGGAGTATGGGAACTTTAGGAACAAGCAGCTGTTCCATGGGTATTTCTACTCATGTAATCTGTTTGGTCATAATACAATGAATTGCAAGGCACATGATAGGAACAAATATGGCTTCAATAGGAGAAATCCCAAGATATTTGCACCTCCAAGGAATAATAACATTAAGTGTTATAAGTGCAATAATTATGGACATATAGCAAAGTGGTGTAGAGTAGACATTCCAAAATCAAGAATGAACAGGAACAAGAATGAGAACAAGAACGAGAACATGAACAGGAACAAGAACAAGAATATGGACATGGATATGAATAAGAACATAAATATGGACATGAACAGAAATATGAATAGGAATAGGAACAAGAACATGAACATGAACAAGAATAGTCAAAGGAATCAAAAGGATCAGATGAGAAGGAAAGAGGACAAAGATAAAGACCAATGCTTTCTGGGAGTAGAAATACTCCCACCCCAGAATTAACCACCTCAAGAGGATGTGGGGGACGGGCTAAGCTAAGAGACTCATTATTAGCCCTGAGCCCCAAAGGTGAACCTTTGCCATTGATTTCAAATGGGGAGAGATTTGGTTTAAGAAGAGAGTATTGAATCAGGGGGAGAAATTCCCCAGTGGGAGCAGAACAGGAAAAATGTCAAGTTTTGGTAAAAAGAATTTGGGTTGCCATCAATGACAAAGGGGGAGATTGTTGGATATTTTGAGTAGATAAGTTTTCATTGATGTCAAGAGTTAGTGGTCATTGATGTCAATATTTTAGCACCAGTCAGTGGCAGTTTCAATGGACAACATCAATTTTAGGTTCTCCAATAAATGCAAAAAGATAGTCCGGTTTTAGCTAATCAAGACCCGGTTCCAAGAAATTAGATATGGTCCAAAGTGCAAAGAAGAAGCCAGGTGAATAATATTATAATATTTTTTTATAATATTATAAAGGGAAGTTTAAATTAATTAATATAATTTTTATTATAAATTAATTTATTAATTAATTTACTTAACTCTTAAGTTAAATAAATTAATTATTAATTAATTTTAAAATTAGCTATAAGTTAATTTATATTAATTTTAACTAACACTAAGGTGGGTTTTTAAAATAAATTCAAAATTTGAATTCTAATTATTAAGCGTCAACGTGGGGAGAAAATACCCATGTGTGTATAAAAAGGGAATTACCCATCTTACCCAAACTTACCATACCTTCAAATTAATTAATGTGAGCTTGTGCGAATCGTATTGCAACAAAGAGAAGTGTTTTTTTATTTTCATGGGAAGTAAAATGCGCATGGAGGTATAAGAGGAAGTAAGTCCTCCTTCCTTCACGTGGGCACCAATGGCCGATGCGGTGGGCTCCAAAGTGCTAAGGTGCTTGGACTTGGGAAGATGGTGGATCGAATCACGTCGAAATCCTTTTTGGGTGAAAACAAAGGTATGCTTTAAAGTTGAGTGCCAAAAATTTCGAGGGTATTAGTTGATCATTTAAAAATTAATTTTTGCATATTTGATTTTGTTTGTAAGTTTGTAAGGGGAGTTATAAAGCTTATGCAAAATTAAATTTTTGGTGTTATTTGCTTTAGTATTTGGAAATGGTAGTAAGGGGTTTTATGAAGATTGTTTGAAGTCTTGTGGTGTTGGATATTATTTTAAGTTGGAGTTTATAAGGTATATCCAAGTGATTATTTTTATGTATGATTTGATGGATGTTAATTTTAAAAAGGGAGCAATAATGCATAATTGAGTTTTGATTATTTATGTGTCTAAGGAATATTTTGAGAAAGTATTGGAGAGATATTTTGTAATCTAACCATTGAAATTGGAGAGAAGAAAATTGTGATTGAGACATGTTTTCCAAGGACACTTTTACATCAAACGAAAGGTATGGGCACACATTCCTAGTGAGTGATTGTTGAATATTTTTAATGCAAAGTTGGAGTGAAAAGGATTGTTTGGTAAGCATTGTTGAGTGTGTTTTGAATTAATGCTTCAAGATTTTCTAGAATAAAAAGTTGTTGATAAAACCTTGTTTTATAAGCATTGTTGTTGAAATGGTTATGTGAATATTATTTATAAACATTGTTGTTGAAGTGATTAAGTTGAGAGAACTTGAACTAGGGTTTGCAAAGAACATGAGTATCATTATTATGTGAGATTTGTTGATGAGCATTGTTGGAAACATTTGAGTGAATGTTCATGAGTTGGGACTAGGGTTTATGAGCAAGGATTATTTCATTGAGTGATTTTTTGAATAGAGTTGGTTGAGCCTGGTCAAGTGGATGTGTTGATGTGATAGTTCTATGAAATAAATTGTTCTATATTCTGAATTGAGTTGAGAAAGTGATTGAGAGTTTGTGAGTGTGAAACATATTGAGTCTCTAACAATTATCTTTATGTTTCTATGAGATTGAACAAGTTCTAGTGTGGACTTATTGAGTATATTTGAGGTAAGTCTTTGAGAGGACTTGTGGACAAATTTGTGTGATATTTTTTGGAAGCTTACAATACATATTTGAGGATAGAGATTATTGAGCAGATTGGACAAGTTCTAGTGAGGACTTGTTGAGCAGATTTGGACAAGTTCTAGAGAGGACTTGTGGATAGATTAGTGTGAGATTTTATGGAATATTACAAGGCAGATTTGAGACAAGTATTTATGAAGACTTGAGAGCGGAGTTGATTGATATATTTGTTCAAACATGGAGTTAAGGTTTGATGCAAATCTAGCAAAGTTGATTTGAGATCAAGTTAAGCTTTGTGTTAAATATTGAGGACAAATATTTGAGGACATATTTGTGTTATACTACAGGACTATGTTTAGTGCAGATTAGAGAGTAGAGATTGAGGACAGATTTGTGCTAGACTAAAGGACTAAGTTTAGTGCAGATTAGAGGATAGATATTGAGTATATATTTGTGCTAGATCGAAGGACTGTGTTTAGTGTATATCAGAGGAAAGATATTGAGGATAGATTTGTGCTAGGCCAAAGGAATATGTTTATTATAGATTTGAGGATAGATTTTGGTACAAATTTGAGGATAGGTTTATGCCTGACTAGAGACATAGATTGAGCAGATTTGTGCTAGACCAAAGGACTGTGTTTAATGAAGATTTGAGATAGACCTTTGAAGGTGACAAAGTATAGAGGATGATAGTCTCTAGTGGATAGATATCCATAATCCAAGGTAGTGAGAATATATGTCTTTAGTGGATAGAGATCCATTAGCTAGAGTAGTGGGGGCAATAGTTCTTCTAGAATATCACCAGCAAAATAAAGAGGAGAAAGGAGTTCTATTGTGGATAGATATCCATAAAATTTATTAGGGGATTGGTATCTCCTTTGGATATATGTCCATAAACATTGTAATAGATAAAGGATTCCCAAGATATTTATTGAGAAAATATTAGTGAAATATTTTCTCTATGGAGTAGCCTACATTGGGTGAACCACGTTAAATTGGTGTCTCTATTGTGTGTGATGATTTATGTATTGCTTTGGTTATTGCTATTGATTCTACTGGATAATACTATTTGGGAAAGAAAAGTAAAATGTGATCTTATATTGTTCACCCCCTTCTCAGTATAAGCTCGTATTGTTCAATATTTAGTTCAAAAATGAATGATTTCATTGAAACATCCAATGGTATGAAGATGTGGATATCTCTTTTTTCCCTAATATGAATTAGGAAGAGAAAGGGGCTATGAGAATCCTATCTAACATTTTGATATTGTAGGTTATCAAAAAATCAAAGCAGGATGATTATATTTTTTGGATTGGTGAAAAGGATGGCTCTTTCTCTATGAAGTCTAGTAGCACCTGGCTGAAGATAAACCCGTATCCTGGGTGGCCATCTAATATAAGATTCTATCTATTGAAAATATTAAAAAAAGAGGAATGCATATCCCTAATAGGTGTTATCTTTGTGGAAAGAGTGTTGAATATTAAAATCATTTATTCTTTCAATGCTTCTTTTTCTTGGAAGTTTTTATAATTTTTTGAACTTCTAAGGGGTGTGTTGGATTGCTCCAAACTTACCCTTTGATTTTTATGATCAATGAACCTCCCCCTTCTCTACCCCAAGGATGAGATACATTTGGTCCTTTATTTTGCCTCACTTATTTTGGGGTATTTAGAAGGAAAGAAATAATAGGGCTTTTGAGAATTCTAAAAGAGATGATGCATCAATGTTTTATAGAATTCTCTTAGATACTATGGAAAATGTATCTAATATGAAATTGGATATTGGTGAAGGTATCAAGGATGAGGAAATTATTGAGGAGAAATTAAAAATTTAGTCTAGAAAAAAATATTTGGAGTAGTTTGGAACTAATGTTATAGCACAAACCAAATGGAACCCCCCTCCTCCCAAGTGGATCAAGCTTAATTTTTATGGAGTGTATAAAGGAAATCCTAGAAAAGTTGGGATTTGGGGTGTGTTCAAAAATTACAAAGGAGAGATCATCCTTGCCTTATCCAAAAACTTGGGTATCTAGACCACTCATTTTGTAGAATCCAAAGCCTTATTCTAGTGGATAATTTTACTTGCTTCTTTATATTGCAAAATATTTGTCATTGAAGGAGATTCCTTGATCATCATCAAAATGGTGATTGGATCTCAAAACCCTAGCTCGAGTATAATAAACATGATAATGGAATCCAAAATAATCATATAGACTCTTGAATATATCCAATTTAAACATATTTATAGAAAAGGTAACAGGTCTGTGGATGTCCTTGTTAATATAGGACTGCACCAAATATGAATCTCAACTTGAATGGAGACTCCTCAAGGTTTTACTCAAATGAGTAATGGACTTTGATTTATTTTCTACTTATCTTCATTCACTTTTTGCAATTTGTAGGGAAACCATGAAAAATTATAGAACTTATCTAAATAATTATAACAACAAGTAGCAAAATAGATATAAATATCAATGTGCAAATATAATTTTCCAACTAGTGATAAACAAGATAAAACTAGTTATATCAATGATGAAACAAATCCACAACCACTCTGAGAGGGTAGATTCTCATAGCCACTTAGAGAGGGTGAAGTATCTTGTGTACTATACACAAATCCAATTTAGATTCCTCGATGATCCAAACTAATAAAATATTCTTCCTATTTATAAATAAAATCAATGATAACCTAAACCTAATTCTCAAGGGTTGACTAATTAAATAAAATGCTCGAGATAAAAAATATTTAGCCAACATGGCTATATGGGGATCGTTACATGGTTTCCTCCCTCAGAAAGCTTTATCCTCAAAGCTAGAAAATATTGGAAAATACTCTTAGGCTCCCATGTAGTGTCTTCTTCTGGAAGGTCCTACCACTTAATGAGAAAATCCTGAATTTGGTGAGATTGAATATGATACACTCTGGATCACAATATTGCTTCAGGTTGAAGAGTTATTCAACTTCTTCATCAAGTAATGAAAGATATGTCTGGGACTACACTTATTTGACACAAGATACATGAAAAACTAGATGGATGCGAGAAGAGGGTGGAAGCTCCAATTGATATGCTACTTCACCAATGCGATGAACCACATTGTAAGGACCATAAAATTTAGGAACTAACTTATGATTAGAATTGATATTAAATGATAATTTCTTATAAGGTTGTAGACACAAAAATATCATATCTCCTACATTGAATTGTTGTTCCCAATTATGTAAATCCTATTGTTGCTTTATACAATTCTGGGGCTAGGTCAAATTATCTTTAAGAAGTTCAAGTATAATATGACATTTTTGTAACAAATCATCTACCTAGGCCACTTTGGAAGTTCCTGGAACATGGTATTTTATTGATGGAGGCTTTTGAACATACAAAGCTTCAAATGGAGATATCTTAAGGGAAAAATGGTAGGAAGTATTATACCACCATTCTGTTAAGGAAAGCCATTGAATCCAGTGATATTGCTTATATTGAGAAAAACAACAAAGGTAAGTATCCAAACATTTATTAAAAATATTTGTTTGACCATCATACTAGGGGTGATATGAAGAAGACATACTCAACTTGGTACCACTAAGATGAAACAATTCCTTCCAAAAGTTGCTAGTGAATATAGGATCACAATCACTCACAATGGTTTTAGGTATACCATGTAACTTGAAAATGGAATAAAAAAATACCTTGGCCACCTTACTTACTAACTAGGGACGTTGTAGTGCAAAAAAATGAGCATGCTTGAAAAGACAATCTACTACCACAAAGATCACTATTTTATCCTCTGATTTGGGAAGACCCTCAATTAAATCCATGCATATGTGCTCCCATTGGTGGTTAGGGATAGGTAAGGGTTGCAACAACCTAAGATATTTAACTGTTTCCTCTGTTTCCTCTTTTTTATATTGACATACCTCACACTCAACCACAAATATCTTGATATCTGATTTTAAGCCTTTCCAAGAAAATGACTTCTTCACCCGTTGGTATATTTTCAATAATATTGAGTGTCCCGCTAGAGGAGATGCATGCAATTATTTTAATATTTGAATATTGAGGAATACATATGTGATATTTTTGTGAAGCACTCCATTTGAATAAGAGAATTAAGAATGCAATGATGATCCTACTTTCGTATCTTGAATGATTTGAGTGATCTCTAAATCAGCAAGCCATTCTTCTTGAAGTTGAGAAATCCATTGTGGACAAGGACCCAAGATGGCATTGGTGGCCACATCATACTTGTATTTATGAGATAAAGCATCATCTACATTTCAATGAAAAAATCATAACCCAAAAGTTTGGTGATCCATTTATTTTGTTCAAGGTATGAAAGGTGTTGTTCTAAGAAATGTTTTAGGCTACTATGGCTAGTCTTAATGATAAAATTATTACATAATAAATAATGCCTCCATTTCTCTATGGTATGTAAAATAGCTAGTATTTCCTTCTTATAAGTAGATCTTCCCAAATTCGATCCTGAAAGTTGTTTATTTTCAAAAGCTTATCAGTGACCATCTTGTATTAAAATAGCTCCAATACCTGTGCCAAAAGAATCACACTCAATTATTAAAGACTTACTAAAATAAGGATACTAGAGTGGAACACAAAGACTCTTTGAGGGATTGGAAGGCTTGAGAAGTAGATTCAGTCCAAATAAAGACATCATTTTTTGTAAGATCCGTGAGAGGTGCCACAATCTTGCCATAGTTGCAGATACAATTTCTATAATAACTTGTAAGTCCTAGACATTTATGAAGTTTTTTAAGGGATTTTGGGAAAGGCCAATCTTTAATAGATTTAATTTTATGAAGATCTAACTTGAATCCTTCATGAGATACTATATATCCCAAATATTCCACCTCTTGGACCCCAAAGATACATTTGGATCTTTTAACTAAGATTTTTTCCTTTTGTAACAAATGAAGGACTTTGTCAACTTGAACTAGGTGATCCTTCCAAGATTTTTGTATATTAAAATACTATCAAAGAAAACTAGGACAAACTATTGGAAATATGAGCAATCTTTGTTGTCATTGATGTCAAGAAGTCAGTTTGAGTGAGCAGGACAAAAGGAAGGATGTCAAGAATCAATTTCAGTGAGCAGTACAAGAGAAATATTGCTTCTAGGCCTAAGGGAAATAATATTATAATATATCTTATTATAATATTCAATGTGGTCATATGAGGTCTAAAGAGCAATAGGAAGGCCCAAGAAAAATAATATTATAATATTTTATTATAATATTAAAGGTCTAAGGTTAAGACCTAAATATTTAAATTAATTATAATAATTTCATTATAAATTAATTTATAACTTAATTTAATTAACTTTAAAGTTATTAAATTAATTATAAATTAGTTTATGATTTAATTTAATTAACCCTAAGGTTAGGGTTATAAGGGCACAAAGTTTAATTTAATTTGAATTTCAAGGATCATCGATATTTGGAGCATATGGCACATTGCATATAAAAGGGGTAAGTTTTATTTCAAAACTTTATCCATGTGAAAGAATTATTGCCTAAGGAAATCGTGCATTGTGGTTAGAGAGGAAGAAACTCGCATGTGTTTTAAAATATTCAAAGGGCAGATGAAGGAACAAAGACAAGTGGGAGCACTAACACTTATCCAAAGCATTGGGTAGTGCAATTGGCAGCCAAGGGTTGTGCTAAGTCATTTGCAAGTGTAAGGTTGAGGGTTCGATCCACGTGGTATTCATTTTGCAAGGTAGAAGGTGTTTTGGTCTGCACCATCAGAGAAGGACAAAGGGAAGGCACGTGCCTTTCCCTTTGCGTGGAGGCACGTAGCCCACTTGGTGGGCATGCATTGTGCGAAGGCACTTGGAAGGAGGGGTTTACATGTTCGAAACCCGCCAAGGCCTTTTTGTGTGTTTGACAAAGGTATGCACTCACATTTGTTAAGGTTTAACACTGCATCCAAAAATTGCAAGGGTGGAAATTAATTTTTTAATTTCCTAAAGTTTTATTAATTAAAATTTGCATAGTTAAAAGGGTTTATGAGTTATAAAAGGGAGATAAAAGGGTATGCAAAGTTTTAATTTTTGTGTTTGATTTTTAAGTGGTTAAATTTTATAAAAGGAGTAATAAGGTGTGCCAAGGGTGTTAGATGTTATTTTATTGAAATAAAGTCATATTATAAAAATTGATTTGAAAGGAGAAATAAGGCATAGTTGATTTTTGATATTTTGGCATGGTGAAATATTTTTGAAAGAAAATATTAAGGATAGATTTGTGATATCTAACCATTGAGATTGTCAAAGAGGTTGAGTGTGATTGAGACAGGTTTTGAGATCAAATATTCTTCAAACAAAAGGTATGGGCATATCATCCTTGTGAGTGGAATATTGTTTGTTGGATGTTATGAATGCTAAGTTGGAGTGAAAAGGTTGTTTGATAAGCATTTTTGAGTGAGTTTTCACATGTATGATTGGTGAATGTTTGTGAAAATATTTGAGTGAGAGATTGAGAACTATCTTGAACTAGGGTTTGTGAAAGAACATGAGTATCATTGTTATGTGAGATTGTTTGATAAGCATTGTTGGAAATATTTGAGTAAGCTTTCATATGCTTGATTAGGGTTTGTGAAAAATATCATGAGTATCATTGTTATGTGAATTTGGAATCATCTTGAGTCAAGGTTGAGTTCCATAGTGTGAGTTGTTGGAAGCATTGTGAAACACTTGTTTAGGGTTTGTAAGCAAGTTGTGTTTCATCAAGTGATTGGTTGAGTGAAGTTGATTGAGCATAATTGATTGAAAGTGTTGGAGTGATAGTTCAAGTTCTATGAAACAAATTGTTCTTTATTATTAATTGATTTGAAGAGATTTTGGAAGTGATTGAGTGTTGTGTGAGAGTGAAACATATTGAGTCTAACCATTCTCCATATGTTTATGTGGTTAAACAAGGGAGATTGGAAGTGATTGAGTGTTGTGTGAGAGTGAAGCATATTGAGTCTCTAACCATTCTCTATATGTTTCTATGGTAAAGCAAGAGAGATTGAAAGTGATTGAGCATTGTTGTGAGTGTGAAACATATTGAGTCTCTAACCATTCTCTATATGTTTTTGTGAGATTAAAATAAGATTCTGTGTGAAACTTGTTTGTGTGATTGAAGAGGTTTTCTATGAAAGATTGAGTTGAGTTGAATAAGCTTTTGTGAAAGCTAGTGGATAGATTTGAGTAAGTCCTAGAGTGGACTTAAGGACAGAGTTGAGTAAGCTTTTGTGGAAGCTTACAATGTAGATTTGAGGTAAGTCTTGGTGAAGACTTGTTGAGCAGATTGGACAAGTTCTAGTGAGGACTTGTTGAGCAGATTTGAGATAAGTCTTGGTGAAGACTTGTTGAGCAGATTGGACAAGTTCTAGGGAGGACTTGTTGGACATATTTGAGGTAAGTCTTTGAGAAGACTTGTGAGTAGATTTGATTGATTGATTTGTTAAAACCTTGAGTTAAGGTTTGGGGTAGATCTAGTAGAGTTGATTTGTGATTGATTCAAGATTTGTGTTAAGGCTTGAGGATAGATTTGAGGATACATTTTGGTGCATATTTGAGGAGAAGTTTGTGCCATACCAGAGACAGAGATTGAGTAGACTTGTGCTAGATTGAAGGACTGTGTTTAGTGTAGATTTGAGATAGAGATTTATTAGATTTGTGCTAGAATGAAGGACTGTATTTAGTGCGAGATAGAGATTGAGAATATTTATGCTAGATCGAAGGACTGTATTTAGTGTAAATTTGAGATAGAGATTGAGAAGATTTGTGCTAGATTGAAGGACTATGTTTAGTGTAGATTTGAGATAGAGATTGAGAAGATTTGTGCTAGATCGAAGGACTATGTTTAGTGTAGATTTGAGATAGATATTGAGCAGATTTGTGCTAGATCGAAGGACTATGTTTAGTGTAGATTTGAGATAGAGATTAAGTAGATTTATGCTAGACTAAAGGACTATGTTTAGTGTAGATTTGAGATAGAGCTGAGAGTAAGCTTTGGAGGTGATAGAGCAAAGGATAGTAGTCTCTAGTGGATAGAGATCCATTAGCCAAGGTAGTAGAGAAGATAAATATCTTTAGTGGAGAGAGATCCACAAGCCAAAGTAGTGGAGGTAGTAGTCTTCTAGAGGATCACCAACCAGAGTAGAGGAGAAGGAGTTCTCCTATGGATAGAGATCCACAAACTAGCTGAGGGGATTGGTGTCTCCTATGGATAGAGATCCATGAACTTGATTAGGGGATTGGTGTCTCCTTTGGATAGAGGTCCATAAACATTGTAATAGGGAAAGGATTCCCAAGAGATTTGTTGAGAAAATTTTAGTGAAATATTTTCTCCGTGGAGTAGCCCACATTGGGTGAACCACGTTAAATTGGTGTCTCTATTGTGTGTGGTGATTTGTGCATTGCTTTGATTATTGTTATTGATATTACCATTGATATATTGCATAATATTGTTTGGGAAAGAAAAGTAAAAAGTGGTCTTATACTGTTCACCCCCCTCTCAGTATAAGCTTGTGTTCTTCAATTGGTATCAAAGTGGGTTCCTTCAGAAGAGTTTAACAACTTGAAGGAAAATATCTCAAGAACACAAATGGATTCTCAGAATGGATCTTTAGGGAATTCAGCACCATTTTTCGATGGGAACAATTATGCACTTTGGAGTATGAGGATGAAGTTTCACCTAATGGCACTTGGAAATGAAATATGGGAAGCAGTTGAGAATGGATACATACCACCAACAACTCCACCTATAGATAAAGATGGTAAGCTTCTACATCATCATAATTCAAAGGCAATGAATGGAATTTTGAGAGGTTTGCATGAAATAGAGTTTATAAAGGTTATGCATTGCACATCAACAAAGGAAATTTGGGATAAGTTGAAAGGTATATATGAGGGAGACAAAAAGGTCAAAAGGGCAAAGTTGCAAAATTACAAGAGAACATTTGAAGACCTAAATATGAAGGATGAGGAAAACATTGCTGCATATCTACTTCATGTGGATGAGGTTGTTAACTCCATGCAAGGACTTGGGCTCAAAGTTGAAGAATCTGATGTTTGTGATAATATTTTAAGGTCACTTCCAAAAAGGTATAGTGAAAATATTTCAGCTATAGAAGAGTCAAAAGATATTGAACTTTTGACAAGGGATGAATTACATGGAATTCTCACAGCTTTTGAGATGAGAATAAAAGAGGAACCTATTCCCCAGAAAGAAGCAACCTTCAAAGTTACTAAGAAGACAAAGGGTAAGAAGTCAGATTCAAGCAATGAGTTATCCAATGATGAAGAAGCAAATTATGGCAGAAGGAACAAGGACTCAAGAAAGTATAAAGGTACAAAATTAGTTAGATTTTTTAATTGTGGTAAATATGGTCACTATGCAACTAATTGTCCAAAGGCTGGAAATAGCAATGATGAAGAAAAATAGGATCATAAGAACAGGGAAGTAGGAAAACAAAGGTACCAAAAGAAAAATAGGGATGGACAAGGCACACAAGGAAAGAAGTTTTTCCAAAGGCATAAGAAGAGTTTTTATGCAGACAAGGCAGGTAAGAGTTCAAGTGATAGTGATGGAAGGTCCTCAAATAATGAAGAAGATGAAATTCTATTTATGGTAGAAGAAAAAGATGATGTTAGAAAAAGGGCACCAATGATTCTCAAGTATTTTAGATGTGGTAACTTTGGTCATCTTGAAGATAGTTGTACAAGGAATGGATTCAATTTCAGTGATGATGAATATGAAGATACACTTGAAGGACCAAAAGGAAAGTCTTCTTATGGCAATAGAAGAAGAAGGAAGTACTTCTAGTGGAAATAAATCATAAAGGAATAAAGATGATCCTAAAGGCAAACAAATAGAGGATGAATAATAAAAAGGAGAAGTTGATCTTGAGGGTGAGCTTATTTATGCCCTTGATGCATTAAGAGAGGTAAGAAAGTAGAACTCAAAACTCAAGCTTAAATTTCAAGAATGTGATGAAGAGAAAGGAAAGCTTATAGAGGATCTAACTAACTCAATAGCTAAGACAAGGAAATTCAAAGAGAAGTTAGAAGCAAAGGTTTTAGAATGTGAAAGGTTAGAGCATGAGGTAGCTTCACTAAGGAAGGAAGTAAAAGAGTCTAAGGACAAGTTACATAGGTTTGGGAGAAGCTCAAAGACCTTGGATAATATTATCAAGGTACAAAGATCTTCATCAAACAAGACAAGACTTGGTTTTGAACAGGTACAAAGAAAACAAGGAGAGGAGTCAATCTCAAGCTCAAAGAAGAAGAAAAGAAGAGAGTGTAAGAGAGAGTGAGACTTCTGAGAATGAGTTGGACAATAGAAAGTTCAACAAGGAAAGGAACAATGCACAAATGAGGAACAGATGGAATAGGAAGCAACATAGGGTAAAAGAGACTAAGAGACCAATGGGGTCAAGTCAAGGTAGTTTCAATGGATGATGCTTCTCATGTCATAGGTTTGGGCACAAGGCTACACAGTGCAGGACACATGAAAGACAAGAATATGGAAATTTTAGAAACAGATAACTTTTTCAAGGGTATTGCTACTCTTGTAATCATTTTGGTCACAAGGTAGTGAATTGCAGGGTTCATGATAAGAATGGATATGGCTTCACCAGGAGAAACCCCAAGATATTTGCACCTTTAAGGAATAACAACATTAAGTGTTATAAGTGCAATAATTATGGGCATACAACAAAGTGGTGTAGAGAAGAAATTCTAGAGACAAGCAAGAACAAGAATATTCAGAGGAATCAAAAGGATCAGTTGAGGAAGAAAGTGGACAAAGGTAAAGATCAATGCATGCTGGGAGTAGAGATACTCCCACCCCAAAATTAACCACCTCAAGAGGAGGTGGGGGAGGGGCTAAGCTAAGAGTCTCATTCTTAGCCCCAAGCCCCAAAGGTGGCCCTTTGCCATTGATGACAAAGGGGGAGAGATTTGAGTTAGGGGGAGAGCATTCAATTAGGGGGAGCAATTTCTCAGGGGGAGCAGAACATAAAGAGGTAAAGGAAATGGTAAAAGGTAAATGGGTTGCCATCAATGACAAAGGGGGAGATTGTTGGAAATATGAGCAAGTTTTGTTGTCATTGATGTCAAGAAGTTAGTTTTAGTGAGCAGGACAAAAGGAAGGATGTCAAGAATCAGTTTTAGTGAGAGTGCAAGAGAAAGATTGCTTCTAGGCCTAAGGGAAATAATATTATAATATCTCTTATTATAATATTCAAGGTGGTCAGATGAGGTCTAAAGAGCAATAGGAAGGCCCAAGAAAAATAATATTATAATATTTATTATAATATTAAAGGTCTAAGGTTAAGACCTAAAGATTTAAATTAATTATAATAATTTCATTATAAATTAATTTATAACTTAATTTAATTAACTCTAAAGTTATTAAATTAATTATAATAAATTAATTATAAATTAGTTTATGATTTAATTTAATTAACCCTAAGGTTAGGGTTATAAGGGCACAAAGTTTAATTTAATTCGAATTAAAATTCGAATTTCAAGGATCGTCGACATTTTGAGCATATGGCACATTGCATATAAAAGGGGCAAGTTTTATTTCAAAAATTTATCCATGCAAAAGAATTATTGCCTAAGGAAATCGTGCGCTGTGGTTAGAGAGGAAGAAACTCACATGTGTTTTAAAAGCTTCAAAGGGCAGATGAAGGAACAAAGTGAAGTGGGAGCACTAACGCTTATCCAAAGCATTGGGTAGTGCAATTGGCAGCCAAGGGCTGCGCTAAGTCATTCGTAGGTGCAAGGTTAGGGGTTCGATCCATGCGGTATTTATTTTGCAAGAGGAGAAGGTGTTTTGGTCTGCACCGTCGGAGAAGGACAAAGGGAAGGCGTGTGCCTTTCCCTTTGCATGGAGGCACGTAGCCCACTTGGTGGGTGCACGTTGTGCGAAGGCACTTGGAAGAAGGGGTTTGCATGTTCGAAACCCGCCAAGGCCTTTTGGTGTGATTGACAAAGGTATGCGCTCACATTTGCTAAGGTTTAACATTGCATCCAAAAATTGCAAGGGTGGAAATTAATTTTTAATTTCCTAAAGTTTTATTAATTGAAAATTGCATAGTTAAAAGGGTTTATGAGTTATAAAAGGGAGATAAAAGGGTATGCAAAGTTTTAATTTTTGTGTTTGATTTTTAAGTGGTTAAAGTTTATAAAAGGAGTAATAAGGTGTGCCAAGGGTGTTAGATGTTATTTGTTGAAATAAAGTCATATTATAAAAATTGATTTGAAAGGAGAAATAAGGTATAGTTGATTTTTGATATTTTGGCATGGTGAAATATTTTTGAAAGAAAATATTAAGGATAGATTTGTGATATCTAACCATTGAGATTGTCAAAGAGGTTGAGTGTGATTGAGACAAGTTTTGAGATCAAATCTTCTTCAAAACAAAGGTATGGGCATATCATCCTTGTGAGTGGAATATTGTTTGTTGAATGTTGTGAATGCTAAGTTGGAGTGAAAAGGTTTGTTTGATAAGCATTGTTGAGTAAGATTTCATGTGGATGATTGGTGAATGTTTGTGAAAACATTTGAGTGAGAGATTGAGAACTATCTTGAACTAGGGTTTGTGAAATAACATGAGTATCATTGTTATGTGAGATTTTTTGATAAGCATTGTTGGAAATATTTGAGTAAGCTTTCATATGCTTGATTAGGGTTTGTGAAAAAGATCATGAGTATCATTGTTATGTGAATTTGGAATCATCTTGAGTCAAGGTTGAGTTCCATAGTGTGAGTTGTTGAAAGCATTGTGAAACACTTGTTTAGGGTTTGTAAGCAAGTTGTGTTTCATCAAGTGATTGGTTGAGTGAAGTTGATTGAGCATAATTGATTGAAAGTGTTGGAGTGATAGTTCAAGTTCTATGAAACAAATTGTTCTTTATTCTTAATTGATTTGAAGAGAGTTTGGAAGTGATTGAGTGTTGTGTGAGAGTGAAACATATTAAGAGTGAAACATATTGAGTCTCTAACCATTCTCTATATGTTTATGTGGTAAAACAAGAGAGATTGAAAGTGATTGAGTATTGTTATGAGTGTGAAACATATTGAGTCTCTAACCATTCTCTATATGTTTATGTGAGATTAAAACAAGATTATGTGTGAAACTTGTTTGTGTGATTGAAGAGGTTTTCTATGAAAGATTGAGTTGAGTTGAATAAGATTTTGTGAAATCTAGTGGAAAGATTTGAGTAAGTCCTAGAGTGGACTTAAGGATAGAGTTGAGTAAGATTTTGTGGAAGCTTACAATGCAGATTTGAGGTAAGTCTTGGTGAAGACTTGTTGAGAAGATTGGACAAGTTCTAGTGAGGACTTGTTGAGCAGATTTGAGGTAAGTCTTGGTGAAGACTTGTTGAGTAGATTGGACAAGTTCTAGAGAGGACTTGTTGGATATATTTGAGGCAAGTATTTGAGAAGACTTGTGAGTAGAGTTGATTGATTGATTTGTTCAAACCTTGAGTTAAGGTTTGGGGTAGATCTAGTAGAGTTGATTTGTGATTGAGTCAAGATTTGTGTTAAGGCTTGAGGATAGATTTTAGGATAGAGTTTGGTGCATATTTGAGGATAGGTTTATGCCAGACCAGAGATAGAGATTGAGTAGATTTATGCTAGATCGAAGGACTATGTTTAGTATATATTTGAGATAGATATTGAGCAGATTTGTGCTAGACCGAAGGACTATGTTTAGTACATATTTGAGACAAATATTGAGCAAATTTGTGCTAAATTGAAGGACCATGTTTAGTGCAGATTTGAGATAGAGATTGAGAATATTTGTGCTAGATCGAAGGACTATGTTTAATGTAAATTTGAGATAGAGATTGAGCATATTTATGCTAGATCAAAGGATTATGTTTAGTGTAGATTTGAGATAGAGATTGAGTAGATTTGTGCTAGACCGAAGGACTATGTTTAGTGCAGATTTGAGATAGATATTGAGTAGATTTGTGCTAGACCGAAGGACTATGTTTAGTGTAGATTTGAGATAGAGTTGAGAGTAAGCTTTGGAGGTGATAGAGTAGAGGACAGTAGTCTCCAGTGGATAGAGATCCATTAGCCAGGTGAGTGAGGACATAGATCTTCTATGGAGAGAGATCCACAAGATAGAGCAATGGAGGCAGTAGTCTTCTAGAGGATCACCAGCCAGAGTAGAGGAGGAGTTCTCCTATGGATAGAGATCCACAAAATAGATGAGGGGATTGGTGTCTCCTATGGATAGATATCCATAAACTTGATTAGGGGATTGGTGTCTCCTTTGGACAGAGGTCCATAAACATTGTAATAGGGAAAGGATTCCCAAGAGATTTGTTGAGAAAATTTTAGTGAAATATTTTCTCCATGGAGTAGCCCACATTGGGTGAACCACGTTAAATTGGTGTCTCTATTGTGTGTGGTGATTTGTGCATTGCTTTGATTACTGCTATTGATATTTCCATTGATATATTGCATAATATTATTTGGGAAAGAAAAGTAAAAAGTGGTCTTATACTTTTCACCCCCCTCTCAGTATAAGCTTGTGTTCTTCACAAACTTACGAAGAAAAGGTTGAAAGACATGGTTAATGAGACTTTGAAAAGTAGAAGGAATATTAGTGAGTGTAGACACGAAAATTTGATCCACTTCAATGGGAAATCTTCCCTGAGCCCTCTAGGGGACCCCTTAGACTTTCCTAAGGCAAGGGCAAGTTTTCTCCCCCCTATTTTGCTTATTTTCTCTCTATGTGAAATTGTGCTCAATCCCTAATGGGGAATGATTTTGCATTGCAATATCATGGTCAACCCATATGGGACACAATTTTGTCCTTTTAGGGTTTTACAAGTTGAAATGGTAGGAACCTAGTGTTCCTACCACATAAATTGATAAATAAATAATAAATAACCTAAATCTAAATAATCGTTGTTGAATTTTCGGGAAGTCTCTTCAATGATTTAATAAATCATATATTATATATTTCATGGATGATTTAATGATAAGTTCTTACAATGTTTTATACCCACTCTAGGATTATAGGTGAAAGGTTGCAATGCTTCCTAACCCTAATCTTATAATAATATAATAAATAACATAATTAATTATTATATTATTTATTATAATATTATTTTATTATTACGACCATAGGATAGAATATATTATTATTATTAATATTATTAATTAATGTTAGGATAGGATCCTAACATTCTACCCCACTTAAAAATAGCTTTGTCCTCAAATCTGAAACCTATTTCTTTTATAATCGCCATGTATAGGGCCTTGTTGGAGGAGCTTCATATGCCTTGCATCACTTGTTAAAATATATGCAGTGTGGACCTTGTTTCACTTGTTTTGAATGTGATACACTAGCCAAAACCAACCAATTTAATTTTCATAAAGGTTGATGCCAAAATTCTGCAAAATGAAACTCAAAATTTACTTGTATTCACCCCACCAAGTTTTATACATCATGAATTTTTAGCATTTGGATATGGTAAGATGCAAAAGTGTTTTTTCATTGGAACACTTGTAGTACATATCCTTAGAAGGTGTGACTTCTAACAATATTTTCAAGGGGTGTTATAATACTTTCCTTGGTAGCTTAAAAACAATGCCGAATTTAGATTGGAGGTGAGATTAGCATATTCCTTTAATAATACTTCACTAACTTATCATGCTCTCCTTTGGTTGCTATATTTTATTTTTTAAAAGTATTTTATGCAATCAATTTTTTAATATATAAGATGAATGTATTTAGTCACAAGGGTAACAAATAAATTTCAAAGTATATTCTGCCTTCCATCCTTTTTAAGGCTCTATATCCCCATATTCATTTGTAAAAGAAAAATAAATTTACACCCTAAAATAAGTTTTTGGCTGTGCAAAGAGTCAAGAAAATTTACTTTTGGAACAAACCATCCTTGTTTTGGTTTCCAATTTTGTGCCCAACTGTCTTTGAATTCTTTGTCCTCCACACATGTTTATGACAAGTTCAAGCTGCGGTGAGATGTTCCCTAAGGAAAACAACATGACGTGAGGAATAGTGGTATCATGGTGGTGATAAACCACATACTGGGTGAACATATTAGGTCTTAGACTCTGGCTTATGAATATGGTCACATTTTCGCTCGCAAACGTATCCAGCTTGAAGAATTTTCAAGAATAACATGTTGCACTCTTTTAATAGCCAACAATCACGAAAATAGTGGATCTTCTCCACTATTATTTTTACCATCAGTCACAAAAATAACAATTAGTTGCTTGTCCTTCACATTAGGATCTTTGGATCCACTAATATTTACCTCCTCTACCAACACTAAATTATAATCCTTGTCCTTCTCACATGTCTTTGTGCGGATGAACAATGTGTCATGGACTGTCTATGTCTAGCCAAATTCCTGAGTTGCTTTTGTTAATAGAGCTTAAGTACGCGTGTTGATTGGTGTTGAATTTAGACATCGATTTTCTGTAAATTAGTGATGGAATTCTACATCTCTTCAGATATGCTTATTTATATCAATCACTTTGGGAGCAATATATCTTTGGAATTATGTAACAGAGAACAAACTATTCACAACTGACCTACGTTAGGACCCATTCTATGAAGCGCATTAGCATCGCATTAAATTAGAGTGATAATTAAATTTTGGGATGTATCGCAAAAAAAACAAATTGTATCGGATTAATCAGCCACTCATATTTCTTATTTTGTATAGTTATGTGTGTCTTTACTAGGAAGTTGGATGTCATACAACAGAGTGAATGCTATAGTTGTTACACAAATAACACCATAATGTAACATTCAAAGACCATCATCTACATAGATTTACAAACAAATAATATTAAATGAATATATGAAATGGAGTTCTAGGGTTGGGATTATTGAGAATGATTGTTGAAAGCATTCAATAACTTTAGAATCTACTCGAGCACCATCAGTTCTCGAAGAATCAATGATAAAACCACCATCGATAGAAGTGAAGATGATTCTAGCCCTAGCAGAAACTCTTACGTACATAGTTAATGGTCCCTGTGCTAATGATCCAGATAAGACAAGTTATATATTTATATGGTGAAAAAGATCACATGTTTGCTATTTTGATTCTGATGTACACTTTGTTCGATTATCTATATATATACGATGGAAAATATCACATGTTCACTGTTTTGATTTCTCGGGTTGGTGTACACCTTGTTTGGATGGTCATTTATTTTTTTTAATTTTTAATTTTTATTTGTGGAAAACATCCCAAAAGGGATGCCAATTTTGGGTAAGACCCAAGGAGGTAGGGGTATCCATTCCACAAAAACCACCTAGGACTCGGACCTGTCCTACCACCTTTGACATACTCAAGGAGCAAACAAACACACAAAACCAATTTAAAAATAAGTAAATAAATAAATAAATAAATAACAACAAAAATAATAAAATAAAATAAAAAACATGCTGTCAAAAACAAAATCACAACCAAACACACACACAATAAGATAAAATAAACCACAACATGAACCCCATAGATAAACACAAGAACCACATAACAAAACACAAACATGACAAAAACAACAGAACACTACAAAGACATAACCCAAAAAACATGAAAAATAAACACAACCAAAACCTAAAATATTAAAAAAATAAAAATAAAAAACAACCAAAAATAGATAATAAACAAAAACAAAAAACATAGAAAACACTCACACATAAAAACATGAATTAACACAAATAAAGAGAAACACAAAAAAAAGAATGCCAAAAACACAAGAACAATAACAAAAAACATAAAAAAAAAAAACAAAACCACAAAAACACAAGAACAACAAAAACAACACAATTAACACAAAAAAAACAAAACAAAAGAACACACACCTTAAAAAACTAAACAAAAAAACAAAAAAAAAAAAAAATTGAATATAACAATGACCTATCTAGACCAGAAGACTTTTAAGGCAAGAATCAATAGAGGAAACAAAAGAAAGAATAAATTGAGCTAGGGAACTAAAATAACCTGAAAGAACCAAAGGGAAGCAAAATAAAAGCAAGAAGAAACTAGGTATCTTTAGAATTGGAGTGAAGCCCACCATCTAGGAGGGTGGCCATAACAAGTAAGATCACCTTTGTCCAAAGCCCAATTAGCTAAAGCATCATCACTCTTGTTTTGATCTCTGACCACATGATTGTAATCAACTTTCAAAAATCCCATCTGTATTAATTGAATCTTCTCAATAATTATTTTAATTCTCCAATCAACCTTATGATTCTTAGATGGAGTCTTCAAAATATTAATCATAAGTTGAGAGTCAAACTCAACTAACACCTTTTCCCAACCAACCTTAGTAGCCTACTAAATGCCTTTGAGGATACCATACCCCTCAACAAGGTTATTATAAAGACTACCCAAATTCTCAGCAAAAGTAAAAACCAAGGAGCCATCTAAAAGTCTACCAATTCCTCCCACACTGGCTTTTCTAGGGTTCCCTCTAGAGGCTCCATCAATATTGAATTTTCTAAAATCCTTAGGAGGAGGTTGCCAATTTCTTGTCCTATCCATATTACTAATACTCACATTCCCTTTAAGTTGATTGCCCTTATAATATTTAATCTTCAATCTTTGCATCACTTGATCCCATCTTTGGTGGGATTTTTGGGGGTGATTAAGGAGTTGATGGACTGATTCAACTAAGTTGACTATGGTATTTTACCAAATATAGTGAATATCCTTCCTATATTTATTAAGCATTTGGCTATTCCTTTCATTCCAAATATTCCAAAGAATAATGGTAGAACCCATCCAAACTAACTACCTAATAAAATGATCAACACCCTCTTGATTAGGCCAATCCCTCCAAAATTGTTCAAAAGTAAAAAAATTGGACCACTGTAAGCCAAGTAAAGTGGGCATTCTCCTCCATAGCTCAAATGCTAAAGTACACTCAATAAAAATATGGTTGAGATTTTCTACATTCTCTTCACACATTTCACATCTAAAATGGCCATGAAAACTACGCTTCATAAGTTGCTCACCAGTAAGCACCCTACGATGCAATAAAAGCCAATTAAAGAACCTCACCTTAGGCCAGAGCTTTTGAGCCCACAATTGAGAAAATATGTCAGAAGAATGGTTGGGATTATTATGGCATAAGGTCAAATAACCTTGAGAAACCGAATACTCACCCTTAGTAGTGTTTTTCCATCCAAAACAATCTTCTTCATGGGACCAATAGAGAGATATCATATGAAGGATGCCTTGGATATCTTGTCTTTGCCCTTCTAGGATTTGAATAGGCCAGTCATCAATAGGGATCCAATATCTACCAACCTTTGAATTACCAATATGGTATCGATAGTAATTAGCCACCTTTATCCAGTTAGCTCGGTGAAGCTCCTCCATCCAAGGCCTCCAATCGGGAAACCGAATTATCAAAGGCTTGTGACCATCCCAATAATATGTGCAAAAATTTTCCTGTTGATCATTATGAATGATCCAAAATAAAAATTTCTTTATCAAATCCTCACTAGTCTTAAGAACTGCTAAAATGGGAGAACCTTTGGTAGGAATTTGATAGCGAACAAGGTCTTCAGGACTTTTGTTCTTAGTATATTTAGCATCGATATTATTGGTCCAAAGAGCATTGGGGTTGTGCAACATCCTCCAATATAATTTATTATTTAAAGCTTTGTTGTTATTAATAGAAGATCAAAATCCTAACTCCCCTTCATTCTTAGGAAGACATAAAGTGTCCCATTTCACCAAGGCTCGTTTTATTTTCTCCTTAGTACCACTCCAAAGGCCGATTACTGATTTGATCCAGTTCTTGAAGAACAGCCTTAGGGATATTCAACATGAAAGAGACATAAATAGGAATATCTTGAAGGACTGATTTTACCAAGGTGATTATACCCCCAGAAGAAAGCCACCTGTTGGTCCACTTTCCAATTTTCTTCTTGACTTTGTCCATAAAACAATTCCAATATTTACTTTTCTGCATTTGAATATTTATGGTAATACCTAAATAAGTTATAGGAAGGGATGTCTTCTTATATCTTAACTTATCCAAGACCATGGATTCTTGTCTAGCAGAGCAGTGAAAAAAAATAACTTTAGATTTGTCTTCATTGATCAACTGCCTAGTAGCCTTAGAAAAACAACAAATAATTTGCTTAATATTAGAAGCTTCCTTAACTATAGATTTACCTAAAAGAGTAGAGCCATCCACAAAATTATGGTCATTTATTTGAGTAAAACAGACTGAACTTTGTTACGATCGAGCAAATCCACTCACTATGATTATGCTGGCATGGATGAATCACAGAATCGCATTAGAACAATGTACAATGTAAATGAGAAGCATTACCAGGAATGGATTTTCCTTGTGTGACAAAATTCAATTCTAGAAGTTCAAGTTCTCCTTGCCCATGCCACTAATTAGCAATATTTTTCGTTCATTCATGTGTGAGAGGGAATGAATATATACAGACACTTTTAAATTTTTGAATCCTACAATTTACCCTATTCTAGAATTTAATCTCTTTGTTAAGTTTTTTATATATATATTCTACATATTTATATAACCTTTCACTTTTTACTTTTGCATTCTACATTCAGCATGTTGCAGGTGACAGCTTCTTGAGAGACAATGATATCATCTTCCATGTGTATATAAATACATCAATTTTTTTTTTTTAATATTGTCAAAAATTTGTATGTATAAAATTCTTAAATATGTTGTGATGTATGTATACATAGATTTATTAAGCACAATAGATCCAATGTTGTTTCCATTTTTTATTCCAATATTTAATAGGCACTAGGAGGAGGCTATTAATGGTGTCAACAAAGGTTGTGTTATGCGGAGGAGGAGGTGGCCATGGAGGAGGTCGCACAGGTGAAAGCTGTCTACATGATGAAATCCACACACAGGCTGTGGCTATTAAATTTTTATTAAAATAAGTTTTTTTCATTTCTAAATGACTTTGATAAAATGCAAGTACATTTCTATAGATTTTGCTATAAGTAAAATTTGGAAGATAAGTTAATTTATTAATGGAAGCACGGGTCATGATGAGACCTAACTCTACCTTGTTGTATCCATCACCTCCTCCACTTATGAATTTTTTATTTGGCAATGCAACTACTTCCAAGGGATCAAGTGGGAAGTCATCACAAGTAGGTAGACCAGTCCATATTTTTGTAGATGGGTCATCTATTTCTATCCAGGCAATGGAAACACTTTTGCCCTCTTTTGGTTTTGGGCACTCACCAAAAACATGAAGTCTTTCATTATTAGCAGTAGTGGCAACAAACTGAATAAAATGGTTTGAAATAATTTCTTTGTTCTTCGTAATTGTAATAGGTGCCTCTTGAAATTCCTTGGCTATGGACTCTTTTGAAGGAAAAAAATTTCTAGGGTTAACTTCTACATTTGTAACTTCCTCTGCTTCCACTTCCATTAGATACTCGATATCTCTTAAAATACGATCAAAATGTTCCATTTGTTTATTATGGTATTGTTCATTTATTCTTATAATTTTTACGATGTCATTTTTCATTCCTTTGATATTTATGTCCCATATGGTTGGATCCATAAGGCTCTGATACCAAATGGTAGGAACCTAGGGTTCCTAGCACATAAATTGATAAATAAATAATAAATAACCTAAATCTAAATAATCACTTTTGAATTGTCAGGAAGTCCCTTCAATGATTTAATAAATCATATATTATATATTTCATGGATGATTGAATGATAAGTTCTTACAATGTTTTATACCCACTCTAGGGTTATAGGTGAGAGGTTGTAAATCTTCCTAACCCTAATCTTATAATAATGTAATAAATAATATAATTAATTATTATATTATTTATTACTATATTATTTTATTATTATGACCATAGGATAGAATATATTATTATTATTAATATTATTAATTAATGTTAGGATAGGATCCTAACATGAAACCCTAATTGTTTGGGGTTGGCATGTTTTATATCAGTCCTTGGTTTTCTCGCTCTTTTCATCTTCAAATCTATTATATTAAGAGGGTTTGATTTCAATTTTCACACATGACACACACTCACATAATCAACATTCTAAGGATTGATGATTATTGCTCGCTAACATTAGGTTTCTCACAAAGTGTTTTGTTTGGTCTGCATCCTTCTTCTTCTTCTTTTGCAAGCAACTTTGAAAGGTGGAGTTTGATATATTGTCTGCTACATTGGATTGTTGTTGTTCACTTTTGGTGGATTTTTGTTGGAGCCCTAAGGAGATATTGACCACCCAGGAGATCTTAAACCCTTATGTTTTTCTTCTACACTTTCTACCAGGTGAATTCACTCTTCTGCATTTGGATTTTATGAATGACATAATTGGGCTTCTACACTTGTCTTCTATTTTTCACATAGTTTATGCAAAATCATGTTTGGTCTGCTACGAGGTGTGACTTTACCTTTAGTTATCACAACTATCTATTATAGGGTGTGATTTCACCTAAACCAAAATTATGGGTAATATGTTGTTCTTGTTTTCTTCATTGCATCATAGATTGCATTTAGAGCATAGTGGCATATTCTATTTTTGTAATTTCATCATTCTTCTTTGTCATATTGTATTATGTTTATTTTTCTCCAAAGGTCAATTTCCACTTTTAATTATCAAAGGTTAGCTAAAAGGACCTAAGGGGCTTGACTACTGCACCTCCAATAACTGTTGTACAATGGCCTAAGTAGACCACCTAACGCTAATTCCATTTTCAAGTGTCTGTTGAGTTATCTTACAAGAATAGGGATTATTGATAACATTAGATAAAGAGATAAAAGCAAGGATAAATCATATGATAAGCTAAGTATTCCAATTAGTCTTTAGGCTATTTATTGAGTGTTTTTGTTTTTGTTATAAAACTTAGATATGAATTTATTAAAATATATTTAATTAATTATAGGTATTTGAAATATAAAACATCATATAGTGTGCACTTAGGGTTAATCATGTTTGTGCATTTCTTTTGAGCCCTTTATTAAAGTTTGCCTATTTATAACCCTAGGTTATAAAAGCATTAAAAAGAAAGAATCAATCTAGGGTTAGCTCTTGTATTATTGCATTTTGTATTTTTGCATTGCCCTTTATATTTTATAGCATAGATATAGAAAGGCAAATTATAGGTTTTTGTATTGAATCTCATACATCAAACATTCTTAAAAACTAGAGGACTTGGAATGAGTCCTTAAACCATTCTTGGTAAACCCTTCCCCATCCTTCACACCTGAGTGTAGATAACAATGGAGCCCCTATGGTTCACCCCATAAGGCTTTCTATCTTTACGAATCCATCATTTTTTAGGAATTATACATGGTAGAACAGTTTTCCCCCTCTACATATTTGGTGAACCTGATGTGAACACCTCATTTTATTTTAAAACTTTAAGTAAGATCATTAAATTTGTGTATGTGGTTGGAGAATATTAATAATATATTTAAAAGTATTTGTTTCTGTTGTTAGCATTCTCTTCTATAATTTTGCTTTTCTAATGGCTCCTATCCTTAGAATTTAATGAAAATATCTTCAATATGATTGTATTCCTCCAAAATATGATCATATTTATAGAGAGGATCCTAACATAGATCCAGAAGTACAAGACAATATGGATACCGAGATGATTTTTGATCCTTATGAGGGACCTAATGGTAGCTTTGTATTTTCATCATTTGAGCATATTTGGGCTTTATGAAAGCTAATAGGGATAGGATATTGAGAGGCATGGAGCAAGAAGCTCACCTCAAAGGATATGAGACTCCTTCACCTCCTCCAATAAGCTCCCCTATGCTTAACCAGGAAAATTCCTTGCTTAAATCAGTACATCTTGATAAGTTGAACTTGGTTGTTGATACTACTACTACCACCAACATTGGAAGGAATATGCAAGCTCCTCCAATTAGTAGTGTCACTCAAAAGTATTTTCAATTTCTTCCTCAATCTTCTAATATCAACACTACTACTTCTATTCTACCCAATGTTAATTGTCCACTTTCACAAGGTACCATATATAATAATAATATCTATGCTTCCAACCTGAATCAAGCATTGGTTCCTCAACACACATATAGGAATCTAGAAATAATGCATAACATTAATACAAAAGTACAAAATTTGGTAAATATGGTGAAACTGTTGGTTTGAAAAGTTGATATGATTCAACCTTCAAGTTTTACTTATAGTTAAAACAAAATGTGTAATCAGCCAATGGATCCTATTATTGTTGTTAGGCATTATTCTAAGCATTTTACTATGCTAGTTTTGCCTATTTATAAGGGTACATATTATCCAATAGAGCATTTAATAAGATTTAAAACAACTTGCCATGATATCATTTATTATGATATATTGTTTCTTAAAACATTTCCTAAAAGTCTTGGTGGTATGGCATTAGAGTGGTACTATTGGTTGCTTAATTATTCCATAAAGAGTTTTGAAGAGACAACATAATTATTTGTTCAATAATTTGGTTCTTACATTGAGAAATAAGTGACAATGAAATATGGGTATAATTTAAAACAACGTAAAGAAGAAAGCTTTTTAGAATTTTTCGCTCATTGGAGAAGTTTAGTTGGATGTTTGAGATATATTTTACCACCTAAGGATATAAGGATATGCTTAAGATATTTATTGGTAATTTAAAATAACAGTTATCTTATGCATTAGAGACTACTACTATTTCATCTTTTGATCAAGCAATTTATTTAGCAAGAAAAGTAGAATAGGCTCTCATCAGAAGAGGCCATCTTAAGGTTAAAGAAGAAAAATCTACTAAGTCTCAACGCAATGATAAGCACATAGGAAGTGATATTGTAATGGATAGGTATAGTAAAAAAATGCCAATACTATTGTATAGAATGCTAGATTTTGTAGCAATTCAAGATATCATAGTGGTAGATGTGCCTCCAATATTTAGAATGAAATTTTCGAAAGGATTTTTTATGCAAATAAGATGTTATGTGGCACAAGGTCAAACCCATATAGCTATTCCATGCATTAAAAATATGTTCTAATTTATGCTAAGAAACTAATACCATTTCACATGAAAATATATTATGAATGCAAGGAAAATCTAGTAGAAGTACACAATTTAGCCAAAATAGAGGTAATTAATTGGACAAATAATGGGTAAAGACCAATTGGCAATGAATCTTTCTTCAATAACATTGGTCTATCACTGGGGTCAATCATGAAAATCAAGAATGATCTACAAACCAACTATGATTCATCACAACATATGATCCTTGGTATATTTATAAAAGTGGGGCCAAAAGTTTCAAAAGAGATATAAGGAAATTGGTTCATGATAGAAGAAAATTCAACACTACATCACCAACCAGAAGGATTCATATGTATTAAAAACCTTCAATAATCAAATAATACTCTTGCAAGTAGATCTATATGCATTGAGGAGGTGATCCGTAAATCATGTAGTCAACAAAAACCCTCACCACTAGCCTATTATGCTAATTTTCAAACATGTTTGGAAACTGATACAAGCCCAAACTCAATCTTATGGTAGAATCTTGATAGAATAAGTTACAAGTCCCAAGATGAATTTGAGAGAGAAAAAAACATTTTAGCACCATATGGTCAGGTCACTATAGATTCAAATGCAATATCTAAAGACAAGGTACAATTGGCGTGTAGAGATACATCACAATTTTGTGTAAATAAATCAAAAAGTAAATAAAATATGCATATTAGCTAAAGAATAAGGTGGTTTGACAAATGGGATAATAAAGGAGGCTTGAAAACATGTAAAGCATATCACATAATTCAACCAATTATAATATGAGATAACAATTCTTAAAAATTGGATAAAGTCATGATTGAAAATATAGCCAAATGATGATTTCTTTAGGATAAAAAGCCTATATAAAGGGGAATTACTTTCCCAGTAACCACTCATTCCTAAGGAGGAATTTTTTATTGAGGGTGTATGGTGGATAGATATTAGTAAAAGGAAGAAATTAGGAAGGTCCCTTGGAAAAAGATATAGTTATGCCTAAAGATTCCTACACCTAGAGGAGATGCAAAAATACCAAAGGAAAAGGATAATCAATATTACCCTTCTTAGTGTTATCTAAATTAGATATGTTAATTTATGGTATCCTAAAAATTGTATTAATTATAACTAAAACTATTTTTATGTTAGCTGATATCATCTTGGTATTTTCTAGAACTGCTCCATTGATAATGCCTACACTCTTCTTGGCATGTGAACAAGTTCAATAGTAGTAGCCACAATATTATGGCACTTGGTTTTTACCTTTCTGAAGGACACATGAATGGTTCCAAAAGAGTGAGGTCCAAGGATAAAGGAAGAAGATAAGAAGGGACATATTTTTAAAGGTCTTATGGATTATCAAGTCTACAAGGTCTTTGCTCTTAGAGAGCATGACTAGCTAAAATGACCATTTGTATGTTCTTCAATACATGGAGTTTGCTAAGATAGAGTAGGGATAAAAAAGATAAATTTAGAAGTAGTTCCTTAATAAAAAGGTATATGCTTCATCCTTTATGTCATCTTAGTGTTTGAAGTAAGTACAAAAAACACCAAGAAGGTAAAAAGGTAAAGCAAATATTGAGGTAAATTGCTAGCTACAATAAATATTTTAGAGCATGCAATGTGAAAGTATGACTTCCTCATATCTTATTATTATATATTCTTCTCTCATTGCCATCCTTAATTTTTTTCTAGCATCCTTCTTATTACTTGTTAAAACTTAGCCATTAATTCCAATGCATATTCTCCATATTGCCCATCTTCTTCAAGTCATCCCCTACCATCTTCTACCCTCTTCTTTAATCCATACCCCAATGGAAATACTAGCCTAATTATTCCATTACAAGAAACTACAATAGTTTCATGTGATTATGGAAGTGTATGTAATTGATCCTTCAATACCTCAATAATGAAAGCATGCACCAAAGATAATAATGAAAGGAGAATAGTTGGTGAAACACGATATTAAAAAATGCCTTGACATGTGTAACATAAACATGTGTGGCTTCCAAAAGTGAAGGTTGAAAAGATACACATTATGCCAAGTTGGTAGTTGTATGATATGGTAACAAGATGATAAAAGTAAACACAAGTTGCATTAAAAATAATGCTATGATGGTGAGTTAGGATTATCTGAACAAAAAGGAAAGTAAATGAACTAGATCTTCACATCAACAATAAGATCCAAAAAATTAGTGCCATCACTGATAAAATCTAGTTCAAATTATAATCCAACTATCATCAACATATAAAAAGGGCTATAAAAGAATTATATGGTTACATTGGTAACAAGATTTGATCCCACTGAACACCTATGGGATAGACCAAAATAATTTGAGATGATATTCTAGAATGTATTGTTAGATAATTTATATCATTAGAATGTATTTAACAATAATTAGAATATTGTGACCTTCCTAATTTGGGAAGCTCAACACACTAAGGAACATAATGAGCATGGTGATGATATCAAATATGGGGTGATCCAGATAAAGATAAACCACTTTCCAAAAGGATTAGTTACATTAGAAAAATAGTTCAACCTTGATCATAGCACCAAAAAATATAGCACTAACATAAATCCTTTATTATATTATTCAATATACTTGGTTGAAGGAGGAATATCTTAATAGGGAAGTATTACATTGAAGAAGAGGTCAACATCTTCAAAGAACTCTAACACAAATATAATGATGTGATTAAATGCAATTATAAGAACTTGAATGTGTACGACCAAAGATTTATTGAGCACGTCATATATCTAGAGCAAGAGAAAAAACTTGTTGGTAAAATCAAAGGCTAATGAGTCCATAAATTAAATCCACATTGAAGAAGAATCTTTTAAAAATTTTATAGACACAATTTATGTTTCCTATCAATCATTCTACCTAGGTAGCCAACTTTGTCCTAGTGGGAAATAAAAATAGACATATGGCATTTTGTGTTGATTTTAAAATTCTAAATAGAGCCTCCTTGAAGGGCCATTACCCACTTCCATCTATGGACAAATCCTTCAAAATGTCATATGGTACAAATAATGACTTTGCTAGATAGGTTTTTAGGATACAACCAAATACCTTTGAAGGATGATGATAAACATAAGACCACCTTTGAACTTTTAGATTTTGTTTTATATGGTGAATGAGATTGTAGACACCAAAATCTAGCCACTTTTTCACCATCCATGCTTTCCTGCCATTTCCACCACCAAAACATAGCCACTTACCCTCCATCCTAGATTTCCTACCATTTTCACCCATTATTTATATATTTATATTTAAATAATAATATTTTATATATATTTAATAAATATATATTTATATAAATAAATCAGCTCCAGCCATCTAATTTTATTTAATATCATCCGTCCATCCGCATCAATCCATGCCACACCCTAAATTTAATATCTACCCTTAGATGTGCTTTAATATTAGCCACACGATTAGTGTTGTTGAAACCCTAGCATGCCCTAGGTTAGATTATAAATAGGAGCTATTTTAATGGCTCAACCCTTAAGTTCCTAAGTTTTTGAATTTCAAAATATCCTAAGTTCCTAAGTTCCTAAATCCTTGATTTTTTGGATTCCCTAAGTTTCCAACCCAGCCTTTGTGTCCTAAACCCACTCCATCCATCATATTCCTTGTTCCCTCTCTTGCCATAACCGCCATCACACCCCTCATATTCATAAAATATAACTTTGTAGAATCCTCCCTCATCTGCTAAGCACCTTCAAGTGCTTTCTATTAATTCCAAGAACCTTTGGGCACCTCTATACCAGTCTCGAGTGCCCACGAGCATTTTCTGTAGCCACCAAGCACCCGTAGGTGTTTTACGTAAGCCCTTATGAAATATCCCTAGACTTCGAGTGATGCTAGGACACACTTTCACCATTGATATGAAACATATCCAACCATAAATGGATACCAAGCAAAGAGCAAGGTAAATCTATTTCATTTCATTATATTGCTTACTATTTAATTTTATTTACATTTCATACTGCTATAGCTAGGGTTTTAGTTGTGATTTTTGAGGGCTCACATAGTGGAGCCCTCATTATTGTTACTAAATATCTGGTGTTTATTTATGTGTATATTATATAGTACATTAGAAGCATTGTATATCTAATTAAGCTAGAGTGGCCTGGAATTAGATATCAAGAAGCCCACTCAACTCTGTCAGAAGTGAAACACAATTGAAGATACCACCATTTATTTTAGCTAAAATTCAGAGAACCCTAGAAGGATTTGTAATAATTGTATCACAAGGGATTATTACATTCACTATTGTAACAATAGAGTTTTTAGGCTCCCCCCCATTTAATATAAATTTTATTTGTTGTGTAATACATGGTTTATTTAAATTCTATTTTTAGAATTTCTTTGTGTTGTATTTTTGCATATACATAGATCATGGAGGAGTGTTATAAGACAACCAAGTTTTTGAGAATGGTATATTGAGTGAGAAGGTGGATTCCTACAGTTACAACAACAAGGAGATAGATGGAAAAATAGGTCTTGTTGTATGTCTCTCCTTTGGGAATTCATGGGTATTATCTATGTGAGCTTGTGGGTGGGGCCCCTCCTCTAGACACACAATAGTTTTTGCAAATACCTTTTGACCCTGATGTTTCTTCCTTTACTATAGTGGTCTCAAATAGCATTGGGAGGAATTCTTTGAAAGTGTTGACTTAACTCTTAACTAGAACAAGTTGAGTGTTCTATATGACCTCCTAAATGTGACCATGAACTAGGGGGTCTTTAACCTCATGGATAAGTTCTAGTAAATATAGTCAGATCTAGACTCCATAAAAATATGGACCTTTTCCAAATGGAAACCCTAGGGCTTTTTGAAAATAGTAGCTCTTTTAAAAATATTATTCCTTATAAATTTGAACTGTGAGGATGACTCAATATGCATATTAGTTGGAGGTCCTTGGTTTTACGATAAGAGATATTTATTTATTTGGAAATGGGGGCTGAATTTCAACTTGAACACCCAAAAAATAAATATGGTACCCCTTTGGGTTAGACTCCCTAGCCTCCCCTTTCACCTATTGCATGGTGATGTTCTAATAGGAGTTGCAAAGGTAGTGGTATAACTAGTTCTCCTAGATTTGGTGGCACAAGAAAAATCAAGGATGTTATTTGCTAGAATGTGCATTAATACAAATTTAGATTTTGATCTCCCAAAATCCATTGAACTCATATTGAATTTGGGGTCATGGAACCAAGCTATTGAAAATGAGAAAATACCCATTGTTTGCTTTGTGTGTAAAACATTAGGTCATAGTTCAACTCTATAACAATCCAAAAATACCAAACCAAGAGAGACTATTTTTTAGGTAGGGTTCACAAATAAATCTACCCCTTCTCCCCCCCATATATATATATATATATATATCAACATTCTCAAGGCTTCACTACATTTGAGTTCAAGTCGATATAGATGGCACTCAGTAGACAAGAGTGGCCAACATACCATACTTTATGGAATTCACCTTACTAAACACTTTGGCATTCTTCTAAATGAGAAGGTTTAGTAAGGTGAATCCCAAAAAATGTGTAGAGCCTTCTTAGATATAAATGCTTCAATTAAAAATAACATGCATAATTTAAACCATGGTATTTGATCAATACATCTTAAATCTAGCATACTTCAACAATTTTCTATTATCATATAAAATTCTTAACCATGAATCCAAAGCTAGAAAAGACTAAGTACAAGAGGCATTCTTCTTAATTGTTTACTATGCTAGCGTCATCAAAAAATACATACATAAAACCTTTTCAACTTAAAAATATCCTCATAATAATTTATTATTCTCCATGATAAAATAACTTTTATTGCAAGACAAATATTGCTAACCAAATTATTTCTTACATAATATTAATTCAAATCCACATTACAAAACTATCATATCTACTCTCTTTTAGAGAGATACTACTAGGAAAGTTATTTATGGAACACAAGGTAAATCCTTGTCTAAAAAATAACTTTTTATTCCAAGATACATCAATACCATTTTTCTAAAAGCTTCCCACACCATCTTCTTCTCACAATAATCTTCATGATGAAGTTCTCGCTTGGACTTGAGGAAAATTAAAGGATCAGGACAACTCTTTAATGCAATGCTAATTAACATGCTCTAAGTATGATGCAAGTAGCTATGAAAATAAGCATTGGAACAAGCAACAAGAAGAGAATCCCATACTTCTCTCTATAGTGGCTCCTTTATCTACTCAAGTCTCAAGAGTCCACTATAATATTTCCAACTTAAACATACTATAAGCATCCAAAGAGTACAAGAAGATAATCCCATACTTCTATCTTATAATGGCCCCCTTTACCTACTCAAGTCTTAAGATACCACTATTATTTTACATCCAATTTAAACATCCACACAAAGAACCCATTTAAGTTTTATTTAGGTAACATCCAATAAAGAATATAAAAGTAATAGTTTCTCTAACCATACAAATATTAGCAATTATTTAAGCCACATACTTAATTTTTTTCTTCAACACCAAAGAAACCTTTTAAACAACTTAACTAATCATTTTTCCAAAGCAATACTAAAAAGAGTATAGAAACTATAACATCCTTCACTTTTCATATCCACTACAATGATTTCCAAAAGAGCATTATGACCAAAATATCTTTATTTACCTAGTAACTTCTTACTATAACGAAATATGTAAAGGCATTAACTAAATAAAGTTCATCATCTAAAAATCACAACCCTAAAACAACCATGATTAAAAAGAGGAACATAACATGCACTCTACCAAACACAAAGGGAAGACATTCGGTGAAGACAAGAACCTCTCCAAAAGCACCTTATTTATGTGCTAGGATTAAAATAACACCATGCATCAAGCAGAGATATTGTAAAAACCCCAAAAGGTAACCAATTTAAGAGATATAAGTTTTTCAAACATAAGCCTTTACTAGAGTATCCATGAAATGCGTACATTGACTAGACACCTAAATTTCGAGTCTAATATGCCACAAACATCACTTGAGTGGACAATATGGACCAAACTCTTATAGGTACTTTGGGTTCACCTTATATATCTTTGTGGTATAAAGGAAACTTTAAAAAATATCTCCCCACTTTTTTGGCAATCTCTATGAATATAGATCTCTTGGCCTAAGCATTAGGATTATTCATTCTCATCCTCTAGAGAAGGAGATTCCAATTCCTACTTCCATCCATAAATCCATCTATGTTAACCTATTGGTCATAGTGTCTAGGTCTATTTTAACTACACCTTTGTGGTGATCTCATAAACCATATTCTTAGCTTTCCCATATTTGCAATGGCCTCTAAGCTACAATCACTCCGTGTGATTTCCTACTCATGGATACACAAACTAGGTGTTGCTATCCTACAACAACCCAAGTTTTAAAGAGAGTTTTAACAAGATAACTTTAGTACCCTTCCCAAATAACCCCAAGGTAAAAATCCTCTCTCTCTCTCTCTCTCTCTCTCTAGAAAGCAATAAAGCATTTGCAATATCAAAGCAAAACTAACATCTTAAGCTTACAAAAATAAATCTATCTATCCAACAAAAAGGTATAGTATGGATAAGAACCATAAATCCATTTAACAACAAAGCATCATGTAGTCATTTCTTTAAAGACTTAAATTACAAAAGAATAGTCTTTGCATCTATTACAATAAGTCCTCTTTCACCAAGAGTGATCAACAACAATACTCCAAGAAACAATATGGAGTTATCTTAGCATGTCCCTACACCATCTTCATTTGGCCTTTGCAACAGTTGATAAGAAGTGGGATTAGAACAAATCATATGCAGGTATGAATGCATTCTAAGAATAATGCACAACAAAAGTAGCCCATACTACTTTCCTAAAATATTCTCCACAAATATTAAAAACACAAGCACTTGCATTTCTATAATTCAATCCAATATAGTAAACACAAGCAAAGAAGCCCATACTTATTTCCATGATATTTTTTTATAAATATCAATTCCCATATTTCTACATAGCTAAACACATTTATAGCAAACACACAAAGAAGCCCATACTTCTTTTCTAAACATTCTCCACAAAAGTTAAGTTCATTCATTTTCTAATCCAATAAAGAAGCCCATACTTATAAAAACATTCTCTACAAATATTAAGTTCATTCAAGACCATAACTACATCATTCCATCGATAGTTATGATCTAGCCCTTAAAATAAGTCTTGACATTCATTTGCAAGATCAAAGGGTTAATCTATCTTTTGATCATTACCCAATCTAATTAAAAACAAGATTGATATCAATTAATCCTTCATTTTATTACTTGAAAAACAAGGTCAAAAGTATTAATCCATCATTTGATTAGTTACCAAATTATCATTGGATTGATTTGAAACTAAGGATTAATAACTTATTCTATCATTAGATTATTTTCCCACTATTTTATCATTGAAAAAGTGTGAATCTAAATATTAAAACTTAATCTAACATTAGATTCATTCTCCACTAATTTATCATTAAAAATTAGTTTGAATCTAAATATTAAAACTTAATCTAACATTAGATTCATTCTCCACTAATTTATCATTAAAAATTAGTTTGAATCTAAAGATTAAAACTTAATCTATCATTAGATTCATTTTCCACTAATTTATCATTAAAATTAGTTTGAATCTAAAGATTAAAACTTAATCTAACATTAGATTCATTTCCCACTAATTTATCATTAAAATTAGTTTGAATCTAAAGATTAAAACTTAATCTAACATTAGATTCATTCTCCACTAATTTATCATTGAAATTAGTTTGAATCTAAAGATTAGTTTAGCTATCCATTGCAAAGCATACACAACAATAATGTAAAGCTCAGATTTTAGATTAAATAATATTATAACCTACTCTAAAGTCCCAAACATAATCCTGAAAGAAAAAGTGTCGCGATATCACATGTCATATTTTCACGACCAAAAGAAAAGAGAAAGAGCAAGAAAGAAAAAGTGTCGCGATATCACGACATGCTTAGCAAGAAAGAAAGAGTGTCACGATTTCGCAACATGGTGAGCAAGAAGGAATTAGTGTCATTTTTTGGCGATGTGTTGAGCTTGAATGGAAAAGTGTCACGTTTTCGCGACATGTCAGATTTTCGCGGCCAAAAGAGAAGAGAATAGCAAGAAGGAAAAAGTGTTGCGATATCATGACATGTCGGTTTATCACGACCAAAAGAGAAGAGAAAGAGCAATATGGAAAAAGGGTTGTGATTTCACGACATGTCATCCTATCGTGACCAAAAGAGAATATAAATAGCAAGAAGGAAAAGTGTCACGATATTGCTACATGTCGCATTGTCATGACCAAAAGAGAAGATAAAGAGGAGGAAAGAAAAAGTTTCATGATTTCACAACATGTGGAAGGGTGTAGCGATTTCACGATATGTCACTGTTTCATGACCATAAGTGAAGAGAATAAGCAAGAGGAAAATATGTCGCGATATCGCGACATGTCAAATTTTCATGACCAAAAGAGAAGAGAAAGAGTGGGATGGAAAAGTGTCACGATATCGCAACATGTCGCTTTTTCGTGACCAAATGAGAAAAGAAAGAGGAGGAAGGAAAAGTGTCGCGATATCGCGACATGTCACAGTTTAGCGACCAAAAGAGAAGAGAAAGTGTTAGGAGGCGAAAGTGTCGTCTGCCTGTGTTTTGAGGTGTGGGTCATCTTTTGTAAGGGTGTTGCTCTTTGTTGGTGGTGTAACCTCAGTAGGGGGCTAAGGCCAGATTGTCTCTATTGAGGCCTTGTTCCGATTCAGCTTTGTGTTGTTGTTGTAATAGGTTTTGGGTCAACCTGTAAAACTTGGTTGTAATGAATTTGTACCTTACCAAATATATATATATATATATATATATATATATATATATATATATATATTAAAAATCCTAATCTAAAAATCAAAAGCAAGATTTGCAAAATAGCAACAAAAATCTTAATTTGCATGAGCATTACTTAGAAAATATCAGCAAATACCTTATGCTACACGTAATTGATAAATTAGGAATTCATTCAAGGCTCCAGGGAAAGAATACATAGAAGGTAAGGGATAAACCCAAGACCTCCAATCACCTAGCATATTCTGACGAGGACAAGAGAAGTATCCTTAAAATAGAATGTGTGCATCACGTCCAAACAAGGAAAGCTTGGAGTACAACCCAAAGATGTCATAACCTCCAAATAATGTGAATCACCTTTCCATAGTAGGGGTTTGTTAGAAGGGATCCAAAGAAGTATAGCTACATCCACCTTTCCAACATCCCTCAAGCACAACAATATGGGGCCCTTAAATAGCCTTTGGGTATAGGAAATAGGAAGTGCTACATACTAGGGTGGAGTTATAGAGCAACAAGCATTTCCATAACACTTTAGAACTCCTAATCTATGCCTTCCCTTAACGCAGTACAAGATGGTAAATTAAACCAAAAGTGTGTTAGCTAGAGGTGGCTCCTCCCATGCCACCCAAGGTATTAAAGGCACACTCATAGAAAATCAAAGGTGGCTCCACCAACCACATAAAGACAACATCAACAACCAAGCCAAAACCATAGTCTAAAACTATGGTAAAAAATATTAAAACCCTAATAATCAATAATCATTCAACTAAAAACATTAGGAGAAAAACATAACATTTATTAATCCTTTATTAATACTAGCATTAGATTAATCATTCCTTAGATTAATGTTTACATTAGATTAATCATTCCTTAGATTAATACTAACATTAATTAGATTAAACCAACATTAATCATTCTTTTGATTAATATTAAAACTAACATCAATTAATGTTGATCTTAGATTAAACTAACATTAATCATTCTTTTGATTAATATTAATTCCAACATTAATTAATGCTAACATTAATTGGGGTTAAGTTTAATCCAACAAAGCAGATAGAAAGAATCCATCTAACTATCAAGGAGAACATTCATCCACATGCACAAATGGAGATCCAAAAAAAACATTCTCTCGATGTTTTGTACCATCATTTTATCCCTAAATGAGTAGCTCCTTATTTAAGATATATCCAAGCTATCACCGACTCATGTTAAGGAGACTCATTGCATGCAATTTTCCTTGTCCAATGGCACAAACATGAGCATGCATAGACTATAATGCACCTACATGAAGGAGGGTATTCATTCATGTTACCCTGAGCTATTTGATCATCATTTCCCCTGTAGTATGGTCTCTCATTCCTTGTGGCCAAGTCTCTTGTCCACCCATGAGAGTACCTGATTCTTGCAACCAAGTAGAGCATCAACAATACCATGTCCTTATGCAAAAATAGATATTATATCAAAAGCAAATAACCATTACAACCACAAACTAAGTATTAAACATCATTTGCAATACATAGTTTGACTTGAGTAGCTAGTGTTGCCAATGAGAGTCATGATAGACATAAACAAACACTTAAAATACAAAGAAAAATAAAATATCATGCACATAATAGGCATCAAACTCATACAAATCACACAAGGAAGGAAAGACTCAATGAAGGCCTCCCACTAGTGACACTAAAGTTTATAAGGTAACTCCAATGCTACCCAAGTCAACTTAGGTCTTGAAGTACTAGGAAAAAGTATGTGTTATGCTCACAAACTAAAATGGAAATAGGCAACTCAAGTGGCACCCCAACATTTTAGACATTAACCAATGTCCACATGGCAAGGAGATAATTACAAACCATCATTGAAAGAGCTCACCAACAAATCCAACTCAAATCCATGATTAACTTAGGGAAACATGAAGCAAACATACATCTATAGGTGGAATAAAACTCATATGACCTAAAAATCAAGTCCAAACATACCAACATAGACCAAGAATACCTACGAAACCACAAATTGCATGACTATAGCGCTACTATATATCTAAAAATGACCTAATTGTAGACTCAACAAGAAACACTAGAAACATGCATAGACATCCAATCGACTGATCAAATAACTACAAAAGAACATAAAAAATATTAACACTACAAATGAGGTAAACCAGAGCCTACCTCTTATCACAAAGCTTCCAAAATAAATCTCTTGTGGCTTCCAAACTCTTTTATCTCCTCTACTTACTAGAAATCCTTAAAATAATCCATCAAGCATCTCAAATACACTCCTAATCCTAATGGGTGGGAATCCCTTCCCATATCTTCTTGGATTCAGTGCACACCATTTTCAACATGCTCCAACTTGATGGTATATTTTTGGAGAGCACCACCAAGAATCATCGAGGCCATGCAAAGAAGTTATGGATCATGCAAATTAATGAAGCCAAAATAAATATATTAACATAAATAATTTCCAACCTTAGAAACCTTGGATTAATTTATCCTTTAATACCTTATTCTTTAATTATTAAGCATGGCTTATAAAAGTAAACCAAATAATTACTTTCAACAATTAATCCAAGATAAAATTGCTCTTCAACATTGAGGAAGGACCAATTACTTGCTAATTAATATCACAAGTCAATATGAATTATTGACTCTGGTATTAATATTTAGCATTAATGACATATCCCTTATTAATGCTTCTATTAACCAATCACTTAATCCATAATCTCCAACATCATCAAGACAAGGATTTACCATTCCAAATTATACAATGTTGCTTTATCTTTTAATAGATGGCTTTTTAAGATAACCAAAACATTATCCCCATCATACTAAAGATGACTCCTTTGCTTAAAGTGATCTCTCGACCCAAAATTGTATTTTATCAAATCAAGCACAAATAAAACAAATCTACATTAAGGAAACCTTTTACCTTAAAGCTATTGATAAACAAGCCATCACCATCATTTACCAAAATATCTCTCAACTTAGGTGATTCACCCATATAAATCCACTAGTGAGAGTACTTGGTCCTGCATCTAAAACTACATCAGTACTATCATATTCCAAATGTAAAGTGCAATTACCAAATCACATTGACATCATAAAATAAATTTAAGCAATAAAAGTCCACACCAATACATAATTTATTTATCAATAATGATTCCTACCAAGGGCGGTTGTTACAAACTCTATGCCCATCTAAGAAAAAACTAATGAATATTTTTTGGTCAAAGAAATCTTCTGGTGGAAGAGTAGCTCAAGAAATATCAAGGGAGGAAGGAAATACAAATTCCAATATAAAATAAAGAGTGGTCAAGGATTTAAATGATGGTGGTTAGGTTGTCTTAGAAGCTACTGGAACAAACACCTCTTTAATGTATTTTTAAGAAGTCTAGTTTGGATTAGAATACACCATTAATGAAATGAGTGTTCCAATGACATCTCTTGTAAAAGGCTTGGAGGATGATAAAAATCAATTAATTCAGGTTAGATCCCATCACTTCTCTCTGGATGTGCTTTTTTCAAATGATATTTTACAAAACTCTTTCAAGTGTCTTGCTTCATATTTTGAGCTCCCAAAGAAAGTGCTCTCTAGCTTTGTCACTCATGATGATATTACCCACTATATCCTTGAGCCCTAGGTTGAGACCTCTAAATCCATTTTGGAGAGGGGTTCCCTTGGCCCCAAAACTAGAAGCTATAAAAAGGGTACTATTGATGTGGGTGTTGAGCGTAAAGTGGGGAAGCCACCCAATAAAATCCTAAGAAAGAGGGAGATTGAATCAAATATTTCCAATGAAACCCAGTAGCTATTGAACTTGGAAGAAGGAAAGGATTCTAGGAGTGATATCTTAAATTAAGCCTCTTTTAGTTCTAAACTCCCTAGATCAATGTTGGGGGAAAGAGACCCACATCCAAACCTAATAAATAAAGTTTTTGTCTTGGGACTTTAGAGGGCTCAGTGGTCTTTCAAAGCGAATATTGGTTTATAGTCTAGATATAGAATAAGGGAGGTCTCTATAGTTTCTTTCTTAGGGGATTATATTTGTAGTAGCATGTTGGGATGTTTTTGTACCTTTCAACCTTTTTTAGAGTTTGAATTATCCCTATGGAAATCAAATTTATTATTTTTGAAAGTTGCTTTTACTTTTACTAGAGACAGATTGGGTGGGAAATGTTGGATTATTATTACATGGGTGCTTTTTGAAATTTAAAATTTGAATCTCTCTTCCCATACTCTAGGTGGCAGTTTGGGTAGGAAATGCTGGTTCATTTTGGAAGATTCTTGCTCCAAATTCATATTTTTGTTAGTATGACTTAGAAGATATTAAGGAAATAATGGATCCTATTGTGGATTCCATTTCCAATGTTTGATTCTCTTGATTCTTTTAATTCCCTGCTTTCTCTTTGATCATATCATTCTCTACTCAATTCTATTGGTTTTTAGTCTAGGATTGTGCATGTTTTTTGGCTCCTCTAGGTGGGACTACTCCTTATTTTTTCTCTTTGGTTCTTCCTTGGAATATTTTGCTTCTAGGTTGTAAAAGTTTTGGGAATCCTTTCAAAACCCCTTGTTTCACCAAATTGTATATATATATATATATATATATATATATATATATATATATATATATATATATATATATATATATATATATATATATATAAGACTACCTTTACAAATAAGTTTGGGATATTTACACATGAAAGAATGATATTTGGTTTATCAAATGCTACTGCCACCTTCCTGAAGAAGATAATGGAAATTGTATTCATAGGTCTACTAGATGAAATTTTTTTGGTATACTTAGATGACCTAACTATCTTTTGAAAGGAAAGGGAAAAACACATACATAATTTGGATTCCATTTTCAAAATATGTAGAGAACCTAGTATATTCTTAAACCCCAATATAGTTGTGTTATTTGTAGAGGAAGAAAAGTTTTTGTGTCATTGAGTAAAGTTTTTTTAGGATTTATTCTTGCCATCATTAATCAAATGTATTCTGTCTTCTTGGTCTAGATTTAGTTCTTGTTCAAATTCATCATCAACTTTTCATAATTCATCAAGCCAATAACCAAGATGTAAATGAAAGATATATATTTTGTCTAGACCAATGAAGGGGAAAAATATTCTAATAGGTTAAATATACTATAACCAAGGTACCTATTTTAATCAATCCTAATATTTCATAAGATTTTATCTATATGTCTTTGGCATCAATGAGAGTGTGGCCATGGCACTAACTCAAAATAATTATAAATAAGAACACATCATTTTATTGATGATTTAGGTGCTTTATAACTATGAAAAAAAGTATACTTTCAAAAAAAAATAGGTATTCACCATGGTGAAGGAATTTGAGAAAGTTTAAATACTATATATCCCAAAGCAAAGACACTTTATTTCTCATGCATCATGAAATTAGATCAATATTCATACATGGTGAGTTGGGGAAGAAGAGAGTAGGATTGATCAACAATATCTAGTAATTTGATATATAAATCAAGCTTACTAAGATCATGTAAGTAATGCATTTGTTTGATAACTTGGTCATGGCTTGTGTTGGTGACCAAGTGGTATTTTTTGAATAGCTAGAACCAAGGAACTAAAATGTCTAGATGTGAGAAATTAAAATGTACATGTTGTTAGGGGAATCTATTAGAAGTCTAACTATGAAACACAAATATAGATTCAAGAATTAAACTATATAATATGTGTGATTTAATAACACTCATTTTAGATAAGGGTGTGAGGAAGCATTGCTAAGATGTGTGGAAAAAAAAGAGAATGAAATTTTAAATTAATATCACAATGAGGGAGGTCAAAAATTTTCCAAAACAACAATTCAAAATATCACAAGGGTGGGTTATTTGTAGCCAATCATATTTTTTAACTATTTCTAATTGGTTAAGAATTGTAGTACATGTCATTTCTATAGGTATTAACAAAGGAAGCCCCTATCCCTCTAAAACTGATGTGGTTATAAAATATTTTTAGTAGTGGGGGTTAAATTTCATTATCAAGATCGACCTAATATTGAGTGTAAGACATACATGTTATTTAATGGTTATTTATTACTTTACTAGAGTGGAAGTTATCCTAGTCAGAGTGACAAATCAAAAAACTACCATCCAAATATTGGAGTTAATTTTAACCAAGTATGAATCATTGTCCATAATTATTATGTACAATGCCACTTCCTTTATGGGAGTAAAGTTACTTCAATATGCACACTAGAATATGGGTTTCTATTAGAAACTTCTTTGAATTACTACTCTAAAGGAAGCAACTTAATAGAGTTAACTAATAGGAATATGGTCTAGATTCTAAAGAGGATGATAGTTGACTCTAAGAAATATTTCCACATACAACTAAAGAAAGTAGTATGGGAAAATAGGATGACCCCTAAGGCTTCAATTAAAACTTATCCATATATGTTGGTATTTAAGAAGGAAATGATATTACCCATAAACTTAGAATCTCATTTATTTTGGATATCTCAAGAATTGGAACTATAATATACAAGCATACTATAATTACAAGCCTACCTTAATGATTTGCTATAGTTGGGAAAAGAAAGAGAAAATGCCTTCCAAAAATTTATGCACCATCAATAAATAATGAAAATATGGTTTGATAAGAGGGTAATAGATGTACAATTCAAGGAATGGGATTTACTGATGATGTGGAATGAAGATAGGATGAAACCTAAATAATATGGAAAATATGATTTATTCTTTACTAAATCTTACCATATAATAAATTTTTAGGAACACAATACCTATAGGTTAGCCATTATGGAGAGAAGGATGTTTTCCATACTATTTAATGAGAAATACTTAAACCCCATGTAGTGATAGAAATAAAGGAATAACTTGTAAGATACGTATATAATGCATTTACCTTTCTCTTATTTTCCCACTTCTTGTTTCCTTTCCTAGACTTAAAAAATATCCCCCTTATATACTAGGTGAAAATATTTAGAGAGGCACCTAATTTCCTTCCTTAGTTCCATTTATAATAGAAATTACATGGATAAATGTTGAACTTGTAAACAAAAAAATAAAACAAGCATTAACATGCCTAAGTCTATAACCCATTGATTTCCTAAACATATCAATGATTTGATGATAAGTGGAATGGCATTATACTCACATTGCCTAGTTTTCACCAAGTTTTTTCTAGAGAATTATTTGGAGATTCATTATCATTAGAGAAAATTGTAAACTCTACCTTCAAGGTGTCTATAAATTAATAATAAATAATGATTTGTTATATAATGGAAGATTACACTAACATAGGGCTAAAAATCCTAATGGGTAGGAATTTGAAGAAAGACTAAATATCAATTTGCTATTGTTGAAGGAAAAGTACAAGGAGGGATGTCATGATGATGTCATTTGATACTTCAAAAAAATCCATAATTGGTGCACATGAATTTATTTTAGGATAAGGGCTTTTGGGGTTACATGTATAAGACATGCAAATAGGTGGCTATAAATGGAGAAGAAAAAAAAAATATTTCATTATTATCCTTCATTTTTTAAAGCTCTAGAAAATATGGCACATAGAATTACAAAATTTTCCTAAAAACCATAGCTAAATTTTTGGATATTGCTTCTCCTATTTATAAAAAAAAGCCATTGAATTCAGTCCCCATTACTAAGAAGAAGGAATACTTTTCTAAATGAGTTGGTAGAAAATACCTAGCATAGTTGGCATAATACCCTAGAAAAGAAGTTGCCCCAATGTGTCCTTTGAAGAAAACAACCAATGATGTACACATAAGACTATGATAAATCCTACCTATATCATTTTCTCCAGCACATTTACTCCTAGCAAGTAGGCAAGGATTTTTCCTTTTCTTCCCTATTAGTATTTAGTTTTTTCCATTTTATTTTTCCATCATAGAATCCCTAGGTTATAGTGATCTTTTGGATCAAAACCCTTGTAGAGCCAAGTAATGATTTTAATGATTCACTAACACTCTTACTACTTTGTCATAACCTTGAGTTCCACATCCCATATTTTGTTTTCAGTTATATTCATGTTTAATCACTAACTACATCCCATAATTTAGGATATCATTATAATTCTCATCTATGTTTGTTATAAAGCCCATTTTCCTCTACTTTACCATAACTATCATTTGATTCATTGTCCTCTTTATTTTTTAAAATCTTAATTCCAAGATATTGGTAATTTTCTAAGACCACTCCCTCAAATAACAAAGTCATTTTGGATAATATAGTGTTTCTCAATACAAATAAATGATTCACTAAAAATAGAGGACCACCAATTTTGAAACTTGGTCAAATTTACCAAAAATAAATAGGATGGATCCTACACAAGCTAGTACTAGCTAGATAGGGGAAAATATAAGGATTGATCTTTGAGATAAAAGGCTAAGCTATTGAATAATGAGTCCAAAATCCACTTTAAGACAACGATCCACATCAGGGAGGTTAGACGATGGATAATATTCCAAGGAAAATGGAAAATGATCATTACTCCTCTATAATTCAAACAAACTTAAATGAGTAAGAGTGAGATAAAATTATTCCAAACCATTTATGATGACATGGAGGACCTAGCTATCAAATTCATTCCTAAATATTCTATAAAAAAATATTTTATGATGTATGAGATGAACCATAATGACTCTTACATAATTGCTAGGCTATGAAGTTCTAGAGTGGGATAATTTTTACTACAAAGAGTAGGAAATTATCCTTAACTAGTACATCCATGTGCTTGAAGATACAAGAAGATAATTGAAGCCGTTATTTCAACAAGACTTAATTTCCCTCTAATTTTGATCATACTAGCATCTATTAGAGCCATGATGTGAGTGTTAGATGATAAAATCATTTGGATACCTTGGTACTCCAAATTTTAAGGTAATTTCTTTGATGAAAAATACCAAGTTGTAAATGATTCAAGCTTCCCTTTAGGTTGATGGTATTAAAGGATGATGTGTAGATAATGTTATAAAAAATACCTTTCTAATGGGATCTAAGTCAAACTAATTCATTGGAAAAGAGCACCTTGGCATGCTATAGGTTTTCATGTAGGAATATAAGTATCCTCAACTGCTTTACTATGATACCTTTCTACCCAATATGATAAATTGATAACTAGCCTATTTTGAGAAATTGAGGGTGTTCAACTACACTTTGTACCTAGTCTAGCTAGTCACATACCATAGAAAGCAATGGTATTAAAATGTGAAACTAGACAAAGTTGACTTGGTAGAAGAACCCTTCTAGTCTTCAAGATAAAAAAAATGTTTTCTACTATAGATATTAGTGTACCTCCTATCACTTCAATATATAGGTATATAATCCTATTATGGATAGAGTGGAAGGGAAGTTACCTAAAGTATCTAAAACCTATAGGTATTTGGTTCAAGACAAGGGTAAGGAAATTGGCTATATATTTTTTGGTAGGTAAAAATTATTAAGTGTGGAAAACTATTTATTAGATCAAAATTGGAACTTGGAGGCTGCTAGGGTTTGATGCAAGACTGGCTGTGCATTTTTTTTAAGGGTTTCAGTGGGAAAATCATGTCTGCTATTAACACCACCTTGAGGTGGTGTTAATTCACCCTTTTTAATGGATGCCACTCATGTGGTCGGCTCCATTTATTTTGAGTCTGCTGGAGAGATCAATGGTATCGGGGAAGTGTCTATGCAAGTTCATCCTGACAATGTATCACGAGGTAAAGGCCCTGTCCCTGAAGCTTTTATTCCTTTGTATGAATTCCATACATCTTATGAATGGTTTGAGATTCATACCCTTGTGGGTTATTTTTTGGGTCGTATCCCATATGATACCCTTATTCGTTCATGGGTCCAGCAAGTTTGGGGCCCATATGGATTCAAAGTGGAGAATGTACAAAACCTTACAAAAGGGTATTTCCTTTTTCACTTTTTAGATCCAGCTCAAGCACAGAAGGTTCTATCTAGGGGTCCATGGACTGTCCATAATTCTCTGTTGATTTTGCAACCCTACTCTCAAAATTTCCAATTCAGTGATCAAGCTACACTGGAAGTCCCGATGTGGGTTGAATTCCCTAGTATTCATGTTCCTCTTTGGGGTTTTTTGCAGAATTTAGTTGCCCCCTTAGGTAAGTTTGTTTGCCTTGAGCCAAAAAAAAATTTCTCCGCTCGACCCACTAGAAGGGTTTGTATCAAAGTTGACCTTACTAAGGATTTGCAGGAGTTTATTGATATTAAAATTGGGGACCAATCCATAAGGCAAAGAGTTGCCTATATCAATTTACCCAATACCTATTATCGGTGTCAATCTATAGCTCACAAAATTTGGGAGTGCCCTTTGATGGAATGGAAATATAAGGCAAATCCCTCGCCCACTCTTATGGCTCCTGCTAATGGCTCACGGGGAAACGCTGAAGAATGGACTACTGTCTCTAGAAAGAAATATCATGGTACTAAGCAACAAGAAGCTTCGATTTCTACTGCACAACCTACCCCTTCTCCTTCTCAAGACATGCAAGCTTCTGTTGAAGTTTTTCAGAATCTTGTTGATACGGCCCCTTCGGTTGTTGACATGCAACCCCCAGTTCCACCAGTGTCTCAACTTCTTTGGTCGGGCCCTTCTTTGGCCTCAATGGTGGTAGCTCCAAATAATTCTTCAGTGGAGGAGGGTCGAGCCTTGAAGGTCCATCGATCTCATAGCCCTATTTAGAATGATAAACATTGACAACTAAACAATGATGCTTTCCATGCGACCTCCAACTATTTTGGCTCACTTACAAGTTTGGGTGATGCAGAGGATGTCATGGAGATCATGCATCCTGACAAATCCCAATGATTTTTTTATCATGGAATGTTTGAGGACTGATCGACCCGATCAGAAAATATTTGGTTCAAAATGAGATGTCAAATGTTTCTCAAATGCATGGAAGCCTCGATATTTTATGTCTACAAGAAGTTAAGATTTCTTATTTCAATCTATAGTGTACATGTGATTTTTTGTGGCCATGAAGTACCTCTTTTGCCACAAAGCATTCCCCGAGAAAAATAGGATCCGTCACTATCTTTGGGCCTCAATTACAGAATATTGTTGTGACTTGGGGTGCTAACCCATCCAATCAAGTTGTCTAGATTTTGTGTGAGATCTATGGAAAACCGCTTGGGGTGGTTAATGTGTATGCCTCAAATGTCGCTTCTGACAGATGCGAGTTGTGGAGATGGCTTGCCATGAATCTGCCATTTACCACTTGGATGCTCTATGGAGATTTTAATATGGTGGAGAAATATTCTGATAAGGTCAGTCATGTCCCAATGCGGTGGTGTTTAGGTGAAAGAGAAGCTTGGTTTTTTATGAAAAACAAGCTTCGCCTTTATGACCCTAATTCCTTCTTCTTGCCTTCTGACTTCCCACAGGCTCTTTGGTACACCTGGTCCAATTTTCAGGCTCTTTCTTCTAGGGTTTTGGTAAGATTGGACAGAGCCATGATTTCTGAGTGTGACAACTTTTAGTTCTCTCGTATTTTGCCTTCTTCACCGTATGTGTTGACTTTTCCTGGTACTACACTGTCTAATCATTCACCTATTTTATTCTCGATGGCAATGTTAAAATTTCAACCTAGAGTGCATTCTTCACAGTTTTACCTAAATGTTTCTTTTTTGCATAGCTTTAGCATGAAAGGTCATATATGCCGCATTTGGAATTTTATTCCTAGACCTGATGGTATTTCTGGAAGGATTGAATGGTGTAATTCTGCCATTCAAGGAACCACTAAGGTGTTGCAAACTCTGGGTGTTGAATTTGCAAAACAACAAAAAAAGGCTAAGTCTACCTTGCAAAGTGAGCTATCCAAAGCCTATCTCAGGCTTGAAGCCTCTCTTTTCAACTCTGTTTCTCAATCCCAAGTTTCTTCCATTCGTCATGAGCTAAAAAAGGTTGATTTGTATGAAGCCAAGGGGGTTCAATTACGTGCTCGAATGCATTGGCTCAAAGTGGGGGACAGAGTGACCAAAGAATTTTTTTAGCGCCTCAGACCTCCTACTCAACATTCTCAATTTCAAGCCATTCAAGTTGATGGGCAGAGATTTACAGATCTTTCAGACATTACCAAAGTATTTATTTCACATTATCAAGGTGTTTTTGCTTCTCAACCCCTTGATAATGCTAGAAGGCAAGCTCTTGCTGATTGTATCGTTGTTGTCCCCAACAAGATTTTTCCTAAGAAAATGTTATTTTGTGACACTCCTCTTTCTCTAAAAGATCTAAAAACTGCCTTGTCACTTATGGTCCATGATAAGGCACCTAGGCTTTATGGCTTCCCATGTGAATTCTATAAATAATTTTGAGATATGCTTGGTTATGATCTCCACAAATTTTATCTTGAAGCCCTACAATGTGGTTCACTGGGTTCCATTATTAACAAAGGCAATGTTAAATTTATTCCTAAGTCTGGAGATCCTGAGCTCATCACCAATTGGAGGCCGATCACCCTACTTAATGTGAGCTACAAGATTATTGCTAAAGCCCTTGCACTTAAGCTTAAATCTATTCTGCCTTTGATTATCAAACCTAAACAAACTGGCGTTGTTAAGGGAAGATACATTCTTGATAATGTTCTTGCTTTTTGGGAAGGTATGGAGTGGGCAAGAAATTTTGAACAAGATGCTTTATTCATTAAGATAGAATTTGAGAAAGCCTATGATAAGATGGAGTGGTACTTCATAACTGCCATGCTTCAGGCTCTAGGTTTTGGGCCAGTATTTGTGAGCACCATTCTTATGTTATTTCAAGATGCTTCAACTGTTCTTACCTTGAATAATAGTCAATCTCAGTCAATTTCTCTTGGTCGCTCTATGAGACAGGGGTGCCCTCTTGCTCCATATATTTTCATTCTTGCTACAGAGGCTTTTGGCTATTTTTTGGCCCATAATATGGATCAAGGATTAATCAAGGGTATTGCTCTCCCTAATTTTGATCGTCAATTGGTCAATGGTCATTTTGTAGATGATTCCTTCTTAAAGCTTCAATAAGATGAGCAATCCCTTTCCTCGACTATTAGTTTCTTAGAGGTGTTCTGTTTAGCCTCTGGTTCTTCTATACAATGGAAAAAAACATCCTATTTTTGGCAATCTCAATCTCAACTGCCACACTGGTTACATCAATTCCAATAGACTTGGATTCATCCAGGTGAGGTGTTTAAATTTCTTGGAATTCCTTTTGCATTTCATGGTTCCTCTGCTCAATTGTGGCAGTATTTTATTGATAAAGTGGAAAATAAGATTTCTTACTGGACTATTAAGAAACTTTCTTTGGCAAGAAAATTTCAAATTTGTTCTAAGGTTTTAGCCACTACCCATGTCTATTATTCATCTTGTTGGGTTCCATCCAAATATTGTTATAAAAAGCTGGATAAGATTCTGAGAGACTTCTTGTGGGCCAAAGACTCTATCAAGCAAGGTTTTCATTGGGTGGCTTGGGAAATTTGCTATTTTCCCAAGGATTGTAGAGGCATGGGTTTTTTTTATTGTCATCGACAAGGTCTTGCCCTTTGTGCTAAATGGATCACCCGATATTTAATTGGGGATGAATCTTGGAAAGTGTTGGTCAGGCATTGCATTTCTTTTGGTTTGCTTCAGGGGAAGAAAATTTGGAAAGGGGTGGGATTGCAATCCATTCTTACTGCCCCTATCCCTATTAAATTTAAAGGTTCTTTTGTCATTCAGAGTATTTGGAAAGCCTGGGAGGCCTTCAAACCCTGGATTAGTTGGAAATGGATTTTTTGCAAAGCAGGTGCCTCTTTGTCTTCCATGAATATTTGGTGGTCTCCTGTTATCACTTGGCAAGGTTCTCCCTTAGCTCTAGTGTAGTGGGTCAGAGCACAGAGGTTCTATAAGCATGGTATTGCTTCCATTTTTTATTTCTTCTCCCGACATGCCAGGTGTTGGATACCCTAGGAAATTTTTTGTCAAATTCACAATTTAAATCTTGGTTATAGATACACTTATGAGGTGGTTATTGATAGTATTCCATTTTCTATTTGGATCAAACTACGTAAGCATTTTTAAAAACCCTGGTGGTCAAATTGGTGTTGGCCTGGGGAGCTTCCTGTTTTGCAATATAAAGCTCATCTTGGTTACAAATGGCTCACCCCATAAGTTCCAATGGTTGATAAGCTCACTCTGAGATGGAATTTAGTCTCTCTTCCCTCCCAATGGAATAAGAGGTTTTGGATTGCTTGGGCTACTTATATTGAACCTAGATAGAGTTTTTTTGCTTAGAGTCTCTTACATCAAGGGTTACCTATTGGCAGTAGGATCAAGCATCTGGGTGTTCATAATATCATTTGCCCAGTTTGTAGACAAGCAAAAGATTTACTGCATGTTTTTTGGTCTTGTGATCGGGCTCAGTCAGCTTGGGAGTGGCTTCTTGAATTTTTCAAACCTTTTATGCAGGAGGATTTTACTTAGGTGCATGCTATTTTGGGTGACCCTAATGCTTTTTCCTTCAACTTGGATATTTTTTGGAATATTTTCAGAATTTTTACCTTGTTTTATCTATGGAATTCCCAAAATAGAGCTATTTTTTCTCAGCAAGATGTCGGACATGTCTTCTCTATTGTTGATAAATATGATATATTCTTTGATTGCTGGTTACAGATTCAAGTTCAGGTTAAAAAAGTACAGGTGGAGCTATAGTACTTGTGTACCCTCATGCATCATTGGGGGAATGCACCCTGCATTATGAGTCATGTGCATCTTCCTTCCCCTTCTAGGTGGCAGTAATTTCTCGGCTTCTTTCTTTTCAAATGCATATTTAATACTGTTTTGGCAGTTGTTATTAGCATTTTGTGGGCTATTTTTGACACTCTTGTATACTCTTAACCACAATGGTTAATGTATTGGTTTACGGGGTATGCTAATCCAACCCACCCTTTTTTGTATGATTAAACATTATTTTATTAATATAATGGCTTTTTCATCTAATTTTTTTTTTTATTAAGTGTGGGGTTTAAATGGGCCCCAAACCCAAGTACATAAACTGGTAGCTAAACCAATAGTATAAGATAACACAGGCCTACATATTGGCCATTAACAACCTGAAAAAAAATGTCCAAACAACAATAGAGAAGGCTGGATGGAATGCTAACATCAAATAAACAAAAATATAGTCTGAGAAATACCCACAAAGGGTTGCTTAAGAGAAGTAACTACCTAAAAAATCTATAAAGGAGCTATGAAAAAAACTTGCAGGAAATTGGATATTTTGACCTACGGGTATATTCCTCATTTATATGATTGTACAATTCTCAAAAGAAGTATTCATTCTTATAAAATTCATCCCATACTATATTTTTTTCTAGAGGTGGTGCAATAGCTAGACTTCATTGATAGGAATTTTTGAAAAGGCTAAAATAAATGTATCCTATTTGACCAAGATAATAGCTGCCCAACTATCACTCCACTACAAATATGTTATGCTAAAGACATTAGGAAGAGATTGAAATTTTGTATATTCACTATGCCATGTTCATGAAGATGTTATTCAATGAGAATAATGTGAAAATTTACATCCATAAAATAGGTTTGATAGCTAGAAAGAAAAAAACATTAGTGAATATAAGGCAAAAAATAATCTAGACACAAGAGGTACCTAGGAAGAATAACTAATGACTATCAAGGAGTAACTCTCTTCATAGTTTCATTTCTAAAGGGAGAAATTGACCTAATAAAATAGGGAAGAATCATGGTTATGACCCTAATATGTACATTAACCATAAAATTATGAAGTTTTTGATGGGTGCTAATCATAACTAGAGCTTAGAAAAGGTTTTCACTTACATAAGAATATGGTATGAGACAAAGGATACTAAACTGTAAAATAAGTGAAGGTCTATGAAGAGATGTTTGATGAGAAATTATTACTAATATATTATGAATATCACCATAACAAATAAAAATTATAAATAATAAAGAGTAGCATAGAGATAAGATCTCCCTCTTAAGGTGTCATCCAACCTAGAAATGATAGTTGCTATTACTTGAGTAGTGGGGAAAATAGTAGAAGAACCTTCATCAAAGGTTAAATATAAGAGTCAAGGTCCCTAAAATTTTTCACCAAGTGAAAAAGGTAATAGATACAAGCATAGATCTATGCTAGAAGTATAAGTATAGTGGTAAATAGATCTATTAGCTTATAAATGAAAGGAGAGTTCAACTTAGATGAAAATACCTTGAAGTTTTTGTTTAATGAGGTAGTGGTACACATAAGAGCTTCCACATTTAAGACATAAAAATCAACGACAACCATATTTTATACCTCTACTCTTATATTCCATGTTATACCATCTCTTTTATCTCCTTCCAACTCTCAACTCTCCCCTCCCTCTACTTCCCCTTGTTTCATCACACTACCACCTCCCTATTCTATAGGTATGACCATACAAATCACCACTATCATGTAGCCCTTCACTCTTCTATCATCCTAGTATCCTAAACTATAGTTATCACTACATAATTGCTACCTTTAATTTCATCCATAGCATATTTTACCTCCATGTCACCTACATCCACTTCATCAATCTTCACTAAACTTGATATGACAGACCATATATGCAATAACTTTGTACACATTATCAAATTAAATCTGTCCATTCTCTTACATATTTGCGTGTACCAAAACTACCTTTATAACCCATATAAATATTATTTTAATTTATAAAAACATCACTGATAATCAAACTCTAGCATAACAAACTTTATAGACCATGTAATTTGACATCGAGGTGTAGAAATAAAATTTATCAGTGTTGACTCTAACTAGAGACTTGGAATATGTTGAAGGTATATCCCATCCCATATTTTCATGAATTATTTATTGATACAAACCATATTCACACGCCCTTAAGAAAGTATGGATGTATCTAGGGATTACCTATGAAAAACATAATAGGTCATTGCTCATATATGCTCAGATCAAGTCATTTCCAAGGAGGGGATGTCAACCCTAATACATAGGTGATGGATAGAGGAAAAGGGATATATTATCCAAGTTATCAAATATGAACTTACAAAAGGTAGGACAAATTGGTCTTATTTAGTTCTCTAAGCAAGAAAACCTAGCATTATCTAGAATTACCTAAGTCTAGTTGACAAGAACCAAACCAATGCTAAATAGAACAAGAAACCCACCTGTAGCAATCCAGGATGCATACACCTAAGCTAATAATAATTGAAGCAACACATAAAACATGAAAGAAAGACAAATTTGCAAATAACCATAAAGAAGGGTTTATTTTTATTAAATTTCCAATGAAACTTGATTACAAATCCATCCCTCTTAGGGATACCAAATGTGATACAATTATTACAATCAAGAAAAGTCCCCACACAAGGGTAGGTGTAATTCACAAGATTCCTAGGTTGACATGAACTGCTCTAAGGCAAATGTAGCCTTCTTATCCATTATTAGAGGCATTTGTTGCTTTGAATGTCAAGACCCTATTAACCTTGCATTCAAGAAACAACAAGAAGCAATTAGAAGCAAAGGAGACCTCTCTTGATGAGGCTTTTAGAGGAAATTGTACAAAATATTATCATGAAAGCTTGAAATCAAGAAAGTACATAAAGCATAGAAATCTACTCTAAGCATGATAATTGACCATAAATAATGTAAATGAATCATAGAGAAATATATATAATATCCTAATTAAACCATTGAAAGCATGAAAATATGAAAAGCAGCAACTATTGTCCTAATTTTTTAAATGAAAAAATGCAAGGAAATATAGCTTTAAACTATGATTCTACCGCACAATTGTCTCTAATAAAGTAAATATAGATCAAATGTATCTAATATAAATCAATTAAAATGTAAATTACTACTAAAACCAAGGAAAAAGAAAATTAAACCTTGACCATAGATTTGTGAAGCGATTGGCACTATTAGCCGTGACTGACATCCATGACTGAGCTGGAAATGAAATTGACCTCAAATGCTGGTCTTAAATCTCCAATTTTCCTTGAGGAATTGAAGATAAAGGGTCGCCACGATGTCCTCTAATAGATTTAGTGGTTGAATTACTCATATTGGAGATGGATTGGGCTCAATTAATTTTCTTGATTTCTCCTAGCCCTCCATATCCTTCTTGGTTCCAAATACCATTTGATCTCTAATTCGGCAGAAAAAGTGTTCCTCTCAGTGTATGCAAGTGAGTATGCAATTCGCTAGGGATTCATTGCTCTTCAACTCAAGATATGTATATATATTTCCTAATTTAAAGGGGGTTCTTATAGTATTTGAGGAGGTCATATCCTAGCTTCATGGAGAAGGCAAGATCAAGAAGGGACATCTAGGGCAGTTGAATAGAAACTTTTGGATTTTTCCACCCTCTAACTATTGAGATCTACAAACAATTAGCCATTGAAACCAATTTTGAGTTGACCAAGGTCCAATTGATTTTTGAGGCTAGTCATGGCTCTAAGGTGCAATCAACTCTGTTAACCATGGGTTTCAACCATGACCAACATTGTTTAGGTGAAACTTCCTAAATGAGTGGTTAGAACCACTTCTACACCTTGTAATTTGTCCAAGATCTTCCATATGGTCTTCTAGCATGCCCCATATGAGTAGTTGCCTCGACATGATGTGTTTTAGGTATCTATAGATACCCCTTTTGAGATGCGTTGTGAGATAGAACAATGCTAAGAAAAAATAGACCTCCTAAAATGATGTCATAGGTTGGATGATGATCATTAGTCTGATAAACATTAGATGCCCAAGGTCCAACAAAAGGATGTGCATCCTATAATCATTGCTTCCAACTGGATAGAAGACTTAAATTGAAAGAGCTTGCACTAGTCATCAGAAATTCAGGTAGCTTCAATGCTACTATAGGTTTTCGAGCCTATGTGTCCAAAAGGAAGAGAGCTACAAACTAAAATTTCATATTCGCTTTTTTCCCCAACAAAAGATAAGCTTATGATAGTTGTTAGCAATGATTCGTAAGACGAACGTAATTTTGACAAGATCAAGGGATATTCTATTGACTTTGATTATGATTATGATATTATGACTACCCCATCAAGCGATGAGTCAATAAGGATAATGACAATTAAATGAAGCGACAAGTCACTTGACCACTATGAACAACTTGAAAAAATTAATTTTTAGCATTTGATACTTGATTAGGCCTAATCAACTATGATTGCAACTATTGATAGTAATTGTATATTTCTATCCCATGGAGTGGTCCAACTATGAAGGCTTTCTTAGGGAATAAAAATGATAAAAATTCCAATTAGGCATGTTTTAAATCATATTTATCGATGATCTATTGAAAATATCACAAAATACTTGAGATGATTACTTCATTTTCATGGAGCAGTTCAACCGTCAAGGCCTTCTTCGGGATTGAAAAACAATTCCACGATGATGAATTTTGCCCCAAATGTCCTTATGGTAATTTACTCATCTTGCTATATTGCATGGAACACAAGTCACTGCAACCACCAAGTGTATAGGGTAAATGACTAGGTATGAGGCACATTTGGTTTTTTGATTTATCTAATTTTTTTGTTATTTTTAATATTTAACAATTTTGATCAGATGTGTATTTTTAATTTAGCATTTTGAAACTTCTAATGGTAGTATTTTGGAGCATTTATTGTAGGTTGCTAGCTGCACTTGAGAAACATAGCTAATTTTGCAAATTTCCTTAGTCGTGGCTTCGACCCACAGCCATAAAACCCTAATTCTGCATCCACGGGTGTCAGTCATGGTCAAGAACAAAATATAAAATATATTTTTTTTTTGTCATTTTCAACATCATTTTCCAACTAATAGCTTGCAAAACCTAAGTGCTCTGATAGGTGAGTTATAAAATTTGACATGAAATACTGCTGCAAACTCGACCTCACTACCACCTGGACTAATGGTAGACCAACCTGGAGGAGCCGGTGCGACTAAGGTAGAAGCACTTGAAACCCTCGACCATTATTTGCTTTTATCGATTTTAAAAATTAACCTCACTAAGTAATGGTCTAAATGAACATCATTAAACTATCAGTAATTAACCTCACCCTAGGTAGATTTAGCTTAGGATAGACTAAGGGGAGGGTTTTTAAAATTTTCTAGGTCTCTCAAGGTAAAAAATGACCTTAAAAAGATTTATTTTCGTAGCCGCGACTGGCAAGCACGGTCCCCAATTGGAAAAATGGAGGCCACGGTTGACAGTCGTAGTGGGATTAAATTCCAATGGTCATTAAATTTGACCGCCATCCTGATTGTGGGTCTGAACCACGGTTCAACCACTTTAGGAAAAATTTCAAAAAAATTCAATTTTTTTGAGTTTTAAAAGCAATTAATAGATTTTTATTTTATTTTTTAAGTACTTTATCATTTTTTTATATCTTTGAGTGTATTTTTCAATGTTTATGTGCTTTTGCAATTTTATGATTTTGTTTGTCATTTTTAAGGCATTTTTTGATGTTTTTTGGTTGATTTGTAATTATTTTTCCCTTATTATTTTGCTTTCGACCAGACTTTGACTGTGAGGGTGAGGGAATCAGAGATCCTTCATAACCTGTGTGGTGTCTTGACTTAGGTAGAGTGGGATTGGTTCAAGGCCATGGGTTTTAGCTATGTGCTGCACCTACCCACCATACAGGTCAATTAGGCCTACATGACTGCATTGGCCTGATGCTAGGATGCATAGACCAACACATTTCATCTGCCTATGGGTGAAATTACTATGAATATGGAGGTTGTATATCACATATTCCAACTTCCCCTTCATGGTGAGGCCATCACATCTTCACTGACCAATGCGAAGAAGGCAGTATTTGATCATATCTTTGGTCGTTGCAGTGACAAGGTGCAATGGCACTCAAACCATGGAGGGGTCCATATGGAGCACTGGTACACATAGTGGATTTTATCTCAACGAGTGGTCGTTTTCATGCATCTGATTATCCATATCATGCTCCCTAATAATTCTAGAGTGATGTTCCACTAGAACCTCCTATCTAGGATATAGGATGTCCTGGCGAGTAGCACTGACCAACCCCTAATCCTGTCATGGGGGAGTGCCCTACTAGCATAGCTCTATAATAAGTTGTACTATATAATTAAGAGGAGCAGAGTGGTTATTGATTGTAGCTTACTTATTCAAATATAAGGGTGTTAGTACATTAATATTGAGCACCCTATTGGCCTACCACTCAAGATCAACACCATTGAGGCAATGCGCTAGTGTTATGCAACATGTTGGCCTTACGATCAGGATGGCTTCTGGAGCAAGTCTCACATAGGATCTAGACTATTACATTGGATGATTTGCATGACTACAGGTGGGCCATATTAAGTGGTACTATTATATAGATTACCCTACATGGATGGAGGCTAATAGATACTTGTGTCGAGCATGCAGAGACAAATGACTCCCCAGATGCAAGTCTAAGGTACATGAATTCTTCTAATTCTATCATGTCACCAGATAGTTCGACATTAAGCAGGACTTTTTAGATATTCCTACCATCTATCACCACATCACTTTAGATAGTGACTTGACATAGCCTAGGGTAGCTCCACTAGGCAATGAGGATGATGATTTCTAGGAGTTAGGCCTAACAGATGTAGGGACTAAACCTGACTACGACACTTGGTGGACTACTAGGGTATGGTGGGGCATGGAGGGCCCCTTGGGCCGATCAATATATGGCACTGCAATAGAGGGTGTAGAGGATGTAGAGGTTGATCCTCATGATCATCGGGTTTGTCAAAGGATTAAGGGTGAATGGGGTGAGGTAGCCATAAAGGAGGCACCCCCAGCTAAGGAGGAGGGTGACACTCTTGAGGAGGGTAAGGAACCGCCTAACAATGAGATCAGGTAGCTTAGGGCCTAGGTTTCTAGCCTATAAACTCAAGTATGTACACTCCAAACATAGATGCTAGGGAGAGATACTTCCATAGCTACTTTAGAGACATGGTTTAAGGACCTCCAAGTATAGGTCACAGTAGGGCAATATTAGTGGCACAAGTATGCAAAGGAGAAGACTGCTCTCTAGGTGCAGATCACTATGACACATATTGAGATCCAGAGGGTTATAGGGAAATGCATACTTGTATACTCACAACTAGATGCTATGAATGCAGAGTGTAACTCACTCAGGGCTATGATGGAGGACCCATCAACTTCACAGGTTGTACTAGCAGCTCCATTTTCTCTAGCAGCCCCAAAAATACTAGCATTTCTAGCCTTATAGGGATTACCAATATTTGTAGCGATGGACCCAATGGCAGAGATAAGGATATTACGGACTTTAGTGTAGCAGCACATCAGTGAAAGATCATCAGATGCTCCATACATATCTACCTTGAGGGGATATATTGAGCTACTTAGGTGGAGGTTCCTGAGAGGATCATAGATTCAAGATCTCAGAGGATGCAGACCAGGGAGACATGTCAGTCCTCATATCACTCTAGTCAGATAGATCAAAGAGGACCTCAAGTTCCAGCTCTAGACAGACTCATAGGGAGGGTGGAGGTAATGATGGATCCTCTCAAACTGGGGGTGTAGACCATGCTTAGTATATATCTATGCCATGTGTTTTTTGTACCATTTTTTAGTGTAAGGTCGAGGACCTACATAATTGTAGCCTACGAGCATTTTGGACACATGCCAATATACTCTATATTTTTTTGATACACATACATATATATGATCATATTTTTTAGACTTATTATATGTGCAATTTTTATTTGTTTTATTTTTATGAGATGCATATGGATGCAATGTTGATGTTGTGTTTATTTTATGCTATATGATGTGATGTATGCATGACATGCACTAGATAGCTATGCGATGCATTAATAGATGTAGGAATATACATGTGTGGATGGACTACTTATGATGAATGTATATGAATGCAATATTGGATGTTAACTCCATGTTCAATGTATAATACTTGTATGCATTTACCTTATGATGTTATGACATAATTCATGCCATGTATGAATTGCATAATTTTATGATGTTGTTTTACTCTAAATGGACATGTATGCTTTAATTGCTTAAAACGTAATGTATTAATGTGGTATGAGTTTGAAAATCTAATGGATGACACCACATAATGTATAACAATCACAAAATATAATTGATGTATCTTATCATAAGAATTTATCAATTGAACACCCATGTGTGCTATGAAATTATGTATTGTTTCTATTCATAAGCTTTTGTAAATTAAAATAATATGGATAAAATAGTTAATGGTCATTTTAAATACCATTTCTGAAATCCATCTGGTATCTTACCTATATTATGAACATTATAATAATCAAACTCTCATAAAATAAATTGATATTTGATGATTTCATTGAAAATTGATTGTTGCTATTTGGAAACTTTTTTAGGTTTTCCATGAAACTCAAACACCCTAGTTGACTTATCAAAAGTTTTATACTGACCATACTAGACTTCTAAAACATAATACTTTCACTAGGACAAAACCAACTATTCATTACCCCTATGTGTGAAAATGAGTATATAAGATAAGGCATAAGCATACCCTAGTGCCAAGTGGGATTCATTCAACCCATTGTTGTATTGGGGATCCTAAAATGTCTATCCAATATTAGGTTTTAATTTTAGTTGTATGAGACCACTAAGAGATATAGGACACCTGAAGCTAGCTCTTCCACATTCAAACATTGGTCTGCACAAAAGCAATATTCTAGTGTATCAGACATATCATCATGCGTAAGGTGTGATAGTACTGATAATTCCAGGGATTCAAGTCCACTCCCTTATTTCTTAAATTTATTGGGATACTTGCTCATATAAAGTGATAAGAATCACTATTTATTTTATACTTTTCTTTTTAGTGATGAAAACCATTGTTTATTTTTTACTTCTCTTATTTTTTATTTTTCTCTTTTTCTTTGAGCAAGGGATTCTATACTAATTTGATTTCTGGTAAACTTGAACTTGATTTGACTTGATTCTTGGGATTTCACTCTTGTATTTGATTCAAGAATTTATTTTTGGGATTTTTCTTCTTTTGACGTAAGCAAAGGATTTCATATGGGTAGGGTAAACTTGTCATTTCTCCAATTTTCAGCATTTCCTAGACCATCCACACAGGGGGATAAGCAAAATAAATTTTTCACCTTAAGATACCTAGTCTCACTTCATAGCTTTCATATTTCTATTGTCCTAATTAGGATTATTTAGTTTGTAAATTAGTGATAGGATTCTGATATGCTAAGTGCTATCAAAACTAGACCTCATCTACAAAATCAAAGCAATATTTCTACCAACTCTTGAGAAGACCTCTAGGTATGGTTGAACAACTGGAAAACCTTAGTATATTCTTCATAGCAATAGGAAGGGTTGTGTTGAAAAACACAATTACTCACATGGGTGATGAATGATAATGATAGTGCATAGATGCATGATTGAAACACAAATATGGTATCATTTGTAATATTGTAAACACAACTTATCCTAATACAAGTGCAAAAAATGGAAATACCTAATGCAATGCAAAATGAAATGCATGTGCAAAAATGAAATGCATGCGGTAAATGGAATGCAATGATGCAAATGTTTTTGAATTTTTGATATTTTCCAAATTTTTTAGATTTTATAACTTTTTTTAAAAAAATTATAGATTTTTTAACTTTTTATTTGACCAAAGGGCTTATAGACACCTTTGAAGCCTTTTACTGGATGACCTAAGGTCTTACAAATGCTTTTGGAGCCTTTTAATGGATGACCAAAGGGCTTACAGATGCCTTTGGAGACTTTTAATTATTGTTAGGCATAGAACGCTTTAATATGAAGGATGTTAAGAGGTTCAGGTTCTATAACCCCTTCAAGTGATGTTAAGTGATATGTCCCAAGTCCAACCTTCTCAGAGATGATATAAGGACCTAACCAATTAGCCGCAAATTTGTCTCATAGTTCTGGCGATAGATTTGAATTCTATTGGTTCTCTTTCAAAATAAGATCACCAACCTCAAAGTCTCTTAGATGGACTTTGTTATTGTAAGCTCATTTTAGGCACTCTTGATAAACGTGAAGATGCTCAAGAGCATTCACACGATGTTCATAAAGTAGCATCAATTGATCTGGATGATATTGCTATGCAGTGTCATCATTGATGAACTCTTTAAGTGCAACACACAACATTGGAATCTCCAACTCTAAGGGCATAATGGCCTTGATGCCATATACTAGTGAAAATAGAGTTGCCCCAGTGGGTTTCTGAATGCTAGTACTACAAGCCCATAATGCAAGGGGCAACTGGATGTGCCAATATTTATGGTTCTCTTGTATTGTCATTTTCAATATGGATACCACTGTCTTGTTTGAAGCCTCAACATGCCTGTTTGCCTATGGATAGTATGGAGTTGCAAAACTATATTTGATCCTATATTTGGACGTCAAAGCCCTCATATTTTTGTTCTTGAATGACATTCCATTATCCAAAATTATCTTGGATGGTATCCCAAAATGACTTACGATATTGGTGAGTATGAACTCATCAATACATGCTCTAATTGTCATTTTTAATGGGATTGCTTCCACCTACTTAGTAAAATACTCAGTATCCATAATAATGAATGTATGCCAACCCGATGATGGAGGAGAGATATTACTAATAATATCCAAACCCCACTGAGAATATGGCCAAGCCACTTGGATGGGTTGTAAGGCCTGTGATGCCAGGTGTGAGATATTAGCATGATGTTGACATTTAACACATTTTTGACATACACATTTTTTTGGGAAGCAAGACCAAATATTCAATTAAGGTGCCAAGTAATATAGGTTACAATAAGCTACAAATAGCCCATAGATATAGGATCTACTAACCTATTAGAGCTAGAAATAAAACTAGCGCTAACTATAGGCTAACCAAATGATTCCTAATAACAACATAATGTAATAATAGCTACTATACGCTAACATCCCCCCTTATTACATTATTTTGGTAATAATATAACTACTAGATATGCTAACATTCCCCTGATTACATCATTTAGCAATACAAAGAGAGCTTCAAAAAAATACAAATTTGACATGTGCAAGTGCCTTAGTGAAAATGTCTGCAACTTGAGCATTTGTGGGAATGTATTGAAGCTGAATTCGGTGCCTTGGAACTTTGTCTTGAATGAAGTGGCATTGTGTGTCATAGTGCTTGGTTCTTTCATGATGTACTTGATTCTTGACAAGGTTTAGAACACCCATGTTGTCACAGAACAAGTGTATTGGAGATTATGATGGAAGACCCATACTTGTCAGGATGCGACACAACCATATCACTTCATACACAGCTTCATGTGTGGTATGATATTCTGCCTCTATTGATGAAATAGCAACCACCTATTTCTTCTTATTGTGCCAAGAGACAGGACCAGATCTAAGATGAAAAAAATATCCTAAAGTTGATTTACGATCATCATATGATCCGGCATAGTCGGAGTTCATGTATCCCTGTAAGAAGAATTTGTTGTTCCTCTTGTATTCTAGGCCATATTCCATTGTGCCATAGACATAGTGAAGAACTCACTTTGCTACTTTCCAGTGTGTAGTCTTAGGTTCCTGCATGAACCTCGAAAGATAGTTTACAACAAATATGATATCTGGACTAGTGTTGGTCAGTTATATGAGACTCCCAATCAACTATCGATAGAGAGTACCATCTACCTAAGGTGAATTATCATATCATGATAACTGAAGCCCTGATTCTATTGGATATGCCATTGGCTTACAATCAGTCATTTGATATTTTTATAACAATGTCTTGGCATATTTTTTCTAAGACACCTTGATGTAGTGCTCCTTCTGGCTTACTTCCAGACCAAGACAATAATGGAGAAGTCTGAGATCTATCATCTCAAAATATTTATACAATTCACTTTTGATAGCAGAGATCATAGTTTCTGAACCCCCTGTAATGAGAAGATCATCAACATAAAGTACAAGCAACACTATCTCAAAACCTTTTTTTTTAAAATAGAGGTTTGCATTTGATGAAAATCTCTTAAAACCATGCTGCAAAATGTGATGATCCATTTTTATATACCAAGCCCGAGGGGCTTGTTTCAAACCATATAAAGATTTTACCAATCTGCAAACTTTTTGTTGTTGGCCTTCCACTTCAAATCCTTTCGGTTGAGTCATGTAGACTTCTTCTTGGAGATCACCATTTAGAAAATAACTCTTGACACCATTTGGTGTACTTTCCACCCATACTGTGCTGCCATAGCACCAATAACTTGAATGGTTGTCATCCGAGTAGTAGATGCAAAAGTTTCCTCATAGTCAATGCCTTCTCTTTGAGCATAGCCCTTTGCAACAAGTCAGGATTTATGCTTATCTATTGTACCATATACCTTATAATTAACTTTATACACCCATTTGTAGCCTATGGGCTTCTTTTTGTATGGCAGATTGACAAGCTTCCAAGTTTTGTTTTTCATCAAATACTTATACTTTGCATCCATAGCGGCCTTCCATTGAGGCTCACCAAGAGCATCTTGCACTGATGCAAGTTCAAGATCATCTATTGAGGACATAAAAACCCTATCATCATCAATATCCATATCTTCTATATCTCTCTTTGGATCTACAAAAATTTCCTCAAAATATTGACATAGATCATCAACCCCAGTATTCTCTGTTGCAGCTTTCTCCTATTGAGCCATGCTACGAGTATGAGGCCTATCCAATGTCAAATATAGTGGAGTGGATAGCTTAGAATATTTTATTGTATTTGTATACCACTTTGTATTCTTCTTTTGATATGTTGAACAAGATGAAGAAGGAACTCCAACCTTTTATGAAGAAGACTTCTCAACCTTAGTTTCCACAAGGTCTAGGTATACATCTAATGTGTTTTCTGATGTGAACGCCTCATAAAAAACTACATCTCTACTAATGTGTATCGTCTTGGTCAATGGATCAATCAAATGATAACCCTTAGAGTGCTCATCATAGCCAAGAAGAATACACTTCAATGTCTTCTCATCTAGCTTCTTCCTTTTCTCTTTTGGTATGTGCATGAAAGCTTTACATCCGAAAATGCATAGATGAGAAATGGAGGGTTTCCTACCACTCCATGCTTCTTGTGGATTCATTCCTTGTAGGGCCTTTGTGGGTGCCCTATTCAATAGATATACTATTGTGGTGACAACTTCTGCCCAATATTGTTGCCCAAGACTAGCTCCTGTGAGCATGCAATGAACCATTTCCATGATGGAACGATTCCTCCTTTTAGCAACTCTAGTTTGCTGAGGAGTATAAGTAGTAGTTAACTATCTCATAATCCCATGTGTAGCCAGGAATGTAGAAAATTATTTAGAGGTAAACTCCCCCCCTTGATCTGAGTGGAGAGTCTTTATAGAAGCTCCTAACTTCTTCTCAACAGATTTCTTGAATTGCTAAAAGAAACCAAATGCCTCAGATTTTAGAGTAATAAATAACACCCACATTTTTTGTGAGTAATCATCTACAAATAACTGAAAATACCTCTTCCCCACACAACTGATGGGTGTGAAAGGATCACACAGATCGGTGTGAATCAACTACAGAGGTTTATTTACTCTTGTAGAGATTTTCTCAAAAGGTACTCTATGTTGCTTTCCTACCAAACAGTCAAAGCACACTGGCAATGTGGTATAAAGGGAAGGAAGACCCTTTACCATCTCATACTTACTTAGCTCAAGTAAGTAACTAGAACTAAGATGCCCATATCTCTTGTGCCATAGGGAAGTTGCCTCCTTTGTAGAGACTATCATGGTGACATGTGGAGTAGAGATAGCATCTAAGGCAAATAAGTCATGCTTAAATGAAGCGGTTGCAATATTCTTACCCCCTCAACACTTCTTACCCCCCTTAACACTTCTTGCCTCCCTCAACACTAAATTTCACAACCATATCTTTGTCCAAAATTTGTGTGACTGACAACAAATTGTTTGCCAATCCTGGAACATAGAGGATTTTTTCAATCTGACACTTGCTATCAAAAAGAGTAACTAAAATAGTACCTTCTCCCTAAACCTTGTAGGTTTTATCATCAGCAATAGTGATAGGTTTGCCCTCTTTGGCCTCAAAAGAATCAAACCATGATTTTTCGCCAGTCATGTGCTTACTAGCACCATAATCAACATACCATACAGGATCCATCTACTTGGAGGTTGTGGTAGTCATGAGCACCTTGTGTGCCCACTCAAAATCCGAGTCAGATTCTTCAACAACAACATTCACCTTGGGTTGCTTGTTCTTGTTGTGTGGTTTGTTCTAGCCTTTTTGTTTAGGTTGTTTATTCTTATGCCAACATTTGTTTGTATCATGACCCTCTTTGTCACAGATATTGCAATATATTTTTGGTTGTTGAGGTTGTTTCCCTTTTGAATCCTTTTGATAACCACCTCCTTTCAAAAAAGTACCCTTCTTCTTGTTTGGCCCCTTTTTGTTGGTGTAGAGGGCAATGTTAGAAGAATCATCTTGCTGTAGTTGGTGTGCCTCCTCTTCTTGAAGCATATTAACCAACTCTACAAAAGTAACTTTCCGTTGTGACACCTAAAGGGAAGTGATCAACACCCTATAATAATCAGGTAAAGCTCTCAATACAATTGAGGTAAGGAGCTTGTCATCAACTGGTTCCCCCAAAGAATTCAACTTTGCCTTCAATTCAGACACTTTGCAAAGAAAAAATTCAACTATCTCCCCTTGCTTCATGCTTAGACTATGTAATTGAGATTAAAGAAATAGAATAGTGAAATCATTCTTTCCCTCATATATAGTATTAAGGGCATCCCATGCCTCTTTACTATGTTCATAGTCAGCAATATGGGGTTGAACTTCATCAGACACAACAAGAAAAATGAGCACTTTTGCTTTGTTGTCTTTCTAATCAGCAGATGGAGCTTTAGCGCCAGCAGCAAATGAAGGTCTTGTTGTTTCTCTAGATACAACATCCCATAAGTCATCCATTTCTAGGATAGCCTTCATCTTGTTTTTCCATGGTGTGTAATTAGGACCTTTCAACAACTGATGAGAATCAGTCATTAATTTTGTAGACATTGTGAAGGTTCCTTATAACACCAATTGGTCCCCCTTTCGATATACCTTTTGCTATGTCGTTATACCATATAAAATACCCGCCCTTACTTGAGGAAGACTATAGATATTTAGAAAGATCAGAAAAAAATCACCCGCCCTTACATGAGGGAAACTATAGGTAATTTTTAGAGATCATACGATACGTGGTACTTAAGCAGTACTGAAAGGGAATAGTCTCATTGATGGCACCTACCATAGAAATTCTGCAATCCTCATGCGTGGGGTGTAACTTCCCCTAAACACTTTGGATTTTAGAACTTTCGTCAAGATTTATGCCTAAACACAAGAACTATTAGGGTAATGGATGGAGTAAAAAAATGCAAAATATGGCAAACTTATCTCTCCCCGATGATTTATAGAGAACAAGCTCAGACGTCATTTTGGTAGCTATATTAGGCAATGGATATAGTAGCGCAATCATGACAAATTTACCTATAAGTGTTGGCCATAGGTATCACAAATACCGAACACCGTAGTGCAATAATTACATAGATGGGTTTTAATTATTTCGAGGACTTAGGGAGTGAATTTTATTTTAACTTTTAATGATGTAGTGCAAGCAAAAAAAATGCAACATACAACATAAAATTTCCCACAGAAAATAAACCACTAGGTGTCGGGCGCTGCCGAAAATGCACCTTTACAATAATGCCAAAAATTGCTTTTTCAAAAAAAAACTCTCTATCCCCCCTTGATTTTTGAAAAAATACTCCCCCCTTAGATTTTTCCAAAAAAAAATGGACTCCCCCCTTTAAAATTTTTCTTTATAAAGCATTTTAAAACATTCTTTTATAACTAAAATTAAAAAAAAATAACTTTATTTTATATAGTAAAAAATTATATATTTTTAAAAAAAAAATAATAACTTTAAAACTATTATAAAATAAATTAAAATGTTATTAATTTTAATTTTAATTAAATAATATAATAAAAAAATTAAATAAAAAAAAATTATACCTTTGTTTTTGGGGGGGTCGACGGGACTCGAACCCGCGACCTCAGGGCTCCCTGAGCCCTACCGCTCAGCCCACAACCAAGTGGGCTAGCGGGTTGATCCAAAAGGATCAGGGAAGCGCTCCCCCTTATAGGAAAGCATGGATGGCTACGCTCGGGGATGGCTCCTCCATAGCGGTGGCGGTAGCGCTCGAGGGTGGCTCCTCCACAGTGGTGGTGGCGGTGCTCGGGGATGGCTCCTCCATAGTTGTGGTGGTAGCGCTCTGCCCCTTTGGCAATCAAGCTCTAGATCTAGTCTACCTTCAAATTTCTATCGTTAGTGCCTGCAATATTCTAATGATTTTTAGATGATGTTGCAAAAATAGATCACTTCTTCATCAACTAAGGAGAAATACAACCTTTGATCGATTGCCAGGAGTTCTCGATCCTCTCGATTGGATTCACTGTCTGCAACTATAAATCTTTCATCCCCTTGTGACGATTGGATATGGCCTTCAATATCTTCAGTGTAGGGAGTCTTTAGACACTAAAATAAAATTGCAGGCTTCATCATCGAGAGGACTTGAGATAGGTAGCTGCAGTGGTGTTCGATGGCACCGTGGATGAGCAGTTTATGCTTGGGGATGATTATCCCACATGAGCATCGCAGGGAGGCTTGCATATGTTTAAAAATAAACAAACACACATTGTGTATTGACTACCTTCGGGTAGTCAACCCCAAGCCAAATGTTTTGCCCCATCAAGCACCTCTGTCTCCCACGTGTCACAAAATTCCATGCGACGATGATTCAATATCCACATGTTAATGGTCCTTCCGTCATGATCTATGACAATTTCCTCACATCCGAGTTTGGGTGTCCAACGTCGTACGTCCATGTCACGACATAGGTCTATTGACCATCTATAGGGAGACTATGCAGATTGTCCTATGCCACACTAGTCCATGTCTAGTATGTCATGCAGACCAGTCAGGTGTTCCCCCCGCTAGGTATGCCAGAGATCCTCAGATTTCGAGTGTCAAACCAGGATCACAGCTCCGCATCAAACCAATATCACATCTCTAGGATCACATCTCGAGAGCTATAAGGTGAGCTCCGAGAGTGTCACTTTGATACCATGTTGGGAAGAAAGACCAAATATTCAATTAAGGTGCCAAGTAATATAGGTTATAATAAGGTTCCAAGTAATATAGGTTATAATAAGCTACAAATAGCTTGTAGATATAGGATCTACTAACCTATTAGAGCTAGAAATAAAACTAGCACTAACTATAGGCTAACCAAATGATTCCTAATAAAAACATAATGTAATAATAGCTACTATACGCTAACACATTTCAATCCTTCTCTATAGTAGGCCAATAATAGCCCATGTGAAGGATGCACTTGACAATAACCATGCCGCTAAAATGGCCATCACACGTACCATCGTGAGCTTGTGATATTACCCAATATGATTCTTGGGACTCAATAAAATGAATTAGAACTCCATAGTATCTTCGACGATACAAAATATCTCCTAATAATACATACTTTGATGCTTTCTGTTTAAATATGCATTTCATGACATGCAACAATCCCTAAGGGATTACACCAAGTTTTAGGAAGTTGTATTTGTGACATATAGTTATGATAAACCTCAACCTCAAATGACAAGACATCATGCTCCCCTATGATTTAACATATGCAAATGTAGACTGGGAAACAACCTTATGGTGAATGATGGCACCATTCCTCGTAGGATTCTACGAGATCAATGATCCCCAGGGTGCTCTCTTGAGAAAGTATCTAGCTCTATAGAACCACTCATGGTTTGGTTTTATCTAAATCATGTTGATTGAATCTTTGTTATCCAAATATTTGCATTGCACAGTAGAGTGTGACAACATTTTAACATTGATGGTAGTAAACTCTGTAGATAAATTTTGAAGGATTAAGGATCCCAAAGATGCCACAGTGTCTACAAATATATTTGATAAACTAGGGATTGCCTCAATTTTGTACCACTCCAACTGAGCTAGATAAGTATCAATAAGATCTTTGTAGACCTTCTATACATGACACCTACATTAAAAAAGTCCCTTCACTTGGTTGACAATGAGAATGGAATCGTCAAAGATATTTAACCTTTTAATCTTCATGGCGACAACTGTTTGGAGGCCTAAGATTAGGGATTCGTATTCAAAAATTTGTTTAGTTCAAGAAAAGTCTAACTTTAATGACAAGGGCATAGGAGCACCTTGCAATGTGAACAACACTATTCCTACACCACCCCCTTGCTCACACTTCGAACCATCAAAGAACAAGGTCATATCAGCTTTGTTATCTAGTTCTTTGGGTTTAGGTGCTTCTGATAATGCAAAAACTACATCATCAAGTAGCTCTATGGTGAGAGGCCTACTATTCTCTAGAGGCACCTCAGCTAGTTGATCAACTATGACCTATGCCTTAATGGACTTTTTGCAAATGAATTCCAAATTGAATTCTATCAATAGCATGATCCACTTCATAGTATGTGTACTATGATATGTTTTGCTCATCCTATACTGTAAAATATTTTGTTTTGATATGACATACATCATATGACTTAACATATAATGCTGCAATTTCTTTGTAGCGAACACTATTGCTAAACACAACTTTTCCATGTAGGCATATCCTAGCTTGTAACTCACCAAGGTTTGGCTAATGTAATATATGGCTTGCTCTTTGTCTTGCACATTCTTTTGGGCTAACATGGTTTCCAATGCAAAATCAGTTGCCAATATATATAGCAAGAATGGTACCTCTGGTCTTGGTGGAGCTAGTATTGGTAGTGTCGACAGGTATCACTTAATCTCAACAAAGGCTACTTGACAGTTTTCATACCAATTGAATGGGACCCCCTTGTGTAGAAATAAATTTATGGATCGATATTTGTATGATAATTATGCGATAAATCACTTTATGGATACTACTTTGCCCTATATGCTTCTTAATTTCTTGATATTCGTAGGAGGATGAATTTCTAAAATAGCCTTTACCTTTGTTGGGTCAACTTTGATCCCTCATTTTGAAATGATGAATCCCAAGAGCTTTCCTAAGGTTATGTCAAACACACACTTCTTAGGATTCAACCTAACATTATACTCTATCAGGCGATCGAAGACCTTCCTTAGGACCTCCACATGCTCTGAATGTAGTAATGACTTTGTCAACAAGTCATCGATATAATCTTCCAATATCTTATGCATGTAGTCATGAAAGATATATGTCATAGCCCGTTGATATGTAGCACCAATATTTTTAAGGCCGAATGACATAACCTTATAGAAAAATATCCCCCATGGCATTATGAACATGGTTTTATGCTGGTCTTCGGGCTTAATCTAAATTTGGTTGTAACCAGAAAAACCATCCATTAAGGAGAGCATTTCATGACCCACAGTTGCGTTTACAAGAGAATCTATGTTTGAAAATGGAAATGAATCCTTTGGTGTTGCCCTGTTGAGGTCTCTAAAATCCATACATATACAGATACTTCCATCAGGTTTTTCTATAGGCACCATGTTTGATACCCATTATGGATAGTTGATGGAAATGACAAACTCTACATCCAACAACTTTTGTAATTCATATTTGATCATTAAGGCTACTATTGGATGTATATTCCTGAGTTTTTGCTTGATTGGCTTCTTCGATAGATCCAATGAAAGTTTATGAGTAACCAATTTTAGATCTAGACCCAACATGTACTTATAAGTCTAAGCAAAGATATCAGGTCTCTCTTTTAGTAGAGGGATGAGGTTGGCCCACTCATCAGGAGAAAATGTGTCTCCAAACTTAACATTCCTAGGATTCGTGGGATCATTGTTGATATGCACTTCAAAGGTTTCCTCTATTAACATGTGGGATACCTTCTCAAGCTGGTGAGACATAGGGATAAAGTGGATTTCATCTATTAGGTTTATGGGTTCTGCATTGGAAGTATCCTCAGCATGATAAACATCATGTGCACAGCCTGGCACAAAATGAAAATGTTGCAACATTTCTTCGTCAAGGAAGAAATATTCAAGCTCTAGTGGTGATTCAGTGTGATCCCAATCAATAGCATCTATATCAAGATGCAATGGTTTGGAGGGGTCATTTGGGTTGTGAAGTAGAGTGTTCAAATCAATAGAGATCATATTGATGGAATGGATCATATATCCAAGACCACGTACATGTGACTCAAAATTTATATAACTTCCATCCTCAAGATGTGGTTCTGGGGGTATGGGGATCTCTGGATCCAATCTATGGATAAACTCAAAAATATGATTGCTAGGCTCTAGGAGCTCTTTGAATGTTAGCATATCAGGGAAGACCATATGATAAATCCTATCCAAATTATGAGCTCTTCCTTTGAGGTGCGTGTGGAGATTAATTTCTCTATACATATCCACTGCAGTGTATGGTGTATTACAATGACGTAAGTAGAGAGGTCCCAAGTAGGCTCTCTATTTTTCATCTTCATTGTCACTTCCATAATGGAAATTGATGGCAAGCCGGGATTCGCACAAACACATTCACAGTAATTTCATGGTAATTTCATTAAAAAAAAAAATAGCATGATACGGGTTACAGTATTCTCTCCAGTATACCACTTCTTCTCCCCCAATCCCGAACTTCACCATCCCCATCCTTATAGCATTTCGGGTTTTTAACGAGGCCCCGATCCTCTCGGCCATCAATGCCCTGCCTAACAAATTCAAATTCTAATTTTTTTTTTTCCCTCCCTCGGTCGAACTCCTCCAATTTTCTCACAATAAATGCCCCTGCCTTACCCACCATGAAACCCTCATTAAAGCTCTTCTCTGACCTGCAAACGCCGCCTTGGTCAGATCGTCCTTCCGTGCCTCTGTTTCGCCCATAACGTCCATGCTCTGTACTGTTGTGAAGACCATCCCCATCTTTAATACACGCGGTCACGAAATTCAATTTCAATCTTCGTGGCAGCCCGCGCGTTTAATTAATTCCCTTTTCTGCTTTGTCTTCGGCTGACCGTGTCACTTTAAAACACGTGGAGGACGCGTGTCTGCATTTAATTAACTTCCGTTTCTGCTTTGACGCGTGTCACAAGCTGGCCTTCAAACTTGTCGCGATATCGCGACATGTCGCGATATCGCGACCCACGTCCCTTCGCCTCCACCTTGGAAAAAACAATCACGATATCGTGACATGTCACGATATCGCGACATGTCGCGATATCGCGACCCACGGTCCCTTCGCCTCCACCTTGGCGGAAACAGTCGCGATATCGCGACATGTCGCGATATCGCGACCCCCCGCCCCTTTGCCTTCACCAAGGCAAAAAGAAGCCGCGATATCGCGACATGTCGCGATATCGCGACTCAAACCGGCCATTGCCCTTCCGAAGCCTTGGGGTCGCGATTTCCATGTCGCGATTTCGCGACCCCAACGCAACATGAGCCCTTTACTCAAAAACTTCTCCTTCTTTTTCTTTTCTTACGAAAACTCCCTCTTGGGCCAAGATTTGAAACAAACCCAACACAAATACTTAGAAAATAAAAGCGAACAATTAAATGATTTGGAGGATGCAAGATTGCTCCTTGACCACCGGATGCTCCTGCATCAGACACCCGGGGTAGAATAAAAAAAGTGATCCTCACTTTTGTTCGGCTAAGGGGAGACCCAAGCGGTCAACCTCCGCCTTCGACAACCAAGTCGCATCTTCAGTTGGTCTGCCCCTCCACTTGATCAAGTACTCAATATATCGCTCTGTTTCGGGTGCTCCGGCCTTCATGGTATCTAATATTTCCTCGGCCTCATCTGTGCTCGGAGTAGAGGCTGGAAATTGCCATGGTTCTGGACTTTGCATGTCTGTACTTTCTCCCTCATGATATTCCACGAGATCTGAAATATTAAAAATAGGTGAAATATCAAGCCAACTCGGCAATTTCACTTCATACGCATTTCCTGACTCCCGTTTTCCCAGTATTTTGCATGGCCCAAACTTTTTCATCTTCAATTTATTGTAAGTCTTGGCAGGAAATCTCTCCTTCCTGAGATACACCATAACCTCATCTCCAATCTCGAACTCCTTGAACCGCCGCTTCTGGTCTGCCCTTGTCTTATATTGACTGTTCATTTTTGTAATCTGTCTTTTTACTTCCTCATGCAGACTTTTTATATGCTCTGCAAATTCTTCTGCCTCGGCACTACATTTTTCTCTTCTGTCCAACTTTCTTAGCTCGGACACATTCCTCGGGCTGTTTCCATATATTATCTGGAACGGTGATTTATTTGTGCTTTTATTAACTGAACTGTTATATGCAAACTTTGCCTGTGGTAAGACTAAATCCCATCCCTTGGGTTGATCCACTATCAAACACCGCAGTAAATTGCCCAGGCTTCTATTGACCACCTCCGTCTATCCATCTGTCTGTGGATGGTATGCTGAACTGAATTTCAAGTCTGTCTTCAATTTCTTCCACAGAGTTCTCCAGAAATACCCAACAAACTTTGTATCTCTGTCTGAAACTATACTTCTCGGCAAACCGTGAAGTCGTACCACTTCTTTGAAGAACAACCCAAACAATGTGAATCGCATCACTTGTCTTTTGGCGAGGAATAAAATGTGCCATTTTGGAGAACCGGTCCACCACCACAAATATTGAATCATTTCCTCTCTCGTGTTCTCGGCAATCCAAGAACAAAATCCATGCTTATGTCCTCCCATGGTCTCTCGAGCACGAGTAATGGCTGGTACAGTCCTGTATTTTTTTTCACACCCTTTGCCATCTGGCATATTCTCGCAACTTTGCACAAACTTTCGTACATCTTGCCGAAGTTGTGGCCAGTAGTAATTTTCCTCAACCAAGGCAATGGTCTTATCCCTACCAAAATGCCCAGCCAATCCTTCGCCGTGCTTTTATTTGATTAAATTCTCCTGCATGGAACTTCCGGGAATGCACAACTTATCGCCCTTGAACAAGCATCCCGTCTTGGATTAAGAAATCCAACCATTTTGTTCTATCTATGGTAAGAGGTATTGAGCAAGCCTTCCAGGCTTCGCAAAATTTGGATCTGCAGGGTATAGATCCTTCAGTTCTTCAAACCCCACTACTTCCACTATCAATCTGGTCAGCAGAGTCTGCCTTCTACTTAAGGCATCTGCAACCCTGTTTGACTTCCCACTTCTGTGCTTTAGTACAAAGGTATAACTTTGGAGGAACTCCACCCATTTCATGTGCCTTTGGTTCAGTTTTGTCTGACTGTTAATGTATTGCAAAGCCTGATGGTCAGTAAATAGTACAAACTCCTTTGGTAATAAATAATGTCTCCACTTTTTTAGGGCCTGAACTATAGCATAAAATTCTTGATCATAGACAGAGTACTTCTTCCGAGCATCATTTAACTTTTCACTTAAATAAGCAACTGGCTTGCCTCCTTGACTCAGTACCGCCCCTATTGCACTGCCACTGGCATCACAGTCCACCTGAAATACCTTGCCAAAGTCTGGAAGTGCCAAAACAGGCTGTTCTATAACTTTTCTCTTCAATGTGTCAAAGCTCCTTTCAGCCCCTGATGTCCATTTGAACTCCTTTTTATCTCCCCTCATTGTCTCGGTGAGAGGTGCACAAATACTGCTGAAGTTCTTTATGAACTTCCTATAAAACTGGCCAGACCATGGAATGACCTCACTTATGTTGTGCTCCTTGGAGTAGGCCATTCAATGATTGCTCTCACCTTTTCGGGGTCCATCTTCAGGCCTTCTCACTGAGATTACAAACCCCAAGTATACCAATTCCTTCTTGACAAAATTACACTTTTTCAAATTTATTAATAACTGTTCTTCTTGCAGATTTTCAAAGACTCTCCTGATATGCATCAGGTGTTCCTCCAGGGTCCGGCTAAATATCAATATATCATCTAAATAAACAATAACAAACTTTCCCAAAAATTCTTTTAGTACTTCATTCATCAGCCGCATGAAGGTACTTGGTGCATTGGACAGTCCAAAGGGCATGACTAACCACTCAAACAGGCCTTCTCTTGTCTTGAAGGCTGTCTTCCATTCATCCCCCTCTCGGATACGGATCTGATGATACCCACTTTTTAGGTCAATCTTTGTGAAGTACTCAGCTCCACTTAAACAGTCCATGATATCATCCATTCTTGGTAATGGGAATCTGTACTTAATAGTAATTTTGTTGATGGCCCGTGAATCTGTACACATCCTCCATTCTCCATCCTTCTTTGGCGCCAGCATCTGCAGTAATCTGCGCATGGACTCAAACTTTCCCGAATTAATCCCTTTTCTAATAATTCTTGGACCCGTCTATTTAACTCCTCAGTCTCTACAGGTGTCATCCTGTGTGCAGCTTTATTTGGCAGGCTTGATCCTGGTACTAAGTCTATATGGTGGCTAATTTTTCTCACAGGGGGTAAGCCCTCAGGCACATTGTCAGACACAATGTCTGGAAATTCCTCCAAGCAGATTTAGAACTTCTGTTGGGGTATCCCGACATTCCTTCCCCCTAACTCTTGGAATTATTGCATAACATAAATGTTCATGCTTTAACCCATTCAGAAACTCTCTCCCCTCAACTAAACAGACTTTGGAAATATTACACACCTTTTCATCTGTATCCTTCAAGGGCTTTAGCTTATGGCGTACACCATTCTTTGTCAATGAGTAGGTGTTGGCACGGCCATCATGTACTGCACTCCGATCAAACTGCCAGGGTCTCCCCAAGAACATGTGGCAAACATCCATGGGTAAGATGTCACACAGACCTCATCAAAATACTTCCCAACGTTAAATTTAACGAACACCGCTCATTGACCAAGGCTCCGTGGTCCTTTTGTAACCATGCGACCCGGTATGGGTGTGGGTGTTTCTTCCTCTCTAACTGTAACTTCGTAACCATTTCCTCTGAAACCAGGTTATCCGTGCTACCATTATCAATAATGATATTGCAAACCTTGCCCGCACATTTACATCTAGTGCGGAATAAACTTTTCCTCTGGGTCCGTGTCCTTCTCCTCGTTCAACAAGACTCTTCTTACAACCATTGTTTCTCCTCTCTCTGCTTCTTCAAAATGCTCAGATTTAGCATCCTCCTTTGCCACAGCAGCTCTGGATGGGCCCTCAGGCCTCTTGTTTGTTCTTTCTCGATGTTGTGGACATTCAAATGCCCTGTGTCCTTCTTCACCACAGTGGAAACATGTTCCACGAAATACTCCCCTTCCAAACCCTCGTCCAGATCCACCCCGTCCTCTTGGGTAGTTGTTCTGATCTCGGGGCTGATAAACATCTTCTTATTTTTGGTCCCTGGTTACTATCGGCTTCCCCAGTCTTCTTCGGATCCTTGTACTTTTCTCCACTGGTCCTCCCACCAGTCCTTCCACCTCGGCCTCTTCCTCTTTGCTTGCCTTCAAACCGCCTGTTTAACTTTTCTTCTACCTTCAAGGCAAATTGATAGGCATCCTCAATGGTGTTTACTCGAACCAGGCTCAGTTCTTCCTGGATACCAAGCCTCAACCCATTAATGTAACGGGCTACTTTCTCTTTATTTGCCTCTAAATGCCCTGTTCTAATAGAAATTTTGTAAAATTCTTCAGTGTACTCTTGGACAGCTTTTGTTTGTCCTGTCTCAAGCTCGCATTTTTCTTAGCGGATCCAACTCGTAATCTGCCGGGATGAACTGTCTTTTAAGCTTCTCCACCATTTTATCCCATCTTGTTATTCTTTCTTTCCCCCTTCTGTTTCTCTCCAACTGCATTCCCCTCCACCAAATGCGGGCATGACCCTTTAACTTGGTCTTAGCAAATCTGACCCGGTTAGGGTCTTCAATCTCCTCATACTCGAAATATTCCTCTAAATCATTTATCCAGATCAATCACTTCTTCCGGATTCAGATTTCCTGAGTAGGTAGACACCTCCATTTTTGGCTATTTTCCAATCCGAGAGATGGCCTTATACAACCGGGCTCGAGCAGGATCCACGACTTCCTGCTTCTTCCTCGATCTGTTCTTCCTCTTCAACTTCATCTTCACTTTCCTCTTCCCCTCTCGGGTTCGTGCCTTCTGCGTAACTCTGCTTGCAAGGCTTGAACTTGTCTTTGCAAGGCCCGGAAGTCTTCGGCCGGTACCACATTTCCTGCTCCGCCACGGTTCCTTCGTGGAGGCATGATATATATATATATATATTTTTTTTCTCTGTATTATTTATTATTTATTTATATAATTTTTTTTTTTTTTCAAGAATTCTTCCACAGATCCTGGTGCAACTGCCTCTCTCCGGCGATCTGTTACACGCTCAGGAGCTCCCGCTCTGATACCACTGATGGCAAGCCGGGATTCACACAAACACATTCACAGTAATTTCATGGTAATTTCATTAAAAAAAAAATAGCATGATACGGGTTACAGTATTCTCTCCAGTATACCACTTCTTCTCCCCCAATCCCGAACTTCACCATCCCCATCCTTATAGCATTTCGGGTTTTTAACGAGGCCCCGATCCTCTCGGCCATCAATGCCCTGCCTAACAAATTCAAATTCTAATTTTTTTTTTTCCCTCCCTCGGTCGAACTCCTCCAATTTTCTCACAATAAATGCCCCTGCCTTACCCACCATGAAACCCTCATTAAAGCTCTTCTCTGACCTGCAAACGCCGCCTTGGTCAGATCGTCCTTCCGCGCCTCTGTTTCGCCCATAACGTCCATGCTCTGTACTGTTGTGAAGACCATCCCCATCTTTAATACACGCGGTCACGAAATTCAATTTCAATCTTCGTGGCAGCCCGCGTTTAATTAATTCCCTTTTCTGCTTTGTCTTCGGCTGACCGTGTCACTTTAAAACACGTGGAGGACGCGTGTCTGCATTTAATTAACTTCCGTTTCTGCTTTGACGCGTGTCACAAGCTTGCCTTCAAACTTGTCGCGATATCGCGACATGTCGCGATATCGCGACCCACGTCCCTTCGCCTCCACCTTGGCGGAAACAGTCGCGATATCGCGACATGTCGCGATATCGCGACATGTCGCGATATCGCGACCCACGGTCCCTTCGCCTCCACCTTGGCGAAAACAGTCGCGATATCGCGACCCCCCGCCCCTTTGCCTTCACCAAGGCAAAAAGAAGCCGCGATATCGCGACATGTCGCGATATCGCGACTCAAACCGGCCATTGCCCTTCCGAAGCCTTGGGGTCGCGATTTCGCGACCCCAACGCAACATGAGCCCTTTACTCAAAAACTTCTCCTTCTTTTTCTTTTCTTACGAAAACTCCCTCTTGGGCCAAGATTTGAAACAAACCCAACACAAATACTTAGAAAATAAAAGCGAACAATTAAATGATTTGGAGGATGCAAGATTGCTCCTTGACCACCGGATGCTCCTGCATCAGAAACCCTCACTGCTACCTACTAGAACTAGGAGATCAGGAAGATGGGGCCCCATGAAATCCCACTCTCGATAGCTAATATCATCCATGGAAGGTTGCTCATCCTCAATGACTATCTTCAAAGTAAAAAATGACATAAATTAAGAGGGCCCAATTAATCCAACTTAGTCTCATACTTAGATTTCTCATTGCTTGAGGACTCGTCATCAGCATCACTCTCATACATGCAACTCGGTCCACCTATCTTAAATATGGGCTCTGCACTATCCTCGCTAGAATGATCTTTTGACTTAGAATCTATTTCTATGCTAGTGATATAAACTTGCATGCCTATGTCATCAACTACCTTACAATTTTTTTCATCCAATTTATCTCTTGGTATGTGCTTTGGACCGGTCTCCACCAAGATGTCTTCGTGATATATCTCGAGTGGTTCTATAGTGATGTAAGACACTAACCATTTATCCCTTCGAAAGGTAGAGGGATTGGCATGATAACGATTGAAGTAAAATTCTCCCCCATATTGAGGTACATGCAGTCAAAACATGCCACCAGGAATTCATCCTATCCTCCAATATAATATCCTAACCTAAATCTGTCAGTAGGCAACTCATACTATGATTCATAAGGCCTACTACGCCTCTGCTCAAATAATTTGAGACCGTAAACATACCAATGGTGAAGCTAAAAATATCATAATGTGTAATCTAGGCTATAAATATAATGAACATTCATAGTGAATGGTTCATCATCATCCTCATCTATGGAAATGTGAGATGCAAGCTGGTCGAGCCCTCCATAGATGAAATTGGTTTGGTTAGGAGGTACCCCTAATGGTACCACAGTCCCTACGAGAAGGTGATAGGCTTATGGTCAGCCCATATCTTGTGAATTCTCGATGACTGGTATAAATGTCACATTCTACACAATATATTCCCCTAATCTGGGATTAACCAAATGAATGGTCACCTATGGTGCAGATGACCCTATTGAAGATGCAAGTGAAGTAGGCTGAGGTGCCTCTTTGACTTATCCTTGAGCATCCTCTACTTCCATAGGAGTAGGGACCTTGATGACAACTAGTTTGAGCATTCACTTTATCTATTTTTCACCCATATTTACCTTTAGCTTCTTATCATCTCGATACATTATGGATACAAACAGTTTAGTAGAAGCAACTGTTGTGTTCTTTGATTGTTGAGATACGGATGTTGTAGGTTTGGCACACACTTATTTCATTTTACCTCTTGGATATTTGATTAGTGACACTGGTTGTATGTCCAGGTGCATTTAGGGGAGCAAGAAGTCCCCCAAAAAATATTCTAAGTTTATGTATTTGAATGGATCTTCATCCGAAGGCACCACGTGAACCTGTCCCTCATGCTCATATTTAACACATTGATGGAGAATGGAAGGGACACGATGCATTTCTCTTATCCAATGCCATACTAGAAGTATATTATATTGCATAGCACATTCAATAACATGATACATCATAGGGATGGTCTTTATTCCCACCTGAATGGGTAAGACTATAGTGTCAAAAATTGAGCATAATGTGTCATTAAAAGATCCCAACGTGAAGGTAGAAGGTATGATATGCGTCTTTGGCAACTTTAGGTATGTCAATGCCTTTTTCATTATTATATTTATTTATGATCTCGTATTAATTAAAACCCACTTAAAATGTTTGTGGTTTACACATGCAATGATATTAAGTGGTGGGTCTGCTATGACAGTGGAAACCATCTTGATTTCATAATCATAAAATTGTATAATCGGTTCTTGACACTGTTGCACGTGTCCCACAAAGTGTGTAAATGCTTTAGGATCCTGGAACTACACTTCTATGGATCTTAGATCTTAGAATATCCATAAGCATCTCCCTATGTTTTTGGGACTATTTAATCAGTTTATAAATAGACAAATTCACTAGATTCATTTTTAGGTTTTGAACTAACCTACTTCTGATTGTCACCACCTGTCTAGTTAGTGGGCCTGGCACATTTTGGGCTGGCCTTGGAGGAGGTGCAGTGTGGAATCTAATGGGAGCTTGAGGTTGATTGGGTCTTTCATACCTCACATGTCTTGTGATGATGTTGATTATTCCAATGAACTCATGGGTTGGTGGTTCGATGCGTACTTGATTGACTTGGCCAACATTATTCCTTGGTGCATCATGGTTGGGTACAAGATTTTTGTAAATACCCATACTATGATTTTTTGGTGCTTGTGGATTATCTACAATAAGCGTACCTCTTTCGATCATATTTTGTATTAAATGTTTGAATGACCAACATACCTCTATGTCATGACCTTTTCTTGATTAAATATGCAATATTGATCATCCTTATACCCCTTAGGCTTGGGTTGACTAGGGTCCACTAATTTGATCTCGGGTAAGTTTATTGCCTTTGCCTCACACAATTTATGAAAAATCATTGTCAACGATTTCAATAATTGAGTGAATATGTGAGGAGGATGTATTTCTTTATATTTACCCTTCTGGTTGTTGTTGCACTACTCATACTATGTAGGAGGAGGTTAGGCTTGATAAATTTATTATTGCTGCCCCTTATCCCCTTTTTGAAGGTTTAAAACCACCTGATTAATGTGGGCCAACTTGGCCTATTTTTTCTCAGTGCTCTTCTTGTTCCATTCCTTCTTGTTCCTAAGTTTCAAGTTACCCTCCTATAACTTGATATCCTCTATCACTTTGGCTTGCTCCAAAGCCTCCTCGAAGGTCTAATATTACTGTAATTATAATAATAGCAAAATGTACTTTATGCAACTTTTTGTAAACATTTGAGTTAATGTAGAAGAAGGTATGGAGAATGACAACTTTACCATCATATTTCTCCATAATTTCTCATAATTCATAATTGGCTCATCATCATGTTGCATTAAAGCAACCATATCAGATAGGTTCACCTTTTTCTTGATTCCAAAGGAGAAGCGTTCAAGAAATACATCGGCCAATTGCTCAAAATTGGTGATTATGCACCTCTTGAGTTGATTAAACCACTCTCAAGCTGGGCCTGAGAGGGTTGTAATGAAGGTCTATAGGAGTAGGGCATCATTTCTTTTGATCTAAAATAACATATCTAGAAAACTTTTTATGTGCTCCTAATTTTCCTCATCTCCTTTAAGATTTTCTAGCCTAGGCATATCAAAATGCTCAAGATAGGCCTAAATAGGCACTTACGGGCATAAAGGTTAGTTATAAATATTATTCAAGATAGGCTTTTGATAAGCCATTCCTTGATTCTCAATAGCTTTGACCTTTTCTTCCAAGGTGTTATAGGCCTACGAATATAGGAACTCCTCTTCTCTGGATTGTCTTTGAGGCACCTTTGGAGGCATGTTCCTCTTTGGTTGAGGTGGTAAAATAGGCTCATCATCCACTTCAACTAGGGATATTTTAGGATATTCTTGATCTAATTCCTCTCCCACTTCTTCTTCATACTGCCTATGCCCATGATATTAAGAACCAATGCACCGATCTCTATGTTGGGTAATATGGCAAGTATGGGTGTCTATATGATCAAGGTAGAACTTAGGCTGTGAAGTAGCTCACATGTCAGTGCTCTCCCTATACTCACTATGGAGAGGTAAACCAGCACTGTCCAATCAATCCTCCCTCTCAACATGCTTCTTTTGATCAAGGATGTGTTGCTTGTGCATGCATTATTTGTATAAGCATTGTATTATGAACCTTTGCATCTGAGTGTTCTCATTTTCAAGATATTCCTGCTCTGCATGAACATCCTCCAATTGGTCTTGGAGAATTTTATGTCTCTACTCTGATACCATTTTATGAGATCTATATATGTTATTAGCCATATGAGGCCTCTGGTGTGTGCACTCTATTCGAGCAGATTTGTGAGTGTGTCCTCCAATGGATTGATCTGTTATGCTCTTGCTCTTTCCTGTGAAGATGAAATTTACATTTAGTGGTTGCCTATACTCTATGCCCACATGGGATGCAGTGGCATGCATATCATGAGAACGTTTGGAGAACTCTCTAGGTTCTCTGACGGTCCTAATGGCACTATCACTACACATGCTTAAAAATGAGAAGGTGTAGGAGTAGGCTTATAACTTAGCTATCCTAAGACTTTTTCTAGACCGTCTAACTATCTACTATGTCATAGCTCATGAGATGGCATACCATTTACTCCCACTTTAGACATGTCTATGGTAATCTTACAATGTTCACCTCTATGGGAGGTTTTCCTGGGTGTATGCTTGGAAGCATCCCCCTTTGTTTACCCCTAAATGGGTAGATCTTGGACTTATCTATACTCATATGGTGGGGGCTTTGAGCCTCCCTTAGCTATAGGTTGAAGGGGTACCAATATGGATCCTTCTATGACATACCCTTAAGTAGATCCCATGGAACCACGTGAAATGTGGTCACGATAAATGCTAACATATCTAGGACCCCCATGATAGGAATCCCCATGCTCTGATATGTTCCTTAAGGAGTGTCTAATGGTTCCTCTAATTAGGGTATTCTCAATAGGATCCCCACACATAGAATTATCCCCTCTAATACTCACCGAACGAAGTTTAGGAGGATTCTATGGTTGAGGGATTTTCGTATCTTAATGTGCATTGGGTGGAGCTTCGGCCTTGACCTTGGTTCTATGCTTGGATTGGCCTATCCATTTATGTACCATGATATTACATTATCTTGTATGTAAGTTTTAAGACAAACAAAGTAAACAATAATGATTATATCTTTAAATTTTTTTTTGTGAGCCCTAAATTGTTTTGATGTATTTTGAGATTTGTTGTATCAAAAAGTAACTCTCATCATTTTTTCAATATGTTTATGATATACTCAATTGTTAAATGGCTTTCACCTGTATACTCATATATTGACAACATGGCAATGAACTTCAGGCCATGTAATCCCACCTATAATATATGATAATTAAGTCCATATATGGTCAAGGAGCACAAGTCCTACCGGTCCTCATCCTGTTTACCTGCAGTCAGCTATATACCTCTCTAAGGAGAGATACGTGCAAATTTTCCATGGGTTATGTTAGCATCTTGGATCCAGTATTGGTCTAGTAACAAAAGGATCGAGGGAGTTGGACCAACGGATGGAAATAACTGCCATCGTCGTTGAACCCTACTAGTGGTTGGATGTGACTTCCAACTCATTAGCATTTAAAGTGTGTCATGGAGTGTGTGTTTTTTTTTACTTTGCATTAAAATGAAATGCATAAAATAGCACTCAAATTATTTTGCTACATGCTTTTCAAAAGAACGTTTCACTTTAAAATAATGCACGACTATGCTATATTATTTTTTAGAGAATGCATTTATCTTTGAAAGAGTTACCACTGATTTGGCATTAAGCATGCAAAATCTAAAATATGAAATGTCCCAGACCATTGGATACTAGGGTGGATTGCAATCAGAGATCTGTTATTCCTAGCAATGACTAGTAGAAAATAAAAAAGCATCTATGAATTTCCCATTCTACCTTTTTCTATGTTTTCTACTTAACCTAACATTTTTGCATTCTACCAAAAAAATATACAGATAGGAAATTACAAAGACAAAAAAATACTCCTACCTCAGATCTAAGTTCAATGGAGATCTAGCTTCTTGTTGTCTGTTATGTTTTCTACTGATCACGTTTATCAAGCGCGGCAACAACTGTTGCCCATGGATCTGTGGCATGACAACAACTGTTAACCATGGTTGACAACCATGACTAAGCCCTGATATCAAAAAACAAATCAATTTAGCTTTCAAAACACATAAATTGTGGAGTTCCACCATGATCACCTTTTGTAGCAATCCAGGATGCATACACCAAATCGTATAATTGAAGCATCACATAAAGCATGAAAGAAAGACAAATTTACAAATAACCACAAAGAAGGATTTATTTTTATTAAATTTCCAATGAAACTCGATTACAAATTCATCCCTCTTAGGAATACCAAATCTGATACAATTATTACAATCAATACAATTCCCCACGTAAGGGTAGGTCTAATTCACAAGCTTCCTAGGTTGACACGAACTACTCTAAGGCAAATGTAGCCTTCTTCTCCATGATTAAAGGTATTTATTGCTTTGAATGTTAAGACCCTATTAACCCTATGTTCAAGAAACAACAATAAGCAATTAGAAGCAAAGGAGGCCTCTCTTGATGAGGCTTTTAGAGGAAATTGTATAAAATATTATCATGAAAGCTTAAAATCAAGAAAGCACATAAAGCATAGAAATCTACTCTAAGCATAATAATTGACCATAAATAATGTAAAGGAAGCATAGATCAATCTATCTAATTTCCTAATTAAACCATTGAAAGAATGAAAACATGAAAAGTAGCAACTATTGTCCTAATTGTTTAAATGACAAAATGCAAGGAAAGATAGCTTTAAACTATGATTCTACCACACAATTGTCTCTAATAAAGTAAATCTAGATCAAATGTATCTAATATAAAGTAGGTAAAATGTAAAATACTGCTAAAACCAAGGAAAAATGAAATTAAACCTTGATCGCGGGTCTGTGAAGAGGTTGGCACTGTTAGCCATGGCTAACAGTCATGACTGAGCTGGAAATGAAATTGCCCTCAAATGTTGGTCTTAAATCTCCAATTCTCCTTGAGTAATTGACGATCAAGGGTCACCATGATGTCCTTTGATAGATTTTGTGGTTGAATTGCTTAGATTAGTGATGGATTGGGCTCAATTGATTTCTTGATTTCTCCTAGCCCTCCATAGCCTTCTTGGTTCCAAATACCATTTGATCCCTAATTGGGAAACAAAAGTGTTTCTCTCAATGTATGCAAGTGAGTATGCAATTTGATAGGGCTTCACTGCTCTTCAATTTGATATTTGTCTATATATTTTCCAATTTAGAGGGGGTTCTTATAGAATTTTAGGAGGCCATGTCTTAGATTCATGGGGAAGCCAAGATCAAGAAGGGATAGCTGGGGTAGTTGAATAGAAACTTTTAGATTTTTACTCCCTCTAACTGCTCAAATATGCAACCAATTGTCTATTGAAACCAATTTTGGATCGTCCAAGGTCCAACTAATTTTTTAGGCTAGCCACGAGTATGAGGGATGGTCAGCTCCGTTAACCACGGGTGTTAGCCACGGCTAAAACTTATTAGACCGAACTGCCTAAATGAGTGGTTAAAACCACTTCTATACCTTGGAATATATCCAAGATCTTCTGTATTGTCTTCTAGAATGTACCATATGAGTAGTCACCTCGACATGACACATTTTAGGTGTCTACATCACCATATAATTATAATAGTAAAATGGCTAATACACATCAATAGAAATAGGATGCAAGTAATATATAGTTGAGTTGGAAGCTATTATAAATAAGAAGAGTGAGTAAAAATAGCTAGCTAAATAGTTGAGGCTAAAAAAAATAAAATCATAGAAGAAGAAAGAAGAAGCAATTAGGTAGAAATACTATGACATCTCCCAACTCAAACAAATGGAGAAGAATCTAAGAGACGATATTGATTCTATCAAGTGTGGGCCTCAACCATAGATATCATCAAAGGACTTTAAGACTAGATATTATTTGAAGTTAAGCGAGGACATATCTACAAAACTTATAGGAATGTAATTCCCTTCTAACCAATATTGAAACAAATATGATAAATGTAGAGTTCAACTTCTTGCTTAGATCCAAATACATGCCAATCCTAAATTAAACTTATAAATTTGGCTTAGATTAGCCATAACAACTAGGTATCCCTTCTAAATAAGTGTTGTAGATAGAATTGATGAATATTACTTACAAGTAGTAACTCCTTACCAATTTCCAATCCTCCTATGACATACTAAAAACATTTTGTATAATTTATGAAATCACATCATCTAGCTAATCCTAGGAGGACTTCCAAGCCCCCCTTCAGACTAGGGTGCAATTCCATCTAAAGATAAACATGCTAAGCTAGTTGAGAAGCAAAAGAAATAAATGTATCAAGTAGATAAAACCTCACCAACAAATATTCTATACAATACCCCAATATCATACAATAATTAGAAAATTATCTTATAAAGGGTAAAATCAATTTCAAATATTATAAGGAACTATCGAGGAGGAATATAATTTTTTTATCACAACATAATTTTAGCTAAAAATCATTATGATTCCTTAGACATCGAATGGGAAATATTACAAGGTTTGTAGGCTAGGTAAAGTCTCTACATGTGGTCATAATTTTTATTCTCTCTATTGACTCCATAACCCAATAATTAACGCTATTTGGGGTTATTTGACAACTAGGATCGGTGTCCCTACAAGTCATTAAAAATGTAGTATCAGGTATTACCTTTAATCATCACAAGTGACTAGATAATAGTCATTAGGGAATGGAAGTAAAATATCCCCAAATAAACAAATATGATTTGATAGTTTTGAGGTCATAATGTATCAAGAATGGTTGAGTATTATACTAAACTATAGTCCTCTATCATTTGATTTGTTGATAATTTGGTGTTACAAGTATCCTACAAAAATAATTTTGCTTTGAAAATAACATTTATAATATTGTAATTTGTACCATTGAAGGATTTTAACCTAGAGTGAACAAGGTGAATTTCTTGCTACAAATAGAATCCATGACCCATTGTAAATAATGTTTTGGCTATGGCTATATGAGGAAATTATAGAGCTACACTCTCATAATGCAATTTTTTTTATTTTTATTAATGAAAAATTGTGTATATCATTTATACAATACTATGTCTCAATTGGTCAAACCTATCTCTATTTATATATGTGAGTCTACATCTAAGATGGATTAAAATTGTTTTTATCTTGATTGATTTATTTTATTGATCAATTCACTATCCTTTCCACTATCATTGGAAATTATTTTACTTTTAATATCTCACATCCTTACCTTCTAATATTTACCTTTTGCATTTATTTTTTCTATTTTAGTTAGATTAGATTAGTTTAGCATAGGACAATGGTAATCCAATCTAAATATGAAGGTAAAAAATATTACAGATATAATTTTCCTAGAATGTTGATATAGGTATGATGGAATTATCATCTTGCTCCACATTTCAACACACATGCAAAAGGATTATGTTAGATCTCCACTATTCTAGTTGTATGTCTTTAAGGATCCAACACAAACACTTATTGATGTGGTTCTATATATTATTTATTATAAGGATATATAAGGTAAATAAATATATCTCTTTACACTCTAGGTAATTTTAAAAAGTAAAAACAAATATCCAAAATGAGAAATCTAGGAATCCTTTCAAGAAACTAGCTTGATTTTTTTGCAATAGGGATGGGCACAAGGTAGTGTTTTGTTGAAAATAGATCAAGAAACTTGAAGAATCAACCAAGGATGACCATAATACTTTTATTTTATATACACAAGGAGGAATTTCCATGATGTAGATACCTCCCATTCCCATTTTATTATTCATTTACTATATTTAATATCTTCTTCTTTAGAGGAGTGGATTACAAATTTAGGGATAGCATCACAAATGACATAGCAATATCATATTTTGAATGACTACAATGAACAACATAATGTTGATTGTGTTTTCATTAGTGATGATTAACTAGATGTGTTGAGCTAACATGCTATTTGTCCTCATTTTGAGAGATTCCTCATGTAGTATGTGTGGCCCCTATTCTCCTTTATATTTATAATATCACACATACTAACAAAAACATGGAATTTTGACCTAAAGCATGGCTAATTAAAGATGTTGGTAATGAATTTAAGATAGTTTCTTCAAATATAGTAAGATTATAATTACATATATAATCTTTATGAGTGTCATTCCTATTTTTATTCTTTTTTCTCAAAGAAGAGATATTTTGTTTCTATGGTATCTTGGGCACATGACACTAGCAAGTAATAGAATCATACACTTGGACATATTAGTTATGAATTCTTAAGGTACACAAGTCATCTTATAATATTATATGGTCTTGGTTCTATTATTAGTAGTTCTCTTGATGGATGTGTTTAGGTAATCATAGCTAGGAGCGATTCCTAAAATGGAAATCTAGGTGTTCTACTCAATCATTCGAGATCATCCATAATAAAAATTTTGGGTCAATGAATCATATTATTTCTAGGAACTAGTACTTACTCATATTTATTGATGATTTCTTTAAGGATGTGTAGCTTTACCTAATTCACACCAAATATAAAGCTTTTTTAAAGTTCAAGTCTTTCAAAGCTCTTTTGGAGTACTATTTAAGAGAAAAAACAAGTGCCTATGAACTGATGGATAAGGTAATTATGTCAATCATGACATTGGTTATTTTTTAAGCTCTTCATATTATTTGTTTTTAATAGGATATTCACCATAGTATAGAGTAGAGCAAGGTTGTTGAGTGAAATAAAAAATTCATCATGGAGATGAATAGATGCATGTTGTATACTAAGTATATAGAGTCTAAATTCTAGGATGAAAGTGTTTCTTGTAAAACACAAATCATCAATAAAATTTAAATTCAAGTTATTTAGGGTATGACTTGTATTAAGATATTAATAGGACATAAATACAATATTTATTAGTTTTACATCTTTAAATCTATTACATGGGATCAAATTTCTAAAGATATATAAAATAAGGTTCTTTTAAATATTTGTCGTTCCATCCATGTGGGGTATTTTTATACTTATAAGGCTTATCAAATTTATGATCCTATGATGAGGTGTTTTTAGTTACTCCTTTAGATCCCCTTCTTGTTCTCTACGTAGATGATCTCCCAAAGTTATTTATTGCTCCCTCCAATATTTTTGCTACCATTATTCTAAATTTTGTAACTCCTCAACCTATCTATTTGAGTTTACTAAATATTCCCACTACTATGACTATTTATATTTTAGATTATCCTCTATTATCCACTCAAGTTTTGGATTATGAATCTAATGAGCTTGATCCTCCCATGTATTCCATGATGGCATTGGATATTCAATTTTATGATTAACATGTGTTAGATAATTCAAGAACTTATTTGTATGATACTTACATGTAGGAGGTAGAACCATTTTCCATGGATTATTTGATGTCAAATTGGTTAAAGATCCTCTTAGGATTCTTATCCCATTATCTCTTATATGAATCAATGAAAGGATCCATATTAGTATTTAGTACCAAGAGTTGATAATTTTGAATATCCCCTCACATACTCTTAGGCCAAGGGTTATTTAGAATGGAAGGATGAAATGTTGGAAGACCATGAGTCATTGATTAATATTAAAGTATTGGGGGTTATTCCTCTTCTTTAATGGAATAATATTACTGGCTATAAATCGGTCTACAAGACTAAGTACACATCTAGTGGTTAGAAAAATAAGAAAAAGATATGCCTTACTACTAAGGGATTCTCCTAATAATAGGGGTTTTATCATTTAAATAATTTTGATTCTATTTCATGGATGGATTATATTTGGGTATTTCTTTGTTATTACTTTAATTATATGGAAGGTACATTAGTTTAGCATGAAAAGTAACTTTCGTCATGGAAATATTTAAAAGGATAATTATATGAGGCATCCACTCAATGTTGATCTTGATGGATCCATTCAGTTGGTGTATAGGTTGAAGAATTTCTCATATGGGCTATAGTGGGATTCTTGTGCTTGATATGAGATGATTCACTCATTCTTCGTCAATTGTGGGTTTAGATAATATAAAACAAAGCATGATCTCCACATTGAGAATATCTTGACTTAAATTTTCATGTTATTTGCATGTGTAGTAGCATATGGAGCATGTAAGTATATATTGGGATGTCTTGTTAGAGAATATTATAACTTTATAGCTTGTTTGATACATTTGTGATGTAGTATCTTCACTAAGAAGGTTGCAACAACTATTCAAGAATAACTATATTATAAAAAATATTTCTAGAAAAGAAGTATAAAAATAATCTTATGATAATAAAATGCCATAGTAAAAATTAATAATAAATATTAAAAGTCTTAGTGTCATGGTAAATTATCTTTTTAACAAGGAGATATGCTGTAAATAATAAAATCTATACAAATCCAAGATATTCAAAACCACTTCTAGAAATATTATGCTATTATGGGAAAATTCTACAAGAAAATTTTCTAGAAGCATATGATATTTTTATTATCTCATGTAATTATAAATATCATGGGGAAATTCTAAAAATAAAATATCTAAAGCATATGATATTTTTACTATCTCATGTTATTATAAATATCCTAGAACAATCCTAGAAAGATGACTAGAATATATTCAAGTCAAAAATGAGATGTTTAGAGAGTGTTGCCTTGTGTCCATTTAAAATACTTGATTCATGTGATATCTAGCTCCCATGAGACCATAAATAGTGGGATCCCCCTTATGGAAAGTAAGTTGAGCAGGTGTGAGCTCATGGAAGTAATGGATAATCTAGTGTGAGAGTAAGAGCTAGAAAACCAATATAGCTAGAGAGGAGTATGTCATTACCTAAGGTGTGTCCAATATTGCTAGAGTGAAGATGTAGAACATGGAAATTGGAAAATTCTACAAGAGTTAAAGGTTCAATATAAGGGATGTATTTGCTCCAAAGGAAATATAGTGAGAATTCCTATAATATTATAGTTTGTAAATATAATAAATTTTATTCTATTTTTATTTTGCCATCTATTGTGTTATCATAATTTACTAATTTTCATAATATTTTTGTTATGAATGAGAGTTTTGTGTTAGTGTGCCATCACCGTATAGATACTATACCTCAATCATAAATACCATTGTGATATAAGGTCTTGGGAAAACATTGTGTGCATACCATATTTTGACATCAATATGGTTAGATTTTGGTAATCATATTGTAGGTTTATGATATTCTCATCATGGGAAAATTAACATTATTGATCTAGAAGATAAATTCATGAATTTATGATACTTTTGAAATGATATATTTGGATCTCCACTATTTTTTTGGATTTAGATCAATTAGTCACCCTCTAGGTTCACTACTTCTCAATCCAAGTAAACCTTAAATTATTTATATTGATATTGGAAGTATGGTTACACATAAGGGGTTGGCCCTAAAATGTATTTATAAAAATGGGGTGAATTAGTTTTGATTTTTTATTCTAATTTTATGGTGAAAGGGTAACCTATTATTAAGGGTAATATTGGAAATTTAAACTTAAAATGGTCCAATTATTCTAAAATGGGGGCGAATCTACCCAAAAAATAATTTACACCCAAAATATTTGGGCTAATGGTCCCCGGTCAAGGGAACTCAATATTAGCCAATTCCAAATGTTAAAAATCCAAATATTCATTAATTAATGATGATTAACCATCATGCATAACCCTAATTGGAAGGGGTGTAGAATTTTCTAGGATTCTTTTTACTTCTAGTTTGAATCTTTGAGCATATTTGATTAAAAATTTAGCAAATACCATACTATACCTATCACTTTATGAGGTATTTATCTAAATCACCCATACTTCATTAGATATTATATTTATTGTTAGTTATTATTATAGGTATATATAGGCATCCCATGGGAGTCATTGAATAACAATAGAGTAGATCCATTGATATATTAAATACACACACTAAATGTGTATTCACTATTTTATTGCAACATATCTAGTGTTGATACGATTCTACAATGTACATTGGGTAGAATATTTGGACCAATGATGGTCTACCATGAGTTTTATCTTCTATCTTGGTTCTAGATCAATATCTTAATGTTGTAAAGAATAGACCGTTATATCCCAATTTTCAATGAAATCTAGGTATTATGCTATCATTGAGACTCCCAAACACCTGTGATGGATACTCATGATTCTAAAGCACTTGGGTATTTTAAATAGTTTTTTATGACCATTCAATGTGCCAATTGGCTTTTCATCAAGATTATCCATAATCTAGTATTTTATTGATGGACTAAGCACTTCAATTTTTAGATACACAATGCTCTATTAGTGGATCAAACAATGGGTATCTTAACTAAGGTCATGTCCAAGGCATTTTTTTTATAATCAAAGGAATGCATTAGAATATAAAAATATCCCTTAAGTAGGGATTACTAACAAGAATATCTTCTATTGTCCCTATTTTAAATTAATGGAGTATGTATGTTGGAATATGTGTTGTTAAGCATTACTTGAGGATAAAATTATTTTTTTGTATCATAGTCATTTGTATAGGCCTATGAGCCTTTGTATATAGTGTATAAGTAGGTTTATTCTAATATTTAAGAATAAAACTTATGTTGGTTCTTTTTTTTTTAATCGAAAAACCCCTTGTGGAGCTGCCTTGGTCTAAGAGACCACAAACAGGGGGTTCTACACCGTCAAAGTCACCCAGGGGTTGCACCCAACCCTGCCCACACCAACATTATCAATTGTATTTTGCGTACCCAATTCAAATTTTTGGTAGGGTGGAGATTCGAACCTGGGACCTCCCTCGGAGGAGTGCCCTCTCCTCTCCAACTCACCTACAACACCTGGGTTTATGTTGGTTCTTTTAAACTTAACATAATATCACATGTAATTTGGATATTCATATCCCTAGAGACCAAACATTTAATTATAATAATGCATAAGGGCACCTTCATATAATAGTGTGCTTATTTGTGATATATTATTTTTGTTGGTGATGCATTAATTATATTTTTCCCAATTAATTTTGGTAAATATAACAAAATTATATCATTTTTTTTTTTACATAAATGAATTGGTTACAATCACTTTTTAATAACTGCCAGCGCAGCTGGTAGAGTTTAAACTATCAGTGAATGCTTCCAACACACCCACCATCTTGTTAATGGTAACCCGACGTGAGATGGGGACTGCTAGATGCACAGGGTTCGTACCACCTTCATCAGTCTGGTTCAACACATGGCATGATAGGGACCACTGAAGAAGCAAGAAATAAATCATCATCATCAATCAAGTACAACACATAGAGGATTCATATCGGGCTACTGGCTATGCATGGGCATGCCCATGGGATTGGAACCTAGGTCTCCTCTCGGTAAGTGCCCCAACTTACCAATCCACCTAGATCCACGGAAAATTATATCATATTTTTTTAATTCATGGTCAAATATCTTACATGTATTAGATTTAGATGGCGCTTCCAATTTTTAAAGGGCATAAGTTTGGGAAATTTAGGTGGATTTCAACACATTTTAAATAATAAGTTTTCTTTGGCTCATAATATTCATAAGTATGAATTCATATATGATGTTTGTTGATAAAACATGAGGATTAAAATATTTGTTAACATATCTAGTATATATGTGAAAAGGACAAAAAAAATTATTAATATTCCATGGAATAGAGATCCACTTTCATTTTATCTAAAATTTTGAATTCTAACACCAACCAACCTATCCATAAAGGAATTTATAAGATCATTAGTCATATATATGTATGTTTCTTTTAGTATTTAACATAGGAAGAGGGAAAACATTCTAGATATGCATTTATTTCATTATGCAACTTTATACTCCCAATATTTCTATTAGAGGATTCACTATTAGTAGAACATATAATACATATAAATTCATAGATAACTTCTTTTTATCTTGGATATCATTTTTTTAATAGATTTTCTCATTGAATAAATAATATTAATTTATTTATTAGAGTCCTTATTAAATGCAATGGTTTCTTCATTTAAAAGAATATTTGTGAAATTTAGAAATATCTTATAGCTATATCCTTGTTAAAATAATTCAATTTTAATAACAAACTTGATATATTAAACTTTATTTCTTTTCCACATCATTATCTCTAAGGAAGCAAATATTAATAGATAGAATCATGATATTTTGACATAGTTTATAGAAATCCAAATTTATTGCTATCAAGTCACTAGTGTAACTTTAAAGGCATCAAAAAGTTCAAATCCACACACACACACACACACACACACACACATATATATATATATATATATATATATATATATATATATATATATATATATATATATATATATATATATATATATATATATATATATATGTGTGTGTGTGTGTGTGTGTGTGTGTGTGTGTGTGTGTGTTAACCACTACTATGGTTAGTTAATATTATAACTTGTAATTAATTCTAGGTCTTTATGTTATGTTGAATTAGGATAATGTTAGGATTTAGGTAAATGTTATAAATAACCCCAAGCATGCAATCCATTACAATGGTGCATATCTATTCATTATAAATATTGGGTGCCCATGGGAACCCCATGCTTGATTTTTCTCTATTGTAATATTATTTTTGTGAAACAAGACATTTACATAGCCATGGGATGCTTACCAGGGTATTGTATCCTTCTTTTCCTCAATGTGGTGGTCTCATATACTAGTATCTCTATGTAGATTTTTATCATAGGTCATTGGGATGAATAATCCTTCCATTCAATAAGTATTTTGTATTCGTCATGGTATGAGGGTGAATTGTATTCAAGGAGTGCCTATCCTTTTATTCTTATTTAGCATAATTAACAAATTAGCTAGTGTATAACATTTTAAGAAATTAAAATTAGGAAGGATAGTGGATCAAAATCCTGCATTAACAATATTTATGTAGAATGTTTTTTAAAGCAATGACCGTGTCATATTCAAGTATTTCTAAATCTATTTCATCTACATGTTGTGCAATGGTGGTTATTGAGCTTTTCCTAAGTTAGATGTATAACCTTTAGTTATTTTTATAGCCCATTATTTTAGTGTTGGCTACAATTTCTTAACATATTTTAGAGAACTTGATGACTTGAGTAAGCCCTTGGCATACACTTCTTTGTTAATATCATCAATATTATAGCTAGCACACTTTATTTTATCCTCCTTTGTTATTATGTCAAGGATTTGACCATGCATTATTAAAATGAATGTCCAAAGGTTACTAATCATTGTGCATCTATATATGATTCTTTTATCTTCCTACTAACAACATGAATATATTTGAAAAGTGTGATAGAGGCTAGCTTTTTGGTTGAGAAGCCTTTAGCTTGATGTGCATCATCTTCTCTTTAGGTGCATAACTAACTATGTATGTAAGTCTTCATTTTTCTTTGTGATCTCAAAGGATCATTAAGTTATCCCTTCTTAATAGAGGTGTTATTTAACATGAACCAAAGACTGTTATAAATATTTTTACCAATCAATATATGCTTACAAATTTCATCCATGAGGTCTTGATTTTTGTCATGATCACTTTTAGTTTTAAAATGCAATGGTGTATGCACCTTATGCTTCTCATCAACTCAAGGGATCAATGAAGCCCTTTCATTTTTAAGCTAGCATAGGGATAACTGACTAGCTAAATCACTTAAAGCAAGTAGAAATCAATTCTATAAAGTGAAATCTATGAAGAAGTTAAAGCCATGCAACTATCATAAAAAGAAACAACACTCTATGAAAAATTACCTAAAAGGACTATAGAATTTATAGTGAAGTTTCTAAATTCATATAGCAATCTGCTAGAGGCAATTATCATTTAAATATTTTCTTTTATTATCAAATATAACTAAATTATTAGAGAATCCTTTATAGGGGAGAAGTTATCATTTATAAAGTCTCATCTCTTTGGCATCTTAGCTCAAATTATGAGGATGTTATTAGAATATATGTAATTTAATATATGGCAAAGGTCAACAATGTATGATGTTATCTTTACCTAAACCTATGAGAAATCATTACATAATGAGTTAATGTATTTATCCCTAGTGACATTGGTTAAACCACTACAATAACCAACTTTGTAGCTTCTATTAACCCTTAATATTGTATGTTATATCGACTTAGTTTAATGTGATATGGAATTACTACTTAGGTTAATGTGATATGGAATTACTATTATGGTTTTTGTATCTACTATAATTACTTCCAATCACCTAATCCATTGTCAAACTTAGATTAATGTGATATGGAATTAGTATTATGGTTTTTGTATCTACTATAATTACTTCCAATCACCTAATCCATTATCTCAGTGTGTATCAATGTGATATATTGTTTGTGTTCCCGTGGATACCCCATTCTTGTACAAGAATGTGATTTATTGCTCTTGTGCCCATGGACACCCAATTATTTATTTTCTTCTATGTTGTTCTTTTATTTAGTTTTTCTATTACTTTGCATATATTTTTTTAATGATTTTCAATTACTTTACATATTTTTAAGGGTGAATGTCATGATTTTTTTTTTTTTTGGGACTATATGGTAAAATATAATATTTGTATATAGTAAAATTACCATATACTTTTAAAAATATATTTTTCATATTATTTTTTTGGAATTTAGTTTATTAGTATTATTTAATAGACACCACTATTTTTCATAGTATATGAACAAGAGATAATAAATCTACTTGATTTATATTATGTTTACATCTTTTTAAAAATTAATTACTAATTTATACTTGCCTAAACATAATATTTTCCTTTAACATTCCATTGTACAATTAATAATAAATAGATCTTAAAAAATAACTACACAATTTATTTGTTTTGAATGTTGACCATAATAAATATTCATCCACAAACCATTGTATGATGATATGATTTGATCATGAAACCTTCAAATATGTTTTAGTGACCCCATAAAAACCAATGGCCCTAAACCACATCTCATTGTACTTTTACCCAAAACCAAGACTTTGTAATTTCTGAAAACCATGAAGAGATAATGATAGTTTGGTGAAACCAATACTTTATAATTTTAAAAAAACTAATGATAACAATAGTGTGGTTAGGAGTAGAAACCCAAAGAATCCCTTTTTAAAATTCTTGGTCTTGGTCAATTTCATAACACATAACTTACAAAATAGTTATAACCACTATTTTAAACTTGAAAAATGAGTAATCATGATTGTGATAGTATATTATTAGAAAATAATTATATAACATTTATATCTAATGTTAAATTATATATTTGAAAATCAACAAGAGAAAGAGGGTTTCAACACTAGATTAAACATTTCTATGTATTTTTGTAACACACACACACATATATATATAAAGTATTAAGAAAGGATTTTGAAAGATCCCCATAAAATTATTCAATGAGCACCAAGATCATAAAAGGGATAAAACCCCTAGGAGAAATAATGACAAATCCTAAGAAAAATTAGGATCCATGGGATCCAAGAAAACTAAGATATCTAGAGACCCAAATCCCACCAAACACAAGGATAAATAGAGAAAAAAGGTGGGAAGATTTAGTTCCCATCCAAATAGAACAAAGAGCGCTAAGACTTGATTTAAAAATCAAATTAAAAATATCTTCCCAAAAAATAGCACTCAAATTTGAATAAAAAATAAAAATAAAGATCTTCCTACCCAATAGGAACCCTACTTTAGGAAACTCTAATCTCCTGTAGCGTGCAACCAAATTGCAACTAGAATTCAAAATTAAAAATTTTCTACCTAAAATAGGAAGCAACGATCTCAAATTAAGAATACTTGAACTTGAATCAAAATAAAAATTAAAAAATTTCACATCCATTAAGAACCCTGCATCCATAAATGCATACCTCTAATGTTAGACACACAACCTACAATTGGTAATTCAAATTAAAAAATGGAAAGTAGAGATCTAGAACCAAGGAGAACCAAGGACACTCAAACATGAATAAAAAATCTCCCACCCAAAATAGGAACCCTAAATTTGGAAACTATGACCTCTAACAATAGGCACACAAATTATGTACCTAGAACTAGCAAGAAACAAGATTGAATCTCAAATCCACAAATTGAAGAACAAACAACTGGGACTAATATAGAAATTACAATCCTAAAATTTAGCTAATGAACACCAAAACTACAAGAAGAAACAACCAAGAGCAATGATCTAGGATTGAAATAAAACTAGCCAGAGAATATTACCCTAGAATAACCATAAGACTTCAACAACCCAACAAAGATATCTTAAGAAAAGACCCATAAAACCTTCTCCCAATATGATTGAAAACTTGAAATAAAAAAGACTCCAACCCTCCTTGTCCTAATAAAAATAAAATTCAACATTGAATTTTGCTCAACACTCACTAAAGGACCCCACACCCGTAAGATCTAGAGAAGCCCTAGATTTACAATAGGACCCCCAAGGCAAGGCAAAAAAATAATCACCTGATCGACACCTTGACCAACAATAATACCACTAGCATCAACCAAAGCTAACATGAACCATCAAATTCTAACAAGCTAGAAACTAAAACTATAGTCCCAAAAACCATGAGCATTGTCATATTAAATCTCAAGGGAAATCTTCACCTGGAAAATAACTAGGGATAAAACCCCTAAAATACCCCCAAAATGATGAGAACACCTTCAATCCCTATGGGTTCTAACCCACATGCACACAAAAGAAGAAAATGAAGCCACATGAACTCTATATATGACCCAACATCTTAACCTCATGATGTGGCGCATTTAGCCATAGCCTTCCACCTAGCATCTTAGTCTCATGTTGTAGCTCCTTCAACCTAAGAATTCCACCCAACATCTTAGTCTCATGTTGTAGCTCCTTTAGCCCCAACCTTCCACCCAACATCTCAATCTCATGTTGCGGCTCTTTCAACCTTAGCTTTCCACCCAACATCTCAACCTCATGTTACGACTCCTTCAGCCTTAGCCTTCCACCCAACATCTCAGCCTCACGCTATAGCTCCTTCAACCCTAACCTTCCACCCAACATCTCAGCCTCATGCTATGGCTCCTTCCACCCAATATCTCATCCTCAACTCCTTTAACCCTATATATTATTGTGTTATAATTATATATATATATAGGTAATGTGTATGAGATAAATTTAACTTAATGTTTTATACTCGCATGTATATAACTCATTGTTATCAATTGATATTTCCAAATAATATACTATACATATGTTTTAAGTTATTATTTATTTTTAAATATTATTTAATGTTACATTCCAAACATAGCCTGCATCGGCTATGTTTTCCAAGCGTTTAATATTTAGTATATATTGATTCACAATAGTTTATTTGAAATTATCATTTTTATTTTCAAACTTCATCTGCGTTATTCGCATTGGCCTATACGGCGAGGGTGTGCCCACCTCAAGTGGCATTTAATTATTTTTTAGTCTTCCGCTACAAATTCTTATTCGTTATATTATTTTTGTCATTCTGTTCGAAATATCTCTCTGTACTTCTCATTGTGCAGAAGGATAGATATATCCTTCCAAGTGGTATCAGTCTAGACGATTCCGGGAGCGCCTGCGTACTCGAGCAAGCTAATTTACAGTCGCCTGATGCATTTCATTTAAATTTTTGTCCCCGTCGTTCGCATCTCCGTCACCGTTCATTCGCATTTCCGTCACTGTTCGTCGCATTTCCGTCACCTTCCGTTCGAAATCCTGTCCCAAAAAATGCAAGCAGCGGCGGCCAGGGTCTCAGATCTTCCTTCGTAGTCAAAATCCGAACGCCAGATCGTTAAATCACCCGCAGTCCAGCACAACCTTTCGCGAGCTTCGTCAACCAATCGTAAATCGCGATTAAATTTTTTAAACCAAGAAAGCTAAGGTTGTCGATTAAATTTTATTCGCTGACGTCAGTTACTTTTAGCCGCTGCATTGGGTTCAGTTTTATTTATCCCACATCGGGTATACACGGTGCAAAACAAGGTTTAAATCACATTCGCCACACCTTCTACGGTGTGACTTCGGTCACACAATAGGAGCTCCTTCGCGTTGTCCGCGTCGTACCGTGTTGTCATGTCGTCCTTGCGGTTCGGTCCCCTCTTGCTATCCTGTTCGTGTCATGTCGTTCTTGCTATCGCGTCGTGTCAGTCCTTGCCGAGTGTCGAGTGTCCACGCTGTCCGCGTGGCTGTCCGTCGTGTCCTCTAGCCGCATCGTGTCGAGAGTCCTGTTCTCCGCATCTTGTCCACGTGTCCTAGTCCCTGGTCGTAGGTCCTTTGTCCATTTCGTTGTGTCGTGCCCTCGCGTCCACGTCGTCTTGTCCTTAGGTCGAGTCCGTCTCGCTGGTTGGTTTTCGTGTTCGTTGGGTCGTGTCGTGTCTCATCGTGTCACGTTGTCGCTGTCACGTGTGTCCTTGTCTAGTCGGATCACGTCTTGTTGTGTCCTAGACACGCCTTGTCCTTGTCTAGTCGGGTCGTGTCCGTTGCGTCTCGTGTCTTACGATTCGTGTCTTGTCAAGCACTTATCTGAAGTTGTCCTCAAGGAGCCCACAACATCCAATTCCGCGCCGCAGTTGGAGTGGCAGTTAAGGCGGAAAAACAACATTTTTTTTTGCCAAAAGATAACCCAATTTTGCAGAAATTGAAGCTCAAGGATTACTAAGCAAGAAATTTTGAGCAGTGCATGAGTAGAAGTTGGATCAAAGGTCCTGACGGTCGATTATCAAGCTCGAAAATGACCAATAACAACGCAAGAAGACCTAATCGAAGCCCAGGTACAAAAAATTCTCCTTCTCCTTTCAAAATTGGTAGTTATAATCCACATCATCCACTGGTAGACCCTATGGCTACTAACCCTCCCCCAACTCACGAAAACATCACACAAGGAAACTCAAGTAACTCAACCATTTCCAACGATGATTCTCTTCGACTCTTACTAGAGGGTATGAACGAAATTAGTCTCAACCTAAAATCCCTAGTGCGAGCACAAAACCAGCTTAATCCCAATACTAATCCCCAATATCACTCCCATGCCCAAAGGAATGAAGACAATGTCGATCAAAATGACGATTGGGAACAACAAATAGGCACTTCGGATAATTCCAGGGATCGCTATCATAGACAACGGTATAACCAAGATCAAGAAAGGGATACGGGTTATCACCAACCGAGAGGCCCTAATAATTTTCCACGCATTGATATGCCCACTTTTGAGGGTCATGATCCTCGTGGTTGGATAGCCAAAATGGAAGGCATTCTCGACTTATATCAAATTAAGGAAATTGATAAAGTCCCTTTCGCCGCATCAAAATTAGGCACTGAGGCCTACCAATGGTTCGTATGGCTTAAACGAGAGAAAGGAGCTACTATTAACTGGAGAAAATTCACTACCTCTTTTTTAGAAAGATTTGACGAAGGAGCTACATCATCATACACAATAAGACTGTTATCTCTTAAACAAGAAGGATCGGTTAGCGAATTCGTTTCGGAGTTTACCAGTTTACTACCATACACTTTAGACCTCAGTCCCGACACAGTGGTAGGAGCTTTTCGCAATGGATTGAAAGAAAATATTCGAGTGGAGGTAGACATGCACAATCCAACCTTGTTGAACGATTGTATAAGAATAGCTAAGCTGGCCGAAAAGAGAAATCAGTTGTCTGCACGGCGTGACACTTATAGTCGTCCTTCGTATCGCAACAATTCCTTTCGTAGAAATGATCAACCATCAAGATACTTTTGTTATAAATGTCGCACTCATCACCCCAAGGAACAAGCATGTGCCCAAAAACAAAACTTTCATATTGAAGGCGATCACTATGAAGGAGAAGAGGAAGAACCTTACCAACCAGAAGAACCTATGCCAGAAGAACTACCAAGTACTCTAGAAGAAAAAGAAGAGGATACAATGGCGATCTCCGTGCATGCCCTCATGGGTTTAACCGCCCACCATACCATCAAGGTACCAGGATTTCTCTGCCAGAAAAAGGTGAATGTGCTAATTGATTCTGGTAGTACCCACAATTTTATCGACATCAAAACAGCAAAAGCTTTGAATTTATTCATTAACTCTTCCAACAAAGACAAATTCCAGGTTCTAGTGGCCAACGGGGTGAACGCACAATGTGTTGGTCGCACATCTCAAGTTTCCATAAATATGGGAACTTATACCTGGTTTGGATCCCTTTTCGTCATGAATTTGGGGAACTCTGATGTCATTTTGGGAGTTGAATGGTTGGAAACATTAGACACGGTTAGCTTCAACTTCAAAAAATTATTTGTGGAATGGAAGGAAAACGGACGAGTCATTCGCTTACAAGGCATTACTACTCCTCCATCACAAATGGTGAGCTCTCATAGTATGGAGAAGATGTTAAAAAAGGGTGGATATGGGTTTATAGCTCAAATTAATTGTTTGGAAAAACAATCTCAAGCAACTTCGGATATTACTGCTCCAGAGTTACAAGACATCATAACACATTACGAAGAGGTTTTCCAAGAACCTAAAGGATTACCACCTAAACGATCTCATGACCATGCCATCCATTTGATTCCAGGGAGTGTCCCACCTAACAATCGTCCTTACCGCTATCCTCAACCACAAAAGACAGAAATAGAACAGATCGTTCAAGATTTGTTGGATCACGGAGTCATTCGTCACAGCACTAGTCCTTATTCCTCACCTGTCGTTCTGGCTAGACGAAAAGATAACTCTTGGCGTATGTGTCCTGACTTTCGTTCTCTCAATAAACTCACTATCAAGGACAAATTTCCTATACCTGTCATAGATGACCTACTAGATGAGTTGCATGGTGCAAATTTTTTTACAAAATTAGACCTTCGCTCCGGATTTCACCAAATCCGTGTCAGAGAAGAAGATATTCCTAAAACTGCTTTTCGTACTCATGAAGGTCATTACGAATTTTTGGTCATGCCTTTTGGTCTCACCAATGCACCATCCACATTCCAAAGTCTCATGAACCAAGTGTTTCGCCCACTCCTCCGTAAGTTTGTGTTAGTCTTTTTTGATGATATTCTCATATACAGCAAAACATGGACGGATCATTTACATCATGTGGATAAGGCCCTTCACATTTTACACAAAGAAAAGTTATTTGTCAAACGTTCCAAATGTTCATTTGGTGTTCAAGAAGTCGAGTATCTTGGTCATATAGTTTCACACGAGGGCGTCAAAGTGGATCCCAATAAGATTAAGGCAATTCAAGAGTGGCCTTTACCTAAAACCATCAAGAAACTTCGTGGTTTTTTGGGTCTCACGGGCTACTATCGCAAGTTTGTACAAAATTATGGTAAGATTGCAGCACCTCTCACCGCACTCACAAAGAAGGATGCTTTTCGTTGGTCGACAGAGGCTTCTCAAGCCTTCGAAGCTCTTAAGAAGGCCATGTGTACAACTCCAAGTATTAGCAACTCCCAATTTTCACAAACCATTTATTATCGAATGTGATGCATCAGGAACAGGAATTGGGGCTATACTAATGCAAGAAGGTCATCCATTGGCATTTGAAAGTAAACAACTTTTCGAGAAAAATTTGGGAAGATCAACATACGAAAAAGAAATGTTGGCTATTCTTCACGCAGTAGAAAAATGGAGACACTACCTAATCAGTAGCCGCTTCATTATAAAAACAGATCATAGTAGCCTCAAACATTTTCTTGAGCAAAGGTTTTCATATCCGAAACAAAATAAGTGGTTAACCAAACTGTTGGGCTATGATTTTGTTATCGAATACAAGAAAGGGAAGGAAAATATAGCCGTCGATGCGCTGTCCAAGAAATATGAAGATGAAGTAGTCATTAACGCTATTTCAGGTCCTTGCTCCCAATGGGTGAATCAATTACAAGATGAATGGTTGTCCAATAGCGAAACTGCTCAGATACTTCAAGAATTATCTATAGGGTCCTCTAAACACCCTTTGTTCTCTTATGAAGATAAAATCCTCCGAAAGAAGAACCGCATTTACATTCCACACAATTCAGAACTCAAATCGAAGATCCTCGATGAATCACACGCTTCTCCATCAGCAGGACATTCAAGATTTTTGAAGACATATTTAAGGGTCAAACAATCATTTTGTTGGAAAGGATTAAAAGCAGAAGTCAAACAATGGGTAGCAGAATGTGAAGTTTGCCAGCGCAATAAAGGAGAAACAGTCAAATCACCAGGATTGTTACAACCATTACCCATCCCTGAACGACAGTGGGAACATATATCCATGGATTTTATTGAAGGTCTTCCAAAGTCGGAAGGCAAGACAGTAATCTTCGTCGTCGTAGACCGGTTATCCAAATACGCTCACTTTCAGGCTTTACAACATCCATTTTCCGCAAGCAAGGTGGCAAAGGTATTTATGGATTCAATTTTCAAATTACATGGTATGCCAAAAAATATTGTAAGTGATAGAGATCCCATCTTCACTAGTAACTTTTGGCGGGAATTATTTCGACTTAGTGGTACCAAATTGAACATGTCTTCAGCCTACCATCCATAGACAGATGGTCAAACAGAAGTAGTTAACAAATGTTTGGGTACGTACTTAAGATGTTTCGCTCAAGATAAACAATACCAATGGAGCCATTGGTTAGCATTGGCAGAATGGTGGTACAACACTTCTTACCATTACTCAATTAAGATGTCTCCATTTGAAGCATTGTATGGCACCAAACCTCCAACAGTCGCAGATTACGTACATGGATCATCCAAAGTAGCCAAAGTGGATGATTGGTTCCAACAAAGGCAGTCTACACTCACCATCCTCAAAGAGAATTTAGTCCAAGCACAGAATCGTATGAAACAACAACAAGACTTGCACCGATCAGAGAGAACTTTTAATATAGGTGATTGGGTGTTCCTAAAGTTGCAACCTTACAAACAATCCTCGTTAAGGATAAAGTCCAACCAAAAGTTGGCTCCACGATTCTATGGTCCCTACAAAATTGTGCGCCGCATTGGAGAAGTAGCCTATCAATTAGAGCTACCTACATCATCACGAATACACCCGGTATTTCATGTTTCATGTCTCAAAAAAGTAATTGGTCATAAAGTACAAAGTCAATCAGAATTACCAGTGCTCGATGAGGAAGGACGCATACATCTCCAACCCGAAGATATACTACAACATAGAATCCGAAGACTGAGATCACGTCAGATTCAAGAATTTCTCATTAAATGGCAAGATTTACCAGAGGAGGATGCCACATGGGAACCTGAAAGTATCTTCCAGACATTTCCAGCTTTGAGGACAAAGCTTTCCGAGGAGGGGAGTCATGTTACATTCCAAACATAGCCTGCGTCGGCTATGTTTTCCAAGCGTTTAATATTTAGTATATATTGATTCACAATAGTTTATTTGAAATTATCATTTTTATTTTCGAACTTCATCTGCGTTATTCGCATTGGCCTATACGGCGAGGGTGTGCCCACCTCAAGTGGCATTTAATTATTTTTTAGTCTTCCGCTACAAATTCTTATTCGTTATATTATTTTTGTCATTCTGTTTCGGAAATCTCTCTCTGTACTTCTCATTGTGCAGAAGGATAGATATATCCTTCCACTTAACTTTTTAATGATAAAAATATATATATAAACAATAGTTTTAATTATTTTTGTTAAAGTTACCCAAAATGGCATCCCTTTTGGGATGTTTTCAACAAATAAATTAAAAATAAAAATAAAAATTTATTTTTGTTAAATAATATAAAAGAAAAGGTATTATATACTAGCAAGTTGAATTAATATTATAAATTAATATATCTATATGAAAACCATATATATTATGGTTAAAATTTCTTTCTTAATATATCTTATCCATTTCAATATTTATATTATATTAAAATAAATAGAAAATAATCTATAAATATATATTTCTAATAATATATTTTTATTATATTTTAATTTGTATATTTCTAATTAATATAGATTACATTAAAAGCTTATCCAATTCTACATTCAACTAGCCCTATATCATCGTCTTAAAATTAGTAAAACGATCATGAATACATATTTTATCCTAATCAAAAGTTAACATAACAATCAATGTAATGCTAGAAAATGTGTAGGACTTTCTTGCATTTCAGTTCATAATTCTTAACATAAAATATTTATCATGGTTTTTAATACATAGAATGCCAACATATCCCTTTTGAGACAACAAAATAAGTGCGCTGAACCCAATAAACTATATCATTGTAAAAAGATACCTCAAATCTTTAAAGTTCATTAATTTTGGCTAATCGACAAAAGGAATAAATAGAGTTCTAATTCATTCAAATGGCCATTGAATTTCACTCTTGATTGCTTTTAACTCTTCATGAGTGAAATCATTCTGTATGTTAAACATCTTGCGAAGCCGTTTAACTGATTTGAGTTTAACAATGATATCTGCTGCAGCTTGACATGCTAAATTAAAGAGACTCTTTATGTTGAGATAATCTGCGGCCTGCAAATGCCATGAACAAATATTTAATCAACTTTGATAAAAAATATTGTACGATATTATTTTCATGTGGCGAATTTTACCCAGCTTACAACTAATAAAAAATCAAAACATATTATGTAATTAAAAAAATAATAACAATACTGCAGTTCATATAATATCTGTATACTGATACTACTTTAAACCTTTTGAACATGGAGGCAATGGAACCTGTCAGCGAAGTTTCCTGAACGAAGCTGTAGATTCTAACATTTCCAATTCCACTCATAATGAATTTCAGGAGTTTGTTCAAAAACATGGAAGCTTTTTCATTTGTAGGATCAATTAAACAATTTAGGACGTAGATGCTTTTATAAGATGATAGAGGAGCTACTGCACGATTTAAAGTTATTGGAAATGTCAAAGAAATAAATATAGTAAAACGATTCTCTTCAAAAATATGCAGGTCATAGGTGTCAAAGGTTAGCCTTAATTATGTCCATAAGAAAGAAAAAAATAAAATTAAAATTAAAAGAAATTTAATCCAACTAAGCAGTCTTTAAATTTGATTTTGAACTAGAATACAATTACATTTGTAGGGAACAAAATATAATGTTGAGAAATAGGAAACTTCACTTATTATGGTTATGGTTATCGTTTTTAGATGGTGTACAATACAAATGAGGAAAAATCTTTTATTCCATCGTAGTAATATTAGATATATTTAGTTTTGTAATTTATTGTAGTAGATAATGGTAGTAATATTTTTTTTGAATGAAAAAGCCAAAATTGTATTAATAAAGTTTAATCATACAAAGCAGTGTGGGTGGGATTAACACACCCCAATCAACCAAGAGTAACTATTACAATTAGGAAGAAAAGTCACACTAACTGCAACAAACATATCACCTAACATATCTATGTATATAATAGCAGGAATCAGCTATCAGAAAAAATAAGAGCAGCAATCATGTAGAAAGAACTGAGACCAGTGACGAGGAGTTGCAGATCCATGATCACGGGGCGTTCTGCCAGTGGTTCATAATTTGCCGAAGGTACTGAAACTCCATGTTGACTTTCTTAATTTGGGCAAAAATCTACAACCAGCAATCATAGAAAACCTCATATTTATCAGACAATGAAAAATACAAAGAGGATTCTTGCTGGGAAAAAATAACTTTGTTGCAGGTTTTCCATATGTGGAAGAGAATAACAATTCTGAATATATGCCAAACCATTGAAGATTTGTGGAGAACTGAAGATGGTCTCCCAATAAGATATGCCTCCAGGAGCATGAACCAGCAATAAAAGGTCTAAAAAATGAAAGAATCCAAGACCAAGCCTGTCTAGCCCGAGAACAATCCCAGAATAAATGAACATAGTTTTCCTCCTGACCACAGAACTTACAAGAGACATCATCAACTCCCAAGTATTTCAGGCGTTGACCAATAGGTAAACCTTGAAAAAGCATCCAAGCAAAAAAATACTGCTTTGGTTTAATATATTTAGCCCATACAGTATGAAACAGAGATTTCCAAATAGACTGAGAAGAATTTAAATTCCATCTTCCATTGAGCATGGCTACCATAGGAACTACAGGGGAAAGCCAGGAATAACCCAAACGAGCAGAATACTTAAGTAATGAAACATGTTTAGGCCATTCCTAGTCACACCACCATGGCTTTTGAAAATGTCTAGACAACTTGGACCAAATGCAAAAGGGAGTGTGATCAATAACAGCTTCATAAGTGGATTTATCATCTTGTTTCAAACCATAATAGTGTTTAAAATCTTCCCAAGGGATCTAATTCTTAGTATGAAAGGAAACAAAATCAAAAAGTAATGCAATTCCTTTTTTATAAAAGTGTTGGGCTCTAACCCATTGCACTTGTGCTAGTGGCAAACCTTCATAAGAAATAGCCTGAGACCACCATACATTCAGAAAGGAGATAGAAGGGCCAACTTTCTCGCCAAAGCCCTTCCAGGATAACCAAGGTTTGAGAGCTTCCCAGGCTTTCCAAATGCTTTTAGCCACGAAGGACCCTAAAATATTGACAGGAACAGGGGCAGTAATAAGCGTATGAATATTGATGACTTTCCAAACTTTTCTTCCCAAGGGAAGTCTAGAAGAAATACAATTTCTAAGTAAAATTTTCCAAGCCTCATCTCATTGCAAAGAATGAGTTATCCATTTGGCACATAAAGCAAAACCTTGCTTTTGACAGTCAAACAAACCCATACCACCCGAGTGCTTAGGAAGACAACAAATATCCCAAGAAACTCTATGAAATCCTCTTTTACCAACAGCATTAGACCATAAAAAATCTTGAAGAAGCTTTTCAAGTTTCTTGTAACAATTCTTGGAAGGAACCCAACAAGAAGAATAATAAACATGTGTAGAAGCTAAAACTTTAGAGCAAATTTGGAATTTACCTGCAAGAGACAGCTTTTTAGAAGTCCAATAAGCTATCTTTTTCTCTACCTTTTGCACTACATATCCCCAAAGCTGAGCAGGAGATCCCTGAAATGCAAATGGAATGCCCAAAAATTTAAACATCTCACCCGGTTGTATCCACTTCCATTGTTTATCAGATAACCAGGGAAGAAGAGGTTTCAAAGATGTATTAGATATATTAGACTTTTTTTGGTAGTAATATTAGATATATTTAATTTTGTAATTTATTGTAGTAGGTTGTTCCTATTATATATGAATTATTATAAGAGACTACTTGATAATGAATGTAGCACTAAATTTTCTATTAAATTTAGATTTAGAAGAAACCAAGAAGTTGAATCATTTTAACTATGTTTAAACAGTATTTTTTATATTTTTAAAATTGAATATTACTTTATATTATTGTAAAAATTTATCTAGTTAGTCCTCTTTATTTTTAATCAATTTATTGTGATATTTTGATTTTTATAAAAATTGTTTTTCACTAACATATTATTTTAATACTTATTCTATAATTATGCTAATTAAAAATCATAAATATTAATTTATATCCAATCAAAGATTAAATATATAAAATCAAAGTATAATTTTTTTTTTTTTAAATTAAACTATACAATACAAAACATCAAAACATATATAACAAAATTTTATATACTAATAATTATAAATATATATCATGCAATCAATATTATAAACTATTTTAAATTAATGTACTATAATAAAATGAAGTTTCAAATTGAAATATATTATTAATATGTATGCCTTTAAGTTTTTAATCTCAACCATTATAATTAAAATAATTTATAACTGAACTTTTATTAAAAAATAACTGCCTGATTAAACCCTCATTAAACCCTCATTAAACCCTAACGACAAGGTTAAAAACTTAACATTAACTTTTATTAAAAAATAACTGCCTGATTACCCTACAAGTGTAATTGAAAACTTAACGTGGACTTTTATTTTAATATAACTGTTCATTGCCATGCAAGTATGCTTATCATTCCAATGGCTACAATATTTAATAAAAACGAAGCACACTTTGCTTATAATTTTTAATTATAAAAAATAAAATTATTATAATTAATATATTTTATATATATATATATATAGTTTTCAAGACTGAAACTCTGTTAACATAGTTTGAAACACTAACGTCATGTTAATTTTCTCACTGTGTGGCTGCCTTAAAAAATCTAAGAAGCCACTTCTCCGTATAGTTTATACATGTTTCAATTTGATCTTAAGATTTACATTTCAATTTTTCAAAATAAAATATTATTAATATAAAAATAAAAAATCCTCAAAGCTAGAGCAAAAATAGTGAACGATTTCTTTTAAAAGCTGAGGGAACATATTCAAAACCGACGTTGAACAAGGGGATTATGGCGTCACAGCCGACGTCGTCGACCAAGGTTTCGATGGTCTTCGACTCAAAAGCCACCGCCTCCTCCACCTCAAAAATTTCCTTGTCCTTGCTCTGTAATCTGAGCTTCCGATCCTTCGTAGTAGCCATGGCGGTAACTTAATTTTTAATATATAGAGCTAAAACCGTAAGAGTCAGAAAGTATGGAACCTCAAAAGAACGGAGAACATTCAAAGAAAAGGAGAGAATTGTGAGTTTATGGATATTCAGGGAAAATTGGGTACGAGTTATCTATATAAGAGAAAGGGATGCTGGTATTGATAGACGTTTGAGCAACAGTCTTTTGTTAGGTTCTGACAGTTCTAATTTAAAATTTTAAAGAGATGTTGTGCATGATTTTAAAATAACAATAATAATAATTTATTAACTAAAATTTTAATCAAATATAATATATAATTAAAACTGTTTATATTTTATTATATTTAATATATAATTATTTAATTATATTTTAGTTAATAAAATATAATATATTTTCAAATTTGAAAACTTCCTAATTAAAAAATTAAAATTCTAACATGGAAAATAATATTCGATCGGAGGAACTCGATGACCATGTCTCTATTTTAAGTTTTATTGAACTTTTCAATACGACTTGAACTTCAATATTTATTGAATTAGATAAATATTTATCGAATTAGATAAATTAAAACAATAAAAAATAAAAAGCTATACATTGTGGTGACTTTGTTCCATTGTATTTATAAAAGCATGTAGAAAACAAATTGGCGTGAAAGCTATTTATTTTTAAAAGATTTTAATTGAAGCTTTTAGTTTTTTTTTTCCTTTTTATTTAAAAGATGATATTATATTTGATAAAAATTTTAAATATTTATTTATAACATTAAAAAAAAAATATTATCAAAATAATATGTTCCATCTAATCTTAAAATATGTCATGGTCCATTCATTACGCAAAAAAATCTTTAATATAAATACAATTTTTATTATTAAGAATATGAACATATCTACAATATTGGGATAAATGATATAAGATTTTACAATGATGATAAACAACCTTTTTTTATTATTTATTTGGAACAATCTTAGATAAATATTACTTTCAAAGGTTAAGTGTCGGACAACGAAGAAAAACCTAGGTTCAAACCTTGTGGGAAGCTCACCCTTTGCAAAGGTAATAGTATGCTCTTAATCCTTTGAGTGCATGCAGTAGGAAACTCGAGCGACGATGGTCCCCATCTCACCTCACTTCGTGTCAACAAAGACGGATCTAGAGCGACCGGGGGCCATATCACACCAGGTCAACAAGAATGAGACATGAGACACACCGAGTCAATATTTGTTGGAATCAGTCTCTATAATTTGAACCCTACACTAACCAATTACTAAAATAATGGTCACAACCAACTCTTATATAATAAAAATAAATGAATAAAAATAAAAAATAATTCTCCTTAAATTTAAATAAAGATAAAAAGACACGACACTATTTTTTTTTTTTGATTGGTTGAAAGGGTGTTGAAAGGTCCCTGAACCTTGTACAAGTATTTTTACATGTTTTCCAAACCGACCGAAGAGGCCCAAGAGCTAAAGATCAAAGAAAAATCCAAACACCACAAGAAGAAAGGTGTCGTGATATCACGACATGTTGCAATTTCGTGGTCCACAGCATAGAGAAAAAGCAAGGAGGAAAAGGTGTTGCAATATTGTGATATGTTGCGCTGTCACGGTCAAGGGTGGAAAAAATGTCACGAAATCGTGACAAAATGCAGCATCGCGGCCGAAGAAGAGAAAGTGTTGCGATATCGCGACATGTTGCAACATCGCTGCTAAAAAGGAGAAAGTGTCGTGATATCGTGACAAGTTGCGTTGTCATGGCCAAAGAAGAAAATATGTCATGATATCGCGACATGTTGCATTGTCGTGACCCCAGGAGAAAAAATGTCGCGATATCGCGACATGTTGCATTGTTGCGACCCCAGGAGAAAAGGTGTCGTGATATCGCGACATGTTGTATTGTTGCGGCCAAGTGAGGAAAAGTGTCGCGATATCGCGACAAGTTGTATCGTCGATGCCAAAGAAGAAAATATGTCGCGATATCGCGACATGTTGCACTGTCACGACCCTAGGAGAAAAAGTGTCATGATATCATGACATGTTGCATTGTCGCGACCCCAGGAGAAAAGGTGTCGCGATATCGTGACAAGTTGTATTGTTGCGGCCAAATGAGGAAAGGTGTCGCGATATCGCAACATGTTGTAGTGTCGCGACCTGAGGAGAAAGAGTGTCGCGATATCGTGACAAGTTGTATCATCGTGGCTTAAGGATAAAAAATGTCACGAAATCGCGACATGATGCATCTTCTCAGAAAAAAGATAAAAAATATCGCGATATCACGACATGTTGCATTGCTACAGCCAAAGAAGAAAAAGGTGTCACGACATCGCGACATGTATTATCATGGCCAAAGAGAAAAGGTGTCGCGATATCACGACATGTTGTGTCATCGCTGCCATAGGAAAAAAAATGTCACGATATCGCGACAAGTTGCAGCATCATGGCCAGAGGAGAAGAAGTGCCACGAAATCGTGACAAGTTGCATCGTCTCGGCCGAAAGATAAAAAATGTCATGAAATCGTGACAAGTTGTAGTATCACAGCCGAAGGAAGAAAAGGTGTCGCGATATCGTGACAAGTTGCAACGACGAGGCCGAAAGAGAAAAAGTGTTGTGATATCGCGACATGTTGCAAAGTCACAGTCGAAGGAGGAGAAAAAAGTGTCGCAATATCACGACAAGTTGCAACAACGAGGCCAAAAGAGAAAAAGTGTCGCGATATCATGACATGTTGCATTTCTGTGGCTGAAGGAGGAAAAAGTGTCATGAAATCACGACAAGTTGCAACAACAAGGCCGAAAGAGAAAAAGTGTCACGATATCGCAACATGTTGCATTGTCATGGCCAGAGGAGAAAAAGATGTCGCGATATCACAAGTTGCAACGACGAGGCCGAAAGAGAAAAAGTGTCACGATATCGCAACATGTTGCGTTGTCACAGCCGAAGGAGAAAAAAGTGTCGCAATATCGCGACATGTTGCAAAGACAAAGCCGATAGAGAAAAAGTGTCGTGATATCACGACATGTTGCATTGCCACGGCCGAAGGAGGAAAAAGTGTCGTGATATCGTGACATGTTGCAACGACGAGGCCGAAAGATAAAAAGTGTCACGATATCGTGACATGTTGCCTTGTCACGACCGAAAGAGAAAAAAAGTGTCACGATATCGCGACATGTTGCAATGACGATGCTGAAAGAGGAAAAGTGTCACGATATCACGACATGTTGCATTGCCATGACCGAAGGAGGAAAAAGTGTCACGATATCATGACATGTTGCAACGACGAGGCCGATAGAGAAAAAGTGTCACGATATCGTGACATGTTGCATTTTCACGGCCAAAGGTGAAAAGTGTCACGATATCATGACATGTTGCATTTTCGTTATTGAAGGAGAAGAAGGAAAAGGTGTCGTGATATCGTGACAAGTCTCGTCAGCATACCAACCCAATCCCATGGCACCATCTCACATTGTGCAAACATTGAAACTTGTAGGATCATTCCTTAGGTTGATGGGAAAAGAGTCTCTCCACACTTGAATGTTGGATTCGTCGACTCCCTTGTTAGCAAGCCAGTCCATAGCTTTGTTTCCTTCCCTATATTGATGCTTAATAACTAATTTTGGGTAATTGCCAATTAGGGCCTTGCAATCTTGAAAAATTGAAGCAAGGGCCCAGGGAGGCTTAGCAGTACCTTATATTGTAAAGCTTCGATGGTGGGATTTTGATGATAAGATTTAGATATTTAGAAGAAGATATTTAAAAAAAAAGGATCAGGGTCTGTCCTGAGTCTATATATACTTCTCTTGAATGTAAAGTGAGGAGGCAAAAACTTGGAATAAAAGACATTCTAGCAATTTCTTGCAAATCTTGTTTGAATGCTTTGTTTTGGACCTGGAGATTGTGTGAAATCATTCTTCTGTGATAGCGTGGCCAGGAGCCTAATCTCTTTCAAATTTTGATAAGTGCACCTTCTTCTGTTTTCATGTCACTAAATTTCTATTTATTTTAGTTGTAAATCTGCATTATCATGATTGAATATGCTGCTAGGCTTCACTCTGTTTGTTATATGCTAGGAAAAATTAAATATTTAAGGTTCTGGTCTGTTCTAATTGCTCTGTCCTCACTGCGTGAGCTAGACTGCTTGTGAGAGATACCAGTTAACACCGACTTCCCTTTTATTTATGATTTTATTTCAAATCTATGTTATCTCCATCTTATGCTCTTAGTAGAAGGTGATCTTAGAAAGCTGGACATCTTCCTCTTTGATTGGTTCCATTGTGAAGTTTAATAGTGTAATTTAGTTTTGATTTTGCAACTAACTTAGATAAGCTTCTCTTTCTCGCCCTACCCTACTCTCTGTGTTCTACTGTTAAATGATCCATTTTTATTTTCTTTGAAAATTTGTCTTTTATTTAATCTGCTAAAACATAAAGAGCTATATCAAAGAACTCATTGTAAATCCGATAGTCAACAAAAGTAACAACTTCTAAACATTATTGAACGAAGGTCAAGCCCATTGTAAGGTAACAGACAGTCCACTTGAAACTATTTCAGAAGTAGAAAAGAGTGAATAGACATTCGACCCAACTCTATAACTTACACCTTGGATAACCAGCAAGATCCTAAAGTGAGTGGAATTTATCACGTATAAGTGTTATTGGTATTTTATGCTCATTCTTCATGGGGTGTGTATGAAAGCCGATTAGCACATATAATACCATACCATTTGCAATGAAATGTGAATTACAACTATCGAATAGGTGATATCTAGCTAAAATGAATGTACACAACTAGCTTGTGAATAGTAATACAGTTAGAATAGTTATAATACATGAAATATATTTAAATTAAATAATGTGAAATAATATCTATAAGGTAAAATGGTTTAAGTGTACTATATTTATAGACATTCTTGCCCTTTATGTTCAGATATAATCTTCATTTTAAAATGTTGTTTGATGCTTAAAGGTATATAGTACATTTTTTTATATTGAATATTGGTAGATCTTTATTCAATAACATTTTTAATATTTTGTATGCAATATTGTAAGCATGTCTATGCGATTATTTTATGAGTATTCCTATGAGTTATTATATTTGATATTATATTCTAAGTTATTATTTTATTCATTATATTACAACTTCATTATATTCAATCTGTGATTATTTTCCTGGCAGATTTACATTAGTATTAAAGTTTTTAAAGTTAATAGTGGTATCAAAGGTACAACAAGGTTGCTTGCACAAGATTTGTTAAGTTGAAGAAATTAGAAAGGCTAGAGTATTTGCACTAGGTTGAAGAATAACCAGTGAAGAGTAGGACTCAGTTAGGGTCTTTCTATGAGGTTAAAGAATAACTAGTGAAGAATATAGAATATTTCCATTAGGTTGAAGAATAACCAATGAAGAATAAGATTCATATTTTTAAAAACCAACTTAGAAATAAATTTAGTAATTCAAATAAATAGCTAGCCCTATTATTGATTTGAAGATTGAGGTAGAACCAAATTAGGAGAAATTTTGCCATTCAAGAGAGATCCATCTTGATATTAATAGATATTTTAGGGACATAGACAAATTCCTAGCAACTAGTTTCTATCAAAAGAGTTGAAGAAGCTGGTACAATCAAAATCTCTTGTTTGGAGTATTAGGAAAGTTTATCGTCACCTTGACAAAGAAGAAGATTCAAGTTGTATCAATCTAAGATATTACTATAGTGAATATTGATATACATAATTGAGAAGCTTCCTACAACATATAGAGAAGACTTTCATCTTGAGTGCTATAAGAAGGCATAAAATTTTTGTCAAGTAGGCATTGATTTAAGTTGTAGTCTAGTATAAGTGTCAAGTCTCAAAGATCAAAATTGATAAGATAGATTGAGTTTACATATTACAAGAAACTACTCAAAATAGAAGGTAGTCTATAATATTGATTTAGGTCTTCAAGATAAACCTTGATTTAGCCATTGAAGATAGAGATAGGAGACCCAAGGAAAAGAGGTCCCACATAAGTTAAAGATATGAGACCTAAGGAAAAGAGGTCCCATAGAAGATAGAGATATAGGAGACCTAATAAAAAGAGGTCCCATAGAAGAAAGATATAAGATACCCAAGAAATAGGTCCCATTTAATATTGAAGGTAGTGAATGAGACCCATTAAAGAGGTCCATCATAAGCAAATATAGTAGAGGCCATAGACTTATTTTTATAGAGAAATATGACAACATACTCTTGGTACAAGAAGATTTAGCCAAGATAAAGTTTACATGTAAAGGATAATTTTTTAAGGTAGATAAATTGTACTATAGAGACATCTAAGCCTGAAGAAAGCAAGCTTGAAGGAAGGAAATAATTGAAGACATAGTTCAAGGTAGAAGACACATAGAGACATAGATATAATACTCTTAATTTAATATAAGAGTAATTTTGGTCAAGGAAAAGACTACGATTTTGGAAGAGGATAGTTTATGAATAGAGGGATCAAATGATATCTAAAGGTTAATAACAATAAGGTTTAAAAGTACAATAATATTTAAGGATAAAGAAAGAGCAATACAAATATCATAAGAGAGACACCAACAAGGTAGCAAGATAGAATATAAAAATATGCAATAATATTAAGAATGCAGAGCAACAAGTTTGAAAGGCAACAATATTAAGATAAAATTTGAAGGGAAACGAGTTTGAAGAATTAAAGACAATAATATACAAAATAGAGAACACTACATAATAAATATAATTAAGTACATTTTTAAGATGTTTAAGTTCTTAATGATTACATCTATGTAAGAGGACAATATACTTCGAGTTTGATATTGGAAAGCATCCTATAATAATGAGCAGAAGCACCTGCACCTGCACCTACATCATAAAGAAGATAAAGAAAAAAATATCTAGCAATGTAAGCAATGAAGAATTCCAATATCAAAGGCAGTAAATTATACATAGTATTGGAAGCAAAAAAATCACCTGAGAATGCAACAATACAAGTTTAATACAAACCAAAAGTATCAAGTGTAATCATATTTAAAAGTCACATTATAGAGGAGTTGATGCACTATGGAAGTCAAGCAGGGATAAGTGACACCTAGTCAAGCAAGGAGAAGAAACATCAAACCAGGTGGAGATAAGCCAAGTGATGCTAAGACAAGTGACATCAATCCAAATAGGGAGAATCCAAGCAATGCCAAACTAATAATGGAGAAGCCAAGTGATGTCAATCCAAGTAGGGAGAAGTCAATAAATATCAAACCTAGAGAAACCAAGTGATATAGCATAGAAGAAGTTAAGCCAAATTATGTAATGTAATTTAAGCCAAGCATCAAAAGAATAAATTGAATGTCTTAGGAGAAATTGAAGTATCATAATAAGAATATAGGAAGATGAAGAGGTTAAATAACTTGCTAAGGGAAACAAGTGCAAAAATAATAAGTACAATCAAATACCATAGGGAAATCAAGAGGAGTTGAGTGCTAAGAAGCATTAGAAAAATTTAGCATTGGAAGCACCATGATTTCAAAAGTTGAAAGGTAATATCATTTCACCAAACTAAAGGACCATGCAAATGCCACGTTGAAGGAGGTAGATTGGAATATTGATGAGCAAATATTTCTAAGCACTAAGAGTTGAATAATCTCTAGGAGGAGAAGCACCACATTGAAGGAAGTGAAATGTTTTTGAGTTATGTGAAATGACTTAGTTGGCAAAGTTGAAATGTTATTTCAAGACACTCAAGCAATAGTTCTTGCATGAGAAAAAACACATTCATATTTGATTTCAAGAATAGAAATTTGTTTGAGCTAGAGCAAGATAGTGATAAGTGCAAGTTCATCCAAGACGTTGATGCACAAACAACAAGGTATAATTTAGGGTTGACAAGCTTAGTAATTTTTGAAATTTAATTTTTGGTGTAAGTTTAAATGAAGGGATAAGGATTAATTATTTTATAATGTTGTTTTTAGATTAATTTGAAGTGATAAGTTTTATTATTAGCTTAATTAAGTTTTTGATTATTCTTAAAGATTTTGGAGAGATAAGTAGTGGCAGGAATTATTTATTACAAAGTTTTTTGAGTTATTTAATATTTGCAAGGTTTCTTATTTTTTGAATTCAAAGATATAAAATATTTGCAAATTATTTAATATTGGAGAGATAAGGAAGTCTACTTCAATTCTAGAAAATAATAAAATTTGTAAAAATTCTTAATTTATAATTTCTAAAACAATTAGGGAGACATAAGGAATATTAATTCAAATGTTAGTGAATTTTAGAAACTTCAAAAAATATTATTGAAACCCTAGGAAGACATAAGGTAGTTCACATCAAAGGAAATTGATTAAGAAAAATGGATGAAATTGTTAAAAATGCATTCAATGAAGATAATGAATAACTATTTGATGTCCTTAAGTTTTATTCTCAAAAATTAATAGATAAAGAGAATAAAAAGAACAAAATAACTAAGAGATACATTTGAGAACTCAAGAATGAAGTCTATAACAACATCTTCTAATGATAGAGTAAAGTGTTCAATTTTTGAAATACAAGAAGGAATAATATTTTAGAATTTAATGCTTGGAAAACAAGGAAAAGAAGAATGGATCAATTTTGATTCAAATTTATCTTCCAAAGTAATTATAACCCAAAATAAATGAAGAAGGTCAATTTATGAACCAAATAATGAAGAGCTAAAGAATGGATATGATGAAGAACTCGAATAGAAGTCTCCATATAAAAAAAGAAGGGTCATATGATTCTAAGGACAAAGGAAAATAAGATTCTTATACAATAATCTAATGAATATGAAAGATTTCAAGATACTTGTAATCTTGAATCTACTAATACTGAAGCACACTAATCATTTATTTGATCAAAATATAGAAGGGCAACAAACTGAAGAAAGCATAAGGAAAGCAGATAAAGTGGTAGGAACCTAGGGTTCCTAGCACATAAAATGATAAATAAATAATAAATAACCTAAATCTAAAAGAATCACTTTATAATTGTCGCGAAATCCCTTCAATGATTAATAAATCATATATTATATATTTCATGGATGATTTCAAGCGAAATCCCTTCAATGATTAATAAATCATATATTATATATTTCAATGATTAATAAATCATATATTATATATTTCATGGATGATTTCAAATGAACAATTGTACAATGATTTATATCTACCTAACCCTAACCCTACATCCATTCGATATGACGCTTCACATAATAATTAATGCATTTAATTATTATGACTATTCTAATCCTAAACTTAATAATATAATAATTAATTATTATATTATTAATAATAATAATAATAAACTTGGAAAATTACCCAACATCTCCCCATGAAAGAACTTCCTTGAAATGCCCAGCCACTTTAATTCATAACACTTATCATTTTAAGATTATTGTTCACACCTTTCTCCACCACATTTATAACACTTTATATCTAATAATTATTTTATTCGAAGGCATCTTCATCTAGCCCATTGTCCCATTATCCTGAATGACAATAAATGGTACTCTATTACATTTGCATTTATTAATATGTTGAACACTATCACTGTTATCCTTAATAGTTGCTTCATATCCTGGATTGAAATCCAAATTAGAACATTGGAAATCTGGCATAGCAACACATATATTTGTTTTGTCGTTTGCTTGAGGTTGTATTTGAAAATGGTCAGTTGAGTACATACAAATGGTATAATATGTTCCTGCATATGTATATTTTTCTCTTTCTCGCTATCAAGAGGAATGGTTCCTAATACTTTATCCATAACTTCCACAAATCCGTCTCTCAAACTATCATTTCAAACCAGTAAATATGGTATGCCATGACTAGTGCATAGGGTGTCAAAAAAAAAAAAAAAGTGTGAAGAGATTTAGGAATAATCATATCCCCGTTTATTAAATCTTGTAAAAAATAGCTCCTTACCAACAATGATCCTCGTTTCATCACTATTCGCTGTCTTAAAAATATTTTTAATTTCATCACTTTGAGCACAAACTCGTGCATTAGCGCATCTCTACATATATTTTGAATATCGGGAGGTAGATTTCCCTTAAAGCTTGAAATCATGTAATGCTCAATTTTTTCATCAAGCTTCGTGTAAAAATTCCACATTTCCCTAAATATTTCCCCCAAATTGTCGTGTAACTCCTCATAAAAGGATGACCAAGACATTCCAAATCTTTGGTCTAAATCATTAGAAATATTTAACTGCTCTATTATGCACTCTGTATTAAGTGGAGGGCGACAGTTTAGTATGTGAGGTAAACTTTTAAAGAAGGTGATTTCCATCCATAGCTCCTCTAATTTCTTCAGTTGACCAATATTAGCCTACCACATTCCTTACCTGGCTACTACGAATCACCAGCTTTCTCATAGAAGGCTGATTTGCGATATGACAAGGTAAAATTTTCCATTTTGTAATATGAAAAACTCATGACCTGCAACTTTGTGATGTTTTATAGAATGCTTGAGTTCTCTGAGTGGAAGGTTAGCCCTCTCTATCTTGGATGGATGTTAGCATTTTCATGAATCAGAGAACCACGTCAATATGCTTTAATTTCATAGTGGAAAACAACTCGAAAGGAGGTAAATTTTTGCCAGGGTTTTAAAAAATAATTTTATCCAATACGCCACTTGTCACTTGAAGGTTGGAGGGAAAATTTTTTAGGTTGAAATATGTGCATCTAATTGGTGGAAAAAACAAACCTTAGCAATTGTGATTAATTTTGTTTTCTGCGATGGGCATGAAAGAATTATCCACCATTCACCTACAATGGCCTCTCGTAATCGTTTACTGTCTATGACTCCAATGAAAAACTCATTTTTAGAGTCAATAATGCACTCAAAACTACTTTGTCCACTATACTATGAAATTCTCAGACTTAGTGAGGCTGGAAGCGTGGTATTACACATTCGACACTAATTTTAATTTTTGAATTCGATACCCACAATTCCGTCTACCTCATCGCTTTCCCGTGAGCTGATACAGGTGGTCATCGAAAATATTTAGAATGTTACCATAGACACTTCTTCGGAATTGATAATGACACTCGGCCTAGCATTTCATTAGTGTGTCTTATTCACCTCCGTTGAGCTATAAGACTGGTAGAAAAATAAAATTGTTTGCAGAATTTTGACCCTGTCTCTCGAAACCAAATGTGTGTTGTCGTCAAAATTTGAGATGTCCTCGTGTTGTGGCATTGATGAGATTGTTTTTTAGCCATAGTTCATGCTATTTTTAGAATCGTTATTAATCAAGTTCCTAAGGATGGTATCATCAATCTACTGCCAGTACTTTTGCTGCCACAAAATAATGAGTGCCCTAAACTGTTTAAGGGTAAAGTGAATATAATTTTATTATATTTGTTCGCTTGAGTGTTTATGGTGACATAGGAAATTTATCATCGGATTTTTTGAGATAACGCATGGATGTTACCATGAAAAATAAAAATATTACATCAAAATTTTGCTTGGAAATGACTAAGAAGAGACTGAAAGATTGGTTGGTGTTGGACAACTTTTGCGGCTATCAAAAATTATCACGAGACCTAAAATGTGATGCGACCACTTATGATTGGATGATGGGAGATACTTGAAACCTTCACAGTCATTTTTCCACCTTATTTTTTTATTGTAAACCAAATTCCACCAGAGTATTGGAACCATGCTACGCAAGTGAAATAAAATGTATCTATCCTCTTGCTCTCTTTGTAGGACAATTTATTCCACTGGATAACTTAAACCACTTGATGGGAGCAAAGGGTACTTCACAGTGCAATACATGGATCGTAGGTTTATATTATGTTAAGTTCTTGTGCCTAAAAACCCTATGATGGTGAAAATTGACTAAATCTAGCTTTAGCTTTATTTTCAGGAAGGTTAACTGCAGACCATGATTGGTAGAAACAACACATGACATCGGCCAACCTGTTGTACACTGATTGTACATGTTTTCCAAATAAAAGAAATACAGAAAAATTTGTGCACAACAAATAAAACTAATCATAAATTTGTATTTTTTTTTTTTGGAAAGCAGAGATGAAATGTCAAAATTTCACATTGTCTGATGGAATGTCCGAGCAACATAGTGATGATCTTGGACATGAAAGTATTTTATAGAGTTCAATAAATGTTTAATTTTCCACTTTGTTTGATTATTAGAAAAATCATATGGAGAAAACATATTCAGGGGCAACGACAGCCATTGGAAGCCTTGGTGGGCAGTAGAAAAAATCAAGGATTATTGCCGACAGGTAGATTCTGACCAAAAATAGGAGACAAAGATTGATGAGCCAGGGAGGAGGCCAAGGCGGAGGACGAGTGAGTAGAAGAAATTTAAACTCTGTTATAGTTTTTTCATTTACATATGTTGCGTGGTTTCATATATTTCCAATTGAATTTTTTGAATTCTTTTTCCACTTTGGATTTTGGGTGATATCTGTATTTGTTGGATTTGGATTTCATTTTATTGGTCATACTTTTATTTTCTGCTTTAGTTGAAGCTTGTTGGGAGAGATCAGATGGCTTCTTTATAATTATATCTTTTGCTTTCAAAGCTGATTTTTGGAATAGAAAATTGAGTCCAGGCCTTTTTTGCACATATAAAGTTTTAGGGTTATCATAGGAGTAATATTCTTTCTTTTCTTGAGTTTTGATAGTTAAATCATGCATTGGAAAATATTTCTTTCTCGAAAGTGTATTATGTGCCACCCGGGATTCCCTACTTATAGGCTTCTCCTCCACCTAGGATTCCATGGCTATGGGCTCCTCCTCCACCCATGATTCCATGTCTATGGGCTTCTCATATTGCATTTTCATTAATATTCATATCGCTTATCATATTATCAAAATGTTCCATTTCTTTATTATGGTATTGTTCATTTATTCTTATAAATTCTGCTATGTCATTTTTCATTCCCTTGATATTTATGTCCCATATGGTTGGATCCATAAGGCTCTGATACCAGATGGTAGGAACCTAGGGTTCCTAGCACATAAAATGATAAATAAATAATAAATAACCTAAATCTAAAAGAATCGCTTTTGAATTTTCCAGAAGTCCCTTCAATGATTTAATAAATCATATATTATATATTTCATGGATGATTTCAAATGAACAATTGTACAATGATTTATGTCTACCTAATACTAAGCCTACATCTATTCGATATGACGCTTCACATAATAATTCATGCATTTAATTATTATGACTATTCTAATCCTAAACTTAATAATATAACTCTACTAACTTTAATATAATAAATTAATAATAATAATAATAATAATAATAATATTAATATTATGTTAGGATGTTGGAATCCTAACATAAATCATAGGATCCAAGATCATACAAAAACAAAGACCATATTGAAGACTAGAGTGTTCAATAACCAAATAATGTAATATATGGAGGTGTTGGAGAATATTACATTATTTGGTACATGCCAATGTACCACCTTGGTATGCCATTGTAAACATTAGACTAGAGTTGTGTCTTAGATTAGAGTGTGAGTTAATATTTTATGTAGTGTGTAGGAAATGAAAAAGTATCATGTAAATATGTGTGTAAGTGTTATGAGTGTAAATGTGCACAAGTGTCCAATATGTAAGTGTGCACATGTGTCCTTAGAATAGGAAAGTGAAGAGTTGTAAAGAAGAGTGAAGTTCAAGAGTGCAACATATGAGGAGTCACATACAATTATATATTTATGACAAAGCATTGTAATATTCATCGAACATGCATAGCTTTATGCTTGCATTAGTAGACCTTTATTCAATAGCATTTTTAGTATTTTGTGTGCAATATTGTGAGCATGTCTATGTGATTATTCTATGAGTATTATTATGAGTTATTCTATTTGATATTATATTCTAAGTTATTATTTAATTTATTATATTACAACTTCATTATATTTGATCTTGTGATTATTTTTGTGTGAGATTTACATTAGTTTCAAAGCTTCAAAAGTTAAAATTTTCTATATTATTTTTCATATTTGACAAATTTTCCTTTTAATATGGGCAGCCTTCAATTTAGCCACCATGAATATAAGGTATCTCCTTCCTAAAATTCATCTTGGAATTGCATTTGACTATGACCACTAATGTATGTCCTAATTATAATTGGATGCATTAATTTACCCAAAATTTTCATAAAGTATTTTCAAGTGTTCATAATAGCATTTTTTTTAATTGACAAAAGGCTTACACCCAATCATATCATTCAGGGAAGATTGAATCTAAAACTGGATGTAACATTTTTTTTGGTTTTTTTTTACACAATATTTATTTCAATTATACATATATCACCTTTAGATATTTGAATTTTAGTCTATGCATTACAATCAACACGTGAAATAATATCATTTAAAAATAATAATTATATGATATTTTTTCCCTAAACATTGCATGAATAGATATGTTATGCACAATCATGTTTTAATATAGTCATGTCATAATTAATTATAATGAAGATACAACTAAAAATAGAAAAATACAATTCAAAATTTAAAAAATGGCTTATGGATAAACCAAATATTCTTTGAAGTTAAAATTTACAACTTCAACTTGATCATTTCTTATTATCTGAGGTTGTTCCATTCCTAGGAGATGCTTCTATTCAAGCTCTCCCTAGAATTGGATCAGAGCACAATTTGCTAATATTTGAAGGCCTCTGTTCCCCTATCTTCAAAACCCCCTTCAGGTTCAAAGCCATGTGGATTTAGCATCCAAAACTTAGGGAAAAAATTGTAGAATGGTGGGGCCAAGATTTTTTAGGACATCCTATGGATCAAGTTGCAAAGAAACTCTAGCTCATAAAGAACAATCTCAAGGTGTGTAATGTAATAGTTTTTAGCAACATCCTATGGATCAAGTTGCAAGGAAACTTTGGCTTATAAAGAACAACCTCAAGGTGTGGAATGTAGAAGTTTTCGGCAATATTTTGAAAATAATTAGGCAATAAAAGAAAGGCTCCAAATTATTGAAAGTCAAATTCAGCAAGGGCATTATAATTCCTAGACCAGACTTAAAGAACAAATATTGCTAACATATTTCCACAACATTCTCATAAAGGAAGAAGTATTATGGAGGCAAAAATTTAGAGCATTGTGGCTAAAGGTGGGATATGTAAATACCAAAATTTTCATGCCTCTACCATGAATTACAGAAGCTCCAACAAAATTAAAGATCTTATAAAAAATAACAACTCGATCACTTCTTGCATCCATGAAATTAGGAGTGAGGTTGTTAGTCACTTTGAATACCTCCTTGGTTCTCAAAGTCCTCAATTGATTCATTCATTTGAAGCCTTGCTTAACCATATTCCTATTCGCATCATCCCTAATATGAGCAGTAAGCTCACTAAAGCATTCTTCAATAATGAGATCAACTTGGCTCTCTTCTCCATGCAACCTGATAAAGCCCTTGGCCCCTTATGGCTTCTCACCCAAGTTATTTCAAATTTTCTAGGATATTATTAGTAATTATGTGTGCAATGCCATCATGGATGCTCAAAAATCCAAATTTATTCCTAGGGATGTGAACTCCACTTTCCTTGCCTTGGTTCCCAAAACTATTGTGTGCAGATCAATGCATGAATTTCAACCCATTAGCCTTTGTAATGTGCTCTACAAAATCCTAACTAAAGTCCTTACCAACAAGCTGAAAGGAATCCTCCCATCCATCATTGACTCTTGCCAAGGTAATACTATTCTAGGGAGAGTCATTACTGATGGGGTCATAAGCATTCATGAAACCATGCACTCGGCTTACCAGAGCAAAAAAGCTATTTTTTTCCTAAAATTGGACATGAACAAAGCATTTGATAGAGTGTCATGGAACTTTTTATTTGTTGTACTCAAAAAATTTTGCTTCCACTAGAACTGGATTAATCTCATCAATGCCTACATCACTTTTTCATGGTTCTCTATTCTAGTTAATGGGCTTGCTACTAGTTATTTTCCTAGTGCTAGAGGTCTAAGGCAAGGTGATCCCCTTTCCACCTTGTTGTTCATTATCCTTGCTAATTCTCTAGAGTGTTCCCTCAAATTAGTATATACCCATGGTGTCATTTTAAGAATTCATGTTGCCTCCACTCTAAGCCTAGTCACCCACCAACAATTTTTTTATGATACCATTCTTGCTACCTGTGCATCAGTGGCTAAAGAAAAAAGTATTAAATACATCCTAAAACTGTATGAATATGTTGCAATTCAAAAAATCAATTACATTAAAAGCAATATTTACTTCTTGAACACTCCTCTACCCCGCCAAGCAAATATTTCCAATGCCCTTAAATACACCATTGATGATCTCCCCTCAATCACTCAATATGCTTCTCACTAACAAAAATACTCAATCACTTTCAAAATCTCTTATTTAACCACAAAAATATTTAGATAATTATTGGAGACTCAATATGCTTCACACTCAAATAAATTTCAATCTCTTTCTCAAATTAGTAAAGAACTATTTGTTTCATATAACTTGAACTATCACTCTAATACTTTTCATCAACTATGCTCTATCAACTCAACTCAACCAATCACTCAATGAAACACAAATTGCTTACAAAACATAACCAAGTGTTTCTCAATACTTTCAACAAATTACACTATGGAACTCAATCTTGACTCAAGATAATTCCAAATTCACATAACAATGATATTCATGATATTTTTCACAAACCCTAATCAAGCATATGAAAGCTTACTCAAATATTTCCAACAATGCTTATCAAACAATATCACATAACAATGATACTCATGATATTTCACAAACCCTAGTTCAATATAGTTCTCAATATATCACTCAAATGTTCTCACAAATATTCACCAATCATGCACATGAAATCTTACTAAACAATGCTTATCAAACAACCTCTTCACTCCAACTTAGAATTCACAATATTCAACAAATAATATTCCACTCACAAGGATGATTTGCCCATACCTTTTTTTTGAAGAAGATTTGATCTCAAAACCTGTCTCAATCACACTCAAATTCTTTGATAACCTCAATGGTTAGATATTACAAACATATCCTTAATATTTTCTTTCAAAAATATTTCACCGTGCCAAAATATCAAATTTTAATTATACCTTATTTCTCCTTTCAAATCAATTTTCACAATATAACTTTATTTTCAACAAATAATATCTAACACCCTTGGAACACCTTATTGCTCCTTTTATAAACTTTAATCACTAAAAAATATCCACAAAAATTAAAACTTTGCATACCCTTTTATCTCCTTTTTATAGCTCATAAAACCCTTTAAATATGCAATTTTCAAAAATAAAAACCTTTAGGAAATAAAAAATTCAATTCCACTTTCACACATTTCAGATGCAATGTTAAACCTTAGAAAATGAGCGCATACCTTTTAATTGTAATAAAAATGGCCTTGGCAGGGTTCGAACATTCGATCCCATTCTCCCAAGCACCTCTGCACAATGCACGTCCACCAAGTGGGCTACATGCCCTCACATGATGGTTGAGGCTCATGCCTCCCTCTTTAACTTCCTATGATGGTGTGAAAAAAATAAAACTTGTCTCTGTCTTACCCAAAATACTGTCATAATGTAACAACCCAAAAACACACAAACAAAAAAATACAAAAATAGAATTTTTTTTTTACTGAGAGGGATACACGAACCCCTAACCCAACTAGTATTTACTTAAAGTTTCGATCTCCTAAGTTTTCTTGAAATCTACATCTCATGAAGTACCCTAATACAAGTCTATATGTGTAGGCGTATCATGTGTCACTACAAATAAGCCCATCTATCCCATCACTCTTGATGATCTAGACTTATCACCCTCTGTCCATCGAAGGTATGCACGCATCTTCATACCATACACATGTCTTTATGTGTAGGTATGCTACAAGTATTATGAGTTAAACTATCTATCCTATCTACATGATGATCTATATTAACTTAGATGTAGTCTCTCCACAACTTAGTCCTTTATATCCCTAAGGGGGTCTCAATTCCCTTAGGTATCCTATGTTCACCCTAAGGGGTTCTCAATTCCCTCAGGTTACCTAAGTTCACCCTAAGGGGTTTTTAATTCCCTTAGATCACCTTTGAGTACACCCTAGAACTCTACTCTTAGATTTCTATTATTAAGCAACCAAACAAGAATACATCTAGATCCTAAAACATCAAAGAGTAATCACTAAGCATCCATAAAATAAATATTATTATATTAAAATAGAATGTCATCATCATAAAGAGAATCAACTACATAGTATAACCAAATACATAAATAAAGTAAAAGTACCTTGTCTAAACCAATAAAAAGTTATTGCATTGAATCTTGCATGGTAAATTCTTCTTACTTTAAAGATATTAATTGCATTAGGGATATCTCCCCACAATTCTAGTCTATTTGAGCATAAGTAAATCAGAATAAAATACAATTACCTATACTTTGTTTCCATTTAGCTCATTGCTTCACCTTGTTTCCCATTGGTTCTTTGATGGTAGTAGGGGATCAAGGTACTCATGGTTCAGGATAGGTATACCTCTAAATGCATATATTCATTTACTTTGCCAAATTGCAAATATACGAAATTCAATTAAGTTTCCAACCATATAATGCATAGTGGATATTATAAAATATCCTTTACTTTTATTTTCAACTCTTTAGTTCCCTTAGAGAGCCATCCAACATGTACTACTTAGATTAAGGTCTAACTTAATCAAATTCATTCATGTCTTAAAGCATTAAAGTCCCATACCTTTAACCTCTAAAAAAATTCATCATTCATTCCCTAAATTAAAGCCCCATAACTTCAATTCAAAGAATAAATCTAACATCATTTTTAATTCACAATTCTAATCAAATCAAATATTGTTTTTAAGCATTAAAGTCCCATACCTTTAACCTCTAAAATAATACATCATTCATTCCCTAAATTAAAGTCCCATAACTTCAATTTAAATAATAAATTTAACATCCTTTTTAATTCACAATTTCAATCAAATTATATATTGTTTTAAAGCATTAAAGTCCCATACCTTTAACCTCTAAAAAAATCCTTCATTCAACATAAACTTTGTCATCAATCTTATAACATAATTATGTTTTCCTTTTAAGTCATTTTTGTAAAGTTTACATTATAGACTTACTAATCAAAGATTTTCAACCTTAATCTTAGATTCAAAACCTCAATTAAATATTCACAACCTTATCTAAAGATTCATTACTTTAGTTACAAATAACCCCTTCATGATATTATTACACAAAAGGTATTACCCTAATTGAAACCACATAAGGTAAATCTCATTAATTAAAGGTCCCTTCAATTAATATCTCATAAAATAAATCATAATAATCAAAGATCTTACTATCATTAAAATATCTTAAGATAATTCATGCTAATCAAAGGTTTCTCTTTAATTAAATCTCCTAAGATAATCAACATTTATCAAAGGTTTCTTCTTTAATTAAATCTCCTAAGATAATCAACATTTATCAAAGGTTTCCTCTTTAATTAAATCTCCTAATATAATCAACATTTATCAAAGGTTTCCTCTTTAATTAAATATCCTAAGATAATCAACATTTATCAAAGGTTTTCTCTTTAATTAAATATCCTAAGATAATCAACATTTATCAAAGGTTTTCTCTTTAATTAAATCTCCTAAGATAATCAACATTTATCAAAGGTTTTATCTTTAATTAAAATATCCTAAGATAATCAACATTTATCAAATGTTTCATTTCATTTAAAGTCCCATAATATAATTTATATAAAACAAAGGTCTTATTTCTATTAAATTCCCATAATATAATTTATATGAAACAAAGGTCTTATTTCAATTAAAGTCCCATAATATAATTTATATAAAACAAAGGTCTTATTTCCATTAAAGTCCCATAATATAATTTATATAAAATAAAGGTCTTATTTCCATTAAAGTCCCATAATATAATTTATATAAAACAAAGGTCTCATTTCAATTAAAGTCCCATAATATAATTTATATAAAACAAAGGTCTTATTTCCATTAAAGTCCCATAATATAATTTAAATAAATCAAAGGGTTATCTTAATCAAAATTACATAAGTAAACCTTACTAAGCCAAGGTTTACAACCATGGACTTATACACCTTCATGGCGTATGCAAAACATATTTTGAAGAATGATCTAAGGACTACCAGATTTTGAGTCCAGGCAAGAAAAAACCAGGTGCTAAGTTTCTCTTCTGTCGCCACTAATTATCCCAAAGAGAATGGGCTTACATAGTTGTGGAGCTTCCACATAGATGCAGATGGCTTTTCATTGGGGAGATCTCCCCCAAAGACAACATCGTCTCTAAACCATGGGTGGTTTTACAAACTATGAGCAACGCTTTCCTAAACATAGTGCTCACTTGATACAGGTGGTTTCCCAAACTACAAGCAACACTTTCCTAAGCACAATGTTTTCACCTTGACACAAGTGGTTTCCATCCATGAGAAACGCTTTCCAAACACAATGATCTATAGGCAAGACGTAGGTGGTTTCTAAGCTAAGAGCAACGCTTTCAACACTTCGCTCTCTTCTTAACATAGGCAGTTTCTAAACTAAGAGTAGTGCTTTCAACATAATGCTCTCTTCTTAACACAAGCGATTTCCAAACTAAGAGCAATGCTTTCAACACAACACTCTCTTCTTAACACATGCAATTTCCATCTATGAGCATTGCTCTCACAACATAGTGCTACCTTAGGCAAGACATGGGTGGTTTCTAAACTAAGAGCAGCGCTTTTCAAAACAAAATGCTCTCAAAACATAGATGATTTTTAAACTATGAGCAACGATCTCACAACACAATACTACCTTAGGCAAGATGTAGATGGTTTTTAAGAGCAACGCTTTCTAAAGTACAACGCTCTCAAAACATAGGCAATTTCCAAAATAAAAGCAACGCTTTCAACACAGTGCTCTCTTCTTAACACAGTCGATTTCCAAACTAAGAGCAGCGCTTTCACAACATAGTGCTATAGGGGATTATAACCAAATTTCAATTTAAATATTCATCATACAAATATATGTAAGTGGATAAATTCTAAGACTCTCCAACCTTAATACTCTTGTGGAACAAATTTCGATGGTCTCTTGCTACCTCTCCCTTAGCTTTTTGTGCACTTCTATCTTCCTCGATTGCCTCCTCTATGTTTTCCTTTACGTTCTACTCTGTATCTCCCCCATATTCCTCCTTCCTCTTCACCTTATGTGCTCCTCTTTCTCTAGGTGGCCCATCTACTATCTCTACTATCCCATATCGAATCCCAAACCAACATCAAACCCTCATTTTCTTCAATGTTTTTGTCCTTTCTCATTTGGCGGTAAATGATTCTTTTTCCCATAGTTTCCACCTTTGGAAATTGATAGCCCCCTACATTATTTACATAGATTGCACTATATAGGGGAATGAGATATTTGCATTATTAAAATGAAGAATGGTGCCCTTTACAATATCCTTGACATGATATTTTATCACCATTTTAAAATATATCTCTTTTATTTAAAACAATTTCTTAATTGCTCTATCTTTAAAATAAAAGATTCTATCTATCTTAAATGGATTTTTTTTTTTTTTTTTTCACTTAATTAAAGTCCATTAATGAATTTATTATCATTAAAATGAACTTCTTTAATTATTTCAAATGAGCTCTCATTTGTTTATTGAAATGAAGTTTACTAATGAGTTTAAATGAGTCATATCATTTTTAAATCAAAACCTCATTAATTAATTTAAATGAATATTCATTTATCATTTAAATTTAATTTATTTTCCTTCATAACAATAATGCTCTATTATCACTTCAACATAAAAATTCACTTTATGCATCCACATACAATTTGCAATTGTTCTTTTATTGAAATTCCAACATTATGCTACCCAATTCATGATGCAGTAGAGAGCAATCAATTTATAAAACAACAAAGAGGGAACATTTCCATCAACCCAATAACCTATCTTAACCAGGGATTTTATGATAGCTACTAGGCTATCAACTAAGACTCAAGGCGACCAGTCATCGATGATTATCCCTTATGACAATGCATGCCTATATGAAGGTATCTATCCATGTTACCTCTAAGTACCTTAATCATCATTTCCCCTGTTTAAGTACCCTCATTTTTGGTGGATGCTTTTGCCTTCTCCACCTACGAGTGTACTTGATCCTGCACACTTGGAAATATATTAGTGATAACATGCCCTTATAAATAAACTAAACATAATATAGCCGGTTCAACTATTCAAACTAAGTATCACCACATCATAGGTTAATACATTGTTTCTTTATGCCATATAGTCTACTAGGGAGGATGATGACACACACGGATTGAACCCACGACCTGTCACCTGTGAGCGACTTAGCGTAGCCCTAGGTACCAACTACGCTATCCAACGCCTTGTGTTAAGAAATACACTCCTCACACACTTGTACCTTGGTCTACCTCCTTAACATTTCAAACACATGTGATTTCCCTTCAAACCTTGGTGCTCGATTTCATTTAACATTCAATATTATTGCATGGATAATTTTTCTAAGGTGGGTTCTTACCCCATTTTATATGCATGGTAATGTTTTCAAATACTTCGATGCATGAAATAATTCAAATTCAAATTAATTTGAATTATGGCCCTTTAAATTAATTACCTTAGGGTAAAATATTTAAATTTAAATAATTTAAACTTAGGGCATTATAAACTTTCACATGGGTCTTTTGGAGGAGTAATAATTTTATCACTCCTTGGCCTTTGTTTCTCTTCACACCAACTTATAACTAAAAAATATTATAATATTATATATTATAATATTATTATTTTCATTAACCTGCTTCTTTGCCTTGTTGGAAAAACCACTGGAGGACATTAATAACATTGGAACTTGAACATCAACCTTTTGACATAAATGCATGGATGAAATTGAAACTTGGTCATCATCCTCATGATATTTAGTTATGATAAACCTTGCTCCCTTATTGACATCAATGACAACAAACCTTGCTCATATTTCCAACTTTATCCCTCTTTGTCCTTGCTAGTAACCCATTTTCCTTTTACCATTTCCTTTACCTTTTTCTATTCTACTCCCCTTGACTGAATGCTCTCCCCCTAACTCAAATATCTCCCCTTTTGACATAAATGACAAAGGGTCACATTTGGGGCTCGGGGCTAATAATGAGACTCTTAGCTTAGTCCATCCCACACCTCCTCTTGAGGTGGCTAATTTTTAGGTGGGAGTATCTCTACTCCCAACATGCACTAATATTTACCTTTATCCACTTTCTTCCTCAACTGATCCTTTTGATTCCTCCGACTATTCCTGTTCCTGCTTGTCTCTAGAATTTCTACTCTACACCACTTTACTGTATGCCCATCATTATTGTACTTATAACACTTAATATTTTTATTCCTTGGAAATAAAAATTTCTTGGGATTTCTCATGGTGAAGCCAAATCTATTCATGTCATGAACCCTACAATTTATTTCCTTGTGACCAAACTGATTACAAGAGTAGCAATACCCTTGAAAAAGCTATCTTTTTATGAAATTTCCATATTCTTGTCGTTCATGTGTCCTACACTATGTAGCGTTGTGCCCAAACCTATAACATGAGAAGCATCATCCATTGAAACTACCTTGCATTGACCCCATTGGTCTCTTAGTCTCTTTTACCCTGTGTTATTTTTTGTTCTATCTATTTCTCATTTGTGCATTGTTCCTTCCCTTGTTGAATTTTTTTATCGCCCAACTCATTTTCAGAAGTCTCACTCTCTCTTACACTCTCTTCTTCTGAAGCTTCTTCTTCTTTAGAGTTTGAGATTGACTCCTCTACTTATTTTCTTTGTACTTGTTCAAAATCAAGTCCTGTCTTGTTTGATGAAGATTTTTATACCTTGATGATCTTATCCAAGGTCTTTGAGCTTCTCCCAAACCTATGTAACTTGTACTTGGACTCTTTTACTTTCTTCCTTAGTGAAGCTACCTCATGCTCTAACCTTTCACGTTCTAAAACCTTTGCTTCTAACTTCTCTTTGAATCTCCTTGTCTTAGCTATTGAGTTGGTTAGATACTCTATAATATTTCCTTTCTCTTCATCACATTCTTGGATTTTAAGATTAATATTTTATTTTTGGTTTCTTACCTCTCTTAATGCATAAAGGGCAGAAATGAGCTCACCCTCAAGTCAACTTCTCCTTTCTTTGATTCTTACTCTATTTTTTTACCTTTAGGATAATTTTCATTCCTTTCTAATTTATTTCCACTAGAAATACTTCCTTCTTATTTTATTGCCATAAGAAGACTTTATTCTGCTCCTTCAAGAGCATCATCATATTCATCTTCACTAAAACTTAATTCATTCCTTGTACAACTATCTTCAATATGACCAAAGTTACCACATATAAAACACTTGAGAATCATTGGACCTCTCTTTCTAATATTTTAATTTTCTATTGTCATAAATAGGGTTTCTTCTTCTTCATTACTTGAAGAGCTTCCATCACTATCACTTGAAATCTTACTTGCCTTTTTTGCATAAAAAATCTTCTTATGCATTTGGAAAAACTTCTTTTCTTGTGTACCTTGTCCATCCCTATTTTTTTTTTGGTACATTTACTTTCCTACTTCCCTATTCTTATGATCCTATTTCTCATCATCATTGGTATTTCCAGTATTTGGATAATTAGTTGCATAGTGACTATATTTACCATAATTAAAACATCTAACTAATTTTGTACCTTTATACTTTCTTGAGTCCTTGTTCATTCTACCATAATTTGCTTTTTCATAACTGGATAACTCATTGCTTGGATATAACTTCTTACCCTTTGTCTTCTTAGTAACTTTAAAGGATGCTTCTTTCTGAGGAATAGGTTCCTCTTTTATTCTCATCTCAAAAGTTGTGAGAATTCCATGTAATTTATCCCTTGTCAAAAGATCAACATATTTTGACTCTTCTATAGCTGAAATATTTTCACTATACCTTTTTGGAAGTGAACTTAAAATCTTATCACAAACATATGTTTCTTCAACCTTAAGCCCAATTTCTTGCATGGAGTTAACAACTTCATCCACACGAAGTAAATATGCAACAATATTTTCCTCATCCTTCATTTTTAGGTCTTCAAATTTTCTCTTGAATTTTTTCAAATTTTCCCTTTTGACCTTTTTGTCTCCCTCATATATACCTTTCAACTTATCCCAAATTTCCTTTGTTGATGTGCAATGTATAACCTTTATAAACTCAGTTTCACGTAAATCCCTTAAAATTCCATTCATTGCCTTTGAATTACTCAGTTTTAGGAGCTTACCATATTTATCTGAAGGTGGAGTTTTTGGTGTTATGTATCCATTCTCAACTATTTTCCATATTTCATTTCCAAGTGCCATTAGTTGAAACTTCATCCTTGTACTCCAAAGTGCATAATTTTTTCTATCGAACAATGATACTAAATTCCCTAAAGATCCATTCTGATAATCCATCTATGTTCTTGTGAGATTTTACTTAAAGCTATTAAATTCTTCCAAAGGAACCCACTCTGATACCAATTGAAGAACACAAGCTTATACTGAGAGGAGGGGTGAAAATTATAATACCACTTTTAACTTTTCTTTCTCAAACAATATTATGCAATATATCAATGGTAATATCAACAATAGTAATAAAATTAATGCATAAATCATCACACACAATAGAGAAACTAATTTAATGTGGTTCACCCAATGTGGAATACTCCATGGAGAAAATCTTAAAATTTTCTCAATAAATCTCTTAGGAATCCTTTCCTATTACAATTTTTATGGACCTCTATCCGAAGAAGACACCAATCCACTAATCAATTTTGTGTATGCCTATCCACAAGAGACACAAATCCCCTTAGCTAGTTCATGGTTCTCTATCCATATGAGAAATCCTCCTTTGCTCTAGCTGATGATCCTCTAGAAGACTACTGCCTCCACTACACTAGATTGTGTATCTCTATCCACAAAAGACTCTATCCTCACTCAGAAGATCTATATCCTCACTACCCTGGCTAATGTATCTCTATCCATTGGAGACTACTATTCTTTGCTCTATCAGCTCCAAAGCTTACTCTCAGGTCTGTCTCAAATATGTACTAAACATAGTCCTTTGGTCTAGCACAAATTTGCTCAATCTCTATCTCATAATACTTTAATCTAGCACAAACCTACTCAATATTTATCTTTGATCTGTACTAAACATAGTGCTTTAGTATAGCATAAATCTACTCAAAATTTGTCTCTGGTCTAGCACAAACTTGTCATCAAATTTGCACCAAACTCTATCCTCAAATCTGTCCTCAAACCTTAACACAAATCTTGACTCAATCACAAATTAACTTTTCTAGATCTTCCCAAAGCCTTAACACAAATCTTGAACAAATAAATCAATCAACTCTACTCTCAAGTGTTCTCAAATACTTACCTCAAATCTATCCAATAATTCCACACTTAGAACTTTTCAATCCACTCAACAAGTCTTCACCAAGACTTACCTCAAATATGCTCTACAAGTCCTTCCTAGAACTTGTCCAATTTGCTCAACAAGTCTTCACCAAGACTTGTCTCAAATCTGCATTGTAAGCTTCCACAAAAACTTTCTCAAATCAACTCAATCTATCATAGAAAACCTCTTTAATAACACAAACAAGTTTCACACAGAATCTTGTTTTAATATCATAGAAACATATAGATAATGGTTAGAGACTCAATATGCTTCTCACTCACAACAATACTCAATCACTTTCAAACTCTCTTATTTAACCATAGAAACATATAGAGAATGATTAGAGACTCAATATGCTTCACACTCAATCACTTTCAATCTCTTTTTCAAATTAGTAAAGAAAAATTTGTTTCACAGAACTTGAACTATCACTCTAATACTTTTCATCAACTATGCTCAATAAACTCAACTCAACCAATCACTCAATGAAACACAACTTGCTTACAAACCCTAACTCATGATATTTTTCACAAACACTAATCAAGCATATGAAAGCTTACTCAAATATTTCCAACAATGCTTATCAAAAAATCTCGCATAACAATGATACTCATGATCTTTCACAAACCCTAGTTCAATATAGTTCTCAATATCTCACTCAAATGCTCTCACAAATATTCACCAATCATGCACATGAAATCTTACTCAATAATTCTTATCAAACAACCTTTTCACTCCAACTTAGCATTCACAATATTCAACAAACAATATTCCACTCACAAGGATGATTTACCCAAATATTTGTTTTGAAGAAGATTTGATCTCAAAACCTATCTCACTCACACTCAACTTCTTTGATAATCTCAATGGTTATATATTACAAATCTATCCTTAATATTTTATTTCAAAAATATTTCATTAAGCCAAAATATCAAATTTCAATTATGCCTTATTTCTCCTTTCAAATCAATTTTCACAATATAAATTTATTTTCAACAAATAATATCTAACACCCTTCGCACACCTTATTTCTCATTTTATAAACTTTAATCACTAAAATTAAAACTTTACATACCATTTTATCTCCTTTTTATAGCTCATAAAACCCTTTAAATATACAATTTTCAATAATAAAAACCTTTAGGAAATAAAAATTTAAGTTCCACCTTCATTTATTTTGGATGCAATGTTAAACCTTAGCAAATAAGTGCATACCTTTTAATTACAACAAAAAGGACCTTGGTGGGATTTGAACATTCGATCCCCTTCTCCCAAATGCCTCTGCACAGTGCACATACACCAAGTGGGCTACATGCCCTCACATGATGGTTGAGACTCACACCTCCCTCTTTACCTTTTTTTGACAATGCAAACAAAATAAAACTCATCTCTGCCTTACCCAAAATACTATCACGCGGATTGAACCCATGACCTATCACCTGCAAGTGACTTAGCACAACCCTGGCTACCAACCGTACTATCCATTTTCTTACATTGTGAAGTGCACTCCTCACACACTTGTACCTTGGTTTACCTCCTTAACGTTTCAAACACGTGATTTCCCTTCAAAACTTGGTGCTCAATTTTGTTTGGCATTCAATCTATCGCATGGATAATTTTTCTAAGGTGGGTTCTTACCCCATTTTATATGCATGGTAATTTTTTCAAATACATCGGTGCATGAAATAATTTGAATTCAAATTAATTTGAATTATGGCCCTTTAAAGTAATTTAAATTTAAATTTTACCTTAGGGTAAAATATTTAAATTTAAATAATTTAAAATTAGGGCATTATAAAATTTCACATGGGTCTTTTGGAGGAGTAATAATTTTATCACTTCTTGGCCTTCTTTTATCTTCACAACAATTTATAATTGGAAAATATATATTATAATATTATTATTTTCATTAACTTGCTTCTTTGCATTGCTAGAAAACCATTGGAGAACATTAACAACATCGGAACTTGGACATCAACCTTTTAACCTAAATGTATAGATGAAATTGAAACTTGGTCATCATCCTCATGACATTAATGACAATAAACCTTACTCTCTTCTTGACATCAATGAAAACAAATCTTGCTCATATTTCTAATAGGTTCCCCTACCTGGAAACATTTCCCTCCTGCGACCACCAATTCAAAGTTTAGCCAAGCTGTTGTTTCCTTGGCCTGAGTGCTCAATGTGAGTATCATTTCTTTCAGTCGTCCTCTCAATCAAATCATATGGAAAGAATGTGATAGTGCCCTCTTTACTATCAAAACTATCTACCTACTGTAAGATCCTCCTAGCCAAAGCCTTGTTCCTGTTAATCTCATATGGTAGAAGAATCTCATCCCCAAAGTAGGATTCCTTTCTTGGCTTACCCTCCAAGATAAAATACTCACAATAAAAAATATTACCAAAAATTGTCTTACCATCCCCAATTGCTGCTACCTCTATCTTTCTGCTTGGGAGTCATCTAAACACTTGTTTATTGAATACAATTTCTCTTCAGATGTCCTCAATTTCCTTCTGAGCACCTTCAGCTTGTCATGGGTTCATCCTAACTCCCTCCTCAAGTTGTTCACCTAATGGACTAACCATCTTCACAATGATAGAATCAAATCCATATGGACCATATGCCTTCACTATTTTCTATGGCAGGTTTGGCTTGAATGCAACAATAAGACCTTCTCTAGCCTATCCAAGAATATCACTTTTTTTGGCATCAAAGTCTTGTGTCTTGCCACTAAAAATCCTTAACTTATCCCCTATTTCAAGGCCTCTATTCCTAGAGTTGAGGTAACCATCACCACCTCACTCAACCTGATTCCCCATTTCACTATTCAATCCATCCAAACCAACACCAAATTCGATACTAGGTGGAGCCCTTCTCCTGAAGGCTAGCTCAAACTTAACTTTAACGGGTCTTCTAGAGGAAACCCTGGTGAAGTATGTGGAGGAGATATCGTTTGTGACCATAGTGGTATATTGATAGTTACATAAAAAAATTGGGCATTCAGTCCAACCATGTAGCTGAAGCCCTCCTTCGAGGACTAATCATCATCCAACATTTCCAGTGTAGCATCATTGTAGAAGGAGACTCACTAAATGTGATCAATTATCTGAATAAGGAGCAAATAAATGCATGGAAAGTCAACAACATTATTTCAGAAGCCAAGAGGCTTCTCCATCAGCTCCCACAATCCAATGTTCATCATGTTTTCAGAGAGGCCAACAAAGCAATGGACTTTATTGCCAATCTAGGGACCACCATGGAAAATATTTCTATCTGGAACATCAATTTTCCTCAGGCCCTCTCTATTATTGCTGCTCGTGAATTCTCCAATGACAGGTAATCATTTTGAGCCTAGCTAGCCCTCTCTTGATCTACTTTGGCTAGGGTTTAAGTCGAGCTTCGTTTCATGGTTTCTCCCTTGTTCTCTATGAAGTTGGATGCTGCTTCAATGATGTCTCATTCGATTCAGTCATTTTTATGGAGTATTTTGAATGATGGCTAGTCAATGCCTTCTCTTTCTTCAGTTACTTTCTTTGGGTTTGTCTTCTTCACTCTGTTTGTAAGCTTTCAAGTTATTCTCGCAACTCTTTTTTTTTTTTAATAAGGTTTTGGGGCCCCTTTCAAAACCCGTGTGCTAATGAATCTTTCTATCTACCAAAAAAAATGTCCAAAAGATTTTGTAATAGACTATGAATTAATGGACAAACATAAAACAAGTATTACTCTCTACATATAATGGGAATTAAAAATAATATTACATTAGGAATACATGCACTATATTAGAAAGTATTATTGCACTTTTCAATTGAATACTAGATTTGTCTCACTTTTTTTTAAATATCATTTTATAACTAATATATTATTATATATTTATCTAGTAGTTACAAATAATGTGTAATGGAACAAGATGGATTCATAAAGTATCTTAATGTTTAGCCAGTAGTATATAATTTGTAAAATAGTAATAGTATATCACATCATGCAATGCGTACTCCCCTTCAATAACCATTTTGATCCATGCTTTCATGGGTGAATTAGATTATCCTTGTTTTACACTAATATTATTGTTCACGGTTAACATTATTGGTATTATCCATTTTATTACTATCATTTATTTGTTTGAATTCTATTAAAGTAATTTTTGTTTTAATACAAACATACAATTATTTATATCCAATCATTTGGATCATTTTATTTTTCAAATATTTTCCATAGTTTTGTGAGTAGTATTATATCAGAATTCATCAAAATCTATAAATTAGAAATATATGACTTTTTTTTAAATGTTTTCTCAACAAGAGCTATAAGATTAATTAGATCATTGGTTCAAAATTTATGCAAAAATTTAACTTGATAAAGATTTATACTTTCCTATTAAAAAAATATTTTTAATATTATAAAATTTGTTAATATTGGTATTGGATTTATCTAGTTTTTATTTGCTTAAAAAATAGACCTGGAAATATAAACCTTATATTAATCTATATAACATGATAAACTTGATCATAGGTTCGTATTACTTATGCATGCCCTGAAAGGTACCCTAAAATTTGATTGCCCAAATAAAAAAATAAGAAATTTCCTACAAGAATAAACATGTACTTTATCCACTCTAAATCTTATGATGTTGAAATATACTAGAAGTAAAAATTTAAGGAAATTAGTAAAAAAATATAATATTATAATAAATGCATACATAATATCAAATGTACTATATACCTTTAAGCATTTGAAACCATGTTGAAATATATTAGAAGTAAAAATATAAGAAAATTAGTAAAAAAATATAATCTTATAATAAATGCACACATAATATCAAATGTACTATTTGTCTAGTTATTATCATCCATGTGGTTGTGAGGTCGATTCCTCTTGTGTTTGCTCGAATGAACATTGATATTTGTAAATATTTGTAATAACGCAAGCATAAAGCTATGCATATTCAATGAATATTAAAATACTTTGTCTGAAATATATAATTGTAAATTCAAAGTACACATTCCAACCAGATTATGCTCTGCATTATTGTTTATGCCCCGACTTCTTTGGAGGAAAAAAGAAGACAGTGGAAGGATATTCTCATATTATCTCTCATTTTCCTAAAGCTTGGATCTTGATTGGAGGAGATTTCAATACCATCCTCTCTCTGGATGAGAAAAGGGGGGGAAATAGAAATTTGGACAAAAGTACTGACCTCATGAGCGAATATATTGCAAACCTCCATCTTGTGGATATCCAACTAGATAATGGCCTTATGACTTGGTCTAACAGAAGGCAAGGCTTAGCTTGTATTATGGAGAGATTGGATAGGTTTTTGCTCTCTAAAAATTTCTTAATCCATGGTCACATTCCTAAAGTGAAGACTCTTAATAATGCTAGTTCGGATCATTGGCCAATCATGGTGGAAATGTGGAAAACCAATGTGAGTTTCTCTCCTTTTAATTTTTAATTAATGTGACTTAGAGACATTTCCTTCAGACCTCGTGTGCAAAAATGGTGGAAGGAAGGTAAACCTAGGCATGGGACTAAGATGTTCTATTTTTCCAAAATATTGTAGTACATTAAATCCAAAATCAAGACTTGGAACTGGAAAGAGTTTGGGGATGTTCATAAAAAAAACATGAAGTTATTGCTCATCTTGAAAATTTGAATAAGAAAATCTATTTAGATGGCCTCACAGAGAAGAGAAGTGCAGATGAAATTAAACTTACAACTCAGTTAGAGGAATAGGAAAAAAGAGAAGAAATCCTATGGAAGCAAAAATCTAGAATTCAATGGTTCAAAGAAGGAGATTGAAACACAAATTTCTTTCACAAATCTCTTCTAGCTCAAATATCTCACAACTTTATTTCTTCCTTAAAATCAGATTTTGGAGATGTTGTTTATACTTGGGATGGCATGAACTCTATTGTTGTTGATTACTTTTCCAATATTTTTGTTGCTACTCCTCTTGACTCAACTTCACAACAAAATGTTCTTCAAGCAATCCCTTCTCTTATCACTTCTAAGGAGAACTCTATTTTGACTGCTCCTGTTACTATCAATGAGCTTCAACAAGTAGTTTTTAAAATACAAAAAGGGAAAACCCCAGGTCCTAATGGTTTTCCTATTGAGTTCTACCAAGATTTCTGGGATATCCTTCATGTTGATTTATTAGAGGTGGTGGAAGAAGCCAGGAAATCCAAAGAAATTTTGAAGGTTATCAATAAAACTTATATTACTCTTATTCCAAAAGCTCAAGAGGTTGATCATATCTCATCTTTTAGACCTATTGCTTTATGTAATGTTCTTCTCAAAATTATTACTAAAATCATGGCAAAAAGGTTGAAGCCTCTTTTGCATAAGATTATTTCCCTAGAGCAAGGGGGATATGTGGAAGGATGTCAAATAGTAGATGAGATAGTTCTTGCTCAGGAAGCCATCCATTCCATGGATATGCAAAATTCTCCTTCTATGTTCATCCGGTTAGACTTATCCAAAGCTTATGACAGAGTGGATTGGCACTTCCTTATCAAAGTTTTGAGGCAATTTGGTTTCTCTAAGGATTGGATGGATTGGATTATGGGATGTATCTCTTCGGTTTCCTACTTAGTTCTTATCAATGGCAGGCCTTCTCAGTCTTTCCCATCTTCCAGAGGTATTAGGCAAGGTGACCCGCTATCCCCTTATTTATTCATCATTCTTGCTTGAATGCTTGGGTAGGACTATAACCAAAAAGAGGGAAAACAAGACCCTTGAGGGAGTTACCATTGCTCATGGAGCTAGACCTATCTCTCATCTTCAATTTGTGGATGACTCTACCATTTTAGGTAAAGCTACGATTAAGGAAGCTTCTAATATTAAGCAAATCATTAGCTATTTTTCTAAGGTTATTGGGCGGTTGATCAATGAAGACAAATCTAAAGTTATTTTCTTTCACTTGCTCTGCTAGACAGGAATCCATGGTCTTGGATAAATTAAGATATAAGAATACCTCTCTTCCAATCACTTATTTAGGTATTCCCATAAATATTCAAAGGCAAAAAAATAAAGATTGGAATTGGTTGTTGGACAAAGTCAAGAAGAAAATTGGAAAGTGGACCAACAAGTGGCTTTCTTCTGGGGTAGAATCACCTTGGTAAAATTAGTCCTTCAAGCTATTCCTATTTATGTTTCTTCTATTTTGAATATCCCAAAGGTTGTTCTTCGAGAATTGGATCAAATCAATCATTGTTTCCTTTGGAGTGGTACTAAGGAGAAAAGAAAATGGGCCTTGGTGAAATGGGATACTTTATATCTTCCTAAGAGTGAAGGGGGGTTAGGATTTCGGTCTTCAATTAATAACAACAAAGCTTTAGCTGCTAAATTATATTGGAGGATGTTGCATAACCCCAATGCTCTTTGGGCCAATAATCTTCGTGCTAAATATGCTTAGAACAAAAGTCTTGAAGACCTTGTTCACTATCAACTTCCTACCAAAGGTTCTCCCATTTTAGCAGTTCTTAAGGCTGGTGAGGATTTGATAAAGAAAAAATTATTTTGGATCATTCATAATGGTCAACATGCAAATTTTTGGATAGATTCTTGGGATGGTCACAAGCCTTTGATAACTCAGTTTCTCGATTGGAGGCCTTGGATGGAGGAGCTTCACCGAGCTAATTGGATAAAGGTGGCTAATTACTGTCGGTACCATACTGGTAATTCAAAGGTTGGTAGATATTGGATCCCTATTGAGTACTGGCCTATTCAAATCCTAGAAAGGCAAAGACAAGATATCCAAGGCATCCTTCATATGAGATCCCTCTCTTGGTCCCATGAAAAAGATTGTTTTGGATGGAACAACACTACTAAGGGTGAGTATTCGATTGCTCAAGGTTATTTGACCTTATGCCATAATAATCCCAACCATTCTTCTAACATATTTTCTCAATTGTGGGCTCAAAATCTCTGGCCTAAGGTGAGGTTCTTTAATTGGCTTTTATTGCATCGTAGGGTGCTTACTAGTGAGCAACTTATGAAGCGTGGTTTTCATGGCCCTTTTAGATGTGAAATGTGTGAAGAGAATGTAGAAAATATCAACCATCTTTTTATTGAGTGTACTTTAGCCTCTGAGCTATGGAGGAGAATGGCAACTTTACTTGGCTTACAGTGGTCCAATTTTTTCACTTTTGAACAGCTTTGGAGGGATTGGCCTAATCAAGAGGGTGTTGATCATTTTATTAGGCGATTAGTTTGGATGGGTTCTACCATTCTTCTTTGGAATATTTGGAATGAAAGGAACAACCAAATTTTTAATCAAGATAGGAAGGATATTCACTATATTTGGCAAAAGACCATAGCCAACTTAGTTGAATCGGTCCATCAACTCCTTAATCACCCCCAAAACTCCCACCAAATATGGGATCAAGTGATGCAAAGATTGAATATTAAACCTTCTAAGGGAAACCAACTTAAAGGGAATGTGAGTATTAGTAAGATGGATAGGACTAGAAATTGGCAACCTCCTCCTAAGGATTTTGGAAAAGTCAATACTGATGGAGCCTCTAGAGGGAACCCTAGAAAATCCAATGTGGGAGGAATTGGTAGACTTTCATATGGCTCCCTAGTTTTTACTTTTGCTGAGAATTTGGGTATTCTTTCCAATAACCTTGTTGAGGGGTATGGTATCCTTAGAGGCCTTCAGGAGGCTACTAAGGTTGGATGGGAAAATGTGTTAGTTGAGTCGGACTCTCAACTTATGATTAATCTCTTGAAGACTCCTTCTAAGAATCATAAGGTGGATTGGAGAATAAAAAGAATTATTGAGAAGATTCGGTTAATCCGGATGGGATTTTTGAAAGTTGATTACAATCGTGTGGTCAGAGATCAAAACAAAAGTGCTGATGCTTTAGCTAATTGGGCTTTGGACAAAGGTGATCTTACTTGTTATGGCCACCCTCCTATATGGTGGGCTTCTCAAATTAAGGAAGCTCTTCTTTCTATCATTTCTTTGGATGGCTCCAGTTCTGAAGGTACCTAGTTTCTTCTTGTTTTTTTTTTTTTTTGTTTCTCTTTGGTTCATTTAGTTTTTTTAGTTCCCTAGCTCATTCTATTCTTTATTTTGTTTCCTCTATTGATTCTTGCATTAATAGTCTTCTGGTCTAGATAGGTCATTGTTTTGTTCATTTTTTTTTCTTTTGTCTTCTTTGTTTTTTTGTTTAGTTTTTTAAGGTGGGTGGGTTCTTTGTTTTTTCTTTTAGTTTTTGTGTTCTTTGTGTTGTTTTTTGTTGTTCTTGTGTTTTTTTTGTTTTGTTTTTTTTTTATGTTTTTTGTTATTGTTCTTGTGTTTTTTTTTTGTTCTTTTTCTTGTTCTTGGTCTTCTCTTTGTTTGTGTAATTTCATTTTTTTATGTGTGAGTGTTTTCTATGTTTTTTGTTTTTGTTTATTGTCTGTTGTTGGTTGTTTTTATTTTTATTTTATTTATTTTATTTTTTAGGTTTTGGTTGTGTTTATTTTTCATGTTTTTTTGGGTTATGTCTTTGTAGTGTTATGTTGTTTTTGTCTTGTTTGTGTTTTGTTATGTGGTTCTTGTGTTTTTCTATGTGGTTTGTGTTATGGTTTCTTTTATCTTATTGTGCGTGTTTGGTTGTGCTTTTGGTTTTGACACACTCAAGGAGCATGTTTTTTATTTTATTTTATTATTTTTGTTGTTATTTACTTTTTTTAATTTGGTTTTGTGTGTTTGTTTGCTCCTTGAGTATGTCAAAGGTGGTAGGCCAGGTCCGAGTCCTGGGCATTTTTGGCGGAATGGATACCCCTGCCTCCTTGGGTCTTACCCGAAAGTGGCATCCCTTTTGGGATGTTTTCCACAAATTAAAATATATATATATATATATATATATATATATATATATATATATAATTGTATGTGACTTCCCATATGTTGCACTCTTGATATTCACTCTTCTTTACAACTCTTCACTTTCATATTCTAAGGACACATGTGCACACATACAAATTGGAAACTTGTGCACATATACACTCATAACACTTGCACACATATTTACGTGATGCTTATCTATTTATTACACATTATTACATTACATAAAATATTAACTCACACACTAATCTAAGACAACCCTAATCTACTATTTTCAATTATGTTCCAAGGTGGTACATTGGCATGTACCAAATAACGTAATATTCTCCAATAAAAGAAATCATATCATACCTAAATAATTGTATTTGAATATGAATCTAGAATGATCAATTTTTGTTGTTGAAACTTGAAAACATAATATGTATTATATGTTACATTATTAAAAGTGTGTGCTTTATGTATTTCCTAACTAGATACATGTTAACTCACAACCTAGTTTGTTTGTTCAATTAAAAGGAAAATAATGCTTTGCTTACAAAGTTTGGATTAATTTGTTACATATGAAAGATATTGTATAATAAACAAAGGTTTAAATCCCATGTGTAGATATTAACATTTAAACCCAATATAATTAGGGCTAATTTTGGGACCAATTAGTTTTACATCATCAACCCAAATCTCTATCTCATAGGTGGGAACCTTATAGAACCATTAGGATAGAACTACGACTATACATGGACCTAGGTTGAGTGTACCCTTATTATAGATTCAAGCTTGACCTTAAATTCTCAATGATATTTAGCCATATATTTACCCTTAATATTTAAATCTCATGGGTTCTAGGACAAGTGTTGAGGAGTGACGAGTTTTAAACAACAAACTAGAGTTTCAATCCCATTGGTGAACCTTAAAATCTACCCATGGAATTAGAGAAACAAAGAGATTAGCATCGTAATCCAAGATTCAACTCCTATGGATGAATCTTAATATAATTAAATGGTATGAGCTTAGCTAGTTAAATTCATTATTATTTAAGGATACCTAGGTCTAATTCTTGTCAGTCAATTTGTATATAATTTTCAAGTAGTTTTCACACCACTATATGGTCATAATTTAATGTGGAAGGGGTCTATTTCAATCCCATATAACCAAATAAAAAGATAAAAAAATAATCTTCTAATATTAGACCATGCAATAGATCCGAGGTGTAGACCAATTGGTTTGACCAAATCTTGTAATGGGGGTGAAGGGTTAAAATGATTGTGACATGGTGGTTATAGGGGTTAACTGCACAAAGAACTGTGTGGTGGCTTTCAGGGTGGATAGCATAGAATATTGTGATGGCCATAAAAGTTGGGCAGCCTTCCTGGATTCATTGCGACTACCAATTCCACAATGTAAATTAAAAAAATAGTGCATGCATTATTATTCTACACTTTGCAAAAATTTACAACCAATATGTTCTTGTAAGGTAATTTATGGTTGAAATTTAGGAATCTAAGTAGAATAAAATGGATATGATAAGCTTATTCAATAAAAATAATATCTAGGAATGTATAATAGAAATATCACTCACATATGGACAAACTAATATAATGGCTTATCTAGTATTTATATAATTTTATTGTATTGGCACCTAGAGAAGCTATATATAACTTTTTAAATTGATACATATATACATAGTGATATCATAATTAGTTTCTATATTATCACATTGTTCCACACCATTATGATTTGCTATATCATTGTGCAATATCATGTCCAAATTTGTTGACATCATTGGTCAAGGTGATAGTGTCATCATCCTCATTAAAAAAATTTGGTAGATGGGATTTGAACCTTGGACCTCTAAGTCCTTAAGTATTAATGGAGGATCCCTTAGGTTCCTTGTCTTAGTATCTTACACAAGCTAAAATTTCCATCACTAATATTTAAAGGGTGTTATTTCCCTTCCACTAGTACACAACTCTTATTTGGGATCTCATGTGATCTTGTGCCTTGATAATTCATGCATATATTTTCCTTTAAGTTATCATTCCTTTAAATTAAATAGATTAGTTTTTTCTTCCTCATATATAATGCATCTAAATCATATGCAAGAACCCTCATCATGTCAATATACGTTAAAATCTATTTTTCTTGTCTAAATTGATTTCACTAGCTACTTTTTAGATTTTGATTGTTAGTGACCCTTTTCACCTTGTATCTATGTAAAATAGATAGGATAATATGTTCATTTCTATAAGTGTGAGGAATGAATATTATGATTAGTTGAGTTTAATATCTTTCTTTTATAAGAACTATCTCTCATGTCAATGCAATGCCAAGAGATAATTATAGATAAGATTAGTTATAATATCATTTTTACAAGGAATTCAATACCAACATGTTTCCATTATCTTCAACCTTCTAAGCCTTTCAATGTTATAACTTTGGACTTAATAAAGAAGTTGTAATAAATAATTCCTCTCTTATGCACAAACATTTATGATAGAATGGCATAAGGGCATATAATGATCAACTCGCCCTTAAATATTTATTCAAATGTAATCCTTTATCAATTAATTTGATGCTAAAGGGTTCATATTATCTCTAAAATCATTAACCTGGTAGTATTATGCTTAAGGTGGGAAATGATATGAATAATTTATTTTCTTTTCAGCTCAAATATTCAAGGTTGATTAGTGTTAATGTATTCTATAATTAAATTATCCTCATTCATGATTTATGGTATATTTATTAATAAAGGATGATTCTAGAATATGATACCAATGGATTCTATTATTCAACCTATACTAAATATCTAATCTTATCTATTTTATTTCTTATATCTATTATTTTAGCTACTTTATACCTAAGTTATAGAAGCAAGATATAATATCCTCCACTTATGTGTAGAGAATCAAGAATAATAAGCAATAAATGCTAGCTCAAAAAAATTCCATCATAGTTTCCTACATATCAACTTCACCAATGTGTCATTGTGACCTAGCCACTAACTCCTCTTTCAATATACATTTATTGTTGCATGATGAATACTATGGTATTTTGTAGGAACTAATCTAACAAAAATAAAACTTGATATTATCCTATGGATTATGTATTTAGTTACACCCTTATTCCCTAATTCATATTTTTTCCAACATGTTTGGAACCTAGGATAAGATGATCAATTTGTTGTTTGAGATAAATAAGTTGAGAAGTAGTATGAATATTTCTTGATCATATTGTGTATCTACATAAATTTTAAGATGCAAATTAATGATTTGTCTTTTATTTCTTAAAATTCATTATCAATCATAGTTTGGCTTAAATTTGAGATCATCACTATGACTCCAATTATTAATTATTTTTCCATATAATGAATTTTGTGATATTAATAGGTGTTGAAGGTGATGTCTCCTTCATAAATCCACTTGTACATAATGGTCACAAAAATTATGGCATGCAAGTATCGAAAAATCAATATTAGGAATGCAAAGAGAAAATAGTGATCTTGAACATATCATAAGGCATCTATAAATTCTAGTGATGTGATCCTTACCAATCTTACTTTTAATTTTAATCATATTAAACTATCTCCATCTCACATTATTTTTTAGTTTTATCTCTATATATGCAAGGGTCATAACAATTATGATGTCATACTTTTTCATTTGCCAATATATATATATATATATATATATATATGAAAGAGTTATCTTCTACATTTGATAGTGTATTGAAAGGTTTTAGTGGCATGATTCTTAATATCATGAATAAATTATACCTCATGTCAAAACTATATCCATTCACATCAGCAAATATTACTATATTTTGACAATAAACCTCTCACCCTTAAATTATATTGATTTTATACCTATAAAAAATATTGGATAGCCTTAATAGTATGGCTCTACCACCTATGTATGATCATCATAAAAATTATTGAAACACATACAAGAATCAAGGTAATATGAATCACATGTTAATGAATTGTCTTCCCTCATTGTCTATCAATAGGGAGAAATTTGGATCCTCATCATCTAAGACAACAATCCAATGCAATTTATAATATCTCATATTTTTTATATAGTAGAATCCCTCAAGGATATTTGTATTGAGGTAAGTCTATCACCTTTATGACATAAATGAATCCCTCAATTATATTTACCTTGAATAAATTCTATCACCTTTGTGACACAATAGAATCCCTCAAAGATATTTATCTTCAAACAAATCTATTTTCTTCAAGGTATGGTAGATTTTCTCAAATACATTTATCTTAAGGCAAACCTAATATCATTAAGTCATATTAAAAGTGCTCACAAATATTTTTATGGGGGGTAACCTATTTCATATCATATATTGCATATTGCATAACAGAAACACCATTTGACATATCTAAAGTCCCCATAGGCATAACTATTTTGTATCAAAGTAATTTTATTTGACACATATAAATTACCCATTGACACATTGATATTGTATCATAGTAATGTCATTTAGAGTATTTAAAGTCTCCCTAGACAAAATAATTTTATGTTATATCTCATATCAATTTGGAGTATCTAAATCCCCCCTAGACATGACTATTTTACATCATATATTGTATCATTGTAATGATATTTGGAATATCTAAAATCCCCATCAAGCAACTATTTGATATCATAACAATTCTTTATGATATATCTAAAATCACCTTGGGTACATCCCTTCTATCCATATATCTATCTATATATATATAATATATATATATATATATATAGATAGATAGATATATAGATAGATAGATAGATAAATATATTTATCACTATCATTATTTAGAATTATAATAACATCACCATATCCAAACCATTACATAATCATAGTATATTTTAGTCAACATATTCTCATAGTTAAATAATAGTTAACCATCCTAAACACCAATCATTAAGTATAATTATTCACCATATAATCATCATAAAATCACAAATCCATCATAATATTAACAACAAACCAACAAAATCAAGTAACCATCATGTGCCATAAATTAAAAAAATTAATATCTATATATCAAAATAATGTATGTGCATCATGATATGTACAATCCTCCATATATGACAATCATTGATCCTGAAGGATGGCCTATGCTAAGCTCTAGGATTCAATATTGTGAGTTTTATATCCTACTCCCTATGGTGCTGACATAATCATCAAGTGTTACAAGTGCTGAAGGATGAATCTTGAATTTGTCTACATCCTTGAGCATGTGCAAATAATTGAAGGTTGACATCAAACCACAATAATTATAGCTTGATAGGCTATACAATAGTTTTATAACTACTCAAGATCTACAAGAAGATCATTTTAAAGTTATGCTACCTCTATATACACCTTGGATAACTTGACAACATGGAACTACTACATGGCATCCACCTAGTCTAACAATATCTTGACCACCTTAGATATAATAATCTAACCCTCACACTCATGTGAGATTTGCATTTTCAAGTAAGTTTTATATATATATATATAATAATCCATTGTATTTTTCATAAAATAAATAAACCCCCTACATATTTCAAAAATTTATTATGAATATAGTGGGAAGCTATATACATGGTGTAGGGGATAAGAAAGAATTAAATTTTCTACTTGATGACCTAGGTAAAAACTAGGCAAATTGGTATTTTTCTTTTATAAAAATTGACCTAGTTTGCAAGAGTTTAAGGTTTGAAGAACTTGAAAGTCTAATAATTTTAGCTACCAATAACTATAAAAAGTGAATAAAATAAATAATTCTTACATGGAATGATTAAATTAATGAAATTTTAATATGATTCATGGCCAACAACAACATTGTATGATGTAATATTTGATAGGCCTAAGGGCATTAATTATATAATACATTGAAGTTATTGTAAAATTTTATTATACAAGTTCCATGGGCCATGGTTAAATTTTTTTATGGTTAAACCTAATTTAAAATTGTAATAAACATTAAATCCTTCTTATATTATCTCAGGTTAATTTTATTTATGTAATTATGTTTTTTTGTATTGGTATATATAGCCCTACCACTCCATCATCTTGTTATCAAAATATATTAATTCTTGTCCATGAGTAATATGATTATTATTTATGGTTCCTATGGATTCCCATCAATTTTTATATTTCTTTCATTCCATTACTCATTTTGTGTAATATTTGAGTAAATGTATTGCTTCTATCAATTTGTGGAAAGTAATATGAAGTTCAATATGGTATTAGAGTAGGTATGGAGCAACATTGGTTGGTCACACAAGAATTTTACTCGTAGCCTCCAAATTTTCTTTAAAAATGTAAGAATTTACTCACCTCGATAGATAAATATCATAGTATTTAATCAAACCAAGTGATTTAATTGTTATGCTATAAGATCCTATGGTGCATCTTTCAAGAAGATAATACAACATATCTTAACGAAGAAACTTGCCACCAACAAGAAGAAGAAGCTATTGGTTTATTTTCCTTATTGATTAAACCCAAATTATTTTTTCACATAAAATAGAAGACTAAACCTATTAAGGTATTGTCAAAATTGTGTGTTAGTTGAAAAGTTAATGCCATTAAAGTAAGTCACTTGGAATTAGAGCTTCCTTCTCCTAAATTGGATATGTTGATAATGTTGAGGGCTATATTATGATAATTAAGGCATTGAGAGTAGATATTGCATCTTTTAAATGTAAAAATAAAGATGATGTAGAATGCATAAAGATTATCCTTGCTAATCTTGTTGGGATTATAATCTGATTCATGGCTAATTCTAAAATTATATGATGCAATATTGATAGGCCTAATGGCACTTTTTGTATAATCTATTAATTTATTTTAATATTTTATTATGTAAGTCTTCTGTGTTAACATTTAACAATGGTTTGATCCAGTTGTTCATAGCTATATTTCGCGTGGATAAAAATATCAAAGGACCTCTTCTTTTTCATTATCTAGATATTATGATCTATCTAGATATGGGTAGAATTTCACGGGATATAGTGAACGAAATATACATCCCAATTTCTGTCAAATTGATTCATATAGATCAATAAGGAATAAATAACGGAATAAACTTCTGAATTAATGGATGGGAAACTTCCAATGCGATTAGATAAAAATAAGGGGACCTTTACAATCCCCGAATTTGGTAAAATACAATTTGAAGGATTTTGTCGTTTCATCGATCAAGGCTTAATAGAAGAACTTCATAAGTTTCCGAAAATTGAGAATCCAGATGAAAAAATGGAATTTAGTTTATCCGGGAATAGATATCAATTCAAACAACCTCCTCTCAAAGAGAGAGATGCTGTATACAAATCCCTTACATATTCATCTAAATTACGTGTACCAGCAAGGTTGATTCAAAGAACTTGTCAAAAGATACATGAACAAGATGTATTTCTTGGAAAAATTCCCTTAATGAGTTCCAAAGGCACTTTTGTAGTAAATGGAAATTACAGAGTCGTGGTCAATCAAATATTAAGAAGTCCCGGTATTTATTACAGTTCAAAAAAAAAAAAACCTAATGAAATTATCTATACCGGCACTATAATTTCAGATTGGGGAGGAAGATCGAAATTAGAGATCGATAAAACAGGAAGGATATGGATTTATGTAAGAAAAAAAAAAAAAATATCTATTCTACTCCTATTACTGGCTATGGGTTTAAATTTCAACGAAATTCTGGGCAATGCTCCCTATCTCAACAGATACCTATTTTCCTGGGATGGAAGCAACGAGTACGAGGCATATCTCAAGTTGAAAGCTCTCGGGAGGGAAGATGCTATTTTGAAGTTTTATAAGAAACTCTACTTAAGTGACGATGAGGAAGAGGATAGTGACAATGAAGAAGAAGCGGACAATGACGATTTGGTATTTTCCGAATCTCTATGTAGAGAATTACAAGAGAAGTTTTTCCAACAAAGATGTGAATTAGGAAAGATTGGTCGACGAAATCTGAACAAAAAACTGAATCTTAAGATACCCGAGAACGAGATTTTCTTATTACCACAAGATGTATTGGCTGCTGTGGATTATCTTATCAGAGTAAAATTTGGAACGGGTATACTCGATGATATAGATCATCTTCAAAATAAACGTATGCGAGTGAAAAGAACTATAATGATAATAGGTTCATTAACTAAACCAACTCCTAACGCTTAGTCGAATCGGCACAGGCCCTTTCTTTTCCATCGATACATCCTATGATTTGGATTTGAATACCTTTTACACCTACCTTTTTAGCTAGTTCCATAGCTTTTTACATTATTTTCTCAATGGAACTCTATTCTTTATATGTAGTGCAATATATTTCGTAAGAATATTAGGTTCTCTATAAGGTTTCATGACTTTTTCTAGAAAAATAAAAAGTTCTTGGTGCATAGAAAACCTATTTTGTAAAACCAAATATTGTATAGTGTTTCTTAATTTTTTCATTTATTGACATACACCTAGCCTTTTGGTTAACAAGTTGGGAAATCCAATATAAATTTTGATATTAAACAAATCAATCTTTTTTGCAATCTTTATAAGTGCAAGTCCCCCATAATTCGAGGAGCTCTTTATAAGTTGTATATCATTTTTAATTCAATTATGTATTTGTGCATCTTCTTGTAGATCTTCGAAATAATCCCTTTATTGTGCAAACCAATGAGAATGATGATTTTAGGTAAAACCAAGTCTAAAGCCAAGTGCATTTATTTTATTTCTCATACATATTTTCCTTTTTGGTATTCTCACAAATAATTGGATTATTCGATCTATATGGATATTTCTTCCAATACAATAGTTATATGACAAGTGGGTTCTTGGATTTGATAACCACATCGCCAAGAACTAGGTTTAAATATTTTTAAAAGAGCACCTTCATTCACTTCGAATCTACTGACAAATAAATTGGTTTTTTTTAAACCCATATTGTGATTAGCATTTGCGGTTGTAGAAGAAATTAAATGTAATATGGGATAACATGCTCCATAAGGCATCAGTTCCAGTATCATAAGTGCTTGTCCATAAGAATGACCATGAATTTGATTAATTACTCTATGTGCTTTATGAGCAGACATACATATATGTTTAGTCCAAGCTTGTATTTTTTGACTTGGGCTCTTATTTATCATTAACCTTCATCCTCCCCAATCTACAAATACTATTAATGATAATATTTCTTATTGTTTTTCAATTTCTTATCATTTTTTAATTTATTATTTTTATTTCTTATCATTTTTTGTCGTGTGTTCCCAGAAAATGATAGTAGGCACAAATTCCCCCAATTTGTGGTTTACCATGCGATATGTTATATAAATTGGTACATGTTCCTTTCCATTATGAATATCAATTGTATGACAAATAATTGCGTGTGTTAGGCTCTATATTTCTATTCCTGATATTGTAATTATCTCTTCTAATCTATTGAAAAGCTTGCACTTCATCCATGGGTATTTCCACAACATTTTTTGGCTCATTTGGAAAAGTGAATGAATCCATAACCATATCATCACTATGTTTGAATGAACTAACACCATCAGCATTTCTCTAATTTTTAGAAAAATTCAACTCATCGGATAGAGCTTCAAAAGCATTGTAAAACTCTAGATAATCTAATTCCCCATGTTGGGATGTTCCATGAATCCTACACCAGTTGGGTAAAGCTAGGTCATATATGTTTACTTCAGGTCCTTTGCCTTTGTTGTAATCCTTACTAACTTCATATGGTGGTCTAGAGAATTTTTTTTTTAGTAAGGAAACCATTTAGACACTTACCTCTTAAAATTTAGGAAGTTGTTTGCCAATTTTTGGACCATCTTTGAAACTTTCTCAATCATAGTTTTATCTGATTCTTTCTTCATAGCCTGCACATGCATAGTGTGTGTCAAATTCAATGGATTTTTGATAGGTGGAGCTTGGCATGTTGGTGAAAGCACAAGGATACAGAAACAAAAATGAAACGCCAAGATGCAATGTGAACGGAGCAAAGAATAACACTAAATCCTATGAATTGAAAGTGCATGAAAGGAAAGAGGCATGAACGAATCAAAACCAAATAAAAATCCAATACGAAAGATAGCCCTTTTATTAATACGCTTCAGAACTCAGTTATAATTTGTCTCCTCCCTTTTCAGGGGCTAGGAGCGTTAAAAATGTTCTTGTTACACCCATGGATGCTATTCCTTCTTCTGCGTGCCCACATGTAAAATGGGCGGACCAAACATCGTCATCACTTGCATTGATGAGTCTTGAATCCTTGCTGCTCCTCCAATGTCTAGATCCTATGTTCAAGGAAACAAAAAATAGATAGTAGCACCTGTAGATAAAATAAAACATGCAATCCCCATGCCTTCAATTAGTGCATGCAAGATATAAATAAAATGATAACTAAAATAGATCCAAATGAACTAAAAATTTGACAGGGGCATCAAAACATCACAAGGAAAACACTACAAATGAAACAGTCAAAAAATTCACCACATATTTGTATTCACACTGGGGCGAGACGAACAGACCTGTAATAAAGCGTAAAAAAGCACTGTCCCAAATGTCACATTCAGGAAGCTCCAAATCACCTGCAAAGTTGGAGGTTAGCTAATTGGGGGTATTTTGGGAAGACCCGGAAGGTCATATTTTCCCATTTTTGCCTTTATCACCAAGAATTTGATGATGCTACCCGCATGTTAGTAAATGCGGGAAATAATAGAAACATGATCAAAAATGCTCAAAATGATGTGAAATTTGAATGACAACCTATCTAAGCAGCATAGAATCAAATGCAAAAATAATAGAAAGGAAATATGCCACAAATTTCTAATTGCTTCGGGGCGGGACGATTAGGACTGCAGTAGTGTGGGGGGCGCTCGGGGGTAGGATGCCCATTGTTTGGGGTCCGATTTCGGCACCAATCCACTTGGGATGGGTCCAAAACCTCTTGTGGGGTATTTTTAGCAAATTTGGTAGGATATTGTGGCCAAATGTCGGGTTTTGGTTCTGGATTTGAGCTTCCAATAACCACCCTATGACCTCCTTTCCAAAAGAGATCAAGGATGTGAAAGGCACAAATCAAAAAGGTGTGTGTGTGGAAGTAAAATGATAGCACTTCATTGCTCAAAATGCTCCTTCTCTATATCTTTTTGGGGTGAGAAGACTCACCATTTTATAGACCTGAAGGTCCCTTTGGATGAGCATGCAGAGGTGCCACTTGGAAATCATGCCTCCCAAGGGGGGAGGAGATTCTTCCCTGATTAGGGGCTCCATGACTGCCCCTGTAACTGCTTCTAACACTTGAAAACACTCACTCACCCTCCCATGCAATGAAGGAAAAGTTAAGTGGTGTATCTGAGCTGCCATTTGTCAAGATTTGACTTTTTTCTCGTCAAACCTGCTATTCGCCCCACCTTGGAGTGATTGGCGTATCTAAGCTGCCATTTGTCAAGATTTGACTTTTTGCCCATCAAACTTGCTATTCGCCCCACCCTGGAGCGACTACTGCTAATTGTCCTTGGGTGTGGCGAATAAAAGTTTGTAATCATCCCTAGGTGGAACAAGTATGGAGCAGAGTGCTTGAAGGTGCCAAATTGACTCCTGACCTTCCAAAATTGTTGTTAGAGTGGTTAGGACCATTTTTTAACCTTTGGGGGCTGCCCTTGGGGCTGTGTGTGTTTTGGTGTCTATAGATGCCCCTTTTTGGGATGCGTTGTGCATGGCACAGTGTTGAGCAAAAATAAATAACCAAAGCACTAATGATTAGGGTTTCTTAGTAACCTAACCAACTTTTGATGCCCCAAGTATGGAAAGGGCATGCATTCTTGAATATTTGCTTCTGATGAGCGAAGGAACTCAATTCAAGTGTTAACCTTTTTTGGTGAGGTGTTACTTGATCTTGGGCATTGATTAGTCATGAATAGGCAAAGGGCACAACATTTTGTCTATGGAAACCTTGAGTTCATGATTCACAAATACCAAGTGTTTGATCAAATTGTGATTATTGTTTGTTTGTTGCCCCAAGCAGGGGCGTGATTGTCTTTGTCAATGATTATTTGAATGCATACCATTTCCTTGGTTGGGTGTGTATTTGTCGATTGGTGACTAAGTGTGACTACCCCCTCAAGCGACGAATTGATGAGGGAATGACCTGCATGAGAAAAGCGATGAGTCACTTGACCCAAGATGACTTGTGTAAGGGTGCCTTCAGATGTTTATCGTTGAATGTGTGTGCAGTTTTTCAACATTTAGACCTATTTTTGGTGGGTGCTAACCCTTTTTGTGATGCGTTTTGGAGCTAAAATTGGCAAAAATTCATCTTCCCGTGGAGTGGTCCAGCTATGGTAGCCTTCTTAGGGAGTAGGATAGTGACAGTTTTTTACTCCAACGTCGGTTTTGCATGCCCGAAATGTCAAGTGTGAAAGCACTCTCCTCGGACAAGTTTATTGCTTGTTTTGGTGCATTTTTGTGCAGTTTTTGCTATTTTTTGAAATTCTTGCTCTGTAATCATCCTTGGGTGGGGTGAATACCATGCTGGTATTCGTCCCAGGGTGGAACGAGCGCTAACCAGAGCGCTCGTCCCAGGGAGGAATGATTACAGGCTTAAAAGCCTATTTAAGGGCCAAAACTAGGGCTTGGGCTCATTTGCATTCGAATTTTCTAGCGATTTGGAGCTCTGAGGAGGAGGAGGCTGATTCTGCAAAGCGAAGCGCTATCAAATTTTTCCCACTACTATGAGTGCACAAACCGGATTGAGTGGCGGAGCCGAAGCGAGACCAATAAGTGCCCTGTTGCCTTTATTGCTAGTTTGCGTTATAGTTTAAAAAATGGCAATGTATTTGTTTTTGTTTTCTTTGGTAGTTTGTTTTTCAAATTAAAAAGAAAAAAACCCTAATTAGAGGTGTGTTGTTATTTATGAATGTTTGTTGTATGGCTTCATGAAAACTTAGGTAAAAACCCTAGTTAATCAAAGATCAAAACTTAGGTTAGAAACATAGGGTAAAAATGAGTGTAAAAACGTAGCTCAACCCTAGTTGTTTGTTGTTTTTGTGTGTGTTTTTAATTTATCAGTTGACCTTTAGAGTGAAACCCTAGGTACTAACAAACCGTTTTTTGAATTTTTGTTTTTGCTTAATTTATCAGTTAAACTTAGAGTTAAAAACCCTAGGACTGACAAACAGTGTTTTTGCATTTTTGTATTTTTGTTTTTAATTTATCAGTTGACCGTAAGATTGTAAAAACCCTAGGAACTGAAAAATTATATTTGAATTTTTTTGTTTTTCATTTATCAGTGTAGACATAGAATAAAAAAACCCTATGACTGACAAACTGTGTTTTTGAATGTTTTTGTATTTTTGTTTTTAATTCATCAGTTGACCGTAAGATCTAAAACCCTTAGGAACTAAAAATTTATATTTGATTTTTTTTTGTTTTTCATTTATCAGTTTAGACTTGGAGTTAAAAACCCCTGAGAACTGAAAAATCATTTATTTTATTTTGATTTTTGTGAATTTTGTCGCTCGTTATTTGTCTGTTTTGAGCTGTATATTCATGTTTTTGTTGTACAATTTTTCATGTTTTTGCTATACAATTTTTCATGTTTTTAATGTTTTTGTTTTGTTTGCTTTTGCGGAGTTGATGAGTGTCGTTTAATTCATCATTTGATCATTATTTATCAATCCGGGTAGGTGTCCTAAGGCTGTTTACGATAGTCAATTCAGGCAGGTGTAAGACACTCCATTCAGAAAATGGCTTTATTGGTAGAACAGTTAGTGTTTGCTGGGGGTTCTTCTGTCACTCTAAACCCTATAACTTGAAAGGAAACTAAATTATGCTTGCTAAAATAAAACTGCAGAAATGAAATGACAGTGAAAGAAACCTATTTACTCTTGCTGAATCTAAAAATGCACTCAAAAACTAAAGTAAAATTGCTGAAATGAAAGTTGCTGAAATTAGAATTGCAGAAAATAAACTTAACTATCTTGCAAAATAAAATAACAGATCTAGAAATAAACTCAGAAATGAAAATGTAACTACAAATTCTAAAACTGGAAATAAATTCAGCAAAATAAGAAAATGCAGAAAAAATGACAGGTTTCCTATTATTCTGCTGCAGACATAATTAAACAAGAAAACCTGTTATGAACCTTCTTCTGCTCCTGGGAGTGGCCCTTGCTCCTTGGTTCAGAAGAAGGTGAAGAAGTAGCTCTGGTGTTCTACCTAATCACTCCTTCAATCATAAAATAAAATTGATAAAAAATGCACTTTTTATTGATTTAAAAACATGCAGAAAAATTTTGCATATTATTGCTACAGAAATCGGATTTCACAATATTCAAAATTACACTAATTGCAATCCTAATTCTTCCTACATAGCTCAACCCAGATGGGAGCCAATTATTTATATTAAAAATAGCTAAATCAGATGTGAAATGATTCAAATTCAGGCATTTTAGGAATCTTTGTTAAAACTGCATTCCTAAAATGCAGAATATGGTTACATATGAAATCTATTCATTGCACACTTGCTAGAGGTCTTCTGCGTTGAAAAAGATGCATAACAAATTTACATAGCTATCCCTATCATTCTCCTGCAATTTGCTGTCTTTCCTGAGCTGTTTTGGTCAAAACTGTGCATTTTTGGTTATTCCGGAGCAGTCCTGTTATTCCGAAGCAGAATCCCTATTTTTTTCCAGAGCAGCGCCAGAATGACTGTTTTCAACACTGTTTGCGGTTCTTTGGCCGAGCATTGGGTGGACCAGACTTATAAGTCTTTCAATAACCTGGTCACACGCTTTCCTAAGTTGAATTTGACCAAATCCCAAGTCTTGCAAATCTGGCTGGAATTTGTCCAAGTCAAAATAGTCAAAAATAGTTTTGCACAGCTTGTAGTTTTGACCTGTTTTTAGTGCTATTTTCTGCATTTGACAACTTCAGAGTGCATATTATAAATGTTATAAATTCCACACGTGATTGTACTAACACATTTCACAACAAATCATTATTTATCAACAAAACTTATGCAGAAAATACAGAAAATTAGTAAAAATGGAATATTATGCTTCTAAACAGTCAAACATGTAAATAGTAGTAAATATTGCATTTCATCAGCAAAATTAACATTAAAACGTATCAAAAAGGTCTATTAAGGATGTCCAAAAATAATAAAAAATGAGGCAATATTTGGCCTCATCATCCCCCCCAACTTATTCTGATGCATGTCCTCATGCATTCTGTGAGGCTACAATAGAACAGAGATCCTTGTCCATAACTCTTTCTTGGTAGCTGAACTTTGGACCAGGAATCTTGTAAAACCCTCTGATTTCTTTTATCTCGCTTAAGCCATGCCTGAAACCGATCGTCCGGTCGGGGGTCTTCATCAAAAAACCATGGAAAAGGGGTGATTACAATAGGCAATCTGTATCTTAATCCTATCCACTGATGTTGCATTTGCTGAATAACTTGCATGATACCTTCAACTCTTCTTTTTGACCACTACAAGTTATTGGGGGAGATAGGTTCTTTCTTCTGCAAGGAAAGAGGTAACTCACCCCAACGATTTCTACAGGCTGCTAAGGCACTATTAAAATGCTGGTGAATAAAATTCTGAACATCAACTAAACATCTCTGAAGATTTGTTTCATAAAGTTTTCTCACCTTTTCTTCTCTCATCATAGTGAAATGTTGATTGGATGCACCCCTGTAATCACCATGCATTGGCCTCAGATACAGTGCTGCATTTTCCTCATTATCCTTAATCATCTATTTTTGTTGTTCCCAATATTCCTGATTTTGCAGAGTGGACAGGAAAGCTCTTAACTGAATATCCCCTGTAAAAATGTGAGGTAGGAATGTGTCATCCTCAGGCATAAAGAAATTATGTAGGAATAACTCACATAGCAGATTTTTTTGTTCTGTTGGGCTGTGCAGGTAGGTATCCACAAATTCTTCAGGATTTTCCATTTTGTATGGCAAATTAGAGTGGATTCTCATAATTTTCCAATGGATAAATCTTTCCCTAAGGATTAAGGTGTAAAACCTTGCAGGTCTTCTGCACTGGACTAAACACTCTGCATTCTGACAGAGATCCTGCACTTGGTTTTTCAATTTGGTTATTTCTGCCTCTTTAGCCTCACATTTTTCCTCCAAAGGTTTCAAAGCTAAAACCTTTTCTTCCAACCTTTGGCATTTCATCATCCACTTTGATAAATCTGCATTATATTCCTCAAGTGGAACCATAAGGGGATTGCGAACAGGTTGCTGCATTTGAGGAACAATATGAACCTGTATCTCTTTGTCAGTCATGTCAACCCTGACAGAATCTGTTTGTGTTTCCTTTTCTTCTATTTCTGCCAAAGGCAGGTTGACCTGTACTCCTTGTTCCTCTGTTCCTGTCATAGGTAATTCAGTTTGGATTTCCATGTCCTGTGTTATTATGAGGGGTTCATATAGTTCAATATCTGCAGTAGGAATTGAGGAGATCAGAAGTTGTTCTTGTCCCTGTTCTCCTTCAATATCCATTATAGGTTCTTCCCTGATGGGTGATTCTACTATATGTGCAGTTGTCACTAATTCCAACAAGATGTCAGCCATTTGAGTGTCATGTATACCTTCACCAGGTTGTGGTTCTAAAGATGCAATTTTTGCTTTTAAACCTGCCACTTCCTTCTACAACATTGCAATCATTTGATCTTTTTCTATAATAGAAGCTTGACATTCTTCTATCCATCCTGTTTGTGTTTTTACCACACTTCTTGCTGCAAATAGCTGTAGTTGGATATCTTCTTCTTCCTCTGATTCTTCTTTTGTCTCTGATTTTTCTCCTGTCTCTGACTCTTCTTCTGCCTCTACCTCTTCCTTAGAATCGAAATCTGAATAATCCACCAAGATCACTGCAGGGCTGGATTTAGGTTCTGTTATGTTTGTAGCTACAGGTTCTGTTGATTCTGCTAATTCTGTAGGTTCTGTTGATTCTGCTAGGTCTACCTCTGCTGCTACTGCCTCTTGACCTCCTTGGTCAAATGATGTTGTATCCTTTTGAAGTCTTGCAGACCTTCGTAATGTTTGAACAGGAGATTTTCTTTTCCTTGTTTTGGGCATTTTTTGAACAACTTCTCCTGGTTCTGCCTCATCAGAGCTATTAGACTGCAACACAGTTACATCTGCTGAAAATGATACTTTTTTGCATTTTTTAGCAGAGTTTATTTTAGCATGCTTTTTTCTTTGCCTTCTAGTTCTAGAAGAGGGAGGTCCATGTGGAGAGGATGAACCTGCTTCTTGGACAGACTCTATTTCAACCACTGGCTCAGACCTAGGGCTTTCAACTTGTTCTGCAGACTTAGGGCTTTCAACTTCTTCTGCTTCATCTGCAAATGCAGGGCTTCTAGTTTCATCCCATGGAGCAAAGAATCTGTCAAAGCTCTGTAAATTACCCCTAAAGTGATGTTTACAAATTATTTTTATCAAACCATGATGCCTAGGGGTTCCTTTTCCTTCCTGATATTTCTTGGCCATAGTTTTTAAATCTTCATAAAAATACAGGGGAAAATTAACTTGGAATTCAGGGTTTGTGTGGCCATATCTCAAATAAATTAAAATCTTCATATGATGCCCTGATAAAACAGCGTACTGACCTTCACAAGTGATAAATCTAATCATCCATTCAGCTACTTCATCCCAAGGAGATTCCAGAATTTCCATTTTAACTCCTTTACAAACATTTTTGCTCATGACATATTCAATCGGTTTATCGTTTTCTACCCTAAACTGGTTGGTCAATTCACTTAAGGTATTTCTAGCTATTTTCCCAAGATTAATTCCTTGCAAAGGAAATTCAATAATTTGGCTCAAAATGTCTGGAGTTACCTGGATTGTCATGCCATTGATTTTGATTCTATTGTTTCTGAAGGTTCGTGCAAATTCTACAGCCAACCCTTCGGAGTTCCCATCAAATTTCTGCAGAAATGGCATCAAACCAGCATCGGTGAAAATCTGCAGCAGCGTAGAATTTTCTAGTATGAAACTGGCATTTTCTGGTTCGCTCCTGTTCTTCTTGCCACCCATTTTTCCTTGTTCTATTCGCAACTATGTTTTGAAAGCGCTGGAATGACAGTCTTAGCATGCATGCACTGGAATGACAGTTCTATCGTACATGCATTGGAATAATAGCTCGTGCGCCGGAACAAAGCATGTAAAACTGACTTGTTGATTCATTATTTTTAAAACCGGTGGAATATTCTGACAACACGGAAAAAAATTAATGCCAATGCAGATTTCACGATTACGGTTTGCTAAGTTGGCATCCATGAATTTGATGTGAATTTTTCAAGGCAAACAAAATCTGTTTTCGGTGTGCTTTGAGGCATGTGCCATGATTACGCGTATCACGAAATTATGATATCTAAATATCATAAATTTTGAAAATCACGTGTTCCACAATCGTTTGCCACGTGTCCCTGCATGAATTTTTTAAGAAACGTCAACTTATTTCGATGCACTGCGCACATGTCGTTATTTTGTCGTTCCGGAGCATATCTGTCAATTCTCATTTTGGAGCACAACTGTCATTACCCATTCCAGAGCACAACTATTACGGAGCTTTTGCTGTTTCGAAGCAGTGGTTATTCGGAAGCAAACTTCATTCTGAAGCATATGTCATTCCGGAGCATATGTCATTCCCCCTTTTCATTGACTAATTTAGACATCCCCAATTTAAACCTTATGAATGCTTTGAATGCTAATCAAGTGAATCTATACACTATATACTTTAACTATTTACAATATTTAAAATGTAAAGAAACACATACCTGTCTTGACTACCTTTCTACATTTCATACAATTGATTAGCTTTGTTGTTTGTCTGCTGACAAGTGCAGTAATGTAATCCTAAAAAACACAAACAAAATGGGTGATGGCAATGACAACAGTGGTGAATGACAATGGCGGAAAATGTATGGTGATGGAATGAATGACGATGGAATGGATAGTGATGAAAAGGATGGTGATGGAATGGGACTTAGTAAACATGCCAGATAACTAGTTTTCATGTAAACTAAATGTTTTTTTTTTTTTTTTTCGACAAAAACTATACTACTGCTGCTTTAGTGGAAGAATGGAATTCTTCCATTAAATGCACATCCAAGTGCTCTATTTGTTTTAAAATTTCATTTTTAGTTAGTGGCTTATGGTAAATCCGGAGACGATGTCCATTAACCACTAACTTCCTTCGTGAATCATAAATTGGTGAGAGACGAACTGCTCCATTCGAGAAAACCTCTTCAATCTGGTATGGTCCAAGCCACCTTGTTTGCAACCTCCCAGGAAAATCTTCATAACGGGAGTCAAACAGTAATGCCCAATCCCCTTGCTGGAATTTTCGTTCTTGGATATGCTTATCATGCCAGATTTTACGTTGTGTTTGAATCATCTCGTTCTGATGCAAAGCGTCTCTTCGTATTTCATCCAATGCATTGAGTTGCAGGATCCGGTCCTTTTGTGCCTATGACAAATCAATACCAACTTCCAAAGCAGTTCGAAGAGTTAGTAATTCAAATTCAATGGGCAAAAGGGGTTTTTTACCATAAACCAATTCAAAAGGGGTAAATCCCATAGTGGATTTCCAAGTAGTGTTATAATCCCAAATTGCTTCAGGTAACCTTTCTACCCAATTCCTTCTATGAACTGCTACAGTTTTGGTCAATATTTTCTCTAATTCCCTATTTGTCACTTCAACTTGACCATTGGCCTGTGGATGATAAGGAGAGGACTTCTTGTGCTTGATTTCATATAATTTTACAAAGGCTTCAACAACCTTTGAAATAAACTGAGGTCCTTGATCGAAGTAATAGACTCGTGGGGCTCCAAATCACAGAAAAATCTGTGAATACAGAAAATCAGCTACTTTGTCTTCTCGGGCATGCTTAAAGGCACGGGCTTCTGCCCATTTGGTTACATAATCAACACATACTAGGATGTGCACCTTCCCTTGGGAGGGTGGATCAATGGGTCCTACAAAATCTAACGCCCACCTCTCAAACGGTTCTACACCTAATTGAGGCTGTAAAGGCATTTCATTTTTGAAAGTAGGCTTACCCATTCTTTGACATGCATCACAATTTCTAATATACCTTTTTACATCTTTATGCAATGATGGCCAGTAGTAACCAGTACCCAAAATATTTCGAATGGTATGTTTTACTGAATAATGCCCTCTCGAAGGTTCATCATGACAAGGCTCTCAAAATGTCATATATCTCATCCTTATGAACACACTCGCGTAAAACATGATCGAGATCTGCATTTAAACAATATTCCTTTTATCCATTCAAAAGAAGAGCTTTGCTTGATTAACTATTTTTTTTGTTTTGAGGTAAAATGAAGTGGAATCTTCCCCGTAGCTAAATAATTAGCTATATCCGCAAACCATGGAGTTTGAACAGAGACAGCAAACAATTTTTCATCAGGGAATGCATCTTCAACTAGTTCTTCAGTTTTTGCATTTGGCAATCTTGACAAGAAATCTGCTACTACATTAGCCTTTCCTGGTCTATTTACTATAGTAATATCAAATTCATGCAGTAAAATCAACCAGTGAATAATTCGTGCACTAACCAAAGGCTTATTCATCAAATATTTGATAGCAGCATGATCTGTATGGATGAATACAGGGTATCTTGTGATATAGTGTCGAAACTTGTTAATGGCATATACTATAGCTAAGAATTCCTTTTCAGTTGTAGTGTAATTCTTTTCGGCTCCTGTCAAGTTTTTGCTAATATAATAAATTGCATAGTGTTGTCCATTTTCAATCTGCCCTAGTGCGGCTCCAATAGCAGTATTGGAGGCATCAGCCTGAATATGAAAGGGCAGCCCCCAGTTAGGTCCTCTTAGTACTGGCGGACTGATTAGCTTTTCTTTCAAAGCTTCAAAGGACTTGTGGCAATCATCAGACCATACAAATTCAGAATCTTTCATTAATAATGCAAACATTGGATTAGCAATGGTACTGAAATCAGTAATGAATCTGCGATAAAATCCAATATGTCCTAAGAAACTACGGACATTAGTTTGAGATTTTGGAGGAGGAAGACTCTTGATGACCTCTACTTTCTTAGGATCAACCTTAATACCGTGAGCAGAGATATGATGTCCTAAAACAATTCCTTCCTCCATCATCAAGAAACATTTTTTTAGGATTAAGAGATAAATGATATGCTTCACAGCGTATTAGAACCTTTTCAAGTTGCTCTAATGTATACTCAAATGTGTCACCAAACACTGTGAAATCATCCATGTAAATCTCTACACTCTCATTGGTTAAATCAGAAAAAATGGCCAAGACAACTCGTTGAAATGTTGTCTGGTGCATTACATAATCCAAAGGGTAATACTCTATAGGCAAATGTCCCCCAAGGACATATGAAAGTTGTTTTTTCCTCGGTCTTCCGGTGCCACTTGGATCTCGGTTATACCCACTAAAACCATCCAGTAAAATAGAAATATTTCTTACCAAAGAAGAGTGTCCAAGCACTTGGTCTATAAAGGGTAATGGAAAGTGGTCCTTGTGTGTGACTTTGTTTAATTCCCTGTAATCCACACACACTCGCATATTTCCATTCTTCTTAGGCACAATAACTAATGGAGAAACCCATTGACTGTCTGAAATTGGATAAATGAATCCTACTTCCAACAATTTTTCAATTTCTTCTTTAACAATGTCTTTTAAAGCAAGATTCAGACGTCTCTGCGGTTGTCTAACTGGTTTGACATCCTCAATGTATATCCTATGTGTGCATACATCAGGGTGGATTCCAACCATATCCGTATAATTCCAAGCAAAAGCTTGAACATGTTTCTGCAAAATAGCAAATAGTTTGGCTTCTTGATCGTCAGTCAACCAACTGTTAACATTTATAGGTTTTCCTGGTTGAATTTCAATTTGCTTGACTCCGGGATAAACAGAGTTAACATGTTCATATTTGTTGATCAAAGCATTTAAAGGACAATGATGTGGTTGCATATCATGAAATATTCTTGATTCTGAGTTAAATGCAATACCTGATGGAAGCATTGGCATAGGACAGGTGAAAGAAGTCAAAAGATGATGATGCCACCCATGTGGCAATGTAAAGGAACTTTCATGAAGTGGAATAGATGGTAAATGTTCAACAACTTGTTCATCATCTTTCCATAATAGGCGATTGACCAGAACTTGATCATCCCTGAGGCCTTCTTCATGCAATGTATTCACCAAGACTGTTTCATGTTCAAAAATTTCTCTCTCTCGGTGAATTCAATTCTTCAATGTGTTCCTGTACTACAATGGTGGCAAGGGTAACAAGAGGCTCATGTTCTTCATCGGACTCAGGATACCATAACTGTCCAAAAAATTTAGATGATGGTTTAGCAGGTGGATACAAAGAAATTTTCTTAAGATCTACTCCATTTGAAATAGTCATTTCTCCTGATCTACAGTCTATGAAAGCGGCTGCAGTAGCAAGCCAGGGTCGTCCCAGGATGATAGGATAGCCATTAGTTGTACTCCTAGGTTGTAATACTAGGAAATCTACAGGGTATTCCCAAGAAGATACTTCAATGGGAACATCCTCCAAAAGTCCTTCTGGTTTGGCAACTGACCTATCTACCATTTCCAAAACTGTAGCTGTAGGACTCAAATCAGTGAGCTGCAATTTTTGCATAATATCTTTGGTCATGACATTAATTGCAGCTCCTAAATCAATAAGTACATTGGGAATTTGAACCAATCCTATAGTAATGGTGATTACTGGACTTCCTGGATCACCATATTTGGGAGGTACTAATTTCCCAGAGAGAAGATCAGCCAACTTTCCATCCACTTGTACTGTTTGTGGAAAGGCTTTCTTCTTCTTGCCAGGTTTCCTTATGCATAAATCCTGAATGGTTTTCTTAATCAATGGTACATCCTTGATTTCCTGCAGTAGAGGAAGTGAGATTGAAATTTTCTTTAATTCTGTGATTAACTCTGATTCAGGGGTAGTGATGGGATAATCAAACCTTTCAGGAAATGGTAAATCTGATGTGACACGTTCAGATTTTCTTTGTAAGTTTTCTGCATTCCTTTGCTCTGATTGTATTTTTTCTGGACTTGAAATTTTTGGAATTTCTTCAACTGTAGGTGGAGCAGGGTCAGGTAAGACCTTCCCTGAGCGTAATTGGATGTTACCACAGTCAAGTACATGAACTGCAGCAGTATCTTTAGACTCGACCTCATAAATAGGGGCTGCTTGTCTGACATTATTGGGGTTAGTCACAGGCTGAGCTGGGAGTGGAGGTTGTCTTACTGGTTGTGCTTGTTGATGTTGTGTTCTTCCCTAAAAATTTGGATTAGGAGCTGGCAGCAAATTTTGAGTTTGGCCTTGATACCTTTGCTGTCCTTGATGGGACTGATATTGCTGGCCTTGATAAGGTTGATATTGTTGTGGTGGAAATGGTTGTCCTTGATATTGTTGTCCCCATCTTTGTCCTTGTTGTGTCCATTGTGGAGGCATGGTATGCCAAGGTGGGTTCATCCATCCAGATTGTGACCAATCTGGAGGAGTTGTCCAAGGTTGGTTCCAAGGGTGTGCAGAAGCTTCTGCCTGTCCCCATGGCATATTCATATTCCAAGGAGATTGTCCCTAGTTTTGAAATCTAGGAGCATTGGGATATTGTGCATAACCACCACCAGGTCTTTGCCCAATAGCATTGAGTTCTTCTGCTTGGGTGCCCAAAACAGATTTTAGATGAGGCAGCAAAGGGCATTTATCTGTTAAATGTTCCTTGGAACAAATTCCACAAATAGAAGTTTTGTTTAGGGGGAAATCCTGCAAGGCATGCTTACTCCTACACCTTGGGCAATAAATTGCTAAAGGTGGTGTAGAATTATTTCTTGTGTTTTTCTCACCTAATGCAGTATTAAGTTGAACAAGGATATCAGTTTTTAAATTGGCCATTTCCTCCATCAACTCTTTCATGCCATTATTGCCAAGATTCTTTTTCTTTCTTCGGTGATGTGTACGGGAATAATTTTTGCATAACTCCACAATCTCATCAAGGTCAAGTTGATCTATGTCTCCTTTTCCCATTAAATCTAACACTTCCCTAGATTCATCCTGTAATCCTCTTAAGAGAATAGGCTTTAAGAAATCAGGCTCTACAACACCACACCTCTTTTGGACAAAGGCAAAGCGATCAAGATAATCTTCTAAACTCTCATCCTCTTCTTGCTTGATCCTAAACAACTCATCTTTCCTGTTTCTTACTCTACAATAATCCTGATATTTATTTAAGAATGCGGTCTCCATCTCATCCCAGGTAGTAATTGAGTTAGGTTCAAGATTGCTCATGAACCATCGGAGAGCAGCGTCCTTAAGTGTAGAAGGAAACAACTTCAATTTTTTATTATCATTTATGTAGTCATAAGTCTGACATAACACTTTGAATTCAAACAAAAATTGATCAGGATCTTCTGCAATAGTTCCCCTAAAGATTGGCAATATAGATGGGGAGATTGTTTTCATGAGGGCATCTAAAAGTGGATCCAACTGAATAGGATATTCAAAAGTTTTAGGAGCATCATCAGGATCAACATATCCTCCTGCTGTTGCTGCTGCAGCCATAGTTGTCTTCTTTCTAAAGGATGCTGGAAATAGTTTAGTCAGAGGGGAGTGTTTAGCAGCTAGTGCTTCAAAAAGCTCCTTTTCTAATTTTGCCAACAATTCTTCTGATGAAGAAGGTATGTCTGGATTTTCCTCAGTGATGTCAAATGAAGGCAATTCTTCATCAGACCGAGTAGGTCTCTTTGGTGGCTCAGAGCCACTTCGGATAAACCTCCCTCTTTCGTCTCTCAGCCTATGCATTCATACACATTTACTAAACAGACTGTAGAATTTACAAGAACTATTTTCTGTATCCAGCCTACAGTTCTTGACCTACTTAGATTTGACTAACAACACCATGATCCCCGAAAACGATGCCAAAAATGATGAGTGTCGTTTAATTCATCATTTGATCATTATTTATCAATCCGGGCAGGTGTCCTAAGGCTGTTTACGATAGTCAATTCAGGCAGGTGTAAGACACTCCATTCAGAAAATGGCTTTATTGGTAGAACAGTTAGTGTTTGCTGGGGGTTCTTCTGTCACTCTAAACCCTATAACTTGAAAGGAAACTAAATTATGCTTACTGAAATAAAACTGCAGAAATGAAATGACAGTGAAAGAAACCTATTTACTCTTGCTGAATCTGAAAATGCACTCAAAAACTGAAGTAAAATTGCTGAAATGAAAGTTGCTGAAATTAGAATTGCAGAAAATAAACTTAACTATCTTGCAAAATAAAATAACAGATCTAGAAATAAACTCAGAAATGAAAATGTAACTACAAATTCTAAAACTGGAAATAAATTCAGCAAAATAAGAAAATGCAGAAAAAATGACAGGTTTCTCGCTATTCTCGTCGTAGCATGAAATTAAACAAGAAAACCTGATATGAACCTTCTTCTGCTCCTGGGAGTGGCCCTTGCTCCCTGGTTCAGAAGAAGGTGAAGAAGTAGCTCTGGTGTTCTACCTAATCACTCCTTCAATCATAAAATAAAATTGATAAAAACCGCACTTTTTATTGATTTAAAAACATGCGAGAAAAATTCTGCATATTATTGCTACGTAAATCGGATTTCACAATATTCAGAATTACACTAATTGCAATCCTAATTCTTTCTACATAGCTCAACCCGGATGGGAGCCGCTTATTTATATTAAAAATAGCTAAATCAGATGTGGAATGATTCAAATTCAGGCATTTTAGGAATGCTATTAAAACTGTATTCCTAAAATGCAGAATATGGTTACATATGAAATCTATTCATTACACACTTGCTAGAGGTCTTCTGCGTTGAAAAAGATGCATAACAGATTTACATAGCTATTCCTATCATTCTCCTGCAATTTGCTGTCTTTCCTGAGCTGTTTTGGTCAAAACTATGTATTTCCGATTATTCCAAAGCAGTCCTGTTATTCCAGAGCAGAATCCCTGTTTTTTTCCAGAGCAGCGCCAGAATGACTGTTTTCAACACTATTTGTGGTTCTTTGGCCGATCATTGGGTGGACCAGACTTATAAGTCTTTCAATAACCTGGTCACACGCTTTCCTAAGTTGAATTTGACCAAATCCCAAGTCTTGCAAATCTGGCTGGAATTTGTCCAAGTCAAAACAGTCAAAAACAGTTTTGCACAGCTTGCAGTTTTGACCTGTTTTTAGTGCTATTTTCTGCATTTGACAACTTCAGAGTGCATATTATAAATGTTATAAATTCCACACATGATTGTACTAACACATTTCACAACAAATCATTATTTATCAACAAAACTTATGCAAAAAATACAAAAAATTAGTAAAAACAGAATATTATGCTTCTAAATAGTCAAACATGTAAATAGTAGTAAATATTGCATTTCATCAGCAAAATTAACATTAAAACGTATCAAAAAGGTCTATTAAGGATGTCCAAAAATAATCAAAAATGAGGCAATATTTGGCCTCATCACAAGTTGTGAAGAGCCGGTACCGTGTGCCTACTATTTTTACTGAAGCACGTGAGGCATTGACTTTGGCTGACTGGGAGTGGCTTGATGCCCTTGGGCTCAAGCAGGTGACTCGGCTGGAGCTTGTGGTCAGGGATCGGGCCTATCTGACGGCCCTGATCAACTTATGGGATCCCTAGACCAACATGTTCCATCTCCTAATAGGGGAGATGACAGTGACCTTGGAGGACATCTATTGGATTCTATGGATTTTGATAAACGTATTACCGATCAGGACGACGTCGCGGGATTAGCGGATAGCAGTTTTGAAACACTACTTTGGGCATGGGGAGGATGTGGGTGTGGATAGCCCAGTGGAGAGGACAGAGGGTGACTGCCAGATTGGCAGCATTTTGGTTCGATGGTGGCTAGAGAGGGGTGTGTTGGGAGTGAGGCATGTAGTACTGATGGGCCTCATTTCCAACATGCTACTACTTGACTCATCAGGTGCGAGGTTCCCATGGAACCTATTGGATGTGGTCTATCGGTTTGTGGACTATCTGAAACATGAGCCCTTTATTATGAGGTGGGGGAAGATGTTGTTGGCATAGCTCTATGATGAGTTGTACAAGGTACGCTACTAGAGGCAGAACGGGATTGGCTATAGCTATCTATTTCATAGCTGGGCTTAGCAGCACATAGTGGTGGAGAGGTCGATGGGGTTGTCGTGGACTACTCGGGAAGAGATGGTGGATAGGGATATAGGTTATACAGCTCTATGGTGGCGGTCTAATGAGCAGGAGTAGAGTCGGTGGTGGGCAGGTGTCATAGGGCACTATGCTAATGCCTTCACTCGACTTACTCCAGGGGAGGTGTTCTGGCACCCCTACCGGGACTGTCCAGCCTGGCCTGAGGTTGGAGAGTGGCTTCGACGGGTTTGCATGGGGTGATGGCTAATTGGGCAGCATGGGACCGAGTAGGATTTCTTCCCTTATGGTCGAGTGACACAATAGTTTGGGATGCACCAGGGGTTGCATGGTGATCCCGTGGTCTATCGACATCGATGGGATGAGAGGACTCTAGCCTGGCCGATCATTACATCATTGGGCGAGGATTCATATATAGCTATTGACGTCTTAGATATGGATGACGTCGGGACTACCATGGAGTACGACCAGTGGTGGACACTGTGGCAATGGCAGGGAGAGGGACCATTGGGAGGTGCAGAGGCAACAATAGCAGGTGATGAGGGTGCAGAGGCACCAGGTGAGGGTTGGGGGGTTCTACTGGAGGATGTGGATATGGTAGAGGTGGATGATTTTACAAGGGAGGATTTTGGGGTTTCAAAGCAGTCGAATATGCAAGACGTCCTAGAGCAGTGGGAGCCAGAGTAGGCTGCTATTCTAGATATGCCAATGCCTTAGGCAATCTCGGAGGACACGAAGGTAGGGTTGCATGTTGAGAATGCACAATTGGCAGGGCTTCTCCAAAGGTGGGATGAGGAGCTCAAGGATGCGTTGCGGGAGAGGGATCTCCTACGAATGCAGCTAGCAGAGTGAGAGAATGCATTTGTGACGTATCATCGATGGGAGGGGATACCGATGCTATGTGGGAGAGAGATCTCCTATGGATGTAGCTGGCATAGTGCAATGAGAATTTGGATATGTATCACCAACGGGATAGGGATATCGATGCTGCGTGAGAGAAGGATCTCCTACGGATGCATCTGGCACAATGCAATGAGAATTTGGCTATGTATCACCAGCGAGAGATGGACTTGGTGCGACATCGGTTGGATCTAGAGGTAGAGATGAGCCACCTCGATGGGTGGATCCCTGTGGTTAGCGAAGGTGGATCATCATGCCGCTCGAGAGGGAGTGATACAGAGCAGTCAGCATCCTCTCGATGTATGCGGTTGGATGATGGGGGCTCTAGTAAGCATGATGCAAGGGCTAGCAGTAGCCGCCCTAAGGGGTCCCATAGGACCCACACCATGGGGGGTAGTTCCCATCACATCGATCCTACATGATCATGGTGGCCGACGCCCTAGGCTTGGGGGTTTTTGAGCTTTTGGCTTTTTGCGAGGTCATAGGACCGATTATTGTAGCCTGTGGGCATTTTTGATGATATATATATATACATATGACTTTCTTTTGTTTATACACGTGTCATGATTGGATGTTATGCACAATGATTGATGAATATGTATGTATGTTGATGGATGCATATGTTATGATGAATGTTAATGTTTCTAATTTATAAGATATGCAAATGGAATGGATGAATTGAATTAGTGATATTTGGCGGTGGCACCATAGACTGTTTAGAACTTATGGCTTTTTATCTTAGGCTATTTCTATGGTAAATGAATTTTTATGTATACATGTTGTTTTTGTATTTTCTGATGGCAATTCGAGGATGACAAATTGCACAGGTGGTTTAGAATGTAGTTAAGTTTTTTTGAGACTCAGATGTTTTAACTAACTAGCCAGTACTATATTTTAATCTTACAAGACTTTTGGACAAGGTATGAATAGGACTTGTATTTGACCAAGTTATTTCACATCCCTGTGTGTGCAATTGAGTTCGTTGATGCGGTATTTGTCAGGATACCGCCAGTGCCAGATAGGCTATCAACCAAACCTATACTGAGGATCACCTAATTAGCTCCACTAACTCCCTTTGTTGTATTTAGTCAGATTAATCTACGGTGCTATCTAGGATACCATAAGCTAGCTCATCCACATGCAAACATTGATCTGTACACGAGTTAATATGATAGATATATCATCATGCGAGAGGTTTACCACTAGTGACCGATAGGCTATCCACCAAATCAGTACTGAGGTTTACTTCATGACCTTCTAAATGCTGAGAGTTCCAGGGATTCAAGTTCGACTCCCTTCTTTTCTTCAATTGTATTGGGATACTTGCTCTTTTGTAGTGATAAAAATCACTGTTTATTTTTGTTATATTTTCTTTTGAGCAAGGGATTTTGAATATTGAGTGATGAGAATCACTATTGTATGTGTCTTTGGATGTATGCACATTGGTTGTGATGTCAAATTTTTTGGAGTTTTGACTTTTGCAAATTTTTGACATTTTGCAACTTTTTGAGAACTTGGGATTCTTGGGGAATTAGGTAGGGAAGATGCCTATCCTTTTGCCAACTCTCAGCATTCTTGGGGTCATTCGCATAGGTGGATGAGCAAGATAATTTTTTTTCTTATGGTGATTTGGATTGCTTTGTAGGTTTCATCTTTTAGTCACACAACTTGGGAATTATTTTATGTGTTTTAACTTGTGTTGGGATGCTACGTAACAAGGTGTGATCCAAGTAAAACTCTACCTTTGTAAAATCTATCTGACTGTGTATAGTACATGGCTAGAAAGTTAATAATAGCTGAATGACAAAAAACTCTTGACTCATTATAAGACAACCGACTATGATATGGCAAAAACAATGTGCATGGCGTTTATTTTATTTTTTTGATGGACTGTTTATAGAATGGAGAAATGTGTAAAGTGATGAAGTTTTCGAATAATTACAGTCTATGGTGCCTTTGACCTTTATGACCACAAATATGTAATGTATGGATGTGATGCTTAATGCAGCTATTATTTTTGTGTTTTTGATGGATTTATTTTTGTGAGCATGAAGATGAGATGCAAAAAATAGCATTTTATTGTTGTGATGATTTTGAGAATGCATGGAAATGAGATGCAAACTTTTGTTATTCTTGATGATTTTATTGTTTTTGAATTGTCTTATTTTTTACCAAGCGATTGTGAGAATCCTTGGAGCTTTTTGGCTTGACCAAAGGGGTAATGGGCACCTTTGGGGCATTTTGGGATTGGACCAAGCGATTGCGGGAATCCTTGGAGCTTTTTGGTTTGACCAAAGGGGTAATGGGCACCTTTGGGGTGTTTTGGGGTTGACCAAGTGATTGCGGGAATCCTTGGAGCCTTTTTGTTTGGGTTATGGATCTTTTAAATATGGAACGACCTCAAATGACTGATATTCAAGGATTCTAGTTCCTTTATTTCATCAAGAGAGGTGAGTCGATATGTTCCAGGTCCTATTTTACTATGGATGACATAAGGACCTAACCAATTTTCCACGAACTTGTCCCTTAGATGGGATGATAAATTAGAGTTTTGTTGGTTCTCTTTTAAGACCAAGTCACCAACCTAAAAGTCCCTTAGGTGAACCTTCATGTTGTATGCCTTCTTAAGTTGCTCTTGATAGATACATAAATGCTTGAGAGCATTAACGCGTCCTTCATCGAGCAACATAAGCTGGTCTAACCAGGCTTGCCATGCAGTGTCATCATAGATGAACTCTTGCATTGATATGCACAGGGAAGGAATTTCCAACTTGAGAGGTATGACAGCCTCGAAGCCATACACGAGCAAAAACAGAGTTACCCCAGTGGGCGTCCGAATGCTAGTGCGATAAGTCCACAGGGCAAGTGGGATCTAAATGTGCCAATTCTTATGACTATATGCAAATGTATTTTTGAGAATAGCAACTAGCATTTTGTTTGATGTCTTTGCTTGCCCATTTGCCTACGGATAATAGGGTGTCGAAAAACTATGCTAAATTTTGTACTTTGTGGTCAAAGCACGCACGTCTTTGTTCTTGAATGACGTCCCATTATCCAAGATTATTTTGGATGGAATACCAAAATGACATATGATATTATGCAAAATGAACTTCGAAATGCAGGTTCCAATCATAGAGGCAAGCGAAATTTCTTCCACCCATTTGGTGAAGTACTCTGTGGCCATTATGATAAACGTGTGATGACCTGACGATGCAAGGGATATCTTTTCGATTAGATCTAAACCCCACTACAAAAATGGCCAAGCCGATTGGATCGGCTACAAGGCCTGAGAAGGTACGTGTGTCAAATTGGCATGGTGTTGACACTTCACGCACTTCCTTACATATGCGCAACAATCTCGCTCTAAATATGGCCAGTAGTAGCCCATGCGGAGAATGCGCTTTGCAATGGCCATACCACTGAAGTGGCCATCGCATGTACCATTGTGCGCTTGGGTGATCACCCAAGTGGACTCCTATTGGTCCAAGAAATGAAGGAGGATTCCTTCGTAGCTCGATGGTACAAAATGTCTCCTAACAAGACATGCTTTGCCGCTTTTTGTTTGAATGTTCATTTTATGGCATGCGTCAATCCAAGCAGGAGGTTACCTGACTTGAGGTAGTCCCTTATGGGTGTATACAAATCCTGCTAATCGAAAACCTTGATAGTCTGAACAACCAATCCCTCTTGAAGTTCATCCCTAGAAAAATCTGAGCGAGAGATAACTTGTAAGAATAGTGTTGTGTTGCTATTAAGGGGAGTAGGGGAGAACAAGGACCCCCAATTGGCATGATTCAAACAATCATGGATTCGAGAGAACTTGTCTTGGAACGGTTCAATCTGGATCAAGTGGATTCCTGGCATTAAGTCAGAGCTTTCGCACTCCATCACAGATTGCGATAGTGTTTTGACTTGAATGGTTTTCATATCACCAGAAATGTCTTGCGGGATTAGTGACCCCAAGGAGGCCATAGTGTCCGCAAAATGATTCGATGATCGAGGGAGTGCCTCGATATCGTACCATTCAATATCTTCCAAGAATTTGTCCACAAGGGCTTTGTAGGCTTGCAAAACTGGGCATTTACATTGGAATACCCCTTTGACTTGGTTGACAATTAACAGCGAATCACCAAAGATGTTCAATTGCTTGATGTTCATGGTGATTGTTGTCTAAATACCTATGAGCAAGGCTTCATATTCTGCATTGTTTTTGGTGCACAGGAAGTCTAATTTAAATGATAGGGGCATTGGAGCTCCTTGTGGTGTGAAGAATACAATTCCCACACCACCCCCTTGCTCACATTTAGAACCATTGAAAAATAGGGTTATGTCGGCTTGTGACTCAAGCTCATCAAAATCTAGCGATTCTGAGACATGAAAGACCCCATCATCGGGTAGTTCTATAACTAGAGGTTTATTGTCTTTGATAGGAGCCTCTACTAGTTGATCGGCTATGATTTGACCTTTGATGGATTTTTGTCCAATAAAATCTATGTCAAACTCTGTCAACAGCATGATCCATTTCACCGTGTGGCTACTATGATAAGTACGACTCATCATGTATCGCAATGGATTTTCCTTAGACACAACATACATTGTGTTGCTCAGCATGTAATGGCGTAGCTTTTTGGTAGCAAACACCACTACCAAGCAGAGCTTATCAACGTATGCATAGTTAAGTTCATAACTGACTAGGGTGCGGCTAAGATAGTAAGTAGCCTGTTCTTTGTGCAGTTCATTTTTTTGGGCTAGCATGATGCCTAGTGCCACCTCAATAGCTGAGATGTATAAGTAGAACGGCACTCCTGGTCTAGGTGGTGCCAATACTGGCGGTGAAGCCAAGTATTGTTTAATGTCATCAAATGCTGACTGGAACTCGTCATCCCAGTGAAATGCTACCCCCTTGTGCAATAATTTATTCATGGGTCGACACTTGTCAGATAGTTGCACTATGAAGCGCTTGATTGATGCGACCTTTCCCTACAGGCTTTTGAGCTGCTTGATGGTAGTTGGGGGAAGCATTTCAAGGATTGCCTTAACTTTGTTTGGGTCTACCTCGATGCCTTGTTTTGAGACTATGAAACCTAAGATTTTTCTATATGTGATGCCAAATATGCACTTCTTGGGATTCAGTCTGACTTTATGTTCCAGGAGGCGATTGAGGATCTTGCTTAAGTCATCGAGATGATCTGGGCACAAAAGAGATTTGGCCAACAAATCATCCATGTAATCTTCCAAAGTTTTATGCATGTGATCATGGAAGATGTACGTCATGGCATGTTGGTAGGTGGCACCAGCATTTTTAAGGCCAAAAGGCATGACCTTATAGCAAAATGTCCCCCAAGGCATTGTGAACGTCATTTTTAGTTGGTCCTCGGGATTGATACAAATCTAATTATATATCGAGAAACCATCCATGAGGGAAAGCATTTCATGGCCCACTGTAGTATCTACCAATGCATTGATGCTCGACAAGGGGAAATCATCCTTAGGACTCGCTTTGTTTAGATCTTAAAAATCAGTGCATATGTGAATCCTCTCGCCAAGATTTTTGATGGGCACCATGTTGGACAGCCATGGTGGGTAATCCACGCAGATGACAAACTATGCATCCACAGCTTTTGTAATTCATCTTTGACCATTAATGCCACTGTTGGGTGCATCTTAAGTAGTTTTTACTTTACTATCTTTACTGTCAGATCAAGTGTTAGATTATGCATGACTAGCTACGGATCTAGCCCCGGTATGTCTTTGTAGGACCATGCAAAAACCTCCTTCTTCTCTTTGAGAATGGCAATGTAATCGACTTGCTCTTTGGGGGGTAGACTTACCCCCAGCTTGATAATTTATGGATTCATTAGATCCGAGCTGATGTCTACGTCAGTCGTCTCCTCGACTGACATGTGGGATCCATCCTCCAACTGGTGTGGAGTTGGGATCAAGTGGATATCATTTGCTGAGTTTAGATCATAGTTAGGAACCTCGGGTCCCTCTTCAGCGTGGAAGACATCTTGAGTTGGTCTTGGGGTAAAATGAAGCATCTTACCAAAAGGCCAGTACTCTGATGGGGATGGTGGTGAATTGACGCGATCCCAGTCTATGGCATCTATGTCTAAATACAATGACTATGTTGGATCGGCCAGATTGTGGATGGGGGCAGTTAATTCAATGGATATCATGTTGATGAAATGATTTTTGTCTCCATTACCGTGGATGTGATGACTTGAAAATTTTGGATGTTCTCTATGCTCCAGATCTAGCTCTGGAGGTATTGGTACGAATGGATCGGCCCTATGTGCGGATAGGAGGATAGGGTTTGCCCTCAGCACTGATATATCTATAGGGTCTCTGGGTGGTAGGTGCTCTCCATATGCCCAAAGTGGTTGATTCAATACTTGGTCCCACTGCACTGGGTCTACATGCCACTCATGCCCTGGCACTATGTTTAGTTGTTCAAATATGTCGTTAATCTTCAAGGGGTATTGTTGCTATGGCATATGATTGAGATAGGCCATCTTAGTTTCATCTTCATAATCATTGTTAGAGATCCAAAGGCCTTCATTGGCTCCAATAATTGTTTGCAACATTAGAGGCTCATCTTGCTCGAGCAAATTGATCTAGCCCCATTGGGGTTGTTTCGCTCTCTACGATGGGGCCTAATTGTCTTGTGGTGGCACTTGCTCGATGGGAGCCACCAAAGGGAACATTGCCAAGAGGCTTTCCTGATAATCATCCATGGGAGTCACTTGTGAGTGATTGCTATCTAATTCGAAGGGATCCCATGGTGCTACCTCATATTCTGACTCGTCTTTTGACGATCCTTCTTGAACTTGTCCACACCTCTCTTTTAGGTGGGTTCTTAAACTTTCTCCTCTTTTGAGTGAAGGGAAAGGGTTTTTGAGGTCAACAAGGTTGGTTTTCAACAATGGGAGATAATCTCCCAGTGTATATGTCGTGCTAGGGTTGGCATATGGATCTAATGCCAATCCCCCCTTGTTGCCTATCCCTAGGCCTTGCATGTTCTCTACCAAGATGTCCAAGGGGAGGGGGTGGTTGAACCCTACTCCCGACTTGTCATATGGCATTTGGTATCTTGGTTGGCAAAGAACATGCACTCCTTGCTCATATATGCCTAACCCATATCCATGCCAATTGCATTGGCCAAGGTATCTCAAAGCAAAGTTTGGGTTGGACAAATAGTTGACATCTTCTACAAAGGGCTCTTCATCTTCGTCCTCTTGCATTTATGGTTCAGTACCATGATCAAGGCCCCCATACACAAATTGTGTCTAATTCGGTGGGTAGCCTAGAGGAAAAATGGTATCGATGGGGAGGCGAGGTCTCCCCATATCCTGCATGGACTCTAGTGCGGGCATTGCTACAATGTTTCGCACCAGGTACTCCCCCAGGCCCGTTTTGGCCATTTTAATAGTGATTATTGGCAGTTGAGGGGGAGGGAACAAAAGTTCTTCCTAAGTCCACTCCATGTCGGGTGGACTAGGAGCCTCAACTTCCACTATGCTAGGAATCTCCTCAGTAGTTATGGTTGATACTGATGATTGTACCTCTTCCAGAGGTTGTGCCTCTTCCAGAGGTTTCTTCCCCTTGTCCTTTTGTGTGGCCACCATAGGTGGCATCATTGGTGAAGGACCAGACGATGAAGATGGGCTCAACTGGGGTTTTGATGGACTTATCAATGGGGACGCCTACGAAATTGGACCCTGTTTAGATGGATTCAATTGAAAATCCAAATATGTTGATGGAAGGGTCGATTGCGACATCAGCTGCACCATATTGCAATACTTGAAGGGTTCCAAGTCCGTCGAGACTACATGCACCTGACCTTCGAATGTATACTTTAAGCATTGATGAGCTATCGAAGGGATACACTTCATGTCCCTAATCCATGGCTGACCCAGCAAGATGTTATAGGCCATCTCACCCTCCAAGATGTGGCACAATGTAGGTATAGTCTTTTGTCCCACTTGGATTGGTAGGACAATTGTGCCAACTGTCGAGCATATTGCATCATTAAATGCTCACAGTGTATAGGTGGAGGCCACTATGTGAGATGCGGGCAACTTGAGGTGCTTCAAGGCCATTGTTGTAATGATATTACTGAATGAGCCAGTGTCCACCAATACCCTTTTGTACGAAATCTTGTTGACCTGCACGATGATGTGCAGGGGTGGATCCGCCATGTCACCAGCCACTGATTTCACTTCGTCTTCTAGAAAGGTGATGACAGGCTCAATGCATCATTTGACATGCCCCACAAAGTTGTTGAAGGAGTCTGCTTCATGGGGCTACAACTCGATGGCTTTTAGTATCTCCATTAGAGCCTCTCGATGGGGCATTGATTGTTGTATGAGCTCGTATATGGAGAGCCTAGCCGACATGGTCCTCAAACTCTGGGTGAGTTTGGTTCAAATCGTGGCCACTGGTCTAGGCGAAGGAGGTTATGCAAGGTGCTGTTGTTGTTGTGACGTTGTTGGCACCTCTCTTGCAACTGTCGTGGAAGCAATTATACTCGAGTACCTCCTGTTCTGAGTCACTATACTGATCATCCCTACATACCCCTGCATGGGGCAGTTTTGTGTGACCTCATTGACTTGTAGGGTCTTTGCCTACATTTCATGGGTATGCAAGGGGTCTTTGATGACCTCCATTTGTTGATTGCTTGGTGCCACGAGATTATCCACCGCTAATGTCTTGTTATCAATTAAGTCTTGCACCAAGCCTTTAAACTTCCAACATGCATTAAGGTCATGTCCCTTTCGTCTGTGGAAACTACAGTACAAGTCTTCCCTATAGCCCTTAGGTTTTAGCACATTGGGGTCTATGGGTTGAATCTCAGGTAGGTTAATCAAGTTTGCCGCTAACAAGCGGTCAAACAAGGAGTCTCTGGACTCTGTGTAAGGTGTGAATTATCGCTTAGGGCGACGCTACTAATTTTGTTCTTGCCTCTGATTTTCTCTATCATAACTATTAAGAGGCATCGCCTAATAGTTAGCCTTTTGAGGCTATGTTGCTTGTGCATTCTTAGGTATGTTTATAGCAACTTGATTGACCACAGTGGGTTTCTTTTATGTGGTCCCTATTTTGGTGTTCTTAGACCATTCTTTCTTCTTTGGCTTGGCTATCTCGCCATCCTGGATCTTGATCTCTTCAGTGATTCTGGATTGTGCCAGAGCTTCCTCTAAAGTGGTGTATTTTTGCAGTTGCAATAGCATAGAGATCAATCTCAAATAGCTCTTTGAGAACATTTGTGTGAGGTCAGACATAGGAGGGAGGTAGGGTAGCTTGGAAATCAGATTCCTTCACTGATTCCCATAGGCCGCCATGTTTTCTTCATCATACTACCTAAGGCTGGCTAGGTCGCTTAGTGATGCCTTATTCTTGGTGTTGAAGGCGAAGCATTCGAGGAACGCGTCCACTAGCTGATCTAAGTTACTAATGTTATGCTTTGGCAATTAAGTGAACCAATCCGAGGTAGGGCCTACGAATGTGGTGATGAATATTCTTATCAGTAAAGCATCATTATCCTGAATGCCAAAGCATTGGCTTAGGAATCTAGTCACATGCTCTTGGGCATCCTCCTCACCTCTAAAGATTGCCAACTGAGGCAGCTTAAAGTGTTCAGGGTAAGGGGGTTTTGGCACTAACGGATGCACAGGATGACTCTGGAGTTGGTGTAAAGTGGGTTTTTGGGGCCCAGAAGTCTTGGTCTCCACAGACTCCAAATGCTCTAGCAGCACTTTATATGCATCAAAATATTTAATCTCTTCCTCTTTAGTTTGCTCCTGTTGTGGGTTGTGGGAAACTTGAGGCCTATGGAGGGGTGGCCGGATAGCAGCCCCTCCGCCTTGATAGGGTGTTTTGGCCTGCTCTTCTTCTTGCTCATACTCCTCATAGGCTTCTTGAGGAGTTTCTAGACAAGACCTATAACCATGGGTGGGTCCCCGCGGGGGGTGCCCATCGTTGTTCCTGGGAGTGGCCTCCTGCTCAGGTCTAGGAGGTCTCGGAGGTAGCACTTGGTAAGGTCACGGGGACCTGTCTCGCACCAAGGGGTTGCGCCTCTCATACGGTTCTGCTCTTTGGGTGCGAGGGGTTGGAATCTTCTCAAGCACTGTGGTATGGAGCAGCTCATCTTTTTGGCATCGAATGCGCTCTTTGCTAAGGCGATATAGATGCTCTAGCTGTTGTTGGTCTTGCTCAAGCTGCATGATCTACCCTTTGCGGGTGGCATGTCTGGCGACTGCCAGGTCAATTTGTTCTACCATCTTGAGTCTAGGAGGCCTAGATGCCTCTCCTACACATTTATCTCGGTCGTGATGATTTGAGATCTCTATAGGTCGCTTCCCTCTATCGAGGTTGGCGACATTCACTCGAGGCTCTGGCCTCGGTAGGTGATTCTGGTAGATAGTAGGTGCGGAGGTGCATTGCTCCCGCATTGTGTATTGTTCTTAAGGAATGCAATGGTCTTCCTCGTGCTCCCTTTTGTATATGTGAAAGGGGCGAGCAGAGTTGGCTCACCCTGTTTGAAGAGCCTTGTGCTCTAGATTTGGCTTATTGTTTCTAACAGTGATGGGGGGTAGAGGGATGACATACTCATGTGGCCTCTCCTCATTGACCCTATGTTGTTCTAGTGCTTCATCGCACGGTGGCCACTCATACCAAGCTTCTAAGGGAGCCTTCTTGTTTATATTGACTGCCACGTGTAAGGACTCCTCCTGAAAGGGTCTATGTTGGACGGGAGTGCCCCTCGAAGGGGTGCCTCTATAGTCCCATTCTGAAATGGCATGATGTGGACTTTCTTGTGGGCCCAGCCACCAAGGTGGAATGACCAAGTCCTTAGGGCTGTAGCGGAGGTGACTTGTGTCCCCTTGTACACTCTGCACAGCTTCCACCCTTGATTGGTCTTGGCTACGAGTGTACACCATGGTGGTGTTTTCCTACAAGATACATAGATTTTTATTTCTTTTTATGATTTTTATGCTACATTAAACAAAAAATATCACACACGCAAAGCAATTATTATCTTGTTTAAATATTAAAGGTGTGCCCTAAACCTAGTTCAGTGTGTTTTAATTTTTTTTTTTATAGCTTTTGTAAAGAATGTTTAAATGCAATATGATGGCTCTTATGACTCCCAAAAATGGTCGCCCCTTCGATATACCATTGCCAGGCCGATATACCAACCTCTCTATATACCCGCCCTTACGTGAGGGAAACTGTTGGTACGTGAGAGCAAATGGTACGTGGAACGTAGGCGGTACGAAAGGGGAATCACCCTATTTTTGACACCTACCATAGAAGACTTATCCTCATGCACTGAGAATCACCCTAGCTACACTCAATCAGCTTTCATCAAGATTTACGTCTAGCAACAGTAGCGATCGGGGTTATGAATGCAAAATTCAAGCCAAGGTGGTGATGAAATCCACCGTTGGTCTTGATCAAGGGCTGGGGTTTTACGACCAGCTCCTTGGTCTTTATGTTACCACGTGATGTGTGGGGTTCTTTTTATTTTGCATGAAAGAAAATAAAAATGCAGTACAACTTTTCCTAAGCAAGCAAATAACAAGAAAAATAGAAAACATAAAACATAAAATGACAGGAGTTCTGGACCTCTACCTCTTCTCTGCCCAAATCTATTGGTTCTGAGTTTCTATCCTGAAACTGCATAGAGAGATATTTTTCCCTAGGTGGGATGAATAATAGTATTGTATTCATCACAGGGTGGGGAAAATTCCCATTCATCCATGGGTAAGATGAATTCCAGCTCTGTATTCACCATAGGCTAGAACAAACAGTAGTCCAACGTTTGAAAACTCGATACGTGCAACAAAAAACAATCAAGTTTTGATCAGATTTTTTATCTTAAAAATAGAGGACAAACGTCCCACCGTGATCACCACTAAAAACACGAGGATATAGAAACAAAAAGGAAAATCCAAGATGTGATGCGAACGAAACAAAGAATAATGCTAAATCCTATGAATTGAAAGTGCATGAAAGGAAAGAGGCATGAATGAATCAAAACCAAATAAAAATCCAATACAAAAGATAGCCCTTTTATTAATATGCTTTAGAACTCGGTTACAATTCATCTCCTCCCTTTTCAAGGGCTAGGAGCATTAAAAAATGTTCTTGTTACACCCATGGATGCTATTCCTTCTTTCACATGCCCACATGTAAAATGGGCGGACCAAACATCACCGCCGCTTGTGTTGATGAGTCTTGAATCCTTTCTACTCATCCAATGTCCAGATCCTATGTTCAAGGAAACATAAAATAGTCAGTAGCACCTGTAGTTAAAATAAAACATTCAATCGCCACGCCTTCAAATAGTGCATGCAAGATATAAATGAAACGATAACTAAAATAGATCCAAATGAACTAAAATTTTTACAGGGGCATCAAAACATCACAAGGAAAACATTGCAAATGAAACAATTAGAAAATTCACCACATATTTGTATTCGCTCCGGGGCGGGACGAATAGACCTGCAACAAAGTGTCAAAAAGCACTATCTCAAATGTCACATCTAGGAAGCTCCAAATCACCTACAAAGTTGGGTGTTAGCTAATTGGGGGTATTTTTGGAAGACCCATAAGGTTATATTTTCCTAGTTTGGCCTCTATCACTAGGAATTTGATGATGTTACCTGCATGTTAGTAAAGGCGAGAAATAATAGAAACATGATCAAAAATGCTCAAAACGATTTGAAATTCGAATGACAACCTATCTAAGTAGCATAGAATAAAATGAAAAAATAACAAAAATGAAATCTGCCATAGATTTCTAATCACTCCGGGGCGGGGCGATTAGGACTGCAGTAGTGTGGGGGGCTCCTAGGGGCAGGACGCCCACCGTTTGGGGCCCGATTTTGGCACCAATCCACTTGGGATGGGTCCAAAACCTCTTGTGGGGTATTTTTAGAAAATTTGGTAGGATATTGTGGCCAAATTTCGGGTTTTGGTTTCGGATTTGTGCTTCCAACAACCACCCTATGACCTCCTTTCCAAAAGATATCAAGGATGTGAAAGGCACAAATCAAAAAGGTGTGTGTGTGGAAGTAAAATGATAGCACTTCGTTGCTCAAAATGCTCCTTCTCTATATATTTTTGGGGTGAGAAGACTCACCATTTTATAGACCTGACGGTCCCTTTCGCTGAGCATGCAGAGGCACCACTTGGCAATCATGCCTCCCAAGGGGGGAGGAGATTCTTCCCTGATTAGGGGCTCCATGACTGCCCCTGTAACTACCTCTAATGATCAAAAATGCTCACTCACCCTCCCATGCAATGAATTAAGAGTTAAGTGGTGGATCTGAGCTGCCATTTGTTAATATTTGACTTTTTTCCTGTTAAACCTGCTATTTGCCCCACCCTAGAGTGAATACTACTAATCGTCCCTGGGTGGGGCGAATAGAAGTTTGTAATCATCCCTGGGTGGAATGAGTATGGATCAAAGTGCCTGAAGGTGCCAAATTGACTCCTGACTTTCCAAAACTACTGTGAGAATGGTTAGGACCACTATTTAACCTCTGGGGGCTGCCCTTGGGGTTGTGTGTGTCAATGCGATTAGTGTTTGTAGTCACATAATCGGATAGGTGATGTTTTGGTGTCTACATTTGGCAATAGCATCTGATGTGGAATAGAATTCAAAATAGATCTATCTTGTGTAACAAAGGGTATCATAATACTGATCAAAGTTTGGTGTCCCAACTATCTCTCAAAAGTTAGAGCTTCCTTATAAGCTTCTATCAGGTTTGTGATATTGATGTATCTTTTGAATAAAATAGATGTTACTGGATCCAAGGTATTTTTATAAATATCTAAGGCTAAATTTGCACTTGGGATGTAATGACCAATAATTCTACCATAAGCCTTTTGGAATCTCACATTGAAATACTTGATGGTTTCACTAGATTCTCTCTTAATGCTGGAAATTACTAATACAACATGTTGGTATCAATCATTTGACCGAATTGGGACACAAAAATATCTCTAAATCATCCCAGCTGGTGATAGAGTCATCCATAATTTTCAAAAACCAGTCATATGCTCTCTCTTGAAGGGTGAATAGGAATAATCTGAAGGCTACATCCTCATGTTACACATTTAATAATTTTAGAGCATTTTTAAAAGCTACCAAGTGTTCTTATGTTGTCCTGATTCCATCATGTATGTGGAAAGATACTTCTTAGGATTCCTAGGTAAATCATGTGTTGTACCAAGGATATTCAAGGTAGTAGAGCCTAACCAATAGGCCATGACTTTTGATTAATGGTAGGATTCTAAGTCATAGCTTGAGGGACCACTACTAGATATAAAACTATGCTGGACAAAGATCTAACTCTCCTGAGATTGCTTCTTTTTGGGATTTCCAACTCAGACACAAGGATTTCTCTAGCTCTTGGGTGGAACCTGATCACTCTAAAGGAAGAATCCAACCAACTGATTATCTTAATAAACACAAAACATAGGTTGAAGGCCTCTCTTCTAGCACCAAAATAGTGTTGATTGGTATTTAATGCACACCCCGTGAAGAGAAATAGGAAATACTAGTAACACATAAATGAAAATAAATTCCCTCTCACTTTAGGATCTTACTAGTTATCCAATGTGTGATTATAGGGTTGGGTCGAACATCCTCACTCTTTTTCACTTCTAGAATAGTTTTAGTGACCACATATTTTACCTGCAAGGGGGTTAAACCTTCGTTCGTTGTTGTTGTTGTTTGGTTCATAAATTAGGTTTGCATTTATAAATGGATCTAGCTCTTCAAATTTTAGCAGATTAAAAGAATAAATAATTTTAAAGAACATAAAAATGGAAACCTTTCAAAAATAGAAACAAAGAGGACAAGGTAGAGTCAAAAAGAGAGGATATCCAGTCTAATTATAAATTACTACTACTAAAATCAATTAAATTGCTCATCTTCACAATAATACAACATCAAATGAAGAAAGTGTCCAGATTTCTAAGATCACTTTCCACCTTAAGCATGGGACAAAGCAACATGGGATAAAAGAAACATTACAAACAGAAGGCAGGTCAATAACAATTGGTGCTTCTCACCAGCAGTCTAGCTCATGCAGTGAGGATAGAGCAATTAGAACACAAACCCGAACCTTAAGCCCTTAATTTCCTCAAGAATACAAAAAATAGAATGAAGCTCAACAACCTAACATAATCTCAACAATTATAGGTTTACAATCAAACTAAATAAATTCTTAAGCAAGAAGAAAATAGAAGAAAGTACACTTATCACAATATGAAAAATATTAGGCTCCTAGCCACACTATTTCAGAAGATGATGTCACACTAGCCTTAGGTTCAAAATGAAGAGAAACAAACAAGATTATTAAATATTGCAAGAGTTCTTCTATTCCAAGTTTTTGCATTCTTAAATTACATTTAATGGGAGTATTTATAGACTCAATACATGCCTTGATATTTTCAAAAATATCTAGCTCCTGAGGAATTAAACCATAACATAAAAAGCCCCATTATTGAGACGTTACAATATAAAAGCTTTTTTATTAGAGTTTTGATCAACTCCAACCACTCCAAAAATCTGCCTAAGTATCTTGCCATAAATGGCAAAGATATAATCTGATTTTATCTCCATCAAATCGATACTACATGTAAGTGTATCTTCACTCTCCGGCTAGTTGCAAGTGTATCTCATTAATTCTTCATCTACAAAATCTGGATGGATCATTGACTTCCCACGTCTTTTATCCTCGCACAATCCCCTTTGCTTGGTTCATGTAGAAATTATCTATTCGTTATCACTTTTGCCACCACCAGCAAATTCCTGCAAAAATTTAAAAAAGGCTAAAGTTAGAACATCAGAAAAATAATTAATTTAATTAATATTAATTTTCTAAGGTTTTAACCTTTTAGTTTTAATTTGATTTATATAATTTTTCAATTTTCGAGAATGTTTTCTAATGTTGGAGCTCATTTTTTTCATTTTCCATGTTCATGGACGAAGCTTTCCTTTTTAATTTACATTGTTGGAATTCAATGGGACTTTATTTCATTGGGATACGGCCAATGTCTAAAACCTTCACCAAAGTGGTTGGGCATCATTTCCTTCATTGAATGGCACATCAACATTCTCCATAAAGTGGATATCTAGATGGAAAGGGGCCACACTATTTAAGTAAGTAGTTTGCGGAGATGTTTTGAACCAGTTTGTGGTGATGATGATTATGGAGAAAATGTGGTGGATACAAAACCGCTTCACAAATTCCACAAGCGGGATGACATGACCCATTCATATGCATGGAAATAGTATGACATGAGGCTGCTTTAAGATCTGATTCTTGCATTCCATTTCAATGTACAATTTGGACTCTCCAACACATGCACGCAGAACCTTAGTGCTTTCAATTCTAATAATTCTTCCATGGAATTTTTCAAGATTTACATTCAAAAAATATTCTTGTAATGTGTAATTTGATCACACCCATCTCAGCTGGAGAATCTTAATTCGGTTTGTGAATGTTATTCATGAAACTACGGATATAAGTGGACCCTTTCAATTTTTTTATTGAGCAAATACTTTGTGTTGTGGTCTACCGGCAAGGATACCACTTGCATTATCGGTGATGTGATCCAGGTTCAACCCCACGACGGATATGGACCCTTTCAATTTAATAATAATCATATTTATTTTTGTGAACAATCAAATATTGTTCGAGCTTTCATACATGATGTAAGCAGTGACATAACCAGACAAGTCAATTTGTGTAAATAAATGAGCCTCAGCTCATAGCTGATATATAAATCTTTGTTATATAATCTCAGATAAATATATTTTTCCATCTCGTGCAAGCATTGATAATATTATAAAATATTTATAGGATTTTATGAGAGAGTTGCACTCAATTTTGAGCGTTGAAATAGAATCTATCCTCATTTGAATCTCTTGGTGTCGTGACTCATGATGGTCTTGTTTTCCATTTGGATATGGATATTAGGTATGCAAGAAATGTATTAGCTACAAGATCCATGATTAAGCATTCTATAAGAAAATATATTTTATATATTACAGGAGGTTTTAGTATGCAATATATGCCATGAATATTTATTTACCCTTTTTTGGTTTGTCTTCACACGTAAGTCCAAGGCTTTAAAGTTTCTATTATCACATCAAAATTAAAACATTGATCTCATATAAATATTTACAACCACATTAGTTTTCTCAGTAAGGGGTGGCCATGGAGGAGGTTGCTGGTGCACAATCATGGATATAACCAAGCGTATGAATTCAAGACTATTGTTTGCAAGGCTACACCATAAGCAATGGCTTCTACCAAGACAACTTCCACTTTTTGATGCTTTTCACTAGGTGACGGGGTTGGAGATGGAATTGGGTTGAGGTTAGTGTTAGCATCGTAGTTATCACTCCTTTCTCCTCCTCCGCTATGGCCAATAGGTGTTGTTTTTTTTTTGTTATAGATTTCTATAAACTGGACTTTCATGTTGTATTGGGTATTTTTAGCCTCTAGTGTATAGTGTATCAAAAATATGGTGGACTACCCTTGGGATAACTTTGGCCTCATGAGGTTTTAATTTAAGATCTTCCTCTCTCGTGAGTGCATTAACGTCTGCTGTCAGTGATGCTATCTTCCATGAAGATTACTTCAACAAGTTGTAGAATCCTGTGGAAAAATCCAAAAATTTGCCTAGATCAAAGCTCTAATAATAAATGTTAAAACATTATGGTTTTAATAGGATTTAAGTAGATAAAACTCAAAATCTCTGGCCACTTTAAGGGGGCTTCCTCCTTAGAATCACAAGCCACTTCGATGGGGCTTCCTCCTTTAAATTTAGAACTATATATTTTCTCTTCTTGATGCCTTACAAATATTGCTCATACACATATTTATAACTATCCTAACCCTAACCCTACATCGGTTCATATATGACGATTCAATATAATAATTAATTATACTTATTAATAATTAATTAAATAAAATTATTTATTAATAATTAATAATCGTTTATTAATAATTAATCAATAAATTTTAGGATGTGGGATCCTAACAAATGGCTTGAAATTTTATGTAGAGCTAGATAAGAAGTAAGACAAAATCGTGGCAAGGATTCTTTAGAAGCCTTGAAGAATTGTCAGTGTGTTATCGGGCCTTAATTCCTTCATCTAGTGCCCCAAAAATATAATTTAGTATTTTTTAGAAAAGAAAAAAGAATATTTGGAATTTAATGACTTTTTAGACATGGATAGGTGTTCAGATTTTTTTATGTCTAATATGGGAAATGCAAAAATGTGTGTTAATTTAGGGGGTTATCTGGGATTTTTTTGTGACACTAAAAATAGGGTAGTTTTTTGCGAAAAATATCAAATTGCTCAAAAATAGTAAGTTTTTTAAAGGGTGCAAATGTAATGTCCCCTCTCTAGCCAGTCAACAGTTGTGTGCAGGATTAGCCTACTCTCGGGTTCTCGTAGGCTAATGGGAGTGTGTGGGAGCCCATTGGGGGTGTGTTCGATGCTTGGAGATGTTTCTTGTTGCCAGTTGTCAGGTCTTGGGGTGATTTTGGGATGTTTTGAACCTTACTATTTTTAGTAAGTCGGTTCACTTTGGAATCTTGCGAAACGGGTGCTGGGTTTGAAGCGTCCTCCAAATGGGTATCCATTTCTATCCTTGGTTGGTGATCTTGTTAGGTGAGGACCAAAATATTAATATTTTTTGTGAGGGTGAGTTATCGTAAAGTTAAATTTAATATTTAACTTTAATTGTTTATTAAATGTGCTTTTTGGGCCTAATGGGGACATAAGGTTGTTTTTAAAAAGGGCCAATTGATATAACATGTTTTTGGGCGCCCATTTTTGAGGGAAAAAGAGTTTGAAAATGAAATTACATTAAATTTAAGTTAATGAGGCCAAAAGTGGCGTGGGTTTTTGGAGGAAGATATAAAAGTTGCTTTTTCTTCATTTCTGCTCATTCTGGTATGCACATTTTGTCTAAAATTTGGAGATTGGCCTGTCAAAGGGTTTCAAGCTTCTTGAGGACGAAAACCCTCTTGAAGAACATCATCTTCGAGTGTGAAAGATCACTCCTGGGTGGTTACAGAGGTAGCTTCACACAGAGGTTGCCATTGAGCTTCAACAGAGACAGATTCGGAGCTTCCTGCAAATATTTTGGTTTGATTTTTGTATTGTGTGCAAAAGGGAAGGGTGTGTTTGCTTCAGATTTATTATTTTCCTTGTTGCAGCAGATTTTTCAGTCTATTCCTTGCTGGGCCGTACATTTTGTGGGTTTTTCAAGACCCGGGTTTGTGCCTGTAGCTTTCTTTGGAGACGATAGTGTGATTTGAGCTTCTGGGTGTTTGAGGATTGCAAGGAAAAGGGGTGTTTTGTGTTCAGATCTATTATTTATTTTTGTGCAGTAGCTTCTACAACTGATTTTTTTTGGGCCATACCATTCTGGGGTTTACCCAAAACCCCAAGTGCTTCTTTTGCTTTCTTTGGAGTCGATAGGGTAATTCGGGCAACTAGGTGCTAGAGATTTCACACCGGGTTTTGTCTGAGCCTGAAGAATTTGATGTTGAGTTGTGTGTTGTAGATCTTGCTATTGTACACACCTAATTTGTGTAGTCCATACCATTCTTGATTATTCCAGCATAGTGGCACAGGGTCTCGGTTTCACTAGTTTTGCTTTCGAAGAGGTTTCTGCTTCTAGGCAGTGTATATTGCAGCTTGTTGGGTCTCATGACCATCTCTATGTACTTCTGAAACCCTCCTGGTATTTTATGAGAATAAATTTCAGAATTTCCTTATTTTGTGTCTTTTCATTTCCTATCCAACATTTTCTTTATTTCTCAATTGCAAGCAAAAACCAAACAAAGGCACAAAATATCAAAAAGCAAAAAATATCAATCTCAAAAATAAAGCAAATTCATAGGTAGTAAATTTTCAAAGTTACAAAGGGGGTGGGACATTACATGGTATCAGAGCCAGGTTCAACACTGCCAGCCTGTGGACACATAGATTATTTTTCACATTCATGGAGCCACCTAGTGATGGGACTAGTTTTCATCGTGAGTATTGGCAAAGTCAGCTTGAGTATTGGGAAGACCAGCATAATATGACAAAATATTGGCAAGAATATGTAGCTTTTCCAGAGGACCTAAAAGCAGTATGGTCTTTCGATGAGTTCTTGAGATAGATATGGATTGATATTAAGGATGGAGGACACATATTTGAGCAAAGGAGGCAAGAATGGGTTGCTTCTACTACTGCTCATGGATGGGTCAAACAGTGCGAGGAGCAGTTGCAATATTTCTTGGTCAATGATGAGCACACAAAAGAAGAACCCAAAACAGAAGTTTGTCATGAAGACAAGATTTCATCACATGAGGTATGTATGGCTGAATCTCAAATTAATTCTATTGGCATGCATGCACCTACAAATGATGAAGTTGTGCATGATGAAGACATTAAAATAGCAACATTGGATGTGACTGTGAAACAAGTTATTGAAGACCCTAAGATTGACAGTTGCTTTGATGAGACTAGTGGAATTGATGTTAGTGATGTTAATATGGTTGAGATCACTAACACTCTTGCTGGAAAAGAGCATGATGAGAGTGTTGTTGCCTTCTATCCCGATGAGTTCGCCAATGCTTATTCAGATGTTAAGCATATTGAGTATGATGCAGATAAGCATTCAGTTCATAATGATGAGAACACAAATGCAATTTCAGATTTAGTGCATGTTGGTGGTAGTGATGATGAAGTTTTCAAAATTGCATATAGTAACATTTCTTTATCACTATCCAGTGAGGTTAGCACAGGTGGATTCGGGTTTGGTCTTCAAACCGAACCTTTGGAGGTATGTATTCAAGATGGTTTCACTTCATTGCAGGATGATTTATGTACAGTGACAGACTTGCATGATGAGCATAATTTTCATGTTGAGTCAGAATTAAGTGATCAACACTTAATCCCTTGGGATCCAGGTGTTGCAGCCCCAAATTATGGCAAAGGATCACTTTGGGATGAAATTTCTCTTACCCAAAGTGATGATCTATCTTTGGAGCAAATAATATGCGAAGAGGGAGCTTTAGCAGATGATGATTTTGAAGGGGATAATCAGGTAAATAAATCAGAAACTTTTATGCATAAATCTGATTTTTATCCGAGGGTTAGTGAAGACTCAATTATTGCAGCCTTAACCCATTTTGATAACACCCATAAATTCATTGAAGAACTTTGTTGGAAGGCTCAAGTTGAGAGGAGGAAAAATGGTGTTGAAGGAATTACCCCTATTGCTGATCTGCAGATAGTTAAAGTAGCCTTGGAAACTATGAAATCAGATTTCATGAATATTCTTTCAGACAGGGATCATTTCATCAAGCTTGCTGAAGAGACCCTTGATGCATTTAAGGGTAGAGAGGATGAAGTTGATAAGCTCAATCTTGAGCTTAAGTCTACTAGAGGCTCACTGTCAGATGCACATGTGACATTGTATGAAACAGAAAGGAAACTTGTTGTCATAAAAATTAGAGAACAAGAAAATGAAGAAAGAGCTAAGGAGATTAGATGAGTGATAGAAGAACTTGACAGCATACAGGAGGACTTTGATTTAGTTCAATGTCCCAAGAACTTCGGAAATGCAATTTTGGATCAGCAGGTAGATTGGGTTGAGCAAGAGGATACTGGTATTTTTTAGTTGTTTGACAATCCATTGTTTGAGATGGATACTGAGTCATCCTTGGACAATCCACTCTTTGAGATGCACGATGTTGGTTTGCTTCCTTATGATGATCATGATGATTCAGAGCATTATGGCATGATGGTGGACCTTGTGGACTCACCACAAGGAGAGGAGTTCTATCCTGATGCAGGGGCTATTGAGGTGGAGAGGCCTTGTGTGGGATCTACACACTTTCCTAAATCCACTAATGATGACATCCATATGTTGATTGGTATGGAGCAGTTTCAGTGTGACAGAGCTTCTTGGGAGGAAAGTTCCTACACCCAGAATCACTTGTATGAGTTTCTTGGCATCAAAGATGATAGGAGAGGCAAACCATGGGAGGTTGTTGAACAAATGAACAAGAAGTATGTTGTTGTCCCCTTTGTGAGCAACCACCTCATGAATCCATTTGTGAACATGCAAGTGGATTGGAGAGAGATTTTGAACAAGAACTGGAGACTGGCGGAGTTGGTGACTATTTTCGAAGTAATTTCAGTTTTGGATGTGTTTGGATTTTGCACTTTAGGTGATATATTTCAGATTTGCAGCAGTGGTGTTACTTGTGGTACGCTGATTTTCAAAAAATCAGACCATGAGGTGACATTTTCAGATTTGGACAGCTATAGTTCTATTCATTCTTGGAGCTCTATGATGCATGGTAAGGTTGGAATTTGTCTTTTAATGATTGTTGCTGCTAACCCAATTCAGTTTTGGATGAGAATTTGGGTTTCCAGAGTGTTTTATTGCAGTCACTTTTTGCTCATGAATGAAATATCATGTAATGATGCCCTTTTGCTTGTTGTTGAATCGAAATTTTTGGACATTGGGAGACTTTGTGTGTTCTCAAATTTTGATGGCAGATGCATTACAGGGATGGTTAATTTCAGATCTAGTTGCTGCCCTCACCTTCTGGTATTGAGCTTAGTGACATCCAGATATGAGCAGATAGATTGGTATTCATTCATGGCTAGTAGGCAGCAGGGTGTGGATGATTCTCCAGGAATCGTGCAGTTATTTTTATATCCCACATGGTGGCATGATGATTATCACAGACTTCTCATGGTGTTAGTAGATTTTCTATTAGAGGGTGTCTTGATGATTGTAGATGGTAGTAGTAACTGGGGACAACCGAGTTATACCAGAGGGGTTGAGAGGATGTCTGGGTTGGTTTCTCAGTTTTATTTTTGGTTGTGTGTTCATGCACTTAATTATGGAGATGTTACTAGCACTCATGGTAGGGACAACAGGATTAATGTTGATGTGTAGGACTTGGTGCCAGGGGTCAGAGATTTGGGTGAATAGTGTTTTGAGAAGAGTTTTGAGTCTTTGTAGATTTTGGATGCTCTACTTGTAGGGCTTTTTTAGGAGTACTTGTTAGTATTTTCCACACGCATATCTCTTGTGTATACAGGAGTATTTCTTTGTGTTAGTTGCTGCCCCAACATTTTTGTGTTGAGTATTGTGACATCAGACGATGGTCAGTTAGCCCTTGATCCATTGCAGAGTTCTTACCAGTAGTCTATGGGAAACCTTTGGGGTATTGAGCAGATAGTCTATTTCTCTACTTGGGTGATTGATGATTACTATTGATTTTTTGTATTATTGGCACTTATATTTTTAGATGATGCCTTGATGATTACAGTTGGTTGGTGTGCTTGGGATTGCTCAATAGACACTAGGAGGTTTAGTGCCATTGAGAGGGTATTAGCTCTTGATTGTAGAGTCATTTTTAGGATGGGTATTGTTGTTGCTTCTAATGATGGCCTCTTGACTGAGTCTTTCTTGCATTGCTATGGGGACTTCATGATGAGAGATGTGGAGAATTTCATTCTCCTGATGAGTAGATTGCTTTTCCTCTTGCCCATGAGGGTGACTAGCAGTGGGATTTCTGGTGATATTCTTGCTAAGATGACTTGGCAAGAGTTATTTCTTTTTAGCTCTGATAGGTATTTCAGTTCTAGCCTGAAGGAAGCTCATTTCATGGTGTTGTAGTCGAGATTAGTGCAGTTCAGGCACTATGTTTTCATTGTGGTGATCAGTATGGTACAACATAGGAGTGATGGTATTTTCCAGAGGATTTTTTGGGACACTAGGATTCATTTTAATCTCAGTGATGGATCATTTCTCAGTTTGTTGTTGGAGGTTGACAGAGTGGTCTGGTTCAGTTGCATCAGTATGGTGATAGGAGTGGACAGTGATGCCAGTATCGATGATGATTGTTTATGGTGGTGTCTCCATCGTGGGATACTTTTTAGATCCATTTGGGATCCAGGAAGATAGGTCATATTGCTTGAGGGCAAGCAATCTTGGGGAGGGTGGACTGTAATGTCCCCTCTCTAGCCAGTCAGTAGTTGTGTGCAGGATTAGCCTACTCTCGAGTTCTCGTAGGCTAATGGGAGTGTGTGGGAGCCCATTGGGGGTGTGTTCGATGCTTGGAGATGTTTCTTGTTGCTAGTTGTTAGGTCTTGGGGTGATTTTGGGATGTTTTGAACCTTACTATTTTTAGTAAGTTGGTTCACTTTGGAATCTTGTGAAATGGGTGTTGGGTTTGAAGCATCCTCCAAATGGGTATCCATTTCTATCCTTGGTTGGTGATCTTGTTAGGTGAGGACCAAAATATTAATATTTTTTGTGAGGGTGAGTTATCGTAAAGTTAAATTTAATATTTAACTTTAATTGTTTATTAAATGTGCTTTTTGGGCCTAACGGGGACATAAGGTTGTTTTTAAAAAGGGCCAATTGATATAACATGTTTTTGGGTACCCATTTTTGAGGGAAAAAGAGTTTGAAAATGAAATTACATTAAATTTAAGTTAATGAGGCCAAAAGTGGCATGGGTTTTTGGAGGAAGATATAAAAGTTGCTTTTTCTTCATTTCTGGGGATTCTGGTATGCACATTTTATCTAAAATTTGGAGATTGGCCTATCAAAGGGTTTCAAGCTTCTTGAGGATGAAAACCCTCTTGAAGAACATCATCTTCGAGTGTGAAATATCACTCCTGGGTGGTTACAAAGGTAGCTTCACACAGAGGTTGCCATTGAGCTTCAACAGAGACAGATTCAGAGCTTCCTGCAAATATTTTGGTTTGATTTTTGTATTGTGTGCAAAAGGGAAGGGTGTGTTTGCTTCAGATTTATTATTTTCCTTGTTGCAACAGATTTTTTAGTCTATTCCTTGCTGGGCCGTACATTTTGTGGGTTTTTCAAGACCCAGGTTTGTGCCTGTAGCTTTCTTTGGAGATGACAGTGCGATTTGAGCTTCTGGGTGTTTGAGGATTGCAAGGAAAAGGGGTGTTTTGTGTTCAGATATGTTATTTATTTTTGTGCAGCAGCTTCTACAACTATTTTTTGTTGGGTCGTACCATTCTGGGGTTTACCCAAAACCCCAAGTGCTTCTTTTGCTTTCTTTGGAGCCGGTAGGGTAATTCGGGCAACTGGGTGCTGGAGATTTCACACCGGGTTTTGTTTGAGCCTGAAGAATTTGATGTTGAGTTGTGTGTTGCAGACCTTGCTGCTGTACACACCTGATTTGTGCAGTCCATACCATTCTTGATTGTTCTAGCATAGTGGCACAGGGTCCCGGTTTCACTAGTTTTGCTTTCGGAGAGGTTTTTGCTTCTAGGGAGTGTATATTGCAGCTTGTTGGGTCTCATGACCATCTCTATGTACTTTTGAAACCCTCCTAGTATTTTATGAGAATAAATTTCAGAATTTCCTTATTTTGTGTCTTTTCATTTCCTATCCAACATTTTCTTTATTTCTCAATTGCAAGCAAAAACCAAACAAAGGCACAAAATATCAAAAAGCAAAAAATATCAATCTAAAAAACAAAGCAAATTCATAGGCAGTAAATTTTCAAAGTTACAAAGGGGTGGGACATTACAACAAAATCAAGTTGGATTTCCAAAAACTTACGATGAGTCCTGATGTTGCCCAAAATAGTATGCATCAACAAGCTGATCAACACCATTCAAAGTACAATTTTAAAGTGGGAGATATGGTTTTTCTTTTCTTTCAACCTGACAAACAATCATCACACCAATTCAGCAAATGCCAAATACTATGGACCCTACCAAGTGTTATAGCGAATTGGTTCAACAACCTATAAACTGGACCTTTCGACCACGTCTAAGCTCCATCCAATCTTCCATGTCTCTTCTCTCAAGAAGGTTGTTTTCAATAAGGTACAAGTTCAATCCACTTTTCCAAAGTTGGATGAAATAAGTTCCATCATGCTCGAGCCTAAACAAATTTTGGACCAAATATTGTGCACCCTTCACAATCGTGACATTAGCAAGGTTCTTGTTCAATTGCATGGAAAACAACCAAAAATACCACATGGGTGTCTCTCTAGTAGCTATAACAATAATTTCCTCATATCAAACTTTGAGGACAATTTTTTTTGAAGTGGAAGGTCATGTTTGAATGCCATCCTAACATTATTATGTAATGTGCTATGTACCAAACATAGCAAGTCGGCTATGTTGTCCAAGTGAAGAAAGTTTATTATAAACATCATCTAATTTTGATTTAATTGATTATATTTTCATCTTGCATTTATATTCTTCATTTGTGTTATTCGCAAGTTGCCTTGAAGGCAGATATGAGCCCACCCAAAGTGGCAAATGTTCTATTATTCATCGTTATATTATTTGGTTTATCATAATTTACTTCATTTGCGTATGCATTGGTTGTCTGCTAATTGAATTAATATCTGGGTGATTTGGGTTATTGGACTTAGAGAGTAAGTTGTCTCTCTACAAGTGGTATCAGGAAACTGGTTTGATCTAAGGGAAGCTTTTGAGCACATCAAACAATTTAGATGGTTGCAGGCGAGAACTGGTATAGTACAGACAATAGGTAAATTTGGGTAGCATTGTTGGTGGTATTTCACATGTTTTAGCAAAGCAATAGCATAAAAAAAATCTATGATATGGTCTGCCAATATATTAAAGCAAAACTTATAGGTATCATTGTCCTTATGTGCATTGTGGTTCAGGTCCCAATTGTAAATAGTCGAACAACGTAGTGTAAAACTTAAGAATTTTGTGTGAAAATAGTGTCATATTACATGATCTAGGAATCCACCCCTAGGTCACAAAAAATGCATAAAGCATAGAGCGTCACAAAGCCTGGAAGGTCTGGTAGATCAAACATGAGAATCATCAAAGAAAATTATAGTCCAGGCCATGAAATCAAAGCACAAACCACCAACCAATCATCCGGAAATAATCAAATTTCAAGTATATTATAAGGTACATAACATTTACAGTTTTAATTATTTTATTGTCAGGATAGTTATCCCACATTTGGTAGGTAGTAGGTGGAAGAGGATTTATAAGGCACAAAGCGCCACCTCTAAGGTGTGACTTCGGTCACACAATCGATGGTCTCCTCTCATGTGGGTTAACATAGGCATAAAGATGAGATGTCCTTTCTCGCCATCATCTTTTATGTCTTTTGAGCCAATCTGAAGTCAGTATTTTCTATTGTTTCATCCTACATTTCATTTTTCCTCCTTTCAATCTTCGTCGTTCTTTCCGAGTTGCTTTCCCCTTATGTTCCTTGTCATTGGGTCTCCTTAAAGTCCTTATTCCTCGTATCACTTAGTCAGTGCCTCGCTTAGTTGTTGCGCTTGTTGCATCCTCCAAATCACTAATGTCCTTGTTCCTCGTGTCACTTAGTCAGTGCCTCGCTTAGTCATTGTGGTGCTTGTCACATCCTTCAAATAGTTGTTCTCTCTTGGATCACGTGTCAAATACAAGTGTCTAGTTTGGTCGTGTCATCAGTAATTGGTGTCAAAATTATTTAGAAAAATGATATGAAAAATTGTCAAGAAAAATTAATAAAAGTTGTCGAGTTGCCCTTTCAAATTCAAAAATTGTCCAAAACAAAAACTCGATGAAAGTTATAAAAGTTGTTGAAAGTTGTCAGAGTTGTCAAAAGTTGTTGTCAAGGATACGAGACAAAAAAAATCAAATCCGCATCGCAGTTGGAGCGACAATTGAAGCAAAGTACAATTTTTTGCCAAATTTAACAAAATTTTATAGAAATCGAATTTGAAAGGCTTCTAAGTAGGAGACACTGGAAAGTGCATGAACAAAAAGTGGACCAAAGGAACTAACGGTCGACTATCAAGCTCAAAGACTCCCAAAAAATAAAATTTAGACACAAGACGACCTCATCGAAGCCAAGGTACAAAAAATTCTCCTTCTCCTTTTGGAATCGGTAGTTATAATATGAGTCATCCGCTAATTAGCACAATGGCATCTAATACCTCTCCAAAATCCTCACAAGAGAACCTAATTCAAGTAGATAATAGTTTTCCCATGGTCAATGATGCATTGTTAAGTGAATTTTTAGACAACATTAAGCTTATGACTATCAGCTTCAACCAAACACTCAGCAAAAAATCCCAACCAAATCTTTCTAGTCCCAATCATTGGAGTACTGACGTTCACTATGACAACTATACACACCACAGATGTCAGAATAGTCAGTCCCCAAATCACAATGGTCACAGAAATAATTAGTATTGGGGTAATGGAGATATTTTAGAGCAAAAAATGGGTCCTAACAGACCTTACCAAAATAACAACCAGTAACAAAGGAATAACGAGGAACAATATAGAAACAAAGTTCACTACCAACCAAGAGGTCCTACTAGAGTCAATTATCCATGTGTTGACATGCCTACCTTTGAGGGTCAGGATCCACGTGGGTGGATAGCCAAAATGGAAGGCATATTAGAGTTCTACAAATTCAAGGAGGATGAAAAAGTCCCTTTTACAACAACCAAATTAGGCACTGAAGCCTATCAATGGTTTACATGGTATAAACATGAGAATGTCCATCGAGCCTTATTTTGGTCTAATTTCAAGGAATCCTTTCTTCACAGATTCGACAAAGGTCCCACAGGTTCATACACAGTAAGGTTGTTGTCACTTAAGTATAGAGGATCAGTAGCAGACTATATCTCAAAATTCACCAATATGCTTCACTATGTACAAGACCTACAATAGGACGTGGTGGTAGTAGCTTTTCAAAATGGATTGAAATCGAATATTAAAGTCAAATTGGACCTACAAAATCCATCCAAGCTGGATGAGTGTATAAGGATTGTCGATTTGGCAGAGACAAAGTTGCAATTAGGCTCATCCACACGACGTGATTCATACGGTTGACCTCAATTCCACAACTCTTTTTGTCGAAATGATCAACCATCATAGTACTTCTACTACAATTTTCACAATTAGCACCCAAAAGATCAAGCATGTGTACCATGCCAAAAATTTCAAATTGAATATACCGACAAGGAAGATGAAGAAACAGAGGAATACAATGCACCTAAGGATCCCATAGTTAATGACCAAAGTGAACACGAGGAGGTTGTAGCGAAATATGATACCATGATGATTTCAATACAAGCTCTTATGGGGATATCCTCTCACCATACAATCAAGGTGGTAGGTTTCATTTGGAAAATGAAGGTAACAATATTAATTGATTCTGGAAGTACTCACAACATTATTGATGCAAAACTTGCACGAGCATTAAATCTACACGTGTACTCATCCCAACAAGATAGATTTCAAGTCAAAACGGCAAGCAAGGAAATTTCTCAATGCTTAGGTAAGACATCTTCAATTTCCTTAGAAATGGGTACTTATACCTGGCAAGGTCCTCTTTTTGTCATGGAATTAGGAAATTTAGAAGTTATTTTGGGAGTTGCATGGATGGAACAATTGAAAACCATAGTGGGTTTTAATCACACACATCGCTTTATGGAATGGCAAGACAATGGGAAGACCATTCATTTGCAAGAACTACCCATACCTCCATCAAAAATCATAAGCTCACATAGCATGGAAAAGATATTAAGAAAATACAGTGGGGAATCATAGCCCAAATCAATTGCATTGAAATATTAGAACAAGCTATGCCAGAATTAAAATACGAATATCTCCAAAACATTGTGGCTAACTATGAGGAGGTTTTTCAAGAACCAAAAGGATTACCACCCAAAATATCTCATGACCACTAATGATGGCATCCATATGTTGATTGGTATGGAGCATTTTTAGTGTGATAGAGCTTCTTGAGAGGAAATTTCCTACACCCATAATCACTTGTATGAGTTTCTTGGCATCAAATATGATAAGAGAGGTAAACCATGGGAGGTTGTTGAACAAATGAACAAGAAGTATGATGTTGTCCCCTTTGTGAGCAACCACATCATGAATCCATTTGTGAATGTGCAAGTGGATTGGAGATATATTTTGAACAAGAACTGGATACTGGTGGAGTTGGTGACTATTTCTGAAGTAATTTCAGTTTTGGATGTGTTTGGATTTTGTACTTCAGATGATATATTTCATATTTGCAGCAGTGGTGTTATTTGTGGTACGCTGATTTTCAAAAAATCAGACCATGAGATGACATTTTCATATTTGGATAGCTATAGTTCTATTCATTATTGGAGCTCTATGATGCATGGTAAGGTTGGAATTTGTCTTTTAATAATTGTTGCTACTGATTCAATTCAGTTTTGGATGAGAATTTGGGTTTCTATAGTGTTTTATTGCAATCACTTTTTTCTCATGAATGAAATATCGTATAATGATGTCCTTTTGCTTGTTGTTGAATCGAAATGTTTGGACATTGGGAGACTTTGTATGTTCTCAAATTTTGATGGCATATGCATTATATGGATGGTTAATCTCATATCTAGTTGTTACCTTCACCTTCAGATATTGAGCTTAGTGATATCCAGATATGAGCAAATAGATTGGTATTCATTCATGGCTAGTAGGCAGCATGGTGTGGATGATTCTCCAAATCATGCAGTTATTTTTATATCCCACATGGTGGCATGATAATTATCACATATTTATCATGGTGTTAGTAAAATTTATATTAGAGGGTGTTTTGATGATTGTAGATGGCAGTAGTAACTGGGGACAACCGAGTTATACTAGAGGGGTTGAGAGGATGTCTAGGTTGGTTTCTCAGTTTCATTTTTTATTGTGTGTTCATACACTTAATTATGGAGATGTTACTAGCACTCATGGTAGGGAAAACAGGATTAATATTGATGTGCAGGACTTGGTGCCAGCGGTCAGAGATTTGGGTGAGCAATGTTTTGAAAAGAATTCTGAGTCTTTGCATATTTTAGATGCTCTACTTGCAGGGATTTTTTAGGAGTACTTGTTAGTATTTTCCACACACATATCTCTTGTTTTCTATGTGTTAGTTGTTGCCCCAATATTTTTGTGCTGAGTATTGTAACATCAGATGATGGTCAGTTAGCCCTTGATCCATTGCAGAGTTCTTACTAGTAGTTTATGGGAAACCTTTGGGGTATTGAGCAGATAATCTATTTATCTACTTGGATGATTGATGATTACTACTTATTTTTTGTATTGTTGGCACTTATATTTTTAGATGATGCCTTTATGATTACAGTTGGTTGGTGTGCTTAGGATTTCTCAATAGACACTAGGAGGTTTAGTGTCATTGATAGGGTATTAGCTCTTGATTGTAGAGTCATTTTCAGGATGGGTATTGTTGTTGCTTCTAATAATGGCCTCTTGACTAAGTCTTTCCTGCATTTTTATGGTAACTTCATGATGAGAGATGTGGAGAATTTCATTATCCTTATGAGTAGATTGATTTTTATCTTACCCATGAGGGTGACTAGCAGTGGGATTTCTGGTGATATTCTTGCTAAGATTACTTGGCAAGAGTTATTTCTTTTCAACTCTAATAGGTATTTCAATTCTATCCTAAAGGAAGCTCATTTGATGGTGTTGCAATCGGGATTAGTGTAGTTCAGGCACTATGTTTTCATTGTGGTGATCAGTATGGTACAACATAATAGTGATGGTATTTTCTAAAGGATTTGGGATTCGTTTTAATCTCAGTGATGGATCATTTCTTAGTTTGTTATTGGAGGTTGACAAAGTGCTCTAGTTCAGTTGCATCAGTATGGTGATAGGAGTGGGCGGTGATGCCAGTATTGATGATGATTGTTTATGGTTGTGTCTCCATTATGGGATACTTTTCAGATCCATTTGGGATCTAAGTAGATAGGTCATATTTCTTGAGGGCAAGCAATCTTGGGGAGGGCAAACTATAATGTATCCTCTCTAGCTAGTCAACAGTTGTGTGCAGGATTAGCCTACTCTCGGGTTCTCGTAGGCTAATGGGAGTGTGTGGGAGCCCATTGGGGGTGTTTTCAATGCTTGGAGATGTTTCTTATTGCTATTTTTTAGGTCTTGGGATGATTTTGGGATGTTTTAAACCTTACTATTTTTAGTAAGTTGGTTCACTTTAGAATCTTGCGAAATGGGTGCTAGGTTTAAAGCATCCTCCAAATGGGTATCCATTTCTATCCTCATTTGGTGATCTTGTTAAGTGAGGACCAAAATATTAATATTTTTTTGTGAGGGTGAGTTATTGTAAAGTTAAATTTAATATTTAACTTTAATTATTTATTAAATGTGCTTTTTGGACCTAACGGGGACATAAGGTTATTTTTAAAAAGGGCCAATTGATATAACATGTTTTTGGGTACCCATTTTTGAGGGAAAAAGAGTTTGAAAATGAAATTACATTAAATTTAAGTTAATGAGGCCAAAAGTGGTGTGGGTTTTGGAGGAAGATATAAAAGCTACTTTTTCTTCATTTCTGCTCATTCTAGTATGCACATTTAATCTAAAATTTGGATATTGGTCTATCAAAGGGTTTCAAGCTTCTTGGGGATGAAAACCTCTTAAATGAAATCATAGTCAAGTGATAAATATCACTCTTGGGTGGTTACAGAGGTTGCTTCACACAGAGGTTGCCATTGAGCTTCAATAGAGATAGATTCGGAGCTTCCTGCAAATATTTTGGTTGATTTTTGTATTGTGTGCAAAAGGGAAGGGTGTGTTTGATTCAGAATTATTATTTTCCTTTTTGCAGCAGATTTTTTAGTCTATTCCTTGCTCGGTCATACATTTTGTGGGTTTTTCAAGATCCAATTTTGTGCCTATGGCTTTCTTTAGAGATGACAATGAGATTTGAGCTTCTGGATGTTTGATAATTGTAAGGAAAAGGGGTATTTTATGTTTAGATCTATTATTTATTTTTGTGCAACAGCTTCTACAACTAATTTTTACTAGTTTGTACCATTTTGGGGTTTATCCAAAACCCCAAGTGATTCTTTTTCTTTCTTTGGAATCGATAGGGTAATTCGAGAAACTGGGTGTTGGATACTTCACACCGGGTTTTGTTTGAGCCTGAAGAATTTGATGTTGAGTTGTGTGTTGTAGATCTTATTGCTGTACACACATGATTTGTGTATTTCGTACCATTCTTGATTATTCTAGCATAGTGGCATAAGGACCCAGTTTCACTAGTTTTGCTTTCGGAGAGGTTTTTGCTTCTAGACAGTGTATATTGCAGCTTGTTGGGTCTCATGACCATCTCTATGTACTTTTGAAACCCTCTTGGTCTTTTATGAGAATAAATTTCAGAATTTCCTTATTTTGTGTCTTTTCATTTCCTATCTAGCATTTTCTTTATTTCTTAATTGCAAGCAAAAACCAAATAACGACACAAAATATCAAAAAGTAAAAAATATCAATCTCAAAAATAAAGCAAATTCATAGGCAATAAATTTTCAAAGTTACAAAGGGGTGGGACATTACAGCAAACTCAAGTTGGATTTCCAAAACCTTAAGATGAGTCTTGATGTTGCCAAAAATAGTATGCATCAACAAGCTAATCAAAACCATTCAAAGTACAATTTTAAAGTGGGAGATATGGTTTTTCTTTTCTTTCAACCTGACAAACAATCATCACACCAATTCAGAAAATACCAAAAACTAGCTGCAAAATACTATGGACCCTACCAAGTGTTATAGCGAATTGGTTCAACAGCCTATTAACTGGACCTTTCGACCACATCTAAGATCCATCCAATTTTCCATGTCTCTTCTCTCAAGAAGGTTGTTTTCAATAAGGTACAAGTTCAATCCACTTTGCCAAAGTTGTATGAAAGAGGTTCCGTCATGCTCGAGCCTAAAAAAATTTTGTACCAAATATTGTGTACCCTTCACAATCATGACATTGGCAAGGTTCTTGTTCAATTGCATGGACAACAACAAAAAATACCACATGGGTGTCTCTCTAGTAGCTACAACAATAATTTCCTCATCTCCAACTTTGAGGACAAATTTTTTTTAAGGGGAAGGCCATGTTTGAATCCCATCCTAACATTATTATGTAACTAACATTATTATGTGACTCTAACATTATTATGTAATGTGCTACGTACCAAACATAGCAAGTCAGCTATGTTGTCCAAGTGAAGAAAGTTTATTATAAACATCATCTAATTTTGATTTAATTGATTATCTTTTCATCTTGCATTTATATTCTTCATCTATTTTATTCGCAAGTTGCCTTGAAGGCAGATATGAGCCCACCCAGAGTGGTGAATGTTCTATTATTCATCATGATATTATTTGGTTTATCATAATTTACTTTGGTTGTGTATTCATTGGTTTTCTACTAATTGCATTAATATCTGGGTGATTTGGGTTATTGGACTTAGAGAGTAAGTTGTCTCTCTGCAAGTGGTATCAGTAAACTGGTTCGATCTAAGGGAAGCTTCTGAGCGCATCAGACAATTCATACAGTCACAGGTGAGCACCGGTATAGTACAAACAATAGGTGAATTTGGGTAGTGTTGTTGGTGGTATTTCACATGTTCTGGCAAAGAAACAGCATAAAAAACATCTATGATATGGTCTGCCAACATATTAAAGCAAAACTTATTGGCATCGTTGTCCTTATGCATATGGCGATTCAGGTCCCAGTTGTAAATAGTCAAAGAGTGTAGTGTAAAACTTAAGAATTTCATGTGAAAACAATGTCATATTACATGATCCATGAATCCACCCCTAGGTCACAAAAAATGCACAAAGCGTAGAGCATCACAAAGCCTGGAAATTCGGGTAGAGCAAACATGAGAATCATCAAAAAATTATAGTTTGGACCATGAAATCATAGCACAAACCACCAACCAATCAGCAAACAGGAAATAATCAAATTTCAAGTATATTATAAGGTACACAACATTTGTAGTTTTAATTTTGTATTGTCGGGATAGTTATCCCACATTTGGTAGGTAGTAGGTGGAAGTGGATTTATAAGGCATGAAGCGCCACCTCTAATGTGTGACTTCGATCACACAATCGATGGTCTCCTCTCGCGTGGGTTAATGTAGGCATAAAGATGAGTTGTCCTTTCTTGTCATCGTCTTTTGTGTCTTGTGAGTCAATCTGAAGTCAATATTACCTATTGTTTCATCCTACATTTCATTTTTCCTCCTTTCCATCTTTGTCATCCTTTTTGAGTTGCTTTACCCTTCTGTTCCTTATCATTGGGTCTCCTTAACATCCTTATTCCTTGTGTCACTTAGTCAGTACCCCGCTTAGTTGTTGTGCTTGTTGCATCCTCCAAATTGCTAATTTCCTTGTTCCTCGTGTCACTTAGTCAATGCCTCGCTTAGTCATTATGGTGCTTGTCATGTCCTCTGAATATTTGTTCTCTCTTGGATCACGTGTCAAATATGAGTGTCTAGTTTGGTTGTGTCGTCAGTAATTGGTGTCAAAATTGTTCAGAAAATTGCTACGAAAAATTGTCAAGAAAATTAATAAAAGTTGTCGAGTTGCCCTTTCAAATTCAAAAGTTTTCCAAAACAAAAACTCGCTGAAAGTTATAAAAGTTGTTGAAAGTTTTCAGAGTTGTCAAAATTTATTGTAAAGGATACAAGCAAAAATTTAACAAAATTTTGCATAAATCGAAGTTCAAAGGCTTCTAAGCAGGAGACACTAGAAAGTGCATGAACAAGAAGTGGACCAAAGGATCTAACGGTCGACTATCAAGATCGGAGACTCTCGAAAATGAAAATTTAGACATAATACAATGTCGTCGAAGCCAAGGTACAAAAAATTCTCCTCCTTTCAGAATCGGTAGTTATAATCTAGGTCATCTACTAATTAGCACATTGGCATCTAATACCTCTCCAAAATCCTCACAAGAGAACCTAACTCAAGTAGAAAATAGTCGTCCCATGGTCAATGATGCATTATTAAGTGAATTAATAGACAACATTAAGCTTATGATTTTTAGCTTCAACCAAACACTCAGCAAACAACCCCAACCAAATCTTCCTAGTTCCAATCATTGGAGTATTGATGTTCACTATGATGACTATACACACCACAGAGATCAAAATAGTTAGTCCTCAAATCACAATGGTCACAAAAATAATTAATATTGGGGTAATGAAGATATTTTAGAGAAAAAAAGGGGTCCTAACATACCTTACCAAAATAACAACCAGCGATAAATGAATAACGAGGAACAAGATAGAAACAATGTTCACTACCAAGCAAGAGGTCCTACTAGAGTCAATTATCCACGAGTTGGCATGCCTACCTTTGAGGGTCAGGATCCATGTGGGTGGATAGCCAAAATGGAAGGCATATTAGAGTTCTACAAATTCAAGGAGGATGAAAAAGTCCCTTTTACAGCAACCAAATTAGGCACTGAAGCCTATCAATGGTTTACATGGTATAAACATGAGAACGTCCATCGGGCCTTATTTTGGTCTAATTTCAAGGAATATTTTCTTCATAGATTTGACAAAGGTCCCACAAGTTCATACAGAGTAAGGTTGTTGTCACTTAAGCAGATAGGATCAGTAGCAAACTATATCTCAAAATTCACTAGTATGTTTCACTATGTACAAGACCCACAATAGGACGTGGTGGTAGTGGCTTTTCAAAATGGATTGAAATCAAATATTAAATTCAAAGTGGACCTACAAAATCCATCCAAGCTAGATGAGTGTATAAGGATTATCGATTTGGCAGAGACAAAGTTGCAATTAGGCTCATCCACATGATGCGATTCATATGGTTGACCTCAATTTCACAACAATTATTTCTGCCAAAATGATCAACCATCACAGTACTTCTGCTACAAATGTCATAATCAGCACCCAAAATATCAAGCATGTGTACCATGCCAAAAATTTCAAATTGAATATACCGATAAGGAAGATGAAGAAACAGAGGAATACAATGCACCTAAGGATCCCATAGTTGATGACCAAAGTGAACACAAGGAGGTTGTAGCGAAAGATGATACCATGACAATTTTAGTACAAGATATTATGGGGATATCCTCTCACCATACAATCAAGGTGGCAGGTTTCATTTGGAAAATGAAGGTAACAGTATTAATTGATTCAGGAAGTACTCACAACTTTATTGATGCAAAACTTGCACGAGCATTAAATCTACATGTCTACTCATCTTGACAAGATAGATTTCAAGTCAAAACGTCAAGCAAGAAAATTTTTGCAATAATTGCCCACACCTCTATCAAAAATCATAAGCTCACATAGCATGGAAAATATATTAAGAAAATACGATGGGGGAATCATAGCCCAAATCAATTGCATTGAAATATTAGAACAAGTGCCAGAATTCAAAGACGAATATCTCTAAAACATTGTGGCTAACTATGAGGAGGTTTTTCAAGAACCAAAAGGACTACCACCGAGAATATCTCATGACCATGCCATACACCTTGTACCTAGAAGTCTTCCACCCAATGGGCATCCTTATCGATATCCCCAACCCTAGAAAATATAAATAGAGAATATTTTCCAAGAACTATTAGACCATGGTGTCATCCATCATAGTACTAGCCTCTATTCCTCACCAGTAGTCTTGGCTCATCGAAAAGATAATTCTTGGTGTATGTGTCTAGATTTTTGTTCTCTCAAAAAAATCACAATCAAAGATAAGTTCTCTATTCCCGGCATTGATGATTTACTAGATGAACTACATGGTGCCAAATTCTTTACCAAATTAGACTTACATTTAGGGTTTCACCAAATCTGAGTTAGGGAAGAAGATATCCCCAAAATAGCTTTTCTAACTCATGAAGGTCATTATGAATTCTTGGCCATGCCCTTTGGTCTCACTAATGCCCCATCTATATTCCAAAGTCTCATGAACCAGGTGTTTCATCCATTCCTATGAAAATTTGTTCTAGTATTCTTTGATGACATACTCATCTATAGTAAATCATGGAAGGATCATTTATCACATGTGGGAAGAGTTCTTCACATCCTACACAAGGAAATTTTATTTTTCAAACAATCTAAATGCTCCTTTGGTGTTCAAGTGGAGTACCTCGATCATATTGTATCTCAAAATGGTGTTAAAGTGGATCCCAATAATATTAAGGTAATTTAGGATTGGCCTTTACCTAAAACCATCAAGAAACTTTGTGGTTTTTTGGGTCTCACTGGCTATTATCATAAATTTATGCATAACTTTGGTAAAATTGAGGGTCCTCTCACAGCGCTAACCAAGAAATATGATTTTCATTGGTCTGAAGAAGCTACTAGAGCCTTTGAGGATCTCAAGGAAGCGATGTGTACAACTCTAGTTTTTGCCACTCCAGATTTTAAAAAACCATTTTTCATTGAATGTGATGACTCAAGAACATGTATTGAAGTAGTACTAATGTAGGTGGGTCATTCTTTGGCATTTGAAAGTAAACAACTTTCATGGAATAATCTGGGTAGATCCACATATGAAAAATAAACATTGGCTATTCTACATGTAATAGATAAATGGAGGCACTACTTAATCAATAGTCGTTTTATTATAAAAACATATCACAACAGTCTCAAGCATTTTCTAGAACAAAGGTTTTCTTATCCCGAACAAAATAAGTGGTTGACCAAATTTTTGGGATATGATTTTGTGATTGAATATAAGAAAGGAAAATAAAATGTAATGATGGATGCATTATCTTAAAAATACAAATATGAAGTAGTCATTAATGCCATTTTAGGACCATGTTCTCAATGGGTATCTCGGTTACAAGAAGAATGGTTGTCCAACGGTGAAACAAGTCAAATAATTCAAGAATTGTCTATGGGGTCATCTAAGCATCATGTTTTCTCATATGATAACCATATATTATGTAAAAAATGCATTTACATTCCACACAATTCAACAATAAAAACACAAATTATATAGGAGTCACATGCTTCTCCATAAGTAGGGCATTCAGGATTTTTGAAAACCTACTTGAGGGTTAAATAATCCTTTTGTTAGAAAGGATTAAAAGCATAGGTCAAGCAATAGGTAGCAGAGTGTGAAGTGTGCCAACGCAATAAGGGAGAAACAGTCAAGTCGTCAGGGTTGCTTCAACCATTACCTATTCTAGATCGTTAGTGGGAACATATTTCCATGGATTTTATTGAAGGTATTCCTAAATTGGAAGGTAAAACAGTAATTTTTGTGGTAGTTGATTGTCTTTCCAAATATGATCACTTTCAGACTTTACAACATCCATTTTCAGCTAGCAAAGTGGTCAAGTTATTTATGGATTCAATTTTAAATTGCATGGGATGCCCAAGAATAATGTAAGTGATCGAGATCCCATTTTTACTAGCAATTTTTGGAAATAATTGTTTCGAATTAGTGGTACCAAATTAAACATGTCTTCTGCATACCATCCACAAACAGATGGTCAAATGGAGGTAGTTAACAAATGTCTGGGTACTTACCTGAGATGTTTTGTACAAGATAAACAATATCAATGGAGTCAGTGGCTATCATTGGCAGAATGGTGGTACAATACTTCTTACCATTATTACACCAAGATGTCTCCTTTTGAAACTAAGCCACCAATAGTAGTAGATTATGTACCAAGATCTTCCAAAGTGGCCCAAGTAGATGATTGGTTGTAGTAACGACAAGCAATGCTCACTATTCTGAAAGACAATTTGGTCCAAGCACAAAATTGTATGAAGTAGCAACAAGATAGGCATCATTCAAAAAGAGCATTCAATGATATGGTGTTCTTGCGTCTTCATCCCTACAAGCAGTTGTCATTGAAAATTAAATCTAGTCAAAATTTGGCACCATGATTTTATGGTCCTTACAAAATTATGCGTAGCATTGGAGAAGTAGCATATCAACTGGAGTTACCACATTCCTCACAGATACACCCAGTGTTTCATGTTTTATATCTCAAGAAGGTGATTGGCCAGAAAGTACAATCTCAGTCAGAATTACCAGTGTTGGATGAAGAAGGATGTATATATCACCAACCAAAAGTAGTTGTACAAACTAGAACACGAAAACTGAGATCTCGTCACATCCAATAGTTTCTCATCAAATGGTAGGACTTACCCGAAGAATACGCTTCCTGGGAAACTAAAAGTATTTTCCAGACATTTCCAACTTTGAGGACAAAGCTTTTCGAGGAGGGAATGCATGCTACGTACCAAACATAGCAAGTTGGCTATGTTGTCAAAGTGAAGCAATTTTATTATAAACATCTTTTCATCTTGCATTTATATTCTTCATTTGTGTTATTCACAAGTTGCCTTGAAGGTGGGGATGAGCCCACCTAGAGTGACCAATGTTCTATTAATCATCATGATATTATTTGGTTTATCATAATTTACTTTGGTTGCGTATTTACCGGTTGTCTACTAATTGCATTAATATCTGGGTGATTTGGGTTATTGGACTCAGAGAGTAAGTTGTCTCTCTGCATAATGATCCATTTCCAAAGTGAGGACCCCATTCTAATTTTATTTTATAGTAGTTTGTAATGGTATGTAGCACTTGACATGCCTAGACAAGTGGTGTCAATTCATATAACCGTTATAAAGAATTTAACTATTTATTTGGTAGAATATTCTAGCTCAAGTGGCACTTTGCATGTAAGCCAACTCTTGAGCATTACGTTAAGGTTGCATGAAATGTATCTTTTAAAACACAAGGAAGTATAATGAATGTATCTTTTTTATATCTTGAATCAAAGTATTGAAGGAGGTTGCCCCTCAAAGAGGCTCATGATTTTGTGTTGTGATTTATGAGATTAATATATATTTTTGCATTTACATTTCATATTGCAATATTTTATTCTTTCATGAATTACTACTTTTATTACAATATTTATGTGAATGTGCTTATTTTAATTAGAAGGTTCCTAACAAATATGGTATTCCTTAAGGTCCACATAGACAATTGAGTTAGTTAATATAAGAGAGAAAGAATGATTTAAGAGGATTAAATATAGATGAAAAATAAGTTTTACATGTAGATGGAGAGAACATTCATCTCTTGAATAGTAAATACAATCATGGTGTTATATCTATAATGAGGCTCATAAATTTCATGATTGTCCCTAGAATGCATACATGTAAATGCAAGGACAAGATATGTAAATATAGTATTGATAGTGATTCTTCTAATTATTTTGTAAGAAGAAAATTGGTTAAAAAATTATAGCTGATTTAATTTCCTAAATCAAAACCCTTACAATTTTTTATGACTTGAAAATAAAACATATAGTAAATGTGATAGATCCTACTTCATTTCTTTTAACATTCTATCATATGAGAATAAGGTGTTGCATAACATGGTACCTATGGATGCATGTCATTTATTTTTTTACAAGCCTTGATATAATAGGGATGGCATCCATAATGCTATGAAAAATACTTAAACAAATAAATAGCCAAGAAAGATATATGTTTTAAATTCTTTAAAGGAAGATGAACAATTTTCCATGAGTGGTTTAGTTTTTTTTTATAATAGGTTGGAAAAGTTTTTTGAAAGAAGACAAATGGAAGAGTGTTTTATGTTACTTCCATTAGAGAATAAGTACTTAGTAATACGATATCCTACTTGGATGTTGTAGACACTAAAATGTGGTAAATCCGATTAAGCACCTACAAACAATGATCAAATTGGCATCATATGGCCCCTTAGGCAGCCCTAAGGAGGCTCACAGTGGTTCTAGCCACTCTGTAAAGGGTTTTGGATGCTACGGGCCTAATTTTGGGAGGTTTTGGCCCAAAATTCACCACCGTCCCACCCTGGGACGATGGTAGATTCCCATCATCCCACCCTGGAACGATGGTAGATTCCCATCATCCCATCCTGGGATGGTGGTGAGCCCTCGTCCCAGGGTGGGACGATGGTGAAGTTTGACCCATAAAAAGTTAAAATTTGGCCAAATGGCACCCAGAAACTGCCATTTGACCACCCAAACAGAGCATGTGAGGTAGAGGATAGGGAATACTTATGACATCCATATTTATGAGGGCCAAATTGGGAGATTCTCTTCCACACCCTATGCATGCCTCCCATTTGACAAGTGGCACCTCCTGCCATGCATGCCCTTGCATGTCTTTTTGCACATGAGCCCCTTTGGGCTATAAAATGGGTTCAGTACCCATACAAAAATATAGAGAGGAGTTCTAGGATATGCAATGGAATTCTGCCAAGATTTATCCTCACCTTATTGTACCTTTTTGCCCTCGTAATCTCCCTTTTGCCAAGGAGGTTACCAGGTGACTTCAAGAAGGTAATCTGAGCGTAATGTTTCCTTTCGAGTGAATTTATTTACCAAATTTGATGAAAACATACCTTAGGTTGTTTAGGAGCATATGCTAGTGTTTTGGTAAAAAAAAATGGTCGTATTTGGTGGGTATCCCCTCCTAGGATGCCCTCTAAATAGTTGTAGTCACCATCGCCCCCCCCAATATGATGGTAAATTATTAAGAAATTTCTTTATTTTTTTAATTCTTTATTTTCTACATTATGCCATGATTATACATTTCAAATTTCAGGTAATTTTGAGTTAAAATGAAGGAGTTATGCTATTTTTAAGTTTCTATAGGCTCGTAGGGCCCATCTGAGCACCCTAGTTTGATGCAGGTGGATTCGGGCTCCAATTTGAAAATATATTCATATGGATTGTCTTAAAATGTCAATTTATGTATATTGACAAAATTTAATGAGTTTTGGATGAGTGCAGGTTTGAGATTTTGTTTTCTTCCTTTTCGTAGGTTGCAGGTGGGCGACGCTAAATAGAGGGGTCTACAGGTGCAATTTCTAATATTTTTTGGGTGATATCCTCCCAAAATATCCTCTTTAACATCTTTGAAAATTTTCAAGTCAGTTGGATATCATTTTATGCACTTTTAATTCATATGCCATTTTGCCCCTATGGGGATTGCATGTTTTCACCATACACCCTTGCTATTTGACCTCTTTTTGCTTCCTTGCATGTATGTGTAGGTCCTCATAATGCTTTGGTAAGCAATATCAGACATAATAGAAACTAGATACAAGCATCGACAGCATTGGCTCGCCCACCTCGATTATGGGTACGCAAAGAAACATTATCGGATTTCTTGAAAGACTTGGTCGTTGGGAACCCAATATTGTAACAATTGTATCACATTTTTAGCCATCAAGGGGACTGTAGTGTAACATTGGATCTGATCCAAAAAATTAATGAGAAGAGACTTGATTTGATTCATTTCCTTTTGTTTGGTATTATTTCCTTTTCACATGCATGCTTTCTTTTTTATGATCATGAGTGAGATGGGGTAGATACGCATATTGTTTTACATAATTTGGTGCACTATTTTTCCCTACTTCCATGGCGATCATGGTGGGACCCTTGTCCCTTTTTATTTGGGTAATAATTTGACTTCTTTCTTGCATTTTTTCCCTTTTTGTGTTGCAGGTGCTCCCCTCCCCACCCTGGAACAGTGGCAGAGGCTTTATCTAGCACACCCTGGGATGGTGGCTTCATTGTCCTACCCTAGGATGGTGGTGGAGCTGCTACTCACCCCACCCTGGAGCAGTGGTGAAACAGAGAGATTTCTGCCCAAAATTTCAGAATTTGGAGGCTTCAAAATGGACAAGGTAAGTGCCTAAACCCTATGATTTTTTGCTATATTTTTAGAGACTGTCAAAATTAGTTTTCTTTCTTCACTTGCTTGCATAGAAAGGTTAAAATTTGCATTTTTGCTTTTCTTATAACATCACATAGCAAAAGGTAGAAGAAAAATAAAAAATAACTTGTAGTAGCAATGCATCTGTTTGGTTTGATTGCTTGTGGCTTACCCTTTGGGTAAGTTGGCATGTAGGATTTGCATTCATAAATTCAATTTGTAGGTTCCTTATCTTATTCTTCTAAAAGTACAATGCACCTATTGTATGCATTTATTGAATGGTCATTGATTGTTTCTTTGCTTACTTTATTGGATAATAATGAACCACACACACCATGATTCATGTAAACGCTAGTGAGGTGGACTTCATTACCATCCACTAGTAGAGTTCAAGTGATGGTGGGTTTCATCTCCATCCACTTGGCTCAAATCCCATGAACCCGATCCATCTTTCCAAGGCTGGTTCCAAGATCCATCATAGCCTTTGGGTTATAGCAAGCATCACCCTTCGGGGAGGTGTATCACAGATTGCAGGTGAACTGGGTGAGGAACTGGTAGGACCTGTTCTCCCTAGTCGTGTGTGGACCTCATCACCACACATTATAGGCAGGATAACACAACCTGGAGTTCATATCCAGGTTGTCAAGCTATGAGTATACATGTGAAATCCAATTGAACATGAGGTTACAATCCAATAATATTTCAAACACGTGACACAAGGTCATTCTTTACAAAACAACACATTTGAAACACATGAAACAGTTTAGGGATTCACACTTAAAACTTAAAAGAGATAATCATTTGTCTTATTGAGTGTTTCTTTCTTGTATACTATTTCATTAAAAAAATTTTAAGAAGATAATCACTTGGGGTACTAATAGAGGAGCGCAATGGTGCGCACCAGCAGCCAAGCCCAATCACGGGCGGGAGCTATAGAGAGTGGATTAGGAGACACGAATCATCTCTGATATAGCCCTAGGGACTTGGTTATACCTCCTTGGCGAGCCTCCACTCCACCTAGCCCCAAGACAGTAGGGCATAAGCCTCATATCTGAAGGGATCTTCTCTAGGACACCCTGAGGGATGATGAGCACTACTTGGGAGAGTGTTCTCGGTATGTAGATATTTCATAGGCCTTCCTTAGTGAAAGGCAACTATGCGCTAAGGCACTAATAGACAGAGCGGTGCCATGCATCTGCATACCCGCCAGGGCTGACATGCCTAAGTAGAGACAGGAGTATGACTTCACACACTGGTTGGAGCAAGTCGACATGACTCTACCTCCATGCCATCTTGATAGGATACAACAGCTCTTGTAGCCCGATGAGAATGACACTCATCGGTCTAAGCGAGCCAATTCAGCCCTACCTTTTCTCGCTCATGAGGGAAGACATGAGGAGATCCTATATTTTCCTTAGGAATAATATTTTGTGCATGCCCGATGTGCCTCTGCGCCAGCTGAATGTAATGAACACATGTTCCAACCTGAGCCTCGAGTCAATGCGGAAAACCTCGAGAGAGGCAAGCACCCTATGGAGAACATAGAGTACCTTGGACAAGGTCGACCCTAGGGTGAGACTCCTAGGCCTCCTAGGCCTTGCACTACGGATCAAATTAGGCAAGTGGTTGCGAAATATACAGAACGCCAAGCTCAATTCAAGCAGCTTCAATGAGATAAAGAGAAACTAGATCGCTTGCACCAGCTTGAGAAAGAAAGGATCAAATAGCAGACCAACGAGCTATTCCAAAAAACTTTGAGAGAGAGGGTCCCTACCCCTAAGACACATAGGTAAGAGGCCATTCGAGGCAACCCATGCTCATTCGAGAGAGGTCCCCGAGACCTTATCAAATATTGCTTCTATGACCTCCTAGGCTAGATCGGGAGATGCCTCCTAGGAAAAACATAGGGCGCACACCACGGGTAGATACCCCCATTCAGAGGTTGGTTCGAGAGATGCCTTACAGGGCTTATACGGAGCATGAGCTAGAAGTAGAATATGTTGAGATGTCTTACCAAGGTAGGGGGGACGACTTACCACTGCGTCGCCCTAGGTTGGAGGAGCCTAGACCTCCACCACAAGATGTGAACAAAGATGAGGAGATCAAGTACTCAGGTCCTTACAAAACATTATTATAATGTCTAGAGTCAGTAGAGAACAAGAATTTTGGGTTGGGATCTCAAAAGCCCACTATGCATCAATTGCATAGTCAACATATCCATCTGTCAATACCTGTGCCTCCCTATCCAAAACAATTTAAGTTGCCCCGGTTGGCTACCTTTAAGGGATAAGAGGATGCACAAGAACATGTCACTAGGTTCTTAGGCCAATGCTTAGGCATCCATGATGATGATGCTTTGATTTTGAGGATATTTGTGACTACCCTCGTCGGCCCTGCCTCCGAGTGGTTTTACCAACTCCCTAAGCATAGCATCCATAATTTGGACCAACTCACGGATGCATTCCTAGAGCGCTTTACCTTCAATACCAAGAGGAAGATAATGTTGGCCGACGTAGCTGGGTTAAAATAATATGATGATGAGTCAATAAAAAATTATGATAATAGATGGTGAACCTTGCTCACCAAGCTACCTTATCTTCTCCCCATGTCGGAGTTGACTCAAATGTTCTCCAAAAGCTACTTAAATCTAATCTTTTTGTTGCTACAATTACAAAAATACCCCACTCTTGAATATGCCTTAGCACAGGCTAGGATCATCGAAGAAATAAAGATTCAAGAGGGTGATATTATGAAGCCTCGCAAGGAGTGGAGCAAGAACACTAAGAACACCCCAGTGCAACCTAAGTCAGCAACAGTAAATCAAGTTGTCATTAGTGTCCTGGGGCCAGCGCTAGTCGTGCCACCTCAAAAGCCTAATTATCAGGCCACCCTTGGGAACTATGCCAAGGATAACCATAATGGTCAAGGGAAAAATCAACAGCGTCACTCCAAGCGATAATTCATGCCCATTGCAAATTCTATGGATTTAGTGTTTGATCACATCTTGGTGGCTAATGCGATCCATCTACCTGATATTCGACCTATTGACCCTAATGCACCTAAACCCAAAGGATACAGAGAATACCTATATTGCAAATTTCATAGGTAAAATGGGCATGATGTGCAAATGTTCTATAAATTCAAACATCTGGTGCAAGACCTGATTAATAGGAATGCCCTCCAGGTAGATAACCCTATCGTATCAAAAAACCAACATATGGGGGTCTTTAAGGACCCCTTTCCTACCCACATGGAGTAGGCCAAACCAGTGCCCTAGGTGAACGAGGTTCACCATGCCCCTCCTAAGTAAGGATATGTTAGCATGGGTAGTATTATGACAAGAAATAGACAATATCCAAGTCCAGCCACATCACCTATGGCTCAAAGTGATGTCCCTTCGACATCGCAGCCTATACCGCCTCCTGGACCAAGCTTCCCACCTAGGCATGTAGTCACGATTAAGAGCAAGCTCACTCAGAGCTTAAGAACAACATCTACCCGGCTCTCCATCTATGAGCTCATCCAACAATTGTAACCTCATAAAGAAGCCTTGATGGATATCCTTAAGGCAATTGAACTTCAGCCCTAGGAGTCTAACTCCTTCAACAAATTTATGGGGCATGTGCAGTAATGCACGAAACTGGTAATTACTTTTCGAGAAGATGAACTTAAATCGGTTCCACATGCTATGGTGGATCCCCCTTTACACATTATCACACGTGTGAATGAAATACCATACAATAGAGTCTTGATAGATACTGGGTCTTCGAGCAACATCATCACTACAACAACTTTGAAGCACCTGAAGCTTCTAGCATCTCATATTGTTACATCTACCTATACCCTTCGAGCATTCAATGATGCCATATGCTCAATGGTTGGTACAATCATCCTACCTATTCAAGTAGGGGAAAATATCATCTCGACGATGTGCCACATCTTGGAGGGTGATATGGCGTACAATATTTTGTTAGGAAGACCATGGATCAGGAACATGAAGTGCATCCCTTCCATTGCTTACTAGTGCCTCAAGTACACTCACGAAGGGCAAGTTCATGTCGTCCCCACATATCGAGAGCCCTTCAAGTACTGCAACATGGTGCATCAATTACCCAAGTTGATATTGCCATCGATACATCTAGATTTTCAACCGAATAAATCTAGCTGAGGTTTGACCCCACCGCTACAGCATACCATGCCCTCCTCATCGTCAGCTCTGCCCCAGACACCTAATACACCAGTAGATCCTTTACCTAGGAACCCAAAGAAGTGGCCTATTGAGGAGGATCAACCAATCATATCCACTATCTCTACAAAGGAGATACTTAGCCCGGATGATGAAGAGACACCACACAAGGCAAAAAATAAGTCGAATCAAGTCTCACTCTCATCCTTATTCTATTTGTAGCCCCAGGTTACAGTACATCTGGCTTCTACTAGATTGGGAGATTACATGGTTAGGAATGTTACCACTACTCCTGCTTTAGAGTCAATGCAATACATGGATAGACCCCATATTCCCCTAGGCACTATTGTACCTCTTGGTATTTCACCTAATAAAATGAATTTTATCTATGGGGGCCTTGACTATGGCATCAAACCTTACCAATAGTAGGAGGAAGATGAGGAACCTTTTGGAGAGGATATTAACTACTTTTCTAACCCTAACTTCATCCTAAAGTACCTTGACCTATGCAACTAGTATGGTTATGGGTTAGGCATGTATAAGCAGGGCACCAAAATCCCTTGTCAACCACAATATGAAATGCCTTATGATAAGTCAAGAGTAGGACGCAACAATCCATTGCCTCTAGATGTCCTCTTTGATAGCCTAAATCACTTGAATATAGGCTACGAGGGTGGGTTGGACCAAGACCCTTATGCCAATCCCAATACATTCTACTCCTTGGGAGATTACTTTCCATGGCTATATGGGAACCCTACTATCCCCAGTGACATTCCCCCACATTTTGAGAGAGGGGAAGGTTCGTGGAGTTGTCCCCATGTCTGTGATGAGTCAGATCCAGGCACCTCATATGAGTGGATATTAGAGGATGAGTCAGGTTATGAGGTAGCACCATATGACCCTTTTGAGTCAAATAGTTATCATTCATAAATTGTCCCCATTAATGACCAACAATAAAACCTCATACATTTGTTCAGTTTCCCTAATCCTATTTGGTGATAGCTCCTTCCTCCTGAAGAGTCAGTTCACCCGCAGGAAGATAGACCTACGAGGGGAGCAATTAATTTACTTGAGCAGTTGGGTCCTCGGGAGCCTGAGGCACTGCGATATGAGAATGAAGGAATCCTCATCCATGATGATGATTATGAGGAATTAGCATATATAGAACCACACCTACCTGATCACCTGATCCCAAGGGGCAACAACGAGGTTCCCATTTATGACAGTGACTATGAGGATGACATAGAAAGGGCATACTTGGGTCCTCATTATTTGCAACATCATCATGATAATATTGACATAGATGAAGTCTATAATTAGTTACATGTTGGCCCATGCTTAAGGGTAAGGCCTATCAATCTATTTCAGATTCATCATGAGGTATTACCTAACCCACCCACACACATGGAGCTCCTTGAGCCTAACGATATCGTCTTGCATTCTATTCCCAGATAGGATCCAAAGATCCCCATTCCCCCAGAACCACATCTGGGGTGAGATATGGCACGAATATACAATCACATGCATGTGGTCCTAGAGAGCAGAAACATTTCATCAATATGATCTCTATTGATTTTACCACACCACTCCACAACCCAATCGATCCTTCCAAACCACTCCATCTAGAACTAGATACGATTGATTGGGATCGTGCTGATTCACCCCGTCACCCTCTAAGTATTGGTCTTGCGGTGGATTGTTTCACTTCTCCATAGGACCAACTCGTGATGTCTTCCATGTTGAGGACGAACCTAAGGTTACCATGGAGGATTTAAATCCAGTTAATAACATCCATTTGATACCCACTCCCCATTATTTGGAGGAGGGATCTCATATGTCAATCGAACCTATGGTTGATAGAGATATCGGCTCAGATCCTGAAAACCCATAATATATCAAACTATGGGAAAGCCTATCCCCCGAAGAGCAAGCCGATTATATAGCCCTTATCACAAAAAAGTAGGCAGCTTTTTCATGGTCTTACAAAGACATGCTGGGACTAGATCCAAATCTGGTCACCCATAATCTCACGCTTGACCCCATAGTCAAACCTATCAAGCAAAAACTAAGAAAGATGCACCCAACAGTGGTCTTGATGGTCAAATATAAGCTATAGAAACTTTTGGATGCTAAGTTTACTATTTTTGTAGACTATCCACCATGGTTGTCCAACATGGTTCTTGTCAAGAAGCTTGACGGGAGGATTCATATTTGCACCAATTTTTGAGGCTTAAACAAAGCATAGATGCCTTGGTAGATGCCATCACAGGATACGAAATGCTCTCCCTTATGGATGGCTTCTCTGGGTATAATCAAATTTGTATCAACCCTGAAGACCAACTCAAAATGACGTTCACAATGCCTTGGGGAACATTTTGTTACAAGGTCATGCCATTTGGCCTTAAGAATGTCGGTGCCACCTACCAACATGCCATGACATATATATTCCATGACTACATGCATAAAATTTTGAAAGATTACATGGATGACTTATTGGCAAAATATTTATTACATCATGATAACCTAGATGTCTTGCACAAAGTCCTCGATCTCCTTATTGAACATAATGTGAGACTAAATCCCAAGAATTGCATCTTTGGAATCACATCTAGAAATCTCTTGGGATTTATAGTTTCCAAACGAGGCATCGAAGTGGACCCTAACAAATTCAAAGAAATCCTTGAAATGCATCCCCCGACTACCATCAAGCAGCTTTGTAGCTTGCAGGGAAGGATTACATCCATCAAATGCTTTATAGCACAACTGTAAAACAAGTGTAGACCCATGAACAAACTTTTACACAAGGGGGTCACATTCCACTAGGACGATGAATGTCAGGATGCATTTAACACAATTAAACAATATTTGGCTTCACCACAAATGTTAGCTCCACCTAGACCAGGGGTGTCATTTTGATTATATATCTCAGCTACTGAGGTCACATTGGGTGCCATGTTAGCCCAAAATAATGAATTTCATAAGGAATAGGCCACATATTATCTCAGTCGCACCCTGGTGAGCTATGAGATCAAGTACGCATACATAGAAAAGTTATGTCTAGTAGTGGTTTTTGCTACCAAGAAGATATGACACTATATGCTCAGCCACACTACGTATGTTGTATCTAAAGAGAATCCATTGTGATACATGATGAGTCGTACTTATCATAGTTGTTACATGGTGAAATTGATCATGTTTTTGATATAATTTGACCTAGAGTTCATAGGACAAAATTCAATCAAAGGACAGGTCATTATTGATCAACTTGTAGAGGCTCCTCTTCAGGAGGACCAACCTCTTAGCATGGAGCTTCTCGATGATGGAGTCTTCCAAATATTAGAATAGCCTGATTCTGATGAGTCTCAGTCATAGGAGGATATGACTCTCTTCTTTGATGGCTCCAAATGCAAGCAAGGGGGTGGCACGGGAATCATGTTTTTCACACTACATGGGGCTCCCATACCCCTATCATTTAAACTTGATTTCCCATGCACCAACAATGATTCCGAGTATGAAGCCTTACTCATAGGGCTTAAAATGGCTATTTCCATGAAAATCACCAAGATCAATATTTTCGACGACTCCTTGCTCATTGTTAACCAGGTCAAGGAAATATTCCAGTGTAAGTGCCCAGTTTTGCAAGCCTACAAAGCCCTTGTGGACAAATCCCTAGCAAAATTTGAATGGTATGACATCGAGGCACTCCCTCGATCGTCTAATAATTTTGTGGATACAATGGCCTCTTTAGGATCCTTGGTTCCACAAGACCCCACAAAGGAGATGACAACCATTCAAGTCAAAACGCTATCACAATCATCGGTTGAGCATGAGAGCACTCAAGCCATATCAAAAGTCCACTTGATTCAAATAGAACCTCATCAAGATATATTCTCACACATTCATGAGCACTTGAATCGTTTCACTTTGGGGACTCTATTCCTCCAAACCCCTTTTGATAGTAGCACAATGCTATTATTATAGGTTCTATCCCAATCTGCATTTGCTCGGGATGAACTTCATGAGAGACAAGCGATTCATGCAATCGAGGCTTCCACACAACAGGACTGGTCCACACCAATTAGAGAGTACCTAAAGCTTGGTAACCTCCCTCCTAGATTATCGCACACTACCAAATGGATATTTAAACAAAAGACATAAAAGTTTGTCTTGTTAGGAGACATCCTATACCGTCAGAGCTACGAAGGAATCCTCCTTCGTTGCTTAGAGTATCAAGAATCGACTTGGGAAATGGACCAAGTACATGACGGTACTTGTAGTGGCCATTTCAATGGTATGTCCATTGTAAAGCGTATTCTTTGCATGGGCTATTATTGGCCAACTTTAGAGTGAGATTGTTGCGCATATGTGAGGAAGTGCATGAAATGTCAATACCATGCTAACTTGATACATGTACCTTCCCAGGCCTTACAACCGATCCAATCGGCTTGGCCATTTTCACAATGGGGGTTGGATTTAATCGAGAAAATCTCCCCTGCATCCTCGAGCCGCCACACATTTATCATCACGGATACTGATTATTTTACAAAGTGGGTGGAAGCAATTCTCCTTACCACTACGATAGTATCCCACATAGAGGAGTTCATATTGCATAATATCATTTATCATTTTGGTATTCCATCCAAGATCATTTCGGATAATTGAACATCATTCAAGAAAAAATATTTGTGTGCTTTGATAGCAAAGTATAATATCCAGCACAGCTTTTTGACACCCTATTATCCACAAGCAAATGGGCAAGCAAAAGCATCAAACAAGACATTAATTGCCATATTGAAGAAAATAGTCAAAGAGAATCATACCGATTGGCATATGAAAATGTCACTTGCCCTTTGGGCTTACCGCACTAGCATTCATATGCCCACTGGGGCAACTTCGTTTTCACTAGTGTATGGTGCTGAGGCGGTCATGCCTCTAGAGTTGGAAATCCTATCCCTGCACATATCCATGCAGAAGTTTATTGATGATGATACTGTGTGACAAGCTCACCTAGATCAACTTATGTTGTTGGATGAGCATCACATTAATGCACTTGAGCATCTACATGTGTATCAATAGTGGCTCAAAAGAGCCTACAATATGAAAGTCCATCTCAGAGACTTTTAGGTTGGTGATCTCATCCTGAAAGATAACCAATAGAATTCTAGCTTGTCGCCCCACCTGCGGGACAAATTTATGGCAAACTAGTTAGGTACCTTTGTCATCACTTGTCAAATAGGACCTGGAACTTATTTCCTAGCTTCACTTGAAGGTTTCGAGGATCCTAAACCCTTGAACATCCTTCACTTGCAGCCATTTCATGCTTAGAGAGCACTCGAAAGGCTCTTATCAGGTTCTCACCGTCTAGGTCAAGTAAAAATTCTCCTAGACTATCTACGATCATCTAGGTCAACCCTAAAATCCCCAAAGGTATCCCTAAGTCCTTTGGTCAGAGCCAAATACCCCTAGCTAGTTGTCTTTCTAAGTGTCGTTGCACGTCTAGGTCACCCAAAAGGCTCCTAGCGGGTTCTCACCATCTAGGTCAAGTAAAAATGCTCCTATACTATCTATTATCATCTAGGTCAACCCTAAAAGCCCCAAAGGCATCCATAAACCGTTTGGTCATAGCCAAATGCCCCTAGGCAGTCATAGACACTTTTTAAGTGTTGATGCATGTCTAGGTCACCCAAAAGGATCCTAGCAAGTTCTCATCATCTAGGTCAAGTAAAAATGCTCCTAGACTATCTACGATCGTCTAGGTCAACTCTAAAATCCCCAAAGGCATCCATAAGCCCTTTGGTCATAGCTAAATGCCCCTATGCAGTCATAGATACTTTTTAAGTGTCATTGCATGTCTAGGTCACCCAAAAGGCTCCTAGCGGGTTCTCACCATCTAGGTCAAGTAAAAACGCTCCTAGACTATCTATGATCATCTAGGTCAACCCTAAAAGCCCCAAAGGCATCCCTAAGCCCTTTGGTCATAGCTAAATGCCCCTAGGCAATCGTAGACACTTTTTAAGTGTCGATGCACATCTAGGTCACCCAAAAGGCTCCTAGCAGGTTCTCACCATCTAGGTCAAGTAAAAATGCTCCTAGACTATCTACGATCATCTAGGTCAACCCTAAAATCCCCAAAGGCATCCATAAGCCCTTTGGTCATAGCCAAATGCCCCTAGGCAGTCGTAGATACTTTTTAAGTGTCGTTGCATGTCTAGGTCACCCAAAAGGCTCCTAGCGGGTTCTCACCATCTAGGTCAAGTAAAAATGCTCCTAGAATATCTACGATCATCTAGGTCAACCCTAAAAGCCCCAAAGGCATCCCTAAGCCCTTTGGTCATAGCTAAATGACCCTAGGCAGTCGTAGACACTTTTTAAGTGTCGTTGCACATCTAGGTCACCCAAAAGGCTCCTAGCGGGTTCTCACCATCTAGGTCAAGTAAAAATGCTCCTAAACTATCTATGATCATCTAGGTCAACCCTAAAAGCCCCAAAGGCATCCCTAAGCCCTTTGGTCATAGCCAAATGCCCCTAGGCAGTCATAGATACTTTTTAAATGTCGTTGCACGTCTAGGTCACCCAAAATGCTCGTAGTGGGTTCCCACCATCTAGTTCAAGTAAAAATGCTCTTAGACTATCTATGGTCGTCTAGGTTAACTCTAAAATCCCCAAAGGTATCCCTAAGCCCTTTGGTCATAGCCAAATACCCCTAGGCATTCGTAGAAACTTTTAAAGTGTCATTGCATGTCTAGGTCACCCAAAAGGCTCCTAGCGGGTTCTCACCATTTATGTCAAGTAAAAATGCTCCTAGACTATCTATGATCATCTAGGTCAACCCTAAAAGCCCCAAACGCATCTCTAAGCCCTTTGGTCATAGCTAAATACCCCTAGGTAGTCGTAGAAACTTTTTAATTGTCATTGCATATCTAGGTCACCCAAAATGCTCCTAGCGGGTTCTCACCATCTAGGTCAAGTAAAAATGTTCCTAGACTATCTACGATTTTCTAGGTCAACCCTAAAAGCCCCAAAGGCATCTCTAAGCCCTTTGATCATAGCTAAATACCCCTAGGCAGTCGTAGATACTTTTTAAGTGTCGATGCATGTCTAGGTCACCCAAAAGGCTCCTAGCAGGTTCCCACCGTCTAGTTCAAGTAAAAATACTCCTAGACTATCTATGTTCATCTAGGTCAATCCTAAAATCCCTAAAGGTATCCCTAAGCCCTTTGGTTATAGCCAAATGTCCCTAGGCATTCGTAGACACTTTTTAAGTGTCGCTGCACATCTAGGTCACCCAAAAGGCTCCTAGCAGGTTCTCACTGTCTAGGTCAAGTAAAAATGCTCCTAGACTATCTACGATCATCTAGGTCAACCCTAAAAGCCCCAAAGGCAACCCTAAGCCCTTTTGTCATATCCAAATGCCCCTAAGCATTCGTAGGAACTTTTTAAGTATCATTGCACGTCTAGGTCACCCAAAAGGCTCCTAGCAGGTTCTCATCGTCTAAGTCAAGTAAAAATACTTCCAGACTATCTAAAATCATCTAGGTCAACCCTAAAATCCCCAAAGATATCCCTAAGCCCTTTGGTCATAGTCAAATGCCCCTAGGCAGTCGTAGACACTTTTTAAGTTTCATTGTATGTCTAAGTCACCCAAAATGCTCCTAGTAGTTTCTCACTGTCTAGGTCAAGTAAAAATGCTCCTAGACTATCTACGATCGTCTAGGTCAAACCTTAAAGCCCCAAAGGCATCCATAATCCCTTTGGTCCCCCCAAATGCCCCAATGGCCCTCGAGTAAGCTCGTTGGTCACATGTGTATACATATAAATCAAAAATTAAAAAAAATCATCAAAACATCAAAATACAAAAACATTGAATCGCATTGCACTTTCATACATACATATACATCAAAGTTTCAAAATTTCAAAAATATTGCATCCCATTACATTTTATCGTCACTTGCATTTAGGCATATTCATCATTAGCACTCATGTGGTGATCCTTAGTACAGGTTTTTTTGAGAGCCTGTTTGGTATTGGCGGTATCCTTATGCATCTCACAGGAATGAATTCACTTGCACACACAGGGATATGAAGTACCTTGGTCATCCTAGTAGATTCATACCTTGTCAAAAAGTCTTGCATGGTTAGTATACAACTTTTGATAAGTTGACTAGAGTGTTTGAGTATCATGAAAACCTAATGGGCATTTCCTAAACAGTGTGTCATTCATATCACTTCACCACATTCATTTCAATTAAATTATTCACAAATCCATTATATAAGTCTCATGAAAACATTACATATGAGTTGGTGCAAAATACATCATATATGGTGCTAGCATAATACCACGTGTATCCTACACATTGCATCCTCTAGATCAAGAAATCATCCATCTCAATATACATCCATGCATGTACAAAATAAAATGAAATCACAATCACAAAATATGCATACATAGGCATTCATCATCATTACATAAATTAAATCACATACATTTCATAAAATAATAAACACATGATGATAAACCACATTAAAAAGCTCATAAATATTTATATATATATATGTGTGTGTGTGTGTGTGTGTGTGAGTGTGTGTGTGTGTGTATGTATGGGATAAAAAGATGCATCATGTTGCCCATCGGTTACAATAAAGTGATTCCTTAGACTTAACGCTGCTAAAACATCCAAAAACACAAAAAGAGTCACGCGATCCACTACCAAGGTCACGCAGGACCGGTACTACAACTCGCACTCCCACCTGCAGTAGGAGTCCTCTGTGAACTCCCATATCTGCTACCACCTGCCCTGTTAGCTCTCTGCCTAGACCCTGGTGTCTCCCACCTAGAAGAGGACTGCCCTATCCTACTATGGTGACTCTGGTATGACCCACTAGCACCTATATCATCCCGCAGACGCCCACCAAGGTGTACTACCTCAGTCTCCAACTCATCCACATAAGCTTGCCCCTATCGGCACCGTGGCTAGTAAGTCTCCACCACAGAGTGGAGTCATGTCACCTCTGCCTACAGCCTAGTCACCTCCCCACTACTAGACTCCTCTCGTGTAGGGCTCCAAGATTGTAGTTATACCCAAAGAGATCCTATCTCGGCCTGAGCCACCTGTACCTCGGCTCACTATGCTGCTAGCTCTACCTGTACATCATGCACCTATGTCCGTAGGAGATCTCTCTCTTGCCTCACCCTAAGTAGCTCATCTCGTAGCCCTGCCTTTGTATCCCCTAATGCCATCAGTGGTGCCTGCACCTCCTCATCCCCAACATCATCATCCCCTAATTCACCTCGATACCCTAATTCTAGGAGATCCACATGCTCCCCTACCCCGTGTCCCTACCAATCACCTGCCTCACCCTGGTCCTCACCAAAAGCATCATGATGTGCCTCCCTAGCTGCACCCTTCCTCAGTGGTCCCTCTGCACACCCTTGGACTATCACCCACCAAGTGTCATACTCCGTTGTAGTCTCGACATCATCCACATCTAGAATGTCTACTACAGGATCCATATCCCATTCTACTGCCTCTACCATCAGCCATGCCAATGTCGTCTCATCCCCGTGACACCGATAAGGCACCAGCTCAATAGGCACCCCCTGGCATAGCCCAAACTATACCACTGTGATCACCACTGAAGTAGGAAAAAATGATGCACCAAATGATATAAAACAATATACGTATCTACCCCATCTCGCTCATGAGCATCAAAAAGAAAGCATGCATGTGAAAAGGAAATAATACCAAACAAAAGGAAATGAATCAAGGCAAGTCTCTTCTCATTAATTTGTTGGATCAGATCCAATGTTACATAGCAGTCCCCTTGAGGGCTCAAAATGTGATACAATTGTTACAATATTGTGTGCCCAAAGACCAAGTCTTTCATGAAATCCGGGTGCACATCCAATGTTTCTTCGCGTACCCACAATCAATGTGGGCGATCAAATGTCATCACTGCTTATATCTAGGTTCTCTTATGTCTGATATTTCTTCCCAAATCCTTCTAAGGACTGCATCTACATGAAAGGAAGCAAAAAGAGGTCAAATAGCAAGGGTGTATGGTGAAAACATGCAATCCCCATAGGGGCAAAATGGCATATGAATTAAAAGTGCATAAAATGACATCCAAATGACTTGAAAATTTTCATATATGTTAAAGAGGATTTTTTGGGAGGTTATCACCCAAAACATATTGGAAATTGCACCCATAGACCCCTCGATTTAGCATCACCTGCCTACAACCTGCAAAAAGGAAGACAAAAAATCCTTGAACCTGCACTCATCCAAAACTCATGAAATTTTTTCATTATATATAAATTGAAATTTTAAGACAACCCATATTATTATATTTTCAAATTGGATCCCGGATCCACCTGCATCAAATTGGGGTGCCTGGATGGGCCCTACGAGCCTGTGAAAACTTAAAAATAGCATAAATCCTTCATTTTAACTCCAAATGACTTGAAATTTTAACTATAGAATCATGGCATAATGTATAAAATAAATAATTAAAAATATTAAATAAATTGCTTAAGAATTTACCCTCATCCCGGGGGGGTCGATGGTGACTACAACTATTTGGAGGGCACCCTAGGAGGGGATACCCACCAAATCTAGCCACTTTTTGTTACCAAACAACTAGAAGATGTTTCTAAACAACCTAAGGTGTGTTGTTGTCAAATTTAGTGAAGAAATTCACCCGTATGGAAAAGTTACGCTCGGATTACCTTCTTGAAGTCACCCGATAACCTCCTTGGCAAAAGGGAGATTACGAGGGCAAAAAGGTGCAATAAGGTGAGGGGAAATCTCAACATCACTCCATTGCATATCCTAGAACTCCTCTCTATATTTTTGTATGGGTACTGAACCCATTTTATAGCCCAAATGGGCTCATGTGCAAAAAGGCATGCAAGGGCATGCATGGTAGGAGGTGCCACTTGTCAAATGGGAGGCATGCACAGGGTGTGGAATATAATCTCCCAATTTGGCCCTCATCAAGATGTATGTCATAAGTATTCCCTGTCCTTTGCCTTACATGCTCTTTTTGGGTAGTCAAATGGTAGTTTTTGGGTACCATTTGGTCAAATTTTGACTTTTTATGGGTCAAACTTTACCACCATCCCAGGGTGGGATGATGGGAATCTACCATCACCCCAGGGTGGTACGGTGGTGAATTTTGGGACAAAACCTCTCAAAATTGGGTCGGTAGCCTCCAAAACCCTTTCCAAAGTGGCTAGAACCACTGTGAGCCTCCTAAGGGCTGCCTAAGGGGCCATATGATGTCAATTTGATCATTTTTTATGGGTCCTTAATAATATTTACCACATTTTAGTGTCTACAGATTCCCCTTTTTGAGATGCATTGTTTACAACACAATGCTGAGAAAAAATAGATGACCAAAATGTATAATGATTAAGGTTACTCGATAACCTAACCAACTTTAGATGCCCCAATCATGAAAAGGGTGTGTGTTCTTGAATGCTTGCTTCTGACTCATTGAATGAGTGTACCTATGCTTGAAAATTTTCTGTCATGAAGGATCATGGCCTATGACTTCATGATGCCAGTAATGTCAAGCATTATAATGTGATATTGTGTGCTTGTTTGCTACCCTAAGCAGGAGCATGATTGTCTTTATCGAATATTTGTTGAACGAACGTCATTCACATAATTGAGTGTGTGCTGGCTGATTTGGACTGAGTATGACTAACCCCTAAAGAAACAAGTCGATGATGGAATGACCAGTGATAAAAATGATGAGTCACTTGACCCAATTGACATGTGTTATGTTTACCTTCAATTTTGTCCCTTGAAAAATAGGGCAATTTGGAGAGGATTTTGGTGACTTTGTTGAGTTTTCCTGGAGGAAAGCAGTTGAAAATTACATGTCCTGGGGGTGTTCCAGCCACAATGGCCTTATTAGTGCATGAATTAACAAATTTTACATCCCTCCTAGGATCCTCAGGGTTGCATTTTGATATATGCAAAATTTGGACCCAATTTGAGCAGTTTTGGTGCAGTTTTTGGACCTATTTTGGGTCATTTTGGGTTGTTTTGGCCTATTTTTGCTACCACCGTCCCAATTTGGGATAAGTGCATGTTCTACCATTGTCCTAGGGTGGCACGGTCAACCAAATTTGTGCACATCCCACCCTAGGATGGTGGTGACCCCTGCATATTTATATAAACCCAAAATATGAAGGTTAGGCTCATTTTTGCATGCTTTAGCAGTTTGAGAGGTGAGGAGTAGGAGAGTGACTATGAGTAGTGGAGCACTGTCAAATTCATCCCATAATCACCATGAGTCAGCAGGTGAACTCAGCCAGTGTAGGAGCCGGTGCGAGACAGGTATGCCAAGTCTCTCTTATTGCATTTTCCTAATGTTAGGAGTTGATTTTTTGGCTTTTATGGTATGTTTTTGGCTTGGAAACATATCACACTAGATTGTAGATAATTAAACCTAATTTATGAGATATGTACAAAATTTTGTGTTTTACCCAAGTTTTTGTGCAATTAGATTGCATTTTGTAGATCAATTTTGCATTGTTTTTGCTATTTTTGATGGCCTGAAAGGCCTTTTTTAGCCCAATTTTTTGGAGCCATCCCTAGGTGGGATGGCTAGTAATGGTTGGGCATAGGCCATTCCTTGATATGCTAGCCATAGTTTTGGGGGAAATTCCTAGGAGGAATGGACACAAAGAGGGGCCATTTTGAATCTTTTCTTTTGAATGTTTTTGGGGCCATGCGAGGCCATTTTGGTGGTGTATTATTGAGTTGCTTATCCCTATCAGGTAGTGAGGAGTCGATATCAAGTACCTAATATCTTTGATTCCATTAGGGATGCCTTGACCATAGAGGATTAGAAGTGGCTAGATGTCATCGGCCTCAAGCAGGTAACCCGATTAGAGGTTGTCATAGGAGATCGTGCATATCTCCCTATTTGCTAGTTGTACCTGAGTCATCCAGGGTAGCCCCTGTGGTTGCCCCACAGCTATGTGTTGCCATCCCCAGTATTGCAAAAAAAATCTACACCCAATGCCCTTCCATCAATGATAATAGATCTCATATAGCTCATCATAGAGTTGTGCCAATAGTGTAGTACCTCATGACATCACTAGTGGCTCCACCATAGTAGATCCCACCATTGCAAATACTATATCCACTAGGTTCCATGGGAACCTCACTCCAGAAGAATCTAGTAGTAGCATATTGGATATGACCGTCATGAGTAGTGTATGCCTCACCCCCAATACCTTCGCCTCATACCAAAATCTTACCAGCATACCAGCCTTCAAGCAGTCCAGCTCTACCTTCTCTAGATCATAACTAAAGTACCTCTTGAGCACTGCCTGTATCCGGTCTCGTAGTGTCGTGTGGATCGATCGCCCTTCTATCAGAATTTGAAGAATCTGATAGACATCCTCCAGTGTCACCATCATCTCCCTAGTGGATAGGTGGAAATTATTGGTGCACGGATCCCACAAATAAATTAGGGTAGTCAGATATGCACGGTCTCCTATGATAGCCTCTAATCGGGTCACCTGCTTGAGGTCGATGGCATCCAACCACTCCCAGTCCTCTATGGTCAAGGTATACCTCATGGAATCAAAGATATTATATAATTTATACCGAATCCTCACCACCTAACAGTGATAAGCAACTCAATAATACACCACCAAAATGGCCTCACATGGCCCCAAAAACATTCAAAAGAAAAGATTCAAAATGGCCCCTCTTCGAGGCTGATTTGTGGTCATTCCTCCTAGGAATGGCCCCCAAACCTATGGCCATCCCATCAAGGGATGGCCTATTCCGATCCCTTACTATCCATCCCACCTAGGGATGACTCCAAAATATTGGGCTCAAAAAGGCCTTTCAAGCCATCAAAAATAGCAAAAACAATGCAAATTGATCTACAAAATGCAATCTAATTGCACAAAAACCTGGGTAAAACACAAAAGTTGGTACATATCTCATAAATTAGGTTTAATTACCTAAAATATAGTGTGATATATTTCCAAGAAAAAAAACATACCATAAAAGCAAAAAAATCAACTCCTAAGACTAGGAAAATGCAATAAGAGAGACTTGGCATACCTGTCTCACATCGGCTCCTCCATTGGCTGAGTCTGCCCATTAACTCATGGTTACTATGGGATGAATTTTATAGTGCTCCACTACTTATAATCACTCTCCTACTCCTCACCTCTCAAACTGCCAAAGAAAGCATGCAAAAATGAGCCTAACCTTCATATTTTGGCTATATATAAAGATGCAGGGGTCACCACCGTCCCAGGGTGGTATGAGCACATATTTGGCCAAACGTGCCACCCTGGGATAGTGGTAGAACATGCCCTCATCCCACCCTAGTACGGTGGTAGCAAAAATAGGCCAAAACAACCCAAAATGACCCAAAACAGATCCAAAAACTGTACCAAAATAGCTCAAATTGGGTCCAAATTCTGCATAGATCAAAATGCAACCCTAAGGATCCTAGGAGGGATGGAAAAGTTGTTAAATCATGCCCTAATAAGTCCATTATGGTCAGACCACCCCCTAAAAATGCAGTTTCAGCCCTCCAGAAAAACTCAACAAAATCACCAAAATCCTCTCCAAATTGCCTTATTTTTCAAGGGACAAAACTGAAGGTAAACATAATACAAGTCAATGGGGTCAAGCGACTCATTGCTTTTCTCACCGGTCATTCCCTCATCAACTCATCACTTGAGGGGGTAGTCATACTCAGTCCAAATCATCAAGCACACACTCAATTATGCAAATGACGTTCGTTCAGCAAATCTTCGATAAAGACAATCATGCTCCTGCTTGGGGCAGCAAACAAGCACACAATATCACATTATAACGCTTGAAATTATTGGCATCATGAATTCATAGGCCCTGACCCTTTATGATATACAATGTTCAATCATAGGCATGCTCATTCAATGAGTCAGAAGCAAGGATTCAAGAACACATGCCCTTTTCATGATTGGGACATCTAAAGTTGGTTAGGTTATTGAGTAACCTTAATAATTCTACATTTTGGTCATCTATTTTTGCTCAACGCTATGTTACACATAAGGCATCTCAAAAAGGGGCATCTATAGACACTAAAATATGGTAAATCCGATTAAGAACCCACAAACAATGATCAAATTGGCATCATATGGCCCCTTGGGCAGCCCTCAGGAGGCTCACAGTGGTTCTAGCCACTTCGAAAAGGGTTTTGGAGGCTACCGACCCAATTTTGGGAGGTTTTGGCCCAAAATTCACCACCGTCCCACCCTAGGATGGTGGTGAGCCCTTGTCCCAAGGTGGGACGATGGTGAAGTTTGACCCAAAAAAAGTCAAAATTTGGCCAAATGGCACCCAAAAACTACCATTTGACCACCCAAACAGAGCATGTGAGGTAGAGGATAGGGAATCCTTATGACATCCATCTTGATGAGGGCCAAATTGGGATATTGTCTTCCACACCCTATGCATGCCTCCCATTTGACAAGTGACACCTCCTGCCATGCATGCCCTTGCATGCCTTTTTGCACATGAGCCGCTTTGGGCTATAAAATGGGTTTAGTACCCATATAAAAATATATATAGGAGTTCTAGGATATGAAAATGAGTGCTTCTGATATTTCCCCTCACCTTATTGCATCTTTTTGCCCTCATAATCTCCCTTTTGCCAAGGATGTTACCAGGTGACTTTAATAAGGTAATCCGGGCGTAATTTTTCCATACAGGTTAATTTCTTCACCAAATTTGACGAAAACACACCTTAGGTTGTTTAGGAACATATTCTAGTGGTTTGGTAACAAAAATTTGCCATATTTTGTGGGTATCCCCTCCTAGGGTGCCCTCCAAATAGTTGTAGTCACCATCGCCCCCCTAGGATGAGGGTAAATTATTAAGAAATTTCTTTACTATTTTTAATTATTTATTTTCTACATTATGTCATGATTCTACAGTTAAAATTTTAGGTCATTTGGAATTAAAATGAATGATTTCTGCTATTTTTAAGTTTTCGCAAGCTTATAGGGCCCATCCAGGAACCCCAGTTTGATGCAAGTGGATCCGGGATTCTATTTGAAAATATAATCATATGGTTTGTCTTAAAATTTCAATTTATGCATACTTACAAAATTTCATGAGTTTTGAATGAGTGCAGATTCGATATTTTATTGTCTTCCTTTTCATAGGTTGCAAGCGGACGACGCTAAATCGAGGGGTCTACGGGTGCAATTTCCAATATTTTTTGGTGATATCCTCCCAAAAAATCCTCTTTAACATCTCTACCAATTTTCAAGTCATTTTGATATCATTTGATGCACTTTTCATTTATATGCCATTTTGCCCCTGTGGGGATTACATGTTTTCACCATACACCCTTGCTATTTGACCTATTTTTCTTCCTTATGTGCAGGTGCAGGTCCTTAGAAGGCTTTGGGAAGAAATATCAGACATCATATAAAATATATACAAGTAGTGACAACATTGGCTCGCCCACCTCAATTGTGGGTACGCGGAGAAACATTGGATGTGCACCCAAATTTCATGAAAGACTTGGTCTTTGGACACCCAATATTGTAACAGTTGTATCACATTTTGAGCCCTCAAGGGGACTGTAGTGTAACCTTGGATCTGATCCAACAAATTATTGAGAATAGACTTGCTTTGATTCATCTCCTTTTGTTTGGTATTATTTCCTTTTCACATGCATGCTTCCTTTTTTATGCTCATGAGAGAGATGGGGTAGATACACATATTTTTTTACATAATTTGGTGCGCCTTTTTTCCCTACTTTAGAGGTCAATATATATTAGAATATTGTTTAGATCTAATAATAAGGGAGTCACCAAATAGTCTAATCTCTTTAAAGGTAGTCACTAACCAAATTCACTTTGTTGTGGATAAAAAATTACATTCAAACATAATACTTATAAATATCCCTTACACAATAAAAAATATGAACACACATCTTATAATTACATGACTTCATAATTTCTAGAGAAATATTTTAGAATAAAAATACATGAGTTCATGTAATTTCACGTCTCTTCTTTCATCTAAGAAATATGGTAGATGTAGTTTGTATATGGATTATAAGAATTTTAGGTAAATTACTATAAAATATAGTTACTCATTACCAAGAATAAATGATACTTTGCACTAATTAGTAGATGCTAATGTGTTCTCCAAGATTGATCTTAAAAACATTTATCATGATACTTGACACTAATTAGCATGGCCTTGATGAGTACTATTATACAAATTTATGAACCATCCACAATTCAAGAAGCTCTTCAATCTAATACTTGGAAGTATGCTATGGACACTAAATATTAAGCATTAATGAAGAAAAAACTTGGCAATTTGTTGATCTTCCACCAATGAATAAGGCCATTGGATGCATATGAATCTTCAAGACCAATTATAAGTCAAATGGTAGTATTGATAAATACAAGACATGACTTGTAGCCAAGGCCTATGCACAAAAGGAGGGCACCGACTATGAAGAAATATTTGCACCTACAGCCAAAATAAAGACCATTAGAATGATATTTGCCCTGGATGCATATTTTTGATGGCATACTCATCATACGGATGTCAAAAGTATCTTTCTCAATGGTGACCTGAAATAAAAAGTCCACATGAATCAACAAGAGGGATTTATTACAATTGGATACGAAATAAAGATGTGTAAATTGATTAAATATCTCTATGGTTTGAGTCTATCTCTTCAAACCTAGTATATAAAAACAAATTAAAATTTGAAAAATGTGGTCTTAAGAAAAGTCCATATGATCCAACTTTGTACTACAAAGAGCAAGGGTGCAAGTTGTGATTATCATTGTTTATGTAGATGATTTGGTCATCAAATGTAGTTTTGCAAAAATTATTCTTGTAAAAAAGGAAGACTTGAAAACTTATTTGACATGACCAATCTTGGACTATTGCACTATTGTCTAGGATAAGAGGTGTGGCAGACACATCACCTCATATTTGTATCACAAATAAAATATGCCAAGACACTCCTTGAGAAATATCATAGGAATGATTGTAATTCTGTGATGACTACTATGGAATCGAGACTAGAACTCTCATGGCTTGGCTCCTATCCATCGATGAATGCAACTCTCTATTGATAATTGGTTGGAAGTCTCACTTACCTAACATACTCTAGGCCAGATATCAACTTTGCAGTAACTTACCTCTCATGATTCATGCAAGAACCTAAAGTATCTCATTGGAAGGCAACAAAGCAAGTATTAAGGTATGTACATGGTACCATTGAGTATGGTCTAAAATATAATAAAAACAATCAATTCTTCTTACCTAGCTATACAAATCCATATTATGCAAGATATATTGATGATCGAAGATCCACTTATGATTCTATTTTCTTTCTAGGGTCTAGACATGTATCATATGGAAGTAAGAAGCAACAAACAATTATTTGATCTTCTATAGAATCAAAATATCATGTTGCAAGAGGAGTTGTCTGCGAGGCAATATGGTTGAAACATATGTTAAAAAGCTTTAGGAGTACCACAAACTAAAAAAACAACCATGTATTGCACAATCAAGGTGTTATGAAACTTTTTCATAATCTAGTGTTCCATAAGCACACCAAAACTTTTGACATTTAGTGTCATTTCATACATGAACATGTTCAACAACACAATATTCACTCAAATTTTGTCCTACTTAGAAACAACGTGCAAACATCTTCACCAAGTCACTTGCACATGTTAAGTTTAAGGTATTTTGAGATTTCCTCTCCAAGAAACTCTAAACTAAGATATAGTAATGGGGAGAAGGTTAGGAAATTATTATCACCATAGTTTGTTAGTTTCATAATAATTTGAGTAGTTGAAACCACTCAACATAGGTTTCATGCATTAACTGCTAATTATTGATGGTTATAGGTATATGTTGTCCTAATACAAATTGTCATGCCATATTGGGCATACCTTACGTATTTAAATAACCTTTAATTAGTGAAGAATATTATAGAAGAATTCCACTAACATAAAAATGATTATAAACCAACATGTTCAAAAGTTTTCTTATAGGAGAAGAAAATGATGAAAAATGAGGAAAGTTAAAGATAAATTATTAACATACTCTATAATCATGCCATTATTGTATGCTTATAATTAACCTGTTACTACTACATCACTTTTAAAATATTGATGTGGGTAGGTAGGACAACTCTTTTAATGAAAATGAGAAATGGATGGATTGTCTTTCTTTTGTTTGGTGTGTGAGGGTTACTATAAGTGAGTGTGTGTGCATAAGAGAGAGAGAGAAAGATAGCATGTGTTTTTTTGTGTTATAGTGAGATTGTTAAAAGTGTAATATGATTTATGGACAAGGCCAATATTGTGTGATGTAACCATAGATAGACCTAAAGGCATTTTATTGTACAATGTATTTATTTTACTGTACTATTTTATTATGTAAGCCCTATGGGCTGTAGTGAACCTTACTATTGCTAAACCCACCATATAACTTGTAATTAACCTTAAGACCTCTTGTTATGTCAACTTAGGTTAAACTCATTCATGTAATTGGGGTTTTAATATTGGTATAAATGCCCTCATCACTCCATCAATTATCATGAGTGGTGTGATTCTTATCCATGGATAATGCAATGATTATTTATGGTGTCTACAATGATCACTATATATTTCTTTCTTTCTCCCTATTTTAAACTTTTTGTATAAGTTTTAAGTGGATGAATTGCTTCTATTTGTTTCTAGAAATTATTGCAAATTCCAACATGATAGCATAGTCGATATGAAGCGGTAATGCAGTTTTATGTAGAGAGATTTTTGGAGCCTCCAATTCTTCTTTCATTTTTTAGATTGAATTACTCTTCTAAGCTTCATAAGTGTTTTGAACATAAGAGGCAAAGAGAAGATATCTTTCCATGGTTTCTCATTTGTTTTCTAAAACTACTTGGAGAATTCGTGTCTACTCTATTATTATCAAGGTTCTTTTGATATTTTACATGCAAATTCAATTTTGGTTTAATTAGATGATTCTTCTCCAAATTGACATGGTATCTTCATTAGAAATGAAAAGGAGAAAAAAATATCTTGCTTTTGATCTTCACGTGTTCTATTCTCTATGCTTGCTCCACTAGCAAGCATGCTTGTCATCTGGATTTGACTTCATAGAGTCTAGACATGTTGTTAATAGGATGGTAAGATGGCTAGCAAGAGAGAAAATAGTTCATTATGTAGGTGATCACAGGTTTGAGCCCACATGCTATTTTTCACTATCTTTAAGCTAAAGCATGATTCATATTATATGGAAGGTAAGTCATCTTTGACCTTTTGCTAAGCAATGGTCCGTTGGCCATTTGAGTAGAAATATGAGAACTTGTTGAAAGTAGTTTCAAGTTCAAACCATACGCACTCTTATTTTGCTCATTCAAATATGTCTTTGAATAGTGCAAAAATAGATAAATTTATAGAGATATCTCCACTTTTGAGTCCAGTTGGTTACATTAGGTGCTTGAAATTATTCACAAATATGTTGATCCATGTTCAAATTGGACCGATAAATTTTTACTTGAGCACTCATTAGCTTCTTTGTTACATTTAAGGCATGATTGTAATTTTTTTGTGTGTGGCTTCAACCACTCCATGGTTATAGTGGTACCTTAGCTAGCACAAGGCACTTAGATCATAGGAGATCTGGATTCAAACCCTCCTTTTGACATCCATCAACAAAATAGACATTTGTAGTCATAGAGGTTGACTAGGTAGTTGATGTGGTTGTCATTCACACCATATGGAACCTATTTTCAAATATTTAAATACCTTAAACTAATAAAAGTGAAACACTTATTGCAGTCACATAGGTTTAAGGGCATTGAAGAGATAAGTGATAAGTGAAATACAACAATGAATCATAAAATGCCAAGTGGTAGCAAGAAATTGGATTTATTTTTTCTAAGGTTTGGATCTTTAATTTTTTATTTTTTGAGTTCCATTAGGGAAAAACTTTTGAAGGCTATAATGTTTACATACAAAAGCATTTGGAACCCATTTTTTAGATCACATAACTTTTTGAACTCTATGATTAGTGGCGTTAGTTAATGGACCCATTGTAGTGTTAAAATTCAAATTTTATAAGATGAATCATCAAGCCCAAGTTACTCATCTCAATGGATAAAATTTTTGTGTGTGGTCAACCCAAATTATTAGCCTGTTATGTCGTAAGAACCTATGGTGCTTCTTTCAAGAAGATAAAGTAGTATCCTTTGATGAAGAAAGTCAACACTAAATAGAAGAAGAAGCTCTTAGTCTATTTTCCTTATTGATTGAACCAAACGTAATTTGTTTGGAATTAGATATTTTTTCTTTCAAATTGCTAGAATTTGATAATGTAGAGGACAATATCGCAAGCTATAAGCCATTGAGAGTACATATTGTATCTTCTATAGGTAAAAAGAAAGATGATACAAAATACATTAAGACTATCATTCCTAATCTCTCCCCTTCTTACAAATTTTGACCCTCATAGTTCGTATAATTCCTATGTTCTTATAATATCAAAATTCTCTTACTCTTGTTCAACTTTTCTTCTCCTAGTTTATTTTTAGTTGGCAATGAAGAATTGTGATGGCAATGAAGAATTATGGTGGCACTTCACAAATATAGGCTCATGCAAAGGAATTCAAACTTGAGGGTAAGACCTATAGGGACCTAAGGGCTAGGATAAGTCTTCCAAGAAGTCAAATTCCATTTAAAGATACTTGAGAGAGGACATCTCATAAAGAATTGTTTGGTGAAATTACAAAGGATTAAAGTTGAGTTTTTGAATATGGATGGACATCTTCCAAATGCTGAGGGGTATTCAAACGGATCTATCTCAACTATAGGGGCCCATTAGATCATCCATCATAGGGGGAAGATATTATTGTCACTAATATCTTGTCTCCTTAGCCCCTCAATTTAGATTATGAAGGGGTGTTGAAAGTGTAATCTGATTCATAGACAAGATTGATATTATATGATGTAATCCTGAATAGGCCTAAGGGCATTTTATTTTACAATGTATTTATTTTATAGTAATATTTTATTATGTAATCCCTATAGGCTTTGATTAACCTTGTTATATTTAAACACACCTTATAACTTGTAATTAACCTTAAGAATTCTTATTTTTTCAATGAGTTTGCATAGGCTTTTATGAGATATCTTAGTCCCCAAATATTGAATGGAGTTTGAACCTTGAACCTCTCAAAGAATGACCAAAGCCCTTGCCACTATAGTAAGCTTGTAGCTCAGCCTTAATCTCTCTTGTTATGTCAATTTAGGTTAAACTTAACAATGTAATTGGGATTTTGGTATTAGTATAAATACCCCCACCACTCTATTTATCATTGAATCGTTGTGATTCTTATTCATGGATAATATAGGAAATATTTATGATGACTTTTGATGCCCACAATATCTTTATTTTTTCATCCTATTTTATGCTTTCTATATAAGATTTGAGTGGTTGAATTGCTTCTGTTCATTTTTAGAAAATGTTGTGAATTCTAACAAAAATTCAGATTAAGAGACAGGAAATGGCAATAGTCTTTTTAATTTTTTTCTATATTTATCATAGTTTGCTTATGATGTGTCCATTTTGCATAATGTGAAGACATCCAAAATTAACATGTTATTTTTAGAAACCTTAGCATTTATACTATATATATTTATAATATTTTTCTTTTTCAATTATAATACTTTCATATAAACCATCAACAATATATTTAAGTTATTCTTATATATTTTTTGTATAAGCTTCCTTGAATTTGTGGCGTCAATATTTAATACAACAATAGTCCTTGCATTTATATTCATGTGCCATATGATGTTGATAACCCTTTTACTTGTCTTCATATTTGTATGAAGATATTAACCTGTAGACACCTAAAACGCGTCATGTCGATAGCGACTACTCATATGGACATGCTATAAGACCATATAGAGGATCTTGGACAAACTCCAAGATAGAGCAGTGGTTCTAACCACTCAATTTGGGCTCCTTAGCCTAATCAGTCTAAACTACAGCCCATACCTGCGGTCTATAGTCTAAACCATGGCTAAGGCCTACAATTTACAGTATGAATCGCAACTACAACCTACGGTCTTAACTGAAGATCAGTTGGCCTTCATCTGAGCCAAATCGGTTTGAATAACCATTTTTTCTAGAAGACAGTGGTTAGAGGACAAAAGCTTCCAATCCAACTATCCTAACCACCTCTTCTTGATATTGGCTTCTCCATGAAGCCACCCCTAGCCTTGGGACATCCTATAAGTACCCTTGAGAATTAGGGCAAAATAGAGAGAGTGCATTTGGAGATCAAAGTAGCGAAGCCCTGTCAAATTGTGGACTCACTTGAGTGCATAGAGAGAGCCTTTTTGCCATCCCCATTGTCAATATTTTAAGCATCATGACAAATTAGGCCATGGATGCCCTAAGGACCTAGGAGAGCCAAGAAATGCTAATTCGAGCAAACGAAGGCCCCTCATGGTGAATCAATCGCCAAACTTGTCAAAAGGACACCGAAGGTGACCCTTGAACATCAATTGGATAAGGAGTTCAAGCCCACTACCCTTGATTTTGAGGGTAAACTTACCTGAGTGCTAATCACGGTTTACAGTGTAGACCGCGCACCAGTGCTGTGGTTTGTAACAGAGGTATCGCCACCTTATTGTTTTCATTTTTGCCCGTCTAATTAGATTAGATTAGTCATTTGCACGATTTAATTGTAGTTGTAGATATTTTTGACCGATATATTTAGGTTTAGAATGATTTTAGTATAGTAACATAAAATAGACATAAATGGGTTCTTTATGACTTTTAAAGCTTCATTTCCTTTAATTAAACTATGTAAATCTTAACTGCTATACTCTTTTATGTATTTCCATGAATCTTTGTTAGTTTAGCATAGTTTAAATGTCTTTTTTTTCTTTTCTTATTTTTAAGTGAAAAACCCCTTGCGGGGTCACCTTGGTCTGAGAGACCACGAATAGGGGGTTTTACACCGTCAAAGTCACCTGGGAGTCACACCCAACCCTTCCCACATCAACATTATCAATTGGATTTTGGATACCCAATTCAGCTTTTTTGGTAGGGTGGAGATTTGAACCTGGGACCCAATTCAACTTTTACATGCTTTATTGATTTCATGTTTTCAATGGCATCTTTATGCATCTTTACTTTTAAGGGCCTCATCGCAAGAGGTTTCCTATGTTTCTTATAATTCTCTGTTATTTCTTTCTACATTCAAATGAGCTTAACATTTGAATCCTTCCTCAATGCGAAGAATAGGGTCAACTCCACCCTAAGGCAGCTTGTGTCGCCTTAAGGGCTTGATAGTGCATTTCATCCTTGAGTGGAATTGAAATAATTGTAATTGCGTATCAAATAGAGTATCCCCAAGAGGGACTTGTAATTAGACACTTATTGATTTTAATGTAATAATAGAGGCATTTCTTGTAATTTCCATTTGTTTTGTCCATTTATGTGTTTGAATATTAATTTTACTTTGTTTATGCAATTACAACATTTTGGGTGCACGCCTTTTTGGTCTTATAGAAGGCGATCATGGTGGAACAACACATAAATAACAATTGACTGTGTTCTTGATTTCTTTTTATTTGTAGGTATAGACCACAGCTATCAACTGTAGGTCAATAATTGAATCGTAGGTTCAACGCACAGTCTACAGTCAAAACCGTAGACCAAACCTGTAGTTTCTAGTTGACAGCACAAACAGTAAAAATCAGAGAGCCAATCATTGCAGGACCTGAGGTAGGCCCTATTTTCAACCCTCTATCATTTTTTTTGCTCCGTATTTTTACAGCATGTATGATTTCAAATGCAAATTAGAAAAAACCACTAAAAAAAGGGTAATTAATTGTCCTAGTTTGCTTTTGCATTTACTTCCATAGAAAGGAGCTGCTAGGAATAGCATACCTGTGATTGTAGTCTGCCCTAGGCTATAGCGTGCTTGATAAAGTGTCTTGTTTGGTTTACATGTGTGAGGCCCAATTAGTGGCCAATTATCATCGTAATGGATATTGTCTCAAAGAGCATCTAGAATAGCTTGCATTTTTTGAATGTAAAACGTTCTTTCATTTGTATAGCCTATAGAAAATGAGCATAAGTGTTATATGATGCATTTCTTTTATGTACATTAAAACAAACCACACACACCACTTGGAACTTAAACACTAGTAATTTTGGCTTCATATCTAGCCACTAGTAGGGTTCAACGATGGTGGGTGTAATCCGTTGGCCCAAATCCTATGAACCTTTGGATACTAGACCAATATCGAATCCAAGAACCTTTTGTACCTTAGAAAATTTACATGTATTCTCTTCGAAGGGTATAACATTGACTAGGGAAAAGTGGGTGAGGATCTGGGAGGACCTGTGCTCCCTAACCGTGTGTGGGCTTCATTACCACACATTATAGGTTGGATTACGTGACTTGGAGTTCATAGCCAAGTTGTCAAGCTACGAGCGTACAAGTGAAAGCCATTAAACTAAGAATAAAATCCAACAAGTTTTGCAAAACACAATAAGAGTTTCTACACTGATACAACACATCTTGAAAACACATCAAACATTTTAGAGCTCACTTTCAAAATTTAATACGAGATAATCATCATTGTATACCTTGTTTGCTTAATAATAAAAGATACATCTAGATGCTAGGTACACAATGGTGGATACACGGGGTGGTCTACAAAGGTCTAAACCTGATGCTAATGACCAACCCCTAACCAATTCACAACAGCATGTGTCAAGTCCTCACCCACATGAGTGAACCAAACGTCATTCAGCAAGCATTAGAGGAGATAACTCAACACGAGGGGACCCCGTAGAGCATACCTCAAATAGAGGACCTTTAGTACACTCCTCTAGGCATAGGATAGAGCAGGGAGCCTCTCAGCATGAGGGTGCTCCACTCGAAAGCCATTACAGAGACTACCTTGCATGTGCATCCACAAGATCGAATGAAAAGTTTGTTGTGCAGGGGACCAGGTTGGTGCCCCTATGTACTAAGTCCACAGGAGGATCCATGCCTCCACCTTTTGAGTATAGAAGGACTAGAGATCCGCCCATTCAGGGGTAGGAAGATAGGCTTGCTTCTGAGCATAAGTCTACCCATACTCCCATGCGTGGTCCACCACACAAGATCACCATTGATATATCAAATGTGGGATCAGTTATTCAAAAGCTGACATTAAAAAAAAATCAGAATGAGCCTTTGGATCCTTCGGTGCTGATGACACACCACCGCATGAGCGGTGGGAGTCTAGATAACTAGAGGGTCTAGGTAGTGTATTATAGTAGTTAGGCTACAAGCCTTCGACTCCACCTACTTGTATCCCGAGTGAGTGTAGTGTGAGCGTCGTCAGGACTACTAGAGAGCATGGAGAGGCTTGTAAGCGCCCTCATGTCACACACCCACTATCTATGCATGGTGGTTCATAGCATAAGACACAATAGGATGTCAATGTCATCTTCACAGATAGATGAAAATGCACAGCACATCATTCTGATGGGTACAAAATCCATAAGATCGCTCGTACAGAGCATGGATACCAGAGGCCTCCCATGACTGATCATATCAATAGATCACGTTGACTGGTATCAGAGTAGAAACACCAACTCCTCCAAGATCAATTAGAGGATGCTCACCTAAAGAGGCAACGCATTGGAGATGAAAATATTCAAGTGTAGAGGCTCCTTAGACAGAGGCTATATGAGCAACGTATGCACAAAGAGTGTATCCTTACCCAAAAAAAGTGTGTAGAGCAGGAGGATAGGCTAGCTAGGGATGGCATATTTCCTCATGATGAGAATAAAGATTGTGTATATAGGAAGGCTTTATCGCAAGCCAATATGCATCAAGAGCGTAGAGATGCTCGTACTCATGCTAGTGCCGAACAGAGGGAGCGGCCACCGCAACTTGATGATCAAAGGCAAAGGTAGCATGAAGAAGAAGAGGGAGGTGGATACAAGTAAGAATATCCTGAGAGCTCCCGAGCTAAGGAGGAAGAAGAGCAACGCCCTCCATATCGTACGAGGAAGATAGTACCTCCTAAGCCACCTCCGTGTCAACTTAGGGAGGAGGACTTTCTATCTTCCGAGGCCTATAAGGCTTTATCCGAGAAGGTCAAAGCCATCGAGAGATAAGGCACGGCTATTCAAAAGCTGACATTAAAGAAAATTCATAATGATCCTTTGGATCCTTCGGTGCCTACTTCGGCTTACCCTGAGCATTTTGATATGCCTAGGTTAGACAAGTTTAAGGGTCATGAAGATGCACAAGAACATATCACGAGCTTTCTAGACGCTTGTTTTTAGATAACAAGCAACGATGCATTGTTGTTGCGTACTTTCATCACGACACCTTTTGGTACATCCCAAGAGTGGTTCAAATAGCTAAAGAAACATAGCATAAATGGTTTCGAGCAATTAACTGATGTCTTTTTTGAATGCTATTCCTTTGGCATCAATAAATAGGCCAATATTTCTAATCTGGCTATGCTAGCTCAGCACGATGACGAGCCAATAGAGTAGTATGGAAAGAGATGGAGGAGACTAATGGTGAATTTGCCATTCCCTATTCCTACCATAGAGTTAACTCGAATGTTTACAAAGAGTTGTGCCAAGCACATATCATTACTGCTATAGCTGCAGTAGTATTCTACATTCGAAAAGGCTTTGGCGTAAGCCAAAGTGATCAAGGACATCAAGTTGCAGGAAGGCAACTTGAAGCTCAAGAATAGGAGAGAGGGACAAAATAAGAGTTCCACAAAAAAATAGGGCAAGTAGGCCCATGCGAATCAAGTGGTGTTGAATCTCCAAAGGGAGGACAAGGGACAACAGAAATAGAATTATCAGGCCCAACCTCCTCCTATGTAATATAAAAAGTGCAACAACAATTATAAGGGCAAGAACAAAGATCAACGCCCACCTCGCCAGTTCACACCATTGACAGAATCACTAACGTCAAATTTCCATCAACTGTGCGAGGCCAAGGAAATTAGATTACTCGAAGTCAAGCTGATAGACCCCAATCAACCCAAATCAAAGGGGTACCAAGAAGATCTATTTTGCATTTTCCATCGAACGAAAGGCCATGACATTGAGGTGTGCTAAACTTTCAAAAACATGGTGCAAAATATGATTGACAAAGGTGAGCTTGTAGTGTCGCACAACCCGTAGGTTCCAGATAATTAGAATATGGGAATTTATAAAAATCCCTTACCAAACCATGAGGCGCCTCGAAACAACGTTGGCCAGGTCAACCAGGTGCGAGTTGAACCACCTACCCAAGGGTTCGTAGGCATGGTGAATGTTGTCACTAGACATGGTAGATATGAACAATAAAATCAACCTCGTGCTCTCATTAAAATACAAGCTACGCCAAATTAGCGACCGACGTAGAATATTCCAGGTCCACCAAAAAGACCAGTGGTGACCATAAGAAGCAGGTTGGTCCAAAACCTGCAGATAACTCCTGTGAAGTTGTCGATATATGAGCTAATACAGTAGTCCCCTAGGCACAAGGAGACTCTTATGGACATTTTGAGGTCCATTGAAGTATAGTCCCAAGATGCATAGGCATTTACTAATTTTGTGGGACATGTATAGCAGTGTCAAGAATCGATGATCCAATTTTATAATCATGAGATAAGGACGATTTCTACAACCATGGCTGACCCATCGTTGCATATAATCACATGTATTAATCACATGCCATTTAAAAGGGTCTTAATCGACACCGGCTCATCGATCAACATAATAACGACCAAGGCATTGAGTCATTTGAAGTTTCCTAAATCACACATTGTGCCCACTACATTTACATTGAGAGCATTTAACAACTCACTATGTTCAACTATTGGCACAATTATCCTACTAGTGCAGGTAGGCCTGAAGACCATCTTTGTGATGTGTCATGTGATAGAAGGGGCATGTAGTACAACATACTACTCAGTAGGCTTTGAATTCATGAAATGCATTGTGTTCCCTCGATATTGCATCAATGTGTGAAGTACATTCATGAGGGATGAGTTCACATAGTATCATCGAACAAAGAACCTTTTAAGTTTGTGAACCTAGTATATTTGCTTGGGGGTTTCATTCTCTTGTCAACGCACCTGGATGTTCGATCGTCATCGTCGGTAAAGAAGCCAAGATGTAAACCAGTAGTACATGTTCAACCAATGCCATTTGTGTCACACAGATCGGAGCACACCACTACCACTTCCCTAAAACTGTCAGCATCAGTCTTGTGTCAGGATGAAAGGAAGTTGAAGGAAAAAATGGGTGAGAAAGAGGAGCATGAGCCCGAGCTAGTCGTCAAGGAGGTTCCCACTCCTATGGAAGTTGAGGAACCCCAAGACAAAGTTGAGGAGGCACCTCAAGCTGCCTCGCTTGCATCTTCAATAGGATCATCCGCATCGAGGGTGATAGTACATCTCGCCAGCATTGGACTAGGCGAGTATATAGTGCAGAATGTGACCTTCGAGCCAATTTTAGAAACTGCATAGGATATGGGCCGACAGCACACCCATCGCTTTTCGATTGGATCAATTGTACCATTGGGTGAGCCATCCAATCAGACTAACTTTATCTATGCAGGGCTATACCAGCTTCCAACACGAGAGCCCATGGATGAAGATGATGACAAACCTTTCGCAGTAAATGTTCGTTATTTATCCAACCCAGAGTATGCCATGGGTATTTTTAAGTTATATCATTGGTACGGATACGGCCTTGGTCTCTTTGAACAAGAACGTAGGACTTTGCTGGAACCATGTTATCAGTTATTCACTGATAGGTTCAGTTTAGGGTTACAGATACGAGGGCAAGATGATTTGCTTGCAGCATCCTTAGATCGTTTGTACCTTAGTATGGCAGACGATGTGGATTTTAATCCATATCATCCGGATCCTTTCAATTTTTGGAGGAATCACCCAATGATATATGTCGTCATCACTGAGCCACTCGAAGATCATCATGAAGGGATCCTTGAGCAGAATGAGATAAACCCCAAATATAACCTGGGACACCAAATTCGTGATGAAATCGATGACACACATGTGCAAGGGTGTAACCCCATTACTGTAGGCAATCTTGAGCTAGGATATCTTTGTAATGAATATGGAGTGAATTCCACCTCTAATGAGTGGACCAGGCTATGACGCAGATGAGGAATACTCAAACGAGGATGAATCTGGGGATGAAGTCGAAGGTGCCTATGTGAGGCCCTTGCATGTGCGTCATTTATTACCTATTGAATCGATACAGGTTATCAAAGAGATCCTTCCCAACATTGATCATTCAAGGAAAGAAGCAAAGCTAGATTTCTTGGCGATGTCACACTTGTGATATAATTATTCGATTTATCTAGATAGTGATGACAGCAATCAAGCAGTCATATTCATGGGGCCACACTTTTCAAAGTGCCCCCTAGGAGTAGGGGTGAATGATGGGTTCTAGTTGTCTGACAGTGACGAAGAAGATGAGTTAGAGAGGGCCTACCTTGGTCCTCCTTATTTGTGTTACCTTCATCAACCCATCAACATAGATGAGGTCTATCGACAGTTACGTGTTGGTCCTCATCTGAGAGCAAGACAGTTAAACCTGGATTAAATTTATCAGTTGGTTAATCCCCTTCTACCGACCTACATGGAGCTCTGGAAACCAAATGATCATATTTTATAGTTAGTGCATATGGAGGATCCAGTTGTTCGTAGTCCTCACAGAGAAGACCCCTTTGTGCCTGTGCCTTTAGAGCCAGATCATGGGTATGAGGACTACGTAGATTTTGTAGAAGTCGGTCTGTGTGGTCCTGAAGATCAATTACATTCCATAAACATGGTCTCCATTGATTTGACCACTCCACTTTGCAATCTAATAGATGGTTTGGCTAATCAAGTTAAGGGGCTCTTTCAGTGTCGATGTCCCGTACTGAAAGCCTATAAAGATCCAGTTGCCACATATTTGGCTAAATTTGAATGGTATGACATCAAGGCAATCCCTCGGTCATCAAACAGGTTTGTAGACACCATGGCATCTTTGGGATCCTTAATCCCTCAGAATTTGTCTACAGATTTCACTACCATCCATGTCAAAATGCTCTCACATTCGATAGCAGAGCGTACAACCTATGATAACAGAGAATCGGTCAACATGATTAGTGTTGAACCAAAAGCTGAATGGTTCTGCAAAGCTGAATACTTCCTTAAGGCACCTTAGGGGTCATTAACCTCTCAGATTCCGATGGGAAGTGGTACCACCATTCACCATAAGGTTGTTTTCAAGTCTGCATTTGCAAAAGTAGATACGCAGGGGGAGCAAGTCGTCTTATCAGTTGAAGCTAAGATTTATCAAAACTAGATGTCACAAATTAAAGACTTCTTAAAAATTAGTATGATCCCATAGGGACTACCGCATGTAGCGAAGCGCATATTTAAATAAAGTGGCTAAATATATCTTAATAGGAGACATCATGTACCGATGATGCTACGATGGAGTTCTCCTTCATTTATTAGAGCCCCAAGAGGCATCATGGGCGATTTCGCAAGCTCATGATGGTACGTGTGGTGGCCATTTCAGCAGCATGGCTATCATCAAGCGCATCCTTCAAATGGGCTACTATCGGCCCACTATGGAGGAGTGCAATGTGTATGTCAAGAACTACGTAAAATGTCAGCATCATACTAATCTTACGCACTTGCCATCGCAGGCCTTATAACCCTATTGTGGCTGCTCCACAACGTACCCAAAAATTGGGGACCCACATTTTTATTTTTGGTATTTGGGTGTTTGCATGTTGGTTTCGAGTGTCTAATGCTCGGCTTGTTTTGAATTTGCATTTATCATTAGTTTTTGTCGATGACTTGTTCTTGTCGACGATATTTTATTGTCGACAACTTTTTCCTTGTCGACGATATTTTATTGTCGACGACTTCTTCTTGCCGATGATTTTTTATCGTCAAATTATTGTCAATTTATTGTCGATGATTTTTTATCGTCAAATTGTTGTTGATGATTTTTAATGTCATTTTGTTGTCGACGATTTTTATCGTCGATGTTGTGTTAGCAATGTTATTGCTAATATTTTTTTGTTAACATTGTGATGGTTAAATTTCTTGTTTTTATCATTCATGTATAATGAGCTTATGTTCTATATATAAAACAGGTTTTATGTTAAAACTTCATTCCACCGTAATACCTCTTTAATATACATCTATACAAAGTAAAACAAACATATCGGTAATGTGACCCGAGTTCAATCTCCATGGTGGATGTGTATAAGAAGCACTACTTAAAAATAAAAATAAAAATAAAATAATATGAAAATGATATATATATATATATATATATATATAAAATATAACAATATATATTAAAACTAAAAAAAAAATACGTGATTAAAACAAGCTCATGGGCTATGTTAATTTTGCCTTAAATTGGATTTAAAATAAGTGGTTTTAATTTTAATTTTTTTTTTTTTAAATCGCATGCTCTTTGTTTTAACTTAAGTTTTGTTTTTTGGTTTTGTGTAGATCCAAAACTGAAGAGAACACATCCCAAGAGGGCCCCACATGACATTCGAGGGTCTCAAGACAACTAGACGTGGATTTAGAAGATGGGAGGCTCGAGGCATTACGGAAGCACATATATGCAGCATGGACGGGAAACGATGTTGTTGACAACATGACCATGTAGACGTTACATCATGTAGTTTACATGCGACAATATGGTGTACACCGCCAACCAATCAGAGGATGACTCAGACGCATGTGGACCTGGTGTAGGTTACAGAATCAACGACAAACAATGGAAATGTTGAAGTTGACGAAAACTTCTCCAACGAACGAAACATGAAATTTCGAGTGATGAAGAGTAGCGCATCAGACCAAATTTTGGATGCTACGCAATTCGAACAGAGTATGGCATGATCATGGGTTACAAGAGCTTGGGTAGCATGAATTCTATAGAAAACGGTGAAAGTAACAGTCGATAGATGCATCACCAGTCAATTAGCCACGACAAGATGACCATGAAGTTCACTACCACGTGGGAAAAATATAACGCAGACCGGAATGGTCGAGGTGGCAGCCAGTCAACGACATTAGTCAAACGGGCAGAGCCTAGTCACGACAGATCTCAACGAATATATTTTAGGTTTCGGGCAACAGTGAATGGGTTCAGGTATCTCACCAAACAATGAAGCCATTGGGGAAATGATGTGGCAATGGGGTACATGGTATCTAGTGTGGGCCACGGTTTTACGATTCAGGAATGTGACCAACACCAGCGGACGTGGCATCACCGACATTAGAACACGGTAGCAGCTCAGACAACATACGTGGACCCCACAGGTTGAGCATGGCAAGGCAATTATTGACCCAAATGAATAGACAATTAATGTTGGATGTCATATACCATGAAGGTGAATACCGTAGACATGACACAAATGAGGTGAAACCATAACCGAGCCTATATATAGAAAATTTCTGCGTTTACCAAAGTGAATGGAGGATGTTCTATTTCATAGCAAATCTGGCGCTCGATTTTGTAGTGTCAGACAGCGATGGCACATCAAAATTTGGGGATGCGGTGCTACGTTAGATGTGCACGTGGGTAGCAACGTAGTAGGTGGTCGGCAGAGAGCAAAGCAGATACATAGCATACATTCACAAGTAAAGTAGCGCTAGATTTAGACGTGAAAACGTGGTTGTGGTCAAGGTATGCTTACAATCTAACGATGACGTTGACAGGGAATTGGCTGTGTACCAACACAGTGGGGAGGATAGGACATAGGTTTCAAGAGTAACGGACCTTGACATATGACTGTAGTGGGCTATCTCCAAGGCAGAGATGAATTGGCAATATAAGGAGTTTATTAAAGATGAACATCTGAATGCTATACTTAAATTAAAATAGGCCCCACGTTAATGTCATAAAGGAGTTATCATGTGGGTAAGCAGCATGTTTTAAATAGAAAGGGAAGTCCAATATTAGAAACTAAGGTAACGTAAGCATTATGGGAAGACGTTACCAAGCCAAAACTAATGAAGAAATTGGATCGTTGAAAATATGAAACTGAAATATTTCTAGTGAACAACAAGAGGGAAAATGAAATGAAATAAGAACAGCCAAACGCAGAATGAAAACGAAAAGAATTGAAAACCAAGAGACCTGAAAATGAAATGAAGAGCCACCAAGGAGAAACGAAAGGTTTTCTGCAAATCTTAAATGTTACATGCAAAGACTAAACAGGGGTTGGAAACTGTTGCAAGCAAATTTGCATATTTGAAGGCAAGAGGGCTATTCTGGGCTTGTTTGGGTTGTTTTTCTTCCATGGACTGGTTTGGGAAAACCAGGAATTCTGTTATTGTAAAATGACACATTTTTAATGAAAGAGTTTTCAAAAATTTGCATCTTATGGACAAGAAAGAAGGAGATTCTCTTTGCATGCTATGGATTTAATGTCTATTTTTTTTCTTTTTCTTTTTTCAAATTTCGAGTTTGTAGATGGAGTTAATGCAAGTTTGATTGGTTGCTTCATGTGAATGCTTGAACCTGAAATTTATTTTAAACCCTAGGAACCAACACTTAGCTTATCCGGATTGTGCTTGTTTTGCAAGTCCAATAGGTTAGGTTGCATGCATGAAAACCTCACATCTTCGGTTTTGACAGAATATGATAGCATCATACTGAATGCATTTTATTTTCAGTTTTTTGCATTTTCTTTCAACTTTTTCTGCATCTTATTTTTCAGAAATTTTAATTTATTTTAATTTTCAGGCATTAAAATAAACATTTAAAAAATATCAAAACCCAAAAATAATTTCACCATTACGTAGGTTATACTTCATACTTCCAATACGCACTTTGAAATTTCATTTTTGGAGTTTTTTAGTATTTTTTAAAATTCATCGAAGTTGTTGTTTTACTACAGATTTTAAAAAATCCGAAAATAGAAAATTTCCATTTTAAGGTCAAATTTCATTTTTTCAGTTTTGTTTTACGCTCATGAGCCTATGATGACATTCCCTTCATGAAAATTCCAATTTCATTGAAGGAGTTATGTTTTATGGCATTTTCACAAATTTCCATTTTGAGCCTAAAATTACCCCCTCTTCATAAAAATTCTAATTTTACGAAAGAGGGGTAATTTGAGTATTACATTGAAGGTCTTTTCTTCAAAGCACTTAATTGTTCATCTTGATGAAAATTTGATTTCATTTAAGAGGGATAAGTTAAAGTGACATTTAAAGCCCTTTATTCAAGGCCATAAATTATTGCCTCTTTGTGAAGATCTATTTCACCAAAGAGGGATGGTTTATTGATCACATTGAAAGCTATCTTCATCTTCATGATAAGAAGCCATATTTGGACTTAATAAAGAAGATAAAATCTACCTTAAAACTCTCAAGATAAAATGAATTAAGGCACTACATCGTGGTCATATGAGGGCCAACTCACATTTTGAAGAACACAAGCTTATACTGAGAGTGGGGGTGAACAGTATAAGACCTCTTTTTACTTTTTCCTTTATACTTCAAAACAGTAAAGCAATATACCCAAAGCAATATCAAAACAAAGCACAATATCATCACAAAGTGACACCAATTTTAACGTGGTTCACCCAGAAAGCCTGGGCTACGTCCACAAAACTTTTCTCTAAAATTTATCTCAAAGTTCTTTTGAAAACCTTCCCAATTACAATGTTTATGAGCCTCGGCCCAAAGGAGATACCTTCCCCCAATCTGAATTTATGAGCCTTTGCTCAAAGGAGATACCTTCCCCTCTATCTAAATTTATGAGCCTATGCTCAAAGGAGATATCTTCCCCTCTGCTCTGGAAATGATCCCTCAGAAGATCAATTGCCTCTACCTCTTGCCAGCACGTCGAACTCCTTTCCACCGAAGACCTCATGTCCTCAATGCTTAGCCTAAGAGACCTCTGCATTCTATGATCACGTCCACAGCAGCTCAGCAACCTGTACCAAACACAGTCAGTCGATCTAGTACAAGTCTTCCTTTGTCTGTTAGATTTATCCAACTCTTGAACAAATCAATCCTCTACATACAAGCCTTCTCAAAGACTTGCCAAATCTGTCCTCGGGTTCTTCTCAAAGAACCAATGCACCTCTGTCCTCAAGTTCTCTGATAGAACTCTCAAACTCAGCTCACAAGTCCTTTGCTAGGACCTGTCCAAATCTGCTCACAAGTCCCCACCAGAACCTGTCCAAAACCTGCTCACAAGTCCCCATCGGAACCTATCCAAAACCTGCTCACAAGTCCCCACCGCAACCTGTCCAAAACCTTAGCAAGCTCACCAAGAAAAACTTGCTTAGCATGAACCCACAAAGAGAATTGTTAGAGATCCAATGTGATTCATCAACCTCATAAAAGCATAAAGAGAATTGTTAGAGACTCAATATGTTCTCTACTTATCTCCCAGTATCAATATCAACTCAATCTCAATATCAACAGAATAAGATGGATGTAGTAAGCTTTTCTCAAGAACATGAAACACAACCCAATAATTGCCAACCATGCAATATCTCATATAACAATGATACTCATGTTCTTTCCACAACCAATTAGGGTTTTAACAACAATGCTCATCAAACAAGGTTTAGTCAACCAACACCATTCAACTCAACATCAACCTTGAAGCATTCAACCAATCATCACAAGAAAAGGAAACAAGTAGAAATCTTTTTCCCTCCACACTTATTTTCAGAAAACCATCAATCAATAACAACCATGGAAGAATGTGCCCATACCTTTACTTTGATGAAGAAGGAGAACTCAAAAACTGTCACAACATTAACTCTCAATTTACCACCAATTAGAGTTAGCAACTATACAATAATACACAATAATAAAGATCCAAAATAACACCTTATTACTCTAACTTAATATTAACCACCAAAATTGTAATATACATACAAAGTAAAATCTCTTTACACCTTATTACTCCACATAAGCATCAAGCATTAATAATAACAATGTCAAAAAAAAGATTACAACTTAACCTTATACCACCATCAATAATTCTTGATCAAATCAACTCAAATATTCCAAGTCAACAATAAAAGGATTTACCTTGGCAATACTTAGTTCTCCAACCTTAGGAGAAATGAGGAGCCACCACTATAAGCGCTAAAGCGCATTCTCCTCTACTTACGTAGCCCAATCACAGCCGTTCTCCTTCGTGCATCGCAACAAAAGGAAAAATGCACTCGATGTGATTCGAAACCTGTATCTATGCCTAGCAAGCGCCTTTACTCAAACTCCATCATCGTTGGAGCACAAGTTCTCGACAAAGAAATATTAAACTATCCTTTGTTTTATCTTCACTTGATCGTAGGATATGGAAAACGTATTCATTTTCCTAGCACTGTCCAAAACATAAGTCACTAAATGCTTGCATTAATCATCTCACAACATAGTCTAGAAAAACATAGTTCAGGTGCAATTATCAATCCACTAACGTCAAGCAAAATAGTAAGGATGCAGCCCAAGCTCAAATCTGAGTATGCCAAGCACGATTTCCAAGACACAGATCAAACACGATTTCAAAGACGTCAATTGGAGATTCGAAGACACAGAGCAAGCACAAATCGAAGACACCAAGCGCTATTCGAATGATACAGAGCAAACACAAATCGAAGACTCCAAATAATCGGTGGTTCTCTTACTTTAGAAAATCATCCCCACTTATATAGCCATTTCTCCTTAACTGTTTGACGTTGGCGCTCCTCCAATGATGGCAACACGTCGACGAAAGAAAACTTTATCTGCGTCGCTTAAGGGTTAAAAGACCCTTTAATAATAATTAAAATAATAATTATTATTATTTTATTAATAATAAATTAAACTTAGACCTTTGTCAAAGGTTTGAGTTAATTTAATTATTAATAATAAACATGGACCTTCAAGGTTTTTCAAGAAGCAAAAACCTTTGCATTAAGTTAAGCTTGGTTTCAATAAAAACCCTTAATGAGTCCAAATGGTTTTAAGAAAAACCTTTAACCTTGTCACCATGGTTTTAATAAAAACCCTTTAACAAATGAAGTTTTCTCAAGATATTTTTGACATCACACTCTTTTTGATATCAACACAAACATGCATTTTGACATCAATGACAACTTATACACTTGAGCAAAAGCAATGTACCCAAAGTACCCAAAATTGCCAACACATTTGCTTTATTTTGGTTTAATGAACAATCACTAAAGTTTCATGGTAAAATAAACCAACATTGCCCCTTGTTTACAGTTACTTGCAATCACTAAGGTGTTCCAAGCATTTAAATTGAATATCTTTATTTGAGATTACTAATATACATATGCAAATGCTAATATAGCGGAGACCTTGGAGAAGTTGTTTGTTTAACTTATTTGCAAGAGGGGATTTGAAACCCAAATCCTAAGGGAGAGTGTACTTTCACAATTGGGTGAAAATACCACTCAACATATTTGGCGCTAAAAGGAAAGCCTGAATTGGTTTATTTCAGTGTGATTTAAATGCTATAGGAATTTAATTTTGAATATTTCATGCCCTATTGATTATTATCTTTAGCCCTCTTTTAACAATACAACCTTGTAGTGTTAAAAGGAGGACATGAATTACTATGCAGCATGGTTCTAATGCTTTTGATTGTTCATATAGGAATAATGTGTTTTGATTTGATTTTGAAAAATTTTGGTCTTGACTAACGAGGTTGTCTCCATGCAATTACTTTCATTTGATTTTAATGGATACATCTCTTGGTTGATGCTAACATGATTATTCACACGTTACATGTTTGATATTTGCTAGTCATTTCATACTTTGTAAAGAATTATTTTGTCTAAAATGTATTCGGTGTCAGTATTATGCTCTTCACTTGCGTGTAAACCATATTCCAAAGCCTCTCACCCACTCATAGGAATCCAAAGAATAAAACCTAGAAAATTGTGATCCCACCGGATACCCTTGTTACAGAAGATCTTTCTGTGGTGCATCTAGCGAACTTGCATCGGTGGTGTCAATTGCCACTAGTGTACCAATTATCAATACCATTTCCACGGTTCTTGTAGGGTTATCATCATCGATTTTGAATTAGATGGCCCAACCTCCACCAACTCCTTGGTACGGAGCCCATAACATTCCGTTGAATATCACAAGGGATATTCATGATATCCCTAAGAATATAGAGAGATTTTTGCCCAAATACAAACCGGATGGCCCAAGGACCGCAGAAGAACATATTCAGGCATATAGGGATGTTTTGATAATATTGCAAGTTCAACATGAAGATGTGGCTTGTAGACTCTTCCCCATGAGCCTAGACCAAGTGGCCTACGAGTGGTATATTTGCTTACCTATTGGTTCCATTACGTCATGGACGCAAATGGAGAATGCTTTTGTCAACCAATTCAGGTCACCATTAGATCCCACAATCATCTACAATCAGTTCATTACATGCAAAAGAGGCCAGGGTGAGCCAATTCAAACTTTTAATCAGAGATTTCATAAGTGCTATAATAGAGCAATTCGTTATTTTGCCATTGATCCCGTAGTAGCTTTGCAAATATATTTTGGGGCATTGGATCCTATGACGGCAATGTTTGCAAGGCGAAATCCTCAAGTTACCATGCTTGCTCTAGCCTACAATGAAGCTATGACCATTGAACAACAAATGACACCACAGGGTTATGGGTTTCCCCTGATGCCTATGGTAGGACAATATGGTCCATATGGTCAAGATCCTATGATGAATCGGATCATGGCACCACAAATGCCAGGCATGAATGCTTTGCCTTATCAACAACCATATTCATCAACACCCGCTTACACACCCATTCCAATTCAACCAATCACATCCATTCCCCCCATTCCTTCATTTTTGCAAAATAGTCAACTAGACTATGCAAGGAGCTAGTCCGATTAATTCTCGGGCTATAGTTCCTTTCCCCAATCCAATTCCAATTCAAAGTGTGAATCCCTATGCAAATCAAGTTGCTCAAAATCCAACTCAAATGTTAAGTCAAGATCTCACCAATTATGCAAACCCTACTGGAACTAGCAATAACATAGCTCAACCAAAAGAGATTTATTCAGAGGTTGAAGAGCTCAAAAATATGGTTCACAAATTGAGTAATGATTTGGTTCAAAAATAGAAGTATGAATCCCATGCCCCTCACCCAAATCAAAATTTCAACAATAGAGGGAGATAGTGGAATACAAAGCCAAACAATGGGGGTGTGCCTTCCCCTATTGCTAATCATATAGATACTTCTGCAGGACCAAGTCACTCTAGTTCCATTCTTAATATTTCTGATTTTGCATGGGAAAAGGGGTGTAGATTGCATAATACAAAGGAGCATAATGAAAGGAATTGTCCCAAAATCGCTAGGTATACCCATTGTCTCCAAGCTCAAGTGGATGATTTGGAACTTGTGCCAAATGAGGGTCCACCCCAACATCAACAAGGAGATGACAACATTTTGGTGGTGGAAACTCTATATCGTCAAGAAAGTGAGAATGAGGAAGAAGAGGATGAAATCTTGGAACAGGAAGTGCAAGCTTTTAGAGAATTTAGAAAGGGGAACCATGGATACCATTTGAGGAGTAAGTTCAAAACCCCTAAAACATCCTCAACTCCACCAAACAACTCTATCCTTCCTCCTGATACTAAGGCTGATAATAATCCCTCTCCTCCATCTGGAAGAGAAACATCTAAGGCCATGCAAAAAACGTTGAAGCTTGAGAAGTCAACTTATGACATAGTGGAGGATTTAAGGAAGTCCAAGTCTAGCCTTTCATTTTTAGAGGCGGCTAGGTTGCCCGGCCAAAAGGAAGCATTGATAAAGGCTTTGGACTCACCTAGTCAAATACAGGAAGGAAAGGAAGTTGAATCTCACATGGTTTTATGAAAGGAAAGACGAGATGTCCCTCCTTTTTTATTGATTGTGAGGATTGTTGGCAAAAATTTGCACAATTGTTTGGTGGACACAGGTGCCACAAGTAACCTCATGCCTTCAGAAATTTGTCAAATGCTAGGCCTAGAGCTTGTTTCTTCTAAATGCAAGGTTTTGCAATTGGATCGGTCTGAGGTAAATGTGGTAGGGACCCTCTACGATGTTAAGATCCAACTCAATTCTGAACCTAGGGTCCAACAGGTGGTTGATATTTTGGTTGTCAATATCCCAAGTCGATATGGAATGCTACTTGTGAGGGATTGGATGAAAAGTTTGAATGGTTATTTCTCCATCGATTTCTCACACATGTGGCTACCTTGGAAGGGGATTGGTAATCAAATTAGAGTGGAAAATGAGCCAAGGCTTAAGGAAATCATCACGAGAATTCAACAAGCCAAATGAAGTTCAATTTCTTGAACCTGAGTTAGGAGTCTATGCTTTTGATGTTGAAAGAGCTACCGAAGAACCTCAAAAAGAAACATTTTCTTGTAGCTCTTTTGAAGAAGATAATCTCGTGTGGTTACTCAAGTTTGATGGATCTAAGTCAAAACAAGGGGTAGGAGCTGGAGTTGAACTCACTTGTCCAGGAAGTAAACCATTGTTTGTTGCCTATAGATTGCAATTTCCTTGCACTAACAATGTGGCAGAATATGAAGCTCTTATCTTTGGATTACAATTGGCTTTGAGCAAGAAGGTTAAGTGTTTGAAAGTATTGGGAGATTCAGAGTTGGTGGTCAAACAAGTTAAAGGACAATATACCTGCCACGACAAGAGATTGAGCCTTTATAGAACTAGGGTGAGGGACCTCATTGAGGAATTTGATGCTTTTAATATATCCCTTATTTCTAGGAAAGGAAATCATATAGCTGATTCTCTTGCAGTCACTGCAGGCATGCTAAATCCGGTTGACATAAAAAAATGCAATAAGTTTTCCATTGAGTTAGTCCCTTGCCCATCGATACCTGATAACGTCAGAAACTTGCAAGTTTTTGAGAATGATAGACACATTTTCAAATTTGTCACCAATTCAGGTATTTTTGAGAACCAAGTGATTGATGAAGATCAAAGGTGGCAAGAAGAAATAGAAGGAGAAAGCGAAGCTACATTTCAATCCAACAAGATACCTAAGAACATTGTTTCATTGGAGAAGATGTTTGATATGGGATATAAAGCTAGAAAAGGAAAAAGGGTTCCACTTCCTAAAGATGCTTGTGACCTAATCAATATAGGGAGTGTAGATAATCCATGTGAAGTGTACATTGCAAAGGCATGTACAACTTATGAGAGAGAAAATATAATACGTGCATTAAAGTATTACATGGATTGCATTGCTTGGAATTACAATGAGTTGAAAACGTATGATCAAAACGTTATTATGCACACCATTCCTCTAAAACCGGATTCCAAACCCTTCAGACAAAGACAATGACCTGTTAACCCATTACTTGAGCCCTTGATAGAGAAAGAGGTCAAGCGATTATTGGACGCAAAGATAATATTTCCCGTTAGGCACTCAACTTGGGTCGCTAATCTTGTTCCGATGAGAAAGAAGAATGGAGAGATAAGGCTATGCATAGATTTTAGAAATCTCAACAAAGCCTCACAAAAGGATAATTACCCATTGCCATCAATTGATGAAATCTTGCAAACGGTGAATGGGTCTAAAATGATGTCTTTTCTTGATGGGTATTCTGGATACAATCAGATTCTTATTCATCCCAATGACAGGATGAAGACGACCTTCACAACCAAATGGGGAACATTTGCCTATAGAAGAATGCCTTTCGGATTATTAAATGCAGGTGCAACATTTCAACGTGCCATGGATTATGCGTTTAAAGGGCTCATAGGTAAATGTATCATTGTGTATGTGGATGACATTCCTGTGTTTTCAAAGGAAAGAGAAGACCATGTGAAAGATTTGAGGAAAGTTCTCCAAAGGTGTAGAGAGCACGAAATTTCTTTAAATCCCAAAAAATGCATCTTTGGAGTGACAGAAGGAAGATTGCTTGGCCATATCATTTCAAAAGAAGGTATCTCCATTGATCTAGAAAGGATAGAAGCTATCCAAAACTTGCCTCTCCCGGGTAGCAAAAAGGAATTGAGATCTTTCTTTGGGAAAATCAATTTTGTGAGGAAGTTTATTTTTGGCTTCATTGAGATAGCTAAACCACTGAATGAGATGCTTAAAAAGGATGTGAATGTCAGATGGAATGAAGAAAGTAGGGTTGCCTTTCAAAGCATCAAGGATGCTATTTCTAGAGCCCCTGTCCTTATAAGTCCAGATTATTCTAAGCCTTTCTTTATTTATGCTTTTGCATCTGAACACTCTTTTGCGAGTGTCTTGACTCAGAAAGGTGAAGATAACACAGAAAATCCCATAGCTTTTCTAAGTGCTCCTTTGAAGGATGCTCAATTGAGGTATTCCATTCTCGATAAGCAAATGTATGCACTTTTCAAAACAGTAAAAAAATTCAGACATTACATTGTGCATAGTAGGGTCTTTGCCATTGTGCCTGACCCTGCTGTCAAAACCATGTTTGTGCAAAACGAGCTAGGTGAGAGAAGAGGTAAATGGATTTCTACCATTCAAGAATTTGATCTTGAAATTCAACCCATGAAACTAGTTCGTGGACAAGGACTTGTGAAAACAATTGTTGAGAACAATCCCCAAGTCACATGCCAATATTCAAATGTAGAGCACATTTCCAAAGATGATTGGTATGTTGATATTGTGTATTTTCTGCTAAATGGTAAGTGTCCATCACATCTTAATTCTACTCAAAGAAGAGCCTTGAGACTTAAATCTGCCAATTATCTTATTAGGTCTGGTGCTCTTTACAGGAAAAATCACGAGGGAATTTACCTACGATGCTTAAATCAAGAAGAAGCTACCAATGTTTTGCAAGAGTTTCATGGTAAATACGGAACTGGCCATGGTTCGACAAATTCAACAGCACATCAAATCTTAAGAGCGGGATATTATTGGCCCCACATTTTTAAAGATGCACATGCACACGTGCGATCTTGCCATATTTGTCAAGTGGTTGCCAATAGAGAAAGGAATGCAGCTATGCCATTGCAACTTGTAGTTGAGATGAGACCATTTGCACAATGGGGATTAGACTTCATTGGGGTTATTAACCCAAATTCTTTAGATTCCCATAAATTCATACTCACAGCTATAGATTATTGCACTAGGTGGGCAGAAGCAATTCCTACGAAGCATTCCACTACGGATGTGGTAATAAAATTCCTCGAAGATCACATCGTAACAAGGTTTGGAATGCCCGATTCTATTGTAAGTGATAATGGTAAGGCTTTTGTTTCCACTCAATTTGCAAATTGGGCATATGATAATAAGGTGAGTTTAAAGTTTTCGTCTAACTATTACCCTCAAGGCAATGGTTTGGCAGAATCTTCAAATAAAAATTTGTTAACCATCATTAAGAAGTTATTGGAAAAGAATTCTCGGGATTGGCACAACCAATTAAAATTTGCTCTTTGGGCAGATAGGACTAGAGAAAAAGAATCAATAGGGAATACACCTTATCATCTAGTTTATGGGCAAGATCCAATTTTTCTTGCAAATTTGAAGCTTCAAACCCTTCGTTTCACACAAGAATACCTTGGAACTGATAATCACATTGAGGCTAGATTAAGTCATCTAATGCACCTTGATGAAAAAAGAGAAGAAGCCATGCTCCACATGAGCAAACATCAAGATGTGGTCAAAATATGGTTTGATAAAAGAGCCAAAATTAAGTCTTTTAGGATCTCTGACTTGGTTTTATTGTGGGATAAAAAACATGAGGAGAAAGGGGATCACAAAAAGTTTGATTGTCTTTGGTTAGGCCCTTATCAAATTTCCGAAATCCTAGGGGAAAATACTTTCAGATTAAGAACTTTGGATGGGAAATATTTGATGTTACCGGTTAATGGGCAAGTTCTAAAGCATTATTTTAGCCCTTAAGTCATGTGAGATTTGTACCATATTGTACATTTGTATATAATTTTTTGGTTTTGATGTTGGTTTTGCATTTCAGTTTTGGTTTTAAGTTTTGTGTGTTGGTCCTTTGGACACTTTTGGTTTGTCTTAAAAAAAAAAAAAAGCGAGATGTCAACTTATGTCCTTATGAATGTTGACTAAGACTAAGAGAATATGAAACATCGGAATTGTATTGTAGAAAGCTCCACGAGTATCGCAAACACATTAAAGAATATCGTTTGGAACTTGTGATGCATGAAGTTGTCGGTTTTACAAATTATGGCAAAGTAGGTGGTATACTCCATCTGCATTTCAAAAAAACAATGCATTCATCCATAGTTCATGTTACATTCCACATTACATAAACATTGCATTTCACTTGCATCCACATTTCAAATACAATCATTGAAAAGGTGTCGAATCCTCTTAGGGTTATTACATAACATATATTAAAAGGATCCTAAGGTTGGGAACTGATGCCCGAACTATCTTGAACCAAACACGTTCTACACATATTAAAGAGGATCTTGAGCAAAATGGTCAAAACCATACTTGGAAGAAAAGGTGAGGCGAAAGGAGTATTTCGTGTCTGTCCTATCATGCAACATAATCCTTAAAACAATGGTTTTTACCACTCCCATAGTGCTTAAAGCCTAAAATCGAGTAGTAAGGATAGGGTTAAATCCCCATCGAACTTAGGTTGAGGATCCAACTCCCCAAAGCTCTGATTTGACCTTCATGGAGTAGTAAGGATAGGGTCTAATTCTCATCTCGCTTAGGTTGAGAATCCGATTCCCCAAAGCTTCTATTTTGCCTCCATCACGCTTTGAGAAATTAAAAGCGCGATCTACACTCAAGAACTTGAAATTCCAAAGCAAATATTTTTCATTCTACTTTCATTTCATCATTGATATTGGATTGGAAGGATCGTACTACATGTCCCTTGCAAGGATGGGTAGTCATCCCCAAGGTTCAAGAAATCAAAAGTAAAGTCAAATCCTGGATTATGGGGTTGATCTCCATCGGGGCTATAGACGCCTGATTGGCAATGGAGTATGCTCATGCGTGGCAACATGTCTTGTCTAAAAGCAAGACCACTGACTGCTCAAACGGACAGGCTAGCCTGACAGTTTCATCCATAACGAGGTTAAATCATTTTGTTCAAGATGAGGTAATGAACTCCATATCAGAGTAGTAAGGATAGGGTTAAATTCCCATCTCGCTTAGGTTGGGAATCCTATTCCCCAAAGCTCCGATTTCACTTACACTTGCACATGGGTTCAAGATGGTAGTGACACATAACCAACTTTGAGATCTAGTAAATTAATTAAGTATACACATATTTGGTCCTAAGAGGGTTTGACAGTTTTAATATGTTTGTTCATGGTACTAGAAAGTTTGAGCCTTTGCAAAGGAGGTTGTTATATCTCTAGCATCTTCACCATACATTAAATCCTACTAGAATCATCCATAACTTCTCATATGCATGAATCATAAGTGAAACAGATGATGGAATGTTGATCAATTTCAAACGATAAGGAATGAATCACATTGCACACATTGAGCTGATGCTGAATAATTCTAATGCTTCATGTATTTCTCGTCTAGTTTCATTCTTTGGATATTTGTTGACGCTTGTGTTTGAAGTTTTGTAGGTTTTCAAGTTGGGTTCTCACCGAAATGCTCAAGAGCATTTCCCAATGAGAGTCGCCATTTGTTGTGGTTGCTCCACAACGTACCCCAAAATTGGGGACCCACCTTTTTATTTTTGGTATTTGGGTGTTTGCATGTTGGTTTTGAGTGTCTAATGCTCGGCTTGTTTTGAATTTGGATTTATCATCAGTTTTTGTCGATGACTTGTTCTTGTCGATGATTTTTTATTGTCGATGACTTTTTCTTGTCGACGATTTTTTATCGTCAAATTGTTGTCAATTTCTTGTCGATGATTTTTTATCGTCAAATTGTTGTTGACATTTTTTTAATGTCATTTTGTTGTCGATGATTTTTATCATCAATGTTGTGTTAGCAATGTTATTGCTAATATTTTGTTGTTAACATTGTGATGGTTAAATTTCTTGTTTTTATCATTCATGTATAATGAGCTTGTGTTCTATATATAAAACAGGTTTTATGTTAAAACTTCATTCCACCTTAATACCTCTTTAATATACATCTATACAAAGTAAAACAAACATATCGGTAATGTGACCCGGGTTCAATCTCCATGGTGGATGTGTATAAGAAGTATTTACTTAAAAATAAAAATAAAAATAAAAATAAAAATAATATCAAAATTATATATATATATATAACAAAAAGATAACAATATATATTAAAACTAAAAAAAAAATACGTGATTAAAACAAGCTCATGGGCTATGTTAATTTTGCCTTAAATTGGATTTAAAATAAGTGGTTTTAATTTTAATTTTTTTTTTTAAATCGCATGCTCTTTGTTTTAACTTAAGTTTTATTTTTTGGTTTCGTGTAGATCCAAAGTTGGAGAGAACACATCCCAAGAGGGCCCCACATGACATTCGAGGGTCTTAAGACAACTAGACGTGGATTTAGAAGACAAGAGGCTCGAGGCGTTACGGAAGCACGTATATGCAACATGGATAGGCAACGGTGTTGTTGACAGCATGACCATGTAGACGTTACATCATGTAGTTTACATGCGATAATATGGTGTACCCCGCCAACCAATCAGAGGATGACTCAGACACATGCGGACCTAGTGTAAGTTACAGAATCAACGACGAACAATGGAAATGTTGAAGTTGACGAAAACTTCTCCAACAGACGAAACACAACATTTCGAGTGATGATGAGTAGCGCATCAGACCAAATTTTGGATGCTACGGGATTCGAACAGAGTATGGCATGATCACGGGTTACGAGAGCTTGGGTAGCATGAATTCTATAGAAAACGGTGAAGGTAACAGTCGATAGGCGCATCACCAGTCAATTAGCCACGACAAGATGACCATGAAGTTCACTACCACGTGGGAAAAATATAACGTAGACCGAAATGGTCGAGGTGGCAGCCAGTCAACGACGTTAATCAAACGGGCAGAGCCTAGTCACGACAGATCTCAACGAATATATTTTAGGTTTCAAGCAACAGTGAATGGGTTCAGGTATCTCACTAAACAACAAATCCATTGGGGAAACGATGTGACAACGGGGTACGTCGTATCCAGTGTGGGTCGTGGTTTTACGATTCAGGAATATGACCAACACCAGCGGACGTGGCATCACCGACATTAGAACACGATAGCAGCTCGAACAACATACATGGACCCCACAGGTTGAGCATGGCAAGGCAATGATTGGCCCAAACGAATAGACAATTAATGCTGGACGTCGTATACCACAAAGGTGAATACCGTAGACATGACACAAATGAGGTGAAACCATAACCGAGCCTATATACAAAAAAAAATTGCGTTTACCAAAGTGAATGGAGGATGTTCTATTTCATAGCAAATCTGGCGCTCGATTTTGTAGTGTCAGACAGCGATGGCACATCAAAATTTGGGGATGCGGTGCTACGTTAGATGTGCACGTGGGTAGCAACGTAGTAGGTGGTCGGCAGAGAGCAAAGCAGATACATAGCATACATTCACAAGTAAAGTAGCGCTAGATTTAGACGTGAAAACGTGGTTGTGGTCAAGGTATGCTTACAATCTAACGATGACGTTGACAAGGAATTGGCTGTGTACCAACACAGTGGGGAGGATAGGACATAGGTTTCAAGAGTAACGGACCTTGACATATGACTGTAGTGGGCTATCTCCAAGGCAGAGATGAATTGGCAATATAAGGAGTTTATTAAAGATGAACATCTGAATGCTATACTTAAATTAAAATAGGCCCCATGTTAATGTCATAAGGGAGTTATCATGTGGGTAAGCAACATATTTTAAATATAAAGGGAAGTCCAATATTAGAAACAAATGTAATGTAAGCATTATGGGAAGACGTTACCAAGACAAAACTAATAAAGAAATTGGATCGTTGAAAATATGAAACTGAAATATTTCTAGTGAACAAAAAGAGGGAAAATGAAATGAAATAAGAACAGCCAAACGCAGAATGAAAATGAAAAGAATTGAAAACCAAGAGACCTGAAAATGAAATGAAGAGCCACCAAGGAGAAACGAAAGGTTTTCTGCAAATCTTAAATGTTACATGCAAAGACTAAACAGGGGTTGGAAACTGTTGCAAGCAAATTTGCATATTTGAAGGCAAGAGGGCTATTCTGGGCTTGTTTGGGTTGTTTTTCTTCCATGGACTGGTTTGGGAAAACCAGGAATTCTGTTATTGTAAAATGACACATTTTTAATGAAAGAGTTTTCAAAAATTTGCATCTTATGGACAAGAAAGAAGGAGATTCTCTTTGCATGCTATGGATTTAATGTCTATTTTTTTCTTTTTCTTTTTTCAAATTTCGAGTTTGTAGATGGAGTTAATGCAAGTTTGCTTGGTTGCTTCATGTGAATGCTTGAACCTGAAATTTATTTTAAACCCTAGGAACCAACACTTAGCTTATCCGGATTGTGCTTGTTTTGCAAGTCCAATAGGTTAGGTTGCATGCATGAAAACCTCACATCTTCGGTTTTGTCATAATAGGATAGCATCATACTGAATGCATTTTATTTTCAGTTTTCTGCATTTTCTTTCAACTTTTTCTGCATCTTATTTTTCAGAAATTTTAATTTATTTTAATTTTCAGGCATTAAAATAAACATTTAAAAAATATCAAAACCCAAAAATAATTTCACCATTGCGTAGGTTATACTTCATACTTTCAATACGCACTTTGAAATTTCATTTTCGGAGTTGTTTAGTATTTTTTAAAATTCATCGAAGTTGTTTTACTGCAGATTTAAAAAATCCGAAAATAGAAAATTTCCATGTTAAGGTCAAATTTCATTTTTTCAGTTTTGTTTTACGCTCATGAGCCTATGATGACATTCCCTTCATGAAAATTCCAATTTCATTCTAAGAGTTATGTTTTATGGCATTTTCACAAATTTCCATTTTGAGCCTAAAATTACCCTCTTCATAAAAATTCTAATTTTACGAAAGAGGGGTAATTTGAATATTACATTGAAGATCTTTTCTTCAAAGCACTTAATTGTTCATCTTGATGAAAATTTGATTTCATTTAAGAGGGATAAGTTAAAGTGACATTTAAAGCCCTTTATTCAAGGCCATAAATTATTGCCTCTTTGTGAAGATCTATTTCACCAAAGAGGGATGGTTTATCGATCACATTGAAAGCTATCTTCATCTTCATGATAAGAAGCCATATTTGGACTTAATAAAGAAGATAAAATCTACCTTAAAACTCTCAAGATAAAATGAATTAAGGCACTACATCGTGGTCATATGAGGGCCAATTCACATTTGTTTTATTTTGGTTTAATGAACAATCACTAAAGTTTCATGGTAAAATAAACCAACATTGCCCCTTGTTTACAATTACTTGCAATCACTAAGGTGTTCCAAGCATTTAAATTGAATATTTTTATTTGAGATTACTAATATACATATGCAAATGCTAATTTAGCGAAGACCTTGGAGAAGTTGTTTGTTTAACTTCTTTGCAAGAGGGGATTTGAAACCCAAATCCTAAGGGAGAGTGTACTTTCACAATTGGGTGAAAATACCACTCAACAAGCCCATCCAAGCGGCTTGGCCATTTGCTCAGTGGGGATTAGATCTTATAGGCAAGATCTCTCCTCCGTCATCGGGCCGACATACATTCATAATCACGGCTACTGAGTATTTTACAAAGTGGGTGGAAGTAATACCCTTAACAACAACTAGAGCTCGTATAACAAAGTTTATACTAGAGCATATCATGAATCATTTTGGGATTCCATCCAAAATAATATCAAATAATGGAACGTCATTCAATAACAAAACTATGAGAGCTTTGACATCTAAATATAGAATCAAACACAATTTTACGACTCCATACTATCCGCAAGCAAACGGGCAGGCTGAAACTTCAAATAAGACAATGGTGGCGATCTTGAAAAATACGGTACAAGAAAACCACAAGGACTGACATATTCAGCTGCCCCTTGCATTATGGGCTTACAAGACTAGTATTCAGAAGCCCACTGGGGAAATGTCGTTCTCACTAGTATATGGCGCTGAGGTCATTATGCCCTTGGAATTGGAAATTACAACGTTGCACGTCGTATTGAAAGAGTTCATCGATAACGACACCGCGTGGCAAGCTCGACTGGATCAACTGACGTTGTTGGATGAACGTCACGTGAATGCCTTGAAGCATCTTCGCATTTATTAGAAGCGATTAAAATGAGTTTACAATATCAAAGTCCACCATAGAGACTTTGAAGTTAGGGATCTTATCTTGAAAGATAACCAACAAAACTCTAATTTATCGTCAGATATGCGAGACAAATTTGCGGATAACTAGCTAGGACCCTACATCATATCTAAAAAGATTGGTCCGGGTACCTATCGCCTAACATCACTAGGAGGTGTTGAAGAGCCTAAACCTCTCAACATCATCCATCTTAAGGCGTTTTATGCTTGAAGAGCATAGTAAAAGGCTCCGAGAGTTGCTTGTAATCGCTCGATCATCCCAAAAAGCTCCAAAGGCATATGTAAGCCCTTTGGTCAAACTCAAAAGCTCCGAGGATTTTTCTAAAAACCACTCGATCATCCCAAAAGGCTCCAAGGGTTCCTGAAACCGCTTGTTCGTGTCATCCAAAAGGCTTTGAGGGTTTGCTTATAATCGCTCGATCATCTTAAAAGGCTCCAAGCTCGTCTATGAGTAGTTTGGTCAATCAAAAGGCACTGTTTGGTCAATCAAAAGGCACCAAGAGTTCCTGAAAAACTACTTAGTCAACCCAAAAGCTCCAAGGATTCTCGAAATCGCTTGGTCATCACAAAATGCCCCAAAGGTGCCCATAATCCTTTTGGCCAATCATAAAAGCTCCAAGGGTTCCTAAGAATCGCTTGGTCAATCTAAAGGCTCTAGAGGCATGTACTTGTTGTTTGGTCATAGATAAGGCTCAAAAACTCATAAAAAGTATAAAATCAATCAAATCCAAAAAAAATTGGTAAAGCATAAAATCCAAAAACATTTGCATTTGCATTTGAATTTTACATTCTCATTTTGCATTCACACATGCATCCACTGCATTATTGCATTGCATATAGGCATTCGTCATTCATTGCATTTTGTGGGAGGGATTATGTTTGTCAGTCTTACAAACAACACCACATTTGTGTCTAAATCATGCATATCTGCATTTATCATGATCCATCATTCATGTGAATAATTGTGTTTTTCAACACAACCTATAATGTTTCTATGGAGATATGCTCAGGTTTTTCGATCACTCAACCATACCTAGAGATCTTATCAAGAGTTGGTAGAAAGTTTGTTTTGCTTTTGTAGTTGAGGTTCACTTAATATAGCCCTTAGCATATCAAAAGCCTATCACTAATCAACAAATTAAACAATCCTAATAAGGACTAGGGGAAGATGAAAGTCGCGAAGTAGGATCGAGTATTCTGAAGTGAAGAGTTATTCTTGCTTATCCCTTTGTGCGAATGGTATGGGAAATGTTGGCAGTTGGCAAAAGGACATGTTAGTTCCCTATTCAGAATCCCTTGCTTACAATAAAATGAGCAATATCCCAAAGTGATATCCCACATCAATCCTCAAGATTGATACCTTAGATCGTTATCATAGATCGACTTCCCAAGATTGATATCTCATATTGATATCATAAGATCAATATCCTCAATCGATATACCAAAAACAGTTTTCCCAAGTAAATCCCCCAAAGGAAGGTTTTTGAAGAAGATTATCAAATGTAAATACCTAAAAGTGAAGATCAAATAAAGATCATAAAATAGGCTCAAATCAAGTTCAAAATGAAGATCATAAATCAAAGTTCGAGTGAAGATCAAATGAAGATCATAAAATCCAGTTTGAAGAGAGATCAAATGAAGATCTAGAATGAAGATGGAATCGACTCCCTTGTTTCACTACATATGAGCCAGTATCCCAAAAATTGAATGATAGAAAGAAATGAGCCTGAATCCCTGAAATTGTCGACACTACTGTACCTTACACATGATGATATGTCTGATACACTTGCATCTCGTTTGTGGGTAGACCAATGTTTGAATGTAGAGGAGCTAGCTTCAAGTGACCTACATTGCCTAATGGCTTAGTCCAACTAAAATTTAAACTTGGGATTGGATAAGACATTTGTGGTGCCCCTATCTTAGCAATGGGCTGAAAGAATTCCGCTTGACATCGAGGAACGCTTATGTCTTATCTTAAAATAATCAAGTGCCCACACAAGGATAATGAACAGTTAAGGCCTATCTTAGCAAAATCCTTTTATCTTAGAAGTCTAGTGTGGTTAGTATGCAACTGTTCATAAGTCTATTAAGGTGTTTGAGTCTCATGGAAAACCTCAAAAATCTCTCTAAAAATCAACAAATGCTAAAAAACATAAACCATCAAATGGTAAAAGTCATTACAAATCATCAAATTGCAAACTGTCGAGTCCAAGATACATCATCATATAGAGCACAATAAAAGATATAGGACAAATACTGGATGGATATTAGAAATAATATTTAGACGGCCACTGACTATATCGTGTATATTTTTTAAATTTTGCAAAGAAAAATAGAATGACACGTTATATCATTTGCATCATACAAACTGTATTCATTGCATTTTATATATGGGTGATTAATTGATTAAATTCTTATCTTAAGGATTTTCAATTACATTCATGATTTTTATACATTCTATGGTGTCGTCCATTAGATTGATAAACATATTTGCATTCATTCCTTATGTTTTAAGTGATTAAAGCATACAGGTTCATTTACATTAGATCACCATCATGTAAAAAAATGTATTACATACATCGCACATCTAAGCATCTAGATCACTACATGTCATCATCATCATAAATTAAATAACTATCTAGTGCATGTCATCCATACATCACATCATATAGCATCAAATTAACATAAGCATTGCCTCCATGTGCATAACATAAACAAAAAATAAAAAATACATAAGTACACATAATGAGTCATAAATGATAAGTCTCATATATGTCTCAAGAGTACATCAAGAGTACAAAATGCCCGCAAGCTACAATCGTGTAGGTCCTAGACCTTTACACCAAAAATGGTACATATGCAAAATGTAACCTAGATCTAGTAGAGAACTAGCTCTGGCCTGCTCCTCTTGAACTGGAGCTCTCGCTGCCTCCCTCATCCCTGTGCCTTGGAGCCTGCTCTGCAGTCAACCCTGGTGCTTGATGTGTGCCCTACTGAGGGCCTTGTGTACCACCTAACCCGAAGAGGTCTAGCACATGGGATATTGGTATGTCTAAGCAGCTAGACCTGTGACTAGAGGTCGCACTCGTCTCCTTGTGACTCTTGTGAGAGTTGCCTCCATGTGTGCTAGAGGACCTATGTGTCCTCTCTATCTTGTGCATCCGCTGGCTGGAGCTCATCGTGGATTATCTTGAGGTCCGAGACCTGGTCCTCTGGGCCTCGATAGCATGTATGTCCTCTGGTACCTCCAAGCCCCGCAATTTGATGAAGCCCTCTAGTTGGGAGATGTGAACTGCCCTCGCATCGCAAAGGTCATTTCCGTCCTCTACGAGGGAAGTGAGTCGCCTAACCTTTGCCATGGGATCACCACCTTCTAGTAGTGTAGCTGATGGTGCAGCTAGAGGTTCCATAATAACGTGGGAGGATGAAGGATCCCCCCTTTATACCTTGAGTAGCTCTCTCTGTAATGGCCTCACCCCATTGTGTTAGTGCCACATCTCGTGCACTAGTAAGCTCATCGACCTATGACTTTGTTGTTGTAGCCCGAGCTATGAGGGTCATAATCTACGCCTGAGCCTTTGGCAGTTGTTTGTCCCTTTGAGCCAACTTCGCCTCTAGAAGGGCGATAGTCGTATCCCAATGTAGCTACTGGGTCTGAAACCTACCAACCTGACTCTGTAAGTCAGCAACCTGAGCGAGGAGCTCCCCTACATCGCTGTTAGGAGGCACCTCACCCTCCTCTGACCCCTCCTCCTCTGCCTCTACCTACGGAGCCTCCTCTACGACGGCCTTTGTGCCCCACCGCCCTCAATCCTCTGGCGCACCCTACGCCCATTAGGATCAGCCCCTACCTCTGCCTGGTCGTCTACTTTTCCCAAAGGCATTGAATGCTACCATTATAGGAGGGACCACCATGTATCGTATGTCAAGGTGGTCCTAGGTGTGTCGTCCCCAGACTCTTGGAAGTGATTAGTCTCATCTCTTAAAGTTGCAAGCTAAATCCACAGTAGATGTTTCTCTAGCACGAGATGCCTATATACAAAAGGAATCTCCAGAATGTCCTACATCAAGCCAAACTATCGCAAGACGCGAGAAAATAACTGATACTCTCTAATCTCGACCTTACGGCCAAGAAGCCACCTATCCCGATGAGCCTGTCGTAGCCACTCGCCTGCCTCGGTCCAATCCAGACAATCCATATAAGAGTGGCACTCAATGTCTTCTGACCCGACCACTGCAAATCGTGCAGTGTAATAGTTAGTCTCAAACATGGGTCCTGCTCCGAAACCCCTCCTCTCGTGGCCAGCACGCGACGTAGCACTAATGCGCGTCATCAATGGCTGTGATGTGGAGAGGTAGGTCCACGAGACACTCGATCCAGATATGCTGCCAACCCTAGTTTTGTAACAACAAGCTGCAGCTAATACCTTGGCAGCTTCGACTAGTAATCTGGTACAACACCTGGTAGAGCTGATATAACAACGTGCTCCCCCAAGCTAGGCGCAGTGGTTGAGCAGTGGAGCTTTGAATCATTCTCCAAACACTGGCCAAGAGGTTCTAGGAAATCTTCGCACCCGAGGAGTCTAGAAGCTCTATTTGTACCACAAGGATCATAAAGATCGTCGCACAGACAAAGAAAATGCGCTCACCCTGCCAGTATGCAATATGGACACCTTCATGATCAATCTTGTCATGAGCCTCTTTGCTCTGATCGCCAAAGATAGTTTCGAAGATAGGCCCATTTCTTTGAGAAGAGGAAGAGGTGATGACCACGCCATCGATAGGGATCCTAAAGATCTGATAAACATCCTCTAAGGTCACAATGATTTCACCTGTAGGTAGGTGAAAAGTATTGGTCCGCAAACATCCTCTAAGGTCACAGTCATTTCACCTATAGGTAGGTGAAAAATGTTGGTCCGCGTATTCTAGCGTCGAGCCAACGCAGTCAAGTAGGTCTGATCTACCCTAATAGTGGGTAGATCTAGTACATACTCGAATCTGAAGGCTCTAAACCATGCACGCTCACCATCGATGAGCTGTCTACAGAGAATCTTAAGTAGATGGGGCTCACAAGCCCACCTCTGAAATAAAAGAGGTATATAAGCTAAAATTTAAAAAAAAAATGTCAAACACATCTAAAAATTGATAAAAAACAAAACCATGTCGCAAGGCGTTTATAAAAATCAAAAAGATCAATTAGGCAAGTCATAATTGCATTAAATGACATCAAATGCTTTTAAACTTTAGAAAATGCAAAAAAATTAATAAAAATTTTGTAAGGTTAGTAAACCGCAGGTCAACCCTATGGTCCGCATGCGGTCATATGACCGTTGTAGTTTGAATGTGAACCGCAACTGATAGCTGCGGTCCCCAATCTGACAATTAGGAACCGCAGTTGCCAGCTGCGATCTAGGAAGAACACCCATTTCAAGTACCTTCCTAGCATTTCTCACAAAAAAAATTAAACCTAATTAAATTTAACCTAGTGAGGTTCATTACCAACTGTTTAATGAGGTTAATTTTTCGCATTTCTTAATGTGGTTCATTTTATTGGTATTGAATGCAAGGACTCGATTTTGAATTACCTTGTCTGCTCCGCGACCTCTACTAGTCGATCCTTGATTAGCATCTGCCATCAAGGTATCAAGTGCGGTATACGGATGAGATTTGAGCAACGTTCCGGATCAATGAACGTCTCCTATCTCTCAAATCTCTCTCAATGCAGCTGCTTCAAGACAAAAAATGAAAAATTCAAATGTGTACTATTTAAAGGCCCTAATTTCGATGGACCACAATTGACACCTGCAGTCCTGAAATTAGGGTTTTCCAACCGCATGCCCTAATTGCGGTTCCCAAAATTTGATAAGTACAACCGCAAACCGTACTCATGATCCGTAGTTAGCATTAAATGCAATCAAACGCCACTGTGGGAAGGTCTAAAAAGGCAAATTAATGACTCCCATTAGATCAAATTTTCACAAAAGCAATTAAGGTTGCAAAAGTTGGTGATGTCCAAAGCACTCATATTATTCAATAAATCAAAATTAACAACAACAAAAATCAAATAATTCAAAAACCAACCTAAAAAGGCAAATTTATGACTACCATTAGATCAAATTTTCACAAAAGCAATTAAGGTTGCAAAAGTTGGTGATGTTCAAAGCACTCGTATTATTCAATAAATCAAAATTAACAACAAAAAAAATCAAATAATTCAAAAACAAAATGTGTCTCGTATTCAGTACTTTACCTCATACACTTGGCGGTTGCAGCAACTTGCGATCCATGCGATCCGACAATATGAGTAAATTACCATAAAGACATTTGAGGCAAAAATTGTCATCGTTGACTTGACATGCTTCTTTTCAATCCCTAAGAAGGCCTTCGAGGCCGGACTGCTCTACGGGAACGAGGTGTTTCATGTCATGTCTCCTATGTCATTTTTTCAACAAATCATCGATAATTTGATTCAACACAAATCTAATTGGATTTGTATCATTTCGATTCCCTAAGACGACTATTATAGCCCAACGGCTCCATGGAATAGTAATGTGCAATTACTATTAACAGTTGGAATCATAAGCTAAACTAGGCTTAGCCAAATAATTCAAAATGCTCAAATCTAAATTTGTTCAGATTATCCATGGTGTTCAAGCAAAATCGTCAATTTAATCATTGTCATTACTCTCATCGACACGTCGCTTGAGAGGTAATCATAATCAAAATCAACAAAATATCCCGAAGATCGTAAATCCCTTGATCTTGTCAAAATTGCGTTCGTCCTTGCAAATCATTGTCAACAACTATCATAAGCTTACCCCTTTGCTTGGGGAAAATATCAAATGTGACTTTGCTACTTGTTCTCCGCCTTTCGGATCTATGGGTCAGAAGATACCTATGGAATGCACAGCTACACCAAATGAGATGAGAAGGACACAAACTTTTCAAATGTAAACCTTTCACCCAGTTGCAAGCAATGATTCCAAGATACGCATCCTTTTGTTGGACAAGAGGCATCTAATGTTGATCTGACTAATGATCATCATAAAACCTTCGGCATCGTTTTAAGAAGTATATTTTTGCTCATGCGTTGTTTGATCTCACAACGCATCTTAAATAGGGCATCTGTAGACACCTAAAACACGTCATGTCGATGGCGACTACTTATATGGATATGCTATAAGACCATATGGAGGATCTTGGGCAGACTCCAAGAGAGAGTAGTGGTTCTAAACACTCAATTTGGGCTCCTTGACCTAATCAGTCTGAACTGTATCCCAAACCTGCGATCTACAATTTGAACTGCGGCTAAGGCCTACGGTTTTCAATATGAACCACGACTACAATTTGCGGTCTTAACTGAAGTTCAATTGCCCTTCATCCAAACCAAATCTGTTTGAACGGCCATTTGTTCTAGAAGACGGTGGTTAGAGGACAAAAGCTTCCAATCCAATTGTCCTAACCACCTCTTCTTGATCTTGGCTTCTCCATGAAGCCACCCCTAGCCCAAGGACATCCTATAAGTACCCCTGAGAATTTGTGACATCAATATTTAATACAACAATAGTCCTTGCATTTATATTCATGTGCCATATGATGTTGATAACCCTTTTACTTGTCTTCATATTTGTATGAAGATATTAACCTTTTTATTCATCTTTGTATTCCATGAGACAATAGCCCCTACACTCATCTTTTCCATTTGCATGATGGTGAAAGTCCCTATGGATGATATCCACATGATGATATTGGTCCTCACATACATATCCATGTGAAATTGATGATCTTAATATTTTTCTTATTTGGAATAAAATATTCATCTTTTATATATTGAATTATCATATTTCCCTTCATTTTGAATCGATGATCAAACCTAGCCTTTGATGGAACTAATATTATATACTTGGGTCGTTGAATAGTTTGATCTTAAATCAATAGTGTAAGATAAGATAGTCATATGTTGGATGATTTAGTGTTGGATGACCCATTTCTAAATCATTGGTCCTAAATAGCACTCTTGATTCTTATTTCAACTAGCTTGTGATCACCATATACTATTTTATTATAGGGAAAAAAAATATAGGTCATTTGGACAATGTAAATTTAGAGATCTTTAAATTGAACATCCTAATAACCAATGACATTAACTTGATTGACATAGTTCTAGATGATATCAACTTAAATAACTTGATCCCATCTAACATGTTATTCAAATTGGTCTTGGATAGTCAATATCAAATAATCATCCCATTTATCTTTTCAATAACTATATAAATGTTGCAGGGAGTATTATTATGAATGACAAAATGATTTTATTATTATGAATGACAAAATGATTTTATCCCACAAAAGATATGAATTTAAATGGTCTTGTGCTATATAGCTAAATTCTAAAATATTATATGCTATTTAGGTTAATCCCAGATAAATTGATCATAAATGTTATAATATCAAATAACTTAGTCTTAAGACAACTTTTTTATATATAATTAGATGACCTCTTCTTAGATGATTATATAAAAACCATTTAAAGTGTCATGCTTTAGTAAAAGCTATAATGAATTCATCACATGATTTTATCCTAGATGATTTTGGAGATGATAAAATAAAAAAGTTACTCTTTTAGCTATCCAATGACATTGAAATCTGGCTTGTGATAATGTTTAGCTCATAAAGAGACCACTAGTGTTCCACTACAATGAATTCCAATAAAAGAAAAGTAGGGTTTTCATAGGGTTCTAAGGAACATGATGTCAATCCCATCACAACTTGCATGCCTTGGTGTCTATGAGGACTCTTCATTAGACTAGTCAATGCCAAGGAAAACCACACTAGACCAATTCAACCACTTGTATGTTCTCAAACCGATAACCTTCATAAAGGAAGCTAAAGAAGGAATTATAGATACTAATGTTATGTTCACTTATAGATCATGCATAAAGCTTACTTTTCGACCACTTTTCTATCTCCTTAAGTATCTTCTCTATTCTTCTTGGTATGTCTTCCCTCTTCTCTTCTTGCGCTGCTCTATAGGCTATTCTTTCCACACTAACAAAATAGAGTGCCCTATATCCTATATTGTTGCACCCATATAAATATTGTATAGTTACTTAATAGTTATTAAAAAAAGCCTTATATTGTATTGTGCATTTGCATCATCATATATAAATATGTTTATTATTTTGTGTGGCATATAAGTCTTTAGTGGTATTGAAAATGATAACATTATCGTGGGTTGTTTCTTGCTTATTGATTTCTTCCATTACACTTGTGTCCTTTGTAGCCATCCTTGTTTGCAAAAGAACATTCCAGTAATATTTATCACTAGGTTTCCATTCACATTTGCTTTTGGTATAAGAACTAAGGCATCACACCAAGTTTAGAATTTGAATACCATGAAACTTATTCTCCTTATAAAGGAATTCTAGAAATGGTTAGTTTAACCATTACCATCAAAGACCAAGATACAAGACATCAAGATGATGTTTTAAGATGCCATGGACAAATAAAGGGGGTAGTTCCAAGATCAAATGATCAATATGTAATCCTTTTATATATCCACATCCCTCTAATACTATAGACCAATACTAGCATTATAGTCTTGTTATGATGGATCCATGCCAAAGAGTTATATACTTGGCTTCTATAGCTTGAGGTCAACTATATTGCTAATAAATTTGTAGACTCTAATAAGAATGTGTTTGTGATCATAAGGATGTCAAAGTTCAAAACCCCTAGCAATTGGTTCATAGAGTAGGGACCATAAGTTACCTCATGGAGCGCCTTCTTCGAGTTGGTGCATGAGAAGTTCTATCCCCTATACTACTATGAGTACAAATACATGCACCATTAGTAGTTATACCAATGCAAAGACCAAACAATTGAGGAATACACTAATGAGTTAAATGAGATTCTTAGTTGTTTATGCATCAACAATGATGACAAACATGAAGTTCTCAACTATGTTAATAGGATACAATACCATATTTGCTCAAAGATGGGAGTTCTTTCTAGTGGAATCGTTAGTGCAAACATTCTTGTTTATATCAAAGTTGGAAGGGAGATCTTAAAACAAACAAAATGGCTCGAAATTATCTCAAATCAAACACTAACACCAAAGTAGAAGTACCAATTACATAACTTTTTGTCAATCCTATGCCCAATTGACCTACAATTCCATTTAATCCTAAAGCACTTATAGCATAGAAAACGTTAAACAAGAAGTAAGTGAATGGTGTGGCCATTATAAGACCCACATTCACTATTGTGCTAGTGTTAGGTGTAGCTAAAAATGCTTGTGGTACATTTCAAGGAGAATGATTATTCATCCTCATAAAATAGAGAATAAGAGGTAGACATCACATGCCTGAATTCCAAAGCTCAATAGACAAGACACTTGAACAATAGACCCTTTTAAAATGTCTTTTTCACATTCATAACTTTTTAAGGTGTATCTCTCCAAATCATCATTAATATCTTGAACCAAAAATACATCATTGCATACTATGTAGCTAAGAACCCCGACTACCAAATCATGATGCATCCCCCAACTTCAAAATCAAATCATGATGCATCCTCACCCTTATTCTTTAGGGGGGATTCATCTAGGTAAAGGTTTAATGCCAATGTACCCTTGAGTATGGTATCAAACCAATGTGTGATATAGCCTCATCTAGGTAAAGGCAGTGAGGTTTAATGCCAATGTACCCTTGAGTATGGTATCAAACCAATGTGTGATATAGCCTTATGATTTAGCATCATTTGAAGTCTATGAATCCTTAATTGGGAGATCTTTGCATCTTTCATTGCCTAGCGACCTATCATGCCTATCCATATTAATGGTTTGGCATTAGAACAATAACATACAAAAATTTAGGTACCTCCTATCAAAACAAGGATCTATGGTTTCTACAATATTAAAAAAAAAAAAAGTCTAACGTTGTTAAATTTTTTTTGTCCTTAGGAAAATCCTAGAGCCCCAAAAAGCACAACCCTTACCATTCCAACTACAAACTACTCAACACAATCTCAAAAAATAAATGCCCTACTTTAGTCATACTAACGTATTTTAAGATCGAAAATCCCATTACATTGCCCAATGAAGCATTAGATCGACTTAATCACTAGATTAATGATTTTAAATAGCCTATTAGACCATTCATTAGTATGGGATAATGATGAGCTTAATGACTATATTGACTAGACAGTGCTCAATAAGGTAATTGTGAATAACATCCATTTGTTATTGCATATTAATAACCTGTTAAACCTGCTCTAAAGGGATTAAAAAATCAACAAGATCAACCTCAAATCAACGCATCATTAGGTTATATTAGTCCCTTGACATATGGTAAATGACATTTAAGACTAGAGAAATATTGTATAAATGATTGGTTATGTCTTTTGGATTGACAAATGCCCTTAACAACATTCATGCAATCGATGAAAACTATTTTATGTTCATTCATAAGATCCTTTGTTATTGTTTACTTGGATGACATCTTGTTGTTTAAGAAGACATGGGAAGAACCCTTATGGCATGTGCATTTAGTATTTGACAATTTAAACTAACCTAAAACTTTAGCAAAACTAGATATTGTACATTTAGTATTTACATAAGAGATCTTGTACCTACGACACATCATTAACAAGTAGAAGATAGATGTTAATCTAGTGAAGATCGTTTTCATTCAAGAATGATTAATACCCAAGAATCTAACAAAAGTTAAAAAAATCCCTTAGCCTTAACAATTTGTACCATAGGTTTGTCATAGATTTCTCACACGTATTGTCATAGATTTCTCACACGTATTATGGCTATTCAAGTTGGTCGTGCATAAGAAGATGAAGTTTCAATGGACTTAAAAATAGTAGTAGGCATTCAAAGAAAAAAGTATTGTTTAGTCCCAATGCTAACCATGTCAAATATCACTTAAGTGTTTACGATTGAGACAAATGCATGTCAAATATTCCTCAAGTGTTTACGATTGAGACAAATGCATCTAAGTACATAATGGACATCTAGTGGCATACTTAGACCATAGGCCTTCACAATTTCTTCATTCCTAAAGCAAAGTATTAAATATTAAGCAAATGACATGTACAACTTACCTACAATAGTTCCACCTTGTTATCAAACTTTGTAAGAAAAATGAATACTTTGAGTAAAGCATGGGTTATGATGCCAAATGCCATCCCAACTTGAAGATCTTACCTCCCCTCTAAACTCTTCACTAGAAAGGTCAATGCTTTAGTCATACGATGGCACTATGAATTTTTTGGTACCAATCACTTTGACACCAATATATAGAAGATTACAAACCATTAACACTCACCCCTACATCATCATCTAAATGACAGTTTCTTGTAACTAAATGTTTGACACCTCTTTGCACTAGACCAATTCGATCACCTATATGTCATTGATATCATTCACATAGAAAGTTGAAGAAAGCAATTCACAAACTATAAAACTACTTGATCAGTTGATAGATATCTATTTCAATTCATTCATAGATATCTAAATGATTTGTAAGGCATGTACAACTTAATATAAAAACAACTTTCTATATTCAACATTCTTCTTAGTTTCCTTTCCATCTTTTCTTTCTATACTTGCTTAGAGGCTTAGAGGCTTTTTTACCACATTAATGGAATAAGGTTCCCTACACTTTATTATAGTGCCCCATCCTTGTGTTAAACATTTGGATAATTACTTTTGTACTCTATAATACATATAGATTATTGTCTATATTTATTGTTATATATAAAATATATATTTCTACAACATTAAACATACAAACTATATCCCAAAATTTTCAAAATTATTTTTTAAAAGATGATTACACAACCATATAAACTAACATAATAACCTATAAAATAAATTATATCTATAATATATTTTAGAAATACAAATTTTAATAATAAAAAGAATATTTTACGAATATCAATCATGATTAAGCCATTTTAATATATTGTTTTTTTCATCCAAAAAACAATTAAAATAAATTTAATAATTCTCATTTATTTATTTAAAAATCAAATAAACAACCAGTTTCACAGACTAATTAATATTTACTATTTGAAAAATGAAGTCCTTACTCTTTAAAAATGAAATCAACTAGAAATGAAAACAAAGAACATATAAAACTAAAGATGATAACTTGATTTTCTTTACCTAAATGAACTGGTTGGTTAAACTGGCCAGACTAGCAGTATCAAGGGTGAGTAACTGCTCCTCACACGTCAGCTTTCAAAAATCTACAGCATTCAAAAACACGCCAATTATTTCAGTGGAAGGACAGTAAAGCTGAAAACGAGGACAGCCCTGCTACTAACCAGTGTACATTCCCAAGCTTTTCAATATGTATGCCATTCTTTAACCAGAGCTCTTGGAATACAACTGCTTTTATTTAGCCAGCTTTTCAATGTGCAGGGAGACTCTGTTTATTAGGTGAATTCTGCCCCATGAATAATAGCAGTGCTCTTGGAATACAAATAAAAGCAGTTGTATTCCAAGAGCTCTGCTATTATTCATGGGGCAGAATTCACCTAATAAACAGAGTCTCCCTGCACATTGAAAAGCCAAAATTAACAAATCTGAAAACAAACAAACAAATTACACCAAATAAAAAAAAAATAGAATCGAAAAGCTTCGACTTATTCGAAGAGCTCTGCTATTATTCATGGGGCAGAGTTCACCCAATAAACAGAGTCTCCCTGCACATTGAAAAACCAAAATTAACAAATCTGAAAACAAACAAACAAATTACACCAAATCAAAGAAAATAGAATCGAAAAGCTTCGACTTTGACGAAATAATAGCAGTTGTATTCGAAGAGCTCTGCTATTATTCATGGGGCAGAGTTCACCCAATAAACAGAGTCTCCCCTGCACATTGAAAAACCAAAATTAACAAATCTGAAAACAAACAAACAATTTACACCCAATAAAGGAAAATAGAATCTATTTACCTTGTTGCTTCTATGGTTGAGAAATTTAAAAAATGTTGCCGTACTTTACCTTCCACAGACCGGAATGGCAAATATCACAAAACTTTAAAATAAAAAATAAAACCAAAAAACTTTATTATTGCATTAAAAAGAGAAAACCCAAGCTCTGTACCATCCTTTCCTCCGTTGTAAAAGATGAAGCTCTGACTTTGTCCAAAAACGGTGGTGGTGGTGTCAACTGGGATGACGCTGCCTGCTTTGAAGCCAGAAAACCATTTACAAATACAAATTCTAATAATAAAGAGAATATTGAAAAAAAAACAATTAAAATAAATTGTATTATATTACCAGGAAAGGAACAATATGATTCTTATTTATCTACTTAAAAATCAAATAAACAACTCATTTCACAATCTAATTAATATTTACTATTTGAAAAATGAAATCTTTACTCTTTAAGAATGAAATCAACCAGCAATACAAACAAAGAACTTATAAAACTAAAGATAATAACTTCATTTTTCTTTACCAAGGTGAACTGGCCGGCTAGACTAGCTAGACTAGCTAGACTAGCAGTATCAAGGGTGAGTAACTCCTCCTTACTCTACTCTGTAAAGATCATCTATATTTACGGAGATTGCTCAAAACTTCAAAACTCACCTCAGCTTTCAAAAATCTACAGCATTTAAGTGGAAGGACTGTAAGCTCAAAGCGGGGACAGCCCTGCCACTAACCAGTGTACATTCAAACTTTTCAATATGTTTGCTATTATTTAACTACTATTAATTAGCCAAAACTTTTCGAAAAGATTTGACTAACTATAGCAGTTGTATTGGAAGACATCTCCTATTATTTGTGGGTCAAAGTTCACCCAATAAACAGAGTCTCCCTGCACATTGAAAGACTAAAATTAACAACTCTAAAAACAAACAAACAATTTACACCCAATAAAAGAAAAAATAATTTATTTACCTTGTCGCTTCTAGGGTTGAGAATTTTAAAAAATGCTGGACAGAGTTCACCTAATAAACAGAGTCTCCCTGCACATTGAAAAAATAAAATTAACAACTCTAAAAACAAATAGACAATTTACACCCAATAAAAGAAAAATTAATTTATTTACCTTGTCGCTTCTAGGGTTGAGAAATTTAAAAAATGCTGGACAGAGTTCACCTAATAAACAGAGTCTCCCTGCACATTGAAAAACTAAAATTAACAACTCTAAAAACAAATAAACAATTTACACCCAATAAAATAAAATAGAATTTATTTACCTTGTTGTTTCTAGGGTTTAGAAATCTATAAAATACTGGGCAGAGTTCACCCAATAAACAGAGTCTCCCTCCACAATGAAAAACTAAAATTAACCAATCTAAAAAAACAAAAACAATTTACACTCAATAAAAAGAAAATATAATTTATTTACCTTGTTGCTTCTAGGGTTTAGAAATCTAAAAAATACTGGGCAGAGTTCACCCAATAAACAGAGTCCCCCTCCACAATGAAAAAATAAAATTAACCAATCTAAAAAACAAACAAACAAACAATTTACACCCAATAAAATAAAATAGAATTTATTTACCTTGTTGCTTCTAGGGTTTAGAAATCTAAAAAATACTGGGCAGAGTTCACCCAATAAACAGAGTCTCCCTCCACAATGAAAAACTAAAATTAACCAATCTAAAAAACAAACAAACAATTTACACTCAATAAAAAGAAAATAGAATTTATTTACCCTGTTGCTTCTAGGGTTTAGAAATCTAAAAAATACCAGGCAGAGTTCACCCAATAAACAGAGTCTCCCTCCCCAATGAAAAACTAAAATTAACCAATCTAAAAACAAACAAACAATTTACACTCAATAAAAAGAATTGTTGCTTCTATGGCTGGGAAATTTAAAAATTGTTGACCTGATGTAGCCGCACCCTTCTGCTTTACCTTTCAGACCGGAATGGCAAATATCACAAGACTTCAAATTTAAATTAAAAAAAAAAAAAAAAAACCAAAAAAATTATTATTGCATTAAACAGAAAAAAAAAACACTATCCTTTCCGCCACTTCCCCCTTGGAAGAGATCAAGCTGTGATTTCGTCAAAAGACGGTGGTGGTGGCGTTTCTTGAGATTACGCTGTCTGTTTTGAAGCCAGTGCCACCACCATCTTTGGACGAAGTCAGAGTCAACATCAGACATCTCTTCAAATCCGCAACAGAGGGGGCCATCAGACGGTGCCTTTCCAGACTTCAAAACGGCAAGACACCATCTGCGGTTCGCCGTCTTCAAAACGGCGAAGGCACCGTCTGTTGTTCGTCTTCGCCGGCTACAGAACGGCGAAGGCACCGTCTGCTGTGATGGAACCCTCTGTTGCGGACTTTATGAGATTTAGGCTGTGATTTTGACTTCGCCCAAAAACGGTGGAGGCGGTGTCTCCTGCTGTGACTCCGACTTCGTTCTAAGACGGTGGTGGCAGTGTCTCCGGATGTGACGCTGGCTGCCTGTTTTTTTTGAAGCTGAGAATGATATCGTCTGTTGTGATGGCCCAGTCCAGTGAACTCAACGAGATAATGGTGGTGGTATCTCTTGAGATGACTCTGTCGAAGATGGCACCGTCTGCTATGATGACCCTGGTCCCATCTACTGTGATGGCACCGTCTGCTATGATGACCCTGGTCCCATCTACTGTGATGGCCACGGGTCATGTGATGGCCTTGGCCCCGTCTCGTGAAGTTTGATGGCACGGTCTGCTGTACGTCTGATTTAATTCGTGTGGAAGGTTGTGCGTCGGATTTTATTCTTTGCTTAGAGATTTTATTGATCGTTGTCGAAACCTAAAAAAGTTTTTAGTGGTGTCAGGTCGCTATAGAAAATTTTAAATTTATTGACAATTAAAGAATTTCTGTGGCACGCGCATTCAATTTTTGCAGACGTCTCTATTAATGTTGGTAGTCAATAGGGCACGCGTTACCTTCTCTCCTTTTGGAGTGGCCACGCGTTGCATTGGAGTGGCCAACGTTGCATGCTCCTTTGAATGAATGAATGAATGAAAGATTTTAATTACGTCCACGAGACCCAAATATGGTCTATGGGACCTCAAATATGGAAGTACAATTACTCAAATCATATTATATGATCTTTAATATCTTTGAGAAGGTTGTTCCTTCTCCTGCTGATTTGTGTTAGCAATTCTCCAACTTTTTTTATTTTCTTGTCTTCAAATAAATCTGTAATACACTCGTTCTCAAGTGTTTCTTTGTATTTGTCACGGATATCTGAAAAACTCGGGCATTTATAGATGAAGTGTTCCTCTGTCTCTACCGCCTGTGCTGCATAGAGTACATATCCTTTCTTTCCATTGTTCTTTGGGCGTTGTCCATCTCTCTGTTTCACATCTAAGCCTATGAGAGCTAGTCCTTATCTCGAGCAATGAGTATTTTTTCCTTCCACTTGATTTCAGCGCCTATATACGCTTTTTCCTTGTGGTCATACGTTGGGTTAAAATTTGCAATATAATATTGTCTTTTCCCGCTTGCATTTTTCCACATTCCACTTCTGAACTTTTCATTCACATAATTTTTAATGTCTTTGTTGACATTTGGGCATTCATTTATGTTGATTTCCCAACGTTTCATCCATTTTTGATTTTGTTTCATCCACGTATTCTTTCGCCTATGTAACTCTTCGTCTCTAACTGCTCTAGGCCATCTATCATTTGTCATGTTTTCTGCTTTTTTCAAGTAACATAACAACTTGGTCATAGCAATTGCTTCTAAAGGGAACATTCCAGTTTCAGCTAGAATAATTTCATAAGGGGTTGTGGCCTTAATTTTGAGAAAGTTTGTGATTAGATATTTTTGAATCCTTTCTATTTGTCTCCATTTTGCATTTGTTGTGCCACTAGCCCACACCTCGCAACCATACAACGAACCGGTGTAACAAGTAGGCCAAATAAGACCTTGGTGGTCTTCCAGTCCCACAACTCGGCATTCCTACACCTGTTTTGAAGTGCATATAGTGCTCTCCACCCACTTTGAGTTCTTTTCATCCTACATGTATTCCAATTAAGTTTGTCATGAAAGTCTATGCCCAAGTATTTGTATTCTACTACTACATCAAGCGGTTCTCCCGCAAACCGAAATTTGAGTTGTTGCTTCTTCTTTTTTGCTGAAAAAATCATAATTTTTGTTTTGCTCGTGTTCACCTGCATCCCAACTTCTTTACAAAAGAGTTCTAGAGCTTGAAGGTGATCTTCTAGATCTTTGGTTGTTTTGGCCACAAGAATTACATCATCTCCATACATGAGGAGTTTTACCACATATTTGGCTAAATGCACACCCTCTCCCCCAAATTTGTTTATCCATTCTTCTAACTTGTCAATGTACTGCCCAAATAAGGTCGGAGATAGAGGGCAACCTTGTTTGACACCTATGTCACTACCAAAACATTCGGATAACCCTTCCCGTGTTCCGATTCTAGCTTTTACATGCTCATATAGTCTCGTGAACTCGCTGCCTCGTAGTGAATTGGAACCTCTAGTTCTTCCATTCTCGCTCCATAATTTTTTCCTAGGCACCGTGTCAAATGCCTTTTTGAAGTCTACAAAACAAGCAAAAAGCCTCCTCTTTTTTCTCCCATATTTTTTCCACTATGTGTCTGAGTGTGATACGGTGATCAATAGTTGAGTGTTTGGGCCTAAAACCCGCTTGCCCCTTTGCTCTCTTTCCCTTTTCTTCTCGCCCATATGCTGATCCTACGCTCTATCATACTCCCAAACAACTTTGCAAAGAGAGGGTTGATCATGATAGTTCGATAGTTTGAGGGATTATTTACATCTCCACTTTTAAACAAATGAATGGTCAAGCTAGTTGTCCACTCAGTAGGGAAGCCATTTTGTATGACCTCATTGAAAATTTCTTTGATTTGCGGTGCCAAGATATCTACCCCCCATTTTATATGCTCGCTTGAAGATTGTTTATGTCACAGGCTTTTCCGACTTGCTAACTTTTTTATCCCTTGAATAATGTCTTCAATTGTGAAAAGTTCTTTCTTGACAATGATAGTAGGTGGTGTCTCCTCGTTGGTTACTACGCTGATATAGTTGTTTTGAATACTCCAACCACTGATTAACTGTTATGTTATTTTCAGTTTGCATCCTTTTCACGCTTAGTTCCTTCCAAAATTTCTTTGGTTCATGCTTCCCTAAATAAATCAATTCTTCCCTCCTTGTTTTAGTGTATTCTTCTTTTTTTGCCCTTACCAGTTTCTCATATGCTTTTTTGTTTGCTCTTGTTTTACCCGTTGGTTCCTTTAGTAATCTTCGCATTTTTTTGCAATCTTCATCGAACCATGGGTTGGTTGGGAAGTTATTCCTTTCTTTCTTTTTAGGTTTAGCTCTCTTGCATTTTTTTAGAGCTTCTTGAATAACTTGCATTAACCATTCACTCTTACTGTAATCTCTACTACTGTGATGTAGTTCTTCCCTTTCCTGTAACTTATTATTTAATACTGCTCTAAAATTTTGCCGATTTTCATCTGTTAAGAGAATGTTTCCCTTGTGAGGATATTTATTTTGATTGCCTTGCAAGTTTTTTTTCCCTTGGTTTGTCTCCATGCATTCGAAGTTTCATAACAATTGGGTTGTGATCTGACTTAAGTTCCACTCGGAGAATCTTCCACTTCTAGCTCCTCTATTTTTGGTATGTAACTTTGTGAGCATATTACATAGTCTATTACACTTTGTCCCTTATATGTTTTGCATGTATACTTTCCTGAATTTTTTCATTTGTTCATCCCATTGCAAATAATCAAATTGTATATGTTGCAAAGACCTAACAACTCTTCTCCATATTGCGTGATAGCCCCATGCTCATCTTTTGAAGTCTCGGTCCACTGTTGATTTTCCTCTTCTGGCATCCAAAGAGGATTAATCTCAATATATTCGTTACCTTCTAGAATGTTAGCTTGCTTATTTGTCGTCCTTGCATTGAAATCTCCAATTAATATAATATCTCCCAACTTACTGTATATTGAAATGTCTCTTTTTAGGGAGGAGTATGGGTCTTCTCTGTTAAGGTCATGTTTCTTATAGAATTTAGAATTCTTGGGAGCAAAATAACATGCTGCTATGCTAATAACCGACTTATTTTCTAGGATCTTTATCCAAATGTACTCGTTTGTTTTCATCTTGTTTTTCAATTTTAATGACCCTATCCCACTCTTCTTTTATTAAAACCATAATACCCCCATGCCCTTTGCCATTTTCTGCTGCTTTATTCCATACTCGCTATTTTTTTTGTATCCCACAAATTCTGGAGTCCTACATCCATCGTGTTCATGTGTTTCGTCAATATGATTATATCTTTGTCTCTAGCAATGGGCCCTAACCCGGGTCCTCTTCTCCAAGGGAAACCTCTACGGCTCCAACTTACCATTGTAAGATGTTCCAGGGCGGGCCATACTCCCTATTTATTTTGGATTTGTTTAGATGTGATGTATGCCTTTCCATTTCTTAAATATGCCTGTTTCCCTTCATTCCTTGCTCGCCCTCACCTTCTCTTATTCCTTGTTTCTTTCTTCCTTGCTGTAAAAATGTTAGGTCATCATCTAAATAAAATTGTGACCCTCTCAAGATGCCTCTCGTTTCTAAGTAACCTTATTTTATCCTCGTAGCTCATCAATGTGACCCGAATATGTCTATCTCTCGCCTCCTTCTCTCACCTGCCAATTCGCTTACTTTTTTTATCCGACCCTTCCATTGTAACCGATCCGACAAGAAGTTCTCGGTTAAACGATTTGTGTCTTCCCCGTCCCCATAATCTTTCAACCCTTTGATGATTATATTTGTTAACTTCTCATGTCTTTCTTTCTCTTCTGTTATTTGAATTTTTACTTGCTTCTCTATCAACTCTTTTTGTTGATTGACGGGTTCTTTTACTACTTGAGACCATGTCTTTGTCTTTGCTAATTCATTTCGTAGCTCATTTTCTCTTGTTTCAATGTTTTGGAGTGTTTTCTTTACCTCTTTTATTTGATTTGCATTTGTTTTTTCCACCTCTATTGCATCATTGATTGGGGGATGGATGGCTTGTTTGAGGACATGCCATTCACGTTGACCCATGTTTACTAGGTTTTGTAGCTTTGACACTTGCTCCTTGAGTCGGTTGTTTTCTTTTTCCACCTTCGAATGGTGTTTATAACCTCATCTGATTTAGTTTCTCTTAATTTCTCCCTCCTTTCCATGCTTTCAAGTTTCTCTTTCATCTTCATTAGCTCTTGCACACAAAGTCTTGGTGCCCACATGAGTGGTGTAGTTGTCGGACTGTAAGTTTCTTCAAAAAATTTGGACCATTTCTCGATTTGTGCGTGTCATCCTTGCGCAGGGGCCATGCTAATCTTCTCTGTATCGTTCCAATTTTATCGTTCCAATTTTATCGGATGTCTCTTTAATAAAGCTCCTTTTGGAGAGGCTCCTTTCGAGTGGCCATGGATTGTATTTCGTTGGACATTTATTAAGGAGAGACCTAAGTTCAAATTTTAGGGGAAGTCAATCTTTTGTAAAGTAGTAGTTTGCTTTCTGATTAATTATTGACAATACAAATCCTGAACCATAAGATGATCCCTATCTCAAAAAAAATCCGCTATGATTTAAATCTTGGACTGACAGATTGCTAAAAACATTAATTATAACCAACCCTTAATGGCTGACTTAAGTAGCAATAAGTTTTTACCATATTCAATGTATGACCCTAGCAGGCTGACTTAAGTAGCAATAAGTTCTTACCATATTCAATGTATGTACAGCAAGACAAGAAATAAGTTCTTACCATATTCAATGTATGTACAGCAGCAAGACAGAAAGATGACAGCAAGACAAGAAATAAGTTCTGACCATATTCAATGTATGTACAGCAGCAAGACAAGAAATAAGTTCTTACCATAGTCAATGTATGTACAGCAGCAAGACAGAAAGATGAAAGAGTGACAAGACGGGTGAATTGGCAGACATTGGCTGTACTTCTTCCTATTGGACTCCAAAATGAGCATTCACCTTGACGAAAGCATAAAGAAAGCACTTCAAACTTTTAATTTAGAGCTACCCTCCAGACGAAATATCATTCTATCATAATGGAAATACCAATCCACCTTAGTAGATGATATGGAGGCTCTCTATATTCAGATTACACAGACCCAGACCCCCATCACTGTCAACTTGATAAATACACCTCTTTTACAGTTGTGAAAATATGTATTTTTACTTTGTCTGTTCCTCTCTATGAACATATCATAAGAAGATATTTTAAAAAATTGAATATCAGGTGAAGAGTGGCATATGGCATGGCATGTTATATATTTAAACATAAACAGAACAGAAAAATTAATAATGATAATCAAATTTTTTTTATTTGTTTAAAAATATAATATTAATTTATTATATTTATTTAATTTAATTATTTTAATTTATTGAAGATTAAAAAAAATTAAAGAACCTTGACTTCCAAATCATGATGCATCCTCACCCTTATTCCTTGGGTGGGATTCATTTAGGTAAAGACAAAGAGGTTTAATGCCAATGTATTCTTGAGTATGATATCAAACCAAAGTGTGATACAACCTTCACAATTTCTTCATTACAGGTAAGAAAACCATTGTTCACCTAAACCATAGGCCTTCACAATTTCTTCATTCCTAGAGCAAAGTAATAAATATCAGGCATATGACATGGACACCTTACCTACAATAGTTCCTCCTTGTTATCAAACATTGCAAGATAGTTCCTCCTTGTTATCAAACATTGTAAGAGAAATGAATACTTTGAGTCAAGCATGGGTTGATTTGAGTTCCATAGGTTATGATGTCAATGCCATCCCAACTTGAAGATCGTAGTGACCCTCTAGACTCTTCACTAAAAAGGTCAATGCTTAGTCATACGATGGTACTATGAAATTTTTGATGCCAATCGCTTTGACACCAATGTATAGAAGATCACAAACATTAAAACTCGTCTCCATATCATCATCTAGCCTTAGAGTGACAAAGGTTCTTATAACTTTAAATCTTTGACACCTCTTTGCACTAGACCAACTCAGCCATCTATATATCCTTAAAATGACACCATTCACATTAGAAGTTGAAGAAGCAATTCACAAATTGTTTCTAAAACTACTTCTTGATCAATTAATAGATATTTATTAAGATTCATCATCTTCTAATTGATTTGTAATGCATGTACAACTTAATATAAAGACTCCTTTCTATATCTATCATTCTTCTTAGTTTCCTTTCCATCTTTTCTTTCTATACTTGTTTAGAGACTATTCTTACGCCATTAATGGAAAAGGGTTCCTACACTTTGTAGTGCCCCATCCTTGTATTGAACATTTATATAGTTACTTTATATTTAAATATATCCTTATTCTATAATACATATAGATTATAAGATATATATTTATACAACACTAAGCATACAAACTATATCTCAAAACACTCTAAATTATTTTTCAAGAGATGATTACATATAATCATATAAACTAACCATAATTAATTATAAAATAAATTTTATATATAATATATTTTACAAATAAAAATTCTAATAATAAAGAGAATATTTTGAAAAAAAACAATTAATATAGATTTTATTATATTATAAAAAAAAGCATCAAATGATTTTGATTTATCTATTTAAAAATCAAATAAACAACTCATTTCACAATCTAATTAATATTTACTTTTTGAAAAAATTAGATCTTTACTATTTAAAAATAAAATCAACCAGAAATACAAACAAATAACATATAAAACTAAACATAATATCTTGATTTTCTTTCCCTAAATGAACTGGCCGGCTAGACTGGCTAGACTAGCAGTATCAAGGGTGAGTAACTGCTCCTTACTCTACGTTCTGTGAAGATTCAAAATTTACCTCAGCTTTCAAAAATCTGCAGCATTTAAAATCACACCCATTATTTAAATGGAAGGACGGTTAGCTGAAATACTAACAAGTGCACATTCCCAAGCTTTTCAATATGTCTTCCATTATTTAACCACAGCAGCTTTGGCTAAATAATAAGAGCTCTGCTATTATTCATGGGGCAGAGTTCACCCAATAAACAGAGTCTCCCTGCACATTGAAAAAACAAAATTAACAAATCTGCAAACAAACAATCAATTTACACCCAATAAAAGAAAATAGAATCTATTTACCTTGTTGCTTCTATGGTTGAGAAATTTAAAAAATATTGCCCTGCTGTACCTTTCACAGACAGGAATGGCAACTATCACAAAACTTAAAATTAAAAAATAAAACCAAAAAACTTTATTATTGCATTAAAAAGAGAAAACCCAAGTTCTATACTATCATTTCCTGCACTTCGCCGTTGGAAGTGATGAAGATCTGACTTTGTTACCTTCTCTCCTTTTGGAGTGGCCACGCGTTGCATTCATCTTGACGAAGTACAAAGAAAGCATTTCAAGTTTTTAATTTAAAGTTGCCCTCCACCGGAAATATCATTCCATCACAAGGGCAATATCAATGCACCTTAGTAGATCATATGGATGTGGAAAAAAGCAGTTGGAGGCTCTCTAAATTCAGTCTCTAAAGTGTTCCAATTTGTACACAGACCCCAGACCCGTAACTGTTGACTTGATAAATACATCTCTTTACAGTTGTGAAAATATGTATTTTCCCTTTGCATGTTCCTCTCTATCAACATATCATAAGAAGATATTTAATAACATTGACTATCATGTGAAAAGTGGCATGGCATGTTAAAGGTTTTTATATATATAACCATAACATGAAAATTTATAATGTTATTTTTTATTTATTTAAAAAATATAATTTGAATTTATTATAATTATTTTAAGGTTTTAGGATTTGTGTACCCTGTATAAGGGACGGTATCGGAGACGTTTTCATGTTATCCCCTTTTTTTAAGAAAAGTGGGGGCCGTCCTCGGGACGGTAGCATCGCACAGGCAGTTGTCCTTGGGACGTCCCCGAGGATGTCCAATCATCTCGAGAGACGTTTAACCGTTTTCAACAGGTTTGGGTGTTTCTGTCTCAATAAAAAATAAAAAATTTACTTTAATTGAGGTAGAGATGTCCAACCATCTATGAATGGGCATCTCTACTTCAATTTAAAAAAAAAAAACCTTACAAGAGTTTTATTTTGGACTTTTAAATATATTACCAAAATATATCATTTTTAATTTCAAAAATATGTTCTTCTAGATTTGCTTGAGAATTTTAGAATTGATTTTTTTAATATATTTGTTTAAATTTTAAAATTTTGATTATTCATGTTGCTAGGGTTTGATGAGAAAAAAAATGCTTTGTTAAGGTTTGGGTCTTCGTCATTTATAAATTTGGCTACTTTGGTTTTGGATACTAATATTGCCACCAGTAGCGGTTGCTCTCCTTTTTTATGGCTTCACTGTCCATAGATATAACAATTGTTACAGATAGTGGAATTCGTGGTGTCGAATCGAGCTCAAAAGTTTGTTTTGAAAGTGGTGCACGAGGTAATGATTCTTCTCTAAATATTGTGCTCTCTTTTGATGTTGTTTCTTTAGTTGTAAAATGGTATGAGAATCATTGTCTTATAGCTTATTTTCTTGGTTGGATCCCATTGTAAGAATATTTTCAAAATTGGTTAAAACTTCACTAGGAAGCTTATGACATTGTGGTTGCGGGAATCCGCAATCTTACTAAAGGTTTCTTTTTGCTTTCTTTCAAATAACCCTTGCAATAGCAAATCATGGTTGCTAAATCCAATTGTTGGTTTCTTCGTAATACTTTAATGGTCTCATCTCTTTGGACTCCTTTCTATGGTTCAGATCAAGTTGCCTAAAAAGTGTCAGTTTGGCTTGAACTCCTTGGTCTTCCACCACCCTTATGGATGTTTATTGACGATATTGTTAAACCCATTGGTCGAGTGATTTGTTGGGAAGAAGAGTGGTTCTTCTCAGCACGACCTAATAAAAGATTTTGTGTTGAGGTTGACCTTGCACAAGATCTTGAAGAATTTGTGGACATTCAAGTTGGTATAGAGCATTTAATGCAAAAAATTGTTTACTTTAATTTACCTAATACTTCAATCCACCATGCATCATATCAAGGATTGTTTGTTGGTTTCTCGAAAACCTTCGGTGGTTGCCCCTACTTCTCATACTGCACTTGCACCTCCTAAATCCTATGTTGAGGGTGATTGGAGAACAATTTCTAATAAGAAGGGGGCAACCAATCCTAAGTCTATGCTTTCTAACAAAGATAAAGTTGTGAAGTCGCCATCTCAACCTCTTGTTTTTCCTATTCATCTTGTTTTGGCTCCATATTTGCTTGCTGAAAAACCTCCCAAACATAGATCAACCTTAGAAAAAGGAAATTCACTACCAATACCTCCACCCTCCACGCATTTGCATAGTCCATATTGGGATGGCTCATCGTTGTCGAGGGGAAGCCAAGAGGCTAAGCATCATCCTTCGACTATTGGTGACTTATTTCAACCTTCTCAGACCTCTTTATTTAATAGGTTTTCAGTGTTGATTGATAGTGTGGGTAGTCCCTCGATTATTGATGAATTAGTTCAACCTTCTCAGACCTCTACATTTAATAATTCTTCAATGTTGGCTAACAATGGGGACAGTTGTAGACAACAGTTTGAAGAAGAAATAAAATACCAAATTGTTTGACAGAATGTCTACTAAAGAATTATAATTTTGACTATGTACAACAATTTTGATAATGTATCTTGTAATGCAAAATCAACCATCATTATGTTTTTACGGACTGGTTGATAGAAATGCACAAAAGGACAAAACTAGCTATCAATTGTTAAGATGTATGGTTAGTCAAGACATCTAGGATTAGTTATATGTGTAGACATGTTAAGTTAGATACAATTGTTAAGTGTTAACATAGGGAAGTTGAGACGGTTGATCCAAGTTGGTTGTAGTAACCGCCTAGACTTGCCTATAAATACCCCCTATTCATTTTTGTAAGATATCCATACTTGTCCATAAATGCAGATCTGTTGTGCAACAAGAGTTATTTTGGAATGCATGTGTCATGTGTGATTGCATCGTGAGCATATTGTTGTGTTGCAAGTATCAATCAATGCTTGGTATAAGATAGAGTATCACAAGTTGTGTTGTGCAGTTGCAAGGAATAACGAGGAGAATCTAGCTGTAGGCTAAAGCAGGCACATGCGAACAGTTGATGTCTAGACCTACCTATTTAAGCCTGACTGTTAGACATCTAGGCATATTCATCTAGACCTATTTATGAACCCATTCTAGATATCTACTGTTGGAGACGTCTAGGCGTCTGCACTATTTGTTCTATACGTCTACTGCTGGAGACGTCTACCCATCTGCAAAATCTAGACATTTACACACATGTGATGTTTGTACTAGTTGACTACACATCTAGTTGACTACCCATATAAGCCATATCATCTATATATCTAAAGTCTTACACATCTAGGAGTCATTACACGTTTTCTCTATTACTCATCTAGCCTAGACGTCTACTGAAACTTACCCATCTTAGGTTGAGCAGCATGTTAGGTTTTATAGAAAATACAACCAATCCTTCCTGAATTATTGTCATTTCATTATCCCAAGAAAATACTCACCCTTGTCTACATTTGGCATCATTGCCTAACTCAAAATTTAGGTCAAGAGGTATATGTGATAAGGCAAAGAGGTGAATGACACAAGGTACAAGAGGAAGGAACACAATACCATTGAGACAAAGTGCACGATTGACGAATCAAATGACACACAATCAAAACAAATTTTCACAACCCAAAGTGGACAGAGTGTGGAACCCCGTGGAAGACGAGAATATGAAAGTAGAGACGTTGTTTGTGACAAAAAAAGGTGAAGATCAAATAGTAGAGGAAGTGCCTATCACAGGGAACGAGGAGTGGATGGTAACAACTGAACCAACAGAGAGGAGTTGGACAGTGGATACAGAAGAAGATTTTGCACCACAACAACCATGCGTAGGTTCGTAGGGAGGAAGACCAAAACAACATCTCGTTTATTTGTGAAGGAGGTCATGAAATAGAGGTTCACGAGAACTAGAAAGAAGACTATTTGATCCAAATTTCTCACCATCAATTACAAGAAGGGAGTTAGATAGAACTCCATATTGATTAGCACCAAGAAGTTTACCTAGTGGGACAATCCCAATGGTGAACTTTGCTAACCGTGCAGGCAAACATAAATGCCCACTCTTCACCGGGGAAGGAAAAGAAGACCCAACACATCATACAAGAATGTGCATAACTATTTGGGGAGCAAATGGGGTAACACAAGATACAAAGTGGTTGCAATTATTTCTAACCACCTTGCGAGGAATGACTATGGATTGGTATTCGAAACAAAATATAATATGCAACCATTCACACAGTGGACCCCCCTGAAAGAAGCATTTTTAGAAAAATTCTAACCATTGAGGGATGATACAAAGATTATTACTAAAATATTTGCAATAAATCAAAAAATATATGAGGATATTAAAAGTTATAACAAGAGATTGAAGCAGTTGACAAACAAAATGGAGATGGCAGCTATCGATGGAATGATAAAATACTAGTTTTTGGATGGATTACTACATAAATACCACAAGAAAATGAAGGCAATACTAGATTCTACACATGCAGAAGCTCTATAGAAAGCAAAGAACTTCAAAAGTGAAGCCAAGCAAATAGCTGCAAGGATCAAAGGATAGTTAAGGCATGACGATTTTGATAGTGATGCAGAAGATAAATTCCAAAGTACAATACATTCATTTCAAAAGAAATTTGATAAAATCATAAAAGAAGTCAAAGGAGAAGGGCAAAAGGATAGAAAATATATATGGTGTTCCGATTGTAAAACGGAAGGACATATAAACATCAATTGCCCAAAGAATGTGTATTGCAACATATGTGATATCATCGAACATCCAATAGCGGATTGCCCATTTAACTTGAAGGGAGTAAGACACCAGAAATTGACAATCTAGGGAGATCAACTGTAACATCCCCTCCATTTTTCCATTTAACTACTTGTTGCTATTTGTAGAATGAGATATTGCTAAAGAAATTTGTCAGTGTTGGTGCAGGTATTCACCTTTCAATGAGAAAATCAGACGAGTTTAGTATCCACCTTCTGGTGGAGACAGAGGTTGTTCGCGTTAGGTAAGGTGGGAGATGATGTTTGTGCTCAATGCACCATGGCTCGTGGGTACATGGAAGCCCACCGAAATAAAAGCATATAGGAGCATTCTGTGTGTGAATGCATGTTGTCTGTGTTTGCATTTTGTTGTAATTGTTGCATTATGTTTTATTGTTAGATTACATTGGGTGCATGATGGTCTATGTCTATGTTATCTTGAGGAAATGTTATATAAACATATAAAAATTATATAAAAATAAAATATAGTTATATAAAATAATATATCTATAATAATAAAAAATATAACAAAAGTAACATTAATATTTATTTATACATGTATAAAAGTATAAAATATAAAATATGATATTTTGTGATACCAAGTCTTCAATTCTTTTTAAAAGGGATGTGCCAAACTAGTCTGGTATGTATTCAGTTTTGTTCAGCATTAATCTTTCTCTACGAGTGTATTTTTATGTGAAGTAGCTTGAGTGAGATATTCGCTTTTCAAGAGCCAGATTGACCAGGTCAGGTCTTTGCTGGTTATTGTAGACCTGTAAAATAATGTATTGTTGATGATGGCTTAGCTGCTTTGTTTGTAAAATAATCAAAGTATAACTATAATTTAATTCTATCATGGTTATAAATGTAATATTGGGTGTATATAAACATAGAACCTAATATCCAATAGCTTGTAATTAGGCTAACGACTATAGCTAGGCATGTAGGCAAAAAGCTAGAAATCTAAATTATATACAATAAAATAAAATAACTTTGAAAAAATATTTGCCTATATGTGAGACTAGGTAATGCATATTGAAGAGTGTAATTGATGTTTGCATTGGATTTCATTGAGTCATGCTGACCCAAAAACATGCTCAACCATTGTCGTTCGCCAGATATGGTTGTGATTGTGGAGAAGCAGAAAGACCTGCAGTAATACTGAAATCATTTGATAAGGAGGCTATTTGTGTGAATCTTACTATGACAACACTGTTAAGATTGCACTTTTGGCTAGTATGTGATTTATAAAATGTTTATTGGCGAGGAGTAGCTATTTGTTTTGCTAGTATTCACATGCCTCTTGTTCTATGAAAGGGGTTGTTGGTATTCACTCCTTTGTCTAAAATTAAGAGGAGTGCCAACAATCTTTGGTACCCTTGTATACTTCATTGTAGATATTGTTTGCTTCACTATAACTATTGGATGGGCAAATTTACCCTGTGTGAGAACGTAGATGATGTAAAGTTCTCATTTATAATACCATTAGTAAATAGGGTTATGAATTGTATTCTATGGTTTACTTTGTGAAATAGTTTGTCACGTTGTTTATGATAGGATAAATAACCTCTTGAGCATAGATTATTTCTATTAAAAATTAAATAGCTTTTATATATTTTAAATATGGTTGAAGGACATTTTCTCTCACCGAGTTCGTATTTCAAATCTCCTAGAATGTTATATTTGAGTAGATTATCAAATTTTGATTTTGTATCTCTAGATAAGCTTATTATATTATAAAAATCATCACCATGCATAGGGATTATAATTTTGCTGGTGTCACCTGTCGTTTGTGAAAGGTTTATTTTAAGAGTTGGAATGTTTCTGTAAAACATTTTTGTTCAACTAAATATTGGGAAGTGTGCTATATGTTAACGAGACTCAGTCATGATGAACAATCCTTGGCTTGTATTTTCACTTTTAGAGAGAAAATGGTTTTCATATGTTGATAAACTTAAAAACGTAATAATTCAAGTATGGTGCTAATAAATTGTCTTTCATAGCTGATACGAATATGTCTAATATATTAGAGTAGAGAATTTATGATTATATGTTGGAAACAAATCATGATTTTCTAACTTACAATATAAGAAAACATCTCAACTTGATTCAATTCAACCTCAAACTTCGAGTGTGTTTGTTGTAGGTTCATAACCTCCTCATCATTAGATATGTTGAAACTCTTATTCCAAATCAAAGTCAAACGACTATGTTGTGTAATGAGAGCTGCAATAAATATTTTTGGTATGCGAATGTGTTTATAAAATTTAGGTTAAAATATAAAAAACTTTTGTTACCTCGATTAGTGGAATGTGCTTAATGATAAACAAACTATCAATCAGAGGAATCTTATTGATTCACTAAAATACAAAATATAGATGTCAGATGAAAACATGAATGTTGCATCAATAAATGTGTTGGAAACTTAGGTTTTAATTATTGAGGCACAATTTGCTGAGATAAATCAAATTATAGTTTCACCTCTTACTATAACTAAAGCTGAATTTTTGTCTTTGCACATATATCTTAAGTCTCTTGTTACTTTTATAATGTTAATGAGCGTAAATGACCTCTTTCACCAAATATTTCATGATGATTAAATATGAACTCTAAAATTTTTCTGTAACATATAGGCGTAGGTGTTACCACTCTCGAGTTATACCAAATAAATTAAAAAAAAAAGTATATATTTAAGTTTGACTTTATAACAAGATTTCTTATAAATAAGGTTTTAAATTTTGCTTTTACTTCAAGTAATTAGGATTAGTCTAAGACATTTTATGATAGGGAATTTGTGGATTTTGAACACTATTCTATCTTCATAAATAACATGGAAAACCCTTATCACAAATTGCTAATATAAAGATTGATCTCATAAAAATTAAATAGTTTTCAATGTTCTCTAAATGTGATATTGATTAGATTAAGAATCACAAAATATATTTAATTCACTTAAATACTCATCCTAATCATATTTGAATAGGAAAAGCTTTGCTCATAAGAAATAACATTGGCTCTTTCTTACCTAGAACCCATACATTCATAAAAGTTAAATAAAATAGTAGTTTTCAAAGATTTTATATTATGTTGAGTATAATATAAATAGAAGCTATAAATTAATTATAATAATTATGTTTTGTTAAAGAATTATTTTCATTGGGAATTTAATATTCATTATTTTATGAAAGGACTAATAAAAAATTTCTTGTTGGGAGTTTACTTTTTGGTGTCACTTTATCTTAATTTACATTATACTTTTTGGAATAGTTTTAGGACATTCATGTATTAAACTCAAAAGCGTAAAATCAAACTCTTATGAACCTAAAAATTATGTTAACCCATCGAGGATGATGGTATTGATGTTGTTCGAATACTACATCGAGAAGGATGAGCAATCACCCAACTTCGACAACTATAGGAAGGGTAATTGTTATGAGTCAATAATAGTGGTATTTAGACAAATTTATCCAGAATGAGTAGGTCCTATTTCCATGAACATGTAACAAGGGGTGGTATGAGACACTGTACATGAGGGGTTCCATGTGCTATGTTCATTTGAGGAATTTCTAGAAGTATTATGAGGTTTTACTAGGGAAGCTAGAACTCGAAGCTAGAAGGTCCAATGAAGAGTTGGTATGGGACACCTCTTTATCAAATGTTGCATAGCCTAGGATACCTGGTCCTAAACTAGAGTAATGGTGGGTCGTAGCTAAATCCATGGAAAATGGACACTCATCTAGGCATTGGGCATACTAACACTATACTATAGTATGGAGAAGTTATCCAAACCATATGTGCCTCAGGAAAAAATTTAGGTCAAGTATCCTAAACATACCATGTTATGGGCAAGGTACTATGCATCCAACATTTCAAGTGTTATGGGCCCTGGAAGGACAACCCCATGCCATGAACATAGACCTCTAGTAAAGGAGATGAATGTGTTCACAAGATGACACTTATTGCAGGATTTGACCAATATCAAACATTTAAGGGACCATTTGTAGTGGTTAGCTACCTTGAAATGGAGTTATATGCCTATGTACTAGTTAATGTTGGGTGTTGCATAAAATTTCTATAAGTTCGATCAATTTTTTTACTTTGTATTCTTAGACAACTAGGTGAGTAGACCTAGGGTGTTACATTTGATATCAGTTCCTAGGTTGCTAAACTCTAGGCCATACTGATATGAATTTGTGTAACTTTTAAATTGACATAACTCTTGTTGCATCCAGGCAAATGGTGAGATCTTCTAGAAATATTGCATTGACTCAACAAGAGGTGCTTGCTGAAGGTTCAAGAAAGGGACTAAGGAGACTTATAAGAGAGTCATAAAAATAAGATGAGGTAGAAGTACCCTATAAACTACCAGGAAGGACAAAGAACCTGTAGCCAATAAAATCCATCAAAGGGAGGATAATTTGACTAAAAATGTACAATTGTTGAAAGAATAAATGAATCAAAAGTGACAGTATATGGAGCAACAAAGGGTTCAGTCCCAAGAGTAAATAAACTAGCAAAAGGAACACATGGAACACAAGAGGGTCCAATTTACTGAACAAATGTTGGCAATTTTGGGTACTTTGGGTACATTGCCTTTGCTCAAGTGTATAAGTTGTCATTGATGTCAAAAAGCTCTTGAAGGAATTTGATTTGATGTCAAATAACTTGTTTTGATGAAGGTTACGACATGACAAGTTTCAAAGGTCTTTTATAAACCCCAAGTTGGCAGGTTTAAAGATTACAGGTGGATGCATTAGTTTAATGCATTTGGGTCCAAGAGGAAGTATTTATTTAAATAATTAAAAACCTTGTTAAGGTTCCTTTTAATTATTTTTAAATAAATATTTGTTTGCATTGGGTTCTCCTAACCCATGGCGCAAATGTCTTAACTTTGATGGCGCTATGTTCTAAGTTTGTGGGCGCTATCCAAGACCTCCACCGATGTGTTAAACTCCTCCGTCGATGTGTTAAACTCCTTCGTCGACATGTTAAACTCCTCGTCGACGTCAAGAGTTTATGGGAAATATGCATATAAAACTCCCACGATGAAGATCAAAGTTCATCCCATCCGCATTTTTGAAAAAGTATTGCTCGTTGTGCATTCATGATTTGGTGTTCATTTTCTTCGTTGCATTTTCTGTATCCGTCGTTCATTTTCTGTATCTGCCATTCATTTTCTGTATCCGCCATTCATTTTCGTCATCGTCGTTCGCATCAGAAGACAGGGAGGTCTGTTGTTTACTTTGGCCCTGGCATAGAAGGTACAAGGGAAACAGAGTGAGGTTCAAACTTCATCGGACGCCTTTGGCGCATCGATAGCGGCCAGGCTATTGGCGCGCTACCTAAACGGGAGGTTTCGCATTCGAATAACGTGAAAGGGTTTTTCTTCGTTGAGGTGGACGCAGCGGGTGGTGTTAGAGTTCGTGCGCAATTTCTCCATAGTGCGATTTTTGGTGTTGGCCAAGGTATTTTTGAAATTGATTTTTGCTAGTATATTTTGTGGATGGAGGAAGTTTATTAGAAAGAAAAATAGCTTAGGAGTTATAAGGAGTTTGATGCTTGCTTTATCTTGATAAAAGATTCTTTTGAAAGTGTTGGTTGCATTATCTTATTGCATTCCTATGAAGAGTTAAAGTTTATTGTTGATAAGACTATAAGGGAGAAATAAGGTGTATAAGGGATAAATATTTCTTGTAATGTTTAGAGTGTTTATTGGTTGATTATGGAAATGAAAGCATGATGTTTTAAGGTTAGAATTGCTTCTTGTGTGAAGTTGTGAAACCTTAAGTGGGCAGCTTTGAGATTGACTTTAGCTTTCATTAAATTGGTTATAATCAAGCTATTCTTTACTTGGTTAAAGTGTTGAGCTTACTTCTTTGTTGATGATTTGAAAAGTTGTTTTGTGCTATTGAGATTTGAGTTGGTGGATGCTTTTTGTTCAAATAATGTTGGAGAGAAAAGGAGTTCTACTTGTTTCCTTTTCTAATGTTGATTGTGAAATGCTTCAAGGTTGTGTTTTGAGTTGAATGGTGTTGACTAAACCTTGTTTGATGAGCATTGTTGTTGAAACCCTAATTGATGGTGAAAAGAACATGAGTATCATTGTTATGTGATTCTTTGCATAGTTGGCAATTTTTGGGGTTTCATGTTCTTGAAATAAAACATTCTATCCTATCCATTTCAGATATTGAGTTGAGTTTTCAGATTTGAGATTGAGATTAAGTTGAGTTGATTTGAGTTGAGTTTTGAGATTGGGATTTGAGTATAGAACATATTGAGTCTCTAACAATTCTCTTTATGCTTCTATGAGTTTTGAAAAATCACATTGGGTCTCTAACAATTCACTTTGTGACTTCCTACTAAGAAAGTTTTTCTTGGTGAGTTTGTTGAGTTTTTGGACAAGTTCCAGTGGGGACTTGTGAGCAGTTTTTGGATAGGTTCCAGTGGGGACTTGTGAGCAGTTTTTGGATAGGTTCCAGTGGGGACTTGTGAGCGATTTTGGACAGGTTTCGATGGGGACTTGTGAGCAGATTTGGACAGGTCCTAGCGAGAGGACTTGTGAGTCGAGTTTGATAGTTCTATCAGAGAACTTGAGGACATAAGTGCATTCGTTCTATGAGAAGAACCTGAGGACAGATTTGGCAAGTCTTTGAGAAGGCTTGTATGCAGAGGATTGATTTGTTCAAGAGTTGGACAGATCTGATAGATAGAGGAAGACTTGTACTAGACCGACCGACTATGTTTGGTACAGAGTTGTCGAGCTCTTGTGGACGTGATCATAGAAGGCGAGATGTCTCTTAGGCTAAGCATTGAGGACAGGAAGTCTTCGGTGGAAAGGAGTTCCATGTGCTTGGCAAGAGGTAGAGGCGATTGATCTTCTGAGGGATCATTTCCAGAGCAGAGGGGAAGGTATCTCCTTTGAGCAGAGGCTCATAAATTTTGAATAGGGGAAGGTATCTCCTTTGAGCAGAGGCTCATAAATTCTGATTGGGAGAAGGTATCTCCTTTGAGAAGAGGCTCATAAATTCTGATTGGGGGAAGGTATCTCCTTTGGGCCGAGGCTCATAAACATTGTAATTGGGAAGGATTCCCAAAAGAACCTTGAGATAACTTTTAGAGAAAAGTTTTATGGATGTAGCCCAACCATTCTGAGTGAACCACGTTAAAATTGGTGTCACTTTGTAGATGATATTGTGCATTGCTTTGGGTATATTGCTTTACTGTTTTGAAGTATAAAGGAAAAAGTAAAAAGAGGTCTTATACTGTTCACCCCCCCTCTCAGTATAAGCTTGTGTTCTTCAACAAATGGAACAGTAAAGGGCATAATTGGCTCAATAATAGGAACTAATAATTCAACATCAAAAATTAATAAAAAATTTATCCAAAAAGAAGCCAAAAGGGGGATAATAATATGTGCCCGAAGGTTTCAATCGAAGGAGAGCTGGTGTAGAATTAAAGGATTTAATAAAACTTGACATCACTAAGTTTGATGGTAAGGGTGATGGTGAGACAACAAAAAATTGGTTGAGCAAAGCCAAAGGATATACACCATTAATCCCCTCTCATCTAAATCTAAAATAGTGTGGGGAGTGGCTCACTTAGCAGGACTAGAAATGGACTAGTGGACAATGTATAAGAAAAATAAACATGTTGAGGTAGAAGACGTACCTTGGAATACATTCCTGAAAGAATTCAAAGATAGATTTTTGAATCGAAAATTTTATGTGAAAAAATTTAGACAGTTCAATAATTTGAATCAAGAAACATGACTATCATAAAATATTATCAAAGATTTTTCAGTTGTTAAAATATGTACCTGAATACGATCATAGAGAAAAACTTAAGGTGTAGAAATTTCTTATGGTATTACATCCGAGGATTGGGTCTCTTGTGGGCTTAGTGAAACCTAAGGATTTGTTAGAATCCTATGATACAACTTGATTTGAGGAATTAATTCAAAATAATAAAAAGGCTTATTATCAAAAGATAGAAAGAGATAGAGACAAGGCTAAGAAGAGAAAAGATACTGGAACTACAAAAGGGACCAAGGATCAGTATAAAAAGTTCAAAGAAGGAGATCGTTATAGAAGATACGATAGAAACAGAGGAAGATTTTAGAACAAATATAGAAAAGATAAAAATGAACTATAGAAATGATCATAATTCATTTGCATAGAATTCTAGAAAATAATCTACATCTCAAGTTAGGAGTGAAGAGGGCAGAAATAACAAGGATCCCATTGAAGGATGTTACATATGCACCAAAGCTCATTATGCTAACAAATATCCACATAGAGCAGACAGAAAGAAATTAGTTGAGGAGGCCACACAAAAAATATATAGCAATAGGTAACTCTACACTCACTGGTCAAGCTACAATTTTTATTTTAAAAGGAAAGATATATGATAAAAATGTTCATATTTTAATTGATAATGGAGCTACTGATAGCTTTATTTCTATTAGTTTGATAAAATACATACCAAAAAGTCTTGGATGTATGGAAAATGGGTGGAAGATTGAATATGGGCTAGGACAGACCTATAAAGTCAATCAATGTCTATTTGATACCCAAATCACATTACCTCAAGGAAAGACCATATGGCACTTATACGTAGCTCCCTTACATGCATTTGATATAGTCTTAGGTATAGACTAGCTTAGAGCGCATAAAGCTCTATTGAATTTTGAGGAAAGATGGATGGATTTTATTGATGATTATAAGCAATGAGTCTGACTCCACTATGGTCGAGACTCACTCAAACCACACTATTTGTCTACTATGCAACTTTAAGGAAAGGAATTAAGATCTATATAGTCAAATTAAATAAAGGGAAGAGACTGAATCTAGCACAGGTTTGTTTCAGCAATATCTGGTGTTGAGATGTATTTCCAAAAGACTTGTTGGGATTACCACCTTAGAGAGAATTTAACATTTCTATAGAATTATTACCTGGTGTAACACCAATTGCTTAAGCCCCCTATAGAATGACTTCCATAGAATTATAAGAATTGAAGATCCAACTATAGCATTTGTTATAAAAGGGACATATTAAGCCAAGTGTGTCTCCATAGGGTGTGCTAGTTCTCTTTGTAAAGAAAAAGTATGGATTGTTGAGGTTATGTATCGATTACAAAATACTCAACAAAATGATAATTAAGAATAAATATTCACTACCTAGAATCGATGACATCTTTGATCAGCTAAAAGGGGTTATGATAATTTAAAAGATTGACCTTAGATCATGGTATCACTAGTTGAGAATAAAGGAAGAAGATACTCATAAAACCACTTTTAGAACTAGATATGATCATTACGAGTTCACAATATTACCCTTTGGTTTAACAAATACTCTTGCAACATTTATGAACTTTATGAACAATGTATTTTAAGAGCAACTAGATCGGTTTTTTATTATGTTTCTTGATGACATATTGATTTACTCCAAGAACAAAGAGGAACATGACCAACACATGAGAATAGTTTTGGAAATCCTCAAACAAAATCATCTGTATGGAAAATTATCCAAATGTGAGTTCTACACTCCTTAGGTACTCGGGACATATAATTTCTACATAGGGAGTTGTAGCAGACCCCAAGAAGATTTAAGCCATAATAAGTTGACCCACACAAACTAATGTATCTAAAGTAAGAAGTATTATGGGCATGACTGGATATTATAGGCAATTTGTAAAAGGATTCTCAAAAATCACCCATCCTATAACCAATCTTTAGAAGAAAGGAAAAGCTTTCAAGTGGACTACTCAATGTGAAGAGGCTTTTAGAGTGCTTAAGGAAAAGTTAACTACAACACCTATCCTTAGAATACCAGATACAAATAAGCCCTTAACAATCTATACTGATGCTTCCATGGAGGGGATTGGAGGAGTTTTGATACAAGAAGTAGTTATAGCTTACAAATATAGAAAACTTAAAAAGCATGAAGTTAATTATGCTACTCATGACTTATATTTAGTTGCTATTGTGTATGCTCTTAAAATATGGTAGTATTATCTGCTTGGTAAGCCCTTCAAACTTAAAATTTATCATTAGAGTCTTCGATATATATTTAATCAACCATTTTTGAATTCTAGGCAATGGCGATGGATGGAATTTTTAGCAGAGTATGATTTTGGAATTGAATATATTAAAGGAAAAGAAAACAAGTTAGCTGATGCTTTAAGTAGGAGGTATATAGCTACCATGACTCAGTATTAGTTTGGACTGAGTAATTAGATTAAAGAATTGTAGAAGATGGATGAAATTTATCTACAACACCGAGCACAGGTCAAGCAAGGACTTGATAGGACAAGGATTTCAAAGTTAAAGAAGATCTATTGTACTTTAAAAATTGAGTAGTCATTCCAAATAATGAATAATTGAGAAAAATTATTCTCCAAGAAGCTCATTGTGTCCCATACTCCGCACACCCGAGAGGGGTGAAAATGTAAGAGAACTTGAGAAAGGATTACTATTGGCCAAGGATGAAGAAAGATATAACAAATTTTGTTGCTAGATGCTTAGAGTGCCAAAAAGTTAAGGCTGAGCACTTACATCCAACAGGGTGATTGTATCCATATGAAATCCCTCCACAAAAATGTCAAGTCATTTCCATGGATTTCATAGTTGGTTTACCAAAAAATTGATTCAAAAATGATACTATTTTAGTTATATTATATAAATTGAATAATGTAGCTCATTTTATACCTGGGAATGTGCAAGATGATGCACCCATAGTTGCTCAAAATTTTACCAAGGAAGTGGTTCATTTACATGGATTTCTTGAAGTAATTATATCCAACAGAGATTTTAGATTTACATAAGAATTCTAGCAAGATTTGCATCAAGCATGGGGTACAAAGCTCAACATTAGCATAACCTACCATCCTAAGATCAATGGGTATATTGAGAGAGTCAATCGGGTATTGGAGGACATGTTGAGAATGTATTGCATGGACCATCAAAGTAAATGGGAATATTATATCTATTTGGTTGAGTTTGCATACAATAATAGCTATCATGCCACGTTGGGCATAGCTATATTTGAGGTCTTGTATGGGCGTAGGTGTATAACACCTTTGACTTTGGATAATCTAGAAGATTGGGTAGTGATCGGTCTGAATAATGTAAAACAAATGGAAGAGAAACTAAAGGAAATTTGGCAAAGGCTTAAAGAAGCCTCAGATCGATAAAAGAGTTATGTAGATATTAAGAGAATGCCAAGGGAATTCTCTATGGGAGATAAAGTATTCTTGCAAGTAAATCCATCCAAAAGCTCCATTAAGTCCACCAAACTCAACCTTAGATTTGTAGGACCATTCGAAACCATTGACAAAATTAGTCTTATTACCTATAAGTTGGCCCTACCACCTAATTTGTCTAAGATCCATGATACTTTCCTTGTGTCTCTTCTCCAAAAATATGTGGTTGATCCTTCACACATATGGAATGTTTCCCATTTGTAGATGTCAGACCCATAACACATGAAGTTCGCCCTATTTGAATCCTTGGTTTCAAAACAAAGTAACTAAGAAAAAGAAATATAGAACAATGCAAGATCCAGTGGGACCACTATTCTGATAGAAATACCACATGGGAAGATGTGGTTATTATGAAAAACAATTTTCATAATTGTTTGAGAACTGAAATATATCTGAACATTGATAGATATATGTATATATATGCATGTTCTAGTTTTGTAATGTATGTTTTTGGATTTTACTTATGAATGAATGTTTAGAAGATTTAACATGATGATGCATGAATGTTTAAGTAATAATGTAGATATGCATAACTAATATTACAAACACGGGGACCATGTTTAATCCTAGCGGGGAAGAATGTAACATCCCCTCCAATTTGCCATTTAACTACTTGTTGCTATTTGTAGAATGAGATACTACTGAAGAAATTTATGAGTGCAGGTGCAGATATTCACCTTTTAGCGAGCAGATTGGATGAGTTTAGTACCCACATTCTAGCAAAGACAATGGTTGTCCATGTCAAGTAAGGTGGGATATGATGTTTGTGCTCAATGCACCATGGCTCGTGGGTACATGGAAGCCCACCTAAACAAAAGTATATACGATCATCCTGCCTGTGAATGCATGCTGCTTGTGTTTGCATTTTGCTATAATTGTTGCATTATGTTTGATTGTTAGATCGCATTAGGTGCATGTTGGTCTATGTGCTTATGTTATCTTCAAGGAAATGGTATTTAAACATATAAAAATAAAATATAGTTATATAAAACAAGATATTTATATTAATAACAAATATAATAAACATTAATATTTTTTTATACATGTATAAAAGTATAAAATATAAAATATGATGTTTTATGATGCCACAAACATTGATACTCAATAACTCTTTAGAGTCACATGATTAACCTTATGTGTCACTTAGACCAAGTCTTCAATTCTTTTAAAAATGGATGTGCCAAGCTAGTTTGGTATGCATTCATTTCTGTTCAGCATTAATCTTTCTCTACGAGTGTATTTTTGTGTGTAGTATCTTGAGTGAGAGATTCACTTTTCAAGAGCTGAATTGGCCAAGTTAGGTATTTTTTGGTTATTTTAGACCTGTAAACTAATGTATTGTTGATGATTTCTTAGCTGCTTTGTTTGTAAAATAATCGAAGTATAACAATAATCTAATTTTGCCATAGTTATAAATGTAAGACTGGGCATATATAAATATATAACCTAATCTCCAACAACTTGTAATTAGGCTGATGACTATAGATAGGCGCATAGGCAAAGAGCTAGACATCTAAATTATATACAATAAAATTAATTAGCTTTAAAATAATCTTTGTCTATCTGTGAGACTAGGTAATGCATATTAGAGAGTGTGATTGATGTTTGCATTAGATTTCATTGAGCCATGCTGACCCAAAAATACGCTTAACCAATTATTATTCACCAAACATGCTTGTGATTATGGAGAAGCAAAAAGACCTACAAAAATACTAAAATCATTTGATAAGGAGGCTCTTTGTGTGAATCTGAATATTACAACACTATTAAGACTATAATTTTGGCTAGTATGTGATTTATAATAATGTCTGTTATGAGGAGTAGCTATTTGTTCTATGAAAAGGGTTGTTGGTATTCACTCCTTTATCTAAAATTAAGAGGCATGCCAACAGTCCTTGGTGCACTTGTATACTTCATTGTAGATACCGTTTGCTTTACTATAGCTATTGGATGGTCAAAGTCACCCCGTGTGAGAACATAGATGATGTAAAATTCTCATTTATAATACCAGCAATAAATAGAGTTATGAATTGTATTCTATGGTTTATTTTGTGAAATGATTTTGTCAGGTTGTTTATGATAGGATAAAGAACCTCTTGAGCATAGATTATTTTCTTTTAAAAACTAAATAGCTTTTGTATCTTTTAAATCCGACTAAAGGATATTTTCTCTCCGCGAGTTCATATTTTGAATCTCCTAAAATGTTATATTTGTGTAGATTATCAAATTTAGATTTTGTATCTTTAGATAAGCTTATTATATTATAAAAGTCATCACTAGGGTTATGTGTAAGGGGTCGACCCCAAAATTTATTTATAAAAATTTTGCAAAATAAATCCAGGTGAAGAGTGTCCAAGTGCATGTAGAAGGTTCACTATTATTAGGGGCAATGATGGAAATTTAAACTTAAAATAATCAAATTACTATAAAATTGGGGCAAATTGACCCAAAATTTTTTTACCCAAATTTGTTTGGCTAATGGGCCCTATTCAAGGGTCTCAAATATTAGCCAATTTAAAATTTTGAAAATCCTAATTTTAGCTAATTTGGTGATAAATAGCTGCTATGCATAACCTTGATGATCACCATGCATATCGATTATAATTTTTTTGGCATCACCCGTTGTTTGTGAAAGGTGTATTTTAGGAGTTGGAATGTTTCTTTAAAACATTTACGTTCAACCAAATCTTGGGAAATGTGCTATATGTTAATAGGAATCAGTCGTGATAAACAATCCTTGTCTTGTATTTTCACTTTTAAAGAGAAAAAGGTTTTCATACGTTGATAAACTTAAAATCCTAACAATTCGAGTATGGTGCAAATGAATTGTCTTTCATAGCTGATATGGTCATGTATAATATATTAGAGTAGAGATTTTGTGATGATATGTTGGAAGTAAATGATGATTTTCTAACTTACAATATAAGAAGACATATCAACTTGATTTAATTCAGCCTCAAACTTTGAGTGTGTTTGTTGTAGGTTCATAACCTCCTCATCATTATATATGCTGAAACTTTGATTCCAAATCAAATCCAGATGGCTATGCTATGTAATGAGACCCACAATAAATATTCTTGGTATACAAACGTGTTTATAAAATTTAGGTTAAAATATTAAAAAAATTCTTACCTCAATTAGCGGAATGTGCTTAATGATAAACAAACTTTCGATTAGAGGAAGCTTATCGATTCACTAAAATACAAAATATAGATGTCAAATGAAAATAGGAACGTTGTGTCAGCGAATGCTTTGGAAGCTTAGGTTTTAATTGTTGAGGTGTAATTTACTAAGATAAACCAGATTGTAGTGTTGTCCCTTACTATAACTAAAGTTGAATTTTCATCTTTGCACATTGATCTTAAGTCTCCTATTAGTTTTACAATGTTAATGAGCGTAAATGACCTCTTTCACCAAATATTTCATGATGATTAAATATAAACTCTAAACTTTTTCTATTACAAATAGGCATAGGTGTTACCACTCTTGGTTATACTAGATAAAATTTTAGAAAAGTATATATTTAAGTTTGAATTTATAACAGGGTTTCTTATAAATAGGGTTTTAAATTATAATTTTACTTCAAGTAATTAGGATTGGTCTAAGACATTTTATGATAGGAAATATATGGATTTTGAACACTTTTCTATCTTCATAAATAACGTGGAAAACCCTTATCATAGATTGCTAATATAAATATTGATCTCATAAAAATTAAATAGTTTTCATTGTTCTCTAAATGTGATATTGATTAGATTAAGATTTAGAAAATATATTTAATTCACTGAGATACACATCCTAATCATATTTGAATAGGAAAATATTTGCTCATAAGAAATAATGTTGGCTTTTTCTTACCTAGAACCCATACATTCATAAAAGTTAAATAAAATGGTAGTTTCCAAAGATTTTATATTATGTTGAGTATAATATAAATAAAAGCTATAAATTAATTATAATTATTATGTTTTGTTAAAGAATCATTTTCATTGGGAATTTAATATTCATTATTTTATGAAAGGACTAATCAAAAATTTCTTGTTGGGAGTTTACTTCTTGGTGTCACTTTATCTTAATCTACATTATAATTTTTGGAATAGTCTTAGGACATTCATGTATTAAAATCAAAAGCATAAAATAAAACTCCTATGAACCTGAAAATTATGTTAACCCATTGAGGAGGATGGTATTGATGTTGTTCGAATGCTACATCGATAAGGATGAGTAATTACCCAACTCCAACAACTACAGGAAGGGCAATTGTTGCAAGCCGATATCAGTCGTATTCAAGCAAATTTACCCAATATGAGTAGATCATATTACCATGAACATGTAATGAAGGGTGGTATATGAAATCCTCTCTAGAATGATAAGCAAGTAGTACATAAGGGGTTCCACGTGCTATGTTAATTTGGGGAATTCCTAGCAGTCTGATGAGGTTTTACTGGGGAAGTTGGACCTCGAAGCTAGAAGGTCCAACGAAGAGTTGGTATGGGACAACTCTTTGTCAAACATTACATAGCCTATGATACCTGGTCTCAAACCAGAATAATGGTGGGCCCTAGATAAATCCATAGAATATGGACACTCGGCTAGGAATTGGGTATACTAGTGCTATAATATAGCATGGAGAAGTTATCCAAAACATGTGCCTCAGGCAAAAAATTAGGTCAAGAATCCTAAAAATACCATGTTATGGGCGAGGAACTATGCATCCACCCTTTTAGGTGTTATGGGCCCTGGAAGGACAATCCCATGTCGTGAACATAGATCTCTAGTAAAGGAGATGAATATGTTCACTAGATGATACTTATTGTGGGATTTAGCCAATATAAAACATTTAAGGGACCATCTGCAACGATCAGTTACCTTAAGATGAATAGTCATATGCCTATGTATTAATTAATGTTGGGTGTTGCATAAAATTTATATAAGTTTTATCAAAATTTGACCTTGTATTTTTGGAAAACTAGGTGAGTAGACCTAGGGTGTTACATCAACTAGACACTTCAAGGAATGGACAAGGTGCAAAAAATGACAAATATAGGAATAACCATCAATTTGGAAGACACGGAGTGCAAAGTCAATTGCAATATAACTTTGAAGTAATACCAATTATCCAGTGTTAGAATTGCTAAGAACAGGGCCACTTTGTGAACAATTACCCCAAGCCTCAGAATACGGGTAAATACTAGTGGTAGCAGTACTACCCAAATCTATAGGTGGTATGGTCTAGGGAACAACAAGGAGGCCAATTTCCCAAATAAGGTGACTTCGAGTGGTATGCAAAATGTCAATTGGATTGACATAGGCAAAGTGAGTATAGTAGTAGAAAAGGAAGATGAAGTCCTAGAAGTAACAAGAGCACAAGCTAGGAAGATAGAATAATATGCAAATCCTACCAAGGAGAAAGAGTGATGACAGGAAGCTCAAGAATTGATAAAGATATAATTGGATAAGGAAAAATAGAAAAGACTAGTTCTGGAGAAAGCTCTAAAGAAGGTGGAGATAACAACTGATCAGAAAGCATTAGTAGAAGGCTTGGTGACAGAAGTACTAAACATGATGATGAAAGTTAAAGTAGAAAGTCTATTCAATATAGTACTATAATTATATGCTACGATTGGGAAAGTAATGAAAACAAAGAGGAAAGCAAAAATTTGATAGGTAGCTAACATCAAACAAGATAAATTCATTGATCCAATGATACTTATGATCAAGGTAAGGAAGAAGCTAGCTCTGGTTCACATGGAAATATTGGACCATAATTTGAATTAGGTAATCATTGGAGGATCGAGCGTGAACATGATGCCAGAAATAACGTGGTAGAGTATTGGTCATCCTGCACTAAGATCTCCAAACTTCAAACTATGTGGAGATGATTAGTATGACATTGAGACAATAGACATCCTAATGAGCTAGAAAGTATGCACAAAATAAAAAGAATTTTTATTGGATTTCATTAAAATTGCTATGCAAAAACCATCATATGATGCATTACTAGGACTTGGATGGTTATGAATGACAAAAGTAAACCACAATTTGGAGAAGGGGCATTTGACCTTTAAGAAAGGCTAGAAAAAGTACTTGATTAGTCTAAAGAACCAGGTAGTAAGCTAGGAAATTACAACTTCGGATGACTCAGGAAATTCTTCCTCAAATGCAAAATCAAGATATGAACTAGACAAGGGGTGTTGCACTTGGAAGAATGCATGGAGGATGAGCACAACAAAGATAAAGGCTTACTCCACTGGCAGTTAGAATATTATAAAAATAATTCTCCTTAGTGTTTTTGCATTAATGTATGAGACGAAGTCCAAGAGGATAAGAAGAAGGAACCAGAGAAGGCTATGGAATATGAAAAATGGATATTTTCAAAAATATTTGTAGAATATACGACGGGGGATGTAATAATTGAGGATAAACCAGCTCACCCCATTGATGTTCTAAAGGTGATGAACGAACCTAAGTCCATTAAATATGAAGGACCTAGAATGATTCAGGTAAACTTGGGAGATGACAAGCAAAATATGATCAAGTGTGGAAGCAATTGGGATCTAATACTAAAAGTAGTGTCATTCAAAATATTTCTTGAATATACATATATCTTCAATTGGACATACAAGTACCTGAAGGAAGTTCCACAAAAACTCTATGTACACAAGATTCCTCTGATTGAAGGTGCACAACTAGTGAGTAGGTGACCATATAGGATGAATCCCAAATATGTAGCTTTGGTGAATGCTAAAATCAAGAAGATGCTAGATGCAGGTATCATATTAAAATTTATAACAAGTGAATGGGTGTCATTGATTGTGATTACCTTGAAGAGGGAGGTGAACAAAATATAAATTTGCATGGAATTCCAAAGCCTCAATGTTATAACTATAAAGGATACCTTCCTGATCCCATACACATACTCCATATTGGAAGAAGTAGTGGCCCATGGGATCTATTTGTTTTTAGATAGATTCTCATGATACAACCAAATCAATATTACGAAGGAAGATAAGTTGAAGACCACGTTTGTAGTAGAAAACATGATAATGCTTATAATCGTATGTCATTTGAATTATGTAATGCACTGGCTACATTCCAACGAATCATCTTATACATCTTCGACAATACATAGGTAATTTCAAAGTCTTCCTAGATTATTGGTCACTGTATGGCAGGACACAAGAACATTTGAAGGTATTGGATGAATACATGAGCTTGTGTAGGAAAGCTAGGATATCTTTAAACCCTAGCAAATGTGTCTTGATGGTACCATATGGGAAGTTGCTAGGGTATATTGTATGCCAAGAGGGTTTGAAGTTTGATCCAAACAAGATAAGAGTTACACTATTGATGAAAGAACCACACGACATGAGTTCAGTTAAAACCTTATTAGGAACAATGGGATACTACACAAGGTTTATTCAAAATTACACACAAACTTCTCATCCGCTAGATGCTTTTACGTGCAAGGGTGTTCCTTTCCAGTGGTAAAAGGAGCACTAGGAAAATTTTGAGAGCATAAAAGTGCACTTGGTGAGGCACCTATCTGAGTTTATCCATACTACGATAAGGAATTCAATGTGCATGTAGATGCCTCAAACTTTGTCATTGGTTGTGCATTGGTTCAGGAAGGTCAAATTGAGTTGGATCAACCCATATACTTTGCAAGTTGATTATTGTATTGAGATGAGAAGAACTACAATACAATAGAGTTCAAAGCACTAGGTATGGTGTACATAGTACATAAGCATTGGCACTATTTATTAGCTAACCCTTTTTCTTTCTATGTAGATCATCAGGCACTACTATACCTGATTAACAAACCTATGATCTATGGACGAGTGAGTATATGTCTCTTCACCATGCATGAGTTCATATTTCGAGTGATAGTAAGACCATGGAAGAAGCACGTAATCATGGACAAACTATTTGTCATGACCCTCCCTGATGTACCTTATGACACAAAAAACAATGTATTAATTTATGGTGCTTTAATACTCGATTTTGTGCAATTAAGAAACTATGCAATGTTAGTAGATATTGAATAGTATGATATCGGTAACAAATTACCAATGTGTAGGATCAGGTACTCTCGTAAGTGGAAGAATTTGGATCATCCACTAAAGGTGAGGGTACTTGAGGTTGCAAAAATGATGATAAGGCAACTCAAAGGTAACATTGATGGATACCTTCATATAGGTATGCATTCGATAAGGGGATAATCATTAATAAATAGCCATCTTGAGCCCCAGATTGATAGCCTAATAGCTATTATAAGTTCTAGAGGCTGAGACAGGTGACTAAATTGATGGAAATATTCCCCTCTTTGTCTGTTGCACATGCTTGATTGTATTTTACTTCAGCACTATTTGTCTTAATAATTTGGTAAGTATGGATAGATAGGTTGTCTTCATAACTCCTTGTATGTTTAGACAAATAGTGTGATAAAGTAAATATTTTATTTTAAATTATAGTAAGTTTCATTTAAAATTTATAAATGTTTTATTTTAAAAGATAGTAAGTTTCATTTAAAATTTATAAATGCTTAATTTTAAATGATAGAAAGGTTCATTTAAAAATTAATGAAGTTGTATTTTAAATACCAATATATTTCATTTGATAGAGTAGATGCTCTAATATAAATGATAATATAACTTCAAAATAAATAAAGGAGATAATGGACTATTTCAATGATGAATGAGTTTCTTTTTTTGGTAATTAAGGTACAATTTCATTACATCCGGGTTTTCCAGGTTGACCCAAAACCTTTTACAAAAAATAGCACTATGCTGTTGCAGATCAAAAACTCAATAGGGACAGTCTGTCCTTTGCTACTAGTACCATTCTGAGGCCCCCCTTCCAAGAAAGAGAACCGCCCCCTACGCATATTTACCAACACTTTTAGAACACAGGCAGTGGCCCACCACATTGCTCTCTTGCTACCCCAGCCACGAAAATGCGACTTGTCGTGAAATCGTGACTTCCTTAAGGCTTCTCCTTCATTTGCTCTAAAGAGTCGCAAAACGGTGACATGTCGCAAAACTAAGACATGTCATGAAATTGGGACATTTTGCCAACGATCTGCTCCTTTGCCGCTATAAGCCGCAAAAATGCGACATGTCACGAAAATGAGCCATGTCGTGACATTCGTCACCCATTTTGCACTCTTTTTGCTTCCAGCCATGAAAATGCGACATGTCACGAAATCGCGACATCCTTAAGTCATTTCCATATTTTACTTTGGATATATGCGAAAATGTGACCTGTCACGAAAAAGAGACATATCGCGAAATCGCGACATGCTGCCTTCGGTCTGCTCCTTTGCTTCTGCATGTCACGAAAATGTGGCATGTCACGACAATTAGACATGTCATGAAATCATGACATTCGTCTCCCATTTTGTGCTCTTGCCGCTTCCATCCATGAACGTGCAACATGTCACGAAATTGCGACGCCCTTAAGTCTTTTCCTTCACTTGCTCTGGAAAGTCGTGAAAATGTGATATGTCACGACAACGAGACCTATCGTGGAATTGTGACAATATGCCTTTGATCAGATCCTTTGCCACTACCTGTCACAAAACTGAGATATGTCACGAAATCACAACATTCATTTCCCATTTTGTTCTCTTGTCGCTTCTAGCCATGAAGAATCAGCGAGTCACGAAATCACGACGTCCTTGAGTCTTTTCCTTCATTTGCTTTGGATCGTGACCCATCTGCCTCTTTGACCTCTTTTGTTGCTTTTGGACACGAAAAGGCAGCATGTCACCAAATTGCGACACTTTCACCTCCTTGCTCCTTTTCTTGACTTATGCCTGCCAAAATCCAACATGTCGCGAAATCGTGACACTTTTGCCTCCTTACTCTTTCTCTTCTCTTATGGTCACAAAAAAGTGACATGTCGTGATATCGCGACACTTTTTCCTTCCTACTCTTTCTCTTCTCTTTTGGTCACGAAAATGTGACATGTCGCGATATCGCGACACTTTTCCTTCTTACTCTCTCTCTTCTGTTTTGGTCGCGAAAATGCGACATGTCGCGAAATCGCGACACTTCTGCCTCTTTGACCTCTTTTGTTGCTTTTGAACACGAAAATGCAACATGTCGTGAAATCGTGACACTTTTGCCTCCTTGATCCTTTTCTTGGCAATTGCCCATGAAAAACCAACATGTCACGATATCACGATACTTTTGCCTCCTTACTCTTTCTCTTCTCTTTTGGTCACAAAAATGTGACATGTAGCGATATTGCGACACTTTTTCCTTCCTACACTTTCTCTTCTCTTTTGGTCACGAAAATGCGACATGTCGCGATATCGCGACACTTTTCCTTATTACTCTTCCTCGTCTGTTTTGGTCATGAAAATTCGACATGTCGTGAAATCGCGACACTTCTACCTCTTTGACCTATTTTGTTGCTTTTGGACACGGACAGGCAACATGTCGTGAAATCGTGACACTTTCACCTCCTTGCTCCTTTTCTTGGCTTTTGCCTACGAAAAACCAACATGTCACGAAATCGCGACACCTTCGCCTCCTTACTCTTTCTCTTCTCTTTTGGTCGCAAAAATACGACATGTCGCGATATCGTGACACTTTTTCCTTCCTACTCTTTCTCTTCTCTTTTGGCCACGAAAATGCGACATGTCGCGATATCGTGACACTTTTCCTTCTTACTCTTTCTCTTCTATTTTGGTCACGAAAATGCGACATGTCGCGATATCGTGACACTTTTTCCTTCTTGCTCTTTCTCTTCTCTTTTGGTCGCAAAAATGCAACATGTCACGATATCACGACACTTTTTCCTTCTTACTCAACCTGTTGCCAAAAAGCGACACTTTTTCCTTCTTGCTCACCATGTCGTGATATCGCGACACTCAATATTTCTTGCTCAACATGTCGCGAAATCGTGACACTTCCTTTCTTGCCCTACATGTCACGAAATCATGACACTTTTTCTTTCTTGCTCAACATGTCGTGAAATCGCGACCCTTTTTCCTTCTTGCTCAACATGTCATGGAATCGTGACACTTTTACTTTCTTGCTCAACATGTCATGAAATCGTGACACTTTTTCTTTCTTGCTGTATTTTGCTTTTCTTTAACCTATGACATGTCATGAAATCGTGACATCGGTCCTTGGTCGCTGCCTTTGCACCTATCCCCATCACATGAGGCCACCAAGCCACCTGGATCCTTCCCCTGTTGCACAAAAAACTAAAGCCATCACAAGAAGGACCGAAGCAATACTGACCACATAAAAATGAAACTCTTCTCCCTTTTTTTGATCCCCATAGTTTTAGCATCATTGGCGATCATTTTGAATAATTTTGTCCACATCACTTGGGACACCATGTTCCCAAGTAACCATCCCAACGGCTTCCACCCCTATATTGGCCAAGACATCAGCTATTTTATTTGCTTTCCTAAACACATGCTGGGCCTTCCAATCATTCTTGGCTTGGTAGAGGATCCTAGCCTCTTCAATGACAATCTTAAACCACCATGGAAGAATTTTCCCATTGCTGAGAAGGTTTATGACCTGCATCGAATCTCCTTTGATAATTAGTTTACCTTCAATCTCCTAAGCCAACTGAAGACCCCTCCATAATGCTCTTGCTTTCACCTTGTTGTTAGTCTTTGTTCCCAGCTGTTCAAAAAAGACCATCACCAGCTTGCCTTAATGGTCTCTCATTGCTCCTCTAGCCCCTGCTTTGCCAGGGTTACCTTCAGAGGCCCCATCGAAGTTGAGCTTTAACCAACCAATCGGGGGTGGTTTCCACTTGACATCTAGTCTAGGATTGACCTTGGTAGACACCTGATTCTCGCCCAGAGTAATATTTAAGGATTGAGTGATTAGCCTCTCCCAAGGGGAAGGATTTCGAGCTTCATGAGGAATAAGGCTGACGTTTTCCTGGGCAAAGGTAAGAATCTTATTGGTGATGGAAGTAACATCATGGCTCGACTCATGGAAGGCTTTATGGTTTCTTTCTAGCCAAACCTGCCAAAGAAAATGATGGAGACAAATATTCCAAAAAAACCTCATCCTAAGGCTGACAAAGAGATTTGGCCATTGGTGGAAGAGGTCAATGATGGTGGCTAGTCTGACCCAACAAATGCTAAAGGCTTGAAATAACCCATTGAGGACCCTCAGAGAGATTGGGCATTCAAGGAAAATATGGAGGGTGGATTCCCAATTTGCCCTGCACAAAGAACAACGGTTAGAAACTATCATACATTTCCTTATCAAGTTGTCAATAGTAAGAATCCTATCCTAGATCACCAGCCACGAGAACATTACAACTTTAGGAATAATATTTTTGACCCACACCAGCTGAGTCTGGAGTGTGGGGTCCTCAGTATCTACCATTAGCATGTATGCAGATTTGATTGAGAACTGCCATTTTCGGAAGCTGCCCATATTACATGATCCTGCTCAGGTCTCATGGAAATGAATTGTTGATGCAGGATGCTTTGGATTTCTTCTGATTCAGCTTCAAAAACTTGAATCCTTATCTGTTTCCAAATGAGTTTCATTATAAATAGAAACTAGCCATTATTTTTAGATGATAAAGTAAATATCATTATTAGTTGTTTTATTTCTTTAATAAAATGATAGTATAAGATTTGTTTACTTAAAAAAAAAACAATATTGATTTTATTTCATGGGAAACTACCCAAGATCTTGTTTTAATATTGTTAAATAAAGAAAGAGTTCTTAGTCGATTTAGTTGAGCGAAGAACTAGAAACTTCACATCGCCAACGTTAGGGAGTTTCATGCCTACCAAAATGTGGGTGAATGGCTTAAAGGAAAGGAGATAATATCTCCTTGTGGTGGGTAAGGATGAGATAGGAGTTATGTCTAGTAGAGGAGCGCATTGATGAGGCAGTGGGAGCATCAAAGGGAATGTAGTCCCTTATGGAAGGAGGAAAATCCTAAAGGAAAAAAAACAGTGTTGTGAAGAGATCGCTCTTGCTAGAAAAGAATAGAGGAGCTTTGTGTAGCTTGAGGAAGAGACTGGAACCCAATCATGCAATACGAAGACCATCCTTAATAAGGGAAGAACCTTGCCGACTTCAAAGGATTTTAGGTTGGTGGATTGCCTAAACCTTGTTTTGTCATGGTTTAAATGAAAAAGCTTAGTCGTTGATTGGGAATCACCTCCTCTTTGTAAGTTGCGTGGGATAGACATTTGTCGATGATAGGTCAAGAGAAATTATGTGTGCCTCTAGATGGTTTATTTTATTTCGTGGAGTAGGTCGGGTTGCTTTGTTTTAGCTTGTTAACCCTTCCCCATGTTTAAAGTGGTTAGTCATCCTCCCTAACAATTTGCTAGGATGTTGTGTTCTATTATGCTTGATGCTAGAGTAGAACCACCTGTATTGGTTGAGTTCATCATGATTAGTAACGATGTCACGCAGTGTTTCTGGTTAGCGATGATGTCGCACGGTGCTTGTTGTTAGTGACGATGTTGTGCAGTGCTCCTTGTAGCATATATGTCATTGTTAGTGATGATGTCGTGCAGTGTTCTATATTAGCGATGAGATTGCATAATTTTTTTTGAAGCGTATTACCATTTTTAGTGACAATGTCACGTGGGATAGCAACAATTGGCTAGCACCAACAGTAACCAGTGCCCTTGTAGAGTACATTCATTGTGTGCTATGATAGGAAGTACCTTCCCCTTCACTATTGGCTAGCATGGAGTTGGACTGTAGTTGGTGGGTTTCACCATACATCTTGGGGAATATAAAGGAATGGGTCCTCTATTATCAACTTGTGTTGAGAACGGGTGTCGTCCATCGTGTACTCTTCTTTTGCATCCTGTGATAATTAACTGGTTGTGTCCCTTGCGGTCTAGCATTGGTTATTTGGTAAGATTACCCTCTCATGGTAGAAGTGGGTGCTTCTTAAGTCATCAGGTAGATAGTTAATTAAAGAATAACTTATTGTTAGAGCTGATGGATGGAGGTTGAATTATTTGAATAATGTAGAAGAGAATTTATAATTAATTGGATATTGAGGTGTTTGATTAATGTAAAGAGACTTCATATAAAAGTAGATCATATGACTACTTTTATATTAAGTAATATGATTAATTAATATGAAATTATTTTGTTAATGGGAAAAGTAGACCATATGACTTTGTAAGTAATTAGATAGGGATTTATTTTATTAATATAAGAAAAGGGTTTATTTATATGAATTAAAGTAGTTGACTTTAATTTAATTAATAAATATGAAAAATGGTTTGTTTTGTAAATTAAAGGTATGGGACTTTAATTTATGAAATGAAAGGAAAATGGGTTTATTTATGAATTAAATTAGTTGACTTTACTTTAATGAATAAATATGAAAAATGGTTTGTTTTGTAAATTAAGGGTATGAGACTTTAATTTATGAAATGAAAGGAAAAAGGGTTTATTTATGAATTAAAGTAGTTGACTTTAATTTAATGAATAAATATGGAAAATGGTTTGTTTTGTAAATTAAGGGTATGAGACTTTAATTTATGAAATGAAAGGAAAAAGGGTTTATTTATGAATTAAAGTAGTTGAATTTAATTTAATGAATAAATATGGAAAATGGTTTGTTTTGTAAATTAAGGCCATGAGACTTTAATTTATGAAATGAAAGGAAAAAGGGTTTATTTATGAATTAAAGTAGTTGACTTTAATTTAATGAATAAATATGGAAAACGGTTTGTTTTGTAAATTAAGGGTATGAGACTTAAATTTATGAAATGAAAGGAAAAAGAGTTTATTTATGAATTAAAGTAGTTCACTTTAATTTATTTATGCAAATAGATTAGATTTGTGGGGATATTTCCCTAATGAGATTGATGTAATGTATTGCTTAAAGGTATGGAGGTTTTACCATACATGCTTATGTAATAAATGAATAATATGGTTGATGCACCTTTGTATTCTATTTGATTGAATGTGAATGTATTTAAATTCTTTCTTATGCATATTTATTCTTTAAATATTGTTCCATGTTTCTAGATATCTTTTGCATGTTTAATGGATTATGTTTTGTTAGATTTAGTATCTAGATTTATCTTTATTCTCTTGTTTGAATAGATTTTTATAAGAATTCAGTAGTAAGTTCTAGGGTGAACTTAGAGGTAACCTAAGGGCTTGATACCCCCTTAGGAAGAATGGTAACTAGGTTTATAGAAGATTGTACCTGAGTTAAGATAGCTTGTCAAAGGACAAGATTAATAGCTTAACTTGTAGTACACATAGCATACCTACGCATAATGGTTTACATAGAACATGGAGATGCGTGTACATCATCTGATGATTGAAGGTGATAAGTCTAGCTCATCAAGGATGATGAGATGGATGGACTTATGTGCATAACATGAGATAGGCCTATGTAGAAGGAACTTGCATGAGGGGAATCTTGTGTGGTATAGTTCTTGAGAAAATTAGGGGTTGTTAAACATTAAGTTGGTCTAAGGTTGGTTAGGGGTTTATGAATCCTTCTCCTTAGTCAAAAAAACATTCTTTCTATTTTTGTGTGTTTTCTTATTTCTTTATTTTAGGATCGTTACATTTGTTATGAGAGCTCTAGGTACGAGGATATAAAACTTCTTATGTGCTAAAAGAGATTTGTATGTCTCCAATGAAGGCTTGCTTAAGTTTAAGTTGAAGCTGGGATGACCTAGAGTCTTTGCTTGTTAGAATCTTAGGGAATTAATCTCAAGGGTAGATGAATGTTATGATACCTCAGTATGGGCTTTGGTATTGGAATACTATCCTAGTTAGATTACTAATGTTTTGATAAGAACTTTGTAATATGGTTTGAATTAGTGATTTAGTTTAAGATTAAGTTGTAACCTAATTCATTTATTGACTAAAACCAGGTCAAGATGCCACCTAAGTCCAGAAGAGAGAGGCCTACACCTAGGAAGACTCGATAAAGTAATATTAAAGAATAGATCCAAAATAAGGATCCAAAAACTTCTAATAAAGGAATGGAAGATCTCACTACTACAGTTGCCACCATGCAAGAATAGATAAAGAAACAAGGGGAACTAATAGATCAACAAAGAGAAATTAAAATAGTGTAAACTAATGAATGAATATGTTTTGGCAAATCTACCAAAAGAAAGCCAACAACCCCAAAGAAAAGGGGTAGGTGATGGTTTCCTAAAATAGAAAACCCAATGTAAGGATTGGGTAATCCAACCAAAACTAGCCATCGATGTTGGCCTAAATAAATGGAAATAGCTTTAGTATACCTTCGAGAAAAGTTAGAAACAACTAAGGACACACTGAGAGGGCAAATCAGGAGACAAACTCAGAAACCCTATAGGTTTCATTTTGAAGCTTGTTATGTATGTGGGGGATCACATTATGTGGTCAATTACTATGATGGAAAGGCACTAAGCCTTCGATCCAAGGAGATAAGTCTTGGGGCACAAGTGATAGGAGGGATCCACCGAAGGAATGAGACACCCCTACCATGAATTTGGTAATGTAAGTTTTCTACCTCTAATTGAGAAGATTAAAAAGGGAAACTTTTAATAAGGATTGTTCCCTTGTTTATATATATGTAATAATAAAATTAGCAAAATATATACCAAAAAGACCAAGATATTTAGCTCATGGATGGAAGGTCGAGTATGGTTCTAGACAGACCTACTCTATAAACCAATGTTTTCCTATTATGGAAATTGCTCTAGCTAGTGGAACCATAGAAGGTTGCTTATATATAGCTCCACTTCATGCCTTCGATGTGATTCTAGGGATGGATTGGTTACAGGCCCATAAAATTGTAATCAATTTCCAAGATAGATGGATCGAATATTCTAAGGGGTCAAGGAAAGGCTATGAGTTTATAACGAGCATGGGGAATTCAAACCCTAGATGTTGTCTACTATGCAATTAAATAAATACCTTAGTAAAGGAAGGACAATCTATGTAATTAAGCTAAATGAAGTTGGGGAAGATCGAAAGAAAGAGGTGTTGGGAACACACCCAAATTTGTAGGATTTCAATGATGTATCTCCTAAGGATTTACTTGGGCTTCCTCACGTGCGAGAATTTGATTTCACTATTGATCTTATGCAAGGAATGAAACCAATCCACATATTTCCATATAGGATGACACCTATCGAGATGTACAAATTAAAGGTACAATTACAAGGGTTATTAGAAAGGGGCTGATAAAACCAATTGTGTCACCTTGGAGTGCACATGTTCTATTTGTGAAAAAGAAATATGGCTCTTTGAGATTGTGTATTGACTATAGGATACTGAATAAAGCTACAATAAAGAATTGGTATTCTCTACCTAGAATCAAATATTTATTCGATCAATTGAGAGATGCCACAATGTTTACAAAGATAGATCTAAGGTCAAGGTATCACCAGTTAAGGATACGTGATAATGACACTCACAAGATGAAATTTAAGACTAGGTATGGACATTATGATTTTACAGTACTATCCTTTGGGCTGAATAATGCCCTAGTTGCCTTTATGAATTTAATGAAAAATGTGTTCAGAAGGTACCTGGACCAGTTTGTCCTTATATTTCTAGATGATATTCTAATATAATATTGGAACAAGGAAGAACATGATAAACATCTCAAGATCATGTTAGAGTTTCTAAGAGAAAATTAACTCTATAAAAATCTGACCAAGAGTGATTTCTATGTTTCAAAGGTACAATATTTAGGGCATACCATATCAGAAAAATGAATTAATGTGGATCCATAGAAGATCGAAGCTATATTAAATTGGCCACCCCCTACTAATATTACTGAATTAAGAAGCTTCATGGGGTTAATGAGCTATTATAGACGTTATATAAAGGATTTATCAAAGATTGCTTTGACAATAAATAACCTTCAAAAGAAAGGAAATAATTTAAATGGATGGAAAAGTGTAAAACTGCCTTTGCTTTGTTAAAGTAGAAACTCACTACCACACCAATATTTAATATTCCATATCCTCAAGGAGATTTTTTAGTATGAATTGATGCATTGCTTGAAGGGTTAGGAGGAGTACTCATACAAGAAGAGTTGGTAGTATCTTATACTTCAAGGAAGCTTAAAAAGCATGAATTCAATTATGCTACTCTATTAGAAAATATTACATCATTTGGGTATATTAGATTACTTCAATAGGAAGTTATCTAGTAAATTCATGCAATGTAATAAATGCACAAGTGTTAATGTGCAAGCTGTATATGTGCAAGTTATGCCTTGTACAACTAGATAGAGTGCTGGCTAAGGAATATAACTTCCTATATAAAGAGCCTCATATCTCTACTTGAATATATCATTTATATTCATTCAATAATATGTGTTATTACTTTGGTCTCTATTCTTTGTTGTGATTTAATGCTGCTAAAGCTTACAGTGGTATCAAAGCTATGGTCGTTCCTAGATAGAAATAGGGAAATTCATTACTATGGGTGTTTGCAAAAACAAACACACCTTTGGACCTAACACTTGCAAATTCAATTATTTTGAGATCATGTAAAGAGTTTAGAGAACTCATTCAAGATAGTGAAAGATTTGGGACAATTATGACCATCTAAAAACAAGCCCAAGAAGAAGAATTTGGTAAGGAGTTCCAAATCTTAGAAGATATCAAGATATTCAAAATCTTGAGAAAAAGATCCAGTTTGAAGTCAGAATTTGACAAGAATCTTGAAGGAAGATTCAGACAGAAGAAGCCTACCAAATCCAAGATATTTGGAGATTACCTCTCACAATAAGAAGACACCACTTTAGAATCAAATATATCTTCTAATATACATAAAAAGGAGGAGACTACAAGAGGATAACAAGCCACCAAAATACTAGGCTCATGAAAGAGAGACAAATAACATCTTTTGGTGAAGATGAATTTATTCAAGGTAGCCTACAGAGAGCTACAATATCTTACTCATATCAGCAACTTGGTGATCTTAGACACCAAGATCTACATACTCTACAAAAGTGGTGAAAAGGACTTTCAAAAAAAGGTAAGCAACTATTGGTGCAAGTAAATTCATTAAGTGGATTACTTATTAGATTTGTTTAAGTACATTGATTGGAGTAAAGTTGCAAAAAGGAGAGTTGAATTAAGAGTCTTAAAAAGTGTAAAAAGAAAGAATTATTTAAGGTTTATTTGCACTTTAGGAGTTGATTAGATTTCAAAATCTTAAACTATCTATCAACTACCTATCATATACTTTGAAAATAAAAAGAAGACTAGCTTCTATTACCTCGTTTACAAAGAAATTTTAGAATAATTCTTGAAGATTCATTCAAATTATTCTTCATTAGTTGCAGTAAATTCATTAAGTGCATTATTTTGTGATTTCATTGGAGTGATAAGGTGAAATATTTAGTGCAGTAGGAGTAAAATATTATTAGATTCATTTGCACTACCATATTGCTCTCAAAGATTATTGTTTGTGTTCATTAGAAGGACACAAAAATAGAAATTGTCAAAGTATCTAAAGACACTATTAGTGCACTAAGATTTGCAACTTTGAAGTGGTCTAAGGAAGCCCTAAAATAAGCCCAATACTCGAAGCATTAGAGAAGAAAGTAACCACTATAAGAGCATCAAAAGAATCCTTGAATGAGACTTGGTGAGTCTCAAGTTCAAAGCACAAGAAATAGTGCATAAAAATACAACAAAAGAAAGCTTCTATCATGTGGTTACAAGGTTGGATTCGTTTATAAAATATCTCAAGAAAATAGGGGGAAGGTGTATAATCAAAGAGACAACATCAAAACCCCTTATATTGCACTCAATATTTTGCATTAAAACCAGAAATTCAGATTTACAAAGAGGAGTGCAAAAGAAGGTGCAACATGGTCATCTTGTCTAAAAACTATTTTACATTATATTACACTATTCTAATCTAGTTATAAAGGGATAGAAGGTAGATTTAAATATGCTTCAAAGGCACTACACTCACTATAAAAACCAGTCGAAAGCAGTTGTATGCTAGCAACCATCCAAGCCTAGCTCAAGGATCCATTCAAATGGCTCATACTCCTCACATCCTAGATGATAGAACCTGCAAGATACACATACAAGAGCAAGGGAGAAACAAAATAATTCAAGAGAAATATCATCTACAAAATGAGGATGAAAAACAAATATAAATAAAAAGACAAGGTGAAGCACCATTGAAGTGTTACTCCATTTACGCTCATTGAAAGTGGTGCTCAAGACCTCCATACTGTTGCTCCATATCCTAGTATAAAAATATGTAGGTAAATGAAAGTAAATGAGGAGATTTGTGAAGCTAAAAAGGGTCTCCAAAGGGTCCGTTTGAACCAACAATAGAGACTACGTCCATGCAGAGAAGAAAGTTACACTTGTCACTGAAGGAAACTCGTAACGCTAAAATCAAGAGAGTTCTCATCTTCAAGGAGTTACACGAATAGGCTGATGCATAGAGTATATGGGATACCCTTTTCAAAGAGGAGTACCAAGAATTTTGCTAAATAGCATAACGTCTTACGTTACAAGAAGGTAGAAAAATATTTTATTGGCACCAAACTCTCCTCAAACACTTGAAGGGAAAAAGTTGTGCCACTTGACACATTAGAGAAAAATCTTATCCATTTTAAGGACGTCAAAAGTCAAAATGAATTCTTCATCATCGAATTTACTATCTTGTCTTATAAGAAAAAATGGCCAAGTTGTAGCATGTCAAGAAGGTGTTAGAGCCTTTAATGCTCAAGGTAAACAAAGTCAAGGAAAAAGCCTAGAAGATGATAGATTTGAAACACGTTAAACTCCAAAGTGCTTCCATTGGAGGATACAATCATAGCATCCATGACATCTACGTAAATTTTGTAGTCCAGTCTTCATTGAAATTGGTTCCAAACATTGCTTGGAGAAAGGTAAAATTATTCCAATTTATAAAGTGCATTCTTTCCTTGAAGTTACGAGGTTTAAATTAAAGGAATTTATTTACATTGAAATCCATACATCAAGGGGAATAGTTTATCAAATATTTGCAATATAAAACCTAGGAGCAATAAGGGTTTCTACTTGGATAAATATTGAGTATTTGCAAATATTATTGTGATCTAATTTATCCAAAGATTAGGGAGTCATAAGGGCTACTACATCAAATAAATAAATTGGAAAATTATATACACTTAACCTAATTCCCAAAGGATTAATTATAAAGAGATTTTTTCATAGGTTGAATATTCATAATATTATTGTCTCAATCTTCTCAAAAACAGATAAAAGATCCAACATTATAACCTCTTTAAAATTTGGAAACAATGCTTATTTCAATAGGAGCAATAAGGGATAATAGGAATTAATTTTGGTATTCTACAAAACCTTAAAAAATCAATAAAATATTGAAATGTAATTATACAAAAGTACTATATCTTATCCATAACATACTTGGGAGACATAAGGTATTTCACAAATATTGATCATGGGTTATTGGTATATAGATTCAAGTGCAAGTAAGCATATGACATGAAACATACATTGGTTCAAATCTTTGAAGAAGATAAATGAAAAACTAGTTGTTGTAGCAGATAGAAAAACATATGAAGTAAAAGGAATTGGAGATATTCCAATAAATATAAAATATGAAAGAGGTATGATAAAAAATGTATTGTATTTTATAGGATTAACTACTAATCTTATTTCTGTCTCTCAACTTATGGATCAAGCTTTAACCTTTGAGTTCAAGGTTCTCATTGGTAGAAAACAATATCACATTTCTAGAAAATAAAATATGATAGCATTAGGATCATATAAAAATGGTATATTGTTCTAGATACTGCTATTCACTCAACTATTTTCATCAATACTTCAAAACTATGGCACAAACAACTAGGACATACCTGTGAAACATCAATAAGGGAATTATCAAGATATCAAATGGTAGGTATACCCAAATTATCTCCAAAAACTACTATATGTATGAAGAACACAAGCTTATACTGAGAGGGGGGTGAACAGTATAAGACCACTTTTTACTTTTCTTTCCCAAACAAGTATTAATCAATATAATCAATGGCAATATCAATAGCAATAACCAAAGCAATGCACAAATCATCACACACAATAGAGACACAAATTTAACGTGGTTCACCCAAATATGGCTACCTCCATGGAGAAAATATTTCTTCTAAATATTTCTCAAATAATCTCATGGGAATCCTTTCCCTATTACAATGTTTATGGACCTCATTCCAAAGGAGATGTTGATCCCCTAAATCTGGTTTGTGGATCTCTATCCACAAGAGAACTCCTTCTCCTCTGCTCTGGCTGGTGATCCTCTAGAAGACTGCCTCCACTGCACTAACTGTGGATCTCTCTCCACTTGAAGACTCTTGTCCTCACTCAGAAGACCTGTCCTCAATGTCCTGGCTGATGGATCTCTATCCACTAGAGACTCTATCCTCTCTGCTCTGTCACCTCCAAAGCTCTGCTCAATAGGTTCACTCAGAACCTTCTCAAATCTACTCAACAGGTCCACTCAGAACCTGCTCAAATATACTCAACATGTCCACTTAGAACCTGCTCAAATATGCTCAATAGGTCCACTCAAAACCTGCTCAAATATTCTCAATAGGTCCACTCATAACCTGCTCAAATATACTCAACAGGTCCACTTAGAACCTGCTCAAATCTGCTCAACAGGTCCACTCATAACCTACTCAAATCTTCTCAACAAGCTCACTCAGAACTTGTCTAAATATGCTCAACAAGCTCACTCAGAACTTGTCCAAATCTGCTCAACAAGCTCACTCAGAACTTGTCCAAATATACTCAACAAGCTCATTCTTCAATATCATAGAATCATAAAGAGAATTTTTAGAGACTCAATATGTCCTATACTCAATGCTCAATCACTTTCTCAACTCAATCTCATAGAATCATAAAGAGAATTGTTAGAGACTCAATATGTCCTATACTCAATGCTCAATCTCAACTCAACTCAATCTCATAGAAGCATAAAGAGAATTGTTAGAGACTCAATATGTTCTATTCTCAAAGCTCAATCTCAACTCAAATCAATCTCATAGAAGCATAAAGAGAATTGTTAGAGACTCAATATGTTCTATACTCAATGCTCAATCTCAACTCAATCTCATAGAAGCATAAAGAGAATTGTTAGAGACTCAATATGTTCTATTCTCAAGGCTCAATCTCAACTCAATCAGAATATAGAATATTTTGTTTCATGGAACTTGAACAACCACTTCATGCATTCACTTGACTAGGCTTAATCAACTCTACTCAACCAATCACCTCAAGGAACAACCCTTTCTCACAAACCCTAGTCCAAGCATGTATCAACCAACTCAAAATGTTTCCAACAATGCTCAACAACAAATCTCACATAACAATGATACTCATGTTCTTTTCTAACTCAAGTTCAAGTTCTTTGCATCACCCATTGGCTTCAACAACAATGCTAATAAGACAAGGTTTTAATCACAACTCTCAATTCAGAAAACCTTGAAGCATAAACTCAAAGTACTTCACTCAACCAATGGTCTAAACAACAATGCTTATCAAACAAGGTTTAATCACAACTCACAATCCAGAAAACCTTGAAGCATTAACTCAACCACTTTCGAAAAGGAAACCCTAATCAAATCCTTTTCACTCCAAACTTAATTTTCAATCAAGCCAACCATCTAACTCAACAAAGAAGAATTTTGCCCATACCTTTTCTTGAAGAGTAGTTGTCCTTACAAATCTGCCACACTCACAATTACTTCTTTGACAAACTCAATAAGGGTTAGAGGATAATTTTTATATCACAAAAATAATATCACAATTACACCTTATCACTCCAACTTAAACAATAAGCAATATCCTCACAATAATCACAAAACCCTTTATTGGAAATAACACACAACTCACAAAGTCTTAACCTTTCAATATTCCACAATAGCAAAACTTAAGACTTGAAAATAAAAACAGAATTCTCCTTATACCTCCTAATAATATTTCTCAACTACCAACCTTTATCACAATGCAAAGACTTCAACCACTTAATACCTTATACCTCCAACTTAGGCATTAATAAAATAAAACATTAAAAATGTACCTTTGCCTTTGGAGAGTTTCGAACTCTCAACGCAGCCCTCACAACGTCTTGCCCACGGTGCAAACACCACACGAGCTTACAAGCTCGTTGGGAAGGAAGAAGCACCACGTGCTTCAAGACTCCTTCCTAGCCTTGCAAAAATGTATGCGCCTATTGATTGGCGCCTTCAACGCGTCCACCAAAAGCTTCCACGGGATTCGAACACTAACCACCATGCACACCAAAACGTACGCTTGCAGCCCACTTGCCACTAGGCCAAAGTGCCTTGTTGGCTTCCAAACAATCAATGCGCTTGCTTTTGTCCCTTTCACCGTCAAGTCAAACCATGAAATTCACACAACACTATCACGAGCTCTGCATTAAATTTGATGCGCTTCTCTTTCAAATCGAGCAAGGGTAATTCGAAACTTAACTTTGGCATGGTATTAATATGCATTCCCATTATATTAAAAACGTCGGTGCTTCCCTTGTCTTCTATGACGTCGACGGAAATAAGCTTTGCCTTGTTTAAATCCAACCTTTGGATTTATTTAAAATATGCTTTGGTCTTCAACCTTTAACCCAACCTTTGGGTTTATTAAAATATTTTTAGACTTTGTAAACCCACTTTTGCAATATAAAATATTGTAATGAAAATTACAAATATTTTATTTGGGTTTTCACCATGGCACTTCTAACCATTATAATATTTCACCTTTGATAAAGTTCCTTTTAATATTTATTTATAAAATTTAAATTCATCCTGAATTTAAATAATTTATAAAATAAATATTATCACTCCTTTTTAACTTCTGTCTTTTGCACTGTTTCACTCGAACTTCTGCCTTCTTGCTGAATATCAAATGACCATCTTTGTCGCCTTTATTTCCTGCTGAAATCTTTGGAATTAATGATGACTCCTTCTGGTGGCATCAATGGTGACATCAATGACAACTTTGACTTAGGGACTCAAAATGTCCAACAATCTCCCCCTTTGTCATTGATGGCAACCCATATCCTTTTACTGAAACCTGACCTTTCTTTTTCTTTTGCTCCCCCTGGGACATTGCTCCCCCTGGCTCAATGCTCTCTCAAATATCAAATCTCTCCCCATATCAAATCTCTCTCCCAATACACAAATATCTCCCCCTTTGACATCAATGGCAAAGGGTCACCTTTGGGGCTCGGGGCTAAGAATGAGCCTCTTAGCTTAGCCCCTCCCCCACCTCCACATGAGGTGGTTAATTCTGGGGTGGGAGTATTTCTACTCCCCAAAAGCACTGTTCTTTACCTTTATCTTTTTCTCTTCTTTTCTGAGTTTTTTGAATCCTCTGACTATTTCTTTCCAAGTCATCATCCTTGTTCCTATCATCACTCCTATTCTTGTTCTCATCCATGTTCATATTCTCATTCTTGTTCTTGTTCATATTCCTGTTCTTGTTCATATTCCTATTCCTATTCATGTTTGTTTTTGGAATATTTGCTCTACACCATCTTGTTGTGTGACCATCATTATTGCACTTATAACACTTAATGTTATTATTCCTTGGAGGTGCAACTATCTTAGGATTTCTCCTAGTGAAGCCATATCCTCTTCTATCATGAATCTTGCAATTCATTGCCTTGTGACCAAACTCATTACATGAGTAGCAATACCCATGGAAAAGTTGTCCTTTCCCATATTCCTGTCTTTCATGTGTCCTACACTATGAAGCCATGTGCCCAAACCTGTGACATGAAAAACATCTTCCATTGAAGAAACCTTGCCTAGACCCCATTGGTCTCTTAGTCTCTTCTACCTATTTCCTGTTCCATCTGTTCCTTACTTGTGCATTGTTCCTTTCCTTGTTGAACTTTCTATTGTCCAACTTATCCTTAGAAGTCTCACTCTCTCTTTTACTTACTTCTTTTGACTCTTCTTCTTTTTTGGTGTTTGAGCTTGACTCTCCTTTTTTGCTTCATGTTTCCCTTGTTCTTCTTTAGAACTAAGTCTTGTTATGGTGATTGATGACCTTTGTGCATTGATAGTCCTTTCCAAGGTCTTTGAATTTTCCTCAAACTTGTGTAGCTTGTCCTTAGAACCTTTTACTTCCATCCTTAGTGAAACTATCTCATGCTCTAATCTTTCACACTCTAGATCTTTTATCTTTAATTTTTTGGCCATACCTTCTTCAATTTTTCTTGTCTCTTCAACTTTGATTTTGAAGTTAGTGAGTTCCTGTAGAAACCTTGCTTTTGCTTTCTCATCTTCTTGAGCTTGAACCCTTAATCCTGAGTTCTCCTTTTTAATTCTCCAAGAGTAATCATAAGCCTTTCACATTCTATCTCTTTTACCTTTGATTGTTTAATCATACCTTCTTCAACTCTTCTTGCTTTTTCAACCTTATCTCTCAAGTCAGAGATATCCTGTAGAAGCTTTGTCTTACATTTCTCATCTTCTTGTATTTGAGCCTTCAATTCTAAATTCTCTCTTTTCAATTCAATAAGCTCCTTAAGAGTGGCTTTCCCTTTTTCTTTTTCTGAAGCATCTTCTTTTTCTTCTATTACTGAAAGTAGAGTTTCTTCTTCATACCTATTTTGATTGTCCCTATTATCCTTTCTTGAACCAATCTCTAGGATTTCATTTCCGAGAATATCATCTTCATCTTCACTGCTACTAAAACCATTACAATATCTTGCATCATGGCCAAGTTGACCACAAACAAAACATTCTTGTGGACAATAAGTTGCATGGTGACCTCTGTTCCCACATCTGGTACAAAACTTTATCAGTCCAGATATTTCTCCATTACTTGATTCATCTCTTGAATCTATTTCCATTTGTCCTCCCAACACAACAATATTAAACTCATCTTCCTTTTCTTTCATGACCATAGGTGTTCTTTTATTCTTGTGTCTCATGCTTCTACTCTTGCCTTTCTTTGCCATTTGTGTTCTTGTAGGATCTTCCTTCAAGTTGTTAAACTTCTTCCGAAGGAACCGGCTCTGATACCAATTGAAGAACACAAGCTTATACTGAGAGGGGGGTGAACAATATAAGACCACTTTTTACTTTTCTTTCCCAAACAATATTAATCAATATAATCAATGGCAATATCAATAGCAATAACCAAAGCAATGCACAAATCATCACACACAATAGAGACACATATTTAACGTGGTTCACCCAAATATGGCTACCTCCACGAAGAAAATATTTCTTCTAAATATTTCTCAAATAATCTCATGGGAATCCTTTCCCTATTACAATGTTTATGGACCTCAGTCCAAAGGAGATGTTGATCCCCTAAATCTGGTTTATGGATCTCTATCCACAGGAGAACTCCTTCTCCTATGCTCTGGTTGGTGATCCTCTAGAAGACACTACCTCCACTACACTGACTATGGATCTCTCTCCACTTGAAGACTCTTGTCCTCACTTAGAAGACCTATCCTCAATGTCTTGGCTGATGGATCTCTATCCACTAGAGTCTTTGTCCTCTCTACTCTATCACCTCCAAAGATCTGCTCAATAGGTTCACTCAGAACCTTCTCAAATCTTCTCAACAGGTCCACTTAGAACCTGCTCAAATCTACTCAACAAGTCCACTCAGAACCTGCTCAAATATGCTCAATAGGTCCACTTAGAACCTACTCAAATATGCTCAACAAGTCCACTCAGAACCTGCTCAAATCTGCTCAACAGGTCCACTCAAAACCTGCTCAAATATGCTCAATAGGTCCACTCAGAACCTACTCAAATATGCTCAACATGTCCACTCAGAACTTGCTCAAATATGCTCAACAAGCTCACTCAAAACTTGTCTAAATATACTCAACAAGCTCACTCATAACTTGTCCAAATATTCTCAACAAGCTCACTCAGAACTTGTCCAAATCTGCTCAACAAGCTCACTCAAAACTTGCTCAATCTCATAGAATCATAAAGAGAATTATTAGAGACTCAATATGTTCTATACTTAATGCTCAATCACTTTCTCAACTCAATCTCATAGAAGCATACAAATAATTGTTAGAGACTCAATATGTCCTATACTTAATGCTCAATCACTTTCTCAACTCAATCTCATAGAAGCATAAAGAGAATTGTTAGAGACTCAATATGTTCTATTCTCAAAGCTCAATCTCAACTCAAATCAATCTCATAGAAGCATAAAGAGAATTGTTAGAGACTCAATATGTTCTATACTCAATGCTCAATCTCAACTCAATCTCATAGAAGCATAAAGAGAATTGTTAGAGACTCAATATGTTCTATTCTCAAGGCTCAATCTCAACTCAAATCAGAATATAGAATATTTTGTTTCATGGAACTTGAACAACCACTTCATGCATTCACTTGACTAGGCTTAATCAACTCTACTCAACCAATCACCTCAAGGAACAACCCTTTCTCACAAACCCTAGTCCAAGCATGTATCAACCAACTCAAAATATTTCCAACAATGCTCAACAACAAATCTCACATAACAATGATACTCATGTTCTTTTCTAACTCAAGTTCAAGTTCTTTGCATCACCCATTGGCTTCAACAACAATGCTAATAAGACAAGGTTTTAATCACAACTCTCAATTCAGAAAACCTTGAAGCATAAACTCAAAGTACTTCACTCAACCAATGGTCTAAACAACAATGCTTATCAAACAAGGTTTAATCACAACTCACAATCCAACTTTCACAACTCACAATCAGAAAACCTTGAAGCATTAACTCAACCACTTTTGAAAAGGAAACCCTAATCAAATCCTTTTCACTCCAAACTTAATTTTCAATCAAGCCAACCATCTAACTCAACAAAGAAGAATTTTGCCCATACCTTTTCTTGAAGAGTAGTTGTCCTTACAAATCTGCCACACTCACAATTACTTCTTTGACAAACTCAATAAGGGTTAGAGGATAATTTTTATATCACAAAAATAATATCACAATTACACCTTATCACTCCAACTTAAACAATAAGCAATATCCTCACAATAATCACAAAACCCTTTATTGGAAATAACACACAACTCACAAAGTCTTAACCTTTCAATATTCCACAATAGCAAAACTTAAGACTTGAAAATAAAAACAGAATTCTCCTTATACCTCCTAATAATATTTCTCAACTACCAACCTTTATCACAATGCAAAGACTTCAACCACCAAATACCTTATACCTCCAACTTAGGCATTAATAAAATAAAACATTAAAAATGTACCTTTGCCTTTGGAGAGTTTTGAACTCTCAACGCAGCCCTCACAACGTCTTGCCCATGGTGCAAACACCACACGAGCTTACAAGCTCATTGGGAAGGAAGAAGCACCATGTGCTTCAAGACTCCTTCCTAGCCTTGCAAAAATGTATGCGCCTATTGATTGGCGCCTTCAACGCGTCCACCAAAAGCTTCTATGGGATTCGAACACTAACCACCATGCACACCAAAACGTATGCTTGCAGCCCACTTGCCACTAGGCCAAAGTGCCTTGTTGGCTTCCAAACAATCAATGCGCTTGCTTTTGTCCCTTTCGCCATCAAGTCAAACCATGAAATTCGCACAACACTATCACGAGCTCTGCATTAAATTCGATGCGCTTCTCTTTCAAATCGAGCAAGGGTAATTCGAAACTTAACTTTGGCATGGTATTAATATGCATTCCCATTATATTAAAAATGTCGGTGCTTCCCTTGTCTTCTACGACGTCGACGGAAATAAGCTTTGCCTTGTTTAAATCCAACCTTTGGATTTATTTAAAATATGCTTTGGTCTTCAACCTTTAACCCAACCTTTGGGTTTATTAAAATATTTTTAGACTTTGTAAACCCACTTTTGCAATATAAAATATTGTAATGTGTAGACACCTAAAATGCGTCATGCCGAGGGCGATTACTCATATGGACATGCTACAAAACCATACAAAGGATCTTGGATAGACTCCAAGATAGAGCAGTGGTTCTAACCAATCAATTTAGGCATCCTGGCCTAAGAAGTTTGAATCGTAGCCCAGACCTGCGGTCTCCAGTTTGGATCGCAGCTATGACCTGCAGTTTGAACTAGAGTTCAGTTAGGCCTTCCATCCGAGCCAAGTCGGTTGGAACGACCAAGAGATCTAGAAGGAGGTAGTTGGAGGACGAAATATTCCAGAGGCTTCCATCCCAACTGTCCTAACCAACCTTCTTGATCTTGGCTTCTCTATGAAGCCACCCCTAGCCCTAGGGGTATGCTATAAGTACCCCCCTTTTTCAATGGGGAGAGAGATAACTGAAGAGAGATAATTTGCATAGCGAAGTGCTATCGAATTATCAAGAAAACTAATTGATCAAGAGAGCAGTGAAGCCCTATCAAATTACATAATGACCTTGTGCATTTGAGAGCCCAATTAGCCATGGATGCCCTAGGTGCCTAGGAGGATCAAGAAACACAAATCTAGGCGAACAAAGGCCCTTCATAGCGATTTGATCGCCAAATATGTTAGAGGATGACAAAGGCGACCCTTGAACATCAATTCAGACAAGGAGGTCAAGCCCACTACCCCTAATTATGAGGGCAAACACATCAGAGGTCAAACCGTGGCTGTTAGCCATGATTTACAATGCAGTCTACCCCTCACAGTTGTGGTTTGCAACAGGTTAGAGATCACCTTACTCAGTTTGCTTTTTACTGCATAGGTTAGTCAGATTAGTTCTTTCATAGGTTAAATTGCATTTTTAGAGAAAATTTGATCGTAGGAATTAGGCATTTTATGCGTTGTAGTGGGTAGAAGTATATTGGATATTTTTGATGCTTTATTGCTTTCAATTCAACATTTGTTCAATGCATCATGTTTTTATTCATGTTTTGTATATTGTAGTGTAATTCTTGATATAATTAGAATAGCGTAGAACCTTTCTTTATGCTTTCTTGTTTCATTAGTTTGATGGCATTTACATGTATAATCCTTTAAAAGGGCCTCATCACGAGAGGCTATCAATCTATATAATCGTGCATTATTGTTTCTTGTTTATAGGGAGACAGGTGCAGAAAGGAGCCTATAGCATAATCCTTCCACATCACGGAGAAGGGGGTTAGCTCTACCCCAAGGGGGTTTGTGAGTAGTCATTGGAGCAAATCTACAAGTGTGCCTACCCTATTGAGGGCGTTGGCTATTGTAAATATTTGTATCATCTTTGGAGTGACCTCGAGGGGGGAATTTTTGTAACCCAAGATCCTTTGAAATATCAATACAAGAATACTTTGCATTAGTTGGCATTATTCATTTGATTTGTGCATTTTTGTGTGGATCTTTGTGTTTTCGATGGTATATATTAGTACACCAGCTGGGAATGCACTCCGTGATTGGTTCAGATGGCGATCACGGTGGAACCCCGTAATTTTAGCCTTGAATTCTAACTATTCTTGGCTTTTTCTATCCACAAGTGCTAACCGCAACTTTTAGTTACGGTTATTTTTTGGCCTGCGGCTGTAACCTGCGGTCTCCACTACAGCCCGTAGGTAGGACCTACGGTTCACAGTGGAAGAAGCAAAAAATAAAGAAATTAGTGGGCAACAGAGCAGGAGCTAAGGTAGGTCCTAATTTCACCTTCTGTATTCAACTTTCTTCTCTGTATCTTTCCAGAGATCATCGAATCGCTGCAAATTAGGAACAAAAATATAAGGGGTCAATGAATAAGTCCTAATTTACATTTTATTTTTGTTCAATGGAAAGGCGTTGTTGGGAATAGTGGACCTTTGAGTGCATTTTGCCCCTAAATATAGTGACCTTGATAAATATTGTGTGTCGTTTGCATGCTTGAGGTCCAATTAGCGACCATGTCATTATAATTGCATCATCAAAATATCATGTAGCACATTAGCATGCATTATTTTTGAATGCAAAACGTTCCTTTTTCTTTTCATGTACATCATGTAGGAATGGTCATTGTGCTTTGTGATGCATTCGTCATTTTTACAAAATAAAAGGAACCACACACACCACGTATCATTTAAACATCAGTGGCGTTGGGCTCTCACATCCAACCTGCTTGATTGAGACCAACAGTGGATGTTATTACCACTTGGTTGGCTCATTTGAAATTGTACTATCGAGACCCACTCATTGCCAAGGCCAACCCAAGAATTGTCTTATCCATACAAAATAGCACAAAATCTTCCTTGAAAGGGTGTATCATTACGTACGGTGTGTTGGGTGAGGGTTGGTAGTACCCATGCTACTTCATTGAGTATGGATGTCATTACCATATTCGGCTTGTGCGAGTATATAGGTGAAAGCCAATTTAACTGAGTTTAAAATCCAACAATCTTTCATGACACGCAAGAGTTTCTAACACTGATACAACACACCTGAAAACAACATAAAATAATTTATGGCTCACAATTAAACATTTAAAAGAGATAATCACCATTTGTTTATATTTTTTGCATAATAAAATACATCTAGATGTCAGGAACACAAATGGTGAACACATGGGGTGATCGACAAAGGTCTAGGACCGATGCCCATGATCAACCCCCAATTGGTTCACAACAGCATGTGTCGTGTCCTCATACAAATGAGCGAACCAAATGATGTTTGGCTAGCATTAGAGGTGACAACTCGACACGAGGGAATCCCATTGAGCGGACCCCCAATAGAGGAGCTTCAGTACACTCCTCTAGGCACAGGACTGAGCACAAAGCTTCTCAATACGAGGATGCTCTACCCCAAAGCCATTACCGAGAACGCATTGCACACGCATCCATGGGATCAACTAAGGAATATGTGGTGTAGGGGACCAAGTTGGTTCCCATATGTACTAGGTCCATAAGAGGTTCTAACCCTCCACAGTCAGAGTATAGACGAGTCAGATATCCACCCATTTAGGGGCAAGAGGACATGCTCGTTTTTGAGCATAAGTCCACCCATACTACTGCGCATGGCTCACCACGCAATATCACCATTGATATATCAAATGTGGGAGCTAATGGAACACCACCACATGAGTGATGGAGGTCTAGATAGCTAGATGGTCTAGGTAGTGTTCTTGAGCAGCTAGGCTACAAGCCTACAACTTCGTCCACTCGTGCTTCGAGTGAGTGTAGCGACAGTTGTATCAAGATCACTAGAGAGCATGGAGAGGCTTCTAAGCACCCTCATGTCACATGTTTACTATCCACACATCTGTCCAATGGGTACAAAACCCATAAGGTAGCTCGCATAGAGCATGCACACTGAAGGCCTCCTATGGCTAACCAAATCGATAGATCACATAGACTGGTGTTCGAGCAAAAACGTCAGCTACTCCAAGATCAATTGGATGATGCTCGCCAACATATTGAAGATGAAAATATTCAAGCACAAAGGCTCTTACGGTAGATATTATATGAGCAGTGCATGCGCGAAGAGTGTATTCTAGCTTATAAGGAGTGCATAGAGTAGGAGGATCGGTGAGCCAGGGTTGGCCTATACCCTCCCAAGGACCATAAAGAGCGTGTGCATAGAAGGGCTGTGTCCCTAGCTGATATGCATGAGGAGCGAAGAGACACTCATACTAATGCTAGTGCCCAGCAGAGGGAGCGACTATCGTCACTCAATTTACTTAGACAAAGGCAGCATGAGCACATAGATGAAGATAGATATGATCAGGGCTACCCTGAGAGTTCCCAGGTTGAGGAGTAGGAAGAGCCATGTCCTCCACCTCCCTCAAAGAAGGCATTACCTCCTAGACTGCCTCCATAACAACTTAGGGAGGAGGAATTTTTGTCTTCTAAGGCGTATAAGATTTTGGCCGATAAGGTCAAAGCAATAGAGAGGCAAGGCACATCTATGCAAAAGATGATGTTGAGGAAAATACATAATGAACCTCTAGACCTCTTGGTGCCTACACCTCCATATCCTGAGCATTTTGATATGCCCCGATTGGAAAAATTCAAGGGTGATGAGGATGCACAAGAGCATGTTACGATTTTTTTGGACGCGTGTTTCCAGATAGAGAGTGAGGATGCCTTGTTGTTGTGCACTTTCATTATGACACTTTTCGACTCGGCCTTAAAGTGGTTCAACCAACTGAAAGAACATAGTATTACTAGTTTCGAATAGTTGGTTGATGCATTTCTTGAATGCTATTCATTTGATGTCAAGAAACAAGCCAACCTTTCTGATTTGGCTGCGCTAGCTCAACACGACGATAAGCCCATCGTGCAATACAAAAAGAGATGGCGTAGAATAATGGAAAAGCTGCCATTCCCTATTATTACGACTGAACTGACCTAAATGTTTACAAAGAGTTGTGCCAAGCACATCTCGCTATTATTGCAGTTGCAGCAATACCCTACATTCGAGGAAGCTATGGTGCAAGCTAGGGTGATCAAGGACATCAAGTTACAAGAAGGCAACTTGAAGCTCAAAACCAGGAAATAGGGGTTTAAAAAGAGTACTACAAAACAACAGGGCAAGCAGGCCCACGTGAATCAAGTAGTGCTAAATCTCGGAGGAGAAGACAAGGGACAATAGAAGCCTAATTATCAAGCTCAACCTCCTCCTGTGTTATGAGACATGCAAAAACAACTATAAATGCAAAAACAAAGAAGAGCACCCACCTCGCCAGTTCACACCCTTGACAGAATTGATGACTTCAATTTTTTATCAACTGTGCGAGGCCAAGGCCTTACAATTTCTTGAGGTCAAATTAGTAGATCCGAATGTGCCAAAATCAAAGTGGCATCAAGACGATATGTTCTACATATTCCACAGAGCAAAAGGCCACGACATCGAGACATGTTGGTCCTTCAAACACATCATGCAGAACATGATAGAAAAAGGAGAGCTTGTAGTACTAGGCAACCCATAGGCACCCAAAAATAGAAACATGGGGATTTTCAAGAATCTGCTACCTAATCACGAGGTGCCTCATAACAATGCCATCTAGGTCAATCAAGTGCGAATTGAACCACCTACCTAGGGGTTCATAGGCATGGTCAATATTGTTACTAGACATAAGAGGTACGACAAACCGAATCGACCTCATGCTCCCATTAGAATATAAGCTACACCGGATCAATGGCCAACTCAGAACATGCCAAGCCCACCAACTAGATCGGTGGTGACCATAAGGAGCAAGTTGGTTCAGAACCTACAGACAGCTCCTACGAAGTTGTCAATATATGAGTTTATTCAGCAGTCCCCTAGACACAAGGAGACTCTTATGGATATTTTGAGGTCCATCGAGGTACAGTCCCAAGATGCCTATGCATTTACAAATTTTTTGATATGTACAATAGTATCAATAATCCATGATACAATTTTATGATCATGAAGTGAATATGGTTCCTACTATTACGGCTGACCCACCGTTGCATATTATCACATGTGTTAACCACATGCCTTTCAAAAGGGTCTTGATCGACAGTGGGTCCTCGATCAATATAATCACAACCAAAGGCACTGAGCCACCTCAAGCTACCCAAGTCACACATTGTGCCTACCACCTTTACATTGAGGGCATTTAATGATGCACTATGCTTGACGATTGGTACAATTATTCTACCTATTCAGGTGGGACTCAAGACTATCTCTGAGATGTGTCACATGATAGAGGGTGCCATGCAGTACAACATTCTGCTTGAGAGGCCTTGGATTCATGAAATGAGTTGTGTCCCATTTATCTTGCATCAGTGTGTGAAATACATTCATGAGGGACAAGTGCACATAGTGTCCTCGAAGGAAGACCCATTCAAGTTCGTGAACCTAGCAGATTTGCCTAGGGTTTTTGTACTCCCATCGATGCACTTGGATATTTGACCTGTCTCATTAGTTAAGATTCCAACAGGTAAACCAGTAGCCCATGCTCAACCATCGACATCTGTGTCACACAAATATGAGCACACAACTATAACTTCTCTAAAGCCGACTGCATTGGCGATGCACCGATAAGTCAAGAAGCTAAAGGCAAAATTGGGTGAGAAAGTGGAAAATCGTGTGCCTAGATCAGTCGCCAATGAGACTCCCACTCCCATAGATGTGGAAGAACCTCAAGATAAAGTCAAGGGGGCACCTCAGCCCGCTTCACCTACATCTTCAGCAGGGTCATATGCATCGCAGGTGATCGTTCATCTGGCCAACATAGGATTGGGTGAGTATCTTATGCAAAATGTTACTTTCGGACCTATCCTAAAAACTATGCAAGATATGGGATGACCGCATGCCCATAGATTTATGATTGGATCCATAGTACCATTGGGTGAGCCACCTAACTAAACAAACTTCATCATCTATGCAGTGTTGGATCAAGTGCCCACTAGAATGTCCGTAGATGAGGACGATGATGAGCCATTTGCTATGAATGTGTGCTATCTGTCCAACCTGGAATACGCCATGCGCATTTTTGAGTCGTATCATTGGCATGGGCATGACCTTGGTATTTTAAAACAAGGAGGGAGAACTCTGCTCAAACCTCATTATCAGTTGGCTACTGATAGGTTCGAGTTAGGGTTACAAGTACAAGGTCATGACGATTTGCTTGCTACATCCTTAGATCACATGTACTTGAGTCTGGGGGATGATGTGGATTTTAAACCATATCACCTTGATCCTTCCAGCTATTGGAGGACTCGTCAGATGATAGAGTTTGTTACCATAGGGCTGCCTAATTCATACCATGACGGGCCCTTAGAGGACAAACCCAAAGACAACCTGGGTAACCAAATCTGTGGTGCTACAAACAACATTTGTATGCAAGGGCATGACCCACATGCTGTAGGCAATCTCAAATCAGGAGATCTCTGCGATGATGATGAAGGGGATTCCACCTTCAAAATCAATAGACCTAGTTATGATGTAGATGATGAGTCCTCAAATGATGATCAATCTGATGAGGAAATCATACCGACCTTTCTAGGTCCGACGTTTATACACTATCTGCTACCTATGGAACAAATGGAAGAGACAAACGAGTGCTTCATAATCGATAGTGATTATAAAGATAAAACAGATGAAGCTTACTTAAAGCCTCGCCCAGCTGATCTCCCACTGTGCATAGACACAATAGAGTGGCCCATCCATGGTAGTGACCACGGTGATGTAGATGAGAGGATCGATTCTAGGCTCATGTATCCACAATATCTATTGCCTAGGGAATCAAAGCATGTTATGGAGGAAGTCCTTCCCAACACTGAGCGCTCTGAGGAAGGAGTAGTGCCAATTTACATGGTTGTATCATATATATGATCATTCTATAAGATTTATCTAGATAGTGATGATAACGACCGCAGGACCAGATACATGGGACCACATCTTCCTAATCCCTTCTTAGAAGAGAAGGGAAGTGCCATATTGTATTTGAAAAATGATGATGAGGACTTGATGGAGATGGCCTATCTGGGACCTCACCACTTATGCAATAGGCCTCCACCTAGATGTCCCCCACCTATTATAGCTACAGGTTTGCATCGAGAGATCAATCTCCATCATAGCGTGAGGGAAAGAAGAGAGCTCAAAGAGAGGTATTAGGAACTCTTTCCTGATTTGCCTACGTGCATAGAGCTCCTTGAGCTGAGAGATCCCATTCTATAGCCAGTGCACTGGGATGATCCAGTTATACGGGCATCCCAATAAGAGGATCTGTTTGTGCCCGTACCATCCAAACTAGATCTTGGGTACGAAAGCTATGCTTCAGAGATAGAGTTCTATCCATGTGGTTCCAGAGATCAATTCCATTCCATCAATATGATCTTTGTCGATTTGACCACTCCACTCCATAATCTAGTAGATCTATCTAAACTGTTGCATATGAAAATGGATGCTATCGATTGGGATTGCACTGACTCGCCAATCCAACCTGAAGATTTCTTCCCAAATTAAGAAATGCTGCAACCATTTCATTTTGTACCAGCCTGTGCTCATGATGTTTGTCACATCGAGAATGCTTCCCAGGAGGAACATGTGAACCCGATTGATGACATCCATCTGATTCCTATGCCTCACCAGCTTGAGGAGGGATCGCATATATCAGTAGAGAAAACCTTCGATGTGGATATCAATAAAGATCCCACCAATCCAAAGAAGGTTATATATGGAGAGAGTCTCACTCCGGATGAGTGTGATAGCATCATCCCTCTACTAAAAGAGAGACCTGATCTCTTTGCTTGGACTTACAAAGACATGCGGGGTCTAGATCCAAAATTGGTTACTCATAACCTTTCGCTAGATCTATCAAAGAAGCTAGTCAAGCAAAAAATTAGAAAGATGCATCTAATGGTAGCCTTAATGGTGAAAGACGAGTTATAAAAGCTGCTGGACATAGAGTTCATAATCTCCATAGACTATCTAGAATGGGTGTCCAATATGGTGCCCATAAGAAATCCAGATGGAAGGGTCCGTATTTGTACAGATTTTAGAGATCTCAACAAGGCAACACCCAAAGATTCATTTTCATTTCCAAATATCGATGCTCTGGTATACACCACTATAGGTCAAGAAATGCTCTCCCTTATGGACAATTTTTATGGATATAACCAGATTTGGATTAAACTCGAAGATCAGCATAAAACCGCATTCATAATGCCATGGGGGACATTTTGCTACAAAGTTATGCCATTCGGTCTTAAAAATGCTGGTGCCACATATCAACAAGCTATGACATATATTTTTCATGACTACATACATAAAATATTAGAAGATTATATCGATGACTTACTAGCTAAGTCGTTGCTATGAGCAGAGCACGCGAAGGTCTTAAGGAAGGTCTTCGATCGCCTGATAGAGCACAATGTCAGGCTGAATCCTAAGAAGTGTGTATTTGGCATAACTTTAGGTAAACTCTTAGGATTCATCATTTCTAAGCGAGGCATCGAAGTAGATCCAGAAAAGGTCATGACTATTCTAGAGATGCATCCTCCCACTAGTATCAGATAACTAAGAAGCCTTTAGGGCAAAGTACCATCCATAAAGCGATTCATCGCTCAATTATCGGATAAGTGTTGACCCATGAATCGACTGCTATACAAAGGGGTCCCATTTTATTGGGACAAGGACTGCCAAGCAACCTTTGCTGAGATTAAGAAATACCTGGCAACGCTGCCAGTACTAGCTCCACCAAGGTCGGATGAGCCTTTTCTACTATATATATCAACAACCAACTTTGCATTAGGGACCATGTTAGCCCAAAAGAATGTGCAAGGCAAAGAGCAAGTCGTATATTACATCAGTCTCACCTTGGTGAGTTATGAGTCAGGATATGCATATGTTGAAAAACTTTGTTTAGCAGTAGTGTTCTCTACCTAGAAATTGTGGCATTACATGCTAAGTCATACAACATATGTTATATCGAAACAAAATCCTTTGCAGTACATGATGAGCAAGACATATCATAACACACGTACTACAAAATGGATCATTCTATTGAAAAAATTTGATTTACAAATTCAAAAGCCAAAAGTCCATCAAGGGATAAGTCATAGCTGATCAACTGGTTGAGGCACCATTGTCCAATAGTAGACCTCTAACCATTGAGCTTTCAAATGATGCAATCTTTGTAATATCTGAAGCTCCTGAACCTGAGGAACCAGCGAATAATGCTGATATGATATTGTTATTTGATGGTTCAAAGTGTGAGCAAGGGGGTGGTGTAGGAATAATGTTTTTCATGCCACAATGAGCTCCAATGCCCTTGTCGTTCAAGTTAGACTTTCCATTCACCAACAATAATGCTGAATACAAAGCCCTGCTTTTGGGCCTCCACATAGCCATCGCCATGGGTATTAAAAGACTGAACATTTTTGGTGATTCTTTGCTCATAGTTAACCAGGTTAAGGGACTCTTTCAATGTCGATGTCCAATGTTGAAAGCCTACAAAGATCTTGTTGCCACTTATCTGGCTAAAGTTGAATGGTATGACATCGAGGCAATCCCTCGTTCATCAAATAGGTTTGTAGACACCATGGCATCTTTGCGGTCATTGATCCCTTAGAATACATCTACCAATTTTATTACCATCTATGTTAGAACACTCTTGCACACAGAAATGGAGCTTGCAACCTTTAATAACAAAGATTTAGTCAATATGATTATTGTGGAACCAACAGCTGATTCGTTCCATAGAGCAGAAGACTTTCTTAAGCAGGCACCCTAGGAGTAATTGACTTCTCAAAGTCCTACGAGGAGTGGTACTACCATTCACCATAAGGTTGCTTCCCAATATGCATTTGCAAAGCTAAATACGTAGGGGGAGCAGGTCATCTTAGCAGTCGAAGCTGGGGCTTGTCAAAGCTAGATGTTGCAAATCCAAGACTTCCTAAAACTTGGTATGATTCCAAAAGGATTATTGCGTGTTGCAAGATGCACATTTAAATAGAAAGTGACTAAATATGTCTTCATATGAGATATTTTGTACCGATGTAGTTACGAAGGAGTCATCCTTCGATGTCTTGAGCCCCAAGAGTCATCTTGGGTAATTTTAGAAGCTCACGATGATACGTACGATGGCCATTTCAGCGACATGGCTATCGTCAAATGCATTCTTTGCATGGGTTATTATTGGCCCACTATGGAGAAGGATTGCAATGTGTATGTCAAGAAATGCGTTAAATGTCAGAATCATGCTAATATTACGCACTTGCCATCACAGGCCTTACAACCCATTTAGGCGGCTTTGCCATTTACTCAGTGGGGACTAGATCTGTTTGGTAAGATTTCCCCTCCATTGTCAGGCTGACATACATTCATTATCATGGCTACTAAGTATTTTACAAAGAGGGTGGAAGCCATTCCTCTTACAATGATGACGGGAGCTCGCATCGTAGAATTTATTCTTGAGCATATCATATGTCATTTTGGGATACCATCCAAAATAATTTTGGGTAATGGAACTTATTTTAAGAACAAAATTATGCGGGTTTTAACGTCTAAATACCAGATTCAACATAGTTTTGCAACTCCATATTATCCACAAACAAATAGGAAAGATGAGGCCTCAAAAAATACTGTGGTAGCCATCTTGAAAAGACAGTGTAAGAACACCACAAGGATTGGCATATACAGCTGCCCCTTGCACTATGGGATTATAGGACTAGCATTCGAATGCCCATTGGGGCAACACCATTTTCACCAGTATATGGTGCTAAGGCCATTATGCCCTTAGAGTTGGAAATTCCAATGCTGTGCATCGCATTGAAAGAGTTCATCGATGACGATACCGTATGACAAGCTCACCTCGATCAATTGATATTGCTTGATGAACATCACATGAATGCCCTCGAGCATCTTCATGTTTATCAGGAATGATTAAAATGAGCTTATAATATCAAAGTCCACTAGAGATACTTTGAAGTTGGAGATCTTATGCTAAAAGAGAACCAACAAAACTTGAATTTGTCGCCTAAAATGCGAGACAAATTTGTGACTAACTGGATAGGGCCTTACATCATATCTAAAAATATTGGTCCAGGTACCTATCGCCTAACGTCGCTAGTGGGTGTGGATAAGCTTGAGCCTCTCAATATCATCCATCTTAAGGCGTTTTATGCTTGAGAGTGTAGTAAAGGCACCAAAGGGATCTTTAAGCCCTTTGGTCAACCCAAAAGCCTTGAGGGTTTTTTCTAAACCACTCGATCACCCCAAAAGGCCCAAAGCTATCTGATTAAGAATCTTGGTCAAGTAAAGGCACCAAAGGCATCTATAATCCCTTTGGTCAACCCAAAAGCCCTGAGAGGTTTTGTCTAAACCGCTTGATCATCTCAAAAGGCCCCAAGCTATCTGATTAAGAAGCTTGGTTAAGAGAATAAGGATTCCCAAAAATCGCTTGGTCAACCCAAAGGCTCCGAGAGTTCCTATAACTTCTCGATCATCCCAAAAGGCTCCATGCCCTCTTGCTGAAAGTTTGGTCAACTAAAAGGTTCCAAGGTGGCTGTAAAATATTTGGTCAAGTCAAAAGGCTCCAAGGATTTCTAAAAATTGCTTGGTCAACCCTAAAAAGCTCCAAGGACATGTACTCGTTGTTTGGTCAAATATGAAAGCTCAAAAACCTATAAAATTCAAGAAAAATATATAGAAGTCCAAAAAAAATGATAAAGCCTAAAATCCAACAACATTTGCATTTGCATTTTCATCTGCATTCACACATGCATTCATATCATCATATTGCATTTAGGCATTTGTCATCCGTTGCATTCCGTAGTAGAGTGTAGTGCATTTATCAAAGTTTTATAAATAGACACACATTTGTATGAAAATCATGAACCCTTGCATTTGTCATAATTCATTGTATTTGTACACGATACCTTTTGTGGAGACCTATGTGTATTAAGTTTTCTTGTCACTTAGCCATACCTAGTGGGTTCTTCAGATATTGTAGAAAGCTTACTTTGCTGTTATAAACAAGGTCATTAGTTGGGATAGTGCCTCAACATATCAGAATCCCATCACTAAGCAAAACAATATAAAATCTTGCTAAGACGAGAGAGGATGAAAGTCGTGAAAGCGATCTTAGGTCTCTAGAGAGATGGGTCTCACGACCTGCTTATCTTGTAAATAGTCGGTTTAGAAAGGTGTACTTTGGCAAAAGGATAAGAATTTCCCCTATAAATCCCAAAGTCACAAAAGTTAAATCCCAAGTTACAAAGTGCAAAAAAAAAAAATATATACAAATTTCAAGTTCAAAATGTAAAGTGACATAGTGAATCAAAAGCACTATAAAAATTCCTTGCTCAAAGAAAGTGGTAACACGTGGACTAACAATGATTATTATCACTACATCTGAGCAAGTAAGAAGGGTGAGAACTTGAATCCCTGGATTGTACACCTTTTGAAAGCCATAGAGTGATCCCCGATCACAACAATGGGTTGGAAGAGTCTCGCTTGCAATCGGAGGGGTAGTTCTATTAGGTGATCCCCAAATGTAGCAATGGGTTGAAAGAGTCCCACCTACATTTGGAGGGGTAGCCCTAATCAATTTGCAAGATGAGCTAGCTCTAGGTACTTAGGATTATCTAGTTGTATAAGTCTAATCAAAGCTGAAACAAGGATGATACAATCGTATGAGGAACCCTATCTCACATATGGGTTGAAAGAGTCCCGACTGACATACAGGGTATGCTTACGATCTATCTAAAAATACTCACATGCACACACAAGGATTATGAATAGTTATGTTTGTCATAACAAAAGCCTTGTCCAATATAAGCCTGGTATAGTTAGTATGTGATTTTTGGAGAGGTCTACTAGGGTGTTTGAGTCTCAAGGAAAAACCCAAAAAGTGCTCCAATAGCAACAAAATACCAAATCTCATCAAAATGCAGAAATACGAGTCATTCATTAATCAAAATACACTTTACAATGTACAATCAAATATATAAGATAGATACCACATGAAGATCAAAAATGATGTTTGGACGACCACTGAATATATAGTACAAAATGACATAATCATTCATTAAGCATTTTACCAATCCATTTCACTGCATTTCATATACGGGTGATTAATTGATTAAGTTATTGTAATGAGAATTATCAATTATTTTGCATGATTGTTATACATTATGTGGTGTCATATTTTAAAATTTGATATACACAGTTTACATTCATTTCTTATGTTCTAAGTAATTAAAGCATACAGGTTCATTTCCATTAGATTATGATTATGTACATAATGCATTACCATACATTGCATAGCATATCATAAACTACATAAAATATATGCATGCCCACAAATAAAAAATAAATATGTGTTAAAAAAATAAACATCGCATCCATCTACATACATCATATGTCACACATCTAATCATCTAGATCACTACATATCATCCTCATAAAAAATAATAGCTATCTAGTGCATGAAATCCATACATTGCATCATATAAACATAGCATTTAAATACGCATTGCATCCATGTGCATCAAATAAACATAAAATCAAAAATTAATAAACACACACTTACACATAATGAGCCATGAAATATCATATCATATATATGTGTCCAAATGAGTACATAGGGAGTACAAAATACCTGTAGGCTACAACTGTGTAGGTCCTCGACCTTACACACAAAATGATACATCAAACTGTAGTAAGCATATGCTAATAAAAATATCTAGGCTGCTCCTCCTGTACTGGAGCTCTCGCCACCTCCCTCTACACTATGCTCTAGAGCCTGCTCTCCTAGTTGACCTAACACCTACGGTGGATCCTACTGTGGATCTTGCCTATCGTCAAAGCCTAACGCACCCAGCACATGGAAAATTGGTAGTTGTAGTAGGCTAGTCCTCTGGCTGGAGGCCCCTAATGTGTGCCTCAGATCTCTAGCCCTGGCCTATGACCTCATTGTGTGCATGCTAGAGGACCTGTGCATCCTCTCAGTCCTATGAGTCCTATGAATCGAGCTAGCTGTGGACTACCCTAAAGTCCTAGATCTGGTATGCTACAACTTTGTGGTAAAAGGATCCTTAGGAACTGATAGCCCCTACATATCTATATAGCCGACTAGCTGATCAATGTGGGCAATCTGAGATGTGTGCATCTCATTGATTCTCATGACCATATCGTATAGTCGCATCACGTTAGTAGTCGGATCCTATGTAGCTAGTGTACCTGCTACTGATATCGTAGGAGGCCCCATAATAGCCTAAGGAGACCCCATAATAGCTCCCCTTGTTGTTTGAGCGAGATCTCGCTCTACCTCTGCTGTAGTCTGCTACACTTGTGCCAACTCTAGGGTAGTCTATAGTATCTGCACATGGGCCTCTACATCAGTAGCTCGAGTCATGAGCTCCCATATTCGGCCATGCACCTCAGTCAGGCACCAATCCTTGTTAGCCACCTTCACCTCTAGAGTGGTGATGGTAGTATCTCACTCTCGCTACTACGTATGAAATCACCCAATCTGACTCTACAAGTCAGTAACCTATGCTAGCAACTGTCCCTATGCACTGTTAGAAGGGACCTCACCCTCCTCTAGAGCATCATCCTTAGCGTCGATTGCTGGTAGGTCCTCAATGGTAGCCTCTATGTCCCAAATGCCCTTAGTATGCTGGTGCACCCTGCACCCCTCAGGATCTACCTCTACCTCTACCTCTACTGGCTCTCAGCCTAGAGGCCCGATATCGTGCCATCTAAACAAAGACTACCACCTATCATAGTCAAGCATGGTCCTAGCAATCTCAACTCCTAACTCTTGGAAGTTTTCAGGTGCATCCCCTAGTGGCAAAGGAACTATCAGTGGGATATATCTCTCCAAAGCTAGTTGTATGTACCTAAGGGGTATATCTGGCAGGTCCTACACTATGTCAAACTATCATAGGACATGAGAGAAAAACCGGTACTCTCTCACATCTGGCTTATGCCAAATGAGCCATCTGTCTTGATGGGCCCATCACAGCCACTAGTTCGCCTCTGACCATACATGGAAATCCATGTAGGGGCGCTAGACGATGTCCCCCGACCCAAGTACTGTAAAACTTATAATGCTGTGTATCCCCAAAATGAGCCCTGCTACAGATACCCTCATTAGCACGAGGCCAGTAGGTGGCATAGCACTGATGAACATCATCTAGGGTAGTGATGCACAGAGGTAGGTCAACAGGATGCTAAATTCGGATATGCTACCACCCCCAAATCTATAGCAAAAGGCTATAGTTGATGCCCTTATATCTCCACTTCATGATCTGGTATAGCTCTCAGTAGAGTTGGCATAGTAAAGTACTCCCCCAGGCTAGCAGTAGTGGCTTCTTCATTGAGCTCTAAAGCACCCTCAAAGTAAGGGCTAGGATGTTCTAGGGAATCCTCATGCTCGAGAAGTATAGAAGGAAAATTTGAATGATGAGGTGCATGAATAGGGCCTCTTGAGCAGAGAAGACGTCATCTCGCTATCAGTCCCCATGTGTACCCCTCCATGGTCTGCATCATCTTGTGCATCAGCACTCTGATCACTGAAGATGACAACAAAAATGGCATCCTTTATCGTGTAGGCAGAGGAAACAACAACCTCACTGTCGATAGGGATCTTGAAGATACTGTAGATGTCCTCTAGTGTGATGGTCATCTCACCAGGAGGTAGGTGAAATGTGTTGGTCTGCGCATTCTAGCACCAGGCCAACACAATAATATAGGCCTGATCTACCCTAATGGTGGGTAGATCCAAGATATAACCAAACCTGATGGCTCAGAACCATACTTGGTTATCATCCGATAAGGCCTCGTGGAGAGTCTTCATCAAGTCAGGCTCCCGCGCTCTAGACGTTAACTTTTAAAAAGCAAAAAAAAAAACATACTATAAGCTAAATCTAGCTAAGCAGTGCTAAAAAAAAAAAAGACAACAATAAAAAACACATTGCAGCCTACAAGTGCAACTTGCGGTCCCCAATTTGCAAATTGGAAACCGCAGCTACAAATTGCCGTCCCCAATTTGCAAATTGGGAACCGTAGCTGTAATTTGCGGTATCCAATTTGCAAATTGGGGTCCGTAGCTAAAACTTGCGGTTCTCGTTTTGCCAACTAGGAACCGTAGCTACCAGCTATGATTTAGGAGTGGCACCCATTTAGGGTACCCTCCTAGACCACTCATGCATAAAATTAAATTTTAATCTAGCGTAAACTAGTGGGGTTCATTATCGGCAGTTTAATGAGGTTCAATTTTTGCATTTATTAAGTGTGGTTTATTTTATTGATATGGATTGCAAGGTCTCAGTTTTGAGTTACCTTGCCCGCACCCTACCCCCGGCTAGTCGAAGCCATCAGGGAAGAATGAGTGTACAAGTTGTTGAGTTTGACAACATTCTATATCAGAGAATGTCTTCTCTCTCTCAAAACTCTCAAATTGCTCAAATTTGCAAGAAAATAATGAAAAAATGCAAATCAAATTTTAATTTATAGGTTCTCCTAGTCTCTGCGGACCACAGCTGACACCCGTAGTCTATAAACTAGAGCTTTCCACCCATAGGTATGACCTACGATCCCAAAAATTTGGTAGTGGAAACCACTGAATGTACTCACGATCCGCAATTAGTAATAAATGCACTAAAAACCCACCATGGGAAGGTCTGAAAAGGTAAATTAATGACTTTCGATGGATAAAAATCAATATAAATGATCAAAATTGCAAATTTGGTGACATTAAAAGCACCAGGATCAATCCAATAAATACAAAATTCAACACAAAAAATAAAATCAAACAAATGAAAAACCAAATGCGCCTCGTATTCAGTGATTTATCCTATAAACTTGGTGGTTGCAGCGACTTGCGATCCATGCAATCCGACAAGATGAGTAGATCACAATAAGGATATTTGGGGCAAAATTATCATTTCTTTTATGATATTTTTTAGCAAATCATCGACAATATGATTCCACACAAGTCTTCTTGAATTTGTATTATCTTGACTCTCTAAAATGACTATCATAGCCTGACTTCTCCATGGGAGAGAGATATGCAAATACTACTACGTGTTGTAATCATAAGCTGAACTAGTCCTAGCCAAGGCATTAAACGTCTCAAATCTAAAGTTGTTCAGGATCATTCATTATCGTCAAGCGATTTCATCGCTTCATACATTGTCATTACCCTCCTCGACTCATCGCTTGAGGGGGTAGTCATAATTTCATGTCATAATCAAAATAAATAGAAGATCCCGGAGATCGTAGATCCCTTGATCTTATCAAAATTGCATTCGTCCTTGTGAATCATTGCTAACAACTATCATAAGCTTCCTCCTCTACTTGGGGCAAATAGCAAATATGAAATTTTATTTATAGCTCTCATATGTCGGTTATATAGGCCTAACTCCTATTGTAGCACCAAAGCTACCCTAATGTCTGATGACGAGTGCAGAATTTTCAAATGTAAGCCTTCCCATGTTGGAAGCAATGATTCCAGGATGTGCGCCCTTTTGCTGGACCTGGGGCATCTAATGTTGATCAGACTAATGATCATCATAGAACCTTCGACATCATTTTAGGAGGTCTATTTTGCTCAGCATTGTTCAATCTCAAAATGCATCTCAAAAGGGGCATTTGTAGACACCTAAAACGCGTCATGCCAAGGACGACTACTCATATGGATATGCTACAAAACCATATGAAGGATTTTGGATAGAATCCAAGATAGAGCAGTGGTTCTAACCACTCAATTTAGGCATTCTGGCCTAAGTAGTCTGAACCGTAGCCTAGACCTACGGTCTCTAGTCTGAACCGTGGTTGATACCTATAGTCTCCATTTTGGACCACAGCTGTGACCTACGATTTGAACTGGAGTTCAGTTAGGCATTCCATCTGATCCAAATCGATTGAAATGGCCAAGAGATCTAGAAGGAGGCAGTTGGAGGATGAAAGATTCTAGAGGTTTCCATCCCAACTGTCCTAACCAACCTTCTTGATCTTGGCTTCTCCATGAAGCCACCCCTAGCCTTAGGGGCATGCTATAAGTACCCCCATTTTTCAATGAGGAGAGAGAGGACTGAAGAGAGACAATTTGCATAGCGAAGCGTTGTCAAATTATTGAGCAAACTAATTGATCAAGAGAGCAGCGAAGCCCTGTCAAATTGCATAATGACCTTGTGCATTTGAGATCCCCTTTGCTATCCATTCAATGATCAATTAGCCATGGATGCCCTAGGTGCCTAGGAGGATCAAGAAACACAAATCTAGGTGAATGAAGGTCCTTCATAGCAATTTTACCACCAAATCTGTTAGAGGATGACAAAGGCGACCCTTAAACATCAATTCGAACAAGGAGGTCAAGCCCACTACCCCTAATTTTGAGGGTAAACACATCAGAGGTCAAATCGTGGCTATCAACCATGGTTTACAGTGCAGACTGACCCTCACAGCTACGGTTTGCAATAGGTTAGAGATCACACTTTACTCAGTTTGCTTTTTACTACATAGGTTAGTCAGATTAGTTATTTCATAGGTTAAATTGCATTTTTAGAGAAACTCTAACTGTAGGAATTAGGAATTTTATGCGTTGTAGTGGGTAGAAGTATATTGTATCTTTTTGATGCTTTATTGCTTTCAATTCAACATTTGTTCAATGCATCATGTTTTTATTCATGTTTTATATATTGTAGTGTAATTCTTGATACAATTAGAATAGCGTAGAACCTTTCTTTATGCTTTCTTGTTTCATTAGTTTGATGGCATTTACATGTATAATCCTTTAAAAGGGCCTCATCACGAGAGGCTATCAATTTATATAATCATGCATTGTTGTTTCTTGTTCGTAGGGAGACAGGTGCAGAAAGGAGCCTATATAATGATCCTTCAACATCACGGAGAAGGGGGTTACCTCTACCCCAAGACTGTTTGTGAGCAATCACTGGAGCAAATATACAAGCATGCCTACCATGTTGAGGGCGTTGGCTATTGTAAACATTTGTATCATATTTGGAGTGATCGAGGGGGGCATTTCTGTAACTCGAGATCCTTTGAAATATCAATACAAGAATACTTTACATTAGTTGGTGTTATTCGTTCGATTTGTGCATTTTTGTGTGGATATTTGTGTTTTCGATGGTATAGATTAGTACACCAGCTGTGCGCATGCTTCATGGTTGCATCAGCTGGCGATCACGATCTAGAGGTTCGTTGTGTATCTTCATCACCCTTGAATTAATATGCAAGGATTAATTCAAAACTTAACTTTGGCATGGTATTAATATGCATTCCCATTATATTAAAAATGTTGATGCTTCCCTTGTCTTCTATGACGTTGACGAAAATAAGCTTTGCCTTGTTTAAATCCAACCTTTGGATTTATTTAAAATATGCTTTTGTCTTCAACCTTTAACCCAACCTTTGGGTTTATTAAAATATTTTTATACTTTGTAAACCCGTTTTTGCAATATAAAATATTGTAATGAAAATTATAAATATTTTATTTGGGTTTTCACCATGGCACTCCTAACCATTATAATATTTCACCTTTGATAAAGTTCATTTTAATATTTATTTATAAAATTTAAATTCATCTTGAATTTAAATAATTTATAAAATAAATATTATCACTCCTTTTTAACTTCTATCTTTTGTACTATTTCACTCAAAATTTTGCCTTCTTACTGAATATCAAATGACTTATTTGTCACCTTTATTTCTTGCTGAAATCTTTGGAATTAATGATGACTCCTTATGGTGGCATCAATGGTGACATCAATGACAACTTTGACTTAGGGACTCAAAATGTCCAACAATTTTCCCCTTTGTCATTGATGGCAACCCATATCCTTTTACTGTAACCTAAACTTTCTTTTTCTTCTACTCCCCTAGGACATTTCTCCCCCTGGCTCAATGCTCTCTTAAATTTCAAATCTCTCCCCAATACACAAATATCTCCTCATTTGACATCAATGGCAAAGGGTCACCTTTGGGGCTCGGGGCTAAGAATGAGCCTCTTAGCTTAGCCCCTCCTCCACAACAACATGAGGTGGTTAATTCTGGGATGGGAGTATTTCTACTCCCCAAAAGCACTATTCTTTACCTTTATCTTTTTCTCTTCGTTTCTGAGTTTTTTGAATCCTCTGACTATTTCTTTCCAAGTCATCATCCCTGTTCCTGTCATTACTCCTGTTCCTATTCCTATTCTTGTTCTCATCCATGTTCCTATTCTTGTTCTTGTTCTCATCCATGTTCTTGTTCCTATTCCTATTCTTATTCATATTCCTATTTCTTTTCATCTTCCTATTTCTGTTCATATTCCTATTCCTGTTCATGCATGTTTCTAGAATATTTTCCCTATACCATCTAGCTGTGTGACATCATTATTGCACTTATAACACTTAATGTAATTATTCCTTGGAGGTGCAACTGTCTTAGGATTTCTTATTGTGAAGCCATATCCTCTTCTGTCATGAATCTTGCAATTCATTGCCTTGTGACCAAACTCATTGTATGAGTAGCAATACCCATAGAAAAACTGTCATTTTTCATATTCCTGTATTTCATGTGTCTTGCACTGTAAAGCCATGTGACCAAACCTGTGACATGAAAAACATCTTCCAATGAAGAAACCTCGCCTAAACCCCATTGGTCTCTTAGTATCTTCTACCTGTTTCCTATTCCATATGTTCCTTGTACATTGTTCCTTTCCTTGTTTAACTTTCTATTGTCCACCTTATCCTTAGAAGTCTCACTCTCTCTTTCACTTACTTCTTTTGACTCTTCTTGTTTTTTGGTGTTTGAGCTTGACTCTCCTTTTTCTACTTCTTGTTTCCCTTGTTCTTATTTAGAACTAAGTCTTTTAATGGTGATTGGTGACCTTTGTGCATTGATAGTCCTTTCCAAGGTCTTTGAATTTTCCTCAAAATTGTGTAGCTTGTCCTTAGAACATTTTACTTCCAACCTTAGTGAAATTATCTCTTGCTCTAATATTTGACACTCTAGATCTTTTGTTTTTAATTTTTTGGCCATAACTTCTTCAATTTTTCTTGTCTATTCAACTTTGATTTTGAAGTTGGTGAGTTCCTGTAGAAACCTTGATTTTCATTTTTCATCTTCTTGAGCTTAAACCCTTAATATTGAGTTCTCCATTTTTAATTCTTCATTATTAATCATAAGCCTTTCACATTCTATATATTTTTCTTTTTACTGTTTAATTATACCTTCTTCAACTCTTTTTGATTTTTCAACCTTATCTCTCAAGTCAGAGATATCTTGTAGAATATTTGTCTTACATTTCTCATATTCTTGTATTTGAGCCTTCAATTCTAAATTCTCTCTTTTCAATTGAATAAGTTTCTGAAGAGTGGATTTCACTTTTTCTTTTTTTGAAGCATCTTCTTTTTCTTATATTACTGAAAGTAGAGTTTCTTCTTCATACCTATTTTGATTGTCCCTATTATCCTTTCTTGAACCAATATCTAGGATTTCATTTTTGAGAATATCATCTTCATCTTCACTACTACTAAACCCATTACAATATCTTGCATCATGGCCAAGTTGACCACAAACAAAACATTCTTGTGGACAATAAGCTGCATGGTGATCTGTATTCCCACATCTGGTACAAAACTTTATTAGCTTGGATATTTCTCCATTACTTGATTCATCGATTGAATCTATTTCCATTTGTCCCTATAACACAACAATATTAAACTCATATTCATTTTCTTTCATGACCATAGGTTTTCTTTTCTTCTTGTGTATCATGCTTCTACTCTTGCCTTTCTTTGCCATTTATGTTCTTGTAGGATATTCCTTCATGCTATTAAACTTATTTTTAAGGAATCATCTCTGATACCAAATTGAAGAACACAAGCTTATACTGAGAGAGGGGGTGAACAATATAAGATCACTTTTTACTTTTATTTCCTAAATAGTATTAATAAATATAATCATTGGCAATATCAATAGCAATAACCAAAGCAAAGTATAAATTATCACACATAATAAAGACACAAATTTAATGTGGTTCACTCAAATATGGCTACCTTCACAGAGAAAATATTTTTTCTAAATATTTCTCAAATAATCTCAAATCCTTTCTCTATTACAATTTTTATGGACATCAGTCCAAAGGAGATGTTGATACCCTAAATTTGGTTTATGGATCTCTATCCATAGGATAACTTCTTATCCTATGTTATGGCTGGTGATCCTCTAGAAATCTTCCTCCACTACACTTACTGTGGATGTCTCTCCACTTGAAGACTCTTGTCCTCACTCAAAAGACCTATCCTCAATGTCTTGGCTGATGGATCTCTATACACTGGAGACTCTGTCCTCTCTGCTCTGTCACCTCCAAAGCTCTACTCTATAGGTTCACTCAGAACCTTCTCAAATCTGCTCAACAGGTCCACTTAGAACCTGCTCAAATCTGCTCAATAAGTCCACTCAGAACCTACTCAAATCTGCTCAACAGGTCCACTTAGAACCTGCTTAAATTTGCTCAATAGGTCCACTCAAAACCTATTTAAATCTACTCAATAGGTCAACTCAGAGCCTGCTCAAATTTGATGAATAAGTCCATTCAAAACCTGCTAAAATATGCTCAACATGTCCACTCAGAACCTGTTCAAATATTCTCAACAAGCTCACTTTGAACATGTCTAAATTTGCTCAACAAGTTCACTCAGAACTTGTCCAAATCCGCTCAATAATATCACTCAAAAATTATCCAAATATGCTCAAAAATATCACTCAGAACTTTCTCAATCTCGTAGAATCATAAAGAGAACTGTTATAGACTCAATATATCCTATACTCAATGCTAAATCACTTTCTCAACTCAATCTCATAGAAGCATAAAGATAATTGTTAGAGACTCAATATGTTCTATTCTCAAATCTCAATATCAACTCAAATCAATATCATAGAAGCATAAAGATAATTGTTAGAGAATCAATATGTTCTTTTCTCAAATCTCAATCTCAACTCAAATCAATCTCATAGAAGCATAAAGATAATTGTTAGAGACTAAATATACTCAATGCTCAATCTCAACTCAATCTCATAGAAGCATGAAGAGAATTGTTAGAGACTCAATATGTTCTATTCTCAAGGATCAATTTCAACTCAATCAGAATATAGAATATTTTGTTTCATGGAACTTGAACAACCACTTCATGCATTCACTTGACTAGGCTTAATCAACTGTACTCAACCCCTCAAGGAACGACCCTTTTTCACAAACCCTAGTCCAAGCATGTATCAACAAACTCAAAATATTTCCAACATTACTCAACAACAAATATTACATAACAATGATACTCACATTCTTTTCTAACTCAAGTTCAAGTTCTTTGCATCACCCATTGGCTTCAACAACAATGCTCATAATACACGATTTTAATCACAACTCTCAATTCATAAAACCTTGAAGCATAAACTCAAAGTACTTCACTCAACCAATGGTCTAAAAAACAATTCTTATCAAACAAGATTTAATCATAACTCACAATCTAGAAAACCTTGAACCATAAACTCAAAGTAATTCACTCAACCAATGTTCTAAAAAACAATGCTTATCAAACAAGGTTTAATCACAACTGACAATCCAGAAAACCTTGAAGCATTAACACAACCAGTTTTGAAAAGGAAAACCTAATCAAATATTTTTCACTCCAAATTTTATTTTCAATCAAGCCAACCATCTAACTCAACAAAGAAGAATTTTGCCCATACCTTTTCTTGAAGAGTAGTTGTCCTTACAAATCTGCCACACTCAATTACTTCTTTGACAAACTCAATAAGGGTTAGAGGATAATTTTTATATCACAAAAATAATATCACAATTACACCTTATCACTCCAACTTAAAAAATAAGCAATATCCTCACAATAATCACAAAATCCTTTATTGGAAATAACACACAACTCACAAAGTCTTAACCTTTCAATATTCCACAATAGCAAAATTTAAGACTTGAAAATAAAAACATAATTCTCCTTATACCTCCTAATAATATTTCTCAACTACCAACCTTTATCACAATGCAAATATTTCAACCACTTAATACCTTATACCTCCAACTTAGGCATTAATAAAATAAAACATTAAAATGTACCTTTACCTTTGGAGAGTTTTGAACTCTCAACGCAACCCTCACAATGTCTTGTCTACAGTGCAAACACCACACGAGATTACAAGCTCATTGGAAGGAAGAAGCACCATGTGCTTCAAGACTCCTTCCTAGTGTTGCAAAAACATATACACCTATTTATTGGTGCCTTCAACGCATCCACCAAAAGTTTCCATGGGATTCAAACACTAACCACCACGCACACCAAAACGTAAGCTTGCAGCCCACTTGCCACTAGGCCAAAGTGCCTTGTTGGCTTCCAAATAATCAATGTGCTTGCTTTTGTCCCTTTCGCCATCAATTCAAACCACAAAATTTGCACAACACTATCACGATCTCTGCATTAAATTCGATGCACTTCTCTTTCAAATTGAGTAAGGGTTATTTCGAAACTTAACTTTTGCATGGTGTTAATATGCATTCCCATTATATTAAAAATGTCGATGCTTCCCTTGTCTTCTACGACATCGGCGAAAATAAGCTTTGCCTTGTTTAAATCAAACCTTTGGATTTATTTAAAATATGCTTTGGTCTTCAACCTTTAACCCAACCTTTGGGTTTATTAAAATATTTTTAGAATTTGTAAACCCGATGTTGAAATATAAAATATTGTAATGAAAATTACAAATATTTTATTTGGGTTTTCACCATGGCACTCCTAACCATTATAATATTTCATCTTTGATAAAGTTCCTTTTAATATTTATTTATAAAATTTAAATTCATCCTAAATTTAAATAATTTATAAAATAAATATTATCACTCCTTTTTAACTTCTGTCTTTTGCACTGTTTCACTCGAACTTCTGCCTTCTTGCTGAATATCATATGACTTATTTGTCGCCTTTATTTCCTACTGAAATATTTGGAATTAATGATGACTCCTTTTGGTGGCATAAATGGTGACATCAATGAGAACTTTGACTTAGGGACTCAAAATATCCAACAATGTCCAGAATGTCTAGAAGGAAAACAACATAGAATCCATTTCAAAATTCAACAACATAGAGATCGACAGCCTCTAGAGATAATATATACATATTTATGTGGACCAATGAAAGTTGATAGTGTTGGACATAAGTACTTTCAATAATTTATTGATGATCACACCAAAAAAATGTGGGTATCTTTCATGAAGTAAAAATCAAAAGCATTCAGTCATTTCAAACATTTCAAACATCAAGTGGAAAAGGAATCGAGGAAGACCATAAAAGCACTTCATTGAGATAGAGGACGAGAATTTTTTTCTAAAGAATTTGACTCATTTCTTGAAGAAAATAGAATTAAAATATAACTTTCTACAACATATTTGCCTCAACAGAATGGAATTGCAGAAAGAAGAAATAGATCAATAATGGAAATGGTAAGATGTATGTTAAAATAATCACACCTGGATCACAAATATTGGGTCAAAGTAGTTCAAACAACAGTATATATACCAAAGACTTCCAACAAGGGTACTCAAACATATTACACCATAAGAAGCATGGTCAAGACAAAAGACCAACATAGAAAAGCTAAAGTTCTTTGGATGCAAAGCCTACATGCATGTTCCCAAACAAAACATGACAAAAATAGATGACAAAACTATGGTAAGATATTTGTTGGCTACGATAATGAATCTATAGGATACAAAATATTAAATCCATATACAAATAAAGTCTACATTAGTAGAGACATGGTATTTGATGAAAAACTAAGATTGATGTAGATAAATCCAATGGTAACACATAAGTCCTCATAAATCTGTTTGAAGAAGACACAATGAGTATAGAGTCAGAATTAGAATCTCAAGAATAAAATTCAGAAGCACCAACAATACCGCCTAGAAAATATCCAATAGGACTCAAAGATACTCTCAGAGAATCAAATCTAGAAAGAATACCTAATCTCACTTTTATAGGACTTCGAAATCACAACATGACCATAATAAGCAGAGGAATTCTAAGTAACTCAGTGGAACCAACATCAACCTCTCAAGCACTAAAATACTCACACTGGAAAGCAACTATAAACACTAAATATGCATCACTCAAAAGGAATAAGACTTGAAATCTAGTAAATCTACCTCCAAGAAAGAAATTTGTGGGATGCAAGTGGGTTTACAAAATTAAATACAAAGCATATGGGACACTTGACAAATAAAAAGCCCTACTATTAGCAAAATGATGTACTCAAATAGAAGGAATTTATTATGAAGAAACATTTGCACAAACAACTCAAATGACTACTATCTGAATAGTTTGTGCACTAGTCACACATCAAGGGTGGAAACTTCATCAGATGGATGTAAAGAGTGCATTTCTTAATGGTGAATTAGAAGAAAAAGTCTATATGACACAACCTAAAGAATTTGTTATTCAAGGACAAGAAAGCAAGGTATGCAAATTGAATAAATTTCTATATGGTTTGAAACAAGCTCCCAAAACATGGAATATAAAGATAAATAATCATCTACTACATCATGATTTCAAAAGGAGTTCATCAGACCCTAATATATATACCAAGAAAATTGGAAATGATATCTTGATCCTCATGGTATATGTTGATGACATAGTGATTACTAGAATTTCAGAGATGTTAATAAGTGATATAAAAAAGGATCTAGAGAAAGCATTTGAAATGATAGATCTAGGATTAATGAACTACTGCCTTGGTTTATAAATTTATCAAGAAAAGGAAAAAATGGTTATCACTCAATAAAAATATGTAAAATCTCTCCTTGATAAGTACATCATGATAAAATGTAAGCCTAAAGATACACCAATGGAACAAGGGATTCTACTATCCAAAAATGATAAAACACCATTGGCTTCAGCTACAATGTATCTTTAGTTGATTGGAAGTATTCTATACTTAAAAAAAAGCCAATCAGACATAGCATTTGTACTAAATTATATTTCACAATTCATGCAAGAACCAAGGGAAATCAGTTGAAAAGCTACAAAGAGAATATTACAATATATCAAGAAGACTACAGATTATGGATTGAATTATATGAAGGATGTCAAATATTGTTTTCTATAGGGATACTCAGATTCAGATTATGTTGGGTCCATTGATGATAGGAAATCTACCTTAGACTATGTCTTCTATCTCGAATCAGGACCTATATTCTAGCACAGTAAGAAACAACATACAGTAGCACAATCATCAAATAAGTCAAAGTATCAAGCAGCAAGAGACAATACCTGTGAAGCTCTATGGTTATAATACATACTATCTGACATGGGAATCAAACGAAATTCCACTATGATATTTTGTGAAAATCAAGGAGTACTAAATTTGATCAAGAATCTAATCATACATGAAAAAAAAAAACACATTGAAGCATAATATCATTTTATCAGGGAATATTTTTAAAACAAGCATATCATCCTCAAGTATGTTCCTACATAAGATCAGTTGGCAGATGTTTTTACAAAGGCACTTGGAAAAAATAATTTCAAAAATTTAGAGATCATCTATGTGACTCAAAATAACTTCATACAAAATAATGTAATACAGGGGGGTGTTAGAACATATTATATCATTTGGTGTCTATAGATGCCCCTTTTTGTACCATGTTGCATGAAACACAATATGGTGCAAAAATACGAGACACCTACTTGGGATATGGGCACAGAAGCAACTTCTCTCTGTTGTTGGATTTAAGCACTCATGTTGAAGACAAAAGAATAAATAATTTTTAGAATTTTCTTAGCTTACCCCTCAATTTGCGAATGAGAAGCATATCACTAGCCAATTGAAAAAGAATGTTGGGCAAGTGATGAATGATGTGATGAAATATTTTATGATTGCAGATGATATAAATGATGTAAAATGTGATACCATTTTTCCCCAATGGTGGAAAAGGGGTTGGTGTAAAATACCATGTGATTGTGGACGATATGAATGATGTAAAATATGATACCATTTTTGCCCCAACGGTGGAAAAGGGGTTGGTGTAAAATACCATGTGATTGTGGACGATATGAATGATGTAAAATGTGATATCATTTTTTCCCCAACGATGGAAAATGGGGGTTTTGTCTAATGTCATGATTATGTGAGATGTATCCCATCTTGAGAAATCATAATCAAATTTTATTTGCCCCAAATTTTGGGATGATTCGATGCTATTGAATAAGATGTTGCAATGGCGTCATTGAGTATGCAAGGTATGAAGATGCATGATGACTAAGTCAACGTAGGGGTGGGGTAGTGATTGTGAAAATTGTTTTCCAATTCCACAATAGAACCAATCAACCTACCAATCTAGCCTATATTGTAACTGTTTTTGAATGAAAGAGTGTTTATGATTTTGATTATCCATGTTTTCATGTCCCATGGAAAAGGGCATCAATGACTGCCTTTGAGAAAATTGTTCTTGGTAAGGTAACGCTCAAAATTTGAGGTGCAAAATATGATTGTGACATTGGATGATGTGATAATTGATGATGATCATGGTCAAGTGTCCTTGTTGTAGATTATTCATCTTATCGAATTGCGTGGATTACTATTGCTACAATTACCAAGTTTATAGAATATCCTACTAGATTCGAGGTTCACTTGATTGAACTGAACAAATGGTGGATGAAATGATTGATGGATTGAAATATGGTGATGGAAGAATGCTGGATGAATGAATGTTGTGCTTCATTAAATGTAGAGTTGGTTGCGTATGATTTATACATTGTGCTTCTTTTAGTATTTCATTTTGCATAAAAATGAGAGATTTATTGGTCGAGTCAACTCCTAATTTCATGAAATTATTTGGGATGATTAAGAATATGATGTAGAATGGTCGGATGTTAGTTTTGTGAAAATTCAAATTGTTTTGCTGCATTTTGTGACTTGATTTGTGTTTTTGGAAGATTTATTTTGTTCTCAAAAATTATGCATGCAAAATGATTTTTGTTTTCACAAAAACTGATTTTATGATGTGCATGATGTGTGGATGAAATTTTGTGAAATTTGGAGGAGGTAAGGTATTGTTTTAATTGATTTTGTGAAATGTGGACTTTGACTTGGGATGATGTGGTCGATGTTGGGGACTCAGATGGTTTTGGATTGGTTGTAGACGGTGGTGAATTAAATATTTCACAATATGAAAGTTTGACTTGTGAAACATCGACTGATGGGGTGGGATTGGATGGTGGTGTGGAATTAGAAGGTGGTGGATGGGGTAATGATGAAACAAAATAAGTGGTTGTAGAAGAAGGGGTAGGTGTGATGTACTATGTAATAATAGTAGATTGACTATGAACACATGTACAAGAAGAAATGGATGCTTGAGGAGGTGATGTGATGGGTAGCTCCTCCAAGATGGGAGCTTTAGAAGAAGATGTAGATGTATTGGAAGAAGACGGATTAAAAGATGATTTGGATGGATTCAATGATGGTTCCAAGAATAAATGGGTGGAAGGTAACATGGATTCATAAGGATTTGAAATGAAATTACAATACTTAAAAGGTTCAACATCTCATGGGGATGCAATGGACCTGTCCCTCGTGAACGTATTTCAAGAATTGGTGGAGAATCGAAGGAACACATTTCATTTCCCTCATCCAAGATCTACCAAGGAGTATATTATACACCATGGCTCCTTCCAAGATGTAAAACATTATGTGCAATATTCTGGCCCCTACTTCTATGGGTAAAACAATAGTGCCAATTGTGGTACACAAAGCATCATTAAATGCTTTGAGGGTGAATGATATTTTAGAAATTTGGGATGGAGGTAATTTGAGGTGGCTAAGGGAAGTGGTATTAATGATGTTGATAGATGAGCTAGTATCAATCAGGACTCGTTTGAATGGATTTCTATATATTAAGGCCATTGTGTGCAATGGAGGGTCTACTGATTCTGAAATCATTGACTTTAGCTCAAATTCATAGAAGGTGATTGATGGCTCCATGCAAGTCCTAACACTCCCTACAAAGATGTTGAAGGTATTAGAGTCTTGGGATTCTAACTCAATCGACTTGAGTATTTCCATTAAAGCTTCTCTATGACTAGGGGATTTTTGGATAATCTCATACACAAAAAGCTTGGATGATGCTATTTTCAAACTAGTGGTTAACCAGATGGTTAAGGTTACCACTGGCCTTATTGGATGAAGGATGGGCTGATTGGATAGATTAGATAGATTGATTGGCAAATATGGATTTGGTGATGTTTGTATGGGAGATGGATTTAAATGTTGTTGAGAATTTTATTTATTTTGCCATTGTCCTCTAGTGACCACATGGACTAATCCTACAAAGTTTTGGTACTGTTGGACATGATTTACCTGGTTAGGAGGTGCTTGTTGATTGTTACCTCCTAAATTATGTTGGACCTCCCCATGGTTAGGTAGAGGTTTCTGATATATTCCCAAGTTTTTGTTTTGTGGAGCTAAGGGGTTATCCATGTTAATGGCCCCTAAGCCTATGAGGTCTTGCACTATGTTCTTGAAAACATGGCAAGAGTTAATATCATGCCCATTTTTCCTATGGTATGGGAAAAACAAGTGCTCTCTATAATTTTTAGGTCTTTTAGTGGGGTCATCGGGCCTGATTTTTGGTAAGGCTAATTTATTAGTCTCATACAACCTTTGAAATATGGATGAATACGACTTCGCTAAAGGAGTGTATTGACGTTGGGGTCGATTGTATTGGTTGCGGGTAGGTTGTTCCATAGTTGGTGATGTGTTTTGTACCATCAGTGCTTGGGTTACTGATGGGACTGCATGCTAGGTAATTTATTGTTGCATTGATTTGTGAGCCACTACGGGCTAGCTCATGACCACTTTATTGACTTGATTAACCGTATTATCTATTGAGGCTTGTGTTGATTTAGTTTGGCCAAATTGATTATTTTGGTATTGGCCCTTATTTTGCCATTATTTTTTCTTAGGCTTAATGACACCTTGTTGGATTTTTATCTCCTTAATGACACTAGCCTATGCTAAAGCCTCTTCAAATGTTCAATATCTATTTAGCTATAGCATCCAAGAGATGGGTTTTAAGCAACTCTTGGTAAAAAGTTTTATAATTTCTTCCATTGGTAGGGAGAATGGCAACTTTTTTATGACTTCCCTCCAATAGTTTATAAAATCATAGATGGGATCATCATCCCATTGTTTCAAATAATATATGTCTGATAATGATACCTTCTTTCTAATATTGAGAGCGAAACGTTCAAATAATAGGTCCATCAATTGGTCAAAAGTATAAATACTATGTATAGGCAATTAATTGTACCATTCAATGGCATCTCCCTCTAATGTTTGAGGAAACATTCAGAGCATAAGAGCATTATCATCGCTAATCCAAAAACATGTGTGAACAAATAAACTTACATGCTCCTTGGGATCCTCAGATTTTGGTATCGTAAAATCTGTCGGATATGGCAGTGATGGTACCAAAGGGTGGATTGGTTGGTGTATCAGTTGGCTTAAGGTTAGCTTTTGGCTTGTTATTCCTAGTGATTTTTGCATCAACTGATCAATTTGATTTTGTATTGCTTAGAATCTAAGGTCTTCTACTAGAATGTGAAAACCTTGGATTATTTGGTGATTGGATGATGGGTTGGATGAGAGATGTTGTGGTGTAACCAACATGGTATTGTGAAGTGAGTTGGGTTGGGGATGAGGTGAAGATTGATGGTTAAAATATGGGGATTATTGATGAGGGGGTTGATGGAAGGATTGGTTGTGTGGTTGGCTGGCAACAATGGTAATTGGTGTGGTTGATGTGTGGATTTGTGGTGGATTAGGAATGGAAACTATGGAAGATTAGGGAACCCATGCTGGATTTGGGTTGGTGATTGTAGGTTGGCTTGGAACTTTTTGGATCATAGGGTCTATATGGACTAGTTGTTTACCTCTTGTTCATTGTGAGAGCAACCTATTTATGAGACCTAATGTGTTCATAAGTTCTTGATTTGACTAGGTGTCCAAGGATGTGATTGTGGTTAGATTAGATGATGGAGGGGTGGATGAATATGGATGAGAAGACATGGGCATGGAGCAAGTTGAATTTAAAGTGACAACTTGGGGGTTGGGTACTTGTGAGGCAGTATTGACATAATCCTCATATAACAAGTTGGAATATGTGGATGTGGGGTAAGTGTTAAGAACACTTGGATTTTGCTATGATTGGCTCAAAACCCTCTTGGCTAAGGGGCTCTAAGACATAGTTGGAGGACTTGTAGACGGCCTTTACCTTGTCCATGTCTATGTGGGTGGTGGCTATCTCCACATTGTGTGGAAGAGATCCTACTTGTGGTAGGGATGGATATGGAGGTCCAGATGAAGTAGTCTGAATCCCACTAGATGGGTTTGCCACCGAAGTAGCGGGAGGATGGGAAATGTTTTCCATTAAACAATTTTGGTTTATTACTTTCTTTTGTTGTCTTGTTAGTACCATGAAGTATTGTTAGAGACTAAAATGATCCAACTTGTGTGACCCCCAATTTAAATTTTTTTGAACTAAAGGTCCTCCCTCCTAGTCAGAGATCTCTCTTCAAAATTACTGTCAGAGTATTTTAAGAACTCACTTAAATGCAATTCAAAAGAAAAATTTCACATAAAGAAATATTGATCAGCTAACTCTAGCAAAATATTAGAACAGGTGATCAAATTGGAGGCACAAAATCAAAGGGGTAAAGAAAATTACCATGAGGTAAGGAAATAAGGGATTGATAGATCTTGCCCCCTTTTTTAAGTTCTTACTAAAGAAATTCACTTTCTGTAGGAACTAAGGAAATTAAAAATTAGCTCAAGGCCAAAGAAAGTTAGCCGATCGACTCACAAATGCTAAAATCTAGCCAATAGATCTTTTTGGTCCCTTTTGAACACTAGTTGACCGATCGGCTCTCAAACTGCACTAACCAACCGATTGGCTCCCGACCAGCATTGGCCAACCGATCAACTATCAATTAAAACTAGTCAACCGATCTTTCGATGATGAAAATACCATCAATGATTCAGTTAACTTGAAGGGTTCGCTAATCGATCGACTCTCGAATAAGAAAAATTTGATCAGCTCCCATGATATATCTACGAGTCAAAACTGATAATTAAATATGTGACAAAGAGAAGCCGATCGGCTCCTTCAACACATTACTCGATCGAGCTTCCCAAACCGACGATTGATCAGCTCAGGAAAAAAACTAGTTGGTCGATCGAAGAATTTTGACAATCGACACCTTCATAAGCAGAGCCCTCATGGACAAAATTAGCTTGGCATGTGAACCAAACATGAGGTACGCCTAACCATACCACATAATTAATTTAACCTTGCTAATTATTGGTTTCTTATGCAAGAAATTTTATGAGGCCAATCGGTCGAGGATTTGTTACCATCGGCTAGCACAGATCATAGGGAAGCTAAAATAATTAGCTAAGAGCAATAAACGGCTACACATGCCGAAATTTAGGTGCCAGTTGACCTCCATAGCAAAAATAATGTAGTCACATGCTTAGTTAGACCACTAGTCGAGGTGGTCTCAAAAGGAGTAGAGATGACAAGGCATCCACTTCGAAGAGAAAATCTTGATGGAAGAAATCTCATCCAATCACGACAAGCCGAGACACGTAAGGATCATCCTTGGATCCATGCAGGTACGTTCACTAAAAAAAAGAAACCAATGGTACATCGTTCAAACAAAACATGCAAAAGAACAAAAATGTGGTGAGCCCAGGATGGCCATAATAAACCAACCAACTCCCCTCATTAAATGACCTTGACTCAAATAAAGGTTATAAAACCCTTTCTATTTCCAAAAGAAAACCGTCACCAGTGTATTTGCAGAAGTGTTTAGTGATTGAGAAGTGTATGAGAGCCGAGAGTTTTTTTGAGAACTTAGAAAGACAGGTTTTACATAAGTGAGAGAAATGGCATCTTCAAGTTCAAGTTCTAAGAAAGGTAAAATTGAGGCTTTTGAAGAGAGAGTGCCATTTAAAAAGGTGACGATCAGGAATCCCGAGGACCAAGTTTGGAATGAAGAGGAGCAGGCTGAATTCCATTTTCAGGCCAGCATGGAAGATCAAAGCTGACCCCATCACATATTAAATATGGTCTTTTTGAGGGCTTACGAGGCAAAGGATAAGAAGGGTGTTGCCAACAACTGTTGGAACACCAATTTGGTGAAGTTGCTGTATCCTTGGGTTCACTTCTCTCTAGACCTATTATTGTGGCTCACAATCTCTTACGATCCACAAAGCCATTCCATTATGAATGAGAGGGGAAAGGCTCTCTACCGCCTCACACCTGACTGTATTCAAATGATGTTTAAGTTAACCAAGGGAGATTTACTGTATGACAAAAAGGTGGTAACACTGTAGGCTCAGTACATGCTAGGGACTTCTTTCTACACCAGTTTATGTAAAGGGCCAATATCAACTGACTTTCGTATCCCAAAGTCCTTACTATAATGGTGGGCAAAATATTATTCAGACATGATTTAGATCACCTTAGGCGTAGAGGACCTTAACTAGTTGAGCTTGTCAGTTATGTATGTTATTGCTCAATGTAATAAAATACACTTTCCTCACTATCAATGGGAGGAAGTAATGAGCAACACCATGTATAAGAAGTTGAAGCAACTCCAAGAGGCATTAAAATAGGATAAAGATATAATGCCTTGGTTCTCTTAATACTCCTTTTTGATCCACATGATAATGGGTCAATTCAGAAGAGAGGCAATAGCACAACTTGGGGGAAACCCCGACTATATGATATAGGGCTGACTTCTAATCATTCACCAAAATGTTTCTTCACTCTCAGAGTTCTACATCTATTTTATTCCAGCCATTTATCATGTCTTGATCGAGCAATGTCCTCCCATAATAAGCCTAGGTTTTGAGGGCTACCTCAAAGAGAAAGGAGTTGGGGACGTATTTTTCATGGATTACTTTATTTTCATTCGAACGTACGAGGTAAAGCTACCCCCAAAGGCCTTACCCACCTATTGCACAATATTAGGAGTACTGGAGGTGGTGCGACAGTCGGTTGAGGAGGTTAGGATGTGATATTTGAGAAAACATGTCAAAATTTTGTGGGTATCCGCACCCGTGAAGATTAACCATATTGTATACAAAGGCTATCCCAGCCTCATTGAAGCCATCTCCATAATGGACAAATATTATTTTGCTAAAATAGTGTGGAGGCGTTATGATCCTAAAAATAAGTACAAATATATCATGGTAGAAAAGAAGCCCATGAACCACCGTGAGGATGATTATGAGAAAGCTCTGCTATGGGCTAGCAAGTACAAAAAAGAGCTAAAAGCTATATGGGAAAAAAAGAGCATGCAAAGGCCCCATACTTAGTTGGAGGTGGTGGGATGGTATTCCTCAGAACTCAAGTTGGTCAGGCAGACCACTGTGGATAAGATTACACCAACTCAACCTGTCATTCCTCCAGAAGAGTTCAATTATCCATTAGCAGAGATCACTACTACCACACCCGAGTAGTTAGAGATAGTGGCTCAGGTAGTAGAAGCACCTGCACCAGAAGTCCCTAGTATTGAGGCTACCAGTACCACCAAAGGAGGAGAACAAGTTGTTGCCAAGACTTCGACCTCAGGCCCATAAGAACCGGGCAACCTTGCCCTCACCTTACTTGCACCAAGACACTTACAAGTGGCTGCCATAGGCACCTCTCAAGACATTCCAGTAGCCATCAAATACAATAAAAAAGAGGCCAAGATATTGAAAAGGGCCTAGAAGGCCATTGAAGAGAGTGGTGGATTGGCAAAAATATTCCAAAATTATTAGGTGAAAGATATGGATGATGACGAGACGCCACCTACAAAGAAGCTATGGATTGAAGTAGGAGCTAAAGGCATAGTAAGCCTTCATTTTTTCAAAATATATGAAGTACCAAAATTCACTCCAACTCAAGAAGCTGAGTTGGATGCCATCAACGAAGGGAGAAGGGTGGAGAAGCTCCCTGAAATCCAAACACAAGAAGGTGGCCAAACGGCCACATCTTTGTTGACCCAAGGGATCAATTATTTGTAGATCGATCCAAATACCAAATTAGCAGAAGTGACAGGAGATACCATTGCCATGGTAAAACAAGGATGAACATTCACTCTCAGACTGTGAAAGCCGTAATATCAAAAATATCCACTTGGAAAGCCAAGGCCGTAGAACTATAGGCAAAAAATAAGAAGCTGAAAGCTACCACTACTTCAGCTCTAGTACAGGTAATAGCCTCTAGCACCATAGGGTCCAAGGAGACCTTGATTGAAAAATACAGAGAAAAGGCCATCGCTTTGATCAATGACAATGCAAAGATGATAAATGGTTAATGCAAAGATGCTAGGGAGTTGATATAAGCTAACAATAAAATAAAGCCTTTGTTAGTAGACCTTGATAAGAATATGGCCATTATAATTCCCGTATATGATTTGTGTAGAATTGGGTATGATAAGATCATGACCGAGGAAGTAATAACTGCAGATGGCCAAAGCTGAAGTTGCTTGGATGAACATGAAAAAATCACCAACTTTGTCAATGAGAGATCCAAATATAAGTTGATGATTAAAGAACTAGAAAATGCTAAACAATAGATGACAACCATAGTGAGACAGTCAGGAATTGATCCAGCCACACTGATGGACCAAGGTGTTTTTAGCCAGACCATCATAAAACACTTGAAAGAAGTCAGCTTTGATGAGCAAGACAATGACAAGTTGGCAGCCCAGTTCTTTTCCAAAGCTAGACACATACACAATTAGGTTCGTTTCTTTCGAGAAAAAGCCTTGACCTTGAAAGAAAATAGAATCAAAGCTTCACAAATGATGGATAGGGTCTCTCGACAAGGAATCATCCATGTGGAAGTGTGGCTTCACATTGCTAAATTGGTAGGGGCCACAACCGATGATAAAGAAAATTAAGAAACTGGACAATGAGTCCATTATAGGATCAACCTTCATGGGGGAAACTATGGACAAAGGCAAGGAAAATGTTGTTAGCTGATAACATACAGTTCTCTCCTCTCCTTAGTAGATGATGACAAGTGGATAGTGCACAACAATCTTGTTTTGGGTAGATTCATTTCAGCAGCTATAAAAGTAGGAGCGGCCAGAATAAAGGATCGAGCAATCTTAGAGAACAATATTTTTGCTACAGGTATAGCTTGAGTGCCCATCTTTGTGAGTTTCTGTATTTCCTTGTTTTCCATTCTTCCATCCTTGAATTGCTTCCCCTTTGCTTTGCAGGTTTTCTCAATAGGGAGTAGCTTAGGAGCTGAGATTATTTCTAGGACTTCATAGTTCAAGAAGATTTAGAGTTTTCTTCCTGTTACCTTATTGGAATAGTAGAATAGAAGGAGGCTATCACATCCTTTAGATAGTCCTCTCTTCATTTGTATTGATCATATTCATAGAGTTAAATGACATCTTGCCAACTCTAAATATAAAATATTTTCATATCAATACAAATCTATGGATTTCTTCCCTGTTAAATTCTTGTTCAAAGTACTGTGTGTATTACTTTTTTATGTATTACATTATTTGAATGCATGTTAAACATTTTCTTTTCATTTATTAACTGGTAATCATATTACATCATTTGAATGAGATTAGCTTTATCAATTCTTCTTTTCTTATTTATTTTTGGTTTTTCACTG